>OX453001.1:1219445-2691939 GCA_949699075.1 Asteroscopus sphinx
TGTCGCAGGTTTGGTACGTTTAAGGATATCTACGAACTTACAGCTGTAAAACTAACACCCATGTCCCTGTAATTTTCCCGTGTGGTGGTACCCTATGGGTAGCCCGCGAAATTCAAAATTTCTTGCGTTTTTGCAAATTGTAGCTCTATTTCGCATCGGTCGAAATATGATTCGCGGCAGTAATAACAATATATTTACTGAATAATTATTATTATTATCTCCTTTATTCATAAATGTACCATATAAATTTACATTTTTAAATATTTTTGTACAAAAAAGAAAAACATCTAAAAAAATAAAAAAATTGTAAGCCACCGGCATATCGGGAACAATGTCCAAGCTACCGGTGTTCAGGGCCCTAGAGACAGGAACCTCCTCACAATACGTGTCGTATCGAGGAGAACCGCCTTCTGAATCTGGACCTTGGCCCAGCCACCTAACGAGAGCCTCTGAAGGTGTTGGTCGAGGCTCTTGGCTATTAAGCCATTGGCTGTGACAACTATCTGCACAATGATTGCTGAATCCACATCCCACATGTCGCCTACTTCGTGCGCCAAGTCCAGATATCTCATTTGCTTATCTGTCTTAGCTTTCACGAGATTCCCGTCATGCGGAACGGCGATATCAATAATCATTGTGCGGCGCTCTAATCCATCTATCACCACTATATCAGGCTTATTGTGCATAGTCCAATCAGTGATGATAGATCGATCCCAGTACAACGTCATTATTATTATAATTATCAGCCTGTAGTGTCCCACTGCAGGGCAAAGGCCTCCCTTCCCTTTTTCCACTTGTCCCTGTATTTTGCCTTCTGGGGCCAATCCTTCAGATAGAAGGGTTTACCTACTGAATAATACTCATAAAAAATATAACATACATACATACATACATATTATCACGCCTGTTTCCCATTGGGGTAGGCAGAGACTATGGATTTCCACCTGCTACGATCCTGACACACCTCTTTCGCTTCATCTACGTCCATTAACCTCGTCATGCATGCTCGTCGGTTTAGAGAACTCTTAACCTGGCATTTTTTGAGAACATCCGCGATTTGATCGCGATACGTTCGCCGTGGTCGTCCCCTTCCAACTCTTCCATCCACACTCGCTTCGTATACTTGTTTCGTCAATCTCCTCTCGTCAATCCTCTCTATATGTCCAAACCATCTTAACATACCTTTCTCAATCTTTGTCACTACATCTTCTTTCACTCCAAACGCTCCCTTATCATGTTATTCCTTACTTTATCTCTCAAAGTTACACCACACATACTTCTCAAAGCTCTCATTTCTACTGCATTTATTCTGCTTTCATGTTTCTTCTGCCATACCCAACTTTCACTACCATACATAAGTGTAGGCACTAACACTCCCCTATGAACAGCCAGCCGTGCCTTTTCCGACACTTTGCGGCTGTTCATGAAGGTGTGTAGTGCCCCATTCACCTGATTACCAGCACTCACTCTCCTTTCAATGTCCTTCACATGCTTGCCATCTCTCGTAAACATGGAACCCAGGTATACAAAATCTTTCACTTGTTCCACCTTTTCGTCACCTATCAAAATACTGCACTCTGACATAACTTCTTCCTTTTCAAAAACCAAAACTTTTGTCTTACTAACATTAACTTTCATTCTTTTACTCTTCAAAGCACCATCCATAATTAAAAAATATTAACCTAGCTCTATAAGCTGTACAAGCTCGATACTATTAATTTACGATCAAATTATCGATTATCGAGCTTGTACAGCTTATAGAGCTAGGTTTATATGTTTTATGAGTATTATTCAATACATATATTGTTATTACTACCGCGAATCATATTTTGATTGATATAAAACTCAAAATAGAGCTACAATTTCCAAAAAACGCAAGATATCTTGTATTTCGCGGGCTACCCTGTACCTTAAACTTTAAAATTAGTTGTAGATAGTCTATGAATGTTCCTTTTGTCTTCAAACGACGCACATGATTTGATTTGATCAGAGATTATTAAAATTATTTGATGGTTTTGAGATATGGTTTTGAGATAAGGTCGACATAGTCAGTATAGACACAGATAGTATAATACTATGTATAGACAAGTCTCCAATCAATACATACCTAAAGTTTCCTATTGTTACCCATAGACTACGTCGAAAGAATGTATTTATCTCGGGCATCTTATAGCATTCAAGTCCTGTATAGAAAGAGAAATAGACTGAATAACAAAGAGTACGTGGAACAAATACTGGTCTCTGAAGGAAATATTTGAAGAGCCTCTACCAACAAAACTAAAAACAAAGGCGATGAATATACAGGGTGAGTTTTGAAAATAGTGCTGGAAGGCCAAATCCTAAACCATAAGGTATAGAAAAAAGTGCAACTGTGATAACGATCTCTGGTGAATACAACCCCAAGAGTCATAAGGTGATTAACGTGTTGTGGTGAATGAAACTTGCGGTACCATTTAGGTAACAGCCTAGGTGGTATTGCAGTTGCTATGAGCAAAGGTAACCGCTTAACATCAGGTGGGCCTTTAGCTCGTTTCGCCATCCTATACTTTAAAATAAAAATAAAGGTTTTTGGTCACCCAGTATTGGATCCTCGCCAGAACCGCGCCATGCAACGAAGACGGGATTGCAGGTGAGTCTACACAACACCGGACTAGCTGTTTTTCCAAAATCTAAAAATTTAGTTTTTGTTTTTTTCCAAAATCGAGCTCACGACTCCTTTAACGACTTTTCTCTTTACCTTATTGTTTTGGATTCGGCTATCCAGCACTATTTTCAAAACTCATATGCCTCACCCCTTGGACTAATAAAAAAGGCAGATAGAATCTCGCTAAACAAAAAGTGAAGCACCCATAGTAAGACAGCTTGCTTAAAAGTACGGGCTGGCACGCACACATTCACACCCATAGTAAGACAAAAAGCCGCGATTACGTAACAAATCTCGTGTGACGGTAGTCATTGTTGTAATGTCACAAATAAAATATAAATATTGAAAAACAAAAAAAAAACAAATATAAATATATTTATTTTATATCTGGTATGTTAAAATACTGTCGAAATTATAGTGGGTTTAGGAAAAAATTTAGTGCTTCAATCTTTTCTTAGCGAGATTCCGTGCGCCATTTTTATTCGTCCGAGCCTCACCCAAGCATTTATTTAGGTGATAAGTCATTATTTCTGAAATAATATCTGCCAACCCTCTGCACAAAGTTCGAACCGTTTCTCCACTGCGTCATTGAAGCCATCGTATTATAAATACAATAAGAAGTTACACACAACCATTATAACTTTGAACGCGCACTAGTCCCACAAGTGGGCAAATTTCGCAAGTTGTTACAGAATCGTTACGATTTAAATAGGGCGAAGTAATTATAACACATATTGCGAGACGCGACGCGGCGACGTGACGCGAGTACGAGTGTGGCGCGACCCTAACTCGTTAACTCTCGTAAATTATTAAACTGCTTACTATGTCGAGGACGATAGATATGACGAGACATAGGTTATAATACACATATTTAATCATTTTATTATTTTTTACGCATTTAAGCATGCGAAGCGAAATCTAACGATTTAAATTGTGTAAAGAAAAAATCGCTCACGAGCAGAATTTGAAACTGCGACTCTTGGTTCAGTACGCCAGTGCTTTAGCCACTAAACTACCGTGAATACTGCTCGTGGTGTCAAAATAAACCTCCACTTTGGTACGTCTTTGGGTGACGTCAGCGATATCTTATAAAGAAACAGTGTTTCTTAACTCTAAACTAGTTTATTCAGAATCAACAGGAGAAGCGATTGGGATAATGTTTATACCACGTTACATTTGAAAATTTTTTTTTTTACTCAATTTGTTTATTTTGGTTAAATTCAGTACATCAGTGGATCGTGAAGGAAGTTCGTCTCGATTAGTTTCAGTGCATCAGGTAGTCCCTGCTGCATGAGATTCTTCACTTTTTCCGCTACCAACTGGGGGACTTACAGTGACTCTAAAAGCATGTAATGTTGTGATTTAGAAAAAAGAAACATCTCAATCGATTCTCCTCGTGATTCTGAACAAACTCGTTTCTCAAATAAAAAAACCATTTATTATCAGACAACTTACAACAATACGTTGATTTCATTATAAGAGGATATTAAAGCTATAAACGAAGATATATTACTCTGTCAAGAAAGTACCGGAAAAAGATCAGTAATACACAAAATGTTAGTTATTGATCCAAATTTATTTTATCACCTTCAAAGTATGATCCTTCAGAAACGATGACAAAGAAGTCGGCTGGAGCCATATCTGGTGAATAAGGTGGTTGCTGAGTTTTTGGTCAAAAATTCGTTTACAGTGGCGGCCTTGTGCGAAGGCGTATTCAGGTCTTTTGGGACTAGCCGAGCGGCAAAATGTTTCATACCCAAGTGGTTATTTAAAACGGTACGGATCGACTCGTGCGAGAGATAGCCAGCGATATCTCTCTCAAACTTAAGGATTTTTAGTCACAATTTCCTTCACTTTTGCGATGTTAACTTCAGTTAAAGTCGTTGATGGCCTACCTGAGCGACGCAAATCTTCTATCACATCTCGACCTCTTTTGAACGCTTTGTACCACTCATAAGTACGTGTTTTTGATAAAGTCGATTCACCGTAAGCCTTCTGTAACATTTTTAGTGACTCCGAACACGAAATTCCATTGGCGATGCAAAATTTAAGACAAACCCTTTGTTCGATGTTTTGTCCATTATAAAATTCGCAATACACACTAGATATGATATGATATAACTAAAAACAGCCCTGTATTTAATCTAATTATCAGATGCAATTAAAAAAATCCGCGCCAAAATGGAAAAAGTTGTGCCAATCTAACAACAACAAAAAAATTATAAAATTGAATTTGGAACCATAAACAAATCAGCGATTCCCGATACTTTTTTGACAGAATGTATTATTATTCTCTCTGAATTTAATATAACATACAAATTCACTTTGACATTATTTATGAAAGCCATGTTTTCTGTACAACCCTGTTGTCGCTGTCATCCATCTGTACTCCAATAACATCAAACATGAGTACTCCTTCCTTATTTATACAATTCCAATCACTCCTCACGAGTAATGAAAATGGGGTGATCAATATACAAGCAACACAGCATCAATCCAGCCGAAATGAATTCCCAGAAAAACACAAAAAAAAACCAGTACGCAAAAGCAAGTACAATTTATCACAATATATCAGTACAAAGAGCTCACGTCCAAATCGTCCCAACTCTGAGAAGAGCCGACCGAGCGATCCCGAATTTTAATTAAATTATGTTTATTCTGTTTTAACTCCAACTCTGGAACTTACAGTCAACACGGTAGGTACCTACGTAGGTAGGTAAAGCCCAGAGTTCTTTCGCAAAGTTAAATTGGAATAGCAACCGTCAAAGTTATGAATAAGAATAACGGTGTATATTTAAAAGTTAACGCAGTAGGTTCTCGCAACACATAATTACAGGAAGTTGTATTTTTGTTGTTATGTGTGCGTTGTTACAATTGACTTCCGGGAAATGTTTTCATTTCTGAGATTTCATTTTGTTAAAGTAAGTCACAGACATAGTAAAAAATATAGACTAAGTGCTGCGAACAACCATAGTGAAGCCAACAAAAACCGTGCTCCTTCATGTACAACCAGTGCTCACGTACACCATGCACCTGAAGGATATTTGTTTTCGCGATGCTTACTGGAAGATGCCGCGACATCTGAACTGAGAGGGGTGAGCACGGTTTAAGGTGCATGTGTGTGCGTGAGCACTGGTTGTACATGAAGGAGCACGGTTTTTGTTGGCTTCACTATGGTTGTTCGCAGCACTTAGTCTATATTTTTTATTATGTCTGTGAAGTAAGTAAGTAACTTATTGGTAAATAATTAACGCTGATAAATAAATAAGAAATAACGCTGATGACAGTGATGTGGAGGAATTCTTCGACGCCTAAGTCTTCTTTTATGATATTATTTAATCTGTATTTTATGTATGTTTATGTTGTATACAACGTGTTATTGAAATAACTGAAACCTCTTAAGGGGTCATTGTACTCATCGGTATGAACAACTTTTACTATAGTACCAAACCTGAAATCGCTAAAAAAAATCAGCTGATCCCTAATTTGTGTTCACATAAATCGACAAAATTTAGGGATCAGTTGTTTTTTTTTCGCGAATTCAAGGTTGGTCCATAATAATAGTTGTTCATACTGATTAGTACAATGACCCCTTAAGAGGTTTTCCTTTTGGGGGAGGTCTATGTCCAGAAGTGGACGTCTTTTGGCTGAAATTATGATGATGACTCAATATATTATTACAATTAAATAGAATTGGTTTAATTTGACGATCTCTGTGGGATAGTGGTTCGAGTGTCAGACCGCTGATCACGAGGTCGTGGGTTCGATTCCCACAGGACACAAATATTTGTGTGATGAACATGAGTGTTTGAGTTGGTCTGGTTGTTTCTTATATATTATAAGTAAGAATTTACAAAAAAAAAAAGTATAAGTATGTATAAGTATCATATCCATTGTCTAGTACCCATACCACAAGCTTTGCTTGGTTTGGGACTAGATGGTGCTGTGTAAAATGTCCCAAAAATATTAATTTATTTATTTTATTTTAATTTAAGTTTGAGTTGACATGGTTATGTAAGTGGTTATAAAAATGTGACATATTAGTAAACAAGATTTGCATTTTAATAAAACAGTTGCCTACATTTTTATAAGATGGAACATAATTCTATCGACACTAATATTATAAGACCTTGTAAAACAAGTGTTCCTGGACCACGGCAAATAAACTTTGTAAGCAATGAAAAATGTACAAATTACATAGCTATAAATAAGATCTCATTAATGTTACTGATGACTGATTTGTATGTTTGAAATAAATGTTTTTGTATTTTGTATTTTTGTATATAAAGTGTTTCTTCAATAAAAAATAAAATGAGTTCTAAAATGAGTTTGGGAATACGACTTTAATTAATGATTGCCATAAAAAACCAGTTCAATGAAAATTAAGTACAGAGACGTAAATAATAAGTAATAATCAGTGTAATGAGTTTCATGACCTGACTTTCCACTCCTATCATCCAAACCTTTAGTTAGGCAAACAAACAACGAAACTCGAAGTTGTCTGTAATCAACTTATCTTAAACACTATTCCAACCTGTGTTCAAACTCAGACATCATTTGCATACATTTTTAAAAGTTTCACCTGCTTTTATGTGTTAAACGAAAAAGAAGAACAATTTAAACTGTTTTTCAATTTAATTATGAAAAACCGTAATTTATTTACCATTGTTGCTAAGCATTATTCGAGTGTGTATAGCTTGTCTGTGTTTCCTGATAAGTATAATCTGGTGCTCTTCAAGGCTCGAGTGAATAGGTTTTTGTTGTCGACCGCACCATCGCTTAGCATCAGGTGAGGTGGCAGTCAAATGCAAGCCCTTTAAAAACTCTTCACATTCCCCAAACCATTTTTATTTACCTACAGTATACACAATCATTTATCGTCGAAGCAGCTCAAAATATGTGAGCCCTGGTGTAGACAGAAGATACTACTAGATAGAAGGTTATCCCGAGATAAAGATGAAAGAACAATATTACAAAATAGTGGCCCTTAAAATAATGAGCGAACTTATTTCTTTACTTAAGAAAACTTATAATATTAATAGCCCCATTGAAATAACTTCTCCCTTTTAACGCAATGAGCACTTTAAAGTACCAGGTCTTCATAAAATAATGGAACGATATCCGTAACTCAGATCCGGAGTTATGCGGGCATATTGCCAGGTATGCAACTGTGTGCCTCGGAAGCGAAGCCAGCAGGTATTCTCGATGACCTCTTGAAGTCTAACCACACATTCCTGAGCACACAACGTCAATATTTTGTTACCTAGCTTTATATAGGTACGTTACAGCTTTTTGAGGTTCCTATCACAAAAAATTATCCCAATGTGAGGTTACCCGTATAGACATTGAGAAATTATAATATTTAGTAGTAGTAGCCCTTGTAGACTGCCTCGTTGGTCTAGTGGTTGCAAGCGCGACTGCTGAGCGTGGGGTCCTTGGTTCAATTCCCAGGTCGGGCAAAGTATTATTGGGTTTTTTCATTAGGAAATTCTCAGTAGCAGCCCGGAGTCTGGATTTGTGCCCGGTCAATGGCAATAGGCTCGCCCCCTATTACTATTACATGGAACTATAACTTAACTGGCGAAATGTGGGTGTTACTATTACACCTCTGCCTACTGCCTACTCCTTCGGGGAAATACAGGTGTGATGTTATGTTATGTTATGTAGCCCTTGTGAAAGATCTCGACTGGGGAAGAACTACCGTACCGTACCGTGCGTTTCTGACGCCAAACAGTGATGCTTGCATTGCTGTGTTTCGGTCTGAAGGGTACGGATGCCGGTGAAATTACAAACACATGAGACTATCCATCTTCATGTCTTAGTTTGGCGAACCGACTTGTGGTACCATTTAGGCAACAGCCTAGGTGGTATTGCAGTTTTTAAGGGCAAAGGTGGGCCCGCCCTATAAACGTAGTAAGTGGAATCCGGTACGATTCTCAAATGATTGGGGTTTTTTCGTAAAAAATAATCAGTAACAGCTCAGCATGGTCGGTAAATGTAAAAGGCTCGCTCCCTACCAGATCCCACGCGACAAACCTACCTCCTCAAAAAGAAATTCAACCGTGACGCTCAAGGTTACCTTACCTCACTATCTTAATACCGCTACCTAAAAAACTAACAAAGCCGGGTACGTGATCTAATTAAAAATTTCCCCTCGTGAGTCCACAAAGTAACCTTTTTAGCTGAAAAGAAAACTTGTAGACACGAAGATAACAGGAAAGTTGTAGCGTGGCGAGCGGGCCCGCCTTCGGTAAATGGTAAATGCTGGGTCCACGCCCCGGCGAGTGCTATCGCCCATCGGCGCCCCGCGGCCCACGCCCAGATACCCCGATACCAGCCTTTATTGTTTAACATTTTACGTTTTGTTTGTACCTATCCACGCTGAAAGCGTTACTCTTTTAAATTAGATTTCCCCGCTCGTTAATCAGAGGTGTAAAAGCTAAGTTTTAGGCTGAAACGTTGGAACTGTTTTGCGTGTTTTTGTATAAAACTTTTGCTTTATTTATTGGCTGTGCTCGCACCTCGCGAAAAGTTTCAAGTTTTTCGGGATGAAAAGTAGGCTTACCAATTTCGCTAGTCCATGATAAATTCTAGCGAAAAAATGTTTTACCTAAATCCAGTCATTGAACTGATACTGATCGTCCGTTTTTAAGAAATATACATAAATTGTTGTATTTATAGCGTATGGAGTTAATAACATTTACGGAGTAAAGTCACTCAAAGGGCAATGGAAAGGGCTATGCTCGGAGTGTCCCTGCGTGATCGAATCAGAAATGAGGAGATTCGCAGGAGAACGAAAGTAACCGACATAGCCCGAAGAATTGCCAAACTTAAGTGGCAGTGGGCGGGGCACATTGTTCGCAGAACGGATGGCCGATGGGGCAGTAAAGTTCTGGAATGGCGACCGCGTACTGGGAGGCGCAGCGTGGGTAGGCCCCCCACAAGGTGGACCGACGACCTGGTGAAGGTCGCGGGAATCCGCTGGATGCGGAAGGCACAGGACCGGTCGTTGTGGCGATGCTTGGGGGAGGCCTATGTCCAGCAGTGGACGTCTTTCGGCTGAAATGATGATGATGATGATGACGGAGTATAGACTTTGGTATTGGTATGGCGGGCCATACTCCGCAAATCCACGCTTGGCGTGTATTTTGCGTGTGGGTGGGAATAACTTGTTTACTCGAGCCACCCCAGCTTCTCGAGGAAAGCCAGCAGACCCTTGATGTTGCTGACTGTCTCTCGGACAGTACCCGGATCTCCAAAGTACTTAGCCCTGTATGAGGCGACCTCCGGCTAGTTGAGAAGCACGTGGGCCACTGTTTCCTCTGTCTCCATGCAGGCTCTGCACAGAGGAATGTCAGTCACAGCTATGACAAAGAGGTGTTTGATAAATGAATTGTGTCCGGTGTAGGTGGCTGTAACCGTACATAGTTGTTGTTTTGACAGCCAGAGGAGCTGTTTGGAAATCCTACTGCCCGATGAATATGTTTAGGTCTTCTGAGAAGACCACATATCCTGTACCTGATTCCGTTTTGGATCCATCTGTGAAGATCCTGATGATCCTGTGAGATTCTCTGGAATTCAAACCCTCGCAATTATAGACTTACTGTAGTCAGTATTGAATCAGTCTCCACATCAAACATCTTAAGCCCAAGAGACATGAGATCCATAAGTAAATGAACTACGTATTTCGTGCATTTCGATCATACTTCAACGGCATACATTTAACGTAAAAGCACTTTTGATAAGCGTTGCCTACGAGATGTGAATGTTAAAAGTAATGAATTTCGGCAGAGATGCATCCGAAATAAATGGGACGCATAAGTGATGAACGAGCGCTTTTAGCGCTGACGACAAGCGCCGAAACTTGGCTGCCATTGGTGGATTGCATTATGCATAACCGTCCTACATCGTGAATTCTATGGAGAAGCTTAAGGTCGTTATTAGGGTTCCGTACCCAAAGGGTGCCAAACGGGACCCTATTACTCTCGCTATGCTGTCCGTCCGTCCGTCTGTCACAGGGCTGTATCTTTTAAACGGTAATAGTTGGTCGGTTGAATTTTTCTCAGAACATGTGTTGCTTTTTACCCCTATCACGACAAAACTAAAAAAATATATTTAAAAACAAAGGAGGGTACCATACAGGAAACCTTTTTTTCAACGTTTTTGTTCCTGCTCTATCTTCAAAACGGTAATATATACCAGCGTCAAACTTGGTTTGATTAAAGTGCATACTATGTAGTTAAGCAACAAATACTAAAAATAGGGCAACCATACATGTGTGGTGGTACCTGCTTAAGAAAGAGATGCAAAAATTCATATTTCTTACATGGTGCATTGATGTCTTTTGATGAACTCTCGTAAATTAAATCAGTTTCTATGCTGTATCAGGTTGATCGGTGGTACGGGACCCTTACTGCGTTAGTCCGACTCGCACTTGGCCGGTTTTAGTTACTAGTGCATGTCTTTTGTCAGAAATAAAGTTCTATTCACACATGGTTTGTGATTCGTCGAACGCGGGTAGACCCCGCCATTCTATTTATAAACAACTCAACTTACAGCCAAAGTTAATATCCAATCTATCCACGATTTACCCTACTAGAGATAGAAATTTGACATATTTTGTATGGAGCTTATCTCAAATTCCCATCTCTAGTAGGGCAAATCGTGGATAGATTGTGATGAAATTATTAAATTAAAATAAAAGAAAGTTTAGAACTGCGTTTATTAGTTGAGAGATTACCACAGACAAGACATAATTGACATTCATGAATAGTGATGTTAGTTACTTGTAGTGTTGTGCTAATCGACATAGAAGAAAGTATTAAAACTTATAATTACAACAGATTGGATATTAATTTTGGCCGTTAGAGATAACGATGCGAAATAAAATAGAAATTAGTTAAAATAGTTTCATGAACCTGTATAAAACTTGTTTATTGTTATTTTAAAAGTTTCCATTAAAGTTTTAGATGTGTTTGTTCTATTAAACAAGTTTTGAGGAAAAGTTTCAAAGTATATCAGCTGTATCTTTGGTAGATTATTCATGAACCAATATTTGAAAGGGTATGGAGAGGTCAAAACTATTAACCAAGCATTGAACTAAACAAGAGCCTTCTCAAGTAAATGTTGTTAATTTTATCACACTAGCTTTGTCATTTGCTTTGCTGTGTTTTGTTAATGGCAATAGGCTCGCCCCCTATTACATGGGACTATAACATAACTGGCGAAATGTGGGTGTTACTATGCACCTCTTCCTAACCCCTCGGGAAAATACAGGCGTGATGTTATGTTATGTTGTTATGTTATGTTAGCTTTGCCCGTGGCTCGCCCGCGTACTGAAATAAAATATGGCCTGTTTTACTTCTGGATAAAATAGCTTTCTCAAAGACTTTACAAGAGCTTTCTAATGGAAATTTATTAAAGTCGGTTCAGTAGTTTCAAAGTTTAACGATTACAAAACAAACAAATCTTTCCCTTTTAGGGTTCCGTACCCGAAGGGTTCCAAACGGGACCCTATTACTCTCGCTACGCTGTCCGTCCGTCCGTCCGTCCGTCTGTCTGTCACAGGGCTGTATCTTTTGAACAGTAATAGATAACGGGTTGAAATTTCCTCAGAATATGTGCTGCTATGAGGTGTATCACGACAAATACTAAAAACAAAAAAAAGTCAAAAACCAAAGGGGGTCCCCATACGAGAAACCTCAAAAAACATGCATTTTTTTCAACGTTTTTGTTCCTGCTCTATCTTCAAAACGGTAATATATACCAACGTCAAACTTGGTCAGATTATAGTGCATATTATGTAGTTCAGCAAAAAATACTAAAAATAGGACAAACATAGACAAATGTGGTGGTACCTACGTAAGAAAGAGATGCAAAAATTCACATTTCGTGTACGATCGTTGATGTCTTTTGATTAACTCTCGTAAATTAAATCGCTTTCTGGGGTATCAGGTAGTACGGAACCCTTACTACGTGAGTCCGACTCACACTTGGCCGGTTTTTTATAATATTAGTACCTATTGATAAAGAATCACACGTAGTATTGATGAGGATTCTCTGCGTTTGCTGTTCCTTTTCGTCATTCTCTTGGTATAGTTCTTAGGATTGCAGATTCTTTTACTCTACTAAAGTACAATACTACCGATACTGGTTACTTAAAATATCGATATCAGTTCGCTGTCGTGGCGATCTCAATTCAGTTACAAGACGGTTACTTAGCGGATTGGTTCCTATCTCACAAAGTTTACCTTTTGCTGAGAGCGTGTTTATCTTGGAAACGTTAAGGTTAGAGCTATCGGGAATGGTGTCTATTACTTGTTCTGGCAATGGTTCAGATGAGTGTGTCGACTATTTGACTGACTTATAAATCTTATAATAAATGGCTTTGTATTGGCTAAAATCTTTTGGTATAATGCGTATAATTCTTAAATAGGACCATGTAAGCCAATGATATTTAAAAGTTACTTACGCTCGCAATCTAAAGACTCAAAAACGTCCTAATTAGGACGTTTTTCTATTAGTCCACGTCAAGTAAGGTGTCGAGCCTGAAATTTGACAAAAATAAAACTAAAATGCCGTCGTGTGTGTACAGAAAGTGTTACAATTATGACGCGAAATTAACTTGAAATAACCAACTTACTTACTTTGTACTGGTTTGTGTATTGTGTTGCCGCTACGTACGGATTTTGTTTTCCTTTGATTTGTTAGGGTCACATACATAGTAAAAAATCTAGACGAAGTGCTGCGAATAATCATAAAGAAGCCAAAAAAAATTTTTGGCTTCACTAGATTGTTCGCAGCACTTCGTATATATTTTTAATTATTTTTTACTATGTCTGTGGTTAGGGTATAACATATCTATACTTTTAAATATCGTTGATGTAAGCCTACTGATATTTACCAAGAACAGTAAACTTAGTTCTTACTACGGGGTGCATCAAAAGAGCCTCCACGAGTGACGATATTTAATTGATCGTCCGGCGCACCCTGGGCAGTCAGCCCCGCCACCAACCTGCTGACTGGCTAATCTTTTCCCCACGGCATGAGCTGTTATCATTATGTAGCTCATGTCGACACGATAGAAGAAGAAGTTCTTACTGAGAATTTCCTAATGTAATCTTCGGATAAACTAATGTATTTATGTACCTCTATGTATATTAATGAACATCTAATTGAATAGCAAAGTAAGGCTACAGCTATCGCCACCTGTGTTTAATTCAATAAACACCAGGAGACCTTTTTTTTTTTTTTTTATTATTATTTGAGGAAAGAGGTAGGGTCTTGAACGCCCCTAAGTCACTGCGACCTAAAAGATCTATTGTGACGCCTCTTGCAGCATTACAGCACTTCCCCAAGCTGCAAGTCTATCATAAAGTCGACTTTGACCTTGGGGGAGGAGGATTTGATCTCCTGCATTGAGATGACGTGGCCTCCAAGATGCTGGCATCTGATGTGGTGCACTGCATCACATTCGCATAGGATATGGATGGGCGTCTCATCCTTTTCGCGACAAAACCTGCAAACTGTGGTATCACTGAGGCCCATCCTGTGAAGGTGTTTGTTCAGCTTGCAGTGCCCAGTAAGGGTTCTTGTCAGGATTCTTATCTGATTTTTGTTCAACGAAAGCGCTTCTTTCGTAAACCTTTTTTTGAAGCCCACAAGTAGCGCTTTCGAGTGTTCTTGGCCTGGGGATTTTTCCCAAAGGTTTGGTCAGTTCCCCAGTTTTTAAGGTAGGCTGTAGTGGTGCATTTAGGAATGCCACAGATTGGCTCCGGGCCCACATTGGGGCTTTCAGCACCAGCTCTAGCCAGTTCATCAGCGGCTTCGTTGCCCCTAATGTCACAGTGTCCAGGTACCCATCCTAGTGCCACCGAGTTTGCCGCTCCTAGTGAGTTTAATAGCTGGACACACTCCTTTACAAGTTCGGAGTCAATTTCCTCTGAATTTAAGGCTTTTAAAGCAGCCTGGCTGTCAGAGAAGATGAAGATGCACCTATTAATATAGGTCCTCTGCAGACTTAAACGGACACATCCAATAATGGCAAATAATTCCGCTTGAAACACAGTGGTGTGCTGGCCTAGGTTGGCGAATTTTTTTACCTTTGGCCGCTCACCGTGGAATCCGGCTCCTGCTAGACCCTCTTTTTTTGATCCGTCGGTGAACCAAACAACATCAGTGGACTGAGGCTGGCCTGGCGTGTCGTCCTTCCACTCAGTCCTCTGAGGTATGAATACCCTAAACAGCCTATCAAAGCTGTATTCTTTTAACATTGCATCAGTGGGCATGGCAATGATGTCTTTCTTCATAAGGTTCTCTTGCAGTGCCCTCATGGCAGTCGACTTCCATCTTGTCCTTCCCGCTATTCTGGCCCTTATCATTGCTGCCCTAGCGTCCATTTGCACCTGCACATGCAAAGGAACGAGATTAAGCAGAGCCTCAAGTGCAGCGGTCGGAGTCGATGCCATTGCTCCTGTTGTTATGAGACACGCGAGTCTCTGGAGGCTTGAGAGAGCATCCCTGCAGGTAGTCTGATGGGTTTTTCCATGCCATACGACACAGCCATAGGTTATCATGATTATTTGGCTATAGCAGTGTACAGCCACAGCGTTGCCCATGGTCTAAGGCCCCATTTCGAGTTGACCAGTCGGCAGGAAGTTCCCAAAGCAATTTTTTATTTCCTTGTCACATGTTTAATGTGTGCATTCCACGTGAGTTTTTGGTCTAGGATAATGCCTAGATATTTGACCTCATCCGAAAAGTTGACCGTTTTACCGAAGAGGGTTGGTGGTTTTAAGCCATCCAACTTCCTTTTCTTTGTAAAAGGTACAATGACAGTTTTGTCTGCATTGACCGAGAGTTGGGAGTCTTTGCACCATCTTTCGATTATTCTACAGGCCGCTTGCATCAGATCGGAGATGACTGATTGGCATTTGCCAACGGTAATCACTACCAGATCGTCCGCGTAACCTTGCGTGTAATAGCCAGCCCTATTGAGCTCGCTCAGTAAGCTGTCAACAACTAAAGACCATTCTAGGGGAGACAGGACGCCCCCTTGTGGGCAACCCCTGTTTAGTCTCATCCTTATGGTTGTGTCTAAGAGAGATCTTGACGCTATTCTGTTGCGCAACATTGCTTCGATCCAGTAGATGGCCGTTCGATCAATGTTGCGTTGCTCCATACTTTTTAGTATGACATTTGTTGAGGTGTTGTCAAATGCCCCCTCTATATCTAAGAAGGCGCACAGAGCAATTTCTTTGTCCTCAACAGCTTTTTCTATGTTATCCACTAAGTCCATCAATGCGGACTCAGTGGACTTGCCTTTCTGATAGGCATGTTGTCTCACGTGCAGGGGTTTGTCTACTAAGTAGATAGCCCTGATGTGCTGGTTGAGTACCTTCTCCATGGTTTATATATATATTTATTATATTATTTATATATATTATAGGATACCTTGATACATAACATAATATTTTAGCAGTAGTAGAGCTCCTTTGTGAAAGAGCTCGTCCGGGAAGTACTACCACCGTACCTACTTCTGCCACCAAACAGTGATTCTTGCATTGCTGTGTTTCGGTCTGAAGAGTACGGGTGCCGGTGAAATTACAATCACATGAGACTTTCCATCTTCATGTCTCAGTTTGGCGAACCGACTTGCGGTACCATTTAGGCAACAGCCTAGGTGGTATTGCAGTTGTTATGAGCAAAGGTAACCGCTTAACATAAGGTGGGCCTTTAGCTCGTTTTGCCATCCTATACTACAAAAACAAAAAAACAGCCCTTTTGTTCCACTGCTGGGCATGGGCTTCTTATCATGATGAGAAGCATTCAGGCCTTAGTCCACCACGCTCCCTTGATACAAGACTATTATTCATCAAAATTAAATTGTGGACGTCGTAACAATACTCAATACTTACCTAGTCAGGAACAAATTGCTTTAGCAGATTTTGTAAGGAACTTTAAAATAATAATCCATCTTATGTCATCATCATCATTTCAAACCGAAAGACGTCCACTGCTGGACAAAGGCCTCCTGCAAGCATCGCCACAACGACCGGTCCTGTGCTTTCCGCATCCAATGGATTCCCCCGACCTTAGACAGGTCGTCGGTCTACCTTGTGGGGAGCGTACCCACGCTGCGTCTTCCAGTACGCGTTCCATCTTATGCCCGACCAGCAGCTGGCGTAGCTGATGTAATTGGCACAGCTGGCACAGCTGGCCTAGCTAGCACCGTTGGCGTAGCTGGCACAGCTGGCGTAGCTGATACAGTTGGCATAGCTGGTATGCTGGCGCAGCTGACGTAGCTGGCCCAGCCGGCGTAGTTGGCGCAGCTAGCGTAGCTAGTAAGGGCCCGTGAGGTGGCGTGCAGTGTTCCGTGTGCGCCACCGAGGAGGGTGCGGCCGACCTCAGGCCGCACGGGGAGAAGGGGATCGCCTGCTTGTAGCGGGCCGGGACCTGTCGGGGGTGGTTGTGTGAATACAGAGGGTTCGCACGCCCCCGGCCAAAGGTAGTTGAAGGAACACCGTGGTTTTAGTCGGTAAGAGTCCGACACTGGCTCCGCCTACTCCAGGCAGAGTTTGTCCATGAGGACTTCCCTACGGCAAAAAAGGGGTCCCCGGCCGGAGGGAGCCTCCAGCCCGTGAGGGTCGCCAGCACAGGATCCTAACATGTATTATTGGGCCCTATCCGATTAATGTGCCACGGGCCTGTAACGGTATAGTTACGCCACCGATATAACTATATAACTAACATAAACTGCTGCTCTTCCTTTTATCATATTCCATATCGGAGTAAGCATTATATAACATAACGCCTGTATTCCTTGAAGGGGTAGTCAGAGGTGTATCATAATCATCATCATCATTTCAGCAAAAAGACGTCCACTGCTGGACATAGCCTCCCCCAAGCAGTTTGGGGGGACATACCATAATCTCCACGCCTTGCAGGTGGGTTGGCGATCGCAGTTGGTAAGTTAAATACTCAGAGAACGCTGCTGCCCATCCTCTGGTAAATCCCGAGGAAAGAGGTGTACACCCTCACTTGGTCAGTTATGTTATAAGTCCCCATAATATGTAATAGGGACGAACCTATTACCACTAACCGGGCACAAATCTAGACTCCGGGCTGCTAGTGAGGGTTAACTAATGAAAAAACTATACTTAGCCCGAACCGGGAATCGAACCCAGTACCCCACGCTAAGCAGACGGAACGAGACGGTCGGTCGGCTGTACGGTAATGAGATTTATATGGTATGTCACAGGTAACAGAACAGTGTTATTGAGAAACACTTCACATACAAGCACACTCAGCTTAATTGGATTAGTTTACATTAATATCAGTAGTTAGACAGGATTTAATGTGAACCTATACATACATACATAGATCTGTTTTCTCCGAAACGAGAGAAAAGCTTGTAACATTTTAGTCAGTCTTTGAATTTTAGGTTGAAAGGTTCATTCCAAACATATTATGCACTAGCTTTTGCCCGCGACTTCGCCCGCGTGAATGTCGTTTATCGCGCATCCCTCGGGAACTGTTAGTTAGTTAATTAGTTAGTTATTTATCTTCTCAGGTTATAAAAAGTAGCCAATACATCAACTCAGCCTATCGCAGTCCACTGCTGGACATAGGCCTCTCCCAAGTTGCGCCACAACACTCGGTCCTCTGCAATACATGCTGAAATTTTAATGGCTTCTTTCCCGAAAAGGAGTCATTGTACTCATCATTATGAACAACTTTTACTATGGGACCAACCCTGAAATTGCGAAAAAAAAAACAGTTGGTCCCTACATTTGTGTTCACTTAAGTCGATAAAATGTAGGGACCACGAAATTTTTTTCTCGCGATTTCACGTTTGGTGCCATAGTAAAATTTGTTCATAACGATGAGTACAATGACCCCTTTTCGGGAAAGAAGCCATTAAAATTTCAGCATGTATGTTAATCCGGGTCATGTTCTACCTGTATGCCAAACATTAAAATCCATACAGTAGTTTTTGCGTGAAAGAGTAACAAACATACACACACACATCCATACATCCTCACAAACTTTCACGTTTATAATATTAGTAGGAAGTAGGATTTGCACACCAGTTCACCAGTGACCTGAACAAAGCAATGATTATAAAAACTAAATATGCAAACCTCTGCTTGACCTGTCGATGACTAGTTTTAAAATAGCAACAAAACCCATTTTCCAATACCAACCCCTTCAAGAACAGGCGAGAAATTATACAAACGTACATCCAATAACTGAAGACGGCTCAACGTGTTTCTAACTGCCACACAGTGTTACCATATCTCTCACATGCACAACGTAGAAAAGTACAGAAGGTGAACAATCTGTACTTGTCTGGGTGTTGTTTATGTATTATAAGTATGTACAAAATAAAAAATATAAGTATTATATCCATTGTCTAGTACCCATAGCACAAGCTCTGCTTAGTTTGGGACCAGATGGTGCTATGTAAAAAAATTCCCAAAGATATTTATTTATTTATTTAATCACTCGCTTATGTGGGTAAAAAAAAAAAAAAAAATTGTTATAGTCGTAAAAAAGTACACACAAACGCATACACAACTTGTATCAGAAATGCGTGGTGATATTTGAAGAGCACATTCGGGGGAACGCTATCATCAACTCAGCCTATCGCAGTCCACTGCTTGATATAGGCCTCTCCCAAGTTACGCCACGACACTCGGTCCTCTGCCTTCAGCATCTAGTCCCCTCAGGTGCCTTCATCAGGTCGTCGATCCACCCGGCCGAGAGGCGCCCTACGCTGCGTTTGCCGATTCATGGCCTCCACAGGGAATGCCATTGAACAACTATTATTAGGACACAACAACAAATCAAACAAAACAACAATAAATCAGCCTTTCCATAAATTTCAGTCAAGAGGTATTACTCTTTACTATGAGTTTTGTTTTGTTGCTTACAGCTGTTTTTTTTTCACGATTTCCGGAGTTGTCGCCATATTAAAAGTTGTTATATGCTAGACCCTGAATGGCATAGGCAGTAAAGTTCTGGAGTGGCGACCGTGTACTGGAAGGCGCAGCGTGGGTAGGCCCCCCACAAGGTGGAGAGACGACCTGGTGAAGGTCACGGGAATCCACTGGATGCGGAAAGCGCAGGACTGGTCATTGTGGCGATACTCGGGGGAGGCCTTTGTCCAGCAGTGGACGTCTTTCGGTTGAAATGATGATGATGATGCCATGAATGAGCCCTGCAAATATGACCATGCATTTCTGATACACGTTTCATAAGCTACATCTGCTTTAGTTGTAGAATGGGGACTGCTTCGTATTTACCGATAACCTAATGACTTTATCTCACCGCTTTTCTAAAACGAGTGCTCACTATAATGAGAAATGAAGCCCTGAAGACTGATATGCAAAATAATGCACTTACCAACCTAAAACGCTTAGATTGACAGCACATGATGCAAGTGCAAGGGAGCTATATAGCACAGCCATCACTAGACACACCTAGGGCTGCCATCCGTCTGAGTTTTCTCTGATTTGACCTAGTTTGTATACGAAGGAGTACGGGCGGGTTTCTCAAGAAGTGTCCGGTGAAACCAAGACGCTCGCTACAGTGGTAAATAAATTAACACATTTCAGTTTTTTAAGTGTCCGGGGGTAAAACCTGGTTTCGCCCAAATGTCCTGGGTTTTAGAAGTGTTTGTCCGGAGCCGGTAATCTAGGTCATTACAGCCCTATACATACCCTTACCAAACGAGTGTGATTAATATTAAATGAGATCCTTGAAATGGGTCATGCTTTGAAAATAATTGAGGTATATACACTAGGAAATACATACGCCAGCAGATAATCTCAATCCTTCGCGCAAGAAAGCATACAGAAAAGCAATATACGGACCATGAATTATTAATCTCCAAATTAAAAATGAAAAAATTGTATGGACATTATTTTATTGAATGTTAATTTTGTATTTAAATTTTGATTTGTTTTTAAAAGGTATGTACCATTAATTGAAAATCAAAATATTTGCACGATTGAAATGTCGAATGTAGTTTATATCCAATTTTAACCTTAGACGAACTCAATGTTACCTATGTTCTTGCAAATAAATATATAATTCATTCATTCATTCCTGACTTGAAGTGGAACCTCTGAATCTCCATTTCCTAGTGATAGAACTAGTTTTAACCCTGACCTAATTAGACGAGCTCGGGAACCACAAGAAGATACTGTCTAACCACTCGACGTCGCGTGAAGGTCGACCTAGACTGGAGCGAGAATAAGCATGAAGTTAGATTAAAAGATAGTCAATGGGGAAAGTAAATATAGGAACTTGGACTCAAATTTCGAAGTATTTTTTAACCGACGAATAAAAGGAGGAGGTTCCCAATTTAACGCGTCTATTTTTTATTTTTTATTTATGACCACGCATAACTTTTTATAAAGTAGTCCGATTTTGATGATTTTTTTTTAATGGATAGGGTATATCCCGAAATTGGTCTCATTTAAATTTGAAAATCAAAATCCATCCCAAAGGGTAGGAAAACATGGGATGAGTGCTTGTTCACACATTGAATTCTTACCTGTTAACCGATTCTGTTGAAACTTGGCACACATAAATGAAGTACTAGGCACTACAACATAATGGAGACCTGGAGTTAAATTAAAATATAAATTAAAAGTTAAAAAAAAATTAAAAGTTAAACTTTAAAAAAAAATGGAACCGACCAAAACAGAAACTGAAAAGCGAAAAATTTAATGAAGCTTTTTAGTCTTAATACTATTCTCCTAACTAAACGAATGTAAATAACTAATTATGAGTCGGCGCCAAACAAACAATCAACGAAGATCATTTAAATTACTTAATACTAATAAAAACAAAATAACATCAATACAATATGAATTGTTTCACGATAAACAATAACTTTCCAAAAATACGTTCCCCACTCGACCACTTGTCTTGCAACTCGCACGCACTTTGTTTGTTTGTAGTTAGTTATTTACATTAGTTTAGTTAGGAGAATAGTATTAAAACTAAAAAGCTTCATTTTATTTTTCGCTTTTCAGTTTCTATTTTCATGGTTAAATTTTTTGTAAAAAAGTTTTATTACAGAAATTAGCACAAAGGAACAAATTAGTCATTGTCGCTAAAATTGTCGGATTGGCAAGGTATGTTGTCACTAATAATGTTTTAAGATTTATCTATGACAGATAATGTAATACTATACTAGTCTTTAATAAGGCCTAACTTCTTCATATCAACTCCTTTTCTTCTTTGTAGCCATGAAAAGGCACGACGACGTGGTCAACTGGCCGATAATAAGGGATAACATAGGTACATAAGTATAGTATAATGTTTACAAAACATAATTGAACACACATCTAAACCCCATTGGACTATTTTGTGTGTAATTGAGGCAGTCAATAGCACCGTACGGCGGTGTTTACCACGGGAAATGAAACATCCGGCACGGTTCCGGCACACCTCCCGTGTTGAGAGGCGCACGTAATTATTCCTGACTGACTTCTCATTTCAATTCGCTTTTTGTTTTACTAAATAGTTTGTGTATTGCTGAGTTTTGGCTCTTCTAAAATTGAGAGAGAAGAAAAAATTTTTTTTCTATACGCGAAATGTAAAGATATGAATTTTGGGGATTGTGCTGACGTCACCGATAGACGTAATTTGAAGTTAAGGGGCGGCATTGGGAAAAATAGGGATTTTAGAATCAAAATATTTTCATTTGTGGATACGACGTTGATCTAATTTTCATATTTAAGATTTTTCATTATATTTACTAGATTTTGGTATAGGGAAAACACGATTTAATGAAATTTTCTGGATAGGTTTATTTTCCAAAGTAAGGTCTGTTTTTGCACTATTTCGCATTGCATTTAGAAATTCCTATAATTTTTTACTATTGTTTTTTGTGAATAAGATATATCTTGTACATATCTAAATTCTGGTGTAACAGATTTTTATTTAAATGTTTATTCGCTGAGATATTTGCAAAAATGTAAAAAGACGTCAAAACAGCGCAATTCCGCTCTGTTCTCACACGCGCAATTTGCCGTATGTTAGAAAAGGACGGTTGCAAATTCAATGCAGCACCTTAAATTCGATACCACAAGCAGTGTTCACGGTAGCTTAGCTAAAGCATTGGCGTACTCAGCCAGGAGACGCAGGTTCGAAACCTGCTCGTGAGCGAGTTTTTGTTTCCACAATTTATATCTTCGTAATATATGTTGTAGGCAGGTTTATATATGTTTACCCACCTTCCTTCCTTCTTCGTGACCCTCCGTACGCGTAAAGTCACATTGTTATCGCTCCTCAAAAAAATATTTAATTTGCTTGCTAAAATTCAGTAAAGTGCTGTTTAAAGTGAAGATCATATGGACATATCTTTCACCTTAAACCTGCAGTGAAAGTTAAGTGTTATAAGTGCAGAATAAATCATATTTGGACTTAATTTAATCACAAAATTATTCGACCTACCTTCATACTGCCGTTGTGAAATACTACTGTGGGCCTTTTTTAGTGTGCGTTTTATTACTGGAACCGCACTCAATCGGCGAGGGCTTTTATTAGTCTTTATTCACAACAAGACAAACAAACGATTAAAAGTTGTTCAAGAACAACTAAAAGCCATGGAGAAGAATATTACAACCTCAATGAACTGCATGAAATGCCAAAAAACTATTAAAAGAAACAGAGATTATCTCAAATGCATGGTTTGTAAAAATAACTATGACATTTCTTGTGCAAGCGTCACCTCAAAAATATACCAACAAATGACAAAACTAAACAAAGAGAAATGGAAGTGTCAAAAATGCATACTAGTTAACAAAGATACACAGTTGATTACTGATTCACCTACTCTTTCTATGACAAAGGAAATAATACCATCAACACTACACAAAAAAAACAATAAACAAATTGGCTGTTTGTCGTAACATTCTGAGGAAAAGGCAGAATTATCGAGCTCAGAAGATAGTGATGTAAGGAGCCTTCCGGATTTAACGATATATACACACAGCGATAGAGAAGAAGAATTATTCGTAGAAATATCAAAGTTAAAAATAGAACTAGAGACTGCACATCAAGAAATTGAGAAATTAAACGGGGAAAACTTTGAACTGAAGAAAACAATTGAACAAAACGAGTCAACAATCATTATATTTAAAAAAATGTATACAGAAGCAATTACAACACCAAAGAGGCGAATTCAACTAAACAAAAGTGAGTCGTCCACGAAAAAATCTGCGAAGCTTTTGACGCCACTTTGGAAAGATCCTTTAAAACTGGATGACAATTTTATTGAGATGGACCAAATACAAACTATTCAGATGGAAAGCAAATGCAAAATAAGCCAGCAAGAAGAAAACCCTGCTATGATTCATAATATGATAGACGCTGAACTAAAAACACTGCAAAAGAAAAACAAAGTGAAACAATCAACGGAAAAGCCAAATAAACATATATACATATTAGGAGGAGCACAATGTGTAGGATTGGCCAACGAAATAATGAAGTTGAGACAACAGACTCCATATGAGTATTACAAAGTACAATCATTTATCAAACCTAACGGAACTACAAAAACCATCTGTGAAACTCTTGAACTATTTACCATAAACAAACACGACAAAATTATTATTTCTGCTGGAGAACACGACAGAAATCCTTTAGATGTATTTATTGAACTCAGCACAACACTGAAAAAATTGGAAGACTACAATGTAATTTTAATGAATGTAAGCAACAATAGATATTTAAATGAAGATAAACTTAACGAACAGTTGAAATTAATAAGCAACAGTTTTCATAAATGTAGATTTTTAAACTCTGACTATGACTATAATTTTAATAACTTAAAATTAAAACTCCACAATACTAGTAAAAAAATTTGCTCTGTGATTGACCAGATAGACTATAATTGTAAATTTTTAACGTTCAAGTGTAAAAAAGTGGAAAATTACAATATAACTTTTGAATCAAATAGAAATGTACTGAAAAAAGGGACAATTGAATACTATTTTGACAAAATGAAATCGACAAACAAACATATTGTTAATTCGACAATGAATAAAAATTGTAAGGGATCCAAAAAATTAATAACTTACTATTTTTCTACTGTAGAAAAAAAAAGCGAGGCACATGGCTTGACTAGAAGTAATGGTACAATCGATAAGGAGCTTTTTCGTTACTAAAGAAAGGAACCATAATAGAGATACATATTTCAGGATACTTCATCAAAATATTGCAAGTGCTTTGTCAAAACATGATATATTAGAATGCACGATACGGGATTTAAAACAATCTCATAAAGGACCGGAAGTTATATGTTTAACGGAAACTTTCTTAAAATCAGGTTGTGAACAAAACTTTTCATTGGCAAACTATGAATTGGCTTCATTCTACTCTAGGGAAAAAAAGAGAGGAGGTGTTTGCATATTACTAAAAAGAGGAATAGCGTACAGAGAATTGCATAATATTAATAAACTAGCGTCAATTAGTACATTCGAGTGTTGCGCAATTGAAATAACTAAATATAAGCTTATAGTGATTTGCATCTATAGAACACCGACATCAGACATTAAAATATTTTTTGAAAAATTAGAGGGTATACTACATTCCTTAACCAAAAGAAAAGAAAAAAAGATAGTAATAGCAGGAGATATTAATATTGACATGATAAAATCAAACAAATATCCTACATCAGAATTAATAGATTTGACTAGAAACAATAACTTAAAAATACATATAACAACCCCGACAAGAAGAAACTCGTGCATAGACCAGATAATAAGCAACATACAAAATGCTGAAGGAACGACATTACGTCTTGGCTTATCTGATCACGAGACAGCGCAAATGTTGAGTTTTCAAGTGAGTCAAAAATTTACCCCAATAACATCATGGTACGTAAATAAGAAACAGTATACACAGGAATGTATAGACAAATTCCGATCGCTTTTTCTTAGATGGCCTTTTGACGAAGTATATGAAGACATAGATCCTAACACTGCTTTCGAAAATTTTCACGATGCATTTACTGCTATCTACAATTTATGTTTTCCAGTCATGAGAAAAAAAATTTGTGCAATCAATAAACCAAAGTGGATAACCAAAGGTATTGCACAAAGTTGTAGGACAAAGAGGGCTCTACGAATAAAATATTATAAGTGTAAATCAATTGACAGTAAAAATAAGTATAATCAGTATTCCAAAATTCTAAGAAAATGTATAGATCACACACAAAGACTAACTAATAGAGAACGCATAAAAAAAGGTAAAAACATGTGCAAAACTGCATGGAAAGTAATAAAAGATGAGTCACCAAACCCTCCTCAAGAAATAGAAGAGATAATGGTTGATGGAAAAGCTGTAACAGACCCCCTTTTAATAGCAACAGCTTTTAATGACTATTTCATAGAGCTGACTAATAAAAAATGCACTCAAAGCCAAACTAAAATCAAAACAAATAGAATAGATGGTACTATCTTCTTGCAACCAGTTTCTGAGATGGAATTGGAAAATATAATTGGTTCTCTAAATAACACTTATGCTGAGGGTTTTGACGGAATTGACACAGTTATAATTAAAGCATGCAAATCAGAACTAAGTAAGGTATTGACATATCTCATCAACCTATCGTTTGAGAATGGTACATTCCCAGAATATTAAAAAGATCAATTATAAAAACAATTCACAAAAAAGGAGATAAAGATCAGATGTCGAACTATCGCCCCGTGACATTAATACCAATTTTCGCAAAAATATATGAAAAAGCAATGATGATAAGAATTAATAACTTTTGTATGAAGCACGACATAATCAAAGAACAACAAAATGGTTTCCAGAAAAATAAATCGACAACACTGGCAATTTTTAATCTTATTGAGGATGTAGTAAGGGGGGTAGACAGCAAAATTTTGACGACTGTTTTATATTTCGACATGACAAAAGCATTTGACTTCGTTTCACACAATTTGCTATTAGATAAATTAGAACATTACGGAATAAGAGGACTAGCACTGAACTGGATTAAAACATACCTACTAGATAGACTGCAATGTGTAGAAATAACAAAGATAAATGATAAAAATGTGGTTCAAAATTATAGATCAGAATTTAAGTTGAATGAATACGGCGTACCACAGGGAAGTATCCTGGGTCCGTTGCTGTTCTTAATTTACATCAATGACATAACGGAAGTAATTCAACACAATTCAGTTTTGTTTGCCGACGATATAGCAGTAACTGTTTCAGTAAATGCTGGTGACTGTCTGACAAAAAGTCACACAAGTGATATACTAGAAACAATCGATAGTATCGTGAATTGGCTTAATAATAATAACCTGCAAATAAATCTCTCAAAGACAAATTTTATGAATTTTAATTATGGAAGTGACATAAACATAACATATAATGGATACAATTTGGACAGACCGGAACAGGTAACATTTTTAGGTGTAATAGTGGATAGAAAACTAAGCTGGAAAAATCAAATTGACAAAGTGTGCAAAAAGGTAAACAAATTCGTTTTCGTTTTAAAACGCTTGAAGAAAACGGCAACACAGGAAACGGCTCTAATGGCATACCACGGCTACGTAAGTTCCGTTTTGCGATACGGGATTATACTATGGGGTCGTAGCACTGATTTTAACAGAGCCTTTATTGTTCAGAAAAAGTGCATTCGCGCAATTAGCGGGATCGGCCCAAGGGAGTCATGCAAACCGATTTTTAAATCTTTAAGGATACTTCCATTACCTTGCCTTTATATTTATGAAGTATCCTGTTTTGTTAAACAACACACAAATTTGTTCAAAAAGGCAAAGGATATATTTCCGAGGAACACGAGGAATAGAGATTGCCTCGTTTACGACCACTTGCCAAAAACGGAACTATATAAAAAGAGCAGCTATTCGATGAGTATAAAAATATATAATAAGTTACCCGATACCATTAAACCATTGCCTCTTACTAAATTTAAAAGAGTTTTGCACGCGTGTCTGCTCCATTACAGTTTTTATTCATTAAACGAATATTTATTATCAAATTTTGACTAAAAATAAACAAGTGTAAATAAATAATTGCAATAATATTATATAAATTCAGAAAAAATATAATTATAAACATTTGCATGCTATGATATAAAGCATATAGCGGAATAAGCGGACTATGAATGAACGTACCAACTACAATGTACCTATTCCTTGCAAATAAAGACATTCTATTCTATTCTATTCTATTCCATGATTGTGTACCGTCAATTAAATAAATCCTCGGTTCTTTATATTATATACCGCAAGCTAACGAGTATTTATTTGATTCCCTGAACCCGATTGTTCCCGGAAGGCCCCCGTACACACTAAAAACCACCTTAAATTCAGCGCATATAACGTGTATCAGAAACGCGTGCTCATATTTTAAGAGCCCATGCAGGGCATAGCACAGGATAATTATTATTACGTGGTAACCCCTGAAATCGCGAAAAAAAATCAGCTGATCCTTGAATTTTGTCGACCGACATCGATAATGTCTAGGGAACAGCTGTCTTTTTTTGCGATTTCAGGGTTGGTCCCATAGTAAAAGTTGTTCTATGCTATGCCCTACATGAGCTCTTTAAATATGAACACGCATTTCTGATAGGTACACGTATATTCTATCTTTTATACACGCTGAAATTTGAATCGCTTATTTCCCGAATAGGGGTAATTGTACTCATCATTATGAACAACTTTTACTATGGGACCAACTCTGAAATCGCGAGAAAAAAATCAGGTGTTCCCTACATTTTATCGATTTAAGTGAATACAAATGTAGGGACCAACTGATTTTTTTTTCGCGATTTCAGGGTTGGTCCCATAGTAAACGTTGTTCATAATGATGAGTACAATGACCCCTTTTCGGGATTTAAGCGACTCAAATTTCAGCATGTATAAGTCATATATTTAGCTTTTGATTTTGTGTACTCAAAAGTATTTGTACTGTATTGTATTGTATATTTTCCTTTATGACCTTGTGGAAAGTAACTTAACTTAAGTAACGAGTAATCCGATTATACTTTGGCACATACCAAACAAAGCACACAAATAACTATATTACTGTCTCGAACCGACTCTAATTATCTTAAAAACTAATACAGAACTAGAAAAAAAGCTTTTATCAACAAAAAGCTAACAAAAACTCCAACAACAGTAAAACAAAGAAAGAAAGTCAATATAAAATATCTGTATAAAGAGGAAGCTAAAACCATACAAATAAGTGTTTCAATTAAGTTTTGTAGTAATAAAGCAAACATAAAACTATTGAAAGCGTTTACCCACTGCAAGTAAAATATAATTTATAATATAATTAAGTACACTGGACTCTTCGGTGAAAAAACAGATAAGTTTTAATTATATATAAAAGAAAATGAGATTCTTCTCGAGTTAAGGCGCAGGTCTGAGTGACTTCTCTTCTTGAATAAAGTGTTGCTAAGATTTAACCAATTGCCTAACCAATGAAACAGGTACAGGGCATTTTTTACTATTTGCTGTCTGGACAGTGTACACGTGAAAGATCAACCACAGCCAAAATACGTATACTGCTGGACATAGGCCTCCCCCAAAAGGGAGGGATATGCCATAATCGTCACGCTTGGCAGGCGGGTTGGCGATCGCAGTTGGTTGGTTAAATACTCAGAGAACGCTGCTATACCCATCCTCTGGTGAATCCCTTAGTCGCCTTTTACGACACCCATGAGAAGAGATAAGGGTGGTGCTACTCTTTATGTCCGGCACAACACGGACGGTTTATGTTTCTGTAACTACAATATATTTTTGTTTTAGGTACTTTATTTATACAGGTGAAATCAAATAAATGTGACGACTAAAACTTTGTTTATTGCCAAGTTTTTTATATGGGAAATCATTTTTATATCAGTTGGCGACCCATATTTGTTCAAAATTGTTTATTTTTTATTGTTAGAATCCACTTTTAAAATTTTAGCGCTTGTATTTGATTTCACCTGTGTTTTCCAAAATTCTCTATTTCTTGAATTGCCTGAAAACTGTCGTGTCACGCTTTACTATTTGATTCATTTCACGAATATACAGAAACATCAATTAGTTTCACGTCAAAATCGTTATTTTATTATTATCGTTTTGTTGATTCATCTTCATTGTTGCCAGTCACGAATTTAAAATACCTTTGAAATGTTATGGCAATAAAATTAGTTTTAATATGAAACTGCTACCGTCAATCAAACCGCTGCTATATCGATAAATGTAATTATATCGCAGACAATTTTACTGTTTTAACAGAAGCCTTTACAAAAGTGATAAGTTTTGCAACTATATAATAAAATAATTTAAGCGTCTAGTTTACTAAGTCACAACATAAATTAGATTATTCAATACATCAAATTATTCAATAAGAAAACTAAATTTTATTATCAGTGAAAACGCGAGCCTTAAGCATCTCAGGCGAGTAATTAACACAAGTAGAGTGAAATTGAATTGAACAAAATTGTCGAGTCAGCTGACGAGCGAGTACTCGCCACTAGTTCACGATACAAAAACTTAAAGAAGGCCCAAAACCCTAATTCCCCCTTGACCCTAATTCTTGACAGTGGCAATAATCATCATCATCATCGTCATCATCATTTCAGCCAAAATACGTCCACTGCTGGACATAAAAGGGAGGGATATGCCAAAATACTCAGAGAACGCTGCTGCCCATCCTCTGGTGAATCCCTTAGTAGCCTTTTACAATACAATGGCAATAATTGTTTACAGTTTGTAGTTTACTTTCAAAACGGTCATCACAAACCATGATTTCGGTACCCAAATACCTCGGCCATTATTAGTCTTCTCTCTACAATACATAGAAGGTATATAAGAGCAATTAAATATTATTAGTAGGTCACATAACATGCAGAATTAATTGCCATCCATTAAGAGAACCTACCGGGCTTCATTCGACTGAAACACGATAGCGAAAAAAATTACTAAGCGAAACCTGACGAAATTGTTCAACATGAAAGTTGTTATGTTACTGTGAATGTCCGATATAAGTGAATAATAAGATAAGATAAGATAAGATAATGTAAATATTTATTTTCTCGCCACAATATTACATTTAAAATAACATTTCTTATATAAGTACATATTTAGGTACATATTGTGGGAGACTGGTGCCTAAACTAGGCTCGAGGCCTGTGGGGTGCTGGCCAGAAAACCTCCAAGTGTGCCTGACGGCTGCTTGTCCTTTTGGACACGTCTGGAGGGATCGGCAGTTGTTTGGCCGGTGCATCCTGGGCACGGGCAATAAAATCCTGCCGAGAGATTAACCTTCGGGGGATTTTATTGCCTGTGGCGAATATTTTGGCACGGGAGGGGCCGTTCTGGGCCAGTAGGGAGTTGCTCCACGTGTCCCTCTGATATCAGCAGAGGGCACAGTGGAGGAGCAGGGGCGGGCCCGGTGTGCACTCACCCTGCCACTGGGCAGGCAGCGGGGGGACTGTCTTTCCCTGCCCCCGTCGATCTCGTAACCCCAGGAGTGCCCGCTGAGTAGTGTTCTCGCGCCTCTTGGGACCGAGGGTCTTGGCTTCACCGCCCGGACCGCGAGGAAGAAAACCTCTATAAAAAATTACGGGAGGTAGGGCCTGCCAGCAGCAGACTCGGAGTAGCTGGCACAGCCGGCGTAGTTGGCGCGGCTGGTAAAGGCCCATGAGGTGAAGTGGCGTGCAGTGTTCCGTGTGCGCCACCTAGGAGGGTGCGGCCGACGTTAGGCCGCACGGGGAGAAGGGGCTCGCCTGCTTGTGGCGGGCCAGGACCTGTCGGGGGTGGTTGTGTGAATACTCACGGGTTCCCACGCCCCCGGCTAAGGTAGTTGAAGGAACACCGTGGTGGTTTTAGTCGATAAGAGTCCGACACTGGCTCCGCCTACCCCGGGCGGAGTGCGTCAATGAGGATTTCCCCAGGGCAAAAAAAAAAAAAAAAAAAAAATGCTCGAGGCCTGTATTTCAGGACACCACTGCCGTGTCACTCGCAGGTCTGTTATCTTAAGATACATGAGTTACGCGTAACAGGTCTAAATCGTATTTTTTCATGATCCTCTATCACCCAGTAAAATAATATTTTAATTAACTATTACCAATTAGTCACAATTGCCTATCACCTAACTCTTGAAACTATGATTTTGCCATTGTTAGTTGTGGTAAAATACTGTATCTTAAGTTACATCAATTACGCGTGATAAGTTGCGAGCGCAACGAGCAAATCCTAACTCTGCTAACTACTAGATACATTATTTATACGTGACTGTAGTGCGCGTATTATCTGATGATGATGTGGATATTATGAGAGCTTCATTAACAAACATGGTTCTAAAAGTAATAGCCCACGGCAATATGTGGACGAGCTGAAGAAAAATAACTACCTTTCTGAAATCAATAGGTGGATTAAAAAAATCGCGGTCGAATATGCAGGAGTAATGTTCACAAACCTATTTTTGTTGGTTAGTATATCAGCTTGATGTATCTCATTTACCGGGTTTTTGAAAAGTGTACGTTCTTTAAAATAATTTTCAAAAGCCTTCAAAATACGCACTGTCTGTGGTTAGTTTTCCACTGGTTATTTTATGAAAATGTGTGTTAATCAACAATTATTTTATTACACAGGAAATTGAAGTAAATAGGTCCTAAACAAGGCAATGAAAAGCCAACTGGCACCTTAAATTATGGATTTCAGTCATGGTTTCAGAGTTTCAGATAATTTCAGAACGCTCGAATTGTGCTTAGATAAAACTAAACAGTTTTTAGTAACTTCGTTGGTAATTTTTATTGTTTGACGTTTATTCAATAACTAAATTTTTTTTATAAAACAGTGCAGTTATAAATGCAGTTTATGACGATACCCTTTAATCAGCAGTCGACTTAGACCCAAAAAACTGCCACCGTTACCTTATTTTCAAAATAATCACCCTATGTTGCTTCGAGGCTAGTAGTTCTGATCTATACTTTTCTTTTAAGTATTTTTTGGTCTTACTATTCTGTTGTCTTAGCTGGACCCTAGTTTTATTTATGACAACTAATTTGCGTAAAATTTCTTATATATTTATTTATTATTCGGCATCAAACGAAATAAAAATTTGCGTGAAGTGCTTAGCCGGTTGTGTTTTTGTTCGACTCAAAAGGGCATCGGTATCTTTCTCTTAGATACCTTGAGAAATCAGAATTTATGGCAAATATTGCTTCTTTATCACTTTTTAAAAACATCTATTACCTAGCTATTTCTTTGATATTTCATTATTGATTTCCTACCATCAGATTAAATATCTTTTCGGTGTTTTGTGCTATAGTGGAAGTTGAAGGCTATTTCCAGTAGTCCTCTACTGGAAATAGCCTTCAACTATTCAACGCTCTGTCTACTGGGATTTAATTCAACTAACAGATTATTAACTACAGCATCGGATGCAATAGATTCTCTTTATTCCGTCACTATGTAGTTTTGTGCTATTTTGGACAAAATTTAAAACGGACACGTACTGACAGCGCATTGTTAAGATATTTTTTTTCGAATGCAAGAAATTTATCATCTGGCTCTGATTAAATCCTTCTAAGTCACGATGCAAAAGTAATACAACAAAGAAATTTAGCGTAAAATCATCTGAAGGGTTGACGATTATAATGAGATCAAAAACATTTCGATTGCGTTATTATTTTTATATAAGACCACGAACTTTTCAATCCACGTATTTAAGCATTAAGAATAGTTGAATTTTGAAGATGCTCAACTTACATAGTCGTCAAGAAATCATACGATGAAAAATAATTCAAAGATTTGCATGTGTATTGCAAAAGTGTGTTGGACTTAGTTAAAAAAGAAGTACCCCGGGAAGTAAGGCGAAGGAGTGTAAGTGAAAGAAAGAAAGCAGACTTAGATGCAGATGTAGATTTAGATAAGATCTTACATATCTAGGATTTAGTTTTCTTTTGTATCCAAAATAATTTTGATAATACTAAGTTCTCATTCCAATTTTTATGTTAGTTATGAAGTTTATTTGTTTTAAAAGTTATCGAATCTTGGTTAGAAGAAGTTTGAGTTTTCGTTTTACTTTTTGACTCATTAAAAAGGATATTTTAATGCATTTGAAAAATTGAGTTTTTACTAGATAAGTCATAAGTCATTATTCATTTGTTTAGATGAGTAATATTTTTTCTATTCCATTATAAACTAATTTAATTTAATACTAAATAATCAGTCAGACAAGCTTTAGTTAAAGATACCTGTGTTTAGCAAAACATTCCATATTACACTTGTTGCGGCTAAGTCACGTATCTTAAGATAGAGAGCACCGCGTAACAACCAATGTATAGAGAGCTTGTCACACCTATCTCTGTTATAGCTAATAACTCTGAAAATTACGAATTTTTCAAAAATCTATAAATTACCCGGTTTTCCTCAGACTTTAATACAACCAATTATGTAAAAATATTTCCCGAAAGTTTTGAAACATTTAAGATAATCGCAATTATCTGTAAAAAACTTTAAACGGTGATATCTCAAAACTATGTTTCGTGAGATACAAGAGATAGGCCTGACACGGCAGACCAGGTCTCCACCATTCAAAATTTGGTACATTTTATTTCTATATAGTGTTAGTAAGATTAGTATAATGGTGTGTAGGTGTGAGTGTGTTGGGGGTGTGTTAGTGTGTGTAATAAAATGCACCCAAAGACTATACAGCCCAATAGACGCCTAATGTTGAATATAATGCATACAATAAATTCTGATAATATGTATGTATGTATGTAATAAATTCTGCCACTAGCTGAGGCTGAGGCTGAGGCTGGGGTACTGCAATCCGATTGGCCCTACCAAGGCGGGTATTGGTTAATCAATAACGCGGCAGTTTTGACGGCTCATGTAAGTAGCCGAAATTGATTTGATGATTTCAAGTGGCGAATAGTGGTTGGTGACCTACATTAGTGAAATTTCACAGATGTGTTGCAGACATCGGTCGCCTGTTATGAGGCGTCTATGGGCTGTATGGTCGTTGGACACACCGGTGCCGGTGTATATTCATAATCATCAATTTCGATGTTGCAATTCCGATACTGTCTAATTAATCTTTTTGAATCGAACATACACCAAGACGATTCTGTGAATGTTAACACACGCCAATGTTTGTTCAAAAAGCGAAAAAGATATATCAATCAACTCAGCCTATCGCAGTCCACTGCTGGACATAGGCCTCTCCCAAGTTGCGCCACAACGCTCGGTCCTCTGCCTTCCGCATCCAGTCCCCCCCAGCCACGTTCTTTAGGTCGTCGGTCCACCTGGCAGGGGGGCGCCCTACGCTGCGTTTGCCGATTCGCGGTCTCCACTCAAGGACTCGTCTGCTCCAACGGCCATCGGTCCTTCGACAGACATGGCCAGCCCCCTGCCACTTCAGCTTACTGATCCTACAAGCTATGTCAGTCACTCCGGTTCTTCTCCGGATAATCTCAATAAAAAGATATATACTGTTGTATATTTTTCATTCCATCTATTCGAAAAGGACGACTTGGTTCGCCCTTAAGTGCACCCAAAGGTGGTGTTTTCTTTAAGAAACTTTTAGCAGGCAGTAATGAGTTTTTAATCCTCTTTATAAGTGCGCCGCAATTATCTTTGCCGCGCACTTTTTGAATTTGGAACATCTTAGTGTTCAGCGCCAAAGAAATCGAACGCAAATATTGTTTGAATAAAGACTGGCTGGTACGACGGCCCATAGTCGCGCAGCCTACTGAATAAAAATAAAAAAACAAATTAAAAACAAGCGAACTACAGCTCGCGTTTTCGTCAATTTTCACGGATTGTTAGAAATTCATGGTTTTGTTTTGAAAAATGAATTCTTCAAGTGACAGTGGAAGCATAGAATTAACTCCTGAAAGTACCTATTAGAACTGACGCAAGAAATGTGATGGATAATCTATTACCTGCAAAATCGCGGGAGAAATACATGAAAGCCTATGGTAATTTTATTGAATAGAGAAATGCAAGGGGCGCCAAGAATTCTTCAGACTCTGTGTTTTTGGCCTACTTCCAGTACTTAGCCAAAACTAAACAACCTTCCATTCTTTGGAGTACCTACTCAATGCTAAAATCAACAGTCAGTTCTTATAACGTCGAAAACTGGACACATATTCGAAATTAATAGCGTATCTGAAGAGGATGTCTGATGGATTTAAACCTAAAAAATCCAAAGTGTTCTCCGTCAAAAACGTGGAGAGTTTCCCGACAAAGTCTTTCTTGCCGTAAAAGTAAGTAACTATGTATAAGGTGGATTAGTAAAGTATAACCATAGTGTTTTAAAATGCGCATTTTATTGTAACCTGTACTAATACAGAATTGCTCCACCCTCTATATCTTCTAATGGGTGTCGTAAAAGGCGAGTAAGGGATTCACCAGAGGATGGGCAGCAACATTCTCTGAGTATTTAAAGTTTTAAACAATCAACTGCGATCGCCAACCCGCCTGCCAAGCGTGGCGATTATGGCATATCCCCCATTTGTTGTTGTAGGCCTATGTCCAGCAGTGGACGTCTTTCGGCTGAAATTATGATGAATGATGATGTTTGGGATAAATATTGCAAGTTATTTTTGAACAAGTTACCATTACGGGAACTGTCTGAAATTTAGTACACAAAAATTTAAACTCGAAGACAATACAACATAATAGTGACAGCGAACTGATCTGACATAGCTCAGTGAGTTGTATCTATGGAGGGGGTGTATTCTTCTATATCCACCTAGTTTATACAAATATCTATTAAATCGTTATTAAATTATGAATCTATTCTTTGTCTCTTGTTAACCAACGTGTTATGTCGTCTGGTGAAAGAGATCGCATGCTATTTGTATATTCTCTGCTTGGCAACATCTTTACGGGATATCAAAATACCTACTCCGCGTGGCAACCCCGCTTACCCCGCAATGTGGCCCATAGTACATGACCTGTCAAGTAAACAAACTAGGGCTGTTGAATTTTTTTTAATATCAGATTTTCGATATATCGATATTTTTGAATATACAATTGGAGTTCGATATATTGAAAAAAAAATCGATATTTCGATATATCGGCCAAATTTGATGATTCTAGGTCAACGCGAAGTGTATAGGTTTTTTATGTGAGTTTGCGAGTATCAAAATATGAAAGAAAAGAATGAAAAATAGTTGTTGATTGTTGATTGTTCTCATTGAAATAGTATTGAGGGAGATATAAGTTAGTGAAGTTTTACTTCAGTCGTGTGGTCTAAAGCACACCCGTTTTTTTATGTCCTAGGGACAGCCGAACTTAGTATTTGATATAATTGCATTATTTATTACTACTTTAAAATTATTCTAATCAGCACACATCTCTGTTAAGAAACACGACTATCGATATCGATACTTTTTAGTTTTGATTACTTACTTCCCTAGCTATTGCCGTCATTACACTGGCCCGGGTATTGTAGGTATGTACGCTTATTTCGTAGGTATGGCAAGTCCCTAGATATAAGTCTATGACATAGCTCCCCCATTTTGGAGGAGGCCTATGTCTTGCAGTGGACGTCATTCGGCTGAAATGATGATGGTGATGGTGATGAACTTATTTGATGATGGAGACGAAAGGTAGACAACAAAACTCCTCATCGAATAACAGTAGATTAATGGTGTTTGAGCTCATTTTAATCAGCTTACAGTACCAAATCCGTGTGTTATAAAAACGTGTCTTGAAAAACATTATTTTCAACCAAAAAGCTTTTATATATTTATTCCAATGTCACCCATGTCAGTGCTTTAGTAAACAAATAAAGCAGAAGCCTGTCGATTCCAAAATATTATCGCAACGAGAGCGAAAGGGAATCTCAAAGAACTTTTCTGAAGAATTTAAAGTAAACAAGAACAAATATTTACTTGATCTTTTAATAACTTGCTGCCGGAACGAAGAATCTTTCTGACAAGGAGTTGGCAATCAAAGACGCTACACTGTCAAAGTTTTTCACTTAGGGCCTATGCACACGGTGCAAATTTGTACAAGCAGACGCGCGTCAACACGTGTGAGAAGCGCGTCTGTATTGAAGCGCGTTTGAAGCGCGTCTGTATCGTGTTGTAGTGAACAGAAATGGACATATCCAAACGCGTGACCACTGACCACAGCGCATTTGTATCGACGTATCTGCGCATTTGTATCGAACTAACGAGTATTTGTATCGAATTACAGGACGTGTATAAAAGTTTCTGGCAGTGATTGACCTGCGTATGGATCACATTTGCATCGTCGTCTACGCGTAGAAAAAACGCCGTTTGCATAGGCTTTTAGGTATTAATAGCTTATTTACTCATTTTTAGGAACATTTTCCTTGAGGAAGCAGTGACCCAAAGAGCATTAACAAAAAAAAGTTGAATTTTCAGGACATAATGTGAAGAGCTTTATACTTCTTGTTCAGATAAAAACTTAATTACTTCTACAATCAACTCAGCCTATCGCAGACCACTGCTGGACATAGGCCTCTCCCAATTTGCGCCACAACACTCGGTCCTCTGCCTTCCGCATCCAGTCCCCCCCAGCCACGTTCTTCAGGTCGTCGGTCCACCTGGCGGGGGGGCGCCCCACGCTGAGTTTGCCGAATTACTTCTTAACATTCGACCTGAAGATCGTGACTGGGGGGACTGGATACGGAAAGCAGAGGACCGAGCATTGTGGCGCAACTTGGGAGAGGCATATGTCCACAGTGGACTGCGGTAGGCTGACTTGATTGATTGATTCGTTTATTTTATTCTGTCACTGAAGGAAGATACTGTTCATACATGCTTTCTTTCTTTAATTTAATCTCATCCTAAACACTTCTTGAAAAAAAAAGAGAAAGCTCCTAAGAAAAAGCCTCCGGCGAATAAATAATAACTAAACAACAGCGCAGTGACTGAGCGTTTAGTTTGCTGCGCAATGGGTCGGGAGTTCGATCCTCCCACAAAACAAGTATAGTCATAATTACCCGACTGCGCCAGAAGGAGGGTTACGTTTTTCGAGTGTATGTATGTATGTATGTATGTATGTATGCATGTATGTATGTATGTATGTATGTATATTTCTTTGGCACGCTCTGTGGCCTAAACGGCTAGATGGATTTGAGGTTGAGAGGTGTCGTTAGATTCGTCTTAATTCTGAGAGTGACACTGGGTATATCAAAATTTAAAAAATTAAAATGGCCGCTTTTTGGCGCCATATTACCTCTTCAAAAATTTTTTTTTCCTTCAAAAACTATCGAGTGAGGTATCAAAATAAAGGGTTTTATAAATGCTTTACAAAAATATATACAACTTATATGTTTAAATGTAATTTGGAATGAAAAATGCTAAAAAACAACAAAATATTCAACGTTAAAAATGAATTTGACTTTTCAAAAAAACATTAATAGTATGATAAATAAAACATAACAAAACTAAAAAAATTAAAATAAAAAAATTAATTAACAAAAACAAAAAACCCGACTGCGTGTAAAAATAACAGAAAAGATATAAACAAGACTTATCAACACGCAGGCGGAGGCTACCTATGAACTATTATGTAATTCATGACCAAAAACATACGTAGCCTCCGCCTGCGTGTTGATAAGTCTTGTTTATATCTTTTCTGTTATTTTTACACGCAGTCGGGTTTTTTGTTTTTGTTAATTATATTACAACTAACAGACAGTTGTGTCATGTGGTTGTGTATGTTTCATACAAGGGAAATCTTAATCTAATAAAAAAATTAAGCCATGTAGTGTCGGGAGTAATAATAGACGTGTTGATGGTTATAAGGTCTGTAATATACTGAGGAATACATGGAATACATGGTAGAGGCATGTACCACTGACACCACACCTCCACCGCAAAAAGATTAAATAAAAAAGTTTAAATTTTTTATATATATCTTTTTTTTTTTTTTTTTTTTTTTTTTTTTTTTTTTCCTTTATTTTTTTTAAACATACATTATTATGACAAAAGCAAACCAAAAACCACGGGGGTTTGTCCGGAATGCCGTTATTCTGCAGACAACTTATTAAACTAAATACATAAATATGTGCAATAAATTAACAAACAATGTATTCGGCGAGCGACTGCCTGTTACCTGCGTGCAAAAAACATCGGTTCCTTACGAGTCACGACTCACGACACGACAAGCATCTACAGGTTGTTTATAAAGTGCGTTTTTAACTTGCGTTTGATATTTGACTTATTAATACTTTGTACAAAAGAAGGGTTAAGTTTATTCCGTAAACGAGGAATAATATACAGGGTGGTTCTTTCACCGTAAGAATTAATAGCGCCAACCGTAGTTAGTTCATTTTTCGTTTTTTGTCTCGTTTGAATACTATGGGTAATTTCACTTTGAATATCTTTATTAAAGAATTGTTCTTTGAGTAGACTGTAACTGACTTTAGTGTGGATCGGAAGTACTTTGCACTGTTTGTATAGTAATAGTGTTAGTAGTAGTAGTATCTATATTTTTTTTTATTTTTTATTTTTTTTTTTTTTTTATTTATTGGGGAAAACAAACAGTGACACATTACATGTTATATGATGAAAAAAGAATTTTACAAAAGCTGAGCAAATGTGTAACCAACAGCATTTTCCACAGAATATAAACAGATATACTTATAAATATCATGCGATTTTATATTCAAACCTACAAAGTACAAATACAAGATATGATAGAATAATAATGTAAGTAACAGCAAAACAACTTATCAAACTTATATGCATTGAATAGGCTAGAGTAGGTGATGTGTTACGAAATAGGTAAGATATTAATGATATCAAGAACATTTTTTCTAAATTTACCCGCAGAGAGGGCAAACATATCAGTATGGTTAAAGTGCTTGTTGTAGTTACTTGTAAGCCTACGCAGAGGTGCCCGCAAGCCTGCGTTAGTACGACTGGAGGACACGGCAAACAGTGGTCGTTCGCGCACCGCACGGCAAATTGTCGTTCTAGGCACTACGTAACATATTTTGTTACGAATATCAATACAGTCATATACATTGCTACACAGATCGAACAAGAATACCGTCTCTAAGAAAGTGCGTCTAGATTTTAAATCAAGAACTTTGTACTCTTTAAGCAAATTATCATATGATGTAGATGCACGGGAGCAACGGTAATGCATGGCTTTCAAAAATTTTCTTTGTACTTTTTCAATATAATCTGAGTATTTATTGTAAAAGGGATTCCACACTTGCACCGCATACTCTAGTTGTGATCTTATCAAAGATTTATACAAGTACAAGTAGGTTGAGGGGCGTGTAAAGTTTCTAGTGGATCTCATTACGAAACCATACATTCGATAGGCGTTATTCACAATTCTATCAATGTGAGCATCCAGGTGAAGATTATTATCAAGAAGAATCCCGAGATCACGAACGACGGACACCTTTGACAATGTGGCGCCATCTAGTGTATAAGCGTGTTTGATGACATTCTTATTTTTTGTAAAGCTGATACAACAACATTTGGATATGCTCAGTTGCAGTTTATTACTTCTGCAATATTCAGTAAAGCGATCTAAATCTTCCTGTAGTAATCCACTGTCTTTCAAATCCCTGACGGGCCTGTAAATTTTCAGATCATCAGCGTAGAGCAACAATTTTGAATTATGGAAACAGGTGTTGATGTCATTTATAAAAATGATAAATAAAAGGGGCCCCAAAATCGAGCCCTGGGGCACCCCAGAAGTAACGTGAATAGTAGCGGAATGGAAACCATTAATGACAACTCTTTGAGTTCTATTTCTTACATAAGAAGAGAACCATCGCATTAAATCACCGCGTATGCCGTTATAAGAGATTTTATTCAAAAGTAAAGTATGGTCAACTTTGTCAAATGCTTTTTGAAAGTCAGTATATATAGCATCCACCTGAATACGTGAGTCCATATTGTTAAATAAGTAATCCACAAAGGCCACTAAATTTGTTGTTGTTGATCGTTTCTTCACGAATCCATGTTGTTGTTGGATAATACTATTATGAAGTACAGGGTATATTCTGTTATGGACTAATCTTTCAAAAAGCTTCGGGAGGGCCGACAGAATGGATATAGGCCGATAGTTCTCCACCTCCTGCTTAGAGCCCGATTTATAAATTGGTGTTATATTGGCAGTCTTCCATGCTTCGGGAAAAGTACCCTGAGTCAGTGACTTATTAAATAAAATTTGTACAGGAACACATAGGTTATCCGCAGTAGCTTTTAAAAAAATCACTGGAAGGCCATCGGAACCTGGTCCCTTTGTTGAGTCTAAAGTTTTAAGTGCTCTCAATACTTCACTGACACTAAGCTCAATTTTACTTATTATGGAACAGTTCTCATTACAGTCCTCATTGAGTGAGGATGTATTATTCGAAGACGGTTGTTCATAAACGGATTGAAAGAACCCAGAAAAGAAGTTACAGATTTCTTCGGGGTCATTAGTACATTGGTCTTTGTATTTCATGTTAGATGGGATGCCAGAAGAAGATTTACGGTTAGCAATATATGTCCAGAAATATTTGACATTGCTGCGAATGCCGTCTTCGACAGAGTTTATATATTTGATGAAGCAGTTTTTGCATTCGACGTGAAATCTAGATCTGTACAACGAAAATTGTTCATAATCAGACACATTGTTATACATCTTCCATTTAACCCACGCCTTACTTTTGTTTTTAAATATATGTATGAGAGATGGTGAAAACCAAATCGGAAATTTTGTAGATTTTAAGTTTACTAGTGGGACGTGAGATTTAACTAAACTAAAAATAATATTATAAAATGTATTTATCGCTTCATCTATAGATTGGTGTAACCCCATCTTCTCACTCCAATTAATGTCACTTAATTCCTTATTTATCTTCTCATAATTAGCCTTATAATAGTTGTATTTTTTAACCGATCTTCGAATCATGGTTTGGTGGGGTGGGGTAAATGGTAATAATGCACAGAACGGTGGATGTCGAATATCAAGTTTTACTAAAAAGTCTGTGGGGGGAAAAACAGAGCACTCATTGTTACTAATGGTTAAGTCTAATAAGTTTCCACACGTATTCTTAAAAGTATTGTACTGACAAGCATTGAGACAAGACATAAATACACCAAGATGCTCACATATAGCAGAACTACCCTTACAAATTAGTCCCGATACTGGAAATGTGCTGTTATTACAGGGGACCCAGTCAATATCAGGCAGATTAAAATCACCCAACAAATGGAGATATTCGACGTTAGCGTTGCTAAGTAAGGGCTGAAGCAGATCGAAATATTGAACATAAGCGCATTCAGGTGTTTTCGGCGGTATATAAGACGCAGCAATGACATGATTTTTTCCTCTGGTAGCACTAGGGAATTTTAAAACAACATATTCCATGTGTTTTTCCAACATTGAACAGGGAACAATTATTCTCACCGAACGCAAACATTTTAGCACCGCCACAAGGACGCCACCTCCGTCTTTTTTATTAGTGGCTGTACGGTCACGGTCGCACCGATATACTACATAACGACTATCAATGAACTCACTATCAAATATTTCAGATGTTAACCATGTTTCCGTAAGTATTATTATGTCATAACAATTTGATAATATGTTCATGTACAAAATGTGCAGTTTAGTGCGGAGTCCCCCACAATTTTGATAGTAGATAACTAAGTTATCTGTCATTGCGACGGTACATTTTCACAAGTAAGCCAGCATTATGCCTGTTAGTCTTACGATAGCAATGTGATGACGAGAGAAAACAGCATAATTTTAATCTGATCAATTGCAACCAAATAGAATTACAAACAAGCACAAAAATATGTACAAAATACCTAAATACTAACAAAACACCATAGTAACAAACAGTGAGCATACGAACAAGGCAACAGAATAGTTTAATTAGGCAATATTTAACTAAGTACTTTACATTTAAATAGCACATCAATATAAAATTATCTTTAACATCCCTATAACTTATTAAGCCGCAATAATAAAACAATTGAGTAACTAAAATGATAACTAGTTCGCTAAAATAAGTTAGCCGATACGATTTTAGATTATACACATATACAAGTAAATATATCAGCACCTCAACTCTTAAAACATTAGCAAAAGAACATAAGTTAATTAAATATTCATAGATTGTGGGTAGCCAATACAAATACAGCGTCAAAAGCCATTTAGTACCAAAGTATACTTTATATAAATACAGAAATAAATCTTCATGAGCTCCTTTATTTTTCAATTTCAGAACCGAGACTAGGCTTGATTTTAGAAATGTCTTGTTGAGATCTAATAGCAAAAGATTTCGATCCCTCTTTTTCACGAACGAGTATTGTTCCATGTTTGACCCATAAAAACCGGTAATTATGTTTCTTTGCTGCATCACGGCTCTCACGAAATAATTTCTTGTTTTTTAATGTGAGGTGTTCATGCATATAAATAGGTAATGACGTGCCCGATATGCCCAGTTGCTCTGTACTAAGTCCCTTATGTAAACGATGGGCACTAAGAATGTTATCCCTTAATATGCGTGTAGTCAGCTTAACAATAATATTTTTGGGTTTATTATTGTCTTGGTGGGCGTGTGGAACCCGGTGTATTGATATTATATCACTTTGTTTTAAAGTGCAGCTTATAGAGGACCCAATATTAATCATCAGGGTAACTAGGTCTTCATTACGCCTTTCAGGGATGTTACATAACTCAATATTGCAGTTCCGGGCGGTCTGTTCTAGGTAGTCGATTTTCGCAACCAGTTCCGATACAATATGTGTTGAGTCCGATGTCTCTCGAATCTGTTTACTACATTCATCAACTTTTTTGGATAATCCTGACTGGTCGTCACCCATGAACTGGATGGAACTTTTAAGATCATCAATCTCTTGAGTAAGATGATTATATTTATTATCTAATTCAGAGACATGTTGTTTTATTTGAGATTGCTCGGAGCGCAGAGACTGAATGTCATTTTTAATTTCTGATGTCACCTGAGTAAGCGTTGCCAGATCGTCTTTTATAGAAATTACATTGTCGGATATCTTATTGACGCTACTCTCCAAATCACGTCGCCATTCATTAAGAGTGCTTTTAAACTCCATTGACATTGCGTAAATTGCTTGCGACCACTCTGATTCCGGTTGTTTGCGCTTGCGCGATAAATTTTGTTCACTACTAGTGTCAGAGACTTTAATGTGTAGGTCAGTATCGGAGTGGAATTTATTATCTGGCATTATTATGAAGGCAACTGTTACTGTCGGCCGTCCAAACAATTCAATATGCAAATATAAACAAATTGAAAAACTTGTGCTGTATTCAAAACTTTTAGTATCACTTTGTAACTCGCTTCTTCGTTCTCAGACCAATTTTTATCGAAGTACCCCCTACCTCACAATAATCAATCCGTAGTTCTTGTGTTTTGTTTGAAAATTATAAAATTATTATTATACACTGCAGATTAGATGGACACTTGGTTGTATCACATAACACTGAAGTTAATCCGTATGTTGTACTATAAACTTTGCTATGGTAACAAGGTTTAATGTCACTTTCTATAAAATATTGTAGGAGCGGTAAGTACACACAGCGCTTAGAACAAAGTTCGCACGACGCTATCTAAGTATACATTTCATAAATTCATATTAAAACTAAGGATTAAACAATTTTAAGTTAAGCATGTAAAACTGTCATGTGTCGGACCTGTATTACAAACATTTGTCAAGTCCGAGTTTCAGCATTCTCTCATGGTATGCGAGTCAAAGTCCAGTATCGTGTATCAATTTTCTATTTTCTACGTATGGCCATTGTAGACAATAGATAAATACACATTTTTCGTACATAATATGATACATCTTCAAATTTTTTATAACATTTTCATAATTTCTTATTTATTTATTTACTTCATTTACTTATTTTAATTTATGTCATCACTTTTATATATTTTTAAATTAAGAAATTTTAATCTTTAGTAGAAAGCAAAATAATTCAGCATAAACACAATAGGAATATAATAACCCTAACTTCAACAATTCAGGTTATTAGTCATAACAAAATCGTTGTTAAAGCCCAGTCTCTAGGGCGACACAAACGGACGGGACGGACAAATTCATTACATATTTATTTGAACGTACCACTTTAATACATCTCTGCTTCCCCCCTAAGGACCGCCGTGAGTTTAGTTGGTTATGAATTTTCAACGAAGATTAATGATATTAACTCTGCAGGCTCCCACGTGTGAAAAGGACCCGAAAGTTTACGAACCCTGGCGAGGCAGGGTGTAAATAAAATATCAGTTATGATCTCCGTGTCTGGGAAACTGTAAGTCAATCATGATATTATGTAAATGTTCCTTCGTGATGTGTCTAGCGTAACATCACCTTGAATCCTTTTCCTAAAGGCTCCTACATGCTATGTCAGCGGCTGTCTAGCCAACCGAGCTAGCGAGCGATCCGCACAACCGCGCCAAAGGCATGGCCGCTACGGTAACTAGGTGAACCACGGGTACAGAAAGTTAACCATAGAACACCTCCGTGAACCACGGGTACAAAAAATTACTAGTTGAACACCTAGGTGAACCACGGGTACAGAAAGTTAACCATAGAACACCTAGGTGAACCACGGGTACAGAAAGTTAACCGTAGAACACCTAGGTGAACCATGGGTACAGAAAGTTAACCTTAGAACACCTAGGTCAACCACGGGTACAGAAAGTTAACCGTAGAACACCTAGGTGAACCACGGGTACAGAAAGTTAACCTTAGAACACCTAGGTCAACCACGGGTACAGAAAGTTAACCGTAGAACACCTAGGGGTACAGAAAGTTAACCTTAGAACACCTAGGTCAACCACGGGTACAGAAAGTTAACCTTAGAACACCTAGGTGAACCATGGGTACAGAAAGTTAACCTTAGAACACCTAGGTCAACCACGGGTACAGAAAGTTAACCGTAGAACACCTAGGTGAACCATGGGTACAGAAAGTTAACCTTAGAACACATAGGTCAACCACGGGTACAGAAAGTTAACCGTAGAACACCTAGGTGAACCATGGGTACAGAAAGTTAACCTTAGAACACCTAGGTCAACCACGGGTACAGAAAGTTAACCGTAGAACACCTAGGTGAACCATGGGTACAGAAAGTTAACCTTAGAACACCTAGGTCAACCAGGGGTACAGAAAGTTAACCGTAGAAAACTTAGGACGGTGAACCACGGGTACAAAAAAAATACCCGTTGAACACCTAGGTGAACTACGTTGGTAGACCACAGGTACGAAACGACCTACACAAGTGATACACGGCGCAAGCTGCAATTCGCTCCTGGCATTTGAGTGGTATTGTTGAACGACTGTTGTGTGGTGTTGTGGCGTTTCAAAAGTGCCTGTAATTAGGTTTATTTGAAGTAAAAAACATTTTATTTGATTTAACTGTCCCATTAATGACAGCGGCATACTATTACGGCAAAACCATGATTTCGGTAAATAGCGCTACACGCACATTTTTTCAATAGTATAGGATGGTGATACGAGCTAAAGGCCCACCTGATGTTAAGTGGTTACCTTTGCCCATAACAACTGCAATACCACCTAGGCTGTTGCCTTAATGGTACCGCAAGTCGGTTCGCCAAACGACGACATGAAGATGGAAAGTCTCATGTGATTGTAATGTCACCGGCACCCGTACCCTTCAGACCAAAACACAGCAATGCAAGCATTACTATTTGGCGGAGAAGTAGGTACGGTGGTAGCACTTCCCCGGACGAGCTCTTTCACAAAGCTCTACTACTACTAAACTACACATAACACATAATCAGTCCATTGCTGTCTCAATGCTGGGCACGGGCCTCTTCTCTGAAAGAGAAGGTAAGACAAGGTTAGTTCACCACACTGGCCTGGTGCGGATTGGCAGACTACACACACTTTCCTTGACCGTTAAGGCAAGTGATAATCAAATTCTGATTCAAACACGAATTTTGAAAAATCAGATGTGTGGACCGGACTCAAATCCTTCTCTGCATGGAAGGCAAGGGCTAGGCTCCCAAAATGTGGTGACTTTTTGAAAACATATACTGGGTCCACAGACCAACAGAAAAAGGACTGAGTCAAACACGCGCTAGATGAATGTCAATTTTAGATATATGTTTTTTGAACCTTTATCCATCGCTTGGCTAGACAGTTGGACATAATTGGTTGATTTTTGTTCGATACTTTATTTCGAATCATGCGTTTTTAGAGATTTTGCTAATATTTCACCTTTATTATTTATGTGAGCTATATAAAAAGGATGCAGATAGGAAGATTATAAAGTTTATTCAATACTGCCTAGAGGAAATTTGTAGAGATTACTTAGTATTCTTGTAATAAAACGAAAATGAGATGCGAAATTTACTAAAAGGCATGTTATTATTGTATAAGTGATTTCCTAACTGACACTATCACATTATAACATGTACTTCTAGAATATTATTTATTTAATTTTTATTCGGACATAAATTTCTATTTTATTATTATTTGTTTTTATTTTGAATTATTAAATTATTGATTATTTTGAAATTTATAGACATTTCATTATTTAATTTAAATTATTTTGTTAAAATACTTAAATTTGTACGCCTTGATAGGCAAAACATGTAGGTGCTTCAATTTATTTTATATCTTGCATGCTTTAATTTGTATGTAAACGCATGTTTGACAAATAAATGATCTTTATCTTTAACGAAAACTGTTTTGAGACTTACGTCATTTACTTTCATGGTAAATCGCGCGAGAATGATTTTCTCGAAAATGAGTTCTATTGCAAGTCGCAAAAAAATTGACGAGAGCGGCCTGCAGTTGTGGAGTATAAGGGTTGAGGGTGGGAATTACGTTTTGAGAGCGTCCGTCCTCTTAATCACTACATTATCACTGCTAAACCCAAGAATGTTCAAGAATGCCATAGAACGTTGTAGAGTTAAGCCAAGTTCATGGAACATGTTAATTTAGTTATGAATTTGTAAACTAGTTCTAGTTTACAAGTCGGTTGCGGTGTCAACTGTGTTAATCTATCACAACTGGACCAGCCGACGATTTGTTAAACTAGTTTAATACTAATTATCTTAATCTCCTGTTCGTTGATCTTAATTGTCTTATGGAAAATTAAGATTAAGATTCCTAAAGCCTGAATTCTTATCAGGACTATCAGGAAGAAAATATTAGGTACTTATTTCTTATGGCTTGGGATAGGGGCTGAAGTCGGAAAACTCGATCTAATACCATCATTGGCTATGTAGGTAGTTTAAATTATAGGTACATCGACGTATAAAATGTGTTATTGTAATAACTCGAAACCTCTAAGGGGTCTTTGTACTCATCAGTATGAACAACTCTTACTATGGGACCAACCCTGAAATCGCGAAAGAAATATCAGCTGTTCCCTACATTTCGTCGATTTATGTGAACACAAATGTAGGAAACATCTGTATTTTTTTGGCAATTTCAGGGTTTATCCCATAGTAAAAGTTGTTCATAATGATGAATACAATGACCCCTTTTTTTATGATGTATGGATCTGCTCTTGACCACAATCTAGACAGCTTTGTCAGGATGTGGTCGACGATGGAGCTAGCAAACCTATTAGGTGCCGATTCACACCAGCTTTAAAGGCGTTAGGGTTATAAGTGCCCGGAAATACAGATTTCGGGAAAGAAGCCATTAAAATTTCAACATGTATAAGATAAGATAAGATAAGATAAATATTTATTTTCTCGCCACAAATAAGAAGACATATATAAGACTCCTTTATGTAGTCAAAGTTATTAGGTACTCGTGTCTTCCAACGTAGAATTTCCTCATATTTAGTGCCTTCATGAACAAATCTTGTCTAATATACGCAAGCTAGTTCCAATGTTATTTCTAGTCCTAAATCAACACAACACTTATAACAGACCTAGTGTTATGACGTGCAAATGAGCGTTCATAGACAAACAAACCCACGGACTGTCTCTATACGTGCGCCAGTAATGTATGCGCACACGCTATTACTAAGTGTAATGTGGTCGTAAAGACCTCTCATTATAGTCGGGACACCGGGCTCAGAGCACAGGGCTGCCAATAGTCCTTTGACGAAACCATTTTAGAGAAACGACCGCGTAAAATGTCAAGTTGCATCATCATTTCAGCCGAAAGTTATCAAGCATCGCCACAATGGTCCTGCGCTTTCCGCATCCAGCGGATACCCGCGACCTTCACCAGGTCGTCAGTCCACCTTGTCGAGGGCCTACCTACGCTGCGACTGTCAGGTTGCATAGTGAACGAAATTTTCAGGAAAGGAAAAAGGTTATTGGTGTGTTATAAAATATAATCAATAACAGTTTAACGTGATGGAGTAAGCCAATTTATAATATTCGATAAACAATAAAACAAAAAAAATATATCTACAAACACTCTACAAAACGCTTTTTCTGTGTTTAAACCCAATCTACAAAATCTTTAAAATAATTCGATCGCAATCTACGTATAGTCTGTTTTTTCTCTCTTGTCATATTTAGTAAACAATCTTGGCAAGTCTTTATTCAAATAAGTACTGATAAAATATAATTACTAGTTCTGCACATGTAATTAGATAAAACAATGTTATTTAGTGTGTGAAATTTTTAACATAAATTCTTTTAATAATTATTATTGATGAATTACATTAAAAAGTCATGCCAAGATTGTTTAATAAATAAAGACAAGTAAGAAAAAACAGGCCAAGAGCATGTCGGGCCATGCTCAGTATTAAAGGGTTCCTTAAGTAAGTCTAATTACAAACGAATCAAATCGAATATTAATCATTGCTATTTTAGTTTTTGCAAACAGCGCCACCTAGCGCTAAATTTAAGAATCTAAATTGAAGAAGTGTGTCATATCAATATAACACAAAGTTTCTTTTTGTGATTTTTTTAAATAGAAAGTAACTAAAGGAGCATTATTTGCTATGATCATTTTTCTCTAAGTCAATGACCTATGAACTAGGACGTCTTAAGTATTTTTCAGTTTTCTCACTATAACTCAAAAATTTATAATCACATTATACTCGAAATAATTTTAAAAGAGAGTTTTTATAAAGGTTTATGTCAATGTGTAAGACTATAAGTTTCTACGTTGCATAGTTTAGAAATGGCAGAGGGGGGGACACATTGCAAGCCATTTTGGCGAACTGTATTTCGCAGATGGTATACTTGATAAAAAAGTTATGTATGAAACATTACCTTCATTTTAGTAGACCTATTCAATGATACCCCACAAGAGGGGGCGCAGCGAAAAAAAAATGTTCATCCCCATTTCACATGTATGGGCGCCACCCCTAAAATACGTTATCAAGATTTTTTTATGCTTTTAAAATTGAGATCTATATCTAAACCATTTTTTAACAAATTTTAATTTACTTATGTTTATAACTGTAGAAGTTATTAAGTTGTAAAGGATTAGGACAGACGGACAGACGGACGGACATGACGAAACTATAAGGGTTCCTTGTAGGACTACGGAACCCTAAAAAACAGAGTGTAGGTACATCATGTGCATTTTCAGCGGTTCAATTATTGATACTCGAAATCAACACTTCTTAGGCCCTTTAAGTATTATAGGCAGCACTAAGTTCATACTTATTTCATAATAAAATTGATAGCCAGTTTGTTTCAGATTTATCTTGACATAGTGAAAACCCTATTACCGAACCAACATAATAATAACGAGCACATTAACATGAAATTTTACGCAAACACTTTAGACCCGAATAAGATTAGAGCCCTAGGTAACTGGGACGCTAGGATGCTGGATAGCTTACCACAGAGTTTAGTAAACTATAAAGAAACTTAACGTTTGAACCAATTTTTGAGCTTGATGAAAGAGCGGCTTCAATTGGCTTAGAGTGGAGGACACATTATGGATTTTTTCCGGTTTTGAAGTAAAACTTTTGAAGTAAAACTTCTTTACACATATTGAACTATGTTTACGGGACTTGTCGCGCTCAATTAAATCAAAATATAACGAACATTTTGACTAACCTCGACGTTTCGGTCAAGTTGTTCTTTACACATGCTTGCCTTGGGGAGTAAGCTGGTGAATGCGTTACGAAAAGTGTGGCGAACGGAGGGGGTAGTGCGGGACGCGGGGAGCGAGGCGCGGTACGGCTGGCGTGGGCCGGCCACGACACAGCGCCGGCAGATGTACGGGCGCCGCACCGCCATTCCTTTGTTCTCATTGAAATAGTATTGAGGGAGATATACCTAAGTAAGTGAAGTTTTACTTCAGTCGTGTGCTCTAAAGCACACTCGTTTTTTAATTTTTATGTAAAAAGTCGAATTGACTGAATCTTTTTGCTGTAGGTATCGGTATTACATGAGTAAAGCAGTAAATAACTGAACTAATTAGAGGGTAAACCATTACTTAATTTAATCGTGTGCCTATAATTTGAAGTCATGCGTAGTTATTTACAAATCTATTATTATTTAACCTAAATTCCATTTAGGTAATAAGTGTCCTAAATAGAAACATATTTTCATGTCATTAAATCAATAATTATTCAGTTACAAGAGACTTGAAGAAGATTATAGAGCTAGTACTATTATAAAAATACAAATGTGCACTTGTATATACAAAGTGGAGCTTCAAGAATAAATTAATAAGCTGTAAGGTGTTTGCAATGAGCTGCATTTGAGTCTAGTAATGTGCACTGCTGAATATACAGCATGAGTTTGAGAGCGAGAGACATATTCAAAGATGTGGTACACACAATGAAAAAATGTTTGAAAAAAAATTTCCACTATAGATCACGCATACAGGAGCGAAAATGCTCGCGCAAGCTCTAAAGGTGGCCACTGACGATGCTTCCAAACGTGTGAATTGCGTAGCCGCATTCCAAAATCTGTCCGTGAATGTTGAAAACGTATGTTATTTTTAGAACAAGTCAAGCTTTTTTGGATGTCGTCATTAAAACGACGTCCGAATAGATACATCGTCAGTGCCCAGCTTTACTGTCTAGGGGTCTGCTGGCTAGTACTAAAGGCAAGAGGGTGGAAATAGCGACCGATGGACACTGCCGTGCTAGGTGCATCAGCTCACTGCATGAACCTTTGATTTTTAAGCATGGAATAGTGTCTAGAGTTTTTATTGAAATCGATTGAAATTAGGGTTCCGTAGTCCTACAAGGAACCCTTATCGTCATGTCCGTCCGTCTGTCCGTCTGTCCTAATCCTTTACAGCTTAATAACTTCTACAGTTATAAACATAAGTAAATGAAAATAGTCTAGATATAGATCTCAATTTTAAATGAATGAAAAAATCGTGTTTACGTATTTTAGGGGTGGCGCCCATACATGTGAAATGGAGATGAAAAATTTTTTTTCGTTGGACTCCCTCGTCTGGGGTATCATTGAATAGGTCTACTAAAATGAAGGTCATGTTTCATACATCACTTTTTTATCAGGTGTACCATCTGCGAAATATAGCCCGCCAAAGTGGCTTGCAATGTGTCCCCCCCTCTACCATTTCTAAACTATGCAACGTAGAAACTTATAGTCTTCCACATTGACATAGACCTTTATAAAAACTCTCTTTTAAAATTATTTCGAGTATAATGTGATTATAAATTTTTGAGTTACAGAGAGAAAACTGAAAAATACTTAAAACGTCCTAGTTCAAAGGTCATTGACCTGAGAGAAAAATTATCTTTGCAAATAATGCTCCTTTAGCTACTTTCTATTTGAAAAAATCACAAAAAATAACTTTGTATAATGTTGACATGGCACACTTTTAAATTTAGCGCTTGGTGGCGCTGTTTGCTAAAACTAAAATAGCAATGATTAATATTCGCTTAAATTTGGCGCCATCTAGCGGCTACTAACAACACTCTCTGAGTCGCCAATACTGCCGTCTATTGCAAAAACTAAAATAGCCATGATTAATATTCGATTTGATTTGTTTGTAACACCTACTTAAGGAACCCTATAATACTGAGCATGACCCGACATGCTCTTGGCCGGTTTTTTATACATATTTGGAACGAGAATCAAGTACTAAACGTCCTCCTTCAATAAGTCCCTCGTTTAACGTCATCATTCGTTCATGTCTCAGTTTGGCGAACCGACTTGCGGTACCATTTAAGCAACAGCCTAGGTGGTATTGAAGTTGTTATGGGCAAAGGTAACCGCTTAACATCAGGTGGGCCTTTAGCTCGTTTCACCATCCTATACTATAAAAAAATAAAAATAAATTGTCAACCTGTATACTTACCTTAGGCACATCATCTGGAATTTAATGTCTTGGAAAACCCTCTAGGATTTCAAAGTTATATTTTCATTTGTTTCAAAACAAATTACAATCGCTTACAGAAGGTCAAGAAATTAGTTGTACTTCTATAATTTTGCCACCATGACAATATCACTTTGCATGTATTTTGTCAATTGTATAATTTTTTAAAGTGATATTAATATAGCAATTATCGCTTATCATAAGAACCATCAATATCACACAATACTATATTTTTCATGAAAAATCCAAACCCACACGCTGTTTGTACTGTCTACTCAAAATTTCGTCAGAATTTTACTAATCATCTACGTAGAATATTACCAAAGTTGTATTTCTAGGAACGTAATGGATTGTAGCGGTATTTCTTGTTACCTATACCGACTGCTGTATTTTACAAACAGCTCTGAAATATCTTAAGCCTTCAAACATCCGTTAACCACCTACCTACACACAACACAAGCCGAAGATCACATTTGAAGGTCAAAAGGCACTTAATCTTCTTGCCTCGTCCCCCATCCGTGCCCCGTGTACGTTACACCCCCAATTACCCCTCAAGAGGCAGTTGATCAGGCTTAATTTAATTTCTCCATGGATAAGGAATATTGTAGGGATTATGACTAGTTTTCCAGACGAATATTGAAGGAACATCGCCTAATCAACCGATTCGAGGATATCAATTCTTATTTGTAACACGTATTTCTTGATTTTCTGGATAAATGCCGATAATTTTTCCGTGAAGTAGGCCGATAGGTCTGAGTGTGTAGGACAAGCGATAAATAACACATGCTGTGAATTTGTCAGTCTGGTATATTTTTAATTTATCATTAATTTTATATCACATTTTACACAACAATGAAGTTGTTGTTGACTGCCTCGTTGGTCTAGTGGTTGCAAATGCGACTGCTGAGCGTGGGGTCCTGGGTTCGATTCCCGGGTCGGGCAAAGTTTTGTTGGGTTTTTTCATTAGGAAATTCTAAGTAGCAGCCCGGAGTTTGGATTTGTGCCCGGTTAATGGCAATAGGCTCGCCCCCTATTACATGGGACTATAACATAACTGGCGAGATGTGGGTGTACTATTACACCTCTGCCTACCCCTTCGGGGAAATACAGGCGTGATGTTATGTTATGTTGATGAAGTTGTTAAAAATGTATTTAATTAAGTAAGTGGGGACTTTTTCCCAAAATCCCCACTGCGATTTCGTAGCATGCCAGTGGGGATTATGGGACAAAAAACTGCAAATTCCCACTGGTGGGGATTTTTAGTGGGGATTATGGGAATATACCATCAGACTCCAGCAACTCGGTTACCGGATAATACCGAAATTCAAAGGTTAGATCAGTTATCAGGTTCTCAGACTTCTGACTACCAGAAACGACTGCCAAAGATATTCTGCAGTATGACATCGAGAACCGACAGCTTAACGACAGAAATAGAACACTAGACTTTAAACCATTGCTCAAAATACCCCTTGTTTGGTCGACCGCACGTCAGTGGAAACAGTTTGACATTGACAGCGTCTTAATTTCGTAAGCGGTAAGGGTGATTTTCTAATTGAAATGTTACCACTGCCATGCAGTCGACTGTATTAGTTCTAAAAGTCGTTTTAACAAACCTCACAACATGTATACCATACCAATACCTTCAACTTTGCAAGATTACATACAAATATTAACCCAATTCTACACATGCCTTATGTGTAAAACTAGTGTACACATGTATCGCAGTGTATACCCTCACTGGGCCGGTGCATACCGACCGTAAACTTTACCGAAGGCAGTACGAAGATATTGGATGTGACGTGTTTTCATAAGGTTTATACCTTTTACTGTATAAGGAATAGATAAATACATTTTTAATAGATCCTTCAGGTATTAACCTTTTAAAGGAAAAATTGCTGAGGGCTAAAATTTTGGACACCACGTTCTTCAATGTCAAGCTTGATATAAAATACAGTATCCTCCCAAGAGAACTATAATTTTTCAATATTCCGTTTTTTTATTCAGATAAGAAACATGACGTGAAAAGCTAATTCAGTTTACGCATTCCCAGTCTATCACAACAAACTTTGCTATACAGCAAAACAGCAAAAACAATGGTTTCGACATTCAAAATTATAAACAAACAAAAAAATACCGTATCTTTTCCTCGTCGTACATGGAGGTAGGGTCTGAATATCGCCATCAGATATTAAAATCAGGCCGACCTTCGGCTCTCATAAATAATAACGGCATCTAAATAAAAATCACTTTTATACGCTTTCCGTGCCGTAAAATATAAAATACACTGATTCCGCTTGCATAGCGCTGTAAGCGCTATAAGGCGTACACGCGCGTGAGCTCTCGGCCTTATAATTAAAACTGGTACAGTTATGTTTATTATCATGAATGTTAAGAAAGCTTTAAGTAACTGACTGCATTCTGAGAATGCAAGTGTTTTGTTGTTGTGCAATCTTCATCATCATCATTTCAGCCGAAAGGCTTTCACTGCTGGACATAGGCCTCACCCAAGCATCGCCACCACGACCAGTCCTGCACTTCCAGAATCCAGTGGATTCCCGCGACCATCACCAGGTTGTCGGCCTACCCACACTGCGCCTTCAAGTACGCGGTCGCCACTCCAGAACATTGCTGCCCCATCAGCCATCCGTTCTGCGAGCAATGTGCCCCGCCCATTGCCACTTAAGTTTGGCGATTCTTCAGACTATGTCGGTTACTTTCGTTCTCCTGCGTCTCCTCATTTCTGATTCGATCACGCAGGGACACTCCGAGCATAGCCCTCTCCATATGTTGTGCAATAAAGGACTATTATTAATAGTTGGCACTCTTAACCTATTTTGGCCTTATTTGTAGTCTTTTTACATGACAGTCAAACATCTAGAATTCGAAGCGCCATTTGACGACGTCGGTCAACATCGCTTCCGTACTTCCGCTTCCGCGAAAATTAACCCAAAATTACAATCATAAAATGAAAGAGCCCACAAAGTTGTTGAAACCTATTAAACACTTTCATCGCTCAGCTTTTTCAGGAGTGGTCTGTAAAAATTACAGCTGAATCGTGTATTTTAGGCAAAAACGGGGAGTTATCTGACGGCCCACCTAATTCCCTGGAATTTATAGCATGCGGGCTATTTCAACAGTTATTATTGCGGCCCCCGGCTTAATTATATTATTTGACCTGAATATGGTTATTTGTGTTGTTATAGCAACAAATAAGCTGTAGTGGAAGTTTCATCATTATTTTTAATCAGCTTATCTTTTATAATTAGTGACACTCAATAGCCCATCTTTAACCAAAAATTAGTGAAATATTCTTATTTTCACGAAATATGTTTAGCTGCTGCCTTTTACCACACCTCGGACACTTGATACAATATGAATGCTAGCGCAACCTACATACACAGATTACGTCTTTATACGAACGCACACACACGTCTAGGTTAGGGATGCTCGCCGGTCGTAGTACCGACCGATTTGGTAACCTATACCGAGTTACCAACTGGGTTCCAAGTGCTTCTCAGTAGTTTTCAGAGATGGCGTGCTTGTATAGCGACTGGCGATTGACATCCATTGCACGATTGCAGTCCAGGTGCCGTCAAACTGTGGGCGCGTCCGTCTGTGGGTGAGGAATCTTGAATTGGCGGGGGGCGATGAGTGGCCGTTCTGTACGTTAGTACTATTATTATATTCTGTGCTTTTACGAAGGACGGCGTAAATAAGTAACATTTTATTTTGTATTCCAATATATTAGATTATTTTGAGGAAAGCACTATGGGTCTTGGACGCCCCTACCCTAAGCCACTGTGACCTGATAAGATCTATGAAGCCTCTTGCAGTATTACAGCACATCTCCAAGCTGCAAGTCAATCATGAAATCGACTATGGCCTTGGGGAAGTAGGATTCGATCTGCTGCGTTGAGATGACGTTGCCTCAAAGGTGTTCCCTTATGTGGTGCACTGCATCACATTTGCATAGTATATGGATTGGTATTTCATCCTTTTCGCAACAAAACTTGCAAACTGTGGTATCACTAAGGCCCATCCTGTGAAGGTGTTTATTCAGATTTCAGTACCAAGTAAGGGTTCTGGTCTGTATTTCTATATGGTTCCTGTTCAATGAAAGCGCTTCTTTTGTAAACTTTTTACCTACTAGAAGTGCTTTCGAGTGTTCTTGGCCTTGGGATTTTTCCCAAGGGCTGACAATTCAATCAACTAACCATTTTTTTGGGTGGGCTGTAGTGGTGGACTTTGACAGATTAGCTGTGGGCCCACAGTGAGGCTTTCAGCACCAGCTCTAGCCAGTTCATCAGTGGTTTAGAAGCCCCTACCACAGTGTACAGTTACTTATCCTAGTACCACTAAGTTTACTACTCCTAGTGCGTTACGTAACTCCTTGGCAAGTTTGAAGTTAATTTCCATTGAGTTTAGAGCTTTTAATGATGCCTGGTTGTCAGAGAAGATGAACATTCGCCTGATAATATAGGTCCTCTGCAGACTTACACGGACACACCCAATAAAGGCATCATCATTGAAAGGATCAAACGTAAAGGTAAATAGAATGGTTTTCTTAAACCCCATTGTTGGAATTAACAAATAAAAGACTCAAGAATGGTCACCGGGTAACTTTAAGGCGATCGATCGATCAGGTTTTGTTAACAAAGATCGAATTACATCTGCCCCGTAGCTATAGCTTTTTTCAGACAGTGGGAGTTCATCCAATCGTCGTAATGGAGTTCGTCCCATAAACCAATCTATTCACTAATTACAAAGTTAATCAAGGAATGAAACAAAAATACGTGGGACACTCAGAAAGTTTTGCGAAACTAAAAAAAATTGTTCTATACGTACATATATTTTTATCAAATCTTTTCAAAGTACTTTCCACCAGCCTCTATATAAAGATTCATGCGCCTAAACCAGTTTTCAAAACACTTTTTCCAGTCCGCCGCAGACACCTCGTTTACAGCCTGCTCGAACGCAGCCAGCGCATCTTCCGGCGACGAAAATTGTATCCCTTTGAGCTGATTTTTTATTTTTGGGAATAAAAAGAAGTCACACGGTGCTAGATCAGGGCTGTAAGGAGGGTGACCCAGGAGTTTGACTGGCGTGCTGTCCAGGAAGTCCCTCGTTTTGAGTGCGGTGTGCGCAGGTGCATTGTCGTGGTGGAGCAGTAGCCCGCGGAGCCCTGTGTTTGGTCGCTTGTTGCTTATAACAGAGAAAACTTCTGGCAAACATTTGGTAGTATACCATTCGGCATTAATGCTTCTTTGATCCCGTAAGGGAATTGATACCAAGTGGCCAGTCAAATTAAAAAAGCTAGCGATCAAAATCTTACCCCCGCTTCTAGATCGCTTCACTTTGGTAGGCGTTGGCTCATTTTGAAACACCCAAACAGTCGACTGGCGCTTGGTTTCTGGGTCGTATTGATAAATCCAGGACTCATCACCTGTAACGATGTCGTAAACACGCCGAGACGAGCCTGCTTCAAATTTGTTAAGCATATCACGGCACCATTCCACCCGGGCCTGCTTCTGAGCATCGGTGAGGTTGTGCGGCACCCAGCGTGATACTATCCTCCTCACGCGAAGATGGCTGTGTAGAATCTCGTGAACGCTTCCCGATCCAATCTTCAATATGTGTTGAATCTCCTGATATGTAATTCGCCTATTGTCTTGGATTAAATTTTTCACTGCTAGCACGTTTTCTTCGGTAACAGCCGTCACAGGGCGACCGCTTCTTTCGTCATCCCCCAAAGTTGGTCGACCGCGCTTGAATTCGTTATACCAACGATACACGGTTGCCTTGGAAGGGCCTTCATCCATGAATGCCATTTGAAGTCTATCGTACGATTCATCCGGTTTCAGGCGACACTTGAAATCGTATAAAATCATAGCTCTAAAATGTTCCCGGCGCAGATCCATATTTCAGTGAGACACAATACTTTGAATTAACTCGCAAAAAATGTGGAGGGAAATTTTGAAATTGGAACTTACTTATTTTTACTTATAAATAATCATATTTTCGAAAAACATTATAACTGGCCAGTCTCCCATATATAAAAACTTTTTTTCGCAATACTTTCTGAGGGGCCTGGTAGTGATCATAAATAACCTCCTTGCTCTTTCAAGTAAGATAGATCTAACATTAACAAAAATTACAAATATATCTACTGAATAATACTCATAGAAAATATAAGCCTAGCTCCATAATCTGTAAAAGATTGAAAAATTCAATCATAATAATAAAAGTGATCAAGCTATGTTAATATTTTCTATGAGTATTATTTATGTTTATGTTAATTATATACTAGCTGATGCCCGTAACTTTGCTCCACTAAATATGGTATTTAAAAAAATCCCTTCTTAGTGCACCTCTAGGGTACTCAAGGAATATTTTCTCCAAAATTCAAATCTCTAAGTTCACCGGCTGAGGTTGTTTTATGCGTTGTCTGTCAATCAGTCAGTGTAAGAGATTTATTAGGTATACATGTATAGATAATATAAACTTAGACGCGTATATTGTAAGCTTTTTTCATATTATTTATTTATTTAATAATTTATTTACGGTCACGATAGTTCGCGGTGGTACATCTTGTCGACAAAGTCCCTTGAACGAATCCTGCTACATTACACGTACCTACGGCTGCCATCGAACATTGAGTGCAAGCGATTTTAGCCTTAGTGGTGGTTCACCGGAAAGATTTCTGACTGTACAGTATACAACAAAAACCCTGTTGTTCCTATGAGCTATGTTGTCAGAAACGATATTCATACGAAAGGACACAACTCATTTGGCAAAACTCTTCAATAAAAATAATCAAATTAAATATTTAATCACCGTTAAAAGTGATTATATCACTTTCAGTTCACAATTAATAATGATTTAATATTTAATTTGATTATTTTTATTGAAGAGTTTTTCCAAATCTTTAAAACTACGCAACAGATTTTGATGCGGTTTTTAGTAGATAGAGTGATTCAAGAGGAAGGTTTATATGTATAATACATGTATAATATAGCAGCATTGCACCCGTGCGAAGCCGGGGTGGGTCGCTAGTAGAATATAAAGTACGAAGGTACCTACTCTTCTATACCAATATTATGAAGAGAAAAGATTTGTTTGTTTGTAATCGATAAACTTTGAAACTACTTGAAAGCTACTTTATCCAGAAGTAACACAGGCGAAGCCCCCGGCACCGCTAATATAATTATCATGAAAAAATCTCTTCCAGTAGACGTAGCGTGAGGAGAATTAAATACAAGTATTTTAAGCTCAAAGCATAGAGCAACTTTTTATACTAAAAACATACTTTAATCTAAAGCAGAAACTTATACTTTCCATCTGCATCAGTATGTTATTATAAAGCTAGCTACACAATTTCATTTCCGCCATCTTATGATTACCTGGCAAGTAGATGAGCCAGGGAAGCAATCTCATCTCTATTGAAAGGCTTCTGCGCTGATTAAACGAAGCTCTAACGTTAATTCGTTGAAGACCGGACAGGATTGAGGCTGTGTTCAATCGACACTTCAATATTTTAGTGAAATCTTCTTTAGGCGAGTTGAGCGATTTTTGGTAGGGGCAAAACTTATGAGCTCGCGTCACTCTACGTCACTGACATGCGACCAAAGAGGAGACATGCGACATCACTGCGAAACATAGACATATACTTCATCATCATCATCAACTCGGCCTATCGCAGTCCACTGCTGGACATAGGCCTCTCCCAAGTTGCGCCACAACATTCAGTCCTCTGCCTTCCGCATCCAGTCCCCCCAGACACGTTCTTCGTGCCGTTCTTCAGATCGTCGGTCCACCTGACATATACTGACGCGAAATGTTAATGTGACAGTTTTAAGCACAGATTTGACATCTACCCCGTTCTACGGGGTAGATGTCAAATCTGTGGTTTTAATTTAACTACGATGGAAGAACCTACTTACTTTAGGTTCCTTCATTGTAGGGTTTTAAGTTTTCACTTCTGGCTGCAGTCCCCTCAGATTAAAGAACTAAAGCATGCAGTCCCCATGACTGCCAATGTTTTTATTTTTTAATTGACTTGCGTTTGACCGCCACCTCACCTGATGGTGCGGTCGACGATGGTACACACTGGCAAAAAGCTATTCACTCGAGCCTTGACGACCACCAGATTATACCTACTTACCAGGAAACACAGACGCAAGGAATTTCACTCTTTTTAGCAAAAGAAAGAAAGAAAAGAAAGAAAAAATTGTTTGCGTAAAATTTACGCCCAAAATTCAAAAACACAACAAATACAGCTACAGAGTCAAGAAGATATGTGTCACATCCGCGCAAAACGGTACGCATGATAAAACTATTAGCAAATCGCTTCATGCGTAAGGGTGGAATGTCTACCTTGTAAGGGTAGCGCATCGAAGTGCCTTTCATTGTCCGATGATGGAAAAAGCTTGGGTAATTCCAACGCACACTCACCGATGTTCAAGCTTGTTTGCAAACTGGTATAATGTCCTCCTGGCAAAATTTCGGTCACGGCGGCCAATCTCAATGGAGACCAGCCATCTGCGCGAGACATATTACAGTGCACATGTGTGTGCGCAAACACATGTGCTATCTCTATTCCCTCACTCTCCTCATAATCCGATAGGACGGCAGTTTGACACAATCGGAGGGAGATCAGGCGTAGGACCGACGGTTTTACGTGCTCTCCGAGGTACGGTGGAGTAGCACCGCCAACTTCTTGACTCCGGGCTGCTGCTGAGAAATTTGTTGGATTATTAAATCCCAATAACACTTTTGTCCCACTCGAGAATCGAACTCAGGACCTCACGCCTAGCAGTTGCGCTTGCGATCACTAGGACAACAAGGCAGTCATATATAAGTATACCATCAACGATATTTTAAAAAGTACAACAAATATGTAGTTGCGCGCGCAATCTGAATACTCGGAAACGTCGTAATTGGGACGTTTTGCTACTAGTCAGCGTCAAGCAAGGCACCGAGCGTGACGTGTGACAAAAATGCCGTCATGTATGTATACAAATTGTACTAATTATGATAAACTAACTTAAAGTAACTAACTTACTTTGAACTAGTTTATGTGTATTGTGCTGCCGCTGCGTACGGAACATATTTTTAGTTGGTTTTGTTAGGGCATGACATATCTATACTTTTAAATATCATTGTATGCCATGCCAACTAATTCACAAAATATTTCTCTAATATTAAAACTAGAATTCTTATAAGTACACAAGTGTATATCGCACATCTTAATTTCACAAGTACACAAGTGTCTTAATTTGTGATGTGTTCTGGGATTCAGCCACTGTGATCAAGTTTGATCATAAAGCGCAGCGCCACTTAGCATAATACTGTGTTACGAGTACGAGTACGAGTACGAGTAAGACGATTATTATAATAGTGAACGCTAACGGGTATTTTACGCTAATTCGCTTCTCACGCGAAAGAAGTTCAGTTTTGTTCTGGCGTTATTACTTACCTACATGCTATCGGTGATTAGTCATATTTATTTTGAAGTAAGATTGTATTACATCAATGGTAAACACAGTGTAATATTATAAAAATAATAACTATAATGGTGCGGTCCACCTTAATAATATTTTACAGATAACAGCTGACATTATATTACACGAAGTGGACCGCAACCGCGCCGGAGTCCGCGGGTGGCGGCAGACGCGCGGGGCGTTTGAGCGGGATCATTGAACTGGTTTTGAAAACGTGACTAGGCTTTTTGAGTTTCAGTTAGGAACAAATCATTGTTGTTGAATTCAACTTCATGAAGTCAACACATATTTTTGATTTTTTATTTCGCAACATACCGTTGTAGATTTGTCGGGCTGCAACCCTTTGTAGAACTGATTGCAATATACCAGCATCTTAAATTACAGTCCACTAGTTTAATTACCACCTGAAGGAACCATTTTTAGGGTTCCGAAGTCCTACAAGGAACCCTTATAGTTTCATCATGTCCGTCCGTCTGTCCGTCTGTCCTAATCCTTTACAGCTAACTTCTACAGTTATAAACATAAGTAAATGAAATTTTGTTAAAAAATAGTCTACATATAGATCTTATTTTAGGAGTGGTGTCCATACATGTGAAATGGGGATGAAAAATTTTTTTTCGCTGCACCCCCTCGTGTGGGGTATCATTGAATAGGTCTACTAAAATGAAGGTAATGTTTCATACACCACTTTTTCATCAGGTGTACCATCTGCGAAATATAGCCCGCCAAAGTGGCTTGCAATGTGTCCCCCCCCCCTGCCATTTCTAAACTATGCAACGTAGAAAGTTATAATCTTCCACATTGATAGACCTTTGTGAAAACTCTCTTTTAAAATTATTTCGAGTATAATGTGATAATAATTTTTTGAGTTATAGAGAGAAAACTGAAAAATACTTAAAACGTCCTAGTTCAAAGGTCATTGATCTTAGAGAAAAATAATGATGCAAATAATGCTCCTTCAGCTACTTTCTATTTGAAAAAATCACAATAAGTAACTTTGACATGACACTTCTTAAATTTGGCTTCTTGAATTTATCGCTAGATGGCGCTACTAACAACACGCTCTGAGTCGCGAATGCTGCCGATTATTGCAAAAACTAAAATAGCCCTGATTAATATTCGATTTGATTCGTTTGTAATTACACCTACTTAAGGAACCCTATAATACTGAGCATGGCCCGACATGCTCTTGGCTGGTTTTTACAATAACTTCATACTTAGATAACTTACCTACAGGGCGTTTCTTTTGTTTTTGTTGCATGAGTTCTCTTACAAAAAGTCAATCTTCGTAATATCGCATCCTCCAATAGGTATCCACTTAGATCTTCGTGTTGAAAAATACAGCCGATTTCGGTATAGATACAGAATAAATATAGTAGTCTAACAAACCAATTAGTATCCAGGGTCGCCAGATATAGATTTCTCAGGAAATTATAACAGAACGGTTTCATTAGGGCTTTGTATAAACACAGTTTAACTTTGTCCGTTATTAAAATGATATTTCACTCGAAAACATCCATAATCTTCTGAGAAAACTTTATTTATATCTGGCTACCCTGGATACTAATTGCTTTATTAGACTGGTATAGATACCTAGTTCGTTAAGTTACCTACACGTTCACAAACTCAAGTTCAATGCTAATTTTATGATAACTTTTAATGATTAATAGCTTTTTAAAACGTAAACATTCACGGTAACATAACATAACATAACATCACGCCTGTATTTCCCCGAAGGGGTAGGCAGAGGTGTAATAGTACACCCACATTTCGCCAGTTATGTTATAGTCCCATGTAATAGGGGGCGATCCTATTGCCATTTACCGGGCACAAATCCAGACTCCGGGCTGCTACTGAGAATTTCCTAATGAAAAAAACCCAATATAACACTGCCCGACCCGGGAATCGAACCCAGGACCCCACGCTCATTAGTCGCGCTTACAACCACTAGACCAACGAGGCAGTCACATTCACGGTAAGAACGTTTATACATGCTGAAATTTGAATCGCTTATTTCCCGAAAAGGGGACCACTTTTCGAGAAATAAGCGATTCAAATTACAGCGTGTATACAACGTGTATCAGAAATGCGTGGTCATATTTGAAGAGCTCATTCAGGGCATAGCATAGAACAACTTTTACTATGGGACCAACCCTGAAATCACGAAAAAAATATCAGCTGTTCCCACTGAGGAATTATAACTAGAGCGGCCCTCTAAAAGAAATCTTATCACGTACGCTCTGAGGTCACAGTGATCCCAGTCGGTCTTTACGCTCACTGCGATGCAAACGTATATTAATTACTCCGTGCTTAATGACGACAAAACATTTAAAAAATGCCGTCTTGTGTTCTAAAAACATGTAAAAACCATTCAAGATCGAAACACAATAATAACGGCGTAACGTTTCACCGGTAAGTAAACAAAATGCAATACATTTTAACATTTTCTAGTTTACTTGTACACGCTGCCATTTGTGCCGCCATTTTCTATGCATATCATAGACTAAGAAAAAAAATAGTTACAGAACGGACACGATGTCTGGTACTCCGATTACTGAATAAGGCAGATATAGCGCACGGAACACGGGGTGCGGCCACCAAAGCAAATTTTGAGGGGTCGACGAATTCGTGGTGGAAGGGAGGGGGACGTGGGTTTGGGGGGGGAGGAACGGAGTGGGGGTTTTTATTAAGTATGGGTGACCTAGAGGGAGTGGGCTCAAGTGGTGGCAGGGGGGGCATAAATGTGGTCAGAATTCGGTTATCTCTGCCCATTCCCGAGATATCAGCTCTTTAAGGTTCTCCAGTGGCAGGTTCTATTCCCGCCAGCAGTAAGACGGGTGATAGGAAGCGACAAGCGTTGTAGCTCAGGTAGATTTAGGAGGGGTTAAGGGATGGACGAATTCGCGGTGGAAGGGGGGGGAACGTGTTTCCCGCGGGTGTAGCTAGATTGTGCTTTGGGTTTGGGGGGGAGGAACGGAGTGGGGGATTGTTTTATGTATGGGTGACCTAGAGGGAGCAGGCTTAGGGGGTGGTAGTGGGGGGCAAACATGTAGTCAGAATTCGGTTATCTCTGCCCGTTCCCGAGATATCAGCTCTTTAAAGTTCTCGGGTGGCAGGTTCGATTCCCGCCAGCAGTAAGAGGGGTGATAGGTATTTACCACGAGTAAAACTAGGTGGAGCTAGCTAATAAATTTTGCCTAAATAATATGCTTGATACTAATTTAATTTTGCATGCTTTCAATCAACCCCCCACATTAAATCATAGGATTCATCTGATTCGAGCCATTATTCATAAATATGCAAAAATTTGTTTAGACTACGAAGCAAAAGTAAACAATGATTATTTATCTGAGCGCCAGAAACTAAACAAACTTATATTGTTTAATGGAAAATAAAATTTTGTTATTCAAATTATATGAATGAATTTTTATTTTTGTTCGTTCCTTTCAATAAAAAAAATCGTTTTTTTTTAGTTTTGTCATGTTTTATTTATCATACTATTAATGTTTTTTTTGAAAAGTAAAATTCATTTTTAACGTTGAATATTTTGTTGTTTTTTAGCATTTCTGATTCAAAATTACATTTAAACATATAAGTTGTATATATTTTCGTAAACCATTTATAAAACCCTTTATTTTGATACCCCAGTCGATAGGTTTTGAGCAAAAATAAAATTTTTAAGTCACATAAAATGGCTCCAAAAAGCGGCCATTTTGATTTTTATAATTTTGATATACCCAGTGTCACTCTCACAATTAAGACGAATCCAACGACACCTCTCAAGCTAAGATCCATCAATCCGTTTAGGCTACAGAGCGTGCCAAAGAAATATACATACATACATACATACACTCGAAAAACATAACCCTCCTTCTGGCGCAGTCGGGTAAAAATCTCAATATATCGAATAGGCAGAATAAACACGAGTGTCGCATCTGTGCAGATTACGTCGCATCTATGACTCGCTAGCCACCCGCCGCGCACCCCGCACACTCCCCGCGCTCTGAGCCGGGCGCACTGTATATTAGGCGACAGCCGCTCCAGTTATAATTCCTCAGTGGCTGTTCCCTACTGAATCATCGATGTCGCTCGACAAAATGTAAGGAACAGCTGTTATTTTTTTCGCGATTTCAGGGTTGATCACATAGTAAGAGTTGTTTGATAACATCTCCTGAATAAGTTCTTCAAATATGACCACGCATTTACGATACACGTTATATATCAATAGATACATAGATGGTACTCGCCTGAATCATAACTATTATTATTAATTCAATTCAATTCAATTCAATTTTATTTATTTGCTAACATGGTGGGTACAAAATGGTGTTATAAATTTTATAATAATATAAATCATCGCCATGTTATAGCTTTCGCCATACATTTTTTTTACAAAACAATCAATTATGTCATGTTATTATGTTATGTTATTATTATTATATTTAAATCTTAAATCAATTATGTATTAGTTATGTCCCGGTATACCGGGACGGATGGCAACCCTAACGTAGATTGTATTTGTGAAGATCATCATCAACCTCCTCTCCTTTTCCCAAATATGTTGAGAAAAAGCTTCCAGTCTAACCAGATGCGGCTGAACATCAGTATTGTACACGGAGCGACTGCCATCAGACCCCCGCAACCCAGTGACTGGGCAATACCGACATTCGGAGGTTAGACCAGTTGTCAGACTATCGGGGTTCTGACTTCCCGTAACGACTGCCATAATGTTCATATGGCAACCGGGACCAACGGGTCTCGATGTGCAACGAAATGGTCACCCATCCACGGACTGACCGCGGCAAGTGTAGCTATACCTCGAAGATCATACAATACGCGCGGTTGCTACTTATCCACGAGTCCCTCGTATTTGGGAAGATATATTACCTAAAATAAAACAATAAATTCAGTCTTAATATTTTTACGTCAAAAATATAAATACAAATAAATACATTATTAGTACCTACGTAGTTGTAACCTTTTATAAAATCTGATAACGTGACATCTAGTAACACTACTGAGAACTAATGAGGCAACGAAGTCTATACACCATTAAAGAAACAAGTTCATTGACTAGTTAATTCAGTAACGACTAGATGGCGCTGTTACATATATGTAAAAGAAGTAGTTGGTAGATTATAAATAAAAATAAACAACTTGGTGGGTTGTTTGTTCAGTTCAGCTTCCGAGATCCTTCACTCACTGTACGATTATTTTCATTTAAGTATGGAATAAATGTGTACGTTTAGGTACCTATAACTTCTTATTACTTTGGTATCCTACCTAATATAACTATCATCAAAACAAGTTCTGAACAGTTCTGCCACTAATGCTCGTGATATCTGTAGTCCTGAAAAAAAAAAAATATATATTAACTGGTAAAACGGGGAGACTAGACCACAAAGACTTTCGAATGTTTATCAAATTATGGCAGAACATTTTTGAAGTATTTGTAGGCAACAAAATATCTTATTTCAATGATACTATCCTTACCCACTTTTCTCCCTATTCACCCCTGCATTCCTATTCACCCCGTTACGGTACTATATTATTATCCTTTATTAATTTAACAAACTTATAATTTAATCAACTGCGATCGCCAACCCGCCTGCCAAGCGTGGCGATTATGGCATACCCCCCCCCCCTTCATTGGGGGAGGCCTATGTCCAGTAGTGGACGTCTTTCGGCTGAAATGATGATAATTTATATTTTTAAATATTAAATAAATAAAAAACATTTAAAAATATAAAAAACAGTAGCCCACCAGCATCGGGAACAGGCTCCAAGCTACCGGTGGTCAGAAAGGAACCTCCTCACTATGCGTGCCGTTTCAAGGAGTACTGCCTTCTGCATCTGGCCCTTGATCCAGCCGCCCAACGAGAGCCTCATAGGGTGTTGGTCGAGGCTCTTGGCTATTAAGACATTGGCCGTGATGACTATCGGTACAATGACTGCTGAGTCCACATCCCACATGTCGACAATCTCGTGAGCTAATTATTACGGTTATTTTTTTTATAATATAGAATGGCGAAACGAGCTAAAGGCCCACCTGATGTTAAGCGGTTCATCAACTCAGCCTATCGCAGTCAGCTGGACATAGGCCTCTCCCAAGTTGCGCCACAACATTCGGTCCTCTGCCTTTCGTATCCAGTCCCCCCAGCCACGTTCTTCAGGTCGTCGGTCCCCCTAGTGGGGGGGGGCGCCCTACGCTGCGTTTGCCGATTTGCAGTCTCCACTCAAGGACTCGTCTGCTCCAGCGGCCATCGGTCCTTCGACAGACATGGCCAGCCCGTTGTCACTTCAGCTTACTGATCCTACAAGCTATGTCGGTCACTCCAGTTAATCTCGTTACGGATTTTATCCTTCAAAGAAACTCCAAGCACAGCTCGCTTCATAGCTCGCTGAGCGAATTTGAATTTGTAGTCTTTTTTTTTTGCCGTGGAGAAATCCTCATGGACGCACTCCGCCCGGGGTAGGCGGAGCCAGTGTCGGACTTTTACCGACTAAAACCACCACGGTGTTCCTTCAATTACATTAGCCGGGGGCGTGGGAACCCGTGAGTATTCACACAACCACCCCCGACAGGTCCCGGCCCGCCACATGCAGGCGAGCCCCTTCTCCCCGTGCGGCCTACCGACGGCCACACCCTCCTCTGTGGCGCACACGGAACACTGCACGCCACCTCACCTCACGGGCCTTTACCAGCTACGCCAGCTGCGACAACTACGCCAGCTGCGCCAACTACGCCAGCTGCGCCAACTACGCCAGCTGCGCCAACTACGCCAGCTACGCCAGCTGCTGGTCGGGCAGCAGACTACCCCGAGTCTGCTGCTCGCAGGTCCATCCTCCTGTAATTTTTATAGAGGTGTTCTTTTTCGCGGTCCGGGCGGTAAAGCCAAGACCCTCGGTCCCAAGAGGCGCTAGAACACTACTCAGCAGGCACACCTGGGTTTACGAGACTGACGGGGGCAGGGAAGGACAGTCCTCCCGCTTCCTGCCCAGTGGCAGGGTGAGTGCACACCGGGCCCGCCCCTGCTCCTCCACAGTGCCCTCTGCTTTCTCAGAGGGACACGCGGAGCAACTTCTCATTGGCCCACGTCGGGCCCCTCCCGTGCCAGAATATTCGCCACAGGCAATAAGGTCCCCCGATCCAAAGGAGACTTATTGCCCGTGCCCAGGTTGCACCGGCCCAACAACTGCCGATCCCTCTAGACGTGTCCAGAAGGACAAGCAGCCGTCAGACACACGTGGAGGTTTTCTGGACAGCACCCCTGAATTTGTAGACTAGCTCAACTGTCAGTGTCTACGTCTCGGCACCGTAAGTCATTAAATAAATAAATATTTTGGGACATTGTTTTACGCAGCACCATCTAGTCCCAAACAAAGCAGAGCTTGTACTATGGGTACTAGACAATGAATATATTTTTTTTAATTTTTTTTTAATACATACTTATAATACATAAGAAACACCCAATTAAGTCGTAAGCGGTTACCTTTGCCTAAATGGTACCGCGAGTAATTTCGTCAAACTGAGATATGAAGATGGAAAGTCTCATGTGATTGTAATTTCACAACCGTACAATGTAATAAATTCCTCATCTCGTACACAGGAATGCAAGCATCAAGGATGCATCATGCAAGGAGCTCGTCCGAGGAAGTACTAAAGGTACTGGTAGTACTTACCCGGACGAGCTCCTTCACAAGGACCTCTACTACTACTAAAATGAATGCGATATGATGAATATGAGAGCTTTGAGAAGTACCTATTTGTGGTATAACTTTGAGAAATAAAGTGAGGAATAGCGTGATAAGGGAGCGTTGTGGAGTGAAAGAAGATGTAGTGACAAAGATTGAGAAAGGAAGTTATCTTTTGACGACCTCTGTGGTCTAGTGGTTCGAGTGTTGGACTGCTGATAACGAGGTCGTGGGTTCGATTCCCACAGGACACAAATATTTGTGTGACGAACATAAGTGTTTGTGTGTCTGGGTGTTGCTTATGTATTATAAGTATGTATTTACAAAAAAAAAAGTATATAAGTATTATATCCATTGTCTAGTGCCCATAGCATAAGCTCTGCATAGTTTGGGACTAGATGGTGCTGTGTTAAAAATGTCCCAAAGATATTTATTTTATTTTATTTATTTACTAGCTTTTACCCGCGGCTCCGCTCGCGTTAAATTCTGCTAACCCACGTCAGTCCAGTCCAGTCCATTCCAGTCCAGACCACTGTCCCGCTGTCCCGCTGCCCCGCTGCCCCACTGCCCCACTGCCCCGCTGCCCCACTGCCCCAATGCCCCGCTACCCCACAGCCTGCCCCGCAGCCCCGCTACCACTCTGTCCGGCTGCCCCACTGCCCCACTGCCTCGCTGCCCCACTGCCCCGCTGCCCCACTATACCACTGCCCCACTGCCCCAGTTACCCACTGCCCCACTCCCCTACTGCCCCACTGCCCCGCTACCCCACTGCCCCGCTGCCCCACAGCCCCGCTGCATCACTGCCCCGCTGCCCAGCTGCCCCACTGCCCCGCTGCCCCGCTACCCCAATGACCCGCTGCCCCTCTATCCCACTGCCCCGCTGCCCCGGTACCGCACTGCCCCGCTGCCTCGCTGCCCCGCTGTCCCGCTGCCTTGCTGTCCCGCTGCCCCACAACCCCACTGCCCCACTGCCCCGCTACCCCATTGCCCCACCATCCCACTGGCCCACTGCCCCACTACCCCACTGCCCCACTGTCCCACCGTCCCACCGTCCCGCTGCCACTGTCCTACTTTCCCACTGTCCCACTATCCCACTGTCCCGCTGTCCCGCTGTCCCACTGTCCCACTGTCCCACTGTCCCACTGTCTCACTATATCACTAAATCACTATCGTCCCGTCCCATGTCCCATGTCCTGTCCCATGTCCCATCCTATGTCCAGTCCCATGTGCCGTCCCACGGTACTGTCCTGTCCCATTTCCCGTCCCCTGTCCCGTCCACTGTCCTGTCCCCAGTCCCGTCCCCAGTCCCATACCCAGTCCCATCCCCTGTCCACTCCACTCCATCGTACATTACTATCCGCTCGTGCAAATGCATAGAAGCTTCGATCTGTCGGGTGAGTACGCAACCCACGAATTTTTTTTTCTTTTTTTCTTTCTTTCTTTCTTTCTCAAAACCCATACCAGTTTTTAAGTCAGATCATCAGCTTTCAAACAAAAAAAAAACATCAAAATCGGTCCAGTAGTTTTAGCGTGATGCTGGAACAAACAAACAAACAGACGTTTACAATTTTATAATAGTTAAGATTAAGAAGATAAGATAATATACTTGAAGAAGAAGGTAATTAAAAATTGTAGACTGAAAATAGTATTTTTTTAGTTACACCAAGATAACTTTATGCTTATTCGTATATTAAGATGGATACAATATAACAACGTTTAGGTACTTCTAAATTTTATTGCTTTTCATACAAAACATTAGAGAAATCGCAATTTAGAGGTAGCTTCCGGTCCTTGTCTGTAAGTCGAAAGATTCTGATTTTCGGTTGGCTCAAAAGACTGCATTTCCAAGATGGCACCACCCACATACGACAGGATTTTTTTTTCTACTCTATAAAATTCGGCCCGACCAAAAAGTTTTTAATGCAATTTCTTTAGCAGCCGTATTTTCTCTATGGAGGCGCGCGCCAGAGCGCATGCGTGTGAATGACAGCTGGATATGAGCGCCTTATTCACCTTGATGTATGCAAAATGTTGTAGAAAAATATAATTAAAAATCACCGGTTCCCGTCATCGTAGCGAGGTAAAATACATACCAGTTTTTAAGTCAAATCATAAGTTTTTAGTCACAAACCCTTTCAACAAAATCGGTCTAGTAGTTTTATAGTGATGCTGGAACAAACAAACAAACAAACAAACAAACAGACAACTGACATTTAACAATTTTATAATAGTAGTAGATGATAGTTTGTGCACGTAGAGAGGATGGAAGAGAGGAGACTGACGAAACAAGTACAAATAAAGAGAACATGGACGGAAGATGCAGGGAGGGGGACAGCCTTGTCGAACGAATTGGTCTCCTGCGACCAAAATCTAACAAAACATGTTAAAATGTTAAACATGTTAAGGTTTGCTGTTATGTACATAAACTTTCCTACTGTAATATAAATGTGTATATATGTGTGTACAATAAAGAATAAGAATAAAAAATTCTTAGGTCAATCACATATAGCCAAACAGCTAGGCTACGCCCCCATTTAGTTAGAAAAACATGTTAGATGCCACAAACAAAAAAAAAAATTTTTTTGGGTCATTTTTCACAGCACCATCTAGTCCCAAACTAAGCAGAGCTTGTACTATGGGTACTAGATAATGGATATCATACTTATATACTTATTTTTGTAAAAACATACTTATAATACATAAGGAACACCCAGACCAACACAAACACTTATGTTCATCACACAAATATTTGTGTCCTGTGGGAATCGAACCCACGACCTCGTGATCAGCAGTCCGACACTCGAACCACTAGACCACAGACGTCGTCAAAATAAAATGGTCGTTATGCCGCAGGAGAAGCGGCTTTACCGCTACACCACCGAGGCAGTCAATTGAATCATCTCAATCAATCATCATTGATTTAGGAATCGTATTCGTAGACTAGTATCTAACTACACCCATCCGCTAGAGGCGCTGCTAACTTATGAATGAAAAGCAAAGATAGTTTACGAATACCAAAAGTACTCGTAATTGTTAAACTCGTACTAGATGTAATGTACAGGGCTTATTTTAAACAGTACCTAAGTACTCCTTCCAAGGCACTTACTCGATCCAGGGGAGGGGTAATAGGGGCAATTCCTCGACCTAAGTACTTCCGAACTCGTCATAATCACATAAATACCAGTATTGGCAAGGACAGGCAATTGACAGCATTCCAAAATTTTTGCTAAATAAGAATGGGTCGCTCACAAGTTAGCATTTATCTGGGGAATTCCTGTGTATTGCTTTTTCAATCTTCTATTATAATGTAATTTTTAACAGAAATTTTGCAATAAATATTTCAATAAATAGTAATAGTAGTTATAGTGTTTTAGTAGTTTTGGGTGTACACGTTTGCCTACCACTGCGGGGAAATATAGGCGTGATATTATGTTATGCTATGTTATTAAATAGTAAATTAGATAAAAACTAAAGTACTATTTTTGATTTCCCTTCTCAATTGACGACGTCTGTGGTCTAGTGGTTCGAGTGTCGGACTGCTGATCAGGAGGTCGTGGGTTCGATTCCCGCAGAACACAAATATTTTTGATGAACATAAGTGTTTGTGTTGGTCTGGGTATTTCTTTTGTATTACAAGTACGTATTTACAAAAAAAAAAATATAAGTATTATATCCATTGTCTAGTACCCATATTACAAGCTCTGCTTAGTTTGGGGCCAGATGGTGATGTGTAAAATGTCCCAAAAATATTAAGAGGGAAAAAAATATATATATAGGTACCAGGCCCCTCAGAAAGTATTGCGAAAAAAAGTTTTTATATATGGGAGACTGGCCAGTTATAATGTTTTTCGAAAATATGATTATTTATAAGTAAAAATAAGTAAGTTCCAATTTCAAAATTTCCCTCCACATTTTTTGCGAGTTAATTCAAAGTATTGTGTCTCACTGAAATATGGATCTGCGCCGGGAACATTTTAGAGCTATGATTTTATACGATTTCAAGTGTCGCCTGAAACCGGATGAATCGTACGATAGACTTCAAATGGCATTCATGGATGAAGGCCCTTCCAAGGCAACCGTGTATCGTTGGTATAACGAATTCAAGCGCGGTCGACCAACTTTGGGGGATGACGAAAGAAGCGGTCGCCCTTTGACGGCTGTTACCGAAGAAAACGTGCTAGCAGTGAAAAATTTAATCCAAGACAATAGGCGAATTACATATCAGGAGATTCAACACATATTGAAGATTGGATCGGGAAGCGTTCACGAGATTCTACACAGCCATCTTCGCGTGAGGAGGATAGTATCACGCTGGGTGCCGCACAACCTCACCGATGCTCAGAAGCAGGCCCGGGTGGAATGGTGCCGTGATATGCTTAACAAATTTGAAGCAGGCTCGTCTCGGCGTGTTTACGACATCGTTACAGGTGATGAGTCCTGGATTTATCAATACGACCCAGAAACCAAGCGCCAGTCGACTGTTTGGGTGTTTCAAAATGAGCCAACGCCTACCAAAGTGAAGCGATCTAGAAGCGGGGGTAAGATTTTGATCGCTAGCTTTTTTAATTTGACTGGCCACTTGGTATCAATTCCCTTACGGGATCAAAGAAGCATTAATGCCGAATGGTATACTACCAAATGTTTGCCAGAAGTTTTCTCTGTTATAAGCAACAAGCGACCAAACACAGGGCTCCGCGGGCTACTGCTCCACCACGACAATGCACCTGCGCACACCGCACTCAAAACGAGGGACTTCCTGGACAGCACGCCAGTCAAACTCCTGGGTCACCCTCCTTACAGCCCTGATCTAGCACCGTGTGACTTCTTTTTATTCCCAAAAATAAAAAATCAGCTCAAAGGGATACAATTTTCGTCGCCGGAAGATGCGCTGGCTGCGTTCGAGCAGGCTGTAAACGAGGTGTCTGCGGCGGACTGGAAAAAGTGTTTTGAAAACTGGTTTAGGCGCATGAATCTTTGTATAGAGGCTGGTGGAAAGTACTTTGAAAAGATTTGATAAAAATATATGTACGTATAGAACAATTTTTTTTAGTTTCGCAAAACTTTCTGAGTGTCCCACGTATATAAGTATAGAATTATAGCGATGAATCGCTTTTTAACCGACGAAAAAAAAGGAGGAGGTTCTCAATTCGACGTGTATCTTTTTTTTTTTTTTTTTTTTTTTTTTTTTTTTTTTTTTATGTATGACCACGCATAACTTTTTACAGAGTGGTCCGATTTTGATAATTCTTTTTTTAATGGATAGGGTATATCTCGAAATTGGTCCCATTTGAATTTCAAAATCAAAATCCACCCCTAAGGGTAGGAAAACAGGGGATGAGTGCTTGTTCACCCACTGAATTCTTACCTGTTAACCGATTCTGTTGAAACTTGGCACACATAAATGTTGTTCTAAACATTTCAACATAATGGAGACCTAGAGTTAGATTATAGCCACAAAAAAACATAAAATAAAACTTTTTAACAAAAAATTGAACCGACGAAAACAGAAACTAAAAAGCGAAAAATAAAAAATTATGAGTCGGCGCCAAACAAACAATCAACGAAGACCATTAAATTACTTTAAATAGATAATAAAACATCGTAACATCAAATACAACGTGAAATTTTCAACGATAAACAATAACTTTCCAAAAATGCGTTCTCCGCTCGGCCACTTGCAACTTGCACGCACTTTGCTTGTTATAAAAGTTTGTTTGGCGCCTACTCATAATTTTTTATTTTTCGCTTTTTAGTTTCTGTTTTCGTCGGTTCAATTTTTTGTTAAAAAGTTTTAATGATTAGTTTAATAGAAAATCTTCAATGATTGCCGTTATCATTCCACATGTGTTTCTTGCCTCCCATATAATGTAATGAACTGAATGAAGATTTTTTTAAATGTTATGACTTTTGTGAAGATCTATCATACTCAGTATGTTTATGCACAGTGAAAAAAAATCTCGTTCACTCACGCCTGATATTCAGCCTTCGTATGCTCTACTTGTTTGGTGTATATTGTAAGCAACTATTCTGTAACATTTATCTATTTGAACGAGGAAAGCCCGAAACCGCCAAAAACATAAACACAAAATTTTTGCCTCTAGTATTTCATGTACCTGTGTTACCTACAATACAGTATAACAACTGGTTTCAATTCATCTTGTGAAATAGCCATATTGGCTGATGACTGATAGTGCATATTAAACTCGAAGTCTATCTCAACACACTTGAAAAAATGTTAGATTCTTGATGAACTTACAACAAGTATGCAAGCGCTGATGACGGCGGCCTTGAAATTCACGTCCAGGTTCTCAGGGAAGGTGATGACGTAATCATCAGCGTACGAAAGTATCTCATTCACAAAGCCACGGTACTTTTTGCTGATAGAGCCTATGGTGACCTTTTTAGGTGTCTGCAACTGAAAAGTGAAGAATATTTAAAGTAATTAACATAATCAGCCCATTACTGTCCCACTGCTGGGCACGGGCCTTTTCTCAGTACGAGAAGGCTAAGGCCTTAGTCCACCACGCTGGCCTAGTGCGGGTTGGCGGACTACACACACCATTGAGTACTGTATAAAGTAATTAGGTGTTGAATATTGTATTTTTCTGAATTATTATTAATTTAAGTATTATTAAATCTCGACTGGGAGACTATTTTCATCACATCATCATCATTATTTCAGCCAAAAGACGTCCGCTGCTGGACATAGTCCTCCCCCAAAAGTGGGAGATATGCCATAATCAAATGTATTGTCTTTGGCCATAATCGCCACGCTTGGCAGGCGGGTTGGCGATCGCAGTTGGTTGGTTAAATACTCAGAGAACGGTGCTGCCCATCTTCTGGTGAATCCCTTGGTCGCCTTTTACGACACCCATGAGAAAAGATAGGGTGGTGCAATTCTTTATGTCCGGCACCACACGAACTATTTGCGTATGAATTTTTAAATCAGGGACTCTGTAATTTTTACTACTTATCCGAGCAACACAGGGCCATAAGTACTAAATTCATGAAGTGAACTAGGAAACAAGGACACGGCGCAGCACACACTGGTGGAGTGCCCAGCTTAGGCCATGCAGCGCTGTGACCTCATCAATGCAGTAGGCGGCAGGGATCTCTCGCTTCCGGCTGAGGTTCTGTCCATGGTTGGGAGCGAGAGTGCTTGGGAAGGTGCCGTCTCCATCTATAAGGTGGTGATGCTCGCGAAAGAGACGGCGGAGAGCGTGTGTGAAGTGACGACCTCTCACGGCCAGTGGCGTGCAGTGACCTACTTTATTTGAATTTAATTGTGGTCTAAGTTATTGATTTTTGTATGTAGAAAGATTAATTTAGCATTAATAGGTCTATTAAAAGATAAATAATCATTGTACTTTGAAAAAAATATAATAACTTACACCACTATTGAATTTGAATGAGGAAGGCACTGGGTACTGCCTAATTGCCTATATGGAATGCACGCCACTAGAGAGTCTCACCCCACCCGCAGAAGACCGACCGGACGCCGAGGATGGCGTACGCTGACCTCCAGCCACCCTAAGAGTAGGCTTGCAGATGGCGGTCCCGGAGGCTACTCCGAGTTGGACTCGGAGTAGCCCACCGTCCGACCAATCGAAGCCCGTGACGGTGGCGCGTAGTGTACCGCGCGCGCCAATCAGGAGGGTGCAGTCGAAGTTGAGGCCGTACGGGGTAAAGGCTCTCGCATACTAGTGGCGAATCGGGACCTGTTGGGGGTGGTTGGTGAATGCAGAGTGTTTCTCACACCCCCGGCCAAAGGTAGGTAGAGGAACACCGTGGTGGTTTTAGACGGTAAGAGTCCGACACTGGCTCCGCCTTCCCTGGGTATGAGTGCACGAGGATTTTCCGGAGGAGTTGATTTGACGGGATCGGATTGCCTCTGGGTCGAGTTTTCGTGATACCTGGAGCACAGTTGAAAATTGTTGATTGAAAGAAAAAAAAAGTTTTTAGCCATCCCTGTTCCACTGGCACCCACGCTCTGCCCTGACCTTGTTCGGCTCATGGAGCGGCTGCTTATGGTAGGGCCGTGTAACTGGTGGTGGTAAAATAATGGAACCAAATTATTACCATAAACTCGCGTGCAGCGACATCTCCCTTGATCCTGAGCCTGGGCGTGTCATTGGCGTCATTAATGTTGTACACGGGCTTCCAGCAGGTGTTCTTCCTGCGGACCCTGGTCACCAGCCTGCCGTTTATGGACAACTCCACCTTATCCGACCTTAAAATGCCGCCCGGCCGACGAAGGGTGAACACCTGAAAAATGGGACAAGAAACCTTGAATGAACAGTGGTTAACCTGGCACATGGAAACTGACAGGCCATCTGCAGTCTTAGTGCATTCCGTCTCCCTCAACAAACTGAAACATAATAGTAGAAAATAGAAATCCTCCAAGACAAATATTTTTTACTTATATTAGTGTAACTGATGGTTTATGCGGTTCGATGGAAATTAAATAATTAAATGATAGTTTTCAGGAAGTAGGTACAAGTAATAAAGTATATTACCGTCATCCCCTGGCAATCCACGGCATCCATGTGGAACCCCCTGGCGCGGGCTCGCGTCATGCCAGTCAGGATGCCACCGTCCTCTTTCAAGTTGAACAGGGTCTCGCCTTCAGCTGTGTTCACCTTGAACTTGTTACCTCTGAGTCTCGTCTTCTCCTGGTTGATGTGGACGACCCCCAAATGAAGCAGAACCTCAAGACCTGGAACTGAAAACCACATTTCACACGGCAAAACTAGACCAGTAATAGTAAAAACCAGTAATAGTTAAAATCAGTAATAGTTAAAACAAGTAATAGTTAAAACCAGTAATAATTATAACCAGTAATAGTTATAACCATTAATAGTTATAACCAGTAATAGTTATAACCAGTAATAGTTATAACCAGTAATTGTTAAAATCAGTAATAGTTGAAATCAGTACCTAATAGTTAAAACCAGTAATAGTTAACCAGTAGTCTAATCAAATTATCACTTTTAGCAGCAATTTGCAGTGTCTCGACCTCACCCTTTAGCTGTGTCCTTTCCATAATGTCAGCTCAACAATGTACTTAAATTTGGGCCACCCAATGACCGGAGAAATAACCGTGAAAGGTCAAACAGAGATAAACTAACCTTCGCATAATAACCTATACCTATGCTTCCATCATCTTTGAAAATCTTAGTCAACTATACAGTCATGTTTTCCATCATCTTGAATTATACATACCTTGGATAAATAAATGATCGATTTTCTTTCCAAGAAAGTGAAGCATTTATCACTATGGACAAAGTAAATAAATTATTAACTTTATTGCTTTAAATTCAGTCAAAATTATTAATCATTTTCGTCACTGTGGTTAAGATAAACAAAATTTCGTCACCACGAGTAAAAAAAACAATCTCTAGCCAGGTGATAAAACTTCTAACTTCATTTTTAAATAAAAGGTTAGTTGGAATTGTATACCGATGTTACTTTTATGCATATTTAAGCAGTTAAATAGGTAATAAATTTTACTCACATTTATAAATTTTCTACATTTTGTAAGTGATAACCAATCCAGAAGAATATTATTAATTAACAGTATCACTGACTGATAATAAATTTCAGAAAAATATTTATTTATTTTTACTTACCTATATCTTTTGCTGAGGCATCCGCATCCGCCATTATCAAGTCCTAAACAAACAAAATCTAAAATAATTTGATAAAAAAGATTTTTTATTTAACCGCGTTTATAAAAAGAAAGCGAGTTAATATTGCATTGTCATCCAGTACTGAGCTATGATTAAAGTTTCTAGCTCATTGGGAAGATAGTTTAAAATCGATTGCAAAATTTGTAGTGAACAGACATACCTGACTGAAAGCGAGTTAATAAAACATGGTAATAAAATAATACATATATATATGTATAATTAAAAACAATGTTTTCTGGACTGAAAGAGACTAGACCTCACGACACAGCGGATCCTCGTGTGAGGTCTAGACCTGGGGTTGAAGCCTGGGCTTCAACCAATGTTTTGTATTTTTGGCAGATTAAAGAAATTTTTATTTTTAAATAGCACTTAATTTATAACAATCAAAATATGTAAAATTTAGTGTCACAAAACATCCTCTGTTGTTAGTTCAAGATGGAAATATATTTTCACTAACGAAGAGAAAATCACTACGTTCTATACACTAACGGCCAAAATTAATATCCAATCTATCCACGATTTACCCTACTGGAGATAGAAATTTGACATATTTTGTATGGAGCTTATGTCAAATTCCTATCTCTAGTAGGGCAAATCGTGGATAGATTGGATATTAATTTTGGCCGTAAGCTAATTCTTTGTCTGGAACCGTGCGTGACTGTTATTTGCAAAGCCAGTCGTCTGACTGGCGTCTGGCTGGCGCGGAGTCTCGACAAAAAACCCATTAGTTGTTTGTATACACCAACGATATTTAAAAGTACAGATATGTAACTTGCGCTCGCATACTGAAGACTCGAAAACTTCCTAATCAGGATGTTTATCTATTAATCCGTGTCAAGTAAGGTGCCGAGCGTGACCGGTGACAATAAAATAACTAAAATGCCGTCGTGTGTTTACAGAAAGTGTACCAATTATGACGCGAAAGTAACTTGAAGTCACCAACTTACTAACTTTGTGTACTAGTTGTGGCGTTAGGAACCGCACCCATATTCTATAAATAGAAATGTTTCCGTAGGCTAAGCAGTAAAAAATCCTGGAGTAGTATTAATTTTTACATACGACTGTCTCTGTCCCGCCACTGCTTGGACTGGTCGATATAGTTAATTTATTGTAATTCCCAGTGTACTGGTATAAAGTGTTTTTATAGTAATATTATAACCATTTTACCCTTACAGACTTTTACTGTTTAAGTGAACCTTCACCTCACTGCGTTAACAAAAGGGACAGGGGAACAGTAGGTACATCGTTCGCCTGGTTTCCCAAATAGTTTATGTGTAATGCTGCCGTTGTGTACGGAACATTTTTCGTTTCTTTTGTTAGGGTATGACATATATACTTTTAAATCAAATCAAATCAATTGTTTTTTATTTCAAATAAACCTAATTACAGGCACGTCAACAGAACGTCAAACGGCAGGCTCTAGGCCTCTAGTTGCACGGTTCCAAATTGTGGGTCCTATGGAGAAGAACCGGCAAGAAACTCCATGGATACTCTTTTTAAAACTTTGAGTAAATATGTACTACGTACTACAGACGACACCTCAAAGATTTTTTTTGTAGCACGCCTTAGAGCTCCCGCTCTCTCACTCACTTAGTCTGTGCCAGGCCGCTTGCCGCAACGTGACGTGACCAAGTGCTCAGTTTCATTACCTAAATATGCCTTCGTGTGTATTGAGATACTGTTCTAACAACTCGAGAAACATAGGTAAAAGTCAAGGAGTGACTTTTCATCAGTAAGTTCTAAATATTATCTTTTAACAAACGTAATTTAATTTAATTGTATCAATTGTGAATTGTGGTGACGCGTCACAGAGGTGGCGGCCATGTTTCGGTGATAGTCTAAGCGCAGACGTGACACTATCGAGTTATAATACCAAATGGCCATGTATTTTACCCGTATTTTCTATTAAATTACGTTATTTTTTCGTATTTTATTTTTAATACGATTTTAGTAGGTTTCTTTTAGAAAGAAGTGTCATCATTAGTGACATTAATATGAATTTAATTAATAGAATAGAATATATTTACAGTAGAATTTATTTATAACGACTTCGCTTATAACGACTAACCGGTTTTAGCGACGATAATGTTTACTCAAGTTAGGTTTCATAGTTAGGTACTGAGAAAATATAACCGTTTAGTGCGACTCCGGTTTAAGCGACCAACTGCTTATAGCGACCATTATTTATTATATTACGTCCGGTTAAAACGACGCGCAATGTTTTGTTTACACAACCTACGCACCAAAACCTTGGCGCCCCATCTTCACCCCGCCCCGCGCGCTTCACCTCTCCTTATTGGCGCGCGTAAATCACAGTTAGTGTTTGTCACCTGTTATGACAAGTTCTTAATGCTCGACAAAATAGGTTCTGTGAAGCGAAAGTGTTTTACAATTGAAGAAAAAAATTAAATTAAAGCATATGTGATTCCTACAAAATGTGTTATTTACCTTAATAGGAAAATCAAACATTCGCATTTATTGTACATATGTATTCATAAGTTAAGTACATGTATACTTGAGAAATGATCCTGCCGTTTTGTACGTCATCCGGTTAGTACGACATAGTATCGCCGGTCCCTTGAAGGTCGTTATATCCGGATTCTACTGTATTTGCTTAAAAACATGTTATAAAAAGGTCTTATAGTATCTTATAGTGAGTATTGTATTGATGATCATCAGATAATCACTGGGTATTTTCCATACTTTTTTTACACCCTAAAGCATTTCATCGAGAAAGAAGTGTTTACAAATTTAAATCAACATTCACAGAATCAGCCATCAACATTCAACCACAGAATTCATTTTATTCGGGCCATAATAAATCAGTACACAAAAATTAGATTGCACCACGAAGCAAGATTACCATACTAAACGCCAGAAACTAACTAAACTTATTTTATTTAAAGGAAATTAAAATATTGTGTTGCAGTTTAATACTCCTTTTATTTATACGCCTTGTAGACACAATAGGTACCTACCTATCAAGTAGGCAGAATAAACAGACTGTCGGATCTGCGCGCATGGATGGGCGTGTTTATGTTCTATGCTGACATAAACACGCCCCGCTCACCCTGCGCTTGCCCCGCGGTGAGCAAACTGCGCGATATTTTTTCTTTGTGATGTAGTCTCTAGTACGTAGTACATAATTACTCAAAGTTTTAAAATAGGTTATTGTTTATTTTATTCAAATAATGTGAGTATAATGTAGGTTAATACCAGAAATAAACAAGAGTTTCAAAGTGAGAATACTGCCTTTAGAAATAAACGTAAAAAGAGTTGCCATAGTATGTAGGAGCTGAACTGTCCCGACAGACGGCACCCGTTCACGAGCATGACGCCAGCATCAGCCATCGCTTAACTCAACCATATTGAAGGGAACTTAACGACCCGACACTAACGCCACCATCAGCATGACATTTAAGTGAGCATGACAGACTCATACTGCTAGACAACAGATAGGCAGGAATATATAGAATTACTATCGTATTACTTCTAATATATAGAATTACTATAATATACTATACTAGCTGTGCCCGCGACTCCGTCCGCGTGGATGTCGGAAAATAACATCGTGTCATAATTATGAACACAATATCTTCAAATATATACATATAAGCGCCTACACAGACGATTACACTATTTACCGACCATACTATATTTTGTTTTTACAACCAACCGGCTAAGGTGATGGAATTTCATGGAATTAGCCCTAAACTCCCTCATTCTGAGAAGACGCTCGTGCCCAGCAGTGGGAAGTAATTGGGCTGATTATGTTATTCTATAACACTAACCACATCTCTTCAGGCAAAACACAAACATTCAAATTAAAAATAAAAGACCCAATAAAAAAAAAATAAAAAAAAAACCACATCTCTTCTTATGCTGAGAAGAGGCCCGTGTCCAGCTGTGGGACTGTAATGGGCTGGTAATGTTATGTTATTCTAGAATACTAATAATATCCAGTTCATTAACTCTTCTCATTTTGAGAAGAGGGCCATACCCAGTAGTGGGACAGTAATGGGTTGACTACGTTATGTTATTATATAGTTTCTAGTTTCTTAACTCTTCTCGTTCCGAGAAGAGGTCCGTGCCCAGCAGTGGGGCAGTAGGTAATGAGCTGATTATGTTATGATAATCTATTACACTAACAATATCCAGTTCCTTAAATCTTCTCATTCCAAGAAGAGGGCCATGCCCAGCAGCGGGACAGTGATGGGCTATGTTATGTTATTCTATATTTCTATAATACTAATAGAATCCAGTTGTATTTTTAGGAACCTGCAACCTGCATCCAACCAACAACAACATGACCTCTACTTTGTATGCAACTTAATACAATAGAGGGGTCAAGCTGTATCGCTGGATCTACTCAACCGATTCAGATAAAACATACCCTATATTTTAAGTTAGACTAATACCAATACAAATGCTAAGTTTCATTACGATCCGTTCAGCCGTTTTCACGTGATGAGGTAACAAACAGACAGACAGACAGACAGACATAAATTTTTTAAACGATTGATCCGTGTTCTATAGCTTATTTCTAGTCCCCTTAGCCGGTTTTCGCGAAAAAAAACTCAATGTACAGACTTTTCGACCTTTACAGTTTTATTATAGTATAGATAGATAGGGGCAGTCAGCCCCGCTACCAACCTGCTGACTGGCTAATCTTTTCCCCACGGCATGAGCTATTATCATTATGTAGCTCATGTCGACACGATAGAAGTATAGAATTACTGTAAAAACATTAATGGCCACATCATACTTACATTTTACATTTTAATCACCTATTAAAAAAAATTAAGCATCTCATACACGTTGCAGTTCTATAACAGAAAAGAATGCAATATTAGAAAAATTAAAGTGTAAATAAATTGTATAATTTTGAAATAGTAAAAGTGTAAATAAATTCTATAATACCGATATAATAAATATACATCATTGGTATACACCTACTGATAGTCTGATACCTAGTATAGTATTATATTATTTGTGTCTGATACTATAATGTATGTTTACGACTTGCTGTTGTGCCATTTACCCTACATGACCTAGCTCCGACTTCGGACGCATTCTGTGGATGACGTCATTCTGTTGTCGTCCATTGTACACACGGCTACACGTCAAGCTGTAGAAATCCAGTATAGGCTGACCTCGCGTTGTAAGGAAAACCTATACAATGCGAGGTCAGCTTATACTGGAAATGTACAGCTTGATGTGTAGCCGTGTGTACCATTACAAAAACAATTCCATTAATAAAACTGTTGTTTTTATTCACGTTACGGTAGGTCAGGTCAAAGACAGGCCCATCAACTATGCACCAAAAAAACAGCTGTTTCATAAATTTTGATCGAGTTAGGTAGGTACTTATGTATAGAACAGCTGTATTTTTTTTTCACGATTTTAGTGTTGGTCCCATCCCATAGTAAAATTTGTGCAGAATGGTGACCAGAGCCTACACTTAAATTTTTTTGGTAATTTAAAATAGCGGTGTATAAGTCTCCTCTCTAGGTCCAAGGTGGACCAACGACCTGGTGAAGGTCGCGGGAATCCGCTGGACACGTGAAGCGCAGGGCCGGTCGTTGTGGCAATGCTTGGGGGAGGCCTATGGTCCAGCAGTGGACGTCTTTTGGCTGAAATGATGATGATGATGAATTTTCATAATTTATGTTATTCTTATTTGTATCTTTGACATTATATGAAATAATTTACTTATAGAAATTAATAGAATTTATTACAATGTCACTATGTTATAGTCATGGAAAATGGAAATGGTTTCCGCTATTGGCAGCGGACACCAATTATTAATCTATGGTTAAAGTCATGCTATATTTTTGTATGCCTATAATTGGCCGATCATAGAGCTCTTAAAACTTTATTATGTACTACTACTAGTATAGTATTATATTATCTGTGGTACTACTAACTATTTTACCTATGTATCACAAATAAAAATTCCGATTCTGATTCTGATTCGGCCCCCCTGGCTGGGGGGCGCCCCACGCTGCGTTTGCGATTCTGATTCTGATTCGGCCCACCTGGCTGGGGGGCGCCCCACGCTGCGTTTGCGATTCTGATTCTGATTCGGCCCACCTGGCTGGGGGGCGCCCCACGCTGCGTTTGCGATTCTGATTCTGATTCGGCCCACCTGGCTGGGGGGCGCCCCACGCTGCGTTTGCGATTCTGATTCTGATTCGGCCCACCTGGCTGGGGGGCGCCCCACGCTGCGTTTGCGATTCTGATTCTGATTCGGCCCACCTGGCTGGGGGGCGCCCCACGCTGCGTTTGCGATTCTGATTCTGATTCGGCCCACCTGGCTGGGGGGCGCCCCACGCTGCGTTTGCGATTCTGATTCTGATTCGGCCCCCCTGGCTGGGGGGCGCCCCACGCTGCGTTTGCGGTTTTTGTTTGTTTCTTCTTTAGCAGCCAGAAATATTTAAGGGAAACCCATTGGTGTAAAATAAAACAAATCTTGTACACCATTTTATTTAATATTTTATGTTAAAAAACGCTCATTTAAAAACTGACAATATAAAATACCTATGATAGAATTGTAAAATTCAAAATCATTTATTGTGGATTACAGGTTCATAAGATCTTATCCTTATCCCTTCTCACAAAATTGTCGTGGGCAGCAGCGTTCTCTGAGTATTTTACCAACCAACTTCGATCGCCAACCTGCCTGCCAAGCGTGGCGATTATGGTATATCCCCCCTTTGGGGACCTATGCCCCGCAGTGGACGTCTTCCGGCTGAAATGATGAAGATGCTAAAATCTATCAAATTAATGTTGCAGAATCAGATGTCCCGCCATTGAGGCATGACTTGGGTGACTGTGTAACAACTATTATTGATTTTTCTCAATAAACCGATGATATTTTAAAATGTTGGTGCGCGCGCAATCTAATGACTCGAGAATGTCCTAATTTGGGACGTTTTGCGTTTGTCTCCATCAAGCAAGGCGCCGAGCGTGACGTGTGACGAAAAAAATTACAAAAATCGGTTCATGTGTGTACAGAAAGTGTACTTATTATGACGCGAAACTAACTTAAAGTAAGTAACTTACTTTGCACTAGTTTTGTGCCGGTTGTAGCTTTAGCTTTACCTGCCGCTGCGTACGGAACATATTTTTCGTTGGTTTTGTTAGGGTATGACATACCTATCTATACTTTTAAATATCATTGCAATAAACATAGTCAACGACTCTGAGCTTAAAATATCGTGTACTATTCGATCAAAAAAATAAAAAAAAAAAAACATAAATACAGTCATAATGTATTTCCTTAGGAGAAATTTTTAATTTTAAAGAAAACAAGCCTATTTTATAAATTTATAATACGTAAAATAGTAAATTTAAACAAAGTTAGCGCTCATACAAAAACTTCAGATTAGATACATTTTATTTCAACCAATTGAGTTCGTTTATTTAGTGTTGGTGTTCCATAAAACAAAAACATATTTTTCTTTTATTTTTAGGGTTCAGAAACCATAAAGGTTTGGGAACCCCTGACTTAGAGAACTAATAACTAATGCTAACTAATGTTGCGCTTATTCCAAACAAATTGGGATAACGGCATGAAGATAGTGATGATATAGCACGATGATAGATAGTGAGAAAAGTTCATAAGATGCAATTCCTGAAAACTGATAGGAAACAGCCCAGGATCACAAAAAGTGGAAGAAGCGGAGTACATCATACCCTATCATATCTAAATGAGTTTGAGTTAATCATCGTTCAGCAGCTACACACATACCTACCTAATAAATATCGATGTATGAACCTCACTGCACTGTATCGATAAACTAACTAAATCGTTAATTCATAACATGGTGGGTTAACTTTGATTCTGAGACTCATGGTTTCCCTTCATTTTATCATGAAAAAACTTTTTAACAAAAAATTGAACCGACGAAAACAGAAACTGAAAAGCGAAAAATAACTAATTATGAGTCGGCGCCAAACGAACTTTTAACAAGCAAAGTGCGTGTAAGTTGCAAGTGGCCGAGCGGAGAACGCATTTTTGGAAAGTTATTGTTTATCGTTGAAAATTTCACGTTGTATTTGATGTTTTTTTTTTTTTACTATAAAGTATACACGAGTGATACTTTATTTGTATTACAATCTAGCCTTGAGGCTAATGAGTAATTTAATTCTATCCTAAATTTCTATGTAAACTATAATCTAAGAATGTGTCCAATAACTTTTCTTAGGTTCTATTAAGGGCAAGACACTTTGTTCATGTGTTCTTTATAAGCAGCACTTATCACTACATTTTATCTGTCAATATTCACTAATCACTACACTAATTCATATGGTTTTGTCCGCTTTAGTCTTCGAACTGTTTCCGTGTTATCGAGGAGCTGGATTGCCTCGACATTCACGTGATGATGAAGTCTAAATTCATGAGCTTCTGCGTATTTTCTTATGATTGTGTCTACAACGTCCACATTGAGGTCCCGATGAAGATCGATGTTTCTGATGTACCAGGGTGCATTAACCATATCTCTGAGTACTTTATTTTGGAAACGCTGGATGATTTCTCTATTGATTTCTCTATTGCTTTTTCTGGTACAGCCCCATAGCTGGATACCATACGTCCATACTGGCATAAGAACTTTCTTGTATAGCAGTAGTTTATTATGTATAGACATGGGTGAGTTTCTGCCTATTAGCCAATACAGTTTCTTGTAGCGCAGGTCTAATTCTTCTCGCTTCTTCTTGACGTGTGCTTTCCAGCGTAGCTTTGCGTCAAGGGTCATTCCTAGATATTTGGCGGTGTTCACATAAAGCACTACCTGATTGTTTATAACAATCAGAATGTGTTGTAGTTTTTTATTGGTGAAGTCAATATGAACGGACTTCGATTCATTAAGTCTGATTCGCCATTTTTTTGTCCAGTCAAAGACTTCATTGATAGCTGCTTGGACTTTTTCTGCAGCTTCTTCGTGACTGCTGCCTATTGCCATGATAGCAGTGTCGTCAGCAAAAGTAGCAATAGCATTGTTCTCGGGCACTGGAATATCGCTGGTGTATAATAGGTATAGGATTGGACCCAAGACACTTCCTTGAGGTACCCCTGCTTTAATTTGCATGATATTAGAGTATTCATCTTCTTGTCTTATCCGAAACGCTCTGTTGGTGATGTATGATTCCAAGATTTCAGAGAACTGTTTAGGTAACATTATTTTTAATTTATGTACTAGGCCTTCATGCCAAACTTTATCGAAAGCCTGAGCCACATCGAGAAAGACGGTGGAGCACACTTTATTTTCTTCTAACACCTTTTCAATTATGTTGGTAATTCTGTGTACCTGATCAATTGTGGAATGTTTTTCTCTGAACCCAAACTGATGATCAGGTATGAGTTGTTTATTTTCAATAATTGTTTTAAGCCGCTTTAGCAGTAGCTTTTCAAATAACTTTGACAAAATAGGCAGCAGAGAAATAGGTCTGTATGACGTTGGTTCATGAGGAGGTATTCCAGGTTTCGGTATCATGATAACTTCAGCTACTTTCCACATATCAGGCACATACTTCAGTCGAAATGCGGCATTTATGAGTGTGGTAAGTTTAACTGTAGCTTTACGAGGGAGTTTATGTAAAATTTCTCCTGTGATTAAATCGTATCCAGGTGATGTTTTCGTACTCATGTTGAATGTTATTTCATTAGCGACTTCTCTCGGAGTGACTAGCTTTATATCTAAGGAGTCTTGGCTCAGTACATCATTGGTTATTTTGAATACGTTGTTTTCGGGATTGGGTTGGGAGATCTTTTCTAAGTATTGTGAAAACGTAGTAGATTTCTGTTCATTGCTTGCTGCCCAGGAACCATTTTCTTTTCTTATTGCGGGAATTTGTACTGTTGGTCTCTTCATATTTTTAGTGGCTTTCCACAGTGAATAGCCGGTTTTTCGATCGCTGGTTAGCTGGCACAGATATTGGCTTGTAAGTGTGTCGTTAAAGCTTTTAATTTCCCTTTTGACATATTTTGTTAGATTGTTTAACAATTTTTTGTCTTCTGGGGACCTGGTCTGGTGCCATCTTTTTCTCTGCCTACGTTTTTCGGCTATGAGGTTTCTTATGTACGTGGGACACTCAGAAAGTTTTGCGAAACTAAAAAAAATTGTTCTATACGTACATATATTTTTATCAAATCTTTTCAAAGTACTTTCCACCAGCCTCTATACAAAGATTCATGCGCCTAAACCAGTTTTCAAAACACTTTTTCCAGTCCGCCGCAGACACCTCGTTTACAGCCTGCTCGAACGCAGCCAGCGCATCTTCCGGCGACGAAAATTGTATCCCTTTGAGCAGATTTTTTATTTTTGGGAATAAAAAGAAGTCACACGGTGCTAGATCAGGGCTGTAAGGAGGGTGACCCAGGAGTTTGACTGGCGTGCTGTCCAGGAAGTCCCTCGTTTTGAGTGCGGTGTGCGCAGGTGCATTGTCGTGGTGGAGCAGTAGCCCGCGGAGCCCTGTGTTTGGTCGCTTGTTGCTTATAACAGAGAAAACTTCTGGCAAACATTTGGTAGTATACCATTCGGCATTAATGCTTCTTTGATCCCGTAAGGGAATTGATACCAAGTGGCCAGTCAAATTAAAAAAGCTAGCGATCAAAATCTTACCCCCGCTTCTAGATCGCTTCACTTTGGTAGGCGTTGGCTCATTTTGAAACACCCAAACAGTCGACTGGCGCTTGGTTTCTGGGTCGTATTGATAAATCCAGGACTCATCACCTGTAACGATGTCGTAAACACGCCGAGACGAGCCTGCTTCAAATTTGTTAAGCATATCACGGCACCATTCCACCCGGGCCTGCTTCTGAGCATCGGTGAGGTTGTGCGGCACCCAGCGTGATACTATCCTCCTCACGCGAAGATGGCTGTGTAGAATCTCGTGAACGCTTCCCGATCCAATCTTCAATATGTGTTGAATCTCCTGATATGTAATTCGCCTATTGTCTTGGATTAAAATTTTCACTGCTAGCACGTTTTCTTCGGTAACAGCAGTCAAAGGGCGACCGCTTCTTTCGTCATCCCCCAAAGTTGGTCGACCGCGCTTGAATTCGTTATACCAACGATACACGGTTGCCTTGGAAGGGCCTTCATCCATGAATGCCATTTGAAGTCTATCGTACGATTCATCCGGTTTCAGGCGACACTTGAAATCGTATAAAATCATAGCTCTAAAATGTTCCCGGCGCAGATCCATATTTCAGTGAGACACAATACTTTGAATTAACTCGCAAAAAATGTGGAGGGAAATTTTGAAATTGGAACTTACTTATTTTTACTTATAAATAATCATATTTTCGAAAAACATTATAACTGGCCAGTCTCCCATATATAAAAACTTTTTTTCGCAATACTTTCTGAGGGGCCTGGTATGTGGGGTAAAAATGTCCCTTCATTCTTCTTGGATTGTTAGGTGTGTTATTCCAGGCTGCTTGTTGGATATTAGTAATGAATTTCCTTACATCTAGATCTAGTTGTTCTCTATTTTTAAGAGGAACTCTTAGTTCTATACTATTTTCTAGGTCTATTCTAAAGCTACTCCAGTCCGTGTATCTATTAACTAGAGTCGGGCTATTCTCTTTGTATGGAATTCGTTCACTCAGTGTCAGTAATATGGGAGAGTGATCCGAATTCATGTCATACAGTTCTTCTTCTTCTTCTTCGTGTCGACACGAGCTACATAATGATAATAGCTCATGTCGTGGGGAAAAGATTAGCCAGTCAGCAAGTTGGTAGCGGGGCTGACTGCCCAGGGTGCGCCGGACGATCAATATGTTCTTCTATGTTTATGTTATTGCTTGATATATTCTTACAGATAAAGAAATCTATCAGATCAGGAATCTTATGTAGATCAGTAGGCCAATAAGTAGGTTTTCCCGTTGACAGAGCTTCACATTTTAGCTCTTGTAGAACACAAAGTAGCTCCCTTCCTTTAGTAGTAGTTAGTCTAGAGCCCCAGTGTGTGTGTTTGGCATTAAAATCACCCCCCAGGATGAATTTCGGTCCGAGTTGATTCACAAAACTCAGATAAGTATCTCTTTTTATAGAGAATCTTGGAGGTGAATACAAGGCAGCTATAGTGACAGGATACGAGTAAGTCTTGAGTCATATAGCCACAGCTTGAATATTATGGTTCTTCATGTTTAAGATTTTCATAGTGAGAAAGGTTCTCTTTGACTATAACGGCACTCCCACCCCTAGCAGAATTGTAGGGATGTAATGCGTGATAGACCTTATATCCTCTAAATTGAATGTGGCATTGTCTGGTGAAATGGGTTTCTGATACCAAGCACACATCAATGTTTTCTATATTTAGGACAACTTGTAGCACTTGCTGATGCTTAAGAAGTCCATTTGCATTCCATACCATGATTTTTAAAGTCATTTTTTAAGAGAACTTTTAGGTTTGGCTCCCTTTGTGCCATTTTCTAGATTTATTTTAGATAGTATTTGATGTGACGTTGTTTTTATTATTTATTTAAAGTAATTTAATGATCTTCGTTGATTGGTTGTTTGGCGCCGACTCATAATTAGTTATTTTTCGCTTTTCAGTTTCTGTTTTCGTCGGTTCAATTTTTTGTTAACACTCATCCCCTGTTTTACTACCCTTAGGGGTGGATTTTGATTTTGAAATTTAAATGGGACCAACTTCGAGGTATACCCTATCCATTAAAAAAAGAATCATCAAAATCGGACCACTCTGTAAAAAGTTATGCGTGGCCATACATAAAAAAAAAAAAAGAAAAAAATATTCGCGTCGAATTGAGAACCTCCTCCTTTTTTTCGTCGGTTAAAAAATACACTTACACTATTGTTCAAATGGTATAAAGTACATTGATCATTAAAACGAGTTCTGCATAATTCCTCTTCTAATGCTCGTGATATCTGTAATCCTGAAAACATAAAAAAACTATTATTACTTGTCTTTTTCAACCATGATATCTTCTGCTTACTAAACAAGAGTTTTTCGTACTACAAATAATAAGATAGACGGAGCGCGTAGAACTAGCGAATTAAGCCAGAAAAAGGAATACAAAATGGAAAAGGAGTACCTATTATTCCGCTCATAATTTTCGCGAGCCGCGGTCTGCCACAGCTACCGAATTTTATGTTTTTAGTTTGAGCCCGTAAATTACGTTTTTAAATACATCTGGATAAAAAACAACAACCATCAAGGTCCGAGCAACCGGTGTAATTTTATTATTCTGTGCCAGTGGTGGTCTCTTAGGGTGGTCTGTATCCCTAGTACAACTTTGACAGTTCTGAATACCTATTATCAAAATGTTATTATTGACTTCATTCATAAATTAGTAGATCCTTCACATGTCAAAGTCTTGTTCAATGGTCAAACTCTTACTAGTTATACAACTCTTAATATTAAACATGTTATGTACTCCTTTTCCGACTAATCCTAGAGATCTTTGTGCCTGGTTAATGGCAATAGGCTCGCCCCCTATTACATGGGACTATAACATAACTGGCGAAATGTGGGTGTACTATTACACCTCTGCCTAACCTTTCGGGGAAATACAGGCGTGATGTTATGTTACGTTATGTTATTGTTTATCGTTGAAAATCTCACGTTTTATTTGATTTTATGTTATTTTTATTATTTATTTAAAGTAATTTAAAGATCTTCGTTAATTATTTGTTTGGCGTCGACTCATAATTAGTTATTAACATTAGTTTAGTTAGTGGAAAAGACTAAAAGCTAAATTTTATTTTTCGCAATTCAGTTTCTGTTTTCGTCGTTTCAATTTTTAGTTAAAAAGTTTTATTTTAATTTTTTTTGTGTCTAAAATCTAACTCCAGGTCTAGTGCTAGAGCCATTATGTTGTAGTGTCTAGAACTACATTTATGTGTGCAAGTTTCAACAGAATCGGTTAACAGGTAAGAATTCAGTGGGTGAACAAGCACTCATTGTTTTCCTATCCTTAGGGGTGGATTTTGATTTTAAAATTTAAATGGGACCAACTTCGAGATATACCCTATCCATTAAAAATATAATCATCAAAATCGGATTACTCTGTAAAAAGTTATGCGTGGTCATACATAAAAAAATAAGATACGCGTCGAATTGAGAACCTCCTCCTTTTTTTCGTCGGTTAAAAATAACCACGGGGATGGCGGGGTCTGAGTTCGTTCGCTTCGTTCGCTCACTAGACCCCGCCATCCCCTTCGAGCCTAACCTGTCTGAGTCGGGGTGCCCCAAGTTTGCACATTAAAATTTGGTGATCAATTTACTAAAGATGATTGGTATATGTATTTTAGGTAAAAGAGGTCACAAAATTATTTTTGGTGGTCATTATAATTATCCCCATTAAATAAATACACTGACAAGCAATAATGTCAGACTTTTTTATGGAACCACCTGACGTTAAGCAGTTACCTCAGCCCATAATAACTGTAAAATAAGGTACAGCTGCCTAATGTTACTGCAAAATTTAGCGTTCATCAAACCGAGACAAGAAGTTGTAAAGTGTCATGTGATTGTAATGTTACCGGCAGATCTTAGATGAACTTACAATAATGATGCAAGCGCTGATGACGGCAGCCTTGAAATACACGTCCAGGTTCTCGGGGAAGGTGATGACGTAATCATTCACACAACCACCCCCGACAGGTTCCGGCCTACCACAAACAGGCGAGCCCCTTCTCCCCGTGCAGCGTAACGACGGCCGCACCCTCCTCTGTGGCGCACAATGCACGCCACCTCACCTCACGGGCCTTTACCAGCTACGCCAGCTGCGCCACCAACGCCAGCTGCTGGTCGGGCAGCAGACTACCCCGAGTCTGCTGCTCGCAGGCCCATCCTCCTGTAATTTTTATAGAGGGGTTCTTCCTCGCGGTCCGGGTAAAGCCAAGACCCTCGGTCCCAAGAGGCGCGAGAACACTACTCAGCAGGCACTCCTGGTATTACGAGACCGACGGGGGTAGGGAGGGACATTCCCCCCGCTGCCTGCCCAGTGGCAGGGTGAGTGCACACCGGGCCCGCCCCTGCTCCTCCACAGTGCCCTCTGCTTTATCAGAGGGACACCCGGAGCAACTTCCCATTGGCCCACAACGGGCCCCTCCCGTGCCAGAATATTCGCCACAGGCAATAAGGTCCCCCGGTCCAAAGGAGACTTATTGCCCGTGCCCAGGGTGCACCGGCCCAACAACTGCCGTTCCCTCTAGACGTGTCCAGAAGGACAAGCAGCTGTCAGACACACGTGGAGGTTTCCTGGCCAGCACCCCGTATTCCGACTGCCTCGTTTGTCTAGTGGTCGCAAGCGCGACTGTTGAGCGTGGGGTCATGGCATCAATTCCCGGGTCGGGCAGTGTTATTGGGTTTTTCAGTAGGAAATTCTCAGTTGCAGCACAGAGGTAGCAGCCCGGAGTCTGTATTTGTGCCCGGTTAGTGGCAATAGGCTCGCCCCCTATTACATGGGACTTACAACATAACTGGCGAAATGTGGGTGTACTGTTCACATCTGCCTACCCCTTCGGAGAAATACAGGCGTGATTTTATGTTATGTTCATTAGAGTTCCGGACCGTAAAAAGAAAAAACGGAACCCTTATAGGATCACTTTATTGTCCTCGTGTCTGTTTATCTATCTTTCTGTATGTCTGTCTGTCTGTCCGTCTGTCTGTCTGTCCTTCTGTCAAGAATTTTATATCACGAACAGGTAAAGGTATGAAGTTGAAATTAACATCAAATACTAAGGTTGACGGTCCCTTCATCATTCATCATCATCATTTCAGCCGAAAAACGTCTACTGCTGGACTAAGGCCTCCTCCAAAGGGGGTGGATATGCCATAATCGCCATGCTTGGCAGGTGGGTTGGCGATCGCAGTTGGTTGTTTAAATACTCAGAGAACGTTGCTGCTCATCCTCTGGAGAATCCCTTAGTCGCCTTTTACGATACACATGAGAAGAGAGAGGGTGGTGAAATTCTTTACGTCCGGCACCACACGGAACAACGGATGGTCCCTTGGAGTAAAACAATAATTCAAGCTTCTAAGCCAACGCAATTAAAGGATACGGCCAATTATGTCACAAATTTTGATACTCGCAAACTAATATAAATATTATAAATAAATATAAATATTTTTACGTAAGTATTAAATATTTTTAAGTTCTTACTAACAATAAAATTATGTAATGGATCTAGTTGTCCGAATAAAGAATTTCATTATATTATTATTTACCGACGAGCATGCATGGCGAGGTTAATGGACGTAGATGAAGCGAAAGAGGTGTGTCAGGATCGTAGCAGGTGGAAATCCATAGTCTCTGCCTACCCCAATAGGAAACAGGCGTGATAATATGTATGTATGTATGTATAAATATTTTTGGGACATTTTTACTCATCACCATCTAGTCCCAAACTAAGCACAGCTTGTGGTATGGGTACTAGACAATGGATATAATACTTAATTACGTTTTTTTTTTGTAAACACATACTTATAATACATAAGAAACAACCCGTGTGCCCGTGTAAAGAAAAGTACGTATTTCTTAATTAATATTTACTTTGAAGAGTATTGTGTCAACTGACACCACGAAGATTTTTCATACAAACTTTAACACCCCATTTTTATCGTCGTCGTCGTCGAATTTAATTTCCGAAAGATTCAAAAACACGTAATTCATTAATTTCTTTCAAGATTATTTATACCGAGTTTCGACTATAATCCAACGACACAATAGTATTCTCTCATACAAAGTCTACAATCCTATTGCACCCTCTTTTAGGAGTACCTAATTTTGGAATAAGTAAAGATTAGTATGTATTTCATTAGTTTTAAATTGTGGAAAGAAAAAGTCGCTCACGAGCAGGATTCGAACCTGCGACTCCTGGCTCAGTACGCCAGTGCTTTAGCCACTAAGCTACCGTGAACAATGCTCGTGGTAACGAAATTCTCATCCACTTGGTACATCTTTGGGTGACGTCAGCGATATCTTATTAAGAAACAGTGTTTCTTAACCGACTCGACTAACTTTGCAGTTAACAAATTAACATCATTCTACGCCAACCTTTATCTAAAAATGCTGTGGCTGTATATAAATTCAAAAAAGATGTTTTTTTAAGAAGGTCCGAGGATATATGTTGATATTATTTATTGTACATAGTATAGTTTTGTATATTTTTTATATAATGTAACAATAATATGAGGTACCTATGAGGCTGGCATAGTCACCGCGGTGTACTAAAGCCTCAAAAAAAAAAAGAATAAAAAAAAATTAAAAAAAGTTAGTTTTCGTTACCACGAGCAGTGTTTACGGTAGCTTAGTGGCTAAAGCACTGGTGTACTGAGCCAAGAGTCGCAAGTTCGAATCCTGCTCGTGAGCGATTTTTTCTTTCCATAGTTTAAATCGTTAGATTTCGTTTCGCATGCGTAAAATGCGTTAAAAATAATAAATAATTATTTCATTAGTTACTTTAAAGATAATTTTTCCCAAGTTTTTAGTGAATCGACCTAGGAGAATATATTTTTCATACAAACTCTAACACCCTATTTCACCCCCTTAGGGTTTGTTGGGGATGAGATATAGGGGCTGGTAAATGTTTAAGACCTTTCGAAGGACCTAATAAGTTTTTATAGATTTCCAAGTGTGGAGTAACCTACTCTGGTTTCTGAGCTTTGCTCGGGCTGCACAGGGTAAAAGAAATGAACACCACCAACCTTTCACTCCCACGCAGTCACTCTTGGCGCAGATCAGCTCAGCACGGCCGAATGTGATTGGGTAAATAGCCACACCACACTCGGTCACAGTAGAAGGGTTTGAGAACTTCTCAGTACCAAATAGTTTATAAGTTCGTGAAAACTGAAGAAGTCTAGAAGCGTGACACGGTCACGTACGCATCAATCGGCGGCCACGATCCAACTGGTTCTGTACGCAGGCGCAAGGGGCGTGGCGAGCACAAGCGTCGCTGATCTGCAGCTTCCAAACGAGGGTAGTCGTGGAAAAATTAATGGTACACAATACCTTCTACCCCACACTTTTATTTGAGCAAAGATCGAACAGGGTTAACAACATAACATAACATAACATCACGCCTGTATTTCCCCGAAGGGGTAGGCAGAGGTGTATTAGTACACCCACATTTCGCCAGTTATGTTATAGTCCCATGTAATAGGGGGCGAGCCTATTGCCATTAACCGGGCACAAATCCATACTCCGGGCTGCTACTGAGAATTTCCTAATGAAAAAACCCAATAACACTTTGCCCCCACGCTCAGCAGTCGCGCTTGCAACCACTAGACCAACGAGGCAGTCGAACAGAGTTAAAACTTCCAAAAATCCTTTTTTAGTTACAAAAGGAACCTACTGTCCAAATGTCATGTTTCTAACTTGAGTAGTGTCGGCTCTGCGTAGATGAATCAGTCTGTCAGGACATCTGTCTTTATAAGTACCTATAGATAATTTATGAATGTCAGCTAGTTGATAAAATAATTACTAAAAATAAGGCAAATACAGACAAGTATGGTGGTACTTGCGAAAGAAAGAGACAAAAATGTGAAAGACATCAACGGCAGAGCTGCTTCTTTGGTGAACTCTTATAAAATCAATCATTTTCTACAGGGTATTAGGTCGATGGGTGGTACGGAACTCTTAGTGCGCGAGTGCGACTCGCACTTGGCCGGTTTTTTTATTATAGTATCAGCTGCTGCTCGTTTAAAAGGCATAGTAAATATGAAGCGACTTTTCAAAGTGTCGACTGCCTGATGATATAATGTTCTTCGCTGGTTAATTTTACTAGAAATCTCCGAATGCAAAACGAATGCATATGCATTAATGTTGAACTTATGCCTTCTTCTTCTTCTTCGTGTCGATGATTCGAGTTTATTATATAATTTTGGACCAAAATATAGCCACGTCAACAGCACTCTCAGTAGCCTCGCATAGGTCTTTGATTGTGCAGGTGGAATTGCACAGTGAGCAGGTTAAAAGGTGAGGCATAGTCTGTGGGTTGCCTGAAATAAAGTTTTTTATTTTTTTAGCTGAAGATGATGACCAAGTTAAGTAGAAATCCAACAAAAACCTGCCTTCCCTTGACGTATTGATTGTTTGGTTCCATAAATTGTACCTCAAATTCGCGTCCAGTGACTTCTCCCTTGATCATCCTGAGCCTGGGCGTGTCATTGGCGTCGTTGATGCTGTACACGGGCTTCCAACAGGTATCCTTCCTGCGGACCCTGTTCACCAGCTTGCCGTTTATGGACAACTCCACCTTTTCTGACCTGAACACGTTTGGCCGACGAAGGGAGAACACCTGAAAAAAAAGGCAAGAAATCTCGAATGAGTGGCATGGGAGTGTAGTAGCTGACATGCCAAGCCACTTCCAGTCTTCTTGTTAGTGCCATAAAACGGGGCAAGCACATGAGAAGTTGCATGATGTTAGTGCACCCTCTGTTCCTCCATACAACCAACCATTGGTAAGTTGGTTGGTGTAATTGGTTTAGACCATTTAAACCAGTGAAGTTATATAAAATAAATATTTTTAATAGAGAAGATGGTTGGCAGCTGCCACCTGTTTGGAACCCAGTCCTAAAAATAATCAAGTCCCAAACAGCACGCAACACTGTAAAAGATAATGATATTGTGAGTGATTACTGCGTGCATCGAAACGATTTTAATTAATAAATATTGTACGGTAGATTAAAATATTTGTTTTAGAAATATCTGTAAAGACGATTGTCATCTTAGTCTACCTGCGACCACGAAATGCTGCAAAGCTTTCGAAACGTCAGGGAAACCAATTTAAATAATATACGCGATTTAATCCGGTTAAACTTTGTTTTATTATAATGTGTAGTGATCGCGAAAACCTAAGAAGTTATTATAAATATTTTTATTTTATTTAATTATTTATATACGAACAAACACTCGAGCACAAAGGTACCGCTTATCTCTAAAAGAAACTACAAAAACGTGTGTATGTTTTTCAAGAGTGTAAGTTATTAACATTAGTTATTTTAACGTAATAATGTCTTAGGTTTTAGCGATCAATACAAATTATATTAAAACAAGTTTAACCGGATTACACCACATAATTCCGTTCCGTGTGGTGTCGGACGTAAAGAATTGCACCAACCTATATCTTCTCATGGGTGTCGTAAAAGGCGACTAAGGGATTCACCAGAGGATGGGCAGCAGCGTTCTCTGAGTATTTAGCCAACCAACTGCGATCGCCAACCCGCCTGCCAAGCGTGGCGATTATGGCATATCCCCCCAAGCTACTTGGGGGAGGCCAATGTCCAGCAGTGGACGTCTTTCGGCTGAAATGATGATGACGATGATGACATCGCGTATATTATTAAAATTGGTTTTCCTTACTTTTTGAATGATTTGCATCGTTCGTGGTGGCAGGGATACTAAGATGGCAAGCGTCTTTACATATATTTAAAAAAAAACAATCGACCGTAAACATTTTTGGGTTCCGTAGTTCCTACAAGGAACCCTTATGCATAGTTTCGTCATTTCCGTCCGTCTGTCCTAATCCTTTACAGCTTTACGACGTCTGTGGTATAGTACCCACATTCAAGGTCAAGGTCATTGACCTTAGATAAAAATGATCTTAGCAAACAATGCTCCTTTGGTAGCCTTCTATCTGATGAAATCACATAAATTACCTATGTGGTATGTTGGCATGATACATGTCTGAAATTTGGCCTGAAACATAAAATTACCTGAGCTTTTTGGTCGTCTGTCCATTACAGTGTAGTGTGCTGTTTGGGACTTGAAACCAATTTTAATAATATACGCGATGTAATCTGGCTAAACTTGTTTTATAAAAATTATCTTACCGTGTTCCCCTGGCCGTCAGTGGCATCCATGTGAAACCCACGCACGTTTGCTCGCGTGCGGAAGTACTTGACGCCACCTGCTTCCTCCATACTCAACAGTGTCTCCCCCTCAGGTATGTTCACCATGTACTTGTTGCCGCTCGGTCTCGTCTTCTTCTGGTGGATGTGGACGACTCTCAGGTGGTGAAGACGCTCCAGACCTTGAACCACATTTCACATACATTATCGTATAAGATCTTCAGTATCCTATCAGTACTCAGTTCATAACAAACACCAATCAGATTGTATCTTATTACATCACAGGTCAACATCCCGATTATCTTGCATTTTTCAAATATTTCATGTTTTCATCATCGGTGAAAAAGCTTGTAGTATTGTGGTCAAGTGACAAAACATCTTCTCTATTTCTTCCATAATCTTGGAAATTGTTACTAATATCCTTTTTCACGTTGAGGGGCTCGTAGCGAAGCAACGACTGCACGGATTGTACGATCTGCAAGGTTAAGCTGCACTTGCCGCGGTCAGTCTGTAGATGGGTGACCGTTTCGTTACACATCGAGACCCCTCCGTGCCTCGGAGAGCACGTTAAGCTGTCGGTCCCGGTTGTCATACGAATATCTATGGCAGTCGTTACGGGTAGTCAGAAGCCTGAAAGTCTGACAACTGGTCTAACCTCCGAATGTCAGTATTACCCAGTAACTGGGTTGCGGGGGTCTGATGGCAGTCGCTCCGTGTAAAATACTGATGTTCAGCCGCATCTGGCTAGACTGGAAGCCGACCCCAATATAATTGGGAAAAGGCTCGGAGGATGATGATCCTTTTTCACGTTAGTCGAAATTATTATTATTTTATCTGTGATCATTTTATTACTTAGTTTCATTATGTTGGTCACAATGATTAATGAGATTCATCATTCATTGGTTATGTACGAGAATGTTGTAAAGTGCTAGTCTATATGTTCCGTTCCCTGTCCCGTCCACTGTACCGTACCGTACGTACCACCCACATACGACAGGATTTTTTTTTCTACTCTGTACAATTCGGCCCGACCAAAATGTTTTTAATGCAATATCTTTAGCAGCCGTATTTTCTCTATGGAGGCGCGCGCTAGAGCGCATGCGTGCGAATGACAACTGGATATGAGCGCCTTATTCACCTTAATGTATGCAAAATGTTGTAGAAAAATATAATTAAAAATCACCGGTTCCCGTCATCGTAGCGAGGTAAAATACATACCAGTTTTTAAGTCAAATCATAAGTTTTTAGTCACAAACCCTTTCAACAAAATCGGTCTAGTAGTTTTATAGTGATGCTGGAACAAACAAACAAACAGACAACTGACATTTAACAATTTTATAATAGTAAAAAATAAACAAAGACATTATAGTACATTCACAGACACACTAAAAAATATAGACGAAGGGCAGCGAACAATCATAGTGAAGCCAAAAAAACTATGCTCCTTCGTGTAAAACCAGCGCTCACGCACCTGAAGGGTGCTTTCGCGATGCTTACTGGACGATGCCGCAACATGTGTACTGATAGGGGTGAGCATGGTTTGAGGTGCATGTGTGTGCGTGAGTTCTGGTTGTACACGAAGGAACATAGTTTTATGGCTTCACTAGACTGTACGTGCTTCGTCTATAAAATTATGATACAAATGAGCTAAGTACTTCTTTATACTCGAGGCTGGATTGCAGCCGGAGCCGAAGGCGAGGGCGTAATGGAGCCGAGAGCATAAAAGTCAATGCTCACGTGTGTCATACGACGTTTTTCAACACACTTGCGAGGAAAAATACATTAAATTATACATTTTAGACAAATATTGAATTAGTGAAAAATGATAAAAATGGCGCGCGGACCGCGCGGTGACATACGGCTATGCGCGCGCAGGTGGTCGAAGGAAACCGCCAAACAGTCTAATATAAAAATGTTATAAATTGACTTTTTTATTTATAACACAAATTAATATTAATTTGTTGACAAAAATTAATAATTTGATGAAATGAAATGTTTATATAGCATATTTTAATTAATACAGTTGATTTATTCCCAAAAATGTTTAATTTAGTTCAGGCATAAAAACTCTTTGCTGCGATTTAAAAATGACTGTAAAGTAAAAAGCACTTGTGCGATAATATAATGAAAAAAGCACGCGTGCGTTATAAGCCACATAATGAACCTAAAACCGATGCAAAAAGAGCCACTTTACGAGCAAATATGTTGAAAAAATAATTATTTCGTTTAGATAACGGATTACAATCCCGCAACACTTCTTTCATCAACTCAGCCTATCGCAGTCTACTGCTGGACATAGGCCTCTCCCAAGTTGTGCCACAACACTCTTCCTCTGCCTTCCGCATCCAGTCCCCCCGGCCACCTTCAGGTCGTCGGTCCACCTGGCTGAGCTGGCTCTACGTTGCATTTGTCGTTTGTATTTGTTTCTTCTTTAGCAGCAGCCAGAAATGTTTAAGGCCTACCCCGCACTGCGATTTTTCCTCGCGCGAATTTTTATCGCAAAATCTGTAACACATGGAATCATATGCAGGTGCCCGCACTGCGAATAAAAATCGCGCTGCAAGAAAAAAATTGCCGCAGATTACGCGCGACAACGCGCGACAGTATTCTGTAACACATGGAATCATATGCAGGTGCCCGCACTGCGAATAAAAATCGCGCGTTACGGTATGGGGGGGCGTCGGGGGTCGGGGTAAATAGGTGCCAGTCGGTCCGCCGACTCCGCGGCAGGCGGCAGCTGCTCTCAGTCACGCATCAATGTTTGTAGTAGGATGTCGCGCTCTCCGTCTCACGCTCCGGCGTGGCAGTGCCAGAAAACGGTGTCGATATAGAGCAATTAATAACGTAATATCTGTTTTTTTCTTATTTGCCTTCTTTAGTAAACAATCTTGGCATGTCTTTTTAATGCAATTCGTCAATAATAATTATCAAAAGACATTATGTTAACAATTTCACACACTAAATAACATTTATTAACCTAATTACATGTGCAGAACTAGTAGTTATTTGAATAAAGAGACGTGCTAAGATTGTTTACTAAATAAGACAAGAGTTAAGAGTTTTGACGACGTCTGTGGTTTAGTGGTTCGAGTATCGGACTGCTAATCACGAAGTCGTGGGTTCGATTCCTACAGGGCACAAATATTTGTGTGATAAACATAAGTGTTTGTGTTGGTCTGGGTGTTTATATAAGTATTATATCCATTGTCGAGTACCCATAGTACCTGCTTAGTTTGGGACTGTGTGATGTGTGTGACTGGTGCTGTGTAAAATGTACCAAAACTATTTATTTATAAAAAAAGACGACAGAAAAAACAGAACACAATGTGTTATTGAAATAACTGAAAACCTCTATGGGGTCATTGTACTCATCAGTATGAACAACTTTTACAACGGGACCAACTGTGAAATCACGAAAATAATATCTGCTGTCCTCTACATTTTTGTTCACATGAATCGACATATACAAATGTCGTATCTTGGTAGGTTATTTATAGCAGGACCAACTACACGTCCTACATTATTGGACGATTCTTTTGTCATTCTGTAATATCCGGAAAATTCCTTACATTTTGTCGATTTATATGAACTCAAATGTAGGGAACAGCAGTTATTTTTTTGGCGATTTCAGAGTTGGTCATTGTACTCATCCGTATGAACAACTTTTACGTTTACGTTTTTAGCGTACTGCGCGGCAGTACTATCGACATACAACATGTTATTGAAAACCTCTTAAGGGGTCATTATACTCATCCGTATGAACAACTTTTACGTTTACGTTTTTAGCGTACTACGCGGCAGTACTATCGACATACAACATGTTATTGAAAACCTCTTAAGGGGTCATTATACTCCTCCGTATGAACAACTTTTAGTACTATTACGTTTACGTTTTTAGCGTACTACGAGGCAATACTATCGACATACGAGTTATGACGTGATAATGAAACCTCTTAAGGGGTCATTACACTCATCCGTATGAACAACTTTTACGTTTACGTTTTTAGCGTACTACGCGGCAGTGCTATCGACATACAACATGTTATTGAAAAACTCTTAAGGGGTCATTATACTCATCCGTATGAACAACTTTTACTATGGGACCAACTCTGAAATCACGAAAAAAATATCTCTTAACGGGTCATTATACTCATCCGTATTTACAACTTTTACGATAACGTTTTTAGCGTACTATGCGGTAATGCTATCGACATAAGACGTGTTGAAAACCTCTTAAGGGGTCATTATACTCAGACGTATAAACAAGTTTTAGTACTATTACGTTTACGTTTTTAGCGTACTACGAGGCAATACTATCGACATACGACGTGATAATGAAACCTCTTAAAGGGTCATTGTACTCATCCGTATGAACAACTTTTACGTTTACGATTTTAGCATACTACGCAACAATACTATCGACATACAACGTGTTATCGAAAATCTCTTGACGGGTCATTATACTCATCCGTATTTACGACTTTTACGATAACGTTTTTAGCGTACTACGCGGTAATGCTATCGACATACACATGTTATTGAAAACCTCTTAAGGGGTCATTATACTCCTCCGTATGAACAACTTTTACTATGGGACCAACTCTGAAATCGCCAAAAAAATAACTGCTGTTCCCTACATTTGTGTTCATATAAATCGACAAAATGTAGGGAATTTCTTGGATATTACAGAATGACAAAGGAATCGTCCAATAATGTAGTACGTGTAGTTGGTCCTGCTATAAATACCTACCTAATAAGATACGACATTTCTATATGTCGATTCATGTGAACAAAAATGTAGAGGACAGCAGATATTTTTTTCGTGATTTCAGTGTTGGTCCCATAGTAAAAGTTGTTCATACGGATGAGTATAATGACCCCTTAAGAGTTTTTCAATAACATGTTGTATGTCGATAGTACTTTCGCGTAGTACGCTAAAAACGTAAACGTAAAAGTTGTTCATACGGATGAGTGTAATGACCCCTTAAAGAGGTTTCATTATCACGTCGTAACTCGTATGTCGATAGTATTGCCTCGTAGTACGCTAAAAACGTAAACGTAATAGTACTAAAACTTGTTCATACGTCTGAGTATAATGACCCCTTAACAGGTTTTCAATAACACGTCTTATGTCGATAGCATTACCGCGTAGTACGCTAAAAACGTTATCGTAAAAGTTGTAAATACGGATGAGTATAATGACCCGTTAAGAGATTTTCACTAACACGTTGTATGTCGATAGTATTGTTGCGTATTACCCTAAAAACGTAAACGTAAAATTTGTTCATACGGATGAGTACAATGACCCCTTAAGATTTTTTTTTAATAACACGTTGTATGTCGATGCAGTCGATGTATAACCGCGTAGCGTAGTACGCTATCGACGTTCAATGTGTTATTGAAAACCTCTTAAAGGGTTATTGTACTCATCCGTATGAACAACTTTTACTATGGGATCAAACATGAAATCGCAAAAAAAAAGTTATAAAATAAAATAAAAATGTCTAAGTATATTGTGCCAAAAAATATAAATAACATTTGGTACAAGTCGTCCACGTTACACCGGTTACACGTGCGTCTCAGCCGAGCACTGCTTAGAACTGGCCACAGAGTACATTGAACTCAAGAAAATCGCGAGGATTTTAATCGCAGTGCGGGGTACCTAAAATTTTGTGCGCGAATAATTACAGCGCGAATAAAAATCGCGCGAATAAAAATCGCTGTGCGGGGTAGGCCTAAGGGAAGCCCATTAGTGTCAAATAAAACAATTAAATCTTGTACACCATTTTATTTGAGATTTTATATGAAAGAGCAGATAAAAAACATGAAAATATAAAATATTATAGAATTGTAAAATACAAATTCATTTAGTGTGGATTACAGGTTCATAAGATGCCAAAATACAAAAAGTAATATAACATGATCAGCCCCCCTATGTTCTGCCATTGAGGCATGACATGACTAAGGTTACTGTGGAGCAAAAATTACAGTTGGTTTTTTCTTAGTGATACAGTCAAGACTCCTGTGAGCTTAAAATAGCATGTACTATTTGATCAAAGCACATGAAAATATAGTCAACATTTGTTTCCTAAAGTGAAGTTTTGAATTTAAAAGAAAACAAGCCTTATTTCATAATAATTAAAACAATATTACTATGTAAGGTAAGATTTATACAAAGTTAGCGCTCATACAAAAACATCTGATTAGATACAGTATAAGTACCTAAGTAAGTCTCAATAAAGCACAATAATGGCGACCACAACATAATCTTTAAATGCTTTATTTTACCTTATTATATCAATGGCAATGGAAACACTTAAGAGGACTAATAAATCATGTTGCGCTGATCCCAAACAAATTGGGATAACGGCATGAAGATCGTGATAGTGAGAAAAGTTCATAAGATGCAATTCCTGAAAACTAATAAGAAACTACCCAGGATCACAAGAAGTGGAAGAAGCGGAGTACATCATACCCTTCTCATCCTCCTGCCCTTATCCCAATTTATTTGGGGTCGGCGCAGAATGTCTTTTTCTTCCATACATCAGCCGTCATCTCCGTGTTCACTTTCTTTGTATCCATATCATCTTTCACACAATCCATCCATCTTTTCTTTGGTCTACCTCTTTTCTTATAGCCATCCACATTCATACACAAAACTTTTTTCGTAACATATTCCTCATTTCTCCGCATCACATGTCCATACCATGACAATCTACTGCTTTACAACTTTTCCGTCACTGGCGCTACCTTCAAACTCCCTCTCACATACTCATTTCTTATCATATCCATTCTCGTTACACCATACATTCCTCTTAACATTCTCATCTCAGCTGCATGTAATTTCCGGACTACATCATACCCTATCATACTTAAATGAGTTTGAGTATATCATCGTTCAGCAGCTACATACATACCTTCCTAAATAAATATCGATGCCTCACTGTATCGATCAACTAACTAACGGCAAAATTAATATCCAATCTATCCACGATTTGCCCTACTAGAGATACGAATTTGACATAAGCTCCATACAAAATAATATGTCAAATTTCTATCTCTGGTACGGTAAATCGTTGATAGATTGGATATTAATTTTGGCCGTTAATCGTTAATTCTTAATATGGTGGGTTAACTTTAATTCTGAGGCTCTTGGTTTCCTTCATTTATCATGACAAAATACACTTACACTATTCTTCAAATAGTGTAAAGTACATTGTTTGAGTTCTGTATAGAATAATTCCTCCTCTAAAGGTCGTGATATCGGTAATCCTGAAAACATAGAAAAAAGATTATTACTTGTCTTTTTCAACTGTGATATTTTCTGCTTATGGTGTCGATTCTCTTGTTCACGAACTAAACTTATTTTAAACTATCGCTCTCTGTTACTAATAGTAGATACGTGAAAGGGATGGCAACAATTTTAGAACTGTAAAATTAGTTTACGTGTTACTTTTCCTTGTATTTTAGTGGGCACGTTTCGAGATCACAACTAAACTTGTATGGAAATCTAAATTCCGACTAATATTACAGTTCTAAAATTGTTGCCAACTTGCCATCCCTTTCACGTATCTACTATTAGTAAAAGAGAGCGATAGTTTAAAATAAGTTTAGTTCGTGAACAAGAGAATCGACACCTTTGTCAGACTTTTTATGGACTAGGATGGCTTTTGCCTTCTAAAGACCCACCTGACGTTAAGCAGTTACCTCAGCCCATAATAACTGTAACCACAGGTACAGCTGCCTAATGGTACTGCAAAATTTAGCGTTCGCCAAACCCAGACATGAAGTTGTAAAGTGTCATGTGATTGTAATGTTACCGGCAGAACTTAGATGAACTTACAATAATGATGCAAGCACTGATGACGGCAGCCTTGAAATACACGTCCAGGTTCTCGGGGAAGGTGATGACGTAATCATCAGCGTGCGAAAGCATCTCACTCATAAAGCCACGGTTCTTCTTACTGATGGAGCCTATGGCGGCCTTTTCTAGTGTCTGCAGCTGAAAAGATTAAGATTTTTTTGTGTTTTATTACCACCTAATGTGTTAGTTTTGTTACATTAATTTTACTGCCTCTGATTAAGGATGTCATTTCAAACGTTAATCTGTACTGGACCTTACCTTAATCTTCTAAAAATATTGATAAATAATCCCTCTGTAGTGAAAAACCAGAGTTCGTAACTTTTGGTCGTATCAGTATCATCGCAATAGGTTCTTCAAACAAAGGCATAGTAAACATCTGAAGTGGCTTTTTTAGATATGAGCTGCTGCTCGTTTTAAAGGCATAGCGACTTTTCAAGGTGTCGACTGCCTGATGATATAATGTTCTTCGTTGGTTAATTGCACTAGAAATCTCCGAATGCATATAATGCTGAAGATGATGACAAAGTCCAACAAAAACCTGTCTTCCCTTGACGTACTGATTGTTTGGTTCCATACATTTTTACCTCAAATTCACGTCCAGTGAAGTCTCCCTTGATCCTGAGCCTGGGCGTGTCATTAGCGTCGTTGATGCTGTACGTGCGCTTACAGCAGGTATCCTTCCTGCGGACCCTGTTCACCAGCTTGCCGTTTATGGACAACTCCACCTTATCTGTGCTGAACACGTTTGGCCGACGAAGGGAGAATACCTGAAAAAAGTGGCGAGAAATCTCGAATGAACAGTGGTTAAAATGGCATGAGAATGTGGTAGCTGACATGCCAAGCCACTTCAAGTCTTCTTTCTCGTTAGTGCCATAAAACGGAACAAGCACATGGGAAGTGGACACTGACATGAATAAAATACAATGTATAAAATTTTCGAAACCTAATAATAAATAAATAAATATAATCTTTCGGACATTTTTACACAGCACCATCTAGTCCCAAACTAAGCAGAGCTTGTGCTATGGGTACTAGACAATGGATATAATACTTATATACTTTTTTTTTTGTAAATTCATACTTATCCACTGTAGCGTTTAATGGCTGCGGACGGTATTGGAATTCCTAGGGCGAAAGCGATAGCTGCCGGCTGGCGGCAAGTCTTATCAAGTCTTATCTTATCGTCTTTTGCTACGAGATAAAGCCATCTATCAATCTTATTTATATGTTATGTTGTTCAGGAATAACAGGGCTACCATTTAAACGCGCAAGGCAATCAAAATTTTAAATAAATAAAAAAGCACTTAATGTGCTTTTTTATGCCGGGATTTTGTTATCGAAAGTACTTCAACGTGTGTGATAAAAAAAGGTTTATTTTTTGTATATGAATAACAATTATTTTATTGGATAACCATCAATATGCAAGTAGAATAAATTATTATTCTATTTTTGAACAGTTTTTGACATCTTCATACAATTTTTACGTCTAAATTAGGATTTAAAGTTGACGAAATTCAAATTTGCCGCCATTTGCAAAAATATTTTTCTACCCTCTTTGTAATTTTTTTGTTTTCATGCAAATTACATGAAAATTTTAAAAATAGGTAGGAAATATTATCGAGATTACGAAACAATAACATTTTTGTATGGGTTTCATAATAGAATATTGAAAAATCTTATAAGAAATGCAAGTAGGTACAAAAGGGGCGGGGCCAAGTCAAGTTCAAGGACGCGAACGCCATTTTGAATTTTTTTTTATCAAACGCTTCAGGGGATAAAATACATAAGCAACACCCAGACCAACACAAACACTTATGTTCATCACACAAATATTTGTGTCCTGTGGGAATCGCACACACGACCTCGTTATCAGCAGTCTGGTCAGGTCTGGTTCCCTCAACTGTCTTCCTGGGCATCTCAGTAGACTCCAAATTGCAATGGGGACCTCATATAGAGGCACTTGCCGGCAAACTGAGTTCTGCTGCTTTTGCCATTAGAAAAATAAGGCAGATGACTGATGTGGCTACGGCTAGATTAGTATATTTTGCTTACTTCGTCAGTATTATGTCTTATGGCATCTTATTGTGGGGTTCATCTGCTGATGTAGAGACTATTTTCATATTACAGAAAAGAGCAGTCCTTAACATCCTTGTATATTTACTAAAATATTGTGTACGTACATAAAAATATCTTAAATTACAATAAAAGAAGTGATACCCACAGCATCAAAAAAAATGAAAATAAAATAAAAATGATGATGATGATGATTCTTTCTTTCTTTCTTTCTTTCATCAATACACTATATAAGCATGAGCTTGTTGTACCCGAAACTTCCAACTTGTATTATTGAACAAAAAAAAAATTCAAGTCAGTAATAAAACGTGTGTTAATGTCAAGAGCTTATTATGATATATAAAACAATACATTGCTGATAAAAATGTCTGGAATACGATTCCCACCTGCACACTGCGACCCACTGGTTCTCCTAAATGAGGTATTTAACATCTCTTGGCATTTGACATGTAATTATTTCCTATCGGATAATTTGTAATTATTAATTGCATTCCTATTGGACCAATTTTTTTTCATTGGCGGTGTTATTCGGTCTTTTCACCAGGAAATTCTCAGTAGCAGCCTGGAGTCTGGATTTTTGCCCGGTTAGTTGCACTTGCAATGGGCTCGCCCTCTATTTTACGTGGCGACCTCTCCCCCGGGCAGGGCGTCATATGTTACGCTGACGACACCCTCGTCATAGCCCGGGGAGGAAACTATGAGGAGGCGGAACGCTTGAACACTGAATGCGCGTTCATTGTTATTGGCCGTATCCAAGCTCTGGGTCTCAAGGTGGCGCTTGAGAAAACGGAGGCCCTGGTATTTCATGCGCCCCGACGCCGGCCACCAGCTGGTGCCCATATCACCATTGGTGATGCCAGTGTAATGGTCCGAATGCGGATGAAATATCTGGGCCTGGTATTAGACCGAAGGTAGTACAAGATCCAGCTGTATAAGGATCACCGATGCGAAGGGCTGTGCCCTGCAGAGGTACGAATCTTCACAGATGGATCCAAAACAGGTACAGGTACGGGTGCCGGGATCTTCTCGGAAGATCTCAATATACACATAGCCACACTACTGGGGGTCCATAACACGGTGTTCCAGGCCGAGTGCATGGGCATTTCCCTGGCAGCTTCGGCGATTATAGCCAGGGAGGTTAAAGACCACTCAATTCGCATAGTCTCGGACAGCATGTCCGTACTACAAGCACTAAGCAGCCACAAGGTAAACTCTGGGCTGATACACGAGTGCCAGCAAAACCTCAACCAGGTAGGTAATCTCAATAACATAACCATTCAATGGGTCAAAGGACACAGCAGTTCCCGAGGCAATGATGCAGCGGATGAACTGGCCAGAAGGGGATCAAGTATGGTAGTCGTGGGACCTGAACCCATAGTGCCACTCCCCTTTGGATACTTACGCAACTTGATAAGGAAACGCACCAAGGACAAACACTACAAACTATGGAAAGACCATGGTGAGTGCAGACAGGCCAAGGAGGCACTTCCCACAATCGACGGCCGGTTCACGAAACAGGCCCTCCGATTGTCAAAACAACAGCTGCGTACAGTCACAGCTGCTATAACTGGCCACGGGTCCTTTAACAAACATCTTTTTGTCATAGGTGTTACGGACAGCCCACTGTGCAGAGCCTGCATGGTGGAGGACGAGACAGCAGCCCATGTGCTTCTAGACACACCAACACCAAGGCGTAGCTGGCCTTTTTCGAGGAGTTAGGGTGGATCGAGTAAGTTCCCACCCGTACGCAAAATACACGCTTGGACGTGGAGTTGCGGAAACCAGCCCGTTATACTATACTATACTAGACCGAAGGTGGAACTTTGGCGAGCACTTTGAGCAACTTACCTCAAAGCTGATTGGCACAGCGTCCGCACTTAGCCGGCTGTTGCCGAACCTGAGTGGAATGAGTGTGAGCTGCCGATGACTCTATACGGGGGTGGTGCGCTTGATGGCACTCTATGGGGCGCCAGTGTGGGCGGAGTCCCTGAATTCCCAAAAATAAGGCTCTGCTGCGAAGGCCGCAGAGTCATGGCAGTCAGGGTCATACGCGGATACCGCACAATATCTGCGGAGGCGGCGTGCGCACTTGCAGGCACCCCCCCGTGGGACTTAGAGGCTCAGGTGCTCGCCAATATCTATTGGCAAGGAGTGGACCATCAGGTGGAAAGTGGCAGACGACCGCTACCTGAAGTCGTAAAGACGTGGCGCAGGGAGGCACAGGCTGCAATAATGGTGCAATGGAGGGAGAGGCTGGAAACGCCCAGTGCCGGTCATTGGACTGCGGGGGCTATCCAGCCGATCCTTGAAGAATGGGTACGGAGGTGACATAGAACGTTGTCCTTCCGTCTGGTGCAGGTGTTGTCGGGGCATGGTTGCTTCGGCAAATACCTGCATAAAGTGGCGAGACGGGAGGCTACTCCCATGTGCCACCAGTGCGGCTGTAGTGAGGATACGGCCCTTCATACCCTTGCATACTGTCCTGCTTGGGTGGTGCGGCACCGTGCTCTCACTACAGCAATCGGGGGAGACCTCTCGCTGCCGGCTGTGGTCAAGGCCATGGCTGACAGTGTGGAGGCGTGGGAGGCGGTCGTATCCTTTCCTTTTGTGAGGAGGTTATCTCACAGAAGGAAGTGGCGGAGCGGGTCAGGGAAGAAGACTCCTTCGCTGATCCGATCCACCGCAGGAGGACGGGTCAGCGCAGGCGGCTTTACGCCGAACTGATACCGCCCTAACAGAGGCCAGCGAACGATAGACTGGGGAGTCAGTCGTCCGCATTGCACGGCCTTCGAGTTGTGGTGATGTCCCAAGTGCGCCCGGACGTCGCCTAAAGAGCGTCATTATAGGAAGAGGGACCCGAAAATGGGCTACGCTGGATGGGTAGCGAATGCCATGCATTGCAGTTCTCGCGGCTCATCCACCAAGGCGAGAGTAGGTACACGGCGGAGTTTTTAGTGGGTGCGAGCCCCACATAACCACGCCGCCTCTCCAGGTGGCGTGACATGCGATAGGCATTTTACCCGCATCAAAAAAAAAAAAAAAGGCTCGCCCCCTACAACATGCGACTTAATAACATAACTGGCGAAATGTGTGGGTGTATTATTATACAACTTTGCCTACCCCTTCTGTATGTATGTATAACATACATACATAAACACAAGCCTGTAATACATTGTACGTATGAAACTTATAATCTTCCACGTTGACAGAATTTAGTAAAAACTCTCTTAAAATTATTTCGAGAAAATGTGTAGTCACACTATACATTTTCGAGTAAGAGAGAGAAACCGGCAAAATACTTATGACGTCCTAGTTCAAAGGTCATTGACCTTAGATAAAAATGATCTTAGCAAACAATGCTCCTTTTGTTTCCTTCTATTTTATGAAATCACATAAATTACCTTTTCTCAAACATGCTTGGAAGATCGAACATTATTTTGAAAAACTTTTTGAAAATATATCGAAAATGCTGTACTGGTCAAATATATGCGAGCAAGCGGCCGGCAATGTTAGTAAGAACATCCATATCGGTCCTGTTTAGCGGCCAAATAAATTACTATGAAAACTCATAGCTGTCGTGTAATTTAAAAATGGGAATGGAACGAACTTTTTACTCTGAAAAATAGCAACCAAGGAGGTTATTTATCAAAGATTTTGTTTAAATTTCGAACTGGCTTGCAAATACAGCTGTTTAAAGTAAAAAAGAAACAAATTAACATACTGACGCGTCAAAAATTATTGTTGTTCGTCATTGATTCTAGAATTTACATAGGTACTACTTAGTTAGAATTTCCGCGCATTTTTTGAGTAAGTAAGAAAAGTACTATACAAGCCTTGGCCGCAACCAGGCATTCATGTTTTCACGTTCCTCCATCAATGCTCCCATTGCCAGCCACGGCAATAATGTACTAGTGTGTTATGTTGGCATAATACATCTCTGAAATTTGGCCTGAAAAATAAAATTACCTGAACTGTTTGGTCGTCAGCTGTTAGTCCATTACAGTGTAGTGTGCTGTTTGGGACTTGGAAACCAATTTTAATAAGTAATCTGGCTAAACTTGTTTTATTATAATTATCTTACCGTGTTCCCATGGCCGTCCAAGACATCCATGTGAAACCCCCTGACGTGTGCTCGCGCGCGGAAGTACTTGTCGCCACCTGCTTCCTCCATACTCAACAGTGTCTCCCCCTCCGGTGTGTTCACCATGTACTTGTTACCGCTCAGTGTAGTCTTCTGCTGGTGGATGCGGATGACTCTCAGGTGGTGAAGGCGCTCCAGACCTTGAACCACATTTCGCATGTCAGTTACATACATCATCGTATAAGATCTTCAGTATCCTATCTACTCTGTTCATAACAAACACCACTATTGTTTAACATAATCAGATTGCATCTAACTACGTCACAAGGCAACGTCCCATGATTATCTTGCATTTTCCAAATTTTTCATGTTTTCATCATCGTTGAAAAAGCTTGTAGTATTGTGGTCAAGTGACAAAACATCTTGTCTTTTTCTTCCATATCTTTTTTCTCCCACTTGCTCGGAAATTGGTTCATTATTAAAAAACCGGCCAAGAGCATGTCGGGCCATGCTCAGTATTATAGGGTTCCTTAAGTAGGTGTAATTACAAACGAATCAAATCGAATATTAATCATGGCTATTTTAGTTTTTGCAATAATCGGCAGCATTCGCGACTTAGAGCGTGTTGTTAGTAGCGCCATCTAGCGATAAATTCAAGAAGCCAAATTTAAGACGTTTGTCATTTCAAAGTTACTTTTTGTGATTTTTTCAAATAGAAAGTAGCTAAAGGAGCATTATTTGCTATGATCATTTTTCTCTAAGATCAATGACCTTTGAATTAGGACGTTTTAAGTATTTTTCAGTTTTCTCTCTATAACTCAAAAAATTATAATCACATTATACTGGAAATAATTTTAAAAGAGAGTTTACACAAAGGTCTATCAATGTGGAAGATTATAAGTTTCTACATTGCATAGTTTAGAAATGGCAGGGGGGGGGACACATTGCAAGCCACTTTGGCGGGCTATATTTCTTAGATGGTACACCTGATAAAAAAGTGGTGTATCAAATATTACCTTCATTTTAGTAGACCTATTCAATGATATCCCACACGAGGGGGTGCAGCGAAAAAAGTTTTTTTTTCTCCATTTCACATGTATGGACGCCACCCCTAAAATACGGAAAAACGATTCTTTTATTCTTTTAAAATTGAGATCTATATGTAGACTATTTTTTAACAAAATTTCATTTACTTATGTTTATAACTGTAGAAGTTATTAAGCTGTAAAGGATTAGGACAGACGGACAGACGGACAGACGGACAGACGGACAGACGGACGGACATGACGAAACTATAAGGGTTCCTTGTAGGACTTCGGAACCCTAAAAAAAGAATACTCCAATCGGCTCTTTTCCGTACGCAACGAAATAACAGGTCAGTAATATCCAACACGACAATAATAGAAATTGCTGGACAGTTTTTATTTTTTAAATATTGCTAACGAGATTTTTAAGTACACACTTACATAAATTAGGTGTTTTTAGGTACAAAACATTTATCTATATATTTATAGGCTGAATGCGCATTTTTTTTTTCAAAAGTTTTAAAATAGAACAAGAACCTATTAAGCTGCTACATTCCCTGTAATGATAAAAGCTTACTTCACTTTCTTAGAAAGAAAATCGATCATTTATTTATCCAAGGTGATAAACCTATATTCAAGATGATGGAAAAAATATATAATTTTATTTTATTTTGACAAGATATTTCTTTATTGAATTGTCCAAGATGATGATGATGCTTAAATAATTACTTTGAGTGAGATTGTTAAAGTTTTTCAAAGGTAATGGAAGCATAGCTTTTTGAATAGATTATTATTCGAACTATTCGAAGATTAGATTAGTCTGCGGGCGCGGGGGTGCGGCGACACGTAAAGCTCGACCGGCCAACACAGGACTGCGGCGTCGTCCATCTTACCGAGCGCATACATATTTAGCGCGTTTATATATCATAGTTTCGAATCATGTAACCGTTTGTTGTTCATCTTAAATATTATAACATAACATCACGCCTGTATTTCCCCGAAGGGGTAGGCAGAGGTGTATAGTACACCCACATTTCGCCAGTTATTTTATAGTCCCATGTAATAGGTGGCGAGCCTATTGCCATTAACCGGGCACAAATCCATACTCCGGGCTGCTACTGAAAATTTCATAATGAAAAAAACCCAATAACACTTTGCCCGACCCGGGAATCGAACCCACACTCAGCAGAAGAAAAAAAAAAAAAAAGAAACCACTGGAAATATCAAAAATTTGCACCCGTGCGAAGCCGAGGCGGGTTGCTTGCTAGTAATAAACAAAAATGTTATTAAAATGTTGCATCTTAATCCTTTTCACCTTCCTGAAACTTTCTAACTTCATAATTAAATGAAGATATATTGAATGTTATTTTTTACAGTAGTTGTAAAGAACAGTCACAAAGTTTTTTTAAGTGTGCACGCATTATAAGTATCACAGAAAAGTATTTATTTATTTCTATCGTACCTGTATCTACTTCTGTTGCACCGGCCATCATCAAGTCCAAAACCAACAGAACCAAAGAAACTCCACTTAATTATTAACAGTCCAAAGCTGTGATATTAATTCAGCGCAATATGCTGCTACAATAGCAAACACATTAAATATTATGGCTCGGAATATCTGTATGCGATTGATGGCAGTCTGTCACACCATGTTAAGAATACACTATGTTTAATTTTCACTAATGTAATTGAAGTCGAATGATCACGAAGCAAAACTACGGGACTATTATAAAAATTACAATTATTTATACGAGATCGCCCGCGACTATTATGCGCAGGGCCGGCCGCCCGACTATACTATAGCACAGAATATCTAATAGTACTAACGTTACTATAGTGTCTGGCTTGAGTTTGACGTCGCGAATTCACACCCAAAACTTATTTGTCTACACACTATGTATAAATATATACTGGTACTATGATAATTATGTTGTCTCTTTTACCCCAGTGACCTAGCTTCGACTTTGGGTGCATTCTGTCGATGATGTCATTCTGCTCCCGTTCATTGCACTATACTAATACATGTTCTATAAATACTCTGTTGATATTATTCACAATATGGGTCAGGACAAGGACAGCTAGACTAACTAGCTATAAGTTAAGATCATCAACTCAGCCTATCGCACTCCACTGCTGGACATAGGCTACTTCCAAATTGCGCCACAACACTCGGTCCTCTGCCTTCCGCATCCAATCCCCCCCAGCTACTTTCATTAGGTCATCGGTCTACCTGGCTGAGGGGCACCCTACGCAGCGTTTACCGATTGGCGGTCTCCACTCAAGGACTCGTCTGCTACAGCGGCCATCGGTCCTTCGACAGACATCTTACTGATCCTACGAGCTATGTCAGTCACTCAGGTTCTTCTCCGGATAATCTCGTTACGGATTTAATCCTTCAAATAAACTCCAAGCATAACTCGCTCCATAGCTCGCTGAGCGACTTTGAATTTGTGCACTAGCCCAACTGTCAGTGTCCAAGTCTCGGCACTGCACCATCACGGTACCTCATAAATGAGTGTTAATTATTGTCCGTGTGTGTTACCTAAGTACTAATCAGTCTACTACTATCTTTTCCTGAACACGGGCCATTTCTAAAGGGCTTACTGCATAAACAGCTATGCTAGTGTTGAAAAATTTTTTAATACAATCAGCGAACTGCTCAGACCGCTGAAGTGCACATTCCCTTACAAGATGCAAGAGTCTATAAGATTAATTGTGATTGTGGGTTATCACACATAGAGAAAACAAAGCGTAGTATAGCCACTAGAATTAAAGAACATATAGCTGACGTCAAGAACAGACACCAGTGTGTGAACATTCATAACATAAACCACCCCATTACTGTCCCACTGCTGGGCACGGGCCTCTTCTCAGTACGAGAAGCTAAAGCCTTAGTCCACCACGCTGGCCTAGTGCGGGTTGGCGGACTACACATACCATTGAGAACTGTATGGAGCACTCTCAGGTGTGCAGGTTTCCTCACGATGTTTTCCTTCACCGTTAAAGCAAGTGATAATCGAATATAAATCTGCACATGAATTCGAAAAGTCAGAGGTGCGGGCAGGGTTCGAACTCACACCCTCCTTCATGGAAGGCAAGCGTTCAACCACTAGGCTATCACTGCTATAGTGTGTGAACATGCCCTAGACAAACCCAACCATTTTCTTCAATTTGGTAAACCACAAGTCCTGACGAAGGAAAACTGATATGTACCTAGAATGCTTCGTAATGTGTAGTGATCACGAAAACCTAAGAAATATTCATTCATTTAAAAACAACGGATTGCAATCCCGCAAAACTTCTTTCATCAACTCAGCCTATCGCAGTCCACTGCTGGACATAGGCCTCTCCAAAGTTGCGCCACAACACTCAGTCCTCTGCGATCCGCATCAAGTCCCCCCCAGCCACCTTCTTCAGGTCGTCGGCCCACGTGGCGGGGGGGCGCCCACCCCCCTACGCTGCGTTTGTCGTTTGTATTTGTTCCTTCTTTAGCAGCCAGAAATGTTTAAGGGAAGCCAATTAGTGTCAAATAAAACAATTAAATCTTTCACACCATTTTATTTGATATTTTATGTCAAAAACGCACATTTAAAAAATAACAATATAAAATACCTATTACAGAATTGTAAAATTTAAAATCATTTATTGTGGATTACAAGTTCATAAGATGCCAAAATATAAAAATAATATGAAACGATCAGATGTCCTGGCATTGATGCATGACCAAGGTTACTGTCTGACAACAATTATAATTGGTTTGAATGAACATATTATAGTCAACGACTCCTGTGAGCTTAAAATATTGTGTACTATTTTATCAAAGCACACATATATACAGTCATAATTTATTTCCTTAAGTAAAGTTTTAAATTTTAGAGAAAACAAGCCTACTTTATAATAAGTAAAATAATATTAAATAAAAAATTTAAACTAAGTTAGCGCTCATACAAAAACTTCAGATTAGATACAGTATAAGTACCTAAGTTGTAGGTATTTTACCTTCTTATATCAATGGCAATGGAAACACTTAGAGGACAAATAAATTATGTTGCGCTGATTCCAAACGAATTGCGGGATGATGGCATGAAGATCGTGATAGTGAGAGAAGTTCATATTCATACGATGCAATTTCTGAAAGCTGACAGGAAATAGCCCAGGATCACAAAAAGTGGAAGAAGTGGAATACATCATACCCAGAGGCGGATTATCCCTAAGGCAAACTAGGCACGTGCCTATGGGAGGTTGGTTACAAAGGGGCGGCGCGCGGAAGTTTATAACAACAACAAAAAAAAAAAAAATTAATTAATTGTTTTAGTATGCACCACAGTTTTTTTTTTCTGTGACTTAAACAAAATATAAGATTCGTTAATTCTGTAGAGATTTACAGAGAGTACGTGTAACGAGTAGCGTTACGAGAGTTACGCGCACTTCTATTGTTTACGTTCTAAAAACTACTGAACCGATTGTGATGAAACTTGGTATAGCTGAAAATCCAGATTTACATATTTAATCCCGAAATTCACTCTAAAACGGGTGAAACCGCGGGGCGCAGCCAGTTATTATAGAAGTACTACTAGTAGTTAAATTTTATAATATATGGTCGCTAGAGGGGTGCCGATGAATGCTTGACTAGGGCGCTCTCGACATTTAATTCGCCTCTGATTATGATTATGTAGGGTATTCCCTAGCATACCTAAATGAGTTTGAGTTAATCATCGTTCAGCAGCTACACACATACATTCCTAAATAAATATCGATGCCTCACTGCACCGATCAACTAACTAAATCGTTAATTCTTATTATGGTGGGTTAATTTTGATTCTGAGACTCTTGGTTACCCTTCATTTTATCATGAAAAAATACACTTACACTATTCTTCTAATAGTATAAAGTACTTTGTTCATTAAAACGATTTCTGTATAATTCCTCCCCTAATGCTCATGATATCTGTAATCCTGAAAACATAATAAAAACGATTATTACTTGAATTTTTCAACTATGATATTTTCTGCTTACTAATCAAGAGTTCCGTATGGTGGTGGACGTAAAGAATAGCACCAGTCTATATCTTCTCATGGGTGTCGTAAAAGGTGACTAAGGGATTCACCAGAGGATGGGCATCAGCGTTCTCTGGAGTATTTAACCAACAAACTGCGATCGCCAACCCGCCTGCCAAGCGTGGCGATTATGGTATATCTCCCCTTAATTGGGGGAGGCCTATGGCCAGCAGTGGACGTCTTACGACTTTACAATTTGTGATTGCAACTACTTCTTACTACTAAAAGCAACCAACACCAAATTATGATTATGAGTTTCTTAAAAGTAGTAGCCGGATTTTAAAAATAAATAACAACGAAGGGGATGGCGGGGTCTGAGTTCGCTCGCTTCGTTCGCTCACTGGACCCCGCCATCCCCTTCGAACCTAACCTGTCTGAGTCGGGGTGCCCCAATTTTGCTGGTGATCAATTTACTAAATTTGATGATTGGTATATATTTTAGGTAATAGAGGTTATGGTCACAAAATTCTTTTTGGTTGTCATTATAATTATACCCATTAAATAACTACACTGACAAGCAAACAATGTCAGACTTTTTATGGACTAGGATGGCTTTCGCCGTCTAAAGACCCACCTGTCGTTAAGCATTTATCTCAGCCCATAATAACTGTAACCAAAGGTAGCGCTGCCTCATGGTACTGCAAAATTTCGCGTTCGCCAAACCGAGACATGAAGTTGTAAAATGCTATGTGATTGTAATGTTACCGGCAGATCTTTAATGAACTTACAATAATGATGCAAGCGCTGATGACGGCAGCCTTGAAATACACGTCCAGGTTCTCGGGGAAGGTGATGACGTAATCATCAGCGTACGAAAGCATCTCATTCATAAAGCCACGGTACTTCTTACTGATGGAGCCTATGGTGACCTTTTCTAGTGTCTGCAGCTGAAAAGATTAAGATTTTTTAGTGTATTATTACCACCTAGTGTGTTAGTTTTGTTACATTCGTTTTATGTCATTTCCAACATTAATCTGTACTGGACCTTAACTTCAATCAACAAATCAACTCAGCCTATCGCAGTCCACTGCTGGACATAGGCCACTCCCAAGTTGCGCCACAACGCTCGGTCCTCTGCCTTCCGCATCCAGTCCCCCCCAGCCACGTTCTTTAGGTCGTCGGTCCACCTGGCAGGGGGGCGCCCTACGCTGCGTTAACCTTAACCCCCCTTCCTCCTTGCTGGACCTTAACTTAATTTTCTGAAAATATTGATAAATAATCCCTCTGTAGTGAGAAACCAGAGTTCGTAACTTTTTGTCGTATCATTATCATCGCAATAGGTTTTTCAAACAAAGGCATAGTTAACATCTGAAGTGGCTTTTTAAGATATCAGCTGCTGCTCGTTTTAAAGGCATAGTTAATATGAAGCTACTTTTTAAGGTGTCGACTGCCTGATGATTTAATGTTCTTCGCTGGTTAATTGCACTAGAAATCTCCGAATGCATATAATGCTGAAGATGATGACCAAGTTAAGTAGAAATCCAAGAAAAACCCGCCATCCATAGACTTATATATTACTCTGCCTTCCCTTGAAATACTGATTGTTTGGTTTCATAAATTTTTACCTCAAATTCGCGTCCAGTGACTTCTCCCTTGATCCTAAGCCTTGGCGTGTCATTGGCGTCGTTGATGCTGTACACGGGCCTCCAGCAGGTATTCTTTCTGCGGACCCTGTTCGCCAGCTTGCCATTTATGGACAACTCCACCTTATCTGTCCTGAACACGTTTGGCCGACGAAGGGAGAATACCTGAAAGAAGTGGCAAGAAATCTTGAATGAACAATGGTTAAAATGGCATGAGAATGTGGTAACTGACAAATGCTAAGCCACCTCCAGTCTTCACCTTAGTGCCATACAAGGGGACAAAATTTTTGCATGATGGCATTTTATTAACGCTTACCCCCAGTTACTGAAAGACTGATCAATTTGATCTATTGTCAAATCTAATGTCAGCTCCTTTGATTGATCGGCAAAAATACTAACAACCAATCACATCGCTTGACCTGATATTTGACAATTGATTAGTTAATTTTTATGTTGATCAGCCTTTTGGAAACTGGGGGTTAGTGCACTTTCTCTTCTTCCACACAAAAATGCACCCACTTCATAATTGAAGTCCTCTAGTAATTTTTCAATTGATGTACTTGGTTCAGGCTGTTGCAGTGAAATAATAGTAGTTTATGAAACTGTTGCATAACAGGGTTTATTAAAACACGAGTGTGAGTTTAAAAACCGAGCCGTAGGCAGGTTTTTTATAGTATCACACGAGTGTTTTAATACCTAGTTATGTCAGTTTCATACACTATTTTATCTAAACTCATACAATTTTAAATAAAATACTAAAGTCAAAATCTTGGTAACATTGTCGTAGTTTTTCTTAATTTTTCTGGTAAAAGATTGTTCGTCATTTACGTTGCTGCATCCAGAAATTCAGGCGGGATCATATTCTCCTCAGTTCAGTATCACTGCTGTAGTCAGATATTTTTGCCCAGAATAAAACTTTATACATACAAAACCATAGAAATAACGTAAACAATTACAATAAATTTACAAGTAACGATGTCCAAATCCAGAACATGGCGCGCGACCGCGCACGCGCCCTAGCGCGCGCCTTCACAGATAATAAAATATAGTCTGGCGAAAACATTATAATCGGAACTAATTTTCTATCCTGGTCAGGATTCCGTCAATCTCTGTTTTATCATACAAAAAATATACCAGTAAACACTTAAATATAATTAAAAGCAATATGACAATCCAAACTTCTGCCAAAAACGCGATTTTAAACTAATTTTTTTTTCAATGTATGACTAGTGGCGCCACCCTGAATTTTGTGTACTCATTGATGCCAAACTGTACGACTGCTAAAAATAAGGTTTGAAAACTCCTTGGTTGGGTCGAAGTGGCATTAAAAACTCCTTAGTTGGGCTGAAGTGTGCGGTTATGGAAAAAAATTAAATTACCGCATTGATTTGTTCAGCAAACTGTATCGTAATGAAACTTTTTAAATTCATTACAGGTGCATGTGCGTAAAGTATGTCATTATGACATTACTTTCGAGTTCATAATTCGAATTCAATTCAATTTATTTTTCAATTCAATTTATTTTTCCAAATAAATATAATTTTACGATATGAGTGCAGATAAAATATATTAATATATTAACTTTAACAACATGTGTGTGTTTTGCAAGAGTGTAAGTTATCTTACCTTGTTCCCCTCGCCGTCCACGGCATACATGTGAAACCCCCTGACATGTGCTCGCGTGAGGAAGGTCATGTTGCCACCTTCCTCCTTCAAATTCAACAGTGTCTCCCCCTCAGATGTGTTCACCATGTACTTGTTGCCGCTCAGATTTGTCTTCTCCTGATGGATGTGGACGACTCTCAGGTGGTGAAGGCGCTCGATACCTTGAACCACATTTCCAGTGATGGTTACATTAACATTTGAGTAAAATATTTAAATAAATAAATATCTTTAGGACATTTTTACACAGCACCATCTAGTCCCAAACTAAGCAGAGCTTGTGCTATGGGTGTTAAACAATGGATATATAATACTTGGTTTAATGTTTTTTTTTTTGTAAATACATACTGATAATACATAAGCAACATCCAGACCAACACAAACACTTATGCTCATCACACAAATATTTGTGTCCTATGGGAATCGAACCCACGACCTCGTTATCAGCAGTCTGATACTCAAACCACTAGACCACAGAGGTCGTCAAGTAGTTGAGTGTTCAGTTTTGCATCAAGAATTAATAACTTAATGTACCCATATTTTGCAAATAAAGTAATCAATCAGTATCCTATCCAATCAGTTTATAATAAACACCACTAAACTATACCAGGCCCCTCAGAAAGTATTGCGAAAAAAAGTTTTTATATATGGGAGACTGGCCAGTTATAATGGTTTTCGAAAATATGATTATTTATAAGTAAAAATAAGTAAGTTCCAATTTCAAAATTTCCCTCCACATTTTTTGCGAGTTAATTCAAAGTATTGTGTCTCACTGAAATATGGATCTGCGCCGGGAACATTTTAGAGCTATGATTTTATACGATTTCAAGTGTCGCCTGAAACCGGATGAATCGTACGATAGACTTCAAATGGCATTCATGGATGAAGGCCCTTCCAAGACAACCGTGTATCGTTGGTATAACGAATTCAAGCGCGGTCGACCAACTTTGGGGGATGACGAAAGAAGCGGTCGCCCTTTGACGGCTGTTACCGAAGAAAACGTGCTAGCAGTGAAAAATTTAATCCAAGACAATAGGCGAATTACATATCAGGAGATTCAACACATATTGAAGATTGGATCGGGAAGCGTTCACGAGATTCTACACAGCCATCTTCGCGTGAGGAGGATAGTATCACGCTGGGTGCCGCACAACCTCACCGATGCTCAGAAGCAGGCCCGGGTGGAATGGTGCCGTGATATGCTTAACAAATTTGAAGCATGCTCGTCTCGGCGTGTTTACGACATCGTTACAGGTGATGAGTCCTGGATTTATCAATACGACCCAGAAACCAAGCGCCAGTCGACTGTTTGGGTGTTTCAAAATGAGCCAACGCCTACCAAAGTGAAGCGATCTAGAAGCGGGGGTAAGATTTTGATCGCTAGCTTTTTTAATTTGACTGGCCACTTGGTATCAATTCCCTTACGGGATCAAAGAAGCATTAATGCCGAATGGTATACTACCAAATGTTTGCCAGAAGTTTTCTCTGTTATAAGCAACAAGCGACCAAACACAGGGCTCCGCGGGCTACTGCTCCACCACGACAATGCACCTGCGCACACCGCACTCAAAACGAGGGACTTCCTGGACAGCACGCCAGTCAAACTCCTGGGTCACCCTCCTTACAGCCCTGATCTAGCACCGTGTGACTTCTTTTTATTCCCAAAAATAAAAAATCAGCTCAAAGGGATACAATTTTCGTCGCCGGAAGATGCGCTGGCTGCGTTCGAGCAGGCTGTAAACGAGGTGTCTGCGGCGGACTGGAAAAAGTGTTTTGAAAACTGGTTTAGGCGCATGAATCTTTGTATAGAGGCTGGTGGAAAGTACTTTGAAAAGATTTGATAAAAATATATGTACGTATATAACAATTTTTTTTAGTTTCGCAAAACTTTCTGAGTGTCCCACGTACAACACTTCAAAGTCCGACGATGTAGCATTTTCAAAAAGTTTCATATTTTCTGAAAATGCTTTTAGTATCGTGATCAAATGTAAAATCATCTTGTCTATTTCTTCCATTATTAATTTTGTAAACTTTGGTTAAAATGATTATTATTTTATTTTAATTATTTTGGTGTAGAGTGGAAGTTTAAATACAGTTTAAGTAAGTTTAGGTACCTTGTAGATTTTAGTAAAGTGCGAGTTATTACGTACGTACGTTTTACTTTAGTACTTATTATAAAATACAAGAGTTGAGTAGAGTGGGAGACTTTAGTAGAGTTCAAGAGTTTAGTAGAGTGCGGACAATACGTTATTATCATCAGATGACCTAACCTAACGCATAGATGAAAGTTGTGACCTTGCTAATCTTTTCATGCATATACCTATGTACTTTGTATGTGAAGTCAGCAAGGTCAGCACTCCACAATTAGTTTAATTTGTAGTAAACACTGCAATGACGACTGAAAGTGATTCTAATAAAAACGACATGGCAAATTAAAATTGTGCCCGCTTATAAATTATGGAGGTTAAATAAATAATTATTTACATGGTTTTTTTCACAAGCTTTTATTTAACTTGCAATGTATTAATGTTTGTTCGGGTGGAATCTTGCAACTTAATTTTGAAGCAGATATCTTCAACCGATTGAGTTGAAATTTTGTATACACGTTTAGCTTGGATGACAATGCATGGTTAGCTATGTGACGTCATTCTAAATCCAACATGGTTGAACACCCAAGATGGTGGACTAGTTATTTTAATGCACTCCTACAATATGTGTATTAAATGAAAGAGCTTGCTGAGAATAACTTGAAAATAAAGTGATGTCACTCCAAATCCAATATGGCCGACTTCTAAAGATGGCGGACTACGTTTTTTATGCTTTCCTACAATACAATTTCCTACAATACGGGTATCAAATGAAAGGACTTGCTGAGAATACGAATGCGACTTAAAAAACCTGTCCAGCGATTACTAAAAAGTAAAAAATTAATTATGAGTAAAAAAACATATTTAAAAACAAGCTTTTATTTAAATGCGCTACAAAGAATAAAATGAACTTTTCCTTTAAAACTTTTACTATCAACTTATAACGTCATTATACAATTTATATGATATAAAATCTTGTCGCGAGATTTACCTGTGTAGGTAACATAAACAAATAAATTAAATAACTTGATCAGATTGATTTAAATTTTTAAACTAAATTAAATCTCGCGAGCACAGTAATAAAGTTTTTTTAAGTTACACAGTTTACACGCATTATAGGTAGGTTTCATAGAAAAGTATATGGATTTCTATCTTACCTGTATCTATTGCTCTTGCACCGGCCATCATCAAGTCCAAAACCAACAGAACTAAAGAAACTTCACTTAATTTTTAACAATCAAAAGCTGTAATATTAATTCAGCTGAATTTATCGTAGCAAACACATAAAATATTGTGGCTCGGAAATTGTGAATGCGGTTGATCGCAGTCTGTCGTACCATTTAATAACATCTGTTAAGAATACACTATGTTTAATTTTCACTAATTTAATTGAACTAAATTAGTTGAATGATCACGAAGCAAAACTACTGGTATATTATTAAAATTACAATTATGTACACAAGATCGTCCGCGACTATTATCCGCAGGGCCGGCTGCCCGACTATATAGTGTCTGGCTTGAGTTTGACGTCGCGAATTCACACTCATAACTTGTTTGTATACACACTATGTATAAATATATACTGGTACTATGATAATTATATTGTCTCCTTTACCCCAGTGACCTAGCTTCGACTTTGGGTGCATTGTGCCGATGATATGTCATTCTGCTCCCGTTCATTACACCATTACTAAAACATGTTCTATAAATAGTCTGTTGATATTATTCACAATGTGGGTCAGGTAAAAGACAGCCAGACCAACTACCTATAGTTTAAGAACATCAACTCAGCCTATCGCAGTCCACTACTGGAAATAGGCCTCTCCCAAATTGCGCCACAACACTCGGTCCTCTGCCTTCCGCATCCAGTCCCCACCAAGCTACTTTCAATAGGTTTTTTTTTTTTTTTTTTTATAATATAGGATGGCGAAACGAGCTAAAGGCCCACCTGATGTTAAGCGGTTACCTTTGCCCATAACAACTGCAATACCACCTAGGCTGTTGCCTAAATGGTACCGCAAGTCGGTTCGCCAAACTGAGACATGAAGATGGAAAGTCTCATGTGATTGTAATTTCACCGGCCCCCGTACCCTTCAGACCGAAACACAGCAATGCAAGCATCACTATTTGGCGGACTATTTCATGCAAGCATCACTATTTAGGTCATCGGTCCACCTGGCTCAAGAGCGCCCTACGCTGCGTTTGCCGATTCGCGGTCTCCACTCAAGGACTCGTCTGCTCCAGCGGCCATCGGTCCTTCGATAGACATGAAAAGCCCACTGCCACTTCAGCTTACTGATCTTACAAGCTATGTCAGTCACTCTGGTTCTTTTTCGGATAGTCTTGTTACGAATTTTATTTTTATCCTTCAAAGAAACTCCAAGCATAAGTCGCTCCATAGCTCGCTGAGCGACTTTGAATTTGTGGACTAGCCCAACTGTCAGTGTCCACGTCTCGGCAACCATCACAGTATCTCATAAACGAATGTTGATTATTGTACGTGTGTGTTACTTGAGTACTAATCAGCCTACTACTATCTTTTCCTGAACACGGGCCGTTTCTGAAGGGCTTACTGCATAAACAACTATGCTAGTGTTGAAAAATTGTTAACACAATCAGCCAACTCCTCAGACCGCTGAATTGTCACGTTCCCTTACAAGATGCAGGGGTCTACAAGATTGATTGTGATTGTGGGTTGTCATAAATAGGGTAAACAAAGCGTAGTATAGCCACTAGAATTAAAGAACATATAGCTGACGTCAAGAACAGACGCTCCACTTAGTCTGCAGTGTGTGAACATGCCCTAGACCAGCCATTCCCAAAGTGGGCAATAACGCCCACTTTGTGGCCGCTGCAGCCTAAAGGGAAGAGACCCAGAAAAAAAATGAGGGCGTTGTGTAAAGGCTTGGGGGGCGATTTGGTTGCTTACTTGTAATTTCATCTAGCTAGGAGGACTCTTAGACACCGACTGAACTCTCGACTTTCACACATAACAACAACATCACGCCTGTATTTCTCCGAAGGGGTAGGCAGAGGTGTATAGTACACCCACATTTCGCCAGTTATTTTATAGTCCCATGTAATAGGGGGCGAGCCTAATGCCATTAACCGGGCACAAATCCAGACTCCGGGCTGCTACTGAGAATTTCCTAAAGAAAAAACCCAATAACACTTTGCCCGACCCGGGAATCGAACCCAGGACCCCACGATCAGCAGTCGCGCTTGCGATCACTAGACCAACGAGGCAGAGTTTTGTCGACTTTCGAGTAGACAAAATAAGTTTGGGAACCACTGCCCTAGACAAACCCAACCATTTTCTTTAATTTGATAAAGCACAAGTCCTGACGAAGGAAAACTGATATGTACCTGGAATGCTTCGTAATGTATTTTGTAGTAATAGCGAAAACCTAAGAATTTTCATTCGTTTGGAATTGCAATTTCGCAAAACTTATTTCATCAACTCAGCCTATCGCTTTCTACTGCTGGACATAGGCCTCTCCCAAGTTGCGCCACAACACTCGGTCCCCTGCCTTCCGCATCCAGTCCTCCACAGCCACGTTCTTCAGGTCGTCGGTCGGTGGCTGGGGGGCGCCCTAAGCTGCGTTTGCCGTTTGTGTTTGTTTCTTCTTTACCAGCCAGAAATGTTTAAGGGAAACCCATTAGTGTCAAATAAAACAATTCAATCTAGTACACCATTTTATTTGATATTTTATGTAAACAACGAATATTTAAAAAATGAAAATATAAAATACTTATTATAGAATTATAAAATTCAAAATCATTTATCATGGATTACAGCTTCATAAGATGCCAAAATATACAAATTAATGTAACACGATCAGATGCCCCGCCATTGAGGCATGACCAAGGTTGGTAACTGTGTAACAACAATCATTGATTTTTCTCAATAAATATATTATAGTCAACGACTCCTCTACCACACAACAAAGACCAGGCACACATAAATATAGTCATAATTTATTTCCTTAAGTGAAGTCTTAAATTTAAAACAAAACAAGCTGTAAAATAATAATTATTATTGAGTAAGATTTATACAAAGTATGTGCTCATACAAAAATTTCTGATTAGGATACCGTATAAGTACCTGTTACCTAAGTACGTCTAATTAAAGCACAATAATGGCGACCACGACATAATCATTAAATGCATTATTTTACCTCATTATTTATCCAGGGGGTCTACTCGTGTTTAACGATGTTCGAATAATTGTATCATTCATCGCTTCCCTTATTGCATGCGATATTTGTGTTTTGACGTTTGTTTTATTGCTCTTTGATCAGTTTCATATTAATTCATAATATGGTTGGTTAACTTTGACTTAACTTTTACACTATTCTTCAAATCATTAAAACGAGTTCTGTATAATTCCTCCTCTAAGTCTCGTGATATCTGTAGTCCTGAAAACAGAAAAAATAGTACATTACTGTCAAGGCCTGTAATGAAGCAATTGATGGCCGTGTAATATTGTGTAAGTACGAGGCGAAGCCGAGTACTTTCGAAGTGATTTTAAAAGAACGAGGCGCCAGCCGAATCCTTTTTAAATAAACGATGCCGTTAATTGCTATTTCGGCCGAGACTTGTATAGAAATTTTCTCTCATTTGCGAGGAAACAATACACAAATTAATTCAACAGTATCTAATTTTCATTCGTGCCGATTCGTCCACGCGCGGTTCTTGTCTATTTTCAAAAATTGAATAAAATTACAGCCTTTATGATATGATAAATACTTTGTACCTAATAACACCTAATTTATGTAAGTGTATACTTAAAAACCTCGGTAGCATAATTTAAAAAACAAAAACTGTCCAGGAATTTCTATTATTGTCGTGTTGGATATTAGTGGCCTGTTATTTCATTGCGTACAAAAAAGAGCCGATTGATGTATTCTTTGTTTTGAATAATGAACCTATTTCCGAGTGCCTAAGTGGGAGAAAAGATCATTACTTGTCTTTTTCAGCTAAAGTGTATGTCAATCCAACTAAATAGAAAGATAAACAAATGGGTCATTAACAGTCAGTCAGTCAGTCAGTTTGTCAGTCATAGAGAGTTCAGTGATGTCCAATTGTAGTGCCAATTACAAATCTATTAAATAATTGAATGGGTTAGGGTTTGGGTTGGGTTTATCAACGTTAATTCTCTGATTAAACATCCCATTACTCGAAAAATGTATTAGAATTTTAGGTAAACGGTTGCTTAACCAGAGAATTATCGTTGGTTAACTCTTGCCTTAGAAACATGTGCTTTTTTTTGGAACCTGTTTGAACTTAAACATAAAACTCAGTGAATTTCCAAAAATAATTTAAAAATGATAATAATACGAATATTGTTGGAAAAAGTGGTGAGCTATCAAGTTGGAACCTTGAAAATACGGATGAATGTGAATGTGTTACTAATTCCATTTAGAGAATGACTATGTGATCATTTTACCGTAATTGAGTTTGTTTACCTGTTTAATTCGATTGACATAGACTATTATGATATTTTTGCTTAATAGATTTTGTCGTAATAAAATAATATTTGTTTATTGATTTAATTACCCCGTAACTTACATTTTTAAATATATCTGGATCATCATCATAATTTCAGCCGAAAGACGTCCACTGCTGAACAAAGGCCTCCCACAATGGGGGGATATGCCATAATCGTCACGCTTCGCAGGCGGGTTGGCGATCGCAGTTGGTTGATTAAATACTCAGAGAACGCTGCTGCCCATCCTCTGGTGAATCCCTTACGGCCAAAATTTATATCCAATCTATCCACGATTTGCCCTACCTACTAAATATAGGAATTTGACATAAGCTCCATTACAAAATATGTCAAATTTCTATCGATAGTAGGGTTAACCGTGGATAGATTGGATATTAATTTTGGCCATTAGTCGCCTTTTACGACACCCGTGAGAAGATATAGGATATATTTCTAGATAAAACCAATAAAAATATGGTAGCCCACCGGCATCAAGAACTAGGTCCGAGCAACCGGTGTAATTTTATTATTCTGTGACAAGTCGCAGATCATACAATTTGCACGATCGCTACTTAGCCACGAACCAAACCGAGACATAAAGTTGTAAAGTGTCATGTGATTGTAATGTTACCGGCAGATCTTAGATGAACTTACAATAATGATGCAAGCGCTGATGACGGCAGCCTTGAAATACACGTCCAGGTTCTCGGGGAAGGTGATGGCGTAATCATCAGCATACGAAAGCATCTCATTCATAAAGCCACGGGACTTCTTACTGATGGAGCCTATGGCGACCTTTTCTAGTGTCTGCAGCTGAAAATATTCCGATTTTTGTGTATTATTACCACGTCCTGCCTTATTTCTAAGACGAGTAAACGGGTACGGCCGTACCATTATTTTCTCGAAGCAACTCACGGCACTTTTAAGCCCCCTGTATCTTCGTTTTGGGTAAAGCTAGAAGTCTGAAATTTCGGTTACCAAGAGTACCTACTTACTAAACCTACATTTACCCCCAAATTAAAGTTTATATTTGATTACGAATTATCTCAAAATTCCTTTGTTTTGTCACTGACACACTCACCGATCATCAAAATTCTAAGGTACTTCTAGCAGACCTACGAACTTAAAATTTTGCATGCGGTTCGTGTTAAGTGTACATTGATATAAAACCGCAAATAAGGGTATTATAAAACTATAAAACCCTTATTTGCGCTTGGTAATTTAATATTTCCATACCAAGTCTATGCAAAAATATTATTTCCAGCAGCATCCATAAATTAGTATTGACACGCTCGCGATTCCACCGCCACCCCCGGGGCCTCATGCGTCTCGACCGAGATTGCCTAGCGCGTGAGCTTTCGTATGAAATAATTGCTATTTTGGAAACAATTCGACTTGTTAACGGTCGATATACCTTTTCTGGAACCATTTAGGGTTTCGGCTGATTTTCGAGCCCATGTATCTTGGCACTATAATAGGAACGACATAAACGATGAAAATATCGCTATCTAATAGACTACGTGTAAGTATTAGGATCCTAGAATTTCAAGTTTGTATCTTCGATATTCTCGAAGATATCCGACGGTAAAGATCAGCTAATTTGACACTCACTGACTGACTTTTAGATCATCAAAATGGAACTAGTACTTCCCATATACCTAGAGAGCTGAAATTTGAATAATATAATAATTAACTTTACCGCCTCTGAATTAATATGTCATTTCCAACGTTATCTTAATCCTCTGAAAATTAAGAAAAATCATCATGGAGGTGAAAAACCAGTTTTTTTTTTTTTTTTTTTTATTAGCTTACATACCATTACAGGAATTTCCAAATCCATAGTGCAGTTACTGTTCTGATAACTTATTACTAAATTACATGTTGCCTAATAATTACATTAGTTCGTAACTTTTGGTCGTATCATCGCCATAGGTTCTTTAAGGGGCAAAGATAATATGAAACGACCGAATTTAGAAAAGCCGATTTACGTGGTTATTTTTTTTTTTGGTAGAGGAAGTTTGCGCGGTGGTCCTGTATAAATTTTATTGACTTAGGTTAAGTAGTTTTCCAACCAGCTTCAATAAATGTTTTAACTTCGCCTATCTAGATGATCTGCTAATAGTTGTGTTTTTTCTGTGAATTCTTGGCCGATTTGCGTTTTTTTTTATCGATAATGACTGGAAGTTTGAAATAACATGGGCGAGACCTTTGCACAGCAGTTGGACAGCATAGGATTCTCAAATTGGTTCTATAAACATTTCATTAGTTTGTGGTTTAGTAGTTTTATAAGCAGCTTTAATAGAATTTGATAAGGCAACCATGGGCGTACCCAGCGGGTGCCCCTCTCCCTATCCAAACCAGCACTGCCAGCCTTGGACTCTTCATGCTTTCCATACATTCAGCTGGCCAAAGGCTGGGTATGCCCATGAATCAACCCTCGCCTTGATAAATTATCAACTAAAAAGTATGAAGCATAAACATTTTAACAAAAAAAAAAACTGACTTCAGAAACCTTGAAAAAGTAAAACAAAATCCTTTTATGTATTTCAAAATCATTTCATAAACAAACATTTTGAAGGCGGCGCGTGATTGTCATGTACAGTCAACCGCATATCAAATATAACAAAACCATTATAAGCGGAACTGGCTTAGTGTAAAGCGTTGGATCGGAAAAAAGCAGTATGAACGGGGTAAGTGAAGTAGGTACATGCGTTCAGCTGATAGCAAAGAAATTGAGTATATTACAATGTACTCTGTGGAAATTGACTGGCCCAGCCGCGGCGCGTGGCCGCCGGTGGCGCGAGCAACGAACCGCCCGCTTGCCCCCGCGCCCCTCCATTTCCCCTTGAGAAATAGAAGCATAGCTACGCACATACCTACCTCCCAACCGCACTCCACGTTTTATCAAAATTCCAAAAATAATCCTTAAACCAATGATATTACATACTTATGTAAAATCATTGCCTTAAACACATAGGTTGTACAAAATAATCCTTACAGATACGTAACAACAATAAATCGTTAACGCGTCGCCTACACTTAGTATGAAAGTTTCATGCAAGACTGGCTCCCCTAAAGTAAGGGTAAATCACGCGCCGCCTTCAAATGTTGCTTTATGAAAAGAAGGATTATTTTTTACTTTTTTGTTAAGATTTTTGGAGTCGGTTATTTTTTTTGTTAAAAAGTATTTTAAAGTATCAGGTGCTGCACGTACGATAACCTAATGATATAATGTTCTTCGTTGGTTATTTGCACTAGAGATCTCCGAATGCATATGCTGAAGACCAATATAAACCTGCTTTCTCTTGACTAACTGATTATATAGTTCCATAAGTTTGTACCTCAAATTCGCGTCCAGTGGCTTCTCCCTTGATCCTGAGCTTGGGCGTGTCATTGGCGTCGTTGATGCTGTACACGGGCTTCCAGCAGGTATTCTTCCTGCGGACCCTGTTCACCAGCTTGCCGTTTATGGACAACTCCACCTTATCTACCGTGTACACGTTTGGCCGACGAAGGGAGAATACCTGAAAAAAGTGGCAAGAAATCTCGAATGAACAGTGTTAAAATGGCATGGGAATGTGGTAGCTGAAATGCCAAGCCACTTTCAGTCTTCTCGTTAGTGCCATAAAACGGAACAAGCACATGGGAAGTTGTGCATGACGTCATTGTTTTAACGGTTAGTGCACTCTCTCTTCCTCCATACAAATAACCAGTGGTACTTTTTTTTATAGTACAGGATGGCGAAACGAGCTAAAGGCCCACCTGGTGTTAAGAGGTTACCTTTGCCCATAACAACTGCAGTACCACCTAGGCAGTTGCCTAAATGGTACCGCAATGGTACTTCATTAAAATCTTCAAGTAATTAATCAGTTGGTTGGTGTAATTGGTTTAGATAGATAGAATAGGTAGAATGTTCTTTTTTGTACTCCATAAACATTTTTAAACTTAGGACTAACATGTAAAATAAGGGTACATTGGCGGTCTTATCGCTAAAAGCGATATCTTCCAGACAACCTTTAGGCTATTTAAGCCAGTGAAGTGTGTATGTTTTGCAAGAGTGTAAGTTACTTTACCGTAATAATGTCTTAGGTTTTCGCAATTAAATCGCGTACATATTATTAAAATTGGTTATCCTTACTTTTTGAATGCTTTGCATCGTTCGTGGTCGAAGGGATACTAAGATGGCGTCTTTACATATATTTTGAAAAATTATTTTAATTTACCGTACAATTTCTAGGGTTCTGTAGTTCCCACAAGGAACCCTTATATATAGTTTTGTCTCTCGATTCACAGGTCAATGACAAAATTGTTGTCTTTTTTTGCGACCATTAATTAAATAATTAATTATAAGCAATAAAAATATGTTATAAACGAAAAAACGTTTTTCATACATTTTTTTTTTAAACACAAGTAATCTTGGCAGAAAATATAAAACAGTTTTTCTTCATAACTGTATTCCGGCGAAATGAGAAACCGACCATTTCCGAATCCGACCAAGTGCGAACAAATGGTAAAGAATAAAAACTGTGACCCAACATTTTTTACGACTGAATGTAATGAATAGAATTAATTAATTTTGTAGAAAATATAATGAAATTGGAGTTTTTAAACTTTCGCGAATTTCACTCATATTGAACTATATTTACGGGACTTGGCGCGCACAATAAAATCAAAACATAACAAACATTTTGACTAACCTCGACGTTTCGGCCAAGTTGCATTAGCCGTGGTCACGAGCAGACTGAAGTATGTGGGTGTCATCGTCTTGAGCGGCGGATGTTTTATCGAACTACCCGCGGTTAGTTTTTCGTAACGTCGCTGTCCGTAACAAGATATGCTGAATCACGACACACAATGCTGACAGTTTCGGTGGACATACATGTAGACATACCACGACGCGAATACTTCTCGATTACCGGATTCCACGAGGAGGACAACCTATATCCATCTTCCCGATTGAAATTTTTATATTTCTTTATCTCAATCGCTTCTCGTACAATTCTGGGATAGTAATGACGATCAGTGGAGAAGATTTTCGGGTTGTGTAGCTCAATCCAATGGTTTGTTTTTATTGTGTGCGACAAGTCCCGTAAATATAGTTCAATATAGGTAATTAAATTGGTAGATAAATATAACATAAAGGCCAGGCGAGACGCAGTTGTTAGAATTTTTGCATATTTACAAATAATTAATAATAAATAATTAACTTAATTTTAATTTTTTTTTGACTGCCTCGTTGGTCTAGTGGTCGCAAGCGCGACTGCAGAGCGTGGGGTCCTGGGTTCGATTCCCGAGTCGGGCAAAGTGTTATTGGGTTTTTTTCATTAGAAAATTCTTAGTAGCAGCCTGGAGTCTGGATTTGTGCCCGGTTAATGGCAATAGGCTCTACTACTACTACTACAACATAACTGACGAAATGTGGGTGTACTATAAACTTCTGCCTACCCCTTCGGGGAAATACAGGCGTGATGTTATGTTTTTTTTATTTATTTTTTACAAATGATATATGTTGAACTGTAGAGGTCGGAGGGACCAATGAAAATGCCCCTAGTGGAAAAGGCAAATATATATTATATTAAATTTTTTATAAAATCACTAAAAAGACACTGGCCGTAAAACTTAATCCCCCTTATTACAAAACGTGGACTTTAAGATTTTAAACCATGGTTTTTGATTTTAAACCATGGTTTTTGTAAATTTCTTATTACAAAAGCAGGTTTATCTCATAAGCGTGGATCAAGTACGGTACTAAAATTAAACCTACGCGACCCCTAGTTTAACTCCGCTAGTCTCTACGATCGCAGCACGCAGAGCAATAACAGTGAGCAAAGAGGAGCACGTGCGACTTGGACAACGGGCCATGGAGCGTGCTATGCTCGGCATAAATCTTCTCGACCGAGTCCGAAACACCGAGATCCGTCGTCGGACGAACGTCTACGACGTCGGTGATAGGGCAATTAAGAGGCTGACAACACCTAAAAAATCAGACCTCTGCGGTCACTGTCGTTTTGTACAGAACTGAAAGAGAGGCAACGAGCCGAGGGACGTCGGATACGCCGCTCAACTTGAATGAAAATTAACATTTTTTTTTTTCAATAAAAAACTAAAAGCTTATTTGAAAAACAGAAACAACAAATGTTTAGATTATTGTCTTTCTCAAATGTTTTCTTAATTTTATTTATAATATTTAGTAAATAATAGAGATTGTTTGCTTTAAAGCATGTTTTAAGAGGTTAGTTTACAATTCTTTTGTATCGAGAAAACTTCAAGAAAACGTGTTTTGGGCACAATACAGTTTCAGAAAATACGATCAAGATGAACATATATTTTTTTCACTGCCACAACCTAAATAGATACAGCTAAAAATGTTTTTAAAAGAAGCCTATTTGGGGTATTTGGCTGTTGTCAGCGTCTTAAGCTAAAGTGGAGTTGGGCGGGACATCTGGCTCGGCGTAGAGATGGCCGTTGGAGTAAAGCGTTGACCGAGTAGTGTGCTGTTTGGGACTTGAAACCAACTTTAATAATACACGCGATTTAATCCGATGAAACTTGTTTTATTACAATTATCTAACCGTGTTCCCCTGGCCGTCCACGACATCCATGTGAAAACCCCTTGTGATTCCTCGCGTGCGGAAGTACTTGTCGCCACCTGCTTCCTCCATACTCAACAGTGTCTCCCCCTCCGGTGTGTTCACCATGTACTTGTTGCCGCTCAGTGTCGTCTTCTTCTGATTGATGTGGACGACTCTCAGGTGGTGAAGGCGCTCCAGACCTTGAACCACATTTCGCATATCAGTTACATACATTATCGTTTAAAGGATGATTTCCATCAAACGACCGGCATCGCATCGGATCGGAAAGAATACGAACGGATGGGGCGACAGCCGATCGCGTCCGGCAGGATGTCGACGCATACGATCGGCTCCGTACCGTCGCTTGCGAACGTATCCGTTTCTGCGCCTAGTCAAATAGTTTCATTCCTACCGTGCAGTGGTCTCGAACCCTCCGATTTTTAGGTATTTCTACCGATATGAGGGCTGTCCTACCGATATACTGAAACAGAATATTTTTTCCACGATTTCTGAGCAAGGAAATTCATGAAAGAAAATACTGTTTTTCGCCCATTTATTCGCCAATGCTGAGCACTTATTCTCGTTCATTAATAAGTTGATAACAACAAACAAATCTGCAATCAAATTAATTAAAGCTATATCATGAAATGTCTGACGACGTCTGTGTCTAGTGGTTCGAGTGTCGGACTGCTAATCACGAGGTCGTGGGTTCGATCCCCACAGGACACAAATATTTGTATGATGTCTGGGTGTTTCTTATCTTTCTTAATACGTGGGACACTCAGAAAGTTTTGCGAAACTAAAAAAAATTGTTCTATACGTACATATATTTTTATCAAATCTTTTCAAAGTACTTTCCACCAGCCTCTATACAAAGATTCATGCGCCTAAACCAGTTTTCAAAACACTTTTTCCAGTCCGCCGCAGACACCTCGTTTACAGCCTGCTCGAACGCAGCCAGCGCATCTTCCGGCGACGAAAATTGTATCCCTTTGAGCTGATTTTTTATTTTTGGGAATAAAAAGAAGTCACACGGTGCTAGATCAGGGCTGTAAGGAGGGTGACCCAGGAGTTTGACTGGCGTGCTGTCCAGGAAGTCCCTCGTTTTGAGTGCGGTGTGCGCAGGTGCATTGTCGTGGTGGAGCAGTAGCCCGCGGAGCCCTGTGTTTGGTCGCTTGTTGCTTATAACAGAGAAAACTTCTGGCAAACATTTGGTAGTATACCATTCGGCATTAATGCTTCTTTGATCCCGTAAGGGAATTGATACCAAGTGGCCAGTCAAATTAAAAAAGCTAGCGATCAAAATCTTACCCCCGCTTCTAGATCGCTTCACTTTGGTAGGCGTTGGCTCATTTTGAAACACCCAACCAGTCGACTGGCGCTTGGTTTCTGGGTCGTTTTGATAAATCCAGGACTCATCACCTGTAACGATGTCGTAAACACGCCGAGACGAGCCTGCTTCAAATTTGTTAAGCATATCACGGCACCATTCCACCCGGGCCTGCTTCTGAGCATCGGTGAGGTTGTGCGGCACCCAGCGTGATACTATCCTCCTCACGCGAAGATGGCTGTGTAGAATCTCGTGAACGCTTCCCGATCCAATCTTCAATATGTGTTGAATCTCCTGATATGTAATTCGCCTATTGTCTTGGATTAAATTTTTCACTGCTAGCACGTTTTCTTCGGTAACAGCCGTCAAAGGGCGACCGCTTCTTTCGTCATCCCCCAAAGTTGGTCGACCGCGCTTGAATTCGTTATACCAACGATACACGGTTGCCTTGGAAGGGCCTTCATCCATGAATGCCATTTGAAGTCTATCGTACGATTCATCCGGTTTCAGGCGACACTTGAAATCGTATAAAATCATAGCTCTAAAATGTTCCCGGCGCAGATCCATATTTCAGTGAGACACAATACTTTGAATTAACTCGCAAAAAATGTGGAGGGAAATTTTGAAATTGGAACTTACTTACTTTTACTTATAAATAATCATATTTTCGAAAAACATTATAACTGGCCAGTCTCCCATATATAAAAACTTTTTTTCGCAATACTTTCTGAGGGGCCTGGTATATATAAATCTCGTGTCACAATGTTTGTCCTCAATGGACTCCTAAACCACTTAACCGATTATAATAAAATTCGCACGCGAGTGAAGCCGCGAATATTTATTTCTTCTGTACATCTGATAGTCGCCTAACTCCTCCTAAACAGCTGAACCGATTTGGATGAATTTTTTTGTGAATATTTCAATGGTTTCCTGGATGGTGTGAAAACACAATTGGATCCGGTAGGTGGCCCTTCTGTCTGTATGTCACTGATCTTCTCCTAAATGGCAGGGACGATTTTAATTATATGTGGCGCTGCTTTTCCGGGCAGGACGACGTCTGCCGGGTCCGCTAGTGTATTATAAGTATGTATTTACAAAGAAAAAGTATATACGTATTATATCTATTGTTTAGTACCCATAGTACACACAAGCACTGCTTAGTTTGAGACTAGATGGTGCTGTGTAAAAATGAATGAATGAATGAATGAAAAATGAAAAATGTCCGAAACATATTTATTAATTTATTTATGTCTAAATGATTCTAAAGATCACCGATTGAAGTTAGTGTAGTAGGAGTAGGCTACGATAGTACGGTCGATCGCACGTCGGTGGTAACACTTTGACATTAGCAGCATCTTTATTTCGTAAGCAGTAAGGGTGGTTTTCGAATTGAAGTGTTACCACTGTCATGCAGTCGACTGTACTTAGGTGTTTATAAAAATGTTTCATAAAAAAAAGCATTATTTCAATGATCTCCAGCAAACAATTGAAACAATTTGTGTAATTGTGTGGTTTCTTATAATTTGAAGGATAATGAAGTTTCAAAATTGAAAAAGTTCGATTAAATATTATGTTATACTTGTTATACCGATTTAAGGTACAAATGTACCGATTTTTGAGGGCAGCTCTACCGATTTTGCATTTTGACGTTCGAGACCACTGCTACCGTGTTGACGTGTTAGATATTTCACAAGAATGAGTGAAGCCACCCGGCCACGGCTTTGAGCGTACGCGACGACAGCCGAAAGGATTCGATCGGATACGACGACATGCGAACGGAGACGATCGCGCGTCGCAGCATACTTTCGGCTACGATCGCGTGTCGCGGAAGACGCCCGCGGTCAAGCTGCTGTGCGCAGCTTTATATACTGTGTAGGTACACGATTTAATATCGTTTAAAGATTGTAAAATCCTTTCCGATCCGATGCGATGCGAGCCGTTTGGTGAAAACCATCCTTAAGATCTTCAGTATCTTATCTATTCAGTTCATAACAAACACCACTATTGTTTAACATAATCAAATTGCATCTAAATACATCACAGGTCAACGTCCCATGATTATCTTGCATTTTCCAAATTTTTCATGTTTTCATCATTGTTGAAAAAGCTTGTAGTATCGTGGTCAAGTGACAAAACATCTTCTCTATTTCTTCCATCATTTTGAAAATTGTTATAAATATCCTTTTTTCACGTTAGTCAAAATGATTATTATTTAATTTTTTAGTTTCATTATCCTAGTCACAATAATTAATGAGTTTTAATATAATATGAGTTGTAACCTTGTAACAACACATATTATATTATACATTACACATAGGTTACATTATAAGTTTATTAGTGCAGATTTGTCAGAATGTCATAATTGTAATGTCATTTGTCATATGTCATGTTTATGTACATAAGCTTTCCTATTGTAATATTAATGTGTATTTGTGTGTACAATAAAGTATCATAATAATGTCAGAAATGTCAATGAATGCTCAGCGGGTATGAGTCTAAATGAAAATGCAGGTTGTCCGACCCAAACCACGTCTAATTGAACACTAATTAAATGTAAATAAATAAATGCATCATATGCTCCGCCATGTGTCACTGCAATTTCAAATGTAGGTCCCGATCAAAGTGCAGATACGCGAGCCTACTAGTTAACTTATTTCTACAAATACTTATATTTTGAACTAATGTACGTGCACCGTAAAATATGTACTTTATGTGTGACTGAACTGGTCGACTTTATAGAACCAGCAAGGTCGGCACTCCACGATTAGTTACATTTGTAGTAGGTAAACACACGGCAATGACAACTGAAAGTGATTCTAATAAACAAGCGACTGATAAAGATTGTGCCTTTGTTTGTTGTTTGTTAGTTATTATATTTATTACAAAAGTAACATCTACTGGGTGTCAGGGAAACGCTTCCAAAAACGAAGATAGGTGATGATGATTACTGATACGAAACCACAAACAAAATGCAATTCTTTTTTTAGATTTTCTTCATATGTTTTTTGTATTTTTCATACATAACCAGCTTTGGGCAGTTAAATAAAACTGATTTGAAAAAAATACCAATTAGGTATTTCGTAAATTTTTTAAAGTTCGCAATGTAATTCAAATAAAATATCAGCTGGCGCTAGGGGTGAACGACATCCGCTCGCATACGCAGTCCGTGTCGTAGCGAGCGTAGGTAGGTTAGGTACGCGCGGCATTGATCCCGAGTTTTGTACGCTTTACATTATACTGGTTTGCAAAATACTATATCACTAAAACAATGAGTATAATAAGGCTAATGGTTATTGGTATTCAATTGTGTTTTGGTAGGTAGTATAATAATAGCCTTTCAGTTTCGGGAGCGTTTCCCTGACACCCAGTATACAACGTGTATCAGCAAGGCGTGCTCATATTTGAAGAGCTCATTCAGGGAATGCTATCGAACAACTTTTACTACGGGGTCAACCTTGAAATCACTAATAAAATTTAGCTGATCCCTACATTTTGTCGAGTGACGTCGATGATTTTAAAAGGAACAGCTATTGTTTTTTTGCTATTTCAGGGTTGGTATCATGAGAAATAGTAAAAATAAAAAAAGTCTAAAACCAAAGTGGAACCCCATACAAGAAACCTCGAAAAAATTGCCTTTTTTCAACGTTTTTGTTCCTGCTCTATCTTCAAAACGGTAATACATAATACAAAGTACCAGCGTCAAACTTAGTCTGATTATAGTGCATACTATGTTGTTTAGCAACAAATACTAAAAATAGGGCCACAGATAATATAATACTATCAAACATAGACATATTTGGTGGTACCCTGCGTAAGAAAGAGATGCAAAAATTCATATTTCGCGCACGGTGTGTTGGTCTTTTGATGAACCCTCGTAAATTAAATCAGTTTCTATGGGGTATCGGTATTATAGGTAGAAATCACATAAAAGTATTTATTTATTTCTATCGTACCTGTATCTATTGCTGTTGCACCGGCCATCATCAAGTCCAAAACCAACAGAACCAAAGAAACTTCACTAAATTTTTAACAGTCAAAAGCTGTGATATTAATTCAGCGCAATGTGCTGCTACAATAGCAAACACATTAAATATTGTAGCTCGGAAATTCTGAACGCGGCTGATCGCAGTCTGTCACACCATTTAATAACATCAGTTAAGAATACACTGCTTTTGTTTAATTTTCACTAATTTAATTGAACTGAATTAGTCGAATGATCACGAAGCAAAACCACGGGACTATTATTAAAATTACAAATTATTTATACGAGTTGGTTCGCGACTATTATCCGCAAGGCTGGCCGCCAGACTAGGTATAGTGTCTGGCTTGAGTTTGACGTCACGAATTCACACCCATAACTTGTTTGTATACACACTATGTATAAATATATACTGGTACTATGATCATTATATTGTCTCCTTTACCCCAGTGACCTAGCATCGACTTTGGGTGCAATGTGCCGATGATGTCATTCTGCTCCCGTTTATTGCACCCAACGACCATACAGCCCATAGACGCCTCATAACAGGCAACCGATGTCTGCAACACATCTATGAATTTTCACTAATGTAGGTCGCCACTTGAAATCTTCAAATCTGTTTCGACCACAAAACTGCCGCGTTAGTGATTAGCCAATAGCCGCCTTGTTAGGACCAATCGGAATGCAGTACCCCGCCTCAGCTAGTGGCAGAATTTATTGTACGCATTATATTCAACGTAAGGCGTCTATTGGGCTGTATGGTCCTTGATTCACCATTACTAAAACATGTTCTATAAATACACTGTTGATATTATTCACAATATGGGTCAAGTAAAGGACAGCCAGACCCACTACCTATAAGTTAAGATCATCAGCTCAGCCTATCGCAGTCCACTGCTAGAAATAGGGCTCTCCCAAATTGCGCCACAACACTCTTCCTCTGCCTTCCGCATCCAGTCCCCCCCCAGCCACCTTCTTCAGGTCGTGGGTCCACCTGGCTGGGGGGCGCCCTACGGTGCGTCTGTCGTTTGTGTTTGTTTCTTCTTTAGCAGCCAGAAATATTTAAGGGAAGCCCATTAGTGTCAAATAAAACAATTAAATTAATCTTGTACACCATTTTATTTCATATTTTATGTACCTAAACAACGAACATTTAAAAAATGGAAATATAAAATTACTATTATAGAATAAAAATCATTTATTATGGATTACATGTTCATAAGATAAGACATATCCAAATTATTTTTGGTTTTTCTAATAAATATAATATAGTCAACGACTCCTATGAGCTATTTGATTAAAGCACACATCCATATAGTCATCATTTATTTCCATAAGTGAAGTCTTAAATTTAAAACAAAACAAGCCGTAAAATAATTATTATTATTGAGTAAGATTTATACAAAGTAAGCGCTCATAAAAAAAACTTCTGATTAGGATACCTATATACCTATTACCTAAGTACGTCCAAGATGGGGACCACGACATAATGAAACTTCCGCCTGAAATCATTAATATTTTTCGGTATTGGTATGGAAACCAGGTCAATAAAGTGAGGTGGTCAGGGCAACTTTCTGTCTCGTACAAAATGGAATGTGGTGTAAGACAGGGAGGTTTAACATCACCCGTTTTATTTAATTTATATATGAATAAATCCGTCTGAGACGGCTCCTTCAGATTTGTGAGGACTATGCGAGGACACACGGCTTAGTATATAATGCGAAAAAAAGCCTGTGTATGATATTTAAAGTTGGGAATAAACATCTATCAAACATACCACCATTAAAACTGAATGAAGTCGCTCTTGAGATGGTAGATAGTTTTAAATACCTAGGTCATATTGTAACGTCTGATTTACGTGATGACTTGGACATTGAGCGGGAGCGGAGGGCTTTGTCGGTGCGCGCTAATATGATATGCCGTAGGTTTGCACGCTGCTCCACTGGAGCTAAAACATTAATTACAGCGTATTGCACATCATTCTACGCATGCAGCCTATGGTGTTCATATACTCGCAGATTATACGGAGCCCTCCGAGTACAAAATAATAATGCATTCAGGATGCTGATGGGGCTGCCGCGATTCTGCAGTGCCTCTGGTATGTTCGCAGAGGCGCGCGTCGATGGTTTTAATGCGATTATGCGTAAGCGTATTGCTTCGATGGTAGGCAGGGTTCGCGGCAGCGCCAACAGTATCCTGAAAATGATAGCGAACAGGGTAGACTGCCCATTTATTAATAATATTATAGAATTTCATGTGATGTAATGTATTCATATTATTTTATTTATTATTCTAATTGCAATCATGTGTAATTTAATTCCAATTTATAATGTATTAATCTACTAACCATTTTAAAAATATGTTTTACTAACAATAATGGATCGATGTAATCTGACAAATAAATGAATTATTATTATTATATCCGGTCGCAGATCCAGGATTCCACTTAGGTCGTGGTGGGAGTGATTTTCATGACGATTTCTATAAACTAGTCAGTGGCGGACTAACTCCTGAAGCTCTGGGAAACTTCCTTTACAATATTATAATATAATGTAATCTTTATTGTGTCAACAGTGGTACATTACAGTTTTTATAGGTACAAGTTTGGATCAGCACAGCACAACATATTTAGGCATACAATAAGATTGAAGGCAACAGTAGAAAATTAATCAGTCTAAGATTTATCAATTGATTCAAGTTTCATTATAGTAGTTACACATTGTTAAGAAAACCGAGTATAGCAAACTAGACTCGTTTTTGATATAATTTTTCAAATTACATGAATGCCCATGAATGTCCAAAATTCTACTTACTAATTACGGATTTGGCTCTACAGTCCCATCCCAAAAAACGCCGTAGAACTAGAAAGCTCGCAAGCGTAGCTAGGGCGAAATTGCTCGATTGCAGCGAAATCATGGCGCGAGCGAAGCGAGCACTTTTTCTTTAACGACGAATAATCATACTGAGTGATATAGATCTAAAGTGAAGACTAACGGCCAAAATTAATATCCAATCTATCCACGATTTACCCTACTGGAGATAGAAATTTGACATATTTTGTATGGAGCTTATGTCAAATTCCTATCTCTAGTAAGGCAAATCGTGGATAGATTGGATATTAATTTTGGCCGATAGTGGTTCACCCCAAGCGGAGACCTCGCGATAAAGGTTTCCACGAACTAAATCGATACATTTCTCTTAAATAAATAAAAATTACAGTTGGAAGACTGTTAAATTAGTGTTGTGCGTATCTTCTCCAAACATTTATATTATTTTTGTTGAACATTGACCCATCAATGTACAGCAGAGTTTACTAGTGAGATTTTTTTTGTTGTTTTTATTGTATACATATAACTAAACAAGCTGTCTAGATTGCAGTCAAGAGCAGTTCTATATCTCATTAAAAACTTTTTTCTTACTGATAATTGATAATTTTTAGTAGTATATGTTATTTAAGTACAGGATATTACTGAAATGATCCATAAGTAACAACTTACGGACAGATATATTACTAGCAGATGCCATATGTGTAATAAAATGTATTGCATTATGCAGATGATATTGAAAGATTTCAAGCCAATAAAAATAAAGATTTCAAGATTTTGATTTGAGTTTTTACTTTTTTAGGGTTCCGTACCCGAAGGGTGACAAACGGGACCCTATTACTCTCGCTACGCTGTCCGTCCGTCCGTCCGTCCGTCCGTCTGTCTGTCACAGGGCTGTATCTTTTGAACAGTAATAGGTAACTAGTTGAAATTTTCTCAAAATATGTGTTGCTATGAGGTGTATCACGACAAATACTAAAAACAAAAAAAAGTCTAAAAACAAAGGGGGTCCCCATACAAGAAACCTCAAAAAACATGCATTTTTTTAAACGTTTTTGTTCCCGCTCTATCTTCAAAACGGTAATATATACCAGCGTCAAACTTGGTCAGATTATAGTGCATATTAAGTAGTTTAGCAACAAATACTAAAAATACGACATACATAGACATATGTGGTGGTACCTGCGTAAGAAAGACATGCAAAAATTCATATTTCGCGCAATTAGCGTTGATGTCTTTTGATAAACTCTCGTAAATTAAATCGGTTTTTATGAGGTATCAGGTCATTGAGAGGTACGGAACCCTTACTGCGCGAGTCTGACTCGCACTTGGCCGGTTTTCTTAAATTAACGGTTTAGTTTCGCCAAGTCTAAACATCTTTGTGCAGCTGACTACATCATACCTAAATGAGATTGAGTATATCATCGTTCAGCAGCTACACACATACCTTCCTAAATAAATATCGATGCCTCACTGTATCGAATATCGATCAACTAACTAAATCGTTAATTCATAATATGGTGGGTTAACTTTGATTCTGACACTCATGGTTACCCTTCATTTTATCATGATAAAATACACTTACACTGTTCTTCAAATAGTATAAAGTACATTGTTCATTAAAACGAGTTCTGTATAATTTCTCCTCTAATTCTCGTGATACATGTAGTCCTGAAAACAGAAACAAAAATATACTTGTCTTTTTCAATGACTAAAGTCTATGTCAATCCAATTAAATAGAAAGGTAAACAAACGGGTCATTTACAGTTAGTCAGTCAGTCAGTTTGTCAGAAGAGTTTAGTGATGTCCAATTGTTACAAATCTATTAATTTAATTTAATTAACCCTTACTCATTCAATTAAATTTAATCGTTTGTTCATCAACGTTAATTATCTGATTAAACATCCGATTACTCGAAAAATGCAGTATAATTTTAGGTAAACGGTTGCTTAACCAGGGAATTATCATTGACGAACTCTTGCCTTAGAAACATATGCTTTTTTGGGACCTATTTGAACTTAATAAGTTGTTTTTCTTGTAGCAGGCTACCGAGTGAATGTCCAAAAAAATATTAGTAAAATAATAGTTTATTTGTCAAACATAGGTAGGTTTACATTATATAAGGTCCTAATTAGATTTAGTTAGTGTTAATGATATAATCATACGAATATTATTGGAAAAAATGGTGAGCTATCAAGTTGAAACCTTCAAAATACGGATGAATGTGTTACTAATTCCATTTAGTGAATGATTATGATATGGTTTTACCGAAATTGAGTTTGTTTACCTTTAAGTTTAATTGGATTGACTTAGACTATATTTATGATATTTTTTGCTTACTAGAGTTACTCGTACCATAAATCATATTTGTTAATTGATCTAAATACCCCGTAAATTACATTTAAAGATATTTCTGGATAAAAATCAATTAAAATAGTGTAGTCTACCAAGAACTAGGTCCGAGCAACTGGTGTTATTTAATTATTATGTGACAAGTCGTAGTTTATACAATCCACACGGTTGCTACTTAGCCACGACTTCCACGAGCCAAACCGAGACTCTTGTCTCGGTTTGGCTTTAGTTGTTCTAAAGTGTCATGTGATTGTAATGTTACCGGCAGATCTTAGATGAACTTACAATAATAATGCAAGCGCTGATGACGGCAGCCTTGAAATACACGTCCAGGTTCTCGGGGAAGTTGATGACGTAATCATCAGCGTACGAAAACATCTCATTCATAAAGCCACGGTACTTCTTACTGATGGAGCCTATGGTGACCTTTTCTAGTGTCTGCAGCTGAAAAGATTCAGATTTTTGTGTATTATTACCACCTAGTGTGTTATTTCTGTTATATTAACTTTACCGCCTCTGAATAAGGATGTAATTTCTAACGATAAACTGTACTGGACCCACAGACCAGTAAGCCTCTAGACGCCTATTAGCCGTATACCCCCGGTCACAAAGCATATGCAGTAGCACTGCATATCTTACGCCCAGCCACCAATCGGGACGTCACTCCGTCAGCGAGCGGCACCAATCATATCACCGAACATTTCAACATTTGAGCCGGCCAATCATAACGCGCCGTCCGCCCCCCGGTCCCCGCCAACATTTTACGACTGTGTTCTCATGCAAAACTTTGTTTATGTGGCGTCTTGAGGCTTACTGGTCTGTGACTGGACCTTTTTTTAATCTTCTGAAAATTGATAAAAATCATTCCTCCATAGGGAAAACCCAGAATTTGTAACTATTGGTCGTATCATCGCCATAGGTTCTTTAAACGAAGGCATAGTTAATATCAAGTGACTTTTTAAAGTGTCAGCTGCTGCTTGTTAACCTAATGATATAATTTGCTTCGCTGGTTATTTGCACTAGAGATCTCTGAATGCATATACTGAAGATGACCAAGGTAGGTAGAAATCCAACATAACCTTGCCTATCCTTGACGTACTGATTGTTTGGTTACATAAAATGTTACCTCAAATTCGCGTCCATTGACGTCTCCCTTGATCCTGAGCCTGGGCGTGTCATTAGAATCGTTGATGCTGAACACGGGCTTAAAGCAGGTATTCTTCCTGCGGACCCTGTTCACCAGCTTGCCATTTATGGACAACTCAACTTTATCTTTCCTGAACACGTTTGGCCGACGAAGGGAGAATGCCTGAAAAAAGTGGCAAGAAGTCTCGAATGAACAGTGCTTAAAATGGCATGGGAATGTGGTAGCTGACATGCCAAGCCACTTCAAGTCTTCTCGTTAGTGCCATAAAAGAGGACAAGCACGTGGGACGATAAAATTACCTGAGCTTTTTGGTCGTCAGCTCTTAGGCCCGTATTACAGAAGGTTCCTCAAGTACAGTTTAAACTTCACCTGATCACTACTTAAGGATAGAATCTTTACTTGAGAATCAGTCTTATTCCAATACGGTAATTAAAAACTTTAATTCAACAACATAAAACACGAATTCGACCTGAAATAGAATATAAATCTCTACCCAAGCGTAGTCTGGACCACACTAGAGTGATTACAGATCATATCTCTGCTCAAATACCAAAACAGGTGACAGTATCAAACAGATCTAAACTCAGCTCAACTGTGATCAATAAATATCTGCTTGAGACATGTTATAAAATTAAATCCCAACTCAAAACTAGTTCTAAACAGTGATTAACTTGAGTATCGTTCTGTAGTACAGTATAGTGTGCTGTTTGGGACTTGAAACCAATTATTTAATCATATAGGTACGCGATGTAATCCGGCTAAACTTGTTTCATTACAATTATCTTACCGTGTTCCCCTGACCGTCCAACACATCCATGTGAAACCCCCTGACGCGTCCCCGCGCGCGGAAGTACTTGTCACCACCTGCTTCCTCCATACTCAACAGTGTCTCCCCCTCCGGTGTGTTCACCATGTACTTGTTGCCGCTCAGTCTCGTCTTCTTCTGGTTGATGTGGACGACTCTCAAGTGGTGAAGGCGCTCCAAGCCTGGAACCACATTTCGCATGGCAGTTACAATATCATACAGGCAAGATGGTTTCGTACCCGTGGTCCACCTACGTAGTTCACCTAGGTGTTCCATGGTTAACTTTTTGTACCCGTAGTTCACCTAGCAGGTAAACCACGGGTAATGATTAGGAATAATGAAATAATTTTAATTTTAATATAGGTACCTAAATTATTTTTATTCGCAGGATCCCGCAAATATCGAGATAATAATAATACAGAGCTATATGCTCGTGGGTGGAAGTGTCTAATGGCGTAATAGCGGGGAAGCACCCGGGTTTAGACCCTATTAGACCCAGGATCGTGAAAACGGGGCCACACCTCTCTACACCCTTAGCCACTCGCAATGGTGTTGCCTTCTGCTGCCTGTACTGGCGGCTGTTTAGGGGGCTCAGCATGTGAGTTGGCGAGTCACAGTCTGCCAACACATATCAATTTTATGAAGTTGTGTGGCAGATGCCGTTTTCTTCCGGCCAAAGAAGTTAAACCCAGACCATCAAACACCTCTTCCCATAGCTCAAACACTTTTAGTTCCCATATTTTGCAATAGTTCTGCACCTTCCCGGGACGGAATATGGCTGTACTCCTATAGTGCAGCTGTGGACTGCCCCCAGTTGATGCCCCATCCCATCTTGGATTAAATTTCTCAAAGGGGCGACTGCGAGCTGGACCCGTGTCCTCTGGTAAGCCTTCCAAAGGTCCGGATTTCTTCTTCACGGAAGATATGCCGAGATATGTTAATGAGATACAAATAATAATAATTTATCCATTTATTACTCTCACAATGGATTATGTACCTACACATAATCGATCTGATCTTGCGAGAGTGGAGTTCTTCAATCTCGCGAATACCGAGAGTGAGGATTTTGCTGCGGTATTGCATTCCCTAATCGCTAGGAATAACCTCAGTCTGTTACAAAACAAAACATATACGAAAATTACATACATATTTTTTCATTGCTTATTATTCATCGTATTTAACGCGTACAGTAAATTATACATTTTTTGTTATAATAACGTGAGCTTATGGTACTCCATTTGACTTCATATTTTTGACCAATCCCTTGTAAGTACTTTTACTTTACGGTTTTATAATTTTGGCACCGCTGTTAAAGATAGCCAATGATAGTCAACCGCTTTTTAGCACCTTTACATCTATAAGAATAGAAGAGTAAAACTAGTTTAGTTTAGTTGCTAGGCAACCACTTGTTTGACATAAGTTTTGTAAGCAAAACATAACCTCAAAAATCTTAGCGGCGGTGCGGCGGTAAATGTCAAATCTGTGTAGGTAGGTATCACAGAAAAGTATTAATACATTTCTATTTTACCTGTATCTATTGCTGTTACACCGGCCATCATCAAGTCCAAAACCAACAGAACCAAAGGAACTTCACTTAATTTTGAACAGTCGAAGTTGTAACATTAACTCAACTCAATTTACTGTGGCAAACACATTTTGTTGCCCAAAAGTCAAGGTCGGGATCACAAAGTTTAAATAACACCAGTTCAGAATACGGTATGTTTAATTTATGCGAATGTGATTGAACTGTATTTAATTGAATGATCGCAAAGCAAAACTACGAGACTATTGTCAAAGAGAATATAACCAATCACTGAGGAATTATTAACCACTACGTTTAACTATTGTTATGATAAAAATTACAATTATTATTTGAACGGTACGCGTCTGACATCCGCAAGGCCGGCCGGCCGACTAGTGTTGGATGACTCAGCACGTCCTAGCACGATTGTAGCTACTCACTAGTATGTACTCACTACTCACTAGTTCAAAAAGAGTCACTCACTCATCTTACAACATTGTGCTACCACGATTTCGATGCCTCGCGAGTCGCGTGCGTGTAATAGACGCATAAGTTATCTATGGCACAGATAATATAATACTATACTAGTATCTATGGCACTGGCATGTGAGTATGCGTGACTGCGCACCTTAGCAGTACATAATTCAGCCTCGCCTCAATCGTGCTAGCACAGTGTGGTGGCAAATTTATCAAAAGAGCGCCTCGCACAATCCTCACTTCTTTTAGGTGTGCTAAGTGCTACCCAAGACTACGGCCGACTACCACATTATCCGAATATCCGATTACTGACACTACTGATACTGCCTGACTTGACTCCTCCTGCCCTAATCCCAATTTATTTGGGGTCGGCGCAGCATGTTTTTTTCTTCCATACATCTCTATCAGCCGTCATCTCCGTGTTCACTTTCTTTCTATTCATATCATCTTTCACACAATCCATCCATATTTTCTTCGGTTTCCCTCTTTTCATTGTACTCATCATTATGAACAACTATTACTATGGGACCAACCCTGAAATCGCGGAAAAAATTCAGTTGGTCCCTACATTTGGTTTCACTTAAATCAATAAAATGAGTACAATGACCCCTTTTAGGGAATTAAGCGATTAAAATTTCAGCATGTATAGTTATCTGTGGCCGACTTGTGTATAGTAGTGAGTACTGAGTAGTGTCTGGCTTGACGTCACAAAAAAACCGTTTGTACCTATACACACTATGTACAAACATATATACAGATACTAAGATAATGATATTGTCTCTTTTACCCCATCTGACCTAGCATCGACTTTGTCTGCCGATGATGTCATTCTGTTTCTGTTCCCGGTCATTGCACCGTTACTAAAACATGTTCTATAAATACTCTGTTGATATTGCTCACAATATGGGTCAGGTCAAGGACAGCCAAACAATCTTGTTATCTATCGGTGCTGTGAGGGCCTAGTGCGAGTTTGACACGAATTCATCGACTTTTTCATTACAATCTGTAGTTCCTCCTCGTATCGATTATGAATGAGTCGACGAATCCGATAGCAGATAGCAGTATCAGTAAGTGTCAAACCCGCACTTGGCCCTCTAGTCAATAACGGTACACCGAAATGTGCAAACAATAAGCAATTAGACGCGGATGTGACCTTGAGTGCATACTGCATGAACGTCCGGCGAGTATCTATTTCAATGAATCGCGGACGGATCACGTTTTTAACTGAATCGTAATGATTTTTTTTTATTAATTACAGGTGCATGTGCGTAAAGTGTGTCATTATGACATTACTTTCGAGTTCATAATTCGAATTTTTCTATATGAGTATAGATAAAAGACATAAACGGACCTGGCACTGCCGGGCTGGGCCGGGTTCAATATGCGGCGCGCCAGCACGATATCATAGGTACATTCTGATGAGGGAATAGGGGCTGGACACAGAGAAAGAAAGACCTTTTGATATTATCAGCTTTAATAAGCCTTAATAAATATTTTACACTAATAACTTAATGTACGCTACGCCATATTTTTTACACATTTTTCTGTCTGTCTGCAGTATTGCCACACACTCAGTATAAAAATATAATTTATGTTCATTTGTGTTTATGTAACACATTCAAGTCTATAGTACACAAATATTAAATACATCAACTATTTTACTGACTAGATGGCACTGTTGTCAAATGTTATGGTTTAGGCTTATGCCTAAAAACAAAGCCTACAAAGTATTTCTATAAATTCTTTGTAGCTACTAGTTGTACGGTAGTACATAATAATATTTCTACGGGTCAAGGTACCAAATAATACCGCAGGTAATTAAAAAGGTAAATAATCTTGATATTCATGTATTTTTACTAAAATACATTTGTATAAATGTATTATTCGAAAATGCAAATATTACTTAAAATTCACGAAACGGTAATAACGTATAAATAGTTTGTAAGTTTGTACATTTTTTAATGCAGATATTGATAAAAAGACAACATATCAAGATTGCATAAACATTCCTAGTGCAACAATAAACATTCTAGAATATCTAGATGATTACAGACATACGTGGGACACTCAGAAAGTTTTGCGAAACTAAAAAAAATTGTTCTATACGTACATATATTTTTATCAAATCTTTTCAAAGTACTTTCCACCAGCCTCTATACAAAGATTCATGCGCCTAAACCAGTTTTCAAAACACTTTTTCCAGTCCGCCGCAGACACCTCGTTTACAGCCTGCTCGAACGCAGCCAGCGCATCTTCCGGCGACGAAAATTGTATCCCTTTGAGCTGATTTTTTATTTTTGGGAATAAAAAGAAGTCACACGGTGCTAGATCAGGGCTGTAAGGAGGGTGACCCAGGAGTTTGACTGGCGTGCTGTCCAGGAAGTCCCTCGTTTTGAGTGCGGTGTGCGCAGGTGCATTGTCGTGGTGGAGCAGTAGCCCGCGGAGCCCTGTGTTTGGTCGCTTGTTGCTTATAACAGAGAAAACTTCTGGCAAACATTTGGTAGTATACCATTCGGCATTAATGCTTCTTTGATCCCGTAAGGGAATTGATACCAAGTGGCCAGTCAAATTAAAAAAGCTAGCGATCAAAATCTTACCCCCGCTTCTAGATCGCTTCACTTTGGTAGGCGTTGGCTCATTTTGAAACACCCAAACAGTCGACTGGCGCTTGGTTTCTGGGTCGTATTGATAAATCCAGGACTCATCACCTGTAACGATGTCGTAAACACGCCGAGACGAGCCTGCTTCAAATTTGTTAAGCATATCACGGCACCATTCCACCCGGGCCTGCTTCTGAGCATCGGTGAGGTTGTGCGGCACCCAGCGTGATACTATCCTCCTCACGCGAAGATGGCTGTGTAGAATCTCGTGAACGCTTCCCGATCCAATCTTCAATATGTGTTGAATCTCCTGATATGTAATTCGCCTATTGTCTTGGATTAAATTTTTCACTGCTAGCACGTTTTCTTCGGTAACAGCCGTCAAAGGGCGACCGCTTCTTTCGTCATCCCCCAAAGTTGGTCGACCGCGCTTGAATTCGTTATACCAACGATACACGGTTGCCTTGGAAGGGCCTTCATCCATGAATGCCATTTGAAGTCTATCGTACGATTCATCCGGTTTCAGGCGACACTTGAAATCGTATAAAATCATAGCTCTAAAATGTTCCCGGCGCAGATCCATATTTCAGTGAGACACAATACTTTGAATTAACTCGCAAAAAATGTGGAGGGAAATTTTGAAATTGGAACTTACTTATTTTTACTTATAAATAATCATATTTTCGAAAAACATTATAACTGGCCAGTCTCCCATATATAAAAACTTTTTTTCGCAATACTTTCTGAGGGGCCTGGTAGTTTGAAAATACGCAGCAAATTAAAATAAACAATTTGTGTGATAGCGATTGTTTTTCCTCAATAAACTCTGTTAGATACTCATAATAAAGCAATTAGTTGCTGCCAACCTTACATCAAGGCACATAGTACCCTTAGGCCCGTATTACAGAAGCTTCCTCAAGTACAGTTTAAACTCCAATCACCTGATCACTACTTAAGGATAGAATCGATACTTGAGTATCGGTCTCATTCCAGAACGGTAATTATAAACTTTAATTCAACAACAAAACACACGAATTTGACCTGAAATATAATAGAAATCTCTACTCAAGCGTAGTCTGGACCACGCTTGAGTGATTACAGATCAAATATCTGCCCAAATACCGAAACAGGTGACAATATAAAACGAAACTAAACTCAGCCGAACTGTGATCAATAAATCTCTGCTTGGGGACGTTCTAAAATCAAAGCTCAAATTAAAACTAGTTTTAAACAGAGATCAACGCTTGAGTATCTTTCTGGAATACGGGCCTTAGTCCGAGTTTCATGTCAAAAAAATAAAAACAAACCCACAAAGATAAAAAAAATAATTTGAAACATATCACCATAGAATTACTACACAATATCAGGTTGGAGAAAAAGTGTAAAAAAACAGTACTTACATCAAGACAATAAATAAAACAGTGGTGTTGATTCTCTTGTTCTCGAACTAAACATATTTTAAACTATCGCCCTCTTTTACTAATAGTAGATACAAGAAAGGGATGGCAACCATTTTAGTGCTGTCAAATTAGTTTACGTGTTAGGTACATTTCTTTGTATTTTAGTCGACACGTTCCGAGATCACGACTAAACTTGTATACTTACTTACTTACTCCTCTGGCTCAGCGACCCAAAGTGAGTCATGGCCTCCGAAACGAGAACTCTCCACTTTCCTCGATCTTGCGCGATATCTCGCCAGTTGGTAGCTTGAAGCTCACGTAGATCAGTCTCCACAGCATCTCCCTAGCGATATCTGGGGCGACCAACTGGTCTACGTCCGGTTGATTGGCCCAGATACGCTTTCTTGGCTCCTCGATCTTCCCCCATGACTAAACTTGTATGGTAATTTTAATTCAGACTAATTGGACAGTGCACTAAAATTATTGCCAGCCCTTTCTTGTATCTACTCTATTAGTGAATGAATGCTAATGCAAGAGCAAGAATGTTTTATATGTATTTCATACATACCACATTCATGATCCTTCCTATACCCGCGGCTCGATATGATGGCGTTTTTGACATTTTCCAATAGTGTTGTGATGACACATTTCAAATTATTAGCGATTGGGACTGGGTTTATTGACGACCTCTGTGGTCTAGTGGTTCGAGTGTCGGACTGCTGATCACGAGGTCGTGGGTTCGATTCCCACAGAACACAAATATTTGTGTGAGGAACATAAGTGTTTGTGTTGATCTGGGTGTTTCTTATGTATTATAAGTATGTATTTACAAAATAAAAGTATATAAGTATTATATCCATTGTCTAGTACCCATATTACAAGCTCTGCTTAGTTTGGGACTAGATGGTGCTGTGTAAAAATGTCCCAAAAATATTTATATTTATATTTATTTATTACTTTGACCAACTCCAACTAACTATTATGAATAAAATCTACATAAAGTAAATAATTTATCAAATTATTAAATAAACATAACGTCTAGCCATTTTGTTTAATCACTACTTAATCATTTATTTCTGCTGTTTTTTTTATGTAAAAAAAACAGCAGAAATAAATAGAATTTGAATAATAGATTCGAAATTCGAAATTGCTGTAGCAGTGCATCACTATTGACAATAAAGTACGGCAATTGTTCTTTCATACGTAGCTGTCAATATTTACGGATCTTCATGAGCAGGCAAAAGTCAAAAACGCCGCGATTATATCTACATAGTCCCTCCACTAACTCTCGTGATATCTGTAGTCCTGAAATAAAAGAATAAAATTGTAATTATGATTCATTCCATTCAGCTATGACAATTCTTTCTTACAAAAGATTCTCGTACTTATTACTATTTAGTACGAGTTTGACGGTCACTATTATTACTGCATTATGGTAAAACTAGTGAATATTATCATTGTATTATAGTATTCGTATCGGTTAGCCATCATTTTATAAACTTTTTATATCAATTATTTATTATTTTAACGCATTTTACGCATGCGAAGCGAATTCTAAAGATATAAATTGTGGAAAGAAAAAATCGCAAAATCGAATTTTTTATATCAAATTTCATTACGCAGAAAACTATGACACAAATATTGTGTCACATAAAATATGATTCAAATAATTTTCAATTCGTCCCTTTTTGTATAATCGAAAAACGTTTCACCGTAAAAACGATTCACTGTCTTCACTGTATCGGTTCATAGAATAACGTTTCACTGAACTTACATTTCATAGAATATCATGAATTTAATGAAAGTGTAAATTTATTGAAACATGTGTTTTATACAAGTGTGGTTGCAGTTATCACATTGCCTAACCTAACTAGCATCTATCTGCCGTCAGTTTTATTACTTATTGGGGGGGCTTCGCCCCCCGAACCCCCTGTTGCATCCTTCGCCCCCACGACTCCATTGCGGTGGCTTCACCTTCGGCCCGTCGTGGTGGCGCTCTTATTAAAATAAAATTCGACAAACAGACAAAATACGAACTATCTGAAACTTATTTGAGACAACAATTATGGGAAAGACAAATTCGTACCTAGCAACGTGCTAAACTTTTTTGACGTACTCTGTGTGTACTAGTAAAATGATTGAAAATAATTCGATGAATTGTTTATCGAGGAAAAGGCTGTTCGAGCAAACGTATGAGCTATGTAATGTATTTTTGTGAATTAAAAATTCTGCAAATAATGTTATGCGAAACGAAAATCGACGATTCGATTTTCTATAAAATGATGGATACTTGTATCGCATGTGCTTTTAATTCAATTTTCAACACACTTGCTCGTAAAGTGGCTCTTATTGCATCGCTTTTGGGTTCATAATGTGGCTTATAACGCACGCGTGCTTTTTAGGGTTCCGTACCCGAAGGGTTCCAGACTGGACCCTATTACTCTCGCTACGCTGTCCGTCCGTCCGTCCGTCCGTCCGTACGTCTGTCTGTCACAGGGCTGTATCTTTTGAACGGTAGTAGGTAACCGGTTGAAATTTACTCAGAAATTGTGTTGCTATGAGGTGTATCACGACAAATACTAAAAACAAAAAAAGTCTAAAACCAAAGGGGGACCCCCCTCATACAAGAAACCTCAAAAAACATGCATTTTTTTCATCGTTTTTGTTCCTGCTCTATCTTCAAAACGGTAATATATACCAGCGTCAAACGTGGTCAGATTATAGTGCATATTATGTAGATTAGCAACAAATACTAAAAATAAGAAAAACATCGACATATGTGGTGGTACACCTGCGTAACAAAGACATGCAAAAATTCATATTTTGCGCACTGTGCGTTGATGTCTTTTGATAAACTCTCGTAAATTAAATCAGTTTTATGGGGTATCAGGTCGTTGAGAGGTACGGAACCCTTACTGCGCGAGTCCCACTCGCACTTGGCCGGTTTTATTACTATAACATCTTAAGTAAAACATAAAATCATTAATTATTTCATTATATTATCGCATTAGTGCTTTTTACTTTACAGTTTGTTTTTAAAACGCAGCAAAGAGTTTTTATGCCTGAACTAAATTAAGCATTTTTGGGAATAAATCAACTGTATTAATTAAAATATGCTATATAAACATTTCATTTCATCAAATTATTAATTTTTGTCAACAAATTAATATTAATTTGTGTTATAAATAAAAAAATCAATTTATAATATTTTTATATTAGGCTGTTTGGCGGTTTCCTTCGACCTTCGACCACCTGCGCGCGCATAGCTGTATGTCACCGCGCGCCATTTTTATCATCTTTCATAAATTAAATATTTGTGTAAAATGTGTAATTTATGTTTTTTTTCCTCGCAAGTGTCTTGAAAAACGTCATATGACACGCGTGAGCATTGACTATTATACTCTCGGCTCCATTACGCCCTCGCTTTCGGCTCGGGCTGTAATCCAGCCTCGAGTATAATTAAGTCAACTTAGCTCACTTGTATTATAATGTACTATTGTGGTACTTCTAGTCTAGCAGTGACGTGGATGAACTACTAATAAATAAAAGTACCTATTAGAATTAGAATTACCTATCTATTCACATCTGTCAAACTCGTACTAAGGTTGTTGCTACGAAGAAAGAACCTACTTACTACAAAAATCGTAGGGTTGTTGTTACATTGGAATTTCTAGCAATAATTTGCCTTAGATAATTGACCACATAAATTACTTACAATAAGTATGCAAGCGCTAATGACGGCAACCTTGTAACGCACGTCCAGGTCCACGGGGAAGGTGATGACGTAATCATCAGCGTACGAGAATACCTCCTTCATCGCGCCGCGAAACTTCTTACTGATGGAGCCTATAGTGACCTTTTCCAGAGTCTGTAGCTGAAAAGGAGAATATATTTATCATCGCGTATGAATTATCTGCAATTTGGTTCCATAGCTACCTGAATTACTTGAAGATGTAGCTTACTATGAAAACGGCTGGTCACTAAGTATTTTCAATAGAAGAATAAAAAATGTGTGCGGTCAGGGGAACCCCATCACGAACGAAGTCATCCTTAAAATTGATATTTTATTATGTATTTTAATGCTAGGGTGAAAGAAATGTTGATAAAGAACAAATTATGAAAAAATAAGATATAGTTTTTGAATAACATATAGCTTTGACATGTGCCAAAAAGTGGGCCCATCCGTGGGCATTCTCCTTTAGCATTATGATGCTAAATTTATAAGCATAGATGGCAGGAAATAGCACGCGTCGGACTGAGTTACCACAGGGCCCAGGTTTTGGGGTGCTGGCCAGAAAACCACGTGTCTGACGGCTGCTTGTCCCTCTGGACACGTCTGGAGGGAACGGCAGTTGTTAGGCCGGTGCTTCCTGGGTACGGGCAAAGGTAGCTGAAGGAACACCGTGGTGGTTATAGTCGGTAAGAGTCTGACACTGGCTCTGCCTACCCCGGGCGGAGTGCTTCCATGAGGATTGCCCACGCCATAAAAAAAAAACCCAGCCCAGCCCAGGTTCTGTCCCCAGTAAAACATGTCTTTTTGAATGTTTTATTTAATACGCACTGATACAGATCAACATATTGTATACTAATCTGGGTTGTGGTAAGTCTATTTGCCAAATGTTATCCCAACCCGTTCAGCCGTTTCAGGGTGATTCAAGATTCAAATTACAACCGCAGGTCTGCTGGTAGAAATTTCATTGAAATAAGCAGTACCTTTGTACTAAATACTGTTAATTATGTCTCTTTTCATATGTTGTGTGTACATAAATTATAAATAAAAACACCGCAGTGTCTCAAGACGATAGTCTTTGACCAGTGTGTGTTGCCAGTAATTAATTACTTACGGCAGTTAAGGCACTGAAACGTGGTCGCTCACAATGGGCCTGATAAGTAGGCTCAAAGTCACTCAAATGGCAATCGAAAGAGCTATGCTCGGAGTATCCCTTGGTGATCGAATCAGAAATGAGGAGATTCGCAGGAGAACGAAACTAACCGACTTAGCCCAAAGAATTGCCAAACTTAAGTGGCAGTGAGCGGGGTACACTGCTCGCAGAACGGATGGCTGATGGGGCCGTAAAGTTCTGGAGTGGTGACCGCGTACTGGAAGGCGCAGCGTAGGTAGGCCCCCCACAAGGTGGACCGACGACCTGGTGAAGGTTGCGGGAATCCGCTGGATGCGGAAAGCGCAGGACCAGTCGTTGTGGCAATGCTTGGGGTAGGCCTATGTCCAGCAGTGGACGTCTTTCGGCTGAAATTATGATGATGATGAAATGAATAAAAAATCGCACTTGTAAAAATTCACTCAAATGATCATCAATCATCATCAACTCGGCAAATCGCAGTCCACTGCTGGACATAGGCCTCTCCCAAATTGCGCCACAACACTCGGTCCTCTGCCTTCCGCATCCAGTCCCCACCAGCTACTTTCATCAGGTCGTCGGTCTACCTGGCTGGGAGGGCACCCTACACTGCGTTTGCCGATTTGCAAATACTTAAATGATGCTTTACCTTAAATTCATAGTCTGTGAATTCTCCCTTGATCCTGAGCATAGGCGTGTCTTTGGCGTCGTTGATGTTGAACAAGGGAGTCATAAAGGTTGCCTCATTGCGCATCACCGTCACCAGATCACCGTTCATGAACATCTCCATCTTTTCTGACACAAACATCCGGTACTTTCGACGGAGGGAGAACGCCTGGAAAATGTGTCAGGAAATTTTGAATGAACAAACTGTAGATAAGTGGGATAGGTACTTGGGGTAAGTCGGGACATAGCGTGCAGTCGGGAATATTGATAAAATGGTTTGCTAAGATGGATTTTGTTGAATTATGTAGGTACTGGCCTAGCATACATTCTATAATCAAAACTTTATGATTTTCTACAAATAAAATTTGTATGACACTTCAGATTAAACCTTCAAAACTATTCACACGTATTTTTCATTTTGCTTGTTATTTTAATCAAAAACCCAACAAAATCGTTATCAGCACGAATTAATAATAAGTAAAAGTGAAAATAAAGAAAAGCGTGATATTTTTTTTGGTATTTTTTCGAAGTCGTTTTATCAGGAATTGGAAAAATACAAGTCCGTAAACTGAGGGAAGAAAATGGCGAGTGGGGATACGACTGCGGTAAGAGGTCCTATTTCTTCATTACCCAATTTTAGTCTTCGTAATAGAGAAGGATATAGCGTCTGGAAGTTCAAAATGCGCAACTATCTAATGCATGAAGACTTATGGGAAGCCGTATCGGGGTATCCTGAAAATCACTCCATTTCCTCTGCAGTTCTGATAAAAAATGATAAAAAAGCATTGACGAAAATATGCCTAACTTTAGATGGCTCTGCTATAACGCATGTTAGAAGTGCAACGAAAGCTTCTGAAGCGTGGAAAGCATTACAGAATGCTTTCGAGGATAGAGGCATGGGGCGTCGCCTACATTTAGAGAGGAAGTTGTATAGACTCAGTCTCGCTGACTTCGATAATATAGAGGCATATATCAATACAGTATTGTCTACTACACACGATTTAGCAGACATAGGCAAGGTTGTAGAAGATGCATCTGTTGCGGCTATTCTATTAGGAGGCTTAACACCAAGGTATGATCCTTTGATTATGGCTCTCGAAAATAGTAATGTTGAAGTAACAACAGAGCTGGTAAAGTCGAAACTTCTTAACGAGATGTCAAAATTAAAAGATATGACAAAAGTTGATTCTGCTTTGCGGTCTAGAGAAGTTCAATATGCTAAACCGAAAAAAAAAACAAAATCGTTTTGTTTGTTATGATTGTAATGAAAAGGGTCACAAACGACCTGATTGCCCATTGCGAAAGAACAAAAAGAAGACTGAAAACTCAATTTCACCAGTAGCACTTGGTACGAGAGATGACTTTAGTGGAGATGGCTGGATTATAGATTCAGGAGCCACTAAGCATATGTCTTCAAAGGTAGAATGGTTTCAGAACATTAAACCGCTGGAATCAAATAAGAAGATTACAGTCGCAAATGGAGCAGAAATAAACTGTGGTGGTATAGGAGATATTTCTATAAAAACTTCGTCTGCTATAAATAGTATAAATGACGTAATGTATGTACCATCTTTGAATAGTAATTTAATTTCAGTTAATAAGGCTGTTGAGAAAGGTTTTACTGTACTTTTTGATAAAAATGGTTGTAATTTCTATAATTCTGATACTTTTTCTTTCATAGGTGATTCAATTCTTCACGGTTCGCCCTACAGAGGACTGTACAAACTAGATTGTACTACTAATATTCCTAGTGATGTGGCTTGTGATGTGCACTCTGACTCGATGTCTAATAGGTACCAGTTATGGCACAAGCGTTTGGGTCATTTGTGTCGCATCGGTATGAACCAACTGAGAAATTATCATATCGGTATAGATTATCAGGAGATTGATAAACAACCTTGTGTAGCCTGCATAGAAGGTAAGCAAGCTCGTAAACCTTTCAAGAAGATACCTTATTCTGCAGCGAATTCAGTACTAGAACTAGTACATAGCGATATCTGTGGACCAATGTCACAGACTTCACTACAAGGTAATGTTTATGCATTATTATTTATTGATGATTTTACACGCTTTATTTTCATATATTTTATTTCTTCAAAGACTGAGGTGAAACGAAAATTTTGTGATTTTCAATCATTAGTTGAAAGGCAAACTGGAGCTCAGATTAAAGCTATTAGGACGGATAATGGAGGTGAATTTGTCAATAATGAGTTATCTGATGTCTTTCGTAGTAATGGTATTGTACATCAAACTACAGTACCACACAGTCCACAGCAAAATGGCGTGGCTGAACGTACAATTCGATCAGTAGTAGAAAAAGCTCGTTCTATGTTGGCAGAGTGTTCTCTCTCAAAGGCGTATTGGGAAGACGCGTTACAAACATCTGTTTATTTAAAAAATAGATCCCCTCATCGCGCACTAGGTTTTCTTACTCCTTTTGAAAAATGGTATCGTTATAAACCGAATCTAAGTCATCTTAGAGTTTTCGGTTGTAGAGCTCTCACACATGTTGCTGATAGTCAAAGAAAGAAATTGGATATGAAAGCAGTTGAAACTATATTTATTGGATATACAGATAATCCAGATAACTATCTGTTTAGGGATTCTAACTATCCTCGAAGAGTAATTAAAGCTCGGGATGTTACGTTCTTCGAAGATTCCTTCAAAAGTTTGAAGAGCAATCAATCTGATGAAGAGCCCTGTACATCTAAAAATATTCAAGTTCCTGCTATACCTACCATAATGTTGTCTGACAACAGTGGTTGTAGGGAAGTGGAGGAGGTTCCTTCTCACACTGTAGAAGTAGAAAATAATACGTCGACAGAAAATTATGAAGATGCTTCTGCAGATGTCCCTCTTGAAGGTTTATTTCCACTAGAAGAAGATAATCAAGTTTTTCCAACGGAAACGGAACGAAGATATCCGACTAGAGATCGGAAACCTCCAGATTATTTATCTTATTATAGTTTGGCTGAAGATAATGAACCTAAATCATATTTAGAAGCAATCCGAGCTGATGACGCTGATATGTGGAAATCAGCCATGCAAGACGAATATAATTCACTACAAAAGCTTAATACTTGGAAGCTAGTAGATAGACCAAAGAGAAAAGTGATTCCGTGCAAGTGGGTTTATAAGTTAAAAACAGACGCATTTGGTAACATAACAAAGTACAAAGCTAGACTTGTGATAAAAGGATTCAAACAAGAATATGGTATACATTACCATGAAACCTTTTCTCCGGTGGTCAGGCATTCGTCTTTGCGTACTTTGTTAGCCATTGCTGCTGAAATGGACTTGAAAATGCGGCATTTGGATGTAGACACCGCATTCCTTAACGGTGATCTTCATGAGGAAGTCTACATGAGCCAGCCTCAAGGCTTCATTGAAGAAGGTCATGAAGATAAGGTATGCCTGCTGCAAAGGTCTCTTTATGGGCTTAAGCAAGCTCCACGGGTGTGGAACATTATGCTCAATGAGACTTTGAACAAAATAGGTTTTAGTAGATTGCCTACTGAACCTTGTGTGTTTAAAAAACTTTTTGGTTCAGACTTAGTAATAGTTGCTGTGTTTGTCGATGACATAATTGTCTTTTACAAGAATGACAAGTTATTTGACACTGTCAAAAATGATTTACAAAATTATTTTTCTCTTAAAGATTTAGGAGCGCTTAATTATTACTTGGGATTAAATATTTCTTGCGATAAAGGAGAAATAAGAATTAATCAACGTTCCTACATTAATAATTTACTGAAGAAATTTAATTTGGATAATGCTAAAGAGTATGATACTCCATTGGCCGATAGAAAATTGGGAACTGCTGATTCATACGGTAAGAACTCGATTTATCCTTATCAAAATATGATAGGTTGTCTAATGTTCCTTGCTGTTAATACTCGGCCAGACATTTCATTTGCTGCAAGTTACCTGAGTCAATTTAATAACAAATATAACAGTACTCATTGGGTAGCAGCTAAACGAGTACTTCAGTATCTTAAGGGTACTATCGATTTTTCAATAAGTTATAGAAAAACAGGAAAAGCACTAGTTGGCTATGCAGATGCAGATTGGGCAAACTGTACTGAGGATCGTCGTTCCTATACAGGTTATTGCTTCAAGCTGGCAGATGGTCCTGTATCGTGGGCCTCAAAGAAGCAACCTACGGTGGCACTATCGTCAACAGAAGCGGAATACATGGCGCTGACTGATGCTGCGAAAGAAGCAACCTATTTGCGTCGCTTTATTTCAGAGGTATGTGGCATACAGTATCCTGGTATAGCTATATACAGTGACAGTCAGAGTGCACAGAACTTGGCCCATAACCCTATACATCATGGTAGGACAAAACACATTGATACGAAATATCATTTTATTCGAGAAAAGGTATCTGTCAATGAGATTATACTTAAATACACTAAGTCCTGTGAATTGTTAGCAGATGTTTTGACAAAGTGTTTAGGTAAAACTGCTCATCAAAAATGTATAAATGGTATAGGTTTATCTAATATTTAGATAGGTACTTCTAGTTGGTATCTTGTATTTTTTTGTGTATTTTTCCTACTATTTGTGCTTAAGTAAGAGTTTTGATTAAGGGTGGATGTTGAATTATGTAGGTACTGGCCTAGCATACATTCTATAATCAAAACTTTATGATTTTCTACAAATAAAATTTGTATGACACTTCAGATTAAACCTTCAAAACTATTCACACGTATTTTTCATTTTGCTTGTTATTTTAATCAAAAACCCAACAGATTTTAATCTGCTGCATAATACAGCCGCCCGGGAGGGGGAGATATTATTTTAGCACCCTTTGTTTTGTTATAATAGCTAACATTCTCAAAAAAAAAATAAGTTTTGTTTTTGGTTTTCAACCTAAAGTTCGTTGCCGCCAAGTCGAGACGTAGGTACAACCATAAAGGTATTTTACGTCAGTATAGAAATGTCTTTGGGTACAACAGACCGAATAAAAAATATTTACATAAATGGTTGTAGTATAGCCGTACCTACCGTTAGTCCGTCTGGTGCCGGACTTAAAGAATAGCACCACCCTTATCTCTTCTCATGGGTGTCGTAAAAGGCGACTAAGGGATTCACCAGAGGATGGGCAGCAGCGTTCTCTGAGTATTTAACCAACCAACTGCGATCGCCAACCCGCCTGCCAAGCGTGGCGATTATGGCATATCCCCCCCTTAATTGGGGGAGGCCTATGTCCAGTAGTGGACGTATTTCGGCTGAAATGATGATGATAGCCGTACCTTAAAATGTTGGGTTATTCATTAGGAACTAGATGGTACTATTGTCAAAACGATATAATTCTTGGTTAGAAAAATATTAGGTATATTCATGAGGTACTCCACATTCACTTCGCTTGGGTACTCCCAGTACCCAAGGTCACTTGAATGCAGTGAAACATGATCAAGCACGCAAGCAAAAAGCAAACAAGCATGTAAGTAAAAGCATGGCAATGTATGGCAAAATGCGGATGACATCTCGGCATTAGAATGTCAATATTGAAAATCTGATTGCTCATAGAAATTCGTCGGCAATCCGTACGCTGCGGAAGTGCGGATAAGTGGACGCACTACCATAGTAAAACTGTGGCACTACGCTATAAGGATTCGTTCAACGCGATCGAACGATACGATACTGACAGGTCGATAGAACATTTAGTTCAAACAATACAATACAATACAATACAAATCCTCTTTATTGCACAACAAGATTATATTAATTTCTTTGCGCTAGTAAGTAGTGCAAACTTGAAGTAAATTACGGATATTATTTTTTTGCGTTCGTAAACATTACAGGTACTTTTTTTTAGCTTTATTTCGTGGTCAAGATTCAAGACCCTGACACCCCGACCTACCCTTAAGCCGCCACACGAGCACAACCAGTGGATAATGTATTTATGTTATCTTACCGTGTTCCCCTGGCAGTCAACGGCATCTATGTGAAAACCCCTGACGTGTCCTTTCGTGAAGCAGACCTGGAAGCCTCCACTCTCCTTCAAAGTAAACAGCGTCTCCCCTTCGGCTGTATTAACCAAGTACTTGTTGCCGGTTAGTCTTGTCATCTTTTGGTGGACGTGCACGACCCCCAGCTGGAGTAACCGGTCCATACCTGGTACTAGAACGAACATTGTTTCATAAAATAATAAGTTTAAATGACAAGCGGCTTATCAAATATGTCTTGTGTTTAGATAAAACCTGTGAGGAAACTTTTCAAAATATTTACGATCGAATGACATTGGAATTGTATGTCCGCTTTACACAATTACCCCATTGAAGTAAAAAAAAGCCCTAGAGCCAGGTTACAATAACAGGAACAATTAATGAAAATGTGTTCTATTACTCATACTGAACCACCAAAAAAAATTTACCTCAATGGCGCACTAGTTATTTTTTTTTCCTGTATAGTTTTATATCACGCTCGCTGGTCAATAATGTAGAGATTAGAGACGCTGCCGAATTGCGTAACTCAATCGCTTTCGCAATCAGGAGGATTTCAATTGTCATTACTCCGTGTGTTTTGACAATTCGTCTTATCGGCAACTAGGTATGTACCACGCAATGAATATTGTTAACATTTCAAAATGAATGCTAAAGTCAATGTGAATGCATTACACAATTACCCCATTGCACCAAAAAAAACTTATTCGAAAATCGAACTGAACACGACGAGTAGAACACAAAAACTAAAAAAAAATACGGTGCGAATATTTCAAATCCGAAACGCTGTGCTGATTCTTTCTCAAAGGTTATTTTAAAAGAAAGAAAAATGATTTATTACCACAACAACGAATTACACAATCCAAACTATAAATTATAACTCTATAGGTAATTTATTATAACTCTAATGGAATACTTTGTTATAACTCTAATATTAGTACATTAGTACATTACTGTCCAGGCCTGAAATTAAGTAATTGACGGCCAAGTAATATTAGAAAGACGAAGCGAAGCCGAAAAATCACTTCGGAAGTAGGTAGGCACTCCCGAAGTGATTTTAAAAGGACGAGGTGCTAGCCGTTTCCTTCCTAGTTAATTGGTATTTTGGCTGAAACTTGTAAAGTGCTTTTCTCTAATTTAGTACATATACTCTCTGTAATAAATGTTAAAGTAATTAATGTAATAAATCTTAGGTATTTAAAATTTAGCTAATAATAGGATGACCACATAGAAATAATAAGTAGGTACTACCTCGATAGTACTTAATAATTCCATGGATGACCACTGTATTTATTAAAGAAAAATACCTATGTTAAATTATTTTTTACTTACCTGTATCATTTACTTTTGCAGCAGCCATTATCAAAAAAAAAAAAAAAAAAAAAATGTAAAGACAAGTTCCAGATCAAAACGTTAATAACCTCAACTAGGTAGGTACAGCTGCTACAGTACAGAGGATATAATTCTTCTGTATGAGCTTTAAGAACTCGTGAACACTGACTCGACGCAAGATAGAAAGAGACGTAATTATTTAGTAACTAATTTAATTCTATCTTTACGGAATCGTACGTGACTGTTATTTGCAAGACCAGACGCCTGACTGGCAGACGTGGCTGAGTTTCTGGCATCTTGTCTCGTACTAACTACGATATTATAGTTTATGCATATGCAGTGTATGTTTAGGTCTGGCTATGTGTCATTTAACGCACATGACCTAGCATCGACTTTGGACGCATTCTGTCGATGGAATTCTGGTGCCGGCCGTTGCACTGTTGCAAAAACATGACCTTACAGTACAGTGGAAATATGTGTAACGGTGATTCGACTCCTTTGATATTGCTCGAAACACCGACAATGGCGAATGGAATATTGACCGTTCGGTTTCCACATACACAAAATAATTTTTGATAAATAAAATGGTTTATAGTTATAATATTATTGATAACAAATGTGAGATAAATATACAAAGTTGTTGCATATAAAGAAAAAAACATTCTGGAAGTACCAAAATGAAAGTTATTTGGACTGGACCTACTTTGAGCATACGAAAGAGCAGCACGAGCGCAACGTGAGCGATTTTTTTGTTTGTTTTTATTGATATACATAATAAAGTAGCTTGGCTATAATACCTAGCTCCCCAATGCCCTTTTTAGGGTTCCGAAGTCCTACAAGGAACCCTTATAGTTTCGTCATGTCCGTCCGTCTGTCCGTCTGTCCGTCTGTCCGTCTGTCCGTCTGTCCTAATCCTTTACAGCTTAATAACTTCTACAGTTATAAACATAAGTAAATGAAATTTTGTTAAAAAATAGTCTACATATAGATCTCAATTTTAAAAGAATAAAAGATTCGTTTTTGCGTATTTTAGGGGTGGCGTCCATACATGTGAAATGGAGAAAAAAAAATTTTTTTCGCTGCACCCCCTCGTGTGGGATATCATTGAATAGGTCTACTAAAATGAAGGTAATGTTTGATACACCACTTTTTTATCAGGTGTACCATCTGCGAAATATAGCCCGCCAAAGTGGCTTGCAATGTGTCCCCCCCCCTGCCATTTCTAAACTATGCAATGTAGAAACTTATAATCTTCCACATTGATAGACCTTTGTGAAAACTCTCTTTTAAAATTATTTCGAGTATAATGTGATTATAATTTTTTGAGTTATAGAGAGAAAACCGAAAAATACTTAAAACGTCCTAGTTCAAAGGTCATTGACCTTAGAGAAAAATTATCATAGCAAATAATGCTCCTTTAGCTACTTTCTATTTGAAAAAATCACAAAAAGTAACTTTGAAATGACAAACGTCTTAAATTTGGCTTCTTGAATGTATCGCTAGATGGCGCTACTAACAACACGCTCTGAGTCGCGAATGCTGCCGATTATTGCAAAAACTTAAATAGCCATGATTAATATTCGATTTGATTCGTTTGTAATTACACCTACTTAAGGAACCCTATAATACTGAGCATGGCCCGACATGCTCTTGGCCGGTTTTGTTAGAATGCCTCTTTCAACTGTACCATGTCTACCGTCTACCGTTGACATAATATGGATGTGCTCTAAACACTTTTAGTCATAGGCACATTAAACGAGTACAAACAGTTCTTCCAGCTGTATGTATGGGGAATAGGAAGGGTCCAAAGGTAGCAGGTCAGCTCCAGGCTATGATGCACATTTACGCTTGTTGTCACCGGCCATGCCTGCCATAAGCCCAGCCTCCTTCGGCCATGTTGCGACACAAACATCAGCATCATAATTCAGCATCAATTAATGCGGTTGCTGATGCAGTGATGCTGATGTTGAAAATGATGCTGATGATCCGTGGATACTGATACTGATGCTGATGCTGGTGTTCGCAACAGCCCTGGTACAAACACCGACATTTCGGATATTGTTATCGGTTGATTTGGAAAAACGGCCTTTATGTCTATAAATCGAGGTGAGTGCTTAGCAAGCAGCTGCGTGTTTCTTCATTTTTAGGGTTCCGAAGTCCTACAAGGAACCCTTATAGTTTCGTCATGTCCGTCCGTGTGTCCGTCTGTCCGTCTGTCCGTCTGTCCTAATCCTTTACAGCTTAATAACTTCTACAGTTATAAACGTAAGTAAATGAAATTTTCTTAAAAAATTGTTTACATATAGATCTCAATTTTAAAAGAATAAAAAAATAGTTTTTCCGTATTTTAGGGGTGGCGTCCATACATGTGAAATGGGGAAAATTTTTTTTTTTCGCTGCACCCCCTCATTTGGGATATCATTGAATAGGTCTACTAAAATGAAGGTAATGTTTGATACACCACTTTTTTATCAGGTGTACCATCTGCGAAATATAGCCCGCCAAAGTGGCTTGCAATGTGTCCCCCCCTGCCATTTCTAAACTATGCAATGTAGAAACTTATAATCTTCCACATTGATAGACCTTTATGAAAACTCTCTTTTAAAATTATTTCGAGTATAATGTGATTATAATTTTTTGAGTTATAGAGAGAAAACTGAAAAATACTTAAAACGTCCTAGTTCAAAGGTCATTGACTTTAGAGAAAAATGATCATAGCAAATAATGCTCTTTTAGCTACTTTCTATTTGAAAAAATCACAAAAAGTATTTTTATCGCTAGATGGCGCTACTAACAACACGCTCTGAGTCGCGAATGCTGCCGATTATTGCAAAAACTAAAATAGCCATGATTAATATTCGATTTGATTCGTTTGTAATTACACCTACTTAAGGAACCCTATAATACTGAGCATGGCCCGACATGCTCTTGGCCGGTTTTTTATTCTTAATTGAATAATAAAATTATTTCAGTCCTGCTTGCCAACCAGCAATATTTGAAGGAAATAATTATAACGAAAATAAAAGAAAAACATGTTTTACACAGTTTTAATAATTTTTATGTCAAAACACATTATAAAAAGAAAAAATATGAATCATTATAAATAAAATGGTAAATTCAGTTAGTAGCACCCAGCTTCCGCACAGCAGACGGCGTGGATGGTTTTGTAAAATGTGGTAAAGTAATGCCGCGTATGGTTCCACCCACGTCACCCAGTGCCATGCTCCCCGCATTTGCGAACAAATGACATAAACGCGCCGTCTGGCACGCTGCAGGGCTGGGCTGGGTTCAGTATGCAACGGGCCTTAGGCTGGACATCATACAATATATTAAAGTCTATGGCACATATAAAATATTTTGGTTATCAATTATCTTACTGACTAAATGGCGGTGGCGATGTTGTCAAATCACATGGTTTAGGTACCAAATAATACTTTTCTATGTAATCAACTAAAATAAACAATCTTGACATGTCTTTTTATTTAAATATGTAAATTAATTGTAAAAAAACCGCGTATTTAAACTCATTCTTTAGATTTGTGATAAACTGAAAAATCACACAACAAATAATGACTTATTCACTAACTCACTTATTCCTAGTTTCTATGATAACAAAATAGTGATAGCAATAAAAGCAATGCACATCCGTTTATAATAAATAACTTCGAATTGGCTTTGTTTTCACAAATGTATAATCATCACAATTGTTTTATTCCAAAAAGGGCTTGCGTTTGACCGCTACCTCACCTGCTGCTCCCCAATTCAGAACCACACGATAACTAGTTGTCGATCGATTCGGTTTGTTATCTCTTTTTCGCTCGTTGCGTGAATCATCAGACGAAACGAAATAACAAACCGAACCGGTCGACAATTAGCTATTCTGTGGTTCTGAATCGCGTATCACCGTCGACAATGGTTCTCGCTTGCCCAACAAGAACCGATTCACTCTTGCCATGAAGACCACCAGATTATACCTACCTATTGGGAATAATATAATTTTCACTTCAGTAGCTCAAACATGTAGGTTTTGCTGCCTGAAATCACTCAAGTTACTTTGTCTCACTCAATGAGCAAAATCGCATTGTGAGACAAAGTAACTTTTTAATATATTTTTTCTGAAAGCCGCGAATATCTTATTCAGCTTTGGGTTAAAAATCAATTCGAAACATTCACACTCTATCTCTTTCCCGCCATTAGAAAGAAAGAGAGACAAAGATCAGCCCTTTCGAAGTTCCGATTTTGAATTCGACTTCAAAGACAAACACGTTCGGAATTTCGTACTAACTAAAGAAATTTTGCAAAAAGATAATTATGTCTTTTAATGTAATTTATTGAATTTTTAACTTATTGTTGAAATGCTGTAAAGCTTTCGAAACGTCAGGGAAACCAATTTAAATAATATACGCGATTTAATCCGGTTAAACTTTGTTTTATTATAATGTGTAGTGATCGCGAAAACCTAACAAGTTATTATTGTTGTATTTAAACGAAAATAAGTATTTACTGTAAATAAAACTGATATTTAACCTGTAAATATTTATTTCTAGTTTCAATAATGTTACGTAATATATTATGAATAAAAAAATATCATGGGTGCTATTTCCGAACACGCCTTAATTTAAATAATAGAGCGGGAATAAAATTTCGTGGCTGGCGTAAAGAGTTGAATGAGTTAAAAAATATTAAAATAATCGTAAAATATGAGTGAAACAAGCGACGAGAACAGTATTTTAACACCGGAAGAGTTAAAACAACAAGTTATTAATGCAGAATTAAGTTTCCTACCTGAGAAGTCTCGCGAGAATTAACTGAAAGCATATGGTAGGTATGCTTTATTGAATTGGTACCTCTATCTACAATGTTAATTATTTTGATTCACAATAAATAGTTATTTCAATCTATTCCTGATTATTATTTTATCTCCTAAAGTGTTCTCGCTGCTGAAGTGAAAAATTATGTGTGTTACACGAGAGCAAAGTTTTTTGCATCTCGTGCCTTTAAATCCCTCGCCACACTCAGGATTCAAAATCAGCACTCGCAGCAAAAAACGACTTTGCTCTCTTGTTGCACAAATAACTATTCTTAATTTTATAACACAAATGCTTAATATCACAATTCACAACCTCGTAAGAATTTGTTGAAGCTATTACCTCGTAAGGCATAATGAACCAATTTCTCAATGTCCTTTTTAAGGTGATTAAGGTCTGTTTTATTTGGCAACCGTTTATATGAACCTAATGCCTAGTACACACGAGGGCAGAACAGCGAGGCAGAGCAGTGGGTAGAACCAAAAGATAGAACAGTGGACGCTAAAGTTTCAGACAGTCACATGACAACACAGTTATGTCATATACGTAGCATCCACGGTATCTCTAGCAGGGACCGTATAAGGTTAAGAGTTAAGCCTTTATGGATTAAAATATGCTTGAAACCCAGTAAAAGGGTTACCATTATATAAGGGTTTTGTTCGGGTTACCATATGGTTATTCAATAAACTTGTGCGAAGTAGGTTGTGGATTGTGGAGCACTTTGCAACCTATACAGTGTGAAATAAGCAAACCAAGTTGTCCACAATACTGATAATAGTAGTACGGTGGAACATAAGTTTTTCTTGTGGTACTACCAGTAGTACTAAGGGACAGTGCGTTTCCCTATGGTACTACTAGTGGTACTATGGGACATTACATTTCGCTATGGTACTACTAGTGGTACTATGGGACATTACATTTCGCTATGGTACTACTAGTGGTACTATGGGACATTACATTTCGCTATGGTACTACTAGTGGTACTATGGGACATTACATTTCGCTATGGTACTACTAGTGGTACTATGGGACATTACATTTCGCTATGGTACTACTAGTGGTACTATGGGACATTACATTTCGCTATGGTACTACTAGTGGTACTATGGGACATTACATTTCGCTATGGTACTACTAGTGGTACTATGGGACATTACATTTCGCTATGGTACTACTAGTGGTACTATGGGACATTACATTTCGCTATGGTACTACTAGTGGTACTATGGGACATTACATTTCGCTATGGTACTACTAGTGGTACTATGGGACATTACATTTCCCTATGGTACTACTAGTGGTACTATGGGACATTACATTTCGCTATGGTACTACTAGTGGTACTATGGGACATTACATTTCGCTATGGTACTACTAGTGGTACTATGGGACATTACATTTCGCTATGGTACTACTAGTGGTACTATGGGACATTACATTTCGCTATGGTACTACTAGTGGTACTATGGGACATTACATTTCGCTATGGTACTACTAGTGGTACTATGGGACATTACATTTCGCTATGGTACTACTAGTGGTACTATGGGACATTACATTTCGCTATGGTACTACTAGTGGTACTATGGGACATTACATTTCGCTATGGTACTACTAGTGGTACTATGGGACATTACATTTCGCTATGGTACTACTAGTGGTACTATGGGACATTACATTTCGCTATGGTACTACTAGTGGTACTATGGGACATTACATTTCGCTATGGTACTACTAGTGGTACTATGGGACATTACATTTCGCTATGGTACTACTAGTGGTACTATGGGACATTACATTTCGCTATGGTACTACTAGTGGTACTATGGGACATTACATTTCGCTATGGTACTACTAGTGGTACTATGGGACATTACATTTCGCTATGGTACTACTAGTGGTACTATGGGACATTACATTTCGCTATGGTACTACTAGTGGTACTATGGGACATTACATTTCGCTATGGTACTACTAGTGGTACTATGGGACATTACATTTCGCTATGGTACTACTAGTGGTACTATGGGACATTACATTTCGCTATGGTACTACTAGTGGTACTATGGGACATTACATTTCGCTATGGTACTACTAGTGGTACTATGGGACATTACATTTCGCTATTGTACTACTAGTGGTACTATGGGACATTACATTTCGCTATTGTACTACTAGTAGTACCATGGCCCATAATGTGGCCCCGTGGACCAGTAGGACAAATCGGTAGTATCACGGTTCTGTAACGGATTAATCGTACCATTCATCGCACAATTTGTTACTCCGATCCACCATCGTTCCCATATCGCATGCGATGATTGTGTTTTGACGTTTGTTTCTCTGTTCTCCGGTCAATTTCATACGACTATGAACCGTAGTTTATCTTTTTTGTGCCTTTTTTATACAGTGCCTATCTTTATTGTGTAGGTATCAGTCGGAACGAAAGTTAGTACTTCGTTTGTCATTCGATAACCGCAAGAAAAACAACAGGAGCCTGCAGTCGCCCTGCAGTACGCGTTAGCTCTGAATAAAATTGTGAATCTAAAAATCAAAACCCGCCAAAAGTTACAATAGTCTGTAGCCCTACCATGAGTTTACACTGCCAAAACTCGCTAGCGTCTCCGTAAATAATTTATATGAAAGATTTTACAGCGCCCCTAGCGGTCACAGAAATAATTAAAATTCGTACCATGAGTACTATAGATTTCGATAGGTAAGAAACCTCACGTAATCTATTCAATAGTCACTAACGTTTTGCAGCTGTTACCATACAAAACGGCACCATGAGTCACTAATTCGACAGGCGCTATCGAAAAAAACGCTTGCGATAGTAGTTACGTAGCTCACTAGCATTTTGAGGTGTGAAACATATGTTTACTTAATAATTAAATAGGTTTTTGTGCATATTAAAGTCAAAATAATATTTGAAAGAGCTTATTTAATGAGTATATGAGTTGAGCCTAGCTAAATTTACACTTTTAAAGTTTCAAGTGGCTTTGTTTATCTACCTATTCTACCTGCGTTGTTTAGGGGCAACTATTTGGAAGTTTTGTAACTTTATGTTTGAAATAATTTATTGGAAACATACCTTTCCATTAACTCCGCCAACAATTGAAATTGTGACCCACTCACACACTCACTGTGTCCTCATTGTTTTCTATTTAATATATAAACTTATCAAAAATGCCCCGAGCCACACAATCACACAACGTTAACAAAATTACAAATAATTTAATAGACGACACGATATTGAAATATTTCAAGGTATAAAAATTCAACAATCACTAAATACCATAAGCACTTCACTAACATAAACACAAACCGCTGACCCTTCAATTTCAGTCGGAATATTTCGTGTTGACTGTCATAACATATTTAGCATAGCGATACCACTACATTTTTAACATATGAGCCGTTCTCTCTTCTTTGTACTGAGAGAGAAAGAAACAAAATATGAGTGATGTTAGCTAGTTAACTACGTTATACCAACATAACATTTCGAAGACGATCGAGCTTACTCTAGCGCCTCCGTAAGACTCCGTAAAACTCATGGTGCAAGCATTATCGAAATCTATTTGAACCACGTTAACACGCTAGCGAGTTGGACGCTAGCGAGTAATTTTACGATAACAACTCATGGTAGGCGTACTGTGGGCCTAGTACGAGTTTGACACTTACGAATACTTTCAAAGTATTCGTCGACTTTCATTAATAAATCTGTAGTTCCTCCTCGTATCCGCCAGGGGCGCTACTGATTTATGAATGAAAGTCGACGAAAACGATGAAAGTATTCGTAAGTGTGAAACTCGTACTAGGCCCACTGTCCTCGTTTAGGTATCGAGTTGTTTACATCATGGTATTCATTTTAAGTAAATGCTTATTGTTTTGTCATAAGACTCTTTCACTGACCGAACTGTTATCTTCATTTTGTTATAAAAAAATACACTTATAATATTTTGATAGTTTAAAGTTCGTTATTAAAACACAAAAGTCCCTTCACTAATTATCGTGAAATTTGTAGTTCTGAAAAAAAGAGAAAAGAAAATGGTCATTAAGATTCTTTGGCTAGAACATCAACAAAAATATCACCAAACTTCAGTTATGATGTATCTGGTACGAGTACTAGTACCCTAGTTCGAGTTTGACAGGCTACTGAATATTAGTAGGTATTATAGTAGGTATAAACGGATCACGGTATCAGTGGATACAACGCTCCGGGATCCGTGGCTAATTCAGTCTGATCCCGGGATCCGTGGATACAAACCCATTTATAATGCACCTTTGCTTTTCATTCATTAGAACTTATACTTGTGTTACACTAGAACTTGCCATTTGAACACACATTAGCTAATCTGCCTACCACTAGCTCTAGCTAGTTTTCTCTGTGATGGATGATTGTATATCAGAGAAAAATAGAAGGGTCGGAAGCACAGAAAGAAGCAATGTGTTGATAAACGAGCTAGTGGTAGGTTGATTAGCTAATGTATAATCCTATCCTACTATCCTACCATACTAATATAATAAACATGAAAATTATAAACGTGAATGTTTGTGAGGATGTATGGATGTATGGATGTTTGTTACTATTTCACACAAAAACTACTGTATGGATTTTGATGAAATTTGGCATACAAATAGAACATAACCTGGATTAACATATAGGCTTTTTATCTTAACCTTCTTATCTTAACTATTGTAAAATTGCAAATGTCTGATTGTTTGTTTGTTCGAGCATCACGCTAAAACTAACAAAAAAAATTTAAAAAAAAAAATACTGGCGTGCGTCGTCACCCGACAGATCGAAGCTTCTACGCATTTTACTACGGAATGGACTGGACTGGACCAGACTGGACTGGACCAGACTGGACTGGACCAGATTGGACTGGACCAGACTGGACTGGACCGAACCGGACAGGTCGGTCAACAGTTTTGTAATAGTTAGGTACAGGAAAAAACCTAATTATTAACAGGATCCGTCACGTGCAGAATTTAACGCGAGCGGAGCCGCGGGTAAAAGCTAGTTTTATAATAAAACTTACAATAAATACACAAGCGCTAATGACGGCAACCTTGTAACGCACGTCCATGTCCATGGGGAAGGTGATGACGTAATGATCAGCGTACGAGAACATCTCCTTCAGGAAACCGCGGTACGTCTTGTTGATGGAACCTATGGTGACCTTCTCCAGGGTCTGTAACTGAAAAGGCAGATAACGTGAACATAGATGCCATTTATTTCAATATATGAAGATGTATTATTCCTCAACTTAAATAGCAGTTTTTTTACATTTTTTTTCAATCGATGGTTACCAATGATATTTAAAAGTATAGATATGTTATACCCTAATAAAACTAACGGAAAATATGTTTCTTACGCAGCGGCAGCACAATCAATACACAAACTAAGTTGGTTACTTTCGCGTCATAATTGGAACACATTCTGTACTACACACAAGACGGCATTTTAGTTTTTTTTTGTCACCGGTCACGCTCGGCGCATTACTTGACGCGGATTTATAGAAAACGTCTTAATTAGGACGTTTTCGAGTCTTCAGATTGCAAGCGCAAGTAACATATCTGTACTTTTAAATATCGTTGATGGTTAAGAAAAACAAATCCCTTCGACGGCAGGTAAAACCGGATATTACCTAGTTTTTTATAAACCTTTGGTCACGCCACAGATAACCTATTAGTTACTTGCCCAAAGTACGAGTTTGACAGTTACGAATACCTACTATAACTCATAACATATACTGGGGATACTTGTGAAAAGTCTCTGGGAAGTCTCAACTCAGCCTATCGCAGTCCACTGCTGGACATAGGCCTCTCCCTAGTTGCGCCACATGCCTCTGGGAAGTCGATTCTTATTATTTTGGAAAAAGAGGTAAGGTCTTTGAAAGTACCTTATGCCACTGCGACCTAATAGATCTATTGTAACGCCTCTAATAATAGACTACAGCACCTCTCCAAGCCGCAGGCCAACCATAAAGTCGACTATTGCCTTGAGGTTTGAGGATCTGATCTCATCAGCTGAGATTGTGTGGCCTCCAAAATGCTGACTGCTAATGTGGTGCACTGCATCACATTCGCATAGGATATGAATGGGCGTTTCGTCCTTTTCGCGACAAAATCTGCAAACTGTGATATCTGTGATGCCCATCCTGTGTAGATGTTTGTTCAGCTTACAGTGCCCTGTAAGGGTTCTAAAGTTCTAATCAGGATCCTTATATGGTTCCTGTTAAGCGAAAGCGCTTCTTTTGTAAATCTATTCTTACTAAAAGGATTCTTTCTAAACCAACTATTATTTATTTTATGCAAAAAGATACCTTGAATTTATAGTCGGTGGGACCTTCCCTGAGCCTGAGCGTAGGCGTGTCGTTGGCATCGTTGATGCTCAATACAGATGCTAGGCAGGTCGGCTTCTTGCGGACCACCGTGACCAGCTGGCCGTTCATGGACATTTCCACCTTGTCTGCTGCTATGAACATGCCCGGCCGACGGAGGGAGAACGCCTGGAAAAGGTGGCAGGAATCCGAGAATAAACAAACTTTCGCTAAACCTCATCATCATGCCAGTTTGAAAGCTACGAGTTTACAACTTGTTATTGAAATTACTGAAAACCTCTTAAGGGGTCATTGTACTCATCAGTATGAACCACTTAACTATGGGACCAAAACTAAAATCACTACTACATTTGTATTCACATAAATCGACAAAATTTAGGGAACATCTGATATTTTTTTCGCGATTTCAGGGTTGGTCTCATAGAAAAAGTTGTTTATAGTGATGAGTACAATGACACCTTTTCGGGAATTAAGCGATTAAAATTTCAGCATGTATATTTAGGTTCTGTAGCTGACGATTACAAACACTAACACCATCAACTTAGCAATCTTTTTAGCAAACAGTAACCAGCCAATAACTGCAAAGTTACAACTGCATATTTACAACTGCATACAATAGAGAGATACAATATTGAAATGAATCATAATAAGTTTTTAAGTTAACTGTAGATTAAGGATTAAGGTAAATAATATTGCATGTTTTGAGTACTTATTGAGGTGTTTTATGCTCTCACATAATACGTGATTCTTGGGTGGATTATCAGCAAAAAGTTGCTTATTAATGGACTGATGAACTTTAAATAATAAATAAATAAATATTTGGGACATTTTTCACAGCACTATCTAGTCCCAAACTAAGCAGAGCTTGTACTATGGGTACTAGACAATGGATATAATACTTACATACTTTATTTTTGGTAAATACATACTTATAATACACAAGAAACACACCCAGACCATCAAAAAACACTTATGTTCATCACACAAATATTTGTGTCCTGTGGGAATCGAACCCACAACCTCATGATCAGCAGTCCGACACTCGAACCACTAGACCACAGAGGTCGTCGAGTGTACCCTCTCTCCCTGTCCCTCTCTCTCGACGAGCACAACCAGTGATAATGTGTTTATGTTATCTTACCGTGTACCCTTGGCAGTCCACGGCATCCATGCGAAATCCCCTGTTTCGTCCTGCCGTGAGACCGGTCAGGGCAAATCCATTCTCCTTTAAGTTAAACAGGGTCTCCTCCTCAACTGTCTTCACCAAGTACTGGTTGCCGCGAAGTCTTACTAACCGGTGTATATGGACGACCGCCAGGTGGAGTAAGCGGTCCATACCTGGAACTAAAGTGAACATTGTTTTATAAAATAGCTTGTCATTTGAACGTACGTTCAAATGACAAGCGCTTTCCAAAGCGACTTATCAAAAAATACTATAACTGTCATTATTTTTAAGTGTCCTGTTTATATAAAATCTCTAGCAAGCAATGATATTACATATGTAAAATCATTGCTAGCAAGTAATACATTTCCGTGCTTGTAGTCACAGAACACATAACCGTAGCTGCAGGGTAACCCTTGAAGGGGTGCTGGCCATAAAACCTCCACGTGTGCCTGACGGCTGCTAGTCCTTCTGGACACATCTGGAGGGACCGGCAGTTGTAAGGCCGGTGCATCCTGGGTCATCATCATCATCCTAGCCCGGTATCACCCACTGCTGGGTACAGGCCTCCTTTCGTTTTTGCCAGCCTCTTCGATCTTGTGCGTCCCTCATCCAGGTATCCTTGGTACGGGCAATACATATCCTTTTGAGGGACGGACATTATTATCCTTCGGGGGATCTAATTGCTTGTGACGAATATTATGGCGCGGGAGGGGCTCGATCTGGGCCAATGGGGCGTGACTCCACGTGTCCCTCTGAAGTTAGCAGAGGGCACAGTGGAGGATGAGGGATGAGGAAGAAAACCTCTACAAAAATTACGGGAGGATAGGCCCTGCGAGTGGTGGACTCGGGGTAGTCTGCTACCTGGCGCGGTTGGTGTTGCTGGCGTGGCTGGCGAGGCTTGCGAGGCTGGCGTGGCTGGCGTACGCTCCCTGGCTGGTGAGGCAAGCGTGGCTGGCGAGGCCGTGACATCGGCGTGTTAGCTGCGTCATGGCGGGGCCTGTTAGGTGGCGCGCAGCGTTCCGTGTGCGCTGCCGGGGAGGATGCGGCCGACGTTAGGCCGCACGGGGAAAAGGGGCTCGCCCGCTTGTGACCGGCCGGGACCTGGCGGGGGTGGTTGTGCGAATACTAACGGGTACCCACGCCCCCGGCCAAACGTAGTTGAAGGAACACCGTGGTGGTTTTAGTCGGTAAGAGTCCGACACTGGCTCCGCCGTCCCCGGGTGGAGTGCACCTATGAGGATTTCCCCAAAAAAGGCTACCCGCGCGGGCTTGTGCGGTACATTCACAAGGCACTGGACCCGCTCACGGTCGTTTACACGATGCATGTAACCCGCGCAAGTGCCTCAGCATGCGCATGTTACCCGCGCCGTGTACGTACACATGGCTACACATCAAGCTATACAAATCCAGTATAAGCTGACCTCGCATTGTAGATGCTTTCTGAACAATGAGAAGTCAGCTTATACTGGAAAAGTACAAATGTACAGTTTAATGTGTAGCCTTGCGTACGTACTAGCACCATTATTAACTGTTGAAAAATGGTTACATTGCTTCACAGACATAGTAAAAAATATAGACAAAGTGCTGATTATGTCTGTGCATTTCTATTAATAAACTTTTGTGACGTTTTACTGCATTCTTTGTGACAGCCAATTGTGTTTTTAATTGATTGATCATTGTTAAAAAAATAAAATTGAACACCAAACATTTTATTTTTTATTTTGCAGCACCATCTAGTCCCAAACTAAGCAGAACTTGAGCTAAACAAAAAAAAAATGGTTTCTAGGCAATGGGTATAATACAATTTTTTATTTTTTTTGTAAATACATAAGAAACACCCAGCCCAACACAAACAGTTAGGTTCATCACACAAATATTTGTGTCCTGTGGGAATCGAAGCCACGACCTCGTGATCAGCAGTCCGACGTGAGTCCGACCCTCGAACCACTAGACCACAGACGTCGTCGACATTAGAATAATACCTATCTTACCCTTACCTTATATATTTTTAACAACTAAGTATAGGTATTTTCTAAAAGCACTCGCCTATGTATGTGTCAATGTTTATGCTAGCTTTGTTTAGATTCAAAATAAATGGGTCGACACCGGCAGGCTTCAAGTATATGTTGTATAGGTAGACGGAAGTTAATTGTTTATTGTAGTCGGTTAAAGACCACTTCTTAAGTTCTCATTCTCAGAACAGTCGTGATGGTGAGTCATTAGCATACCATAGCATACGTACTCGTCTACTACGATATCATGTAACATATTATATTTCGATGCACGTCTACCTGACGACAAGAATTATACGAAAACTAAATCTTCATTATTTCCCCTTCCTAACATCTACAATCATTGTTTTAAAAAAATACCATGGATCATGTATGAAAAACAAGTCACTCCATTTATGTTGATTCGCCACATAAGATTTCTTTTCATTTATTGATGTAATATTATAGGTTGATATTTTTGCAGAAAAGATTGGGTTCGATTACGGGGCAAACTGTTCCGTGTGGTGCCGGACGTGAAGAATTGCACCACCCTTACAATCACATGAGACTTTCGACTTTCCATCTTCATGTCTCATTTTGGTGAACCGACTTGCGGTACCATTTAGGCAACAGCCTAGGTGGTATTGCAGTTGTTATGGGCAAAGGTAACCGCTTATCATCAGGTGGGCCTTTAGCTTGTTTCGCCACAATATAATATTTTTAAAAAACAACCCCTCTCTCTTCTCATGGGTGTCGTAAAAGGCGACTAAGAGATTCACCAGAGGATGGGCAGCAGCGTTCTCTGAGTATTTAAACAACCAACTGAGATCGCCAACCCGCCTGCCAAGCGTGGCGATTATGGCATATCCCCCTCCCCCTTTGGTGGAGGCCTTTGTCCAGCAGTGGACGTTTTTTGGCTGAAATGATGAAATGATGATGACGATGAGGCCAACCCGCTGCTTTTAAAAAATCTAAAAAATTAGGGTTTTTTTTCTCCGAAATCGATAGTAGCTCGTCAAGTGCCGAAAGTCTGGAAGCAAGCTATAACGTGCAACCAGTGACACTGCTAATACAGGCCCATCCAGTAGCGAATCCAGGGGGGGAGCTAAGGGGCTTAAGTACCCCCCCCCCCCCCAAATCATCTGGTCCACCCCTAACAAATCTCAAATTAAACTTGATATTATCCTACTTAATAACTTCTTAGGTTTTCGCGATCACTACACATTATAATAAAACAAAGTTTAACCGGATTAAATCGCGTATATTATTTAAATTGGTTTCCCTGATGTTTCGAAAGCTTTGCAGTATTTCGTGGTCGCAGGTAGACTAAGATGACAAGCGTCAATACAAATATTTCTAAAAAAAATCTTATAATCTACCATACAATATTATTAATTAAAATCGTTTCGATTTGTTTCGTTTCGTTTCGTTTCGTTTTTATCCTACTTTCTAATTACTACACTACATATAGTATGACCTTTCCTTACTTAATCCAGTTCAGTTGTAGTTTAGTGTTTATCTTGATAAAGCCTACCCTCAGCGGGGTCAAGCCCCTCCCAAACCAAAATCCTGGATCCACCACTGGGCCCATCTCTTCAGGTCAAATTTCTTTGTCCAATGTGACTTTGATCAAAGAAATATTTGTATGTAATAAAACACTGATCATCAAATAAATTGGATTGGATAAAGAAATTTGACCAGTGGCATAGCACCCTAACGTGATAACGTCCATACTCTGTAAGAGTTTCCGGCCAATATTACACCCAGAACGTGAGTGTCTCAGCAAGGCGAGCTCTATTTTAAGAGCTCGTTCATGGAATGCTATCGAACAACTTTTACTACGAGGTCAACCCTGAAATCTCGAAAAAATAATCAGTTCTTCCCTAGAAAATCATCGATGTCGCTCGAAAAAATGTATGGATCACCTGATTATTTTTTCGCGATTCCAGGTTTGGTCCCATAGTAAAAGTTGTTCTATACTATGCCCTGAATAAGCTCTTCAAATATGACCACGAATTTCTGATACACGTTGTACACAGGGCGTCCCACGGATATGCCACATGGAGGGTTTGTTTGGCGCCGACTCATAATTTTACATTAGTTAAGTTAGGAGAAGAGTTATTAAGACTCGAAAAAAAAAAACAAGGTAAAAAGCTTCATTTAATTTTTCGCTTTTCAGTTTCTGTTTTCGTCGGTACAATTTTAAGTTCAAAAGTTTTTGATGAGTACCTACCTACCTATTCACCACTTCAAATATTTCTGATTAATAATATAGGACCTTATATACATCTAGTTAAAGTTTTACTTACCTGTATCATTAGTATCTGCAGCAGCCATTATCAAGTTCAAAACGAATAAATTCAAAGAAAAAACAACAAACAGTCAAATGAAAAAATTACTAACAGACACTGAGAGACACTACTCAATTTATTGAAAAAAACAACAAATTTTAAAATCCTAATGCGATAGATTTTAAAGTGTAGTTCAAGATAGAAACTGTTAATTGTATTATAACTACTGTATGTTTAATTTTATCTTGACGGAATCATGAGTGACTTTTAACCGCAAGCTTTGATTATTTACTGAAGAGTGATGACTGGCTGCACTATAGTATAAACTTATAGTCAAAAGCTGCTAGGTATGTCACATACTTCCACACATTGGTCCTATTTGCACCAATATAAATGTGTTGGAGTCAATACACCAATGTGCGGTTCGGTATTGGACGTGAGTTGGACATTGATTTGATTGATACACAGTAAACCTCAAGCAAGACGCCGCATAATCAATGTTTTGCATGCAGCAAAATTTCACAATAAGTAATAACAATATGCAATCATTATGCTGAGCTGGTGGCCCTTTGGCACTCACATATGTTCTATTTTTTATGTTCTTTTATTTTTGTTAATTTGATTGTTTGTGCCAATAAACACATTTTCTTTTCTTTCTTTTCTTTCTTTCTTTTCTTTCTTTCTTTTCTTTCTTTCTTTTCTTTCTTTCTTTTCTTTCTTTCTTTCTTTCAATCTCGACAAAAAATTTGAACTATTTCTTTTCATAGGTATTTGTGGTGCACCTAAATTCCGATCGATCGATATATTGTAGAACATATATTCATTTAAGTAGATACGTGGGACACTCAGAAAGTTTTGCGAAACTAAAAAAAATTGTTCTATACGTACATATATTTTTATCAAATCTTTTCAAAGTACTTTCCACCAGCCTCTATACAAAGATTCATGCGCCTAAACCAGTTTTCAAAACACTTTTTCCAGTCCGCCGCAGACACCTCGTTTACAGCCTGCTCGAACGCAGCCAGCGCATCTTCCGGCGACGAAAATTGTATCCCTTTGAGCTGATTTTTTATTTTTGGGAATAAAAAGAAGTCACACGGTGCTAGATCAGGGCTGTAAGGAGGGTGACCCAGGAGTTTGACTGGCGTGCTGTCCAGGAAGTCCCTCGTTTTGAGTGCGGTGCATTGTCGTGGTGGAGCAGTAGCCCGCGGAGCCCTGTGTTTGGTCGCTTGTTGCTTATAACAGAGAAAACTTCTGGCAAACATTTGGTAGTATACCATTCGGCATTAATGCTTCTTTGATCCCGTAAGGGAATTGATACCAAGTGGCCAGTCAAATTAAAAAAGCTAGCGATCAAAATCTTACCCCCGCTTCTAGATCGCTTCACTTTGGTAGGCGTTGGCTCATTTTGAAACACCCAAACAGTCGACTGGCGCTTGGTTTCTGGGTCGTATTGATAAATCCAGGACTCATCACCTGTAACGATGTCGTAAACACGCCGAGACGAGCCTGCTTCAAATTTGTTAAGCATATCACGGCACCATTCCACCCGGGCCTGCTTCTGAGCATCAGTGAGGTTGTGCGGCACCCAGCGTGATACTATCCTCCTCACGCGAAGATGGCTGTGTAAAATCTCGTGAACGCTTCCCGATCCAATCTTCAATATGTGTTGAATCTCCTGATATGTAATTCGCCTATTGTCTTGGATTAAATTTTTCACTGCTAGCACGTTTTCTTCGGTAACAGCCGTCAAAGGGCGACCGCTTCTTTCGTCATCCCCCAAAGTTGGTCGACCGCGCTTGAATTCGTTATACCAACGATACACGGTTGCCTTGGAAGGGCCTTCATCCATGAATGCCATTTGAAGTCTATCGTACGATTCATCCGGTTTCAGGCGACACTTGAAATCGTATAAAATCATAGCTCTAAAATGTTCCCGGCGCAGATCCATATTTCAGTGAGACACAATACTTTGCATTAACTCGCAAAAAATGTGGAGGGAAATTTTGAAATTGGAACTTACTTATTTTTACTTATAAATAATCATATTTTCGAAAAACATTATAACTGGCCAGTCTCCCATATATAAAAACTTTTTTTCGCAATACTTTCTGAGGGGCCTGGTACATGACTTTTTTATTTGTAACTTGTACAATAACGAATTCAGTCTCACTCAAAACTTTTAAGTTTTAAATTTAAATACCTAAATAAAGGGGCGACAAAATTTGCCTGCGCCCTGGGTGGCTGACACCCACGGGGCCGGCAATATTTGCCTGCGCCCCGGGCGGCTAAAATCTACTCTACGTCACTGGTTGGAAACCAAGGTGTAAGTACAAAAAAGATTACGGTGAGTACTTTGATTCAATTTTTTTTGCCCATTCTTTGGAGCCAAGCTTGGACCCAAAGCTAGAGCCAATGTGTGGCTGCGACATATGAGTCTGGCTTCTCGTATTAACACAAACCCATTAGCTTTAAATAATGAATCTACTGTTGTTACTCATTGAGTTATTATTACCTTACTAACTCACTCAATGCTGTTACTATAGCTATAGTGTTTGTTTAGGTCTGGCTACCGCTATTGTACCATTTACCTCACATTACGTTCCGTGTGGTGCCGGACACAAAGAATACCACCACCCCATCTCTTCTCATGGGTGTCGTAAGAGGTGACTAAGGAGTTCACCAGAGAATAGGCAGCAGCGTTCTCTGAGTATTTATTCAACCAACTGCGATCGCCAACCCGCCTGCCAAGCGTAGCGATTATGATGTATTCGTGTTCAGCAGTGGACGTCTTTCGGCTGAAATGATGATGATGACGGGCGCATTCTGTCGATGCAATTGCGATTACGATGCAAATCCCCTTCGGGGATATTACCCGGGGGTAGGCAGGGGTTTGCGTAAATTTCGCGTTGCGTTTCCGAATCCGTTCGGTTCTCAAATCGTTTTGTTGCTTAATAAAACAAGTTTCACCGAATTACATCGTTTATTATTATTCAAATTGGTTTCCCTGACGTTTCGAATGCTTTGCAGCGTTCGTAGTCGCAGGAAGTAGTCGTTTTGTATCGTTTGGCCGTCAAATTTCACTTCGGAAACGGAAACTTTTCAAACGTTTTTGAATAACGACGTTTTTTTTGACGACGTCTGTGGTCTAGTGGTTCGAGTGTCGGACTGCTGATCACAAGGTCGTGGGTTCGATTCCCACAGGACACAAATATTTGTGTGAAGAACATAAGTGTTTGTGTTGGTCTGGGTGTTTCCGTATTATAAGTATGTATTTACACAAAAAAAAAGTATTTATGTATTATATCCATTGTCTAGTACCCATAGCACAAGCTCTGCTTAGTTTGGGACTAGATGGTGCTGTGTAAAAATGTCCCAAAAACATTTATAATTTATTTATTAAATAGCACCGCAGGTCAGCCTATTAATTGCAGACCACTGTAAAAAAACTATCCATGGATTTTCTTGCCGGTTCTTCTCCATAGTACTTACTCACCTATTTAGAACGGAGCCGGAGCAACTACAGTCCACCTTTCAAAAGTGAATGTAATAGGTATATTTGAAAAATAAGATTATTTAATTTGAAAAAATATGAAAATCCCATATGAGTAGAATAATACATGTATATTGCCATTTCTATGTATATTGCTATGATTATGATTTTTTACTTGTCCATGGGAGCGGGCCGGGTGCGAACTCAGACCCTCTTGTGCATGGAAGGCAATCGTTTAACCGCCAGGCTATCACTGCATTATTTTATTTAGCTTTAAATTTTTAAATAAATGAATGAAATCCTTACAGGCCTGCCTGCTGACCAGCAATATTAGAGATAAACTAATTAAGTATAACTTAAATAAAAGAAAAATGTGTTTTACAAAGTTTTAATACGTTTTTGTCATAATAACATACATTATAAAAAGAAAATGTAAAATATTGTTTATAAAATAGCGAATTCAGTTTGCAGCAGGGATGTTATGGAGCTTCGTAACCGTAACCGAAACTATCGGATATCCGAAATAAAAATCTATTCGTAACCGTAACCGAATCCGATATAAAAGATTCGAATAATTTTGATAGGAGAGGAGTCTAAATGAGGCATGTTTTAGTTTTTGCCCGGCTGAGCCGACACACTAGTCGCGCGCGTCCCTTGCATTGTTGGGTATTTCTATTGCTTTTTTCTTTTACTTTTACAATTCCTTAAAAATCTAACATCCATAATCGAAACTAAAGGATAATTCGAAACAATTACATATCCGTAACCGTATCTGAAACCGGTATAATATTATTCCTATATCTGTATCCAGATCCGAAATTTCATATCCATAACATCCCTGGTTTGCAGCACCCAGCCCACGCACACACTGCACACAGCACATGCCTTTTAAGATTTCTAAAACGTGTTAAAGTAATATCGCGTGTGGTCCCACAAGTCTCTCAGTGCCATGCGGGAAGAATTTGCGAAGACGTAAACGCGCCCTCTACGCGCCCTCCACGCGCTTTCTACGCTGCAGGGCTGGGCTGGGTTCAGTATGCGGCGGACCTGACGCAGGAGTCACAGGACATCATAGATGGTACATAATAATATAAAATATTTTAGTTCATCAAGTATTAAACTAACTAGATAGCGCTGTAGTTAAATCTTATGCTTTCGGTACCAAATAATATTTAAAACAATCTTATTCTGTCTTTATATGTAACAAAACATTTCTATAATATAAATGGTTTTTTATAAAATGCAAAATAAATATTAATATCAAAAATTCATAAAACGTTAACGTGTAATATAATCATTTGTAAGTTTATAGATTTTGATAAAAAAGACATTATATCGTATATTATGGGGGACGCAAAATGTAAATCTTGCCCTCGACATAAATTTTAGGGGCGCGAAATTCAAATCTTGCCCTGGGCATAAGTTTTAGGGGCGTGAAATTCAAATCTTGCCCTGGGCATAAGTTTTAGGGGCGCGAAATTCAACTCTTGCCCTGGGCATAAGTTTTAGGGGCGAGAAATTCTACTCTTGCCCTGGGCATAAGTTTTAGGGGCGCGAAATTCAAATCTTGCCCTGGGCATAAGTTTTAGGGGCGCGAAATTCTAATCTTGCCCTGGGCATAAGTTAAAGGGGCGCGAAATTCTAATCTTGCCCTGGGCATAAGTTTTAAGGGCGCGAAATTCAAATCTTGCCGGCGCTCATGACCGTAGCTACGACACTTTTTATATCATAACAATGCACTTTAGATCAAGGCACAGGGGGGTGATTCTCGCGTCGTAGACATTATCTCGAACTCGACATAATGTCGAAACAAGATGGCGTATGTCGATTGAAAATAAATGTTCGTATTCTCAGAATGTCACGTTAGAGATATGTCTACCCCTAGCGCTCTAAATACAAAGAGTGGTTCAAAGCAGTTGACATTACTGGCGACATTTTTCGTAGAGATTTAAAATTAGAGTTTATCTCGAATTAGACATTTATCTCTATAACGCGAGAATTAGGGCCCAGGGGGGTGATACTCGCGTCGTAGACATTATCTCGAACTCGACATAATGTCGAAACAAGATGGCGAATGTCGATTGAAAATAAATTTTCGTATTCTCAGAATGTCACGTTAGAGATATGTCTACGCCTAGCGCTCTAAATACAAAGAGTGGTTCATAGCAGTTGACATTACCGGCGACATTTTTCGTAGAGATTAAAAATTAGAGATTATCTCGAATTAGACATTTATCTCTATAACACGAGAATTAGGGCCCAGTACTGTCAGTACGAGTTTCACGGTTACAAGCACTAGAGATAGAATGGAATCAGGCGTTACTTTGCGGAAATCCATGATATTCAAAATAAGGAATTACAATATTCAGTGTTAATTCCGCATCAAGCTTGGATGTAATATGTAGCATCGTCCTCCGGCCTACAAATAGGTATATGCACATTATGCGGAAGATGCGATTAATGTATTATTATAATATGGATGATCCGTGAAGAAGCGAAACACGTGTCGAGTATCAGTTTTATTTGCACATTGCATAATACACTAGTCGCACCTTCTGTATGTGCATATATTTGTGAGCGGGAGGGCGCTGCTGCATGTTTCATTCAAGCGTGACGACCTATTTTGAAGTTACGAACACTATTTCGTAATGTATCGTTGCTTCTCACTTTTATGCATAGTACACTTAGCAAATACGTAAAGGAACTATTTGTAAATAAAACGATACTTATCTTATACCAGAATCGTATTCGTAAACTCATAATAAGGTACGGTTACAGTCGTGATTTTTTGTCTTCTGTGTATTTCTATCTCGACAAATGTAGATAATTTAAGTAGGTAAAAACACCATAAACAGTAAGTATACAATCAAACACTCGCAATAATGGCACTCTCACTAGTTATACAAAATTTATCAAAAATGAGTGATCATATTTTAAGAGCTCAATCAGGGTAAAGCAAGGACCAACCCTGAAATCGCAAAAAAAAAACAGCTTTTCCCTAGAAAATCATTGATGCTCGACAAAATAACAAGCGTGAACCATCGTCGACCGCACCATCAGGTGAGGTGCCGGACAAACGCAAGCCCGTTAAGAAAAAATATATAATAGGCATTTAAAAAAAGATGGTTTAGCATCCTTTAGATTAGTAATAAACATGAAAAAATCACACAACAAATTCTGGCTTATTTACTGATACTATAAATAAGATACACAGACACAGATTACTAATGCCTATGATAACAAGATAGTGATAGCGGTAAAAGCAGTGCACATCCATTTATAATAATAATGTAGATTAGATATACACATATTTCAAATCGGTTTTGTTTCCACAAATGTATAATCATCATAAATAGTATCATTTTTAATTTCATTTCACAAATACATAACATCATAATATCACACTCTCGTAAGGCTTTATGGGGTCCATTCCATAAGAGGTAAAAAAATCGTACTATGGTACTCCCACGAAGGATATAATAGAAAGGAGGGTACTCCTATTAACACCTCACAGAATATAAAAATTCGGATGAACAAAATCATAACTTTTCAGGGGAGCAGTTTAAAGTTTGGTAATAAAATGAATCTTGCGTTTTATTAGCTCTTTGAATAGAATTAGTAAGGGTTATATTATCTGTGGTAAGGGTAGGCACATCTATAGATACGACTTTGAATTGACTGCAAAGTTAATCAGGTCGGTTGCGAAAAACGGTCTGTTTCTCAATGAGATGCTGTTGTCGTCAGCGAAAGACGTAAGTGGAAGTTTAATTCGATACCACGAGCAGTGTTCACGGTAGCTTAGTGTCTAAAGCACTGGCGTACTGAGCCAGGAGTCGCAGGTTCGAATCCTGCTCGTGAGCGATTTTTTCTATACACAATTTATATCTTTGAATATAATATAATGAATAATCTAGCTAGACATGTTAATAAGCTCTCCTTCGTACGTGACATTTATAAACTGTATTGGGTATTTTTTTGTTCAATACAGAATAAAAGGCAACGACTGCGCGGATTGTACGATCTGCAAGGTTAAGCTGCACTTGCCGCGGTCAGTCTGTAGATGGGTGATCGTTTCGTTACACATCGAGACCCCTCCGTGCCTCGGAGGCTGTCGGTCCGGGTTGTCATACGAATATCTATGGCAATCGTTACGGGTAGTCAGAAGCCTGAAAGTCTGACAACTGGTCTATCCTCCGAATGTCAGTATTGCCCAGTAACTGGGTTGCGGGGGTCTGATGGCAGTCGCTCCGTGTACAATACTGATGTTCAGCCGCATCTGGCTAGACTGGAAGCCGACCAAAATATAATTGGGAAAAGGCTCGGAGGATGATGACAGAATAAAAGGTAAAACCTGCCTAAATGTACATCCAGCTGTTTTCTGTGTCTTGATGTAGGACATTTAAATAGTTTGTCCTCGTTTAGGTACATAAAAGTGTTCAAGTTTATCATTAAATTCAGTTTATGTAAATTCACATTGTTAGTCATTCATAATTCATAAGACTCGGATCTTGCTTCGCTCACCGAGTAGTTATCTTCATTTTATTATACAAAAATACGCTTAAACTAGGTACCTATTCTAATAGTGTAAAGTTAATAATAATTAAAACATAGGTATATATCGTCGCTCTACTTTCTCAATCTCGTATCTTAAAAAAAAAAAAAAAATTTTTCATAATATCCTCCACTAATTCTCGTGATATCTGTAGTCCTGAAAAAAAGAATAAATGATCATTATGATTTCTGCGTCTTTGGACTTTTTTTGTTACAAAAGTTTCTCGTACTTATTATTGCCTTCAGGTAATTATGTATCTGGGTCGTAGTACGAGTTTGACAGTTACTACTAAAAGTAAATACTACTGAATATTATTATTCGGGATCGAGTCACTCACTTCCGTAGGAGAGTACCCCTTTTACGAATCCCTACACGTGATCCCTGGGCGGTGCAAATCAGGTGACATACTGGTGGTAGGACACGGCCGACGCCTTGCGACCACCCACGTCAAAGACGTGGCGCCAAGCGACCTAGTCGTGTTCCGGAAGGAGCCCGGTGTAGCCTCTTGAGAGGATGGCCCATTGGGTCGTAATATTTCACTGCCATCCTCTCACCTTTGTTGGGCAAGCGTGAACCATCGTCGATCGCACCATCGCTTAACTTCAGGTGAGGTGGCGGTCAAACGCAAGCCCGGTAAGTATAAAAAAAAATATTATCATAAACTTATTATACTAGCGTAAAGTATAGCAAGTTTATGATTATTATAGTACCTATTCATAACGCATCTTTTCTTTTCTTTCATTTTGTAGCACTTCTAGCAGATACGTGGTGAATTACTAACAGGGGGCCAAGTACGAGTTTAATACTTACGAATACACTTTCATTGTTTACGTAAACTTTCATTCATAAATCAGTAGTACCCCTGGCCGATACGAAGAGGAACTACAGATTTACGAATGAAAGTCGACGAAAACTATGAAAGATTTCGATGGTGTCAAACTTGTACTAGGCCCCTGTAGTATTACAGTAATAGTTTTCATAACAGTCAAACTCGAACTAAGCTAACTGTTATTACTGCTCAAATCCATCTTGAGAAAGCACCGAAGTGTCCATCTCCCCGACCCAAATAGACGCAGTAAGATGCTCGTATGCCCTCGTGACCCATTTAGGACTTCTTTTGCCGGGACACATTTCAACAGTCTCAGCTCCAAAATCTACGACTATATACATAAAGACCTTAATATTGCAGGACTTAGCAAATATAAAGTAAAAAAATTGTTACCGAATGGCTTCTAGAACTAGACTACCAAAAGACTGAAGATCTGCTTGCATATATCGCGTAATACCCCAACTCCATACACACAACGACACATAAAAAAAAATCATACGCACACCCTACACCTCACACCCCACACACATAACCCCCACACACACAAACCCCACACACTCACAACCCCCACACACACACACACATAATATACACCTATTTGTAAAAATAATTTATAATAATTAAAATACTGTTTTGTCAACATCCTTGTCAACATTTTAACTACCGTTGTGTACCATAAATGCTGTCATATTCCACGACTGAACACTGTCTCCCAAAATACAAGCTCCGGCTTAGTTTGGGATCCAGTATCAGTATCTCTTGTAATACATTTATATGGTACCTTTTACTAATGTCATACAGATAATTTAATGATTGTGACAATAAACACCTTTTTATTTTATTTATTTCACTAGAATTTCTAGCAATAATTTTCTATTTGAACACAGATCAGCTAATTTACCAAAGATCTTTCATCAACACTTTGAATCTCTATTTTTCTCTGTGATGATGATTTATAAAAACATGTATGAAACTTACAATAAGTATGCAAGCGCTAATGACGGCAACCTTGTAACGGAGGTCCAGGTCCACGGGGAAGGTGATGACGTAATCATCAGCGTACGAGAACATCTCCTTCATCACACCGCGGAACTTCTTGCTGATGGAACCTATGGTGACTTTTTCCCGGTTCTGTAACTGAAAAGACAGAGAATAGCGTAAATATAGATGGCACTTCTATCAATAATACCTGAAGATGTATTGAAACCTCAACATAGCTAAGAAAATGGCTGTTTAGTTGTTATTTTTAATCGAAGATTAGGAAAAAAATATCCCTTCGACATGAAAAATCGAATAGTAATATTTTTTAGTGTTCCGTACCCCAAGGGAGCCAAACGGGACCCTATTACTCTCTCTACACGTCCTTCCGCACAGTCTATATTCTATGCCGTCCGTCCGTTCATCCGTCCGTCTGTCTATCACAGGGCTGTATCTTTTGAACGATAGGTAGCTGGTTGAAATTTTCTGAATCTGTGTTGCTTTGACACTCATATCAAATATCACGACAAATACTAAAAATAAAAAGTCTAAATCCAAAGGGGCTTGGACCTTGACCTTGGACACATACATGAAACCTCGAAAAACATCAATTTTATTCAATGTTTTTGTTCCTGCTCTATCTTTAAAACGGTAATATATACCAGCGCTAAACTTGGTCAGATTATAGTGCATATTATGTAGTTTAGCAACAAATACTAAAAATAAGACATACATAGACATATGTGGTGGTACCTGCGTAAGAAAGACATGCAAGAATTCATATTTCACGCATGGTGCGGTGGTCTTTTGATGAACTCTCGTAAATTAAATCAGTTTCTTTGTGGTATCAGGACAATGGGTGGTACAGAACACTTAATGCGTGAGTCCGACTCGCACTTGGCCGGTTTTAAACCTTTGCTCTGACCAAAGGTTTCAAAAAAGACAATCTAATATAACATTATATAGGTAAGTACGTAAGATTTAAAACACCCTCTAAAGTTAAGAGGTAGAATAATCTGACGATGGTCATCGGCCATGTAGACACCGGCCTTTCCCTGTAGGCTGTACCCCTAACTAGTACGAGTTTGAGACGTTTGAGACTACTGCTACAGTATTCGTAGCTGCCAAAATTGGGGTACTACTACTAGTAAAAAGTCCCTATGGGAAGTCAGTCCGTATTAATTATACAAACTGACTTCCCAGGGACCTTATCGTGTAAAAGATGCTTTACCTTAAATTCATAGTCAGTGACTTCTCCCTTGATCCTGAGCGTGGGCCTGTCGTTGGCATCGTTGACGCTGAACACGGGTGTTAGGAAGGTCGACTCCTTGCGGACCACTGTCACCAGCTTGCCATTCATGGACATCTCCACCTTGTCTGTCATGAACACGCCCGGCCGACGGAGGGAGAACGCCTGGAACATGTGGCAGGAATACTACAAATTGTACCCTTTTCGTGAAACCTGTAATCCTGTACCCCTAGTGCGAGTTTGAAAGTTACGAATTTATACCGAATTTTGAAAGTGACGACGTCTGTGGTCCAGTGGTTCAAGTGTCGGACTGCTGATCACGAGTTCGTGGGTTGGATTCCCACAGGACACAAATATTTATGTGATGAACGTAAGTGTTTGTGTTGATCTGGGTGTTTCTTGTGCATTATAAGTACGTATTTAAAAAAAAAAGTATATAAGTATTACATCCATTGTCTAGTAGGTACCGATAGTACAAGCTCTGCTTGGTTTGGGACTAGATGTAGCTGTATAAAACCGTCCGGAAATATTAATTTTATTTATTTTATTTTATATCGATCTAGATGACATCCGACTAGGTGGCTTCGCTCCCGTGTTTTCTTCATACAAACTTTCAACCCCTAATAAGGGATGAATTTTCAAAAATCCATTCTTAGAGCTGACCACAAACCAGTTAGCCTCTAGACGTCGATTAGCTGGACACCCCCGGTCACCACGCATATGCAGTAGCACTGCATATCATACGCCCCGCCGCCAATCAGGACGTTAGTCCGTCAGCGAGCGGCACCAATCATACGGACTCGTATCACCGAACTTTTGAACCGACCAATCATAACGCGCCGTCCACCCCCCGGCCCCCGACAACATTTTACGACTGTGTTCTCATGCAAAAGTTTGTTTATGCGGCGTCTTAAGGCTGGAGATCACTACTACACATGTATGGAAATCTAAATTTCGACTAATTTGACAGTTCAAAAATTGTTGCCATTCCTTTCTTGTATATTCTATTAGTAAAAGAGAGCGATAGTTTAAAATAAGTTTAGTTTGTGAACAAGAAAATCGACATCAGCGTCTAATAATACAGTGACATTTGCGATAAATTAAAAACCTCTAGGGCTTACTTTGTTTTCGCATCGGGAAGGTGTTCAGGGAGACAAAAGTCTCCCCTGGGACGTGACTTATAGGCGTAGCACAGGGGGGGGCACCGGTAGCATAACCCATTCCCGGAGTGCCCCTCTTGTGCTGAAGATGGCCTCCGGGGAGGTTTTAGTGCGGTAAAAATCCCATACACCGCAGCCTCTTTCCTTTGAGGCTGGTAACTGGTAGCCTTTTGAAGGTTTCCTCCTCGAGAAGAAAAAAAAGGGCTTACGGTTACAATCACAATATTTTTTTTAAGAAGGACATGTAAGCTATAATAATTGTATCTTATGTCTTGCTTTTCAGTCGCATAATTGAACTTAATGTTTACTACAAAGTAGAGAGTGGTCAGTGGTCTCGAACCTATCGATTTTTCGGTATTTCTACCGATATGAGGGCTGTCCTACCGATATACCAAAACTGTTCAATTTTTCTACGATTTCTTAGCAAGGGCATTTAGGAAAGAAATTACTATTTTCCGCCCATTCATTTGCCAATATATTGCCAATGTATAAGTCGAAAATTACAAATCACCGATTGAAATAAGTGTTGTAGGAGTAGGCTATAATCTGTGGCTATGATAGAAGGTAGGCATTTAAGAAAATGTTTATAGTTTAGTTTTGTTTAATCTAAATTTAAATAAGTCAATAATATCATCATCATCATCATCATTTCAGCCGAAAGACATCCACTGCTGGACATAGGTCTTGTACATAGGCTTGGGGGAAGCATCGCCAAAAAAATATAGTAAATAATATGTATAAGTATAATTGACTAATGATTATTTCGATCATATCCAGTAAAATTGTATGGTGAATTATGTCAGTTTCTAATAATTTACAAGGATAACGGAATTTTAAATTGAGAAATTCGATGAAATATTTATTTTTACATATTATACCGATTTTAGATACAAATGTACCGATTTTTGGGGGCAGCTCTACCGATTTTGCATTTTGACGTTCGAGACAACTGAGAGTGGTTATTTATAGCAAGTAAAAACTTAGTACGAAGCCCAAGACCAGAGGGCACTGGGTCATACCCTCACCGCCTAGGTCTTGCGTCATCATGACAAATATAGTAGATACCTACTCAATACTCAATGGTTTATTGCATTCCTTAATTAATTGTACCTTACTAGGTGACGCCAGTGGGTTCACTCCGGTGTTTTCTCCATACAATCTTTACCACCCATTTTCCTCCCTTTAAAGACGGAATTTAAAAATACCTCCTTAGTGCACTTCTAGGTTACTCAAGGAATATTTCTCCCAAATTTCCAATCTCCAGTCAGCCAGTCAGTCACGGTACTGTTTTATAGCTATAAAATATGGAGTTATTGTGATAACATTTTCAAACAAAACAACATTGTGCAACTTGTTATCATTGTAAATATAGTACTATGTGTATGTATAGTAATTATATCTTCAAGTCAAGTACCTACAATAGGCTCGCCCCCTATTACATGGGACTTATAACATAACTGGCGGAATGTGGGTGTACTATACGCCTCTGCCTACCCCTTCGGGTAAATACAGCGTGATGTTATGTTATCTACAAGTTATAAATTCGACCGACTTCATAACTTGTAGTAGGCATAGGTACCTACTAGGTTGCACATCAGTCGTTGATGCAAATTGAACTAAATTGACGCATTCGCAGTAAATGCACAAATATATATTTTCAAGGGTAAATTTTAATGGATGTTAGAACATCCAAGCTCACATAGGCATCGAACGAAATGGAAACAGGCACGCCAAGTGAGTGGCATTTTTTTTTAATGGGCTTGCGTTTGACCGCTGCGTTACCCGTTTGTTATATACATGTTATATACTACAGCAAATTGTCAAAGATGTCTGTCTCCTGAATAAGTACGTACACAAACCATGACTCACTTCATTCAAGGCAAGTAGCAAAACAAGATTGATTAATGATCTTGCAGGACTAGGTACTTAATACTATCTTATCATCTACTTGATGATATTTCGAAGGCAAATCAATAAATAAATGATGTCCCTCTCTATCTTGCAAATATTAATGCTTCATTGCTTCACTCACATACATAAATGTCTATGCAAAAATGTATGAAAGGCCGACAAACCCCTACGTTTATTCTGTGTCCCTATTACCAGCCCACTATGTGGATAGTGGGCTAGTAATAGGGACACTATCCACACACAACTCTATTACGAAATTTCAGGTAACACACACGTATACAATTACTGAGCAAGCCTGTTTTATGGTAGCCCACACCGCAATTTAGCCTGTTAATTAGCCTTTATGACGTAATTCTTGGGTGGATCCAAAATTGTTTGCACTTTCACAATTTATGTGGTCTGTAAAAATACCTTAATAATGGAGTGATGTCAATATATTATGGTCCTGTGTGGTCGTTGGGTCCTAAAAAGAGCCTCCACGAGGGGCGCTATACAATTGATCGTCCGGCGCACCCTGTGCAGTCAGCCCCGCTACCAACCTGCTGACTGGTTAATCTTTTCCCCACGGCATGAGCTGTTATCATTATGTAGCTCATGTCGACACGACAGAAGAAGAAGACGAACACAACCACAGGGGCGTGATTCTTGCGTCGTAGACATTATCTCGAACTCGACATAATGTCGTAATAAGATGGCGAATGTCGATTGAAAAAAAAAATCGTATTCTCATAATGTCAAGTTAGAGATATGTGATAATAGTACTATTAGATATTCTGTGGATATGTCTTCGCCTAGCGCTCTATCCAAAGTGGTTCAAAGCAGTTGACATTACCGGCGACATTTTTCGTAGAGATTTAAAATTAGAGATTATCTCGAATTAGACATTTATCCCTTTAACGCGAGAATTGGGGCTCTGGACCTTAGAATAATGTCTTATTACTCTAAGCACTGGACGAGACAAGAGCTTCCACGAGTGACGATATTTAATTGATCGTCCGGCGCACATTGGGCAGTCAGCCCCGCTACCAACCTGCTGACTGACTAATCCTTTCCCCACGGCATGAGCTATTGTCATTATGTAGCTCATGTCGAAACGATAGAAGAAGAAGCACTGGACAATATTTATGTTGTCTTACCGTTTTCCCTTGGCAGTCTACGGCATCGATGTGAAAGCCCCTGATGTGTCCTCGCGTGAGACAAGAAAGGACACCTCCATCCTCCTTCAAGTTAAACAGAGTATCCCCGTCAGCTGTGTTCACCAAGAACTTGTTGCCGCTTAGTCTTGTCGACTTCTGGTGAACGTGGACGACCCCCAGGTGGAGTAAGCGGTCCATACCTGGAACTGAAGCGATCATTGTTTCATGAAATATGATGTTCAAATGATGAAGCGCTTTCCAAAGCGGCTTATCAAATATTGCATTAGCTGAGTGTCCTGTTTAGATAAAACCTGTACCTGAATGAATGAATGAATGATTTATTATTATTGGGTACCTATCTCTTGAAAATTGTTGCGATCGATTGACATTGGAATTGTCAGTAATCACTTTTGAATGCAACAATGATGGCGCCAGCGCCACATTAGTAATATAGTAATATTAACCCAGAGATCTGACATGTACCCGCTACCGCAGGTATAGTAATAGTAATAAATTTGTATTTCTCTCTTCACAAAGGTGGGCTTAATAATATAAATAGGTAGGTACCTACCTTAGAATTATGTAACAAATAAGTGTATCTGTCTGTGTATTAACCATTCATCAGTAAAAAAATGGAAATATAAGTTCGGTGCTAGGTGTTTCCTGGAATCGTCGTCGCGTTGGAATCAATAATAACGAAATATATAAAAAATTAAGAGAGAGCTGTTCAATGCTATTCTAAATTGTGATTAGGTATTTTTAAGTTTTATATTTTGTTGTCACATTGTCGAAGAGATCACAGAGGGCTAAAGATCTTGATGTGATACCTTAGTGGGTCCAGTTAACAGTGAAATATTGGCCCTTTCACAAAATAATTAAGTATACTCATAAGAAGAACTCTTATGTATTATTATCGTGACAAGCAAATCTTGAATCCCTAAGACCACTTCAATGAAGAAATTACCATAGAAACCACGTTTATCAGGCAGATTTACATAGGACTTATATTTTATGAAGATCTCCAATCCTCAACACAGTTCGTGATAAAAACCACTCGTCAAGCTAGGTATACAACAATCTGTCGAAACGTCTCACGATCACGTCATAATGTAATAGTTATTACACTATGATCATGTTTTGCAAATTTCCGTAAAATTCCCGAATCTAAGAAATCTGTAACACAGCTTTATGTCAAATGTTGCATTTTGCTGATGTCTAGATCGAGGACACGATTGGCGCAGTGGTAACCGATTGGCTTCTGGGCTAAGGGTCGCGGGTTCGATTCTCCCACGAAACAAATATTTATATAATTATTCTAGCCCTGCGCCCTTCGCATGCGTAAATAGGTACGCATGAATACGATACACTGCACTGTTTACGTTTTAAAGGCTCAGCAAGGTCACTTTTTTCTCGATTAATCATTAAACAAAAAGAAAAACAAAACATTCATTTAGTAAACACATATCAATGGCGTCGATTCTCTTGTTCACGAAGTAAACGTATTTTAAATTATTGCTCTCTTTTACTAATATTAGATACAAGAAAGGGATGGCAAAAATTTTAGAACTGTCAAATTAGTCAGAATTTAGATTTCCATACAAGTTTAGTCGTGATCTAGAAACATGCCCACTAAAATACAAAGAAATGTAACACGTAAACTAATTTGACAGTTCTAAAATTGTTGCCATCCCTTTCTGGTATATACTATTAGTAAAAGAGAGCGATAGTTTAAAATAAGTTTAGTCCGTGACAACTGAAAGTTATTTATTAAACACATTTAATTAGGTAAATCTATGGGACAGTTAACAAACGCGTTTCCTGTGAACAAAGCAGACATAACATTCGTGAGTTCGTGACCATAGAAATCTAAATTAATAAGGTAATAGAAGCGGTAAAGGCGCATGAACTTGTCGCCGCGTAATAAATTTTAATTTTAATCTAAATATTGACATAATTCCTGTTTCTATTTTTATTCATACCTATCTTTACTCTTTGTTTAATAAAAAGATTATTTAAATGGTAATTGGGAAGTTCTGTATTTTAATCATGCATTTATATTTTAAATACAAACTTTGTATTGATTCTTATTAACTAACGAAGTCTTGGAAGAATCCAATTAAGAATACCTAATTAGAAATTATTACTGAGATGACCTTTGTATTTATTAATCAAAAAAGTAACTATTGAATATTTTCTTACCTGTATCTTTTACATCGGCAGTAGCCATTATCAAGTTCAAAACAAATAAATTCAAAGAAACAACACGTACCTACTTAATTAAAAGTCAATTAAAAAAAAAAACACTAACACCTGGAGACACGCGACTCATTTTAGTGAAACAAACACTTAATTAATGTTTACAACCCCAGTGCGATTGATGGTGAAGTCAAGTTTAAGATTTAATATAACTACAGAATGTTTAATACTATTTTTACGGAATCGTACGTGACTGTTATCCACAAGGCTGACCGCCTGACTGACTGCAAAGAGTGCAGAGGACTGGCGGAGAGTCTAGAGGTCTAGAGCAGCCTTTCTCAAAGTGGGCGATAACGCCCCCCGTGGGCGCTGCAGGCCTAAAGGGCGGCGGACCGAAGACCCAGAAAAAAATGGGGGCATTGTGTAAAGGCTTGGGGGGCGATTTGTAATTTCATCTAGCTAGGAGGACTCTTAGACACCGACTGAACTCTCGACTTTCGACTACAACTTGTGAACATCAACTAATATTAATTAAGAGATTGCTCAAACTTGGTTCGATATTTCTTCCGCGTAGTTCATATATCTGTCCTGTTTTATTGAATAAATAAAATAAAAGTCATGTCATCGGTCGCTCCGTTTCGAAATGAAAGTGGACACAAACAGACAAATAAAAAAGCAACAGACATACTTTCGCATTTTAATAGTCATTAGTATTCCTAGATAGGTAATTTTCGTAAATAATAATAGACCGCGGGCAATCATTTTTTAACAAGTTTTTGTTCAATAACCCGATTTGTGCATTCCTGTATCAATCGGCTGGTTCATTTAATTTGATGTTATAGTGGTTTTAAGTAGGTGTAAAAATGGGGGTGCTAAAAAAAAAATATTCTCAAAGTGGGCAGTAGACAAAATAAGTTTGGGAACCACTGGTCTAGAGTCTCGTACTAACGCAAACCCATTAGCTGTTGTATACTATTGAATCTACTTATACTGATAGATAGTGTATGTTGTTTTGCTTAGGTCTGGCTATAGTGCCATTTACCCCACATGACCTAGCATCGACTTTGGGCGCATTCTGTCTGTTGCACTGTTACCAAAACATGTCTTCAATAACGTTATAAAATTTACATGTTGATGAAGGTCAGGGACCGTAGTGGTGGGGTAGTAGTGAACCCAAGCAACAATGTTATACTATAGTGCACACTGCACAGGCCTGCAGCAATAATAACTCTCTCTTATTCTATTATTTGCTAGTACGCTTATACATACACTTATATATACTTAGCATACACGGGGTTTGTTCGGCTTTCTAGTACATCCAGTTCTTATACGTTAACTTATTATCATCTCAAAGAGTATGTATTGCGATCTGTGAGCGCTATGCAGCCGCTCATTGCCTGACATAGGGTCGTTTCGCTGGTTTTCGGCCATTTAGTGGAGTTGTCAACTTAAAGGCACCAGAAAAAAATATTACCATTGTGCTAGCCTAGTACTATCAATGTTAATGTATAGCCTACATAGTGTAGTTTCAATTTTTATAATAATTTGGTGCTTTAACATAATACTCTTTTTTATAATAATTTTTAATGTAAAAAATGGGCATTTCGCTAGTTTTCGGCCACAAATTTCAGATTTCGGCCTACATGAATTTTAGTTTTCGGCCACTGCTTTAGATGGAATAGAAAGGTGGTACAAATGAAATATTTATTGTGAAATTATAATAAAATGTATTTTATTAATTGAAAATAATTATTGTCAATCAGGTACCATCATAAGATTTTAGTTAATCTTACCAAATCACTTAGTTTCATACATTAAATTAATATCTTTGTAACTAGTCTTTATTTTTATTTAGATTTATGGGTCCACTAGATGCCCGAAATAAATAATTTTTAATTTAATTTAATTTAATTTATTAATTAAAATACAAATCATCTGATTTAGTATTTGCAGGGTATTTTCACTGTAAATATACTTTTCAGTCGCAGTCTCCATACAATTATTGCTATTTAAAAAATAAGGTATTAAACAATAACTTCGAATATCATAATCAGTCATTTATCATAAAAATTAAGGTCATCATCATTTCAGCCGAAAGTCAAAGACATCCACTGCTGGACATAGGCCTCCCCCAAGCATCGCCACAACGACCGTTTCTGCGCTTTCCTTATCCAGCTGATTCCCGTGACCTTTACCAAGTCGTCGGTCCAGCTTGTGGGGGGCCTACCCATGCAATGTGCCCTGCCCACTGCCACTTGTATTTGGCAATTCTTAGCTTCGTTCTACTGCGAATTTCCTCATTTCTGATTCGATCACGCAGGGACACTCTGAGCATAGCCCTCTCCACTGCCCTTTGGGTGGTCTTATCAGACCCATTACCATTACCAGACCATGTTTCAGTGTCGTAAAACGGTTTGCTAGCACACTCTGATCAAAGACTTTTGTCTTGAATCTAAGGAGAATTGAAGGAGTTATTGCCTAGCTTCCTGTACGCTGCCTAAACGAGTCGGACTCGACGATTAACCTCTTGCTGGAAGTCGGACCTACCCAACTGGACAGTTTGTCCTAGGTATAAAAACTCGTCAACAACATCGAGTGCAGTCTCCTATATTTACGGGAATGGGTACTAACCTAACAAACCTAACATAACCTACATAACACAAACACCAACATACAGATAATCATAACCTTACAACAACACACACATAACCAGTAACCATATAACATAACCTACACACATGACTTTAACACACAACCTTTGAACGTAAGCTTTGTTTATGATGTTTATTTCTTTCTACTGAGGTCATTGAGCATTGTTCTGAGGTCCTCCATAGTCTCAGCCATGACTACTATGTCGTCGGCAAACCGAAGATGAGTAATGTACTCGCCGTTCATGTAAATGCCTAGCCCTTTCCAGTCCAGAACCTTGAACACATCTTCCAATGCCACAGTTAACAGTTTTGGAGAAATCATATCTCCCTGCCTCACACCTCTCTGCAGAAGGATAGGTTTCGAGGCTTGGTCCTGTCGTCTGACTGACACAGTGGCGCTTCAGCACTTCGATGTACCGATAGTCAATCTGGCACCATTGAAGAGACTGTAGTACAGCCCAATTTTCGATCGAATCGAAGGCTTTCTCGCAGTCCACAAACGCTAAACAGAGAGGCAGGTTATATTCTTCGGTCTGCTCTTTGCCGCAGCGTATGTATCTGGTTTACGGTGCTAAAGCCTTTTCGGAATCCGGCTTGTTCGGGAGGCTGGAAGTCGTCAAATATACGCGCGAGACGGTTCGTAATGACCCTCAAAAACAGCTTGTAAACATGGCTCAGAAATGAGATGGGCCTATAGTTCTTCAGTAGAACATTATAGCCCTTTTTGAAGAAGACCATCACACGTATGCTCCGTGCCGGTGGCGTTCTTCCCTTGAGTATGGCGGAATTAAACCACTTCTGAAGGGCCTTAAAAATTGGTTTTCCACCGCCTTCAAGAGTTCGCCCGTTCACCCAGCTCCTTGTTGATTTTGAGCTGTTTCAGAGCCATCCTAATCTCGTACAGGCTGTCGGACGTCCGATATGTCTTCGGAATAGTGTCGGATCAATCGAGCTCTTGTTCGCCCAATTTGCAGCGGGTTTTATTATTGACGTGTATAGCTGTCCATAGAATTTCTCGACCTCTCTCAAGAGCTCTGATTTGGAGGATACAACTGCCATCCTTGGTCCTTAGTTTTGCTAGCTGGTTCTGCTCAATAGGCAGGTCTATTGCGACATTTTTGAGCCCTCGTTCTTCTCTATCGCGTCTTTAATACGTTCAGTATTAAATCGGCGTAGGTCGCTTTTCAAGGACTTTGAGATCTTTTATTGCGCCGCCGGTGCTTAGACGCATCATCTGAAGACAGCAGAATCATCTTTTTTTTTTTTTTTTTTTTTTTCTTTTTTTTTTTTTTTAGCCTTTGTACCCTGTTGTGCATAAAGAATTAAATAAATAAATAAATAAATCATCTCGCGTCTTTCCGCCATGAGCTCGAGAGTATAGTCAGAGAGCTTTTTGGTTCTATTTGTACGACGGGTCTTAAAGATCCTTGTTGTATCTTGAGTACCTAATGGTGCATTTTTTTTCTTTATTTCCTCAGGCTTTAAAGGAATCATCTGAAATATATTTGAACATCTTCTTCCAAAAACTGTTCGTGAATGACTAATTATTTACTGAAATGGTCGAAAACCAAAGCAGCATTCCGTTTTCGGCCACTCTCACCTTTCATACAATTTTATGTTGGCCGAAAACTGAATCATAATTATAGACTTATTCTAGTTTTCGGCCACTACCGAAATGGGTATTTTAGTTTCATCGTTAATCTTATAAATTGCAGTATTTTGGTGGCCGAAAACTGAAAGCTAGTGTCTTCGCAAGCATATGATTCATTATAAATGAAGAGAAGACTAAAAGCGTGTAATTAAATAAATTAAAGAGACAAAAGTATCTAGGCTGAACGCGAGCTAGTTTTCGGCCGCATGGCCGAAAACCAAACATTTGGACAATTTTCCAAGTTACTTTCCGGTCACCTAAATTATTAACTTTAAAATCAAAATATTACACTTATCAATGTACAAATAAAGTAATAAATTATATAAGCAGTGGAATATATGCACATTATTAGATAATCCTAGTAAATACAACAAAAAACATGCTTTTGAGTGGATCGCGCGCCACTATTTTTTTCGCTCTTTCCCACACTTGTTGACAACTCCAGTGCTGGGGTCGAACTAAGCAATTTATTATAATTCACGTGTTGTGGTTACCTGATCAAGTTATGTTAGAAGATATAATGCAACTTTTTGCGGTTATATTAAACTTCATTTCGTGTGATAAAATGCATTAAAATCGTTATTAAATCAAATTTACTGATTCACCCTAGCCAAAAGGCCGAAAACCAGAGGCGGCCGGCTAACCAGCACAACGACCCTATAATGTTAATAATCGGAAATATTGATTTTTAAATATGATAAAGGACCTGAAAATGTATTGCCTATTAATTTGTGTGGGTCTCCCCTTAAAATTGTAAACAACTTTAAATATCTTGGACACATTGTAACCGCTGACCTTAGTGATAATCTAGATCTCGAAAGACAAAGGCGAAGCATTGCTTGTAAAAGTAACATGCTCGCCAGACGATTTGCATATTGTTCGAAGCAGGCTAAAGTGACCCTGTTTAAGGCATACTGTCAGGCGTTCTACACTGGCCAACTCTGGTATAAGTACACGAAGAGTACTTACAACACTTTTCGTGTACAATACAACAACGCGTTCCGGGCCTGCCCTGGCGGTGTAGCGAATGTTTGCTGAGAACATTGAGGTAATATGTACTACGTACTAGAGACGACGCCTCAAATAAATTTTTTGTAACACGCCTTAGAGCTCCTGCACTCTAACTCACTTAGTCTGTGCCAGGCCGTGAGGCCGCTTGCCACAACGTGACGTGACCAAGTGCTAAGTTTTATTACGTAAATATGCCTTCATGTGCATTGAGATACTGTTCTAACAACTCGAGAAACCTAGGTAAAAGTCAAGAAGTGACTTTTCATCAATAAGTTCTATATATCATCTATAAACAAACGTAATTTTATTTTATTTCATCAATTGTGAATTGTGTTGATGCGTCATAGCGGTGGCGGCCATGTTTCGGTGATAGTCTAAGCGCAGACGTGACACTATCGAGTTGTAATGTATAATACCAAATGGCAGTGTTGGGCAAAATTTAGTTTGATTAATGATTGATGACTAAGATTGCATCCGTCAATCATGAATTCATGACTAATGATTGATTAATTCAATCATGGCGTGCTGACTGATGATTGATTAGTTTTAATCTGTTAAATAATTATGACCAATATTCCCATGACTAATCTTCTTCCGCTGGATGCGGAAAGCGCAGGACCGGTCTCTGTGGCGATGCTTGGGGGAGGCCTATGTTCAGCAGTGGACGTTTTTCGGCTAAAATGATGATGATGATGATGAATATTCTTCTTATCTTAACTATTATAAAACTGTAAATGTGTTTGTTTGTTCGAGCATCACGCTAAAACTACTGGACCGATTTTGATGAAACTTTTTGTATTTAAAAGCTAATGATTAGACTAAACAACTAGCATGTTTTAAAAAAGAAAGAAAGAAAATATAAATAAATAAGTTCGTGGCGCGATGCGGATAGAACGTGCATGCGCATAGCTGTAGCGCGCATGCAGAGTGGTCAAAAATTCTGATAATGATGGGGCTCGATAGGTATACGGTCAAAAATTCTGATGGCCAAATTTTCTAAATTATAGCTCTTAGACCCATCGTCGCCTATACCGCAAAGTTTGAAGACAAAAGTCTTCAACCAGTGCGTCCTGCCTGTCGTGACTTACGGTGCCGAGACGTGGACACTGACAGTTGGGCTAGTCCACAAGTTTAAGGTCGCTCAGCGAGCTATGGAGCGAGCTATGCTTGGAGTTTCTTTGAAGGATAAAATCCGAAACGAGATTATCCGGAGAAGAACCGGAGTGACCGACATAGCTTGTAGAATCAGCAAGCTGAAGTGGCAGTGGGCTGGCCATGTCTGTCGAAGGACCGATGGCCGCTGGAGCAGACGAGTCCTTGAGTGGAGACCGCGAATCGGCAAACGCAGCGTAGGGCGCCCCCCTGCCAGGTGGACGGACGACCTAAAGATAGTGGCCGGGGGGGACTGGATGCGGAAGGCAGAGGATCGAGCGTTGTGGCGCAACTTGGGAGAGGCCTATGTCCAGCAGTGGACTGCGATAGGCTGAGTTGATTGAGACCCATCGTCTTGGTACTCAAATGAAAGGGCTCGATGAGCTCTAGACTAATAAATGGTCAAAACTTCGGATGACCATATCTCCTAAACCATAGGTCTTAGACCCATCATGTTGGTACTCAAATGAAAGGGCTCGATGAGCTCTAGACAAATATATGGTCCAGACTTCTGATGGCTATATTTCCTAAACTAAAGCTCTTAGACCCATCATGTTAATACTTAAATTGAAGGTCTCGATGAGCTCTAGCCAAATATATAGTCCAAACTTCTGATGGCCATATCTCCTAAACTATAGCTCTTAGACCCATCGTGTTGGTACTCAAATGAAAGGGCTCGACAAGATCTAGACAAACATATGGTCAAAACTTCAAATGCCCATATCTCCTAAACTATAGCTCCTAGACCCATCGTGTTGGTACTCCAATGAAAGGGCCTGACGAGATCTACACAAATATGTAATAAAAAAAAACCGGCCAAGAGCATGTCTGACCATGCTCAGTATTATAGGGTTCCTTAAGTAGGTCTAATCACAAACGAATCAAATCGAATATTAATCATTGCTATTTAATTTTTGCAAACAGCGCCACCTAGCGCTAAATTTATGAAGCTAAATTTAAGAAGTGTGTTTGTTTTTTGTGATTTTTTTAAATAGAAAGTAACTAAAGGAGCATTATTTGCTACTATAATTTTTCTCTAAGGTCAATGACCTATGAACTAGGACGTCTTAAGTATTTTTCAGTTTTCTCAGTATAACTCGAAAATGTATAATCACATTATACTCAAAATAATTTTAAAAGAGAGTTTTTATAAAGGTCTATCAATGTTGAAGACTATAAGTTTCTACGTTGCATAGTTTAGAAATGGCAGGGGGGGGACACATTGCAAGCCACTTTGGCGAACTGTATTTCGCAGATGGTATACCTGATAAAAAGTTGTGTATGAAACATTACCTTCATTTTAGTAGACCTATTCAACGATACCCCACGCGAGGGGGTGCAGCGAAAAAACAATTTCCATCCCCATTTCACATGTATGGGCGCCACCCCTAAAATACGTAATCAAGATTTTTTTATTCTTTTAAAATTGAGATCTATATCTAGACCATTTTTTGACGAAATTTCATTTACTTATGTTTATAACTGTAGAAGTTATTAAGCTGTAAAGGATTAGGACAGACGGACAGACGGATAGACGGACAGACGGACAGACGGACGGACATGACGAAACAATAAGGGTTCCTTGTAGGACTTCGGAACCCTAAAAACCAGCCAAGCAATTTTCACCCTTATTGACATTTAGGGACAAATTGTTTCCTTTTTATATTTGGACTAGTAATAAATGATAGGTATCAAATTTTATGAAATTAAATATTTGTCAGTAAGGTCTAAAATCGCTTGGCTGCATTTTTTATCATATATTTGGGTAGATCTCGTCGAGCCCTTTCATTTGAGTACCAACACGATGGGTCTAGGAGCTATAGTTTAGGAGATATGGTCATCAGAAGTTTTGACCATATATTTGTCTAGATTTCGTCGAGCCCTTTCATTTGAGTACCAACACGATGGGTCTAGGAGCTATAGTTTAGTAGATATAGTCATCAGAAGTTTTGACCACATATTTGTCTAGATTTCGTTGAGCCCTTTCATTTGAGTACCAACACGATGGGTCTAAGAGCTATAGTTTAGGAGATATGGCCATCAGAAGTTTGAACTATATATTTGGCTAAAACTCATCGACGCCTTTAATTTGAGTACTAACACGATACGTCTAAGAGCTTCAGTTTAGGAGATATGGCACCAGAATTTTCTTCGCGCATACGTCCATTCGCGGTAAAATACATGTTCAAATAAAATTTCTATGAAAAATACACCAACTATCTGTTAGTAACATGACCTTGTAAACATCATGAAAGCTTATGAAATTATGAATTATGAATAAAATCTAAAATCATTTACGATGAAATCATTTGAATCATTTACATGATCAAAGTGTTGGTATTACCATATTACACAGCAGAAACTGAGCAAACTTATGTTAGATAAAAAGGTAATTAAAATATTGTGTTGTAGTTTAAACAGTAATAGTAGCAGTAGTATCGTCGTTTAATCATTTATGTTGTGGTGTGGTGATCCCTATGTACACGCAGGTATCAAGTGGGCAGAATAAACAGACTGTCGCATCTGCGCGCATGGATAGGCGTGTTTATGTTCTATGATGACATAAACACGCCCCGCTCAACCCGCGCTAGCCCCGCGGTGAGCAAACTGTGCGATATTTTTTCTTTGTGATGTCGTCTCTAGTACGTAGCAGGGTTGTTGCGAATATCAGCATCAGCATCAGCATCCGCTGATCATCAGCATCATTTTCAACATCAGCATCAGCATCAGCATCCGCATTAAAAGATGCTGATATTTATGCTGATGTTCATGTTGTAACGAGACCGAAGGGGGAGGGGCTTATGGCACATTTTTTTGTTTCGGTTGTGAGTTTTGACCGCTAGGATAGTTATTAATCTGAGGCTAGTATAATAAGTTTATGGGTTTGACCAATCATAGCATAGATTAGTGCACTTCGGTGATTTTTAGCAAAACCAAAACAAACTTGTCTATTACGACAAATGTCAACAGCAGACAGTACAGTTGAAAGAGGCGTTCTAACAAAAAGGACAATGTGGAGCTATTATAGTCAGCTTCTTCTTCTCCGGGTCAATGGCTCTCATGTAGTTCACACTGTATTCATGTGGTATTTGGCCACCTCTATGGCGTCGTTTGTGGCTTTGTTCAAATCGTTTCTTGTGCAGGTAGCAGGGCACAAGGGACAAGTGAGCAAATGGGCCATGGACTGAATGGGGGCCCCGCAGCTAATAAAAAGCCAAGGATGAAAATAATTTATGCTGGATTGCCTTTGCTGGTTAAAAATAACCAAGCTCTTCATTAATGAATGCAAATCATAACAGAAGCATTAAGATAATAAGGGGAACTCTACATAACAAAGAAATATTGGCGTTTGCGTTCGCGCTGCTCCTTTGTGCGCTCAAAGTAGGTCCATCATTCATCATCATCATGTCAGCCGAAATCCACTGCTGGACATATGCTTCTCCAAGCAGTTTGGGTGAATATGCCATAATCGCCACGCTTGGCAGGCGGGTTGGCGATCGCAGTTGGTGCGTTAAATACTCAGAGAACGCTGCTGCCCAGAGGATTCTAGTGAATCTTTTAGTCGCCTTTTACGACACCCATGAGAAGATATAGGGTGGTGCAATTCTTTAAGTCTGGCACCACACGGAATAAAGTAGGTCCAGTTTAAATAATTTCACTTACAAAAGGTTTCTTTCTTTATATGCAAAAACTTTTGTATGTTTATCTCTCGTTTATTTAAGCACAGTGAAAGAAAGCTCAAATGCTTTTTATATAAAAAGAAAAGCCTTAAAACTCCTTTTAAAATGCGCCTAAAATGGAGTAAAGTTTTCGGTAATCCTAAAAATAAATTGCGCTCGCTACGCTCGCGCTAGTGTGCAGGTTTCTTGCGGGTTTGTCTCGTGTACATTTTCAATGTTCATGTTATGTTTTTCATAATTTACCAGATTTTAGTTAATAATTCGTAAATAAAAATGTAGGGTCGCGATTTTTTTTCCTAGGGCTGAAATGAAAACATGAAAAAGTTTCGTTTGTTATATTATTTAGCCCTTAATTTTAAATTTTGATTAATCACCGTAAAAGTTTAAAAAAGGCACTATTTTTAGCCTTTAACCAATATCGGATTTTTATAAAAAGATATATTATGTAAATAAATTCAAATTACATTTTTATTTAAATTCATAAGAATCAGTACACATTTCCAATTCAAAAAAATCAGCATCAGCATCAGCATCCGCTGATGTCAATGTCAAAAATCAGCATCAGCATCAGCAACCGCTGATGTGATAAAATTCTGGATCAGCAACAACCCTGGTACGTAGTACATACTACATATTACCTCAGTGGCTGAGAACAGGGTCGATGATATTTATGCCGTAAGCCGTAATGCGTAGGCTTAGAGCATCATTTCATCTAAGACTTATTAAATGTAAAAATGGCATTGTAACCACTGTATTCCGCACTATTTACTTGGCCACGGAATGTTCTAATCTAATCTGAATTTTATTTTATTGAATTATTGAATTGAAATGTAATTTTAAACACTTAACTATAAATAAATAAAATTAGTAGTATAATAAGAATAATAATTGTCTAATTGATTAATGAAGGTAACAAATCGCGCTAGTAAAAATCGCTGATGTGGACTATAAGCAGGTGAGATGTAGTCGGAAGGGCATGTAGGGTGCTACTCCCGGTGGAGCCCGCCCCGCCGCTATTTATTTTTTAAACAGAACTTTTTATTATTAGGTATACCTATTACCTACCCAACTATCGGCCGACAATTTGGTTTATTGGGTTCTTATACGTATGTAATCTATAGATGTATGTATTTACGCATGCGTAAATGCGTAAAAAATAATAAAATAATATACCTACATATGTACAACTTTTATTCACGCAATTTGAGAAACTAGTTTTTTCAGAATCACGAGGAGAATCGTTTGTGATGTTTCATTTTCTAAATCTCAAAATTATACGCTTTTATAGTCAATGTAAGCGGAAAAGTAAAAAAACCGGCCAAGAGCATGTCGGGCCATGCTCAGTATTATAGGGATCCTAACACTGAGGTAGTATGTACTAAACAGCGCCACCTAGCGCTGAATTTAAGAAGCTAAATTTAAGAAGTATGTCAAATCAATATAACAAAAAGTAACTTTTTGTGATTTTTTTAAATAGGTAGTAACTAAAGGAGCATTATTTGCTATTATAATTTTTCTCTAAGGTCAATGACCTATGAACTAGGACGTCTTAAGTATTTTGCAGTTTACTCACTATAACTCAAAAATTTATAATCACATTATACTCGAAATAATTTTGAAAGAGAGTTTTTCTAAAGGTCTATCAATGTGGAAGATTATAAGTTTCTACGTTGCATAGTTTAGAAATGGCAGGGGGGGGACACATTGCAAGCCACTTTGGCGGGCTGTATTTCGCAGATGGTATACCTGATAAAAAAGTTGTGTATGAAACATTACCTTCATTTTAGTAGACCTATTCATTGATACCCCACACGAGGGGGTGCAGCGAAAAAAATTTTTGCATCCCCATTTCACATGTATGGACGCCACCCCTAAAATACGTACCTAATTAGGATTTTTTTATTCTTTTAAAATTGAGATCTATATCTAGACCATTTTTTAACAAAATTTCATATACAACGTTTATAATTGTAGAAGTTATTAAGCTGTAAAGGATTAGGACAGACGGACAGACGGACGGACATGACGAAACTATAAGGGTTCCTTGTAGGACTTCGGAACCCTAAAAAAGGCATGCAGGGACTACTAAACCACAGAGACTAAACTAGGTAGGTACCTACCTGATGTAGGTACGGAAACGAATTGAGACGAACTTCCTGGACCTCAAGGATCATACACATATAGGTATATTACTAGCGGATTAATAACCAAATAAAAACTATAGATATCCCAATCAATTCTCCTGGAGATTCTGAAAAAAATAGTTTATCAAATTGCGTCGACAAAAAGTAACGTTGTATAATTAGGTAGGTACCTACTTAGGTAGATACTTGTCCTGCCCCTAGCCAAGTTGACAATCTACAATCGTCAATGCTTAGAAAACAATCAAAATGTATGGGAATGACATATCTCAACGAATGACTTTTTCGTTTTCGTTTCGATTATAGATTGTCATCTTGGCTAGGGGGGGGCTGATCACAAGTCCTGATTGACTGATTCATCAACGCAGAGCCTGAACCTCTGTGGCTATTAGAAACATGATGACAGTAGATAGCTTATAGAACGTAGGCATCCACTAAGGGATTTTTAGAAATTCTACCCCTAAAGGGGTAAAATAGGGGTTGAGTTCTTATTAAAATCCGTAATTCTTTGGGTTTTTTCTCGTGGTCCTACTAGTAGGACAAAAGTCAAAAAATCCCTTAGTGGGTATACTATTTCTCGTGGCCCTACTGTTATTCAAGTTAGATGTAGGTAAATACAATACTAAAAACGGTATTTGGCTTTTTGGCTGTAAATAAAGAAGTAGTAGGTAATACCTCCGAGTTTCAAAGTTTGGGGTAGGTAAATAGGAGGGAAAGTTATTATTAAATATCGTAGGCGTACCCGCAGACGTCTTTGAAGAAAAAAAAGTCATGGCACAGCTGACAATGTAATAAAACAACACAAATTTGTATGAACTTACATTTATTGAAATTGAAAATTAAAACATTAATCACGGTAAAAATACATGGATACTTTTCCTAGAACTAAATCAGTCTATCAAAACAGAGAAAAAAAATACAAATTGTTTACGACTTCTCTTCACTAGTCTTCTCCTGGATGGGAATTTTGTGTTCCGTCAGGGGTTCAGCTCTAAACGCCACCAGCATCAGCTTTCCCTTGTCGAGGTGACACTCCACACGTTCCGGAGGAAAACCTTCGGGTAGCAGGAAACGCCTCTCAAAATGACTCCTTGTCCAACCATTCTCCGTTTTAATCTCCTTTTTGCCTTCCACCATGATTTCGTTGCCGACAGTCTTTACCTCGATTTGGTCCGGAGTGAAATTCTGGACGTCCAAGTGAACTTCCACTTTCTTCCCATCAACTTTGACTTCATGATCGGAATATACACCTTCGATGTGGTCGACGGGCGCTGTGACTGCCTTGATGTATTTTTGTGGGTCCCGGAAGAATGGGTCTCTTGAAAACACCGCGACGGGGTCCTCAAAAACCCTGATGAACGGGTCTCGACTCGCCAAATTCCTCAGATGTCGAAACCAATACGGCGTCAGTGACATTTTGTTCGATTTGTTTACTTCGCTTTCGCTTTGTTTGTATCGCAATTGCTGTCAAACTTTGAATACTGCGCAGTTCCCGCGGAGCTCGCTCTTTATATACTGTTCTGAACAGCGCTATCTATTCTCGAGAAGCTGCACGAATAGTCATGAAAGTTCGAGCAAATCGCAGAAACTTTGTTTAGTGACACCTAGCGTTGAGTAGTAGAACTTCTAAGTGAGTATGAAATTTTGACCATGTTTGGTTTCAATAAAACTTTCAAATGTATTTATAGAACGTCAATCATGATTTTTTTATTAAGTATTGTATACACAGATCTATTGTGTACAATAAATAAATAAGATATAGTATGTACCAACAAAACAACTGTGAACTTACTATTCACTAATAGATGGTGCTACTAGTTGCTTCAAGGAGAAAATTGATAACCGCGCCATCTGTTGACAAATAGCCATAACCAAGGTATTGAACACGAAAGTTCAAGAGCATTCCAGAATAAACACCAAAATAGAATTATTTCTAGAAAAATAAAGTAAAATAGGGTTTTTACCAGTTGTTACTGAGGCACAGTAAATAGGACTAAAAGTTATAGATAAACTTGCATGCTTACTGAGCTTGCTTATGTAGATATCTATATCTACCCAATTGCTGTAATTTGCCAAAATAATATTGTGCAAGAGCACTGACTTAGTAAAAAGATATAGACCCAGTACTACGAACAATCATATGGAAGCTACAAAACCGTGCTCACGCACACACATACACCTAAACCGTGCTCCCGTTCTCACAGTACGTCTCGCGGCATTGTGAGTCAAAGTGCGCGTCAAAGTGAATGCATTACGTTACAGTCGTGCGCGTACGCCGATCAATGCGGGTGTGAGAACAAAATGACGAGTTCAAAAATCGTAAAGTGTACGACGTGTAATATCGTGATTAACGAGCTGTTGGCCTTTGTGCAAAATAAATTAGATGTTATGGACAATGAGAGCCTTATTAATATTTGTATATCGGGTTTTTCCACGGAGGATATTGATCAAGCAAAGTCGTTGCTGTTTGAATCTTTGTCTGCGAGCAAGCGAAAAATATCCAGACGAAAAGATAAACGACAGAAGGATCTGGAGGACATTATATCACTGTTCAAGATTACTGACCCTGAGCTCATTCCCATATTTGTGGCCAAAGAACTGCGTAAACTGCCTCCCGTAACGTTTGACCACGTCGATGTGACAAAACTATTGAAGGACTTGTTGATTGTACGAGCTGAAATTGATGACATAAAAGGAAGATATGCAACAGTGAACCAATTGGACGAGCTGAAAATGGAACTGGAATCAAGTAGGCCCGCAGCATCGTTATTAACGTGCAATATTAATACGAAAAAAAGAGGAGGGTATTTACTTGATAGTGGGCCTGTTGGTTTATCACCGGCGGACGTCAACTTCACGAGGCGTTCGATTTCTCACACTGAGTCACCTAAGTATCGCTCTCTCACTCGCACTTGCACCGAGAGAGACATGGCAGGTGCGCCCGCGCAGATTAACTCCACGTTATTGGAAAACGAAATGTGCACAGAGATGTCAGAGTCAGCTGTTTGTCTTTCAGGGACCAACCAAACAAAACAGCCTACTATGGCGGAAATCGCGAGAAGTGGAGACTGGAAACCAAATAACCAACCGACTGATGAATGGATAACAGTACAAAAAAGGAGATATCGCAACCGTTTTGCTGGAAAAACGGGCAAAGCGGTGACCAATCTGACTGAGAAGTTTAAGGCGGCTGACGTGAAAATCCCTTTGTTTATCTCTAATGTAAACAAGGAGACGGCTGAAGGTGATATCTGTCAATACATTAAAATGAAAACTGCTGAGATTGTTTCACTTGAGAAAATCACAATGAAGAAGGAAAGGCCGTATAATTCCTTTAAAATACTTGTATCCAGATGCAAGTTAGAAACATATTTGGACGACCAGATGTGGCCTGACGGCATCAGATTTCGACGCTTTATACATTTCAAGGATAGAAGAGAAGACAGAAATAATATTTCTGAGAGCGATGGAATAAAAACCACAAAAAATGGATAGTACTGTTTCAAAAATGAACCTAATATCGTTTAATTGTAAAAATGTTAAAAGATCGGTGAACTGTGTGCGTTCACTGTGCAGGACGAATGACATTATTTTGTTACAAGAAACATGGCTATATCCACATGATTTATCCTTTCTTGAAAACATAGATCAGGAATTCAGTTATACCGGAAAGTCTTCAGTGGACACTTCAGCTGGTATTTGTAAAGGTAGACCTTACGGAGGCCTTGCCATACTTTGGCGAAAAAGCGCATTTAATTACGTGTCTGTAGTGCAAACTGATAGTAACAGGATTTGTGCAGTGAATGTAGCCGTCAATAACCGGTGTTTTATGGTTATAAATATGTATATGCCAACTGACTGTAGTGAAAACCTACCACTTTTTACGGAATGTCTTAGTGAAATGTATTCTATAATACAAGGTAGTAATATTGAATCAGTGTTTGTATTAGGAGATCTCAACGCGCACCCTGGTGAGTTATTTTGTAATGAACTTATTAGTTTTTGTTCTGAACAGGAATTAGAATGTGCGGACATTGATTATCTTGGCATGTCGTCGCAAACTTATACATTTATCAGTGACTCACACGGGTGTAAGCGTTGGCTAGACCACTGTCTGGTTACACAGTCGGCGAGAAAAGCAATTGTAAAGATTGAGGTGGTTCACGATTCGTTTTGGTCGGATCACTTTCCATTGAAAATAGAGTGTGATATTGATGTTATTAGAGTAAAAACATGTGTAATTAAATCTTCATATAATGGTGTTTGTTGGGGGGAAAGAAATCCAGAGGAAATAAATAAATTTTATTCTCTGTGTAATAATAAATTAAAGAACTTAGATTTTCCTAAAGACTTTGAACTCTGTGCTGATAAGTTTTGTGTTAATGCTCACCACAGACGTCTGTTGGACGAGATGTATACAAACATTGTATGTATATTAAGTGAAGCTGCCAGTATAAGTAGGACCCCAAAAGGCATTATAAGAAAAAAAGGTATAAAGGGGTGGAACAAACATGTAAAAGAAGTTCACACACAAGCAAGACTTAAGTTTAGGTTGTGGATGTGGTATGGGCAACCCAGTAGTGGGCCTTTTTTTGAAGATATGATGTTAAGCCGTAAAATATTTAAATCAAAATTGAAATGGTGCATTAAGAACCAAGAACGAATAGAAATGGATATCTTAGCCTCGCTCCATTCTAATAAACGTTTTTCATCATTTTGGAAGGGTACTAAAAAGCTAAATGAGACCCCCAGTCAACCAGTTAGCGTGGATGGTAGGAGTGACTACACTGAGATAGCGAATATTTTTAAAGAACACTTTAAAGTGAGCTCGCCTCTGGAATCCATGACGAGGGTGAGCGATGCTGAGACCTGTCAATCAGAATCTCCACTTAAGTTTACATGTAATGAACTTAAATCTGTAATTACATGTATGAAGCGGGGTAAATCTCCTGGTCATGATGGGCTCAGCATCGAGCACCTGCAAAATGCTGGTTTACATCTGCCGAGAGTGTTGACTATGTTCTTCAATCTATGCTTGGGGCATTCTTACTTACCACAACAACTACTAGATACTATAGTAGTACCCATTGTAAAGAATCGGACAGGAGTCATAGCAGACAAAGGTAACTACAGGCCTATTTCACTGGCGACTGTGATAGCCAAAGTACTGGACAGTATGCTTGACTCTCACCTCAGTAGATACACAAAGTTGCATGACGCGCAGTTTGGTTTTCGCGCTGGGCTATCTACTGAGAGTGCTATATTTGCGTTGAAGAATACTGTCAAATATTACACAGATAGGAAAACACCGGTGTATGCTTGTTTCCTGGACCTTTCTAAAGCCTTTGATATGGTTTCTTATAATATCTTATGGGCTAAGCTTCGGGAGATGGGCGTCCCTGATACGTTGGTGTCTACATTATCTTTTTGGTATAATAAGCAGAGAAACTTTATCAAGTGGTCAAACGTACTGTCTGAACCATACAAGCTTGAGTGTGGTGTTAGGCAGGGCGGTTTGACTTCCCCGAGGCTTTTTAATATTTACATTAATAAACTACTTGTTGAGCTCAGCAGCACTCATGTCGGATGCCATATAGACGGAGTAAGTTTAAATAACTTAAGCTACGCAGACAATATGGTGCTGCTGAGCCCTACAATCAGTGGAGTAAGAAAATTACTCTCCATTTGTGAAGTTTATGCTGAGCATCATGGACTAAAATATAACCCTATGAAAAGTGAGCTGTTGGTATTTAGAGGTAAAAATAAAAGTCCATCATATGTTCCTCCCGTAAAACTGAACGGTACACTTTTGCTGAGAGTAACCCAATTTAAATATTTGGGCCACATTGTTACTGAAGACCTTAAAGATGACATGGATATGGAAAGGGAGCGCAGGGCGTTGGCTGTGAGGGGAAATATGGTGGCTCGAAGGTTTGCTGGTTGCACAGCACCAGTTAAAATAACAATATTCAAGGCATACTGCCAAACATTTTACACCAGCAGCCTTTGGGCTAATCATACCCTAAAAGCAGCCAACACCTTGCGCATCCAATACAATAATTCCTTCAGGGCGTTGTTGAGGCTTCCACCTTATTGTAGTGCTTCAGGTATGTTCGCTGATGCACATACTAATGATTACTTCGCGATAATGCGTCAGAAAGTTGCCTCAGTAATACGCAGAGTGAGGGGAAGCACGAACAGCATCCTGAAGGTATTTGGAGAGAGACTGGATGGGCCTACAATGGGAAGGTTTGTCAAGCTTCATGTTCTACATGGAGCTTGACGAAACTTCCTGTGACTGTGATGTTTGTTTTTTTGTGTAATGTGTGTTCTACTAACATAGTTTTTAAATAATTTGTAACACTAACACGCTATGGGCCTCGATGCCTGACAGTAAAATATTTTTATTTTTATTTTTATTATTATTTATTATTATTGTCCAGTAAGCACTGTGAATAAAAATTACACTATGCCTTCTTGTGTAGTAAAAACGTGTACAAATAACAGTAAAATAAAGAAAAAGTGTCACGGAATCACTTTTCACTTGTAAGTACTTGAAATAACACCTTTTTTAATGATTAAACTATAACTTTTTTGGTTACTTTGAACACAAAACATCAACAATTTCGTGACTGACATGTAATAGTGGGCGTTTAAACAAAAAGCGCTTAAAAAAGTCTAATTAAAAAAAAAGCGTATAAGCACGCTTTGTGATTAAAGCAGATTTCGTTTAGACTTTTTCGTAAACGATTGAAATGTAACCTTATTTCTATGAACATAAGACTCAATTTCAAAGTTGACTGGTGGTGGTTTGAAACCGGCAGAATTAAATTTTATTCGTTTACGTAAAATTTGTTTAGAGAAAGCACTTTTTTATTTTGTTGATTATTTTTGTATCGTTTAAACATTTTAAACGTTTTTGACTTTGATTGATTTGCTTTTGCTTTGGCGCTTAGTTTATTTTTCGTCGTCAACGAGTGAATGCGTTTTTGAATGTTCTCCTTGGTAATTACGCGACGATTGTAGTTTGTTTGTATAGTTTTTAGTGAACTTTGTAAATAGTTTTAATGTAAATAGAATAGTGTAATGTAGACAAATAAAAGTCAATTTTTTTAGAAGTGAAAAACGAAAAGCGGCAAAAGCGTAAAAAAATTCGTTGGCAGAAAAAGCACAACGTTTAAACACGCTTACGATTTTAAGTCGTTTTTCCCAACTTTAGACATAAGTGACATAAAGCACGAGGGTTGCCAGGATATGATTTCAAAATTCCCTAGCGTGCACTATGGTGCGAATTGACACACACCACAAATCTGTGGCAAGCGAGTGCAATGAGTCTAATAATGCGCAGCGACGCTGCATGAATATTTCGTATCCTATGGAAATATTTAGGCCGCAGGTAGTGCATTACAAAAAATTATAGCAGATTCGCCAGAGACGTGTCTTTGTTATTTTTTTTGTAATATTTTAGATTTCCAACTAATATTGAAGCAAGAGAGAAATGGATAGCTGCTATTAGAAATAGCCGGAATGATCCACAGTGGCAGCCTTCAAAAACCAGCGTGGTTTGTTCAGATCATTTTAATAATGACGACCTTTACACGACTTATCGTGGACTTTGGCGTGTGACCAGGAGCGGATATCCAAAAAAGGTATTTAGTAAGGGGTTTCAGAATAAATGAAAAATATTATATATTATTTTTTGCAGGAAATTCAAATAAAATGTAATTATTTCCTTACTTTAGCCACACAAAAAAAAATCGAAATCACTTCAAATTGAATAGGTATTTAATTGTAAGTAGGCCGAATTTACTTTTTTATTGAATTTCCTGCTATATGGTGCATTAGAAAAAGCTTACAGACTGACAAAAAGATTTTTTTTAATCTGAACATTTTATTTTTGTTTGTATTGTGTCAGTATGTTTTATAAAAAGTAAAATAATAAAAAATAATTTTAAAACTGGACCCTCTGTTGTCTTTAATAAATGAATAATAATAATAATAAAAAAAAAAGATTACCAATTTTTTTTTTTTAAATCTCTAGGTTTCTCTTCGCATGCGTAAATGCGTTAAAAATAATAAAATAAATAGTAAGGGTAGGCATATCTATACGATTTTGATCTAACTGCAAAGTTAGCCGAGTCGGTTAAGAAACAATGTTTCTTAATAAGATATCGCTGACGTCACCCAAAGACGTATAGTGGAGGATAATTTCGATACCACGAGTAGTGTTCACGGTAGCTTAGTGGCTAAAGCACTGGTGTATTGAGCCAGGAGTCGCAGGTTCGAATCCTGCTCGTGAGCGATTTTTTCTTTCCACAATTTAAATCTTTATGTTTTATCTGATTTATCTGAGGTTTTATCATTCAAAAAATGTGCCTGTAAACACTTAAATTGAATTAAAATGAATAAGAATATCCAATGATCTGTCAGAAAAAAGATTTTAAAAGTTTGTATTTCAATGTATGATTAGTGCTACTGCTGCTACCATTTTGTGTACCTACCTACCACACTTGTTGTTTCTTTGTTCCTGTATTTGTTTTTGTTTACGTTTCGGGTATTTATGTGCATCACTCTGGATTAGACGCAAATATTTTTTCTTTCTCTCTGACACACTCTTTTATACCAACTGTACATCGATTTAGGAGGAAATTGAGGCTTTTCGTTTGGTTTTTCTGTAAATTTAATTTAATTTACTTTTTTTATTCTAGTTGTTATTTCCGTCATCTGGTGTGATCATTGACAACTTGGTGTTACCAAATTCATCATCTACGGTTGTTCACGTATGTTACATGTTTTACTGTAATATTCTTACTAAGATAGTTTTAAACTTTTAGTCAAAGGTTTGCTAGTACTCTGTTTTTTTTTTATAGGACTTACCTAACTTGCCTGATGTGACTGTTGATGATACGGCATTGCGAATTACATCCTCAGCATTTACTCCTGTAGGTTACCTATCACTTACTCGAATAATTTGTATTTTTTTTGTACAAGTATGACATTATGTAATATTTTTGTTGTAGGACTTATCTCACTTGCGTGATGATGCCATTGACGACACGGAATTGCCAAGTACATCATCAGCAATTGCTCCTGTAGGTATCTTCCTGTCACTTAGGATTTGTATTCATTTTTAGTATGAGTAGTGAACAAGTATAAAATGGATAGTTAAAACTGTTTTATTGTGTTCACCCAGCCGGGCCGGGACTTCATACATTATATCATACTTGACTTGCCTAAAGAGGCCGTTGACGATACGGCATTGCCAAGTGCATCATCTGCATCTGTTTCCGTATGTATTTTCCTGCCTCTTATAATTTGTTTACATTTATAGAATGTCATTCGGATTGTAATATTTTGTATGTATCTTCTTTCTCCGCAACTTTTCCAAATTATGACCCCAAGTAGGCTTACAGTCTAACGAGATGTAGCTAAACATTAGTATTTTACACGGAGCGACTACCATCTTTGAATCCAGTTTCGTCATTCTCCTTTACCAAATAATAGGGAAATATTTATCAAATGGCAACACTTCGACACTCGCACATACACGAAATGGTGGCTTCCATATGATTGTTCGTAGTACTAGGTCTATATCTTTTTACTAAGTCAGTGTGCAAGAGATGATGAAATCTATCCGGCACCATCGAAATATACCTATATTGTACGAAGTACCTACATATATATCGATGGCCGGATCTGAAGTCATTTTCATTCAGCTACCTATCTAGATGAAATAAGACAAAATGACAAGATAACAATACTGCGCTTTCCGCATCCAGCGGATTCCCGCCACCTTCACCCTGGTCGTCGCGCGTCGGTCCACCTTGTGGGGATGCGGAAACCGCAGGACCGGTCCTGGTGATGCTTGGGGGAGGCCTATGTCCAGCAGTGGACGTCTTTGGGCTGAAATGATGATATGAGGGTCTGAGTTCGAATATGGCCCATACCTCTGATTTTTTAGGTCAGATTAGGTAGATGTGTGGATCAGAATCACTTACCTACTAGATATAACGGTGAAGGAAAACATCGTGTGGAAACCTGCACACCTGAGGGTGCTCCATACAGGGGGCCTAGTAGGTACGAGTTTGACACTTACGAATACTTTCAAAGTATTCGTCGACTTTCATTAATAAATCTGTAGTTCCTCCTCGTATCCGCCAGGGGCGCTACTGATTTATGAATGAAATCGACGAAAACGATATAAGTATTCGTAAGTGTGAAACTCGTACTAGGCCCACAGTTCTTGATGGTATGTGTAATCTGTGGTGTACTAAAAGCCTAAACCGAACCTAAACCCTTCTCTTTCTGAGAAGGGTCATATCTTTTCGAATTGTACAATTTAAATTGTGGAAAGAAAAAATCGCTCACGAGCAGGATTCGAACCTGCGACTCCTGGCTCTGTACGCCAGTGCTTTAGACACTAAGCTACCGTGAACACTGCTCGTGGTATCGAAATTTTCATCCACTTGGCACGTCTTTGGGTGACGAATTTCTAATTTTTTTTTTAGAATTGACTTGGTTTCTAGCCAGCCTTATATCTACCTACTGCAATGTTATTGTCAAAGTTGTAGTTGTTACTAAGTTGCTAAATTATTGTTGTTCAAGCCAAGTCTTACTATAATGACTTGGAGCCTTTTAGGTCCAAAGGTTAAAGGTTCATTAATTCTAACCTCACCTATCTATCCACGATTTGCTCTATTATAGATATAGCTCCAAAGACAGCTCTTAACAATTTTTAATTACGTGTGTCCTCAGAGTCCTCAGACCAACTAACGTGTGTCAATTAAGTTTCTATCTCTAAAGACTCTAAACGGCCAAAATTAATATCCTACCTATCCACGATTTACCCTACTAGAGATTGAAATTTGACACATTTTGTATGGAGCTTATGTCAAATTCCTATCTCTAGTAGGGCAAATCGTGGATAGATTGGATATTAATTTTGGCCGTTAGGCCGTAATTCGTTTAAAAAAAATCACAAGCAGGATTCGAATATGCGACTCCTGGTTCAGTACACCAGGTGCTTTTTCCACTAAGCTACCGTGAACTCTGCTTGTGGTTTATTCGACTTCCACTTTCGTAATTCGTTTTCCTACAATCGTGGTCTGCCGCCAAACGACAATAGGGACCTTCCTAAGCCTTAGAGAATTCATCCAGTCAACTGTTCGTAATCTTTGTCATTTGCTACTATTCAGGTATCTACATACTTACCTAAAAGTACGTGAGGAGTGAAAGAAGATGTAGTGACAAAGATTGAGAAAGTTTGGACATATAGAGAGGATGGACGAGAGGAGATTGACGAAACAAGTATACGAAGCGAGTTTGGATGGAAGAGTTGGAAGGGGACGACCTCGGCGAACGTATCGCGATCAAATCGCGGACGTTCTCAAAAAATGCCAGGTTAAGAGTTCTCTAAACCGACGAGCATGCATGACGAGGTTAATGGACGTAGATGAAGCGAAAGAGGTGTGTCAGGATCGTAGCAGGTGGAAATCCATAGTCCAACTGCTTCGTCTCGTTCTTGCGAAAATACAAGACCGCAAGACTTCAAGACCAAGAGTTTGGGCAGCACTAGCAGGTATTGCCCAGTAACTGGGTTGCGGGGGTCTGATGTCAGTCGCTCCGTGTAAAATACTGATGTTAGACTGAAAGTCGACGCTTCAGCTAGTTGACAAAACTTATTGTACGTGTTATATTCAACATTAGATATCTATTGGTCATGGCATATGCCATGGTCGATGGGGAGGGCACACCCCGGGATATACATCACCCAATTATCGGCCAACAGTTAGTCTGTAGCACCTGTAGTCGGGACTGGATGAGGCAGGCAATGGACCGAGTGTTGTGGCGAAACTTGCGAGAGGCCTATGTCCAGTACTGGACTGCGAAAGCCAGAGTTGATGACCTGTAGTCGCAGAGGGTTCTAAATATACTTCCTCCTTGCTTGCGCCCGATAACTGTTATACTAGACAAACGCACACAAACAAAAAATCCTATATGTTTACGTTTCTCATAAGGGAGTTATAGGTGATGCATAGCATAGGAAACTGCTCTGATTACACGTGTAATTTGCTCAGTTTGTCCAGCGTACACAGTAGCTATAACTTACTGATTTCTTCCGCAAACAAAACTGAAAATAACTGGTAACAATTGACGCAAGTTCAGAATAGAGTTCTTTGTATCTATTAATCGATGAATTATGACGTCGAGCTGATATCCTGTATTTATAATACAAATATTAGGACCCATGTGACGCGGGGAAAGTCGTCATCATCAAATCCACATAGAAACGCCGTCGAATCCTGGTTCTCGTATCGTTTCGAATTAATTTGACAAACATGATAGTCTATGCATGATAGGTTGATCTCGTGAGGAAAGTTGAGTTAGAGAATCAGCTGTGAAGTAGGTACTTAAATGATATCATTAAAATTAAATTAAATTCATTTATTCATTCAAATTCAAATTATTTATTTGCTAGAATATGGTATTATTACAGATGTAGGTGACTACAGAGGCCCAATTGTTAGTAAAAAACTTAACAACCAAGGGTTAGTATTAATTGAACAACACAATTTGTGTTTTTCAATTTACTTAACCTACTTATTGTACTTATACCAGGGGCTGTGTTATCGCTGACATATACCTAGGTACTTATTATTACAAACATTTAATTTAATGAACGACAAGGTTGCCACACATTAACAAAATGCTCCAGTATCGGAGCATCAGGTTGCTCAGATAAGGCTTTCAGAATGCTTTGGAACTGCCACGCATTCTGGTAAGTAAGGACGCGAACTTTTTCCGTACTATGAAGCCTAAATAGGGAAATACTACCACCGTACCTGTTTTTGCCGCCAATCAGTGATTCTTGCATGGCTGTGTTCCGGTGCTCGTGTCGTGGTGCGGGTGCCGGTGACATTACAATCACATGAGACTTTCCACCTTTAGTTCTGTTTGGCGATTGCGACTTGCAATGAAATTTAGACAACAGCGTAGTTGTATTGCAGTTTTTATTGGCAAAAGTGGGCTTTTAGCCCGTTTCGCTTTGTATGCCACAAAAAAATGCGCAAGCGCAGCATGCATGTCTTGAAACTTTGTTACATGCTGTCTCGTGACTCTGTAGTTACTATCTTGCTATTATTGAATTAAAAGTTTAAATATAGCGTCTGCAATACTTCGGATTCCGTACACAGGAAGTCTAGATAAAGACCTAAGATTTCTTGAATCAAAAACAAAAAGAGTCTTCATCAAACCGAATAAACTATCTTTCATTCCTATTTAAATATCAACGCATGTTTGTAAATCTTACAATTAACTGGAATATCTTAGGAATCCTGAGATTAGCATTAGAATATGTTATTTATCATTACTTATTTCGATTACATCCCTCGAGGAGAATCACTAACAACCCAAAGCACCTGTTCATGCTGCATCCTGCCGCTAACTCGGCATTGAGATTCTAGCAAGATAACTGCGGCTGGCTACGATCTTTTCTGGTGGAAAAGGAATAAGGCTGAGAAAAGAAGATCATTTTTTTTTTTTATCTACACTCGTATCGTAAAATTCGAATTATGAACTCGAAAGTAATGTCATAATGACCTTAGATTATAAACCTCATAATGACATACTTTACGCACATGCACCTGTAATAAATTTAAAAAGTTTCATTACCATACAGTTTGCTGAACAAAACAATGCGGTAATTTTTTTTTTTTCCATAACCGCACACTTCAGCCCAACTAAGGAGTTTTTAATGCCACTTCGACCCAACCAAGGAGTTTTCAAACCTTTTTTTTAGCAGTCGTACAGTTTGGCACCAATGAGTACACAAAATTCAGGGTGGCGCCACTTGTCATACATTAAAAAAAAAATTCGTTTAAAATCGCGTTTTTGGCAGAACTTTGGATTGTCATATTGCTTTTAATTATATTTAAGTGTTTACGGGCATATTTTTTGTATGATAAAACAGAGATTGACGGAATCCTGACAAGGATAGATAATTAGTTCCGATTATAATGTGGCATATAATTTTTACACTCTCTCTTCTCATGGGTATCGTAAAAGGCGACTAAGGGATTCACCCGAAGATGGGCAGCAGCGTTCTCCGAGTACTTAAACAACAAACTGCGATCGCCAACCCGCCTGCCAAACGTGGCTATTATGGCATATCCATATAAGTGATGATGATGATATAATTTTTATTCAGTGTATTTGCTTTTGCGGTCCTTAATTTCAGTGAAATTTATAATTTGGTGGCATATAGAAATCGTGCCACCTTTTGATTTATGGTATCACGTCTTTGTTTAGCAGTGCATTACCTAATTAGTAAAAGATACTTACAAAAGCTTTAAGAAAACCGCGAACTGATGAAAACCCGACTTGATGCTGTATTTTTCAATTTCAATGAGTCAAATTACGCTAAATGTTAATAGGTAGTTGTAGCAGGGGCAAGAAGTAACACTCAATTTTTGCCTAGTAAACCAACGTTTATTTATAGTATTGTCGACTTAATTTATCCTTCATAACGCGCTCTATTATATGGGCACAGCCAGGATACGTAGTATCCCCTAGTAGTCTGTGCAGCCAGGGTCCCACCGGACGGTACATGAAGTGGTCATGTGCACGCTCTTCGTTTTTAACAGATATTGGAAAAAAACGTAGTCGTAAATTTTTGTTGTTTGGCTCCGTTTTAGTAGATTTTTGTTATTATTTTTATTTAAAATTCTAGACCATTTCTTTAATTATGTACCTATCGGTAGATGAGATTTTTATTCAAACTATGTTGTTTTTTATATATCTAAATTTAAGTAAAAAAATACTCCATGGGGCAAGTTGTAACAAAATATTGGGGCAAGTTGTAACATGTTACAACTTTCTCCACAATTTTGTGCCGAGTCTATAAATTGATGTTTCTGTCAACTAATTCAGCACAAGTGATTGCACAAATGAACAGAAAAAGCAAAAAAAGAAAGACCTTATATAAATAAGCCACCCCCGCAGACTGCAGACTTTTTATCGGCGCACACCGACAGACCAGGATTTCCCGTACAAAACAACAACCCTTTTACCTGTGTTTACAAATAAATAAATTCTATTCTATTCTAAAACTTATATCACCGTATATTTTTTTTTATTTTTATTATATTTCCAATTGATTTCATCAATAACTGTGGACACTGCACTGTCCGCGCTTACAAATCAACGTTTCATGTAGTAAGGAGATGCACCTAGCACGGCAGTGTCCATATCCCTACCAGTGGGGATACCTTGGTAGGGATAGATGGAACAGCCGACTTTTTGTACCCTCTCTGCCTTTTGTACTAGCAAACAGACCCCTAGACAGTCAAGAGCTTGCGCTAGCATTTTTGCTCCTGTATATACGCTTGAATTATCGTGAAATTTGTACGCACATTCTACGTTACTAATTAGTAGTAGAGCTCCTTTGTGAAAGAGCTCGTCCGGGGAAGTTCTACCACCGTACCTACTTCTCCGCCAAACAGTGATGCTTGCATTGCTGTGTTTCGGTCTGAAGGGTACGGGTGCCGGTGAAATTACAATCACATGAGACTTTCCATCTTCATGTCTCAGTTTGGCGAACCGACTTGCGGTACCATTTAGGCAACAGCCTAGGTGGTATTGCAGTTGTTATGGGCAAAGGTAACCACTTAACATCAGGTGGGCCTTTAGCTCGTTTCGCCATGCTATACTATAAAAAAAAAAATAGTAATCTGTGATTCTACCATATTCTTGAATTTGTCCCTCGTCCACCCATTCACCCAGTATAATATAAACTTAAATTTTATTATACAAAAGAATGGATGGCTGATGGGGCAGTAAAGTTCTGGAGTGGCCACCGCGTACTGGAAGGCGCAGCGTGGGTAGGCCCCCCACAAGGTGGACCGACGACCTGGTGAAGGTCGCGGGAATCCGCTGGATGCGGAAAGCGCAGGACCGGTCGTTGTGGCGATGCTTGGGGGAGGCCTATGTCCAGCTGTAGACGTCTTTCGGCTGAAATGATGATGATGATACAAAATAATCTTCGACACGAAGAAGTTAAGCTTTCTATACTAAGGTCGAGAACGAGAACATTGACATTACGTTACAAAGTCATGACCGCTTCAAGTTTTCGCCCTTTCTGCACCATACAGAACCCTTCGTGAATTGTTTAAACAAATTATTTGCTCTCGTTAACACCACATTATGAGCGTATTATTTATAATTCCCATTAAAGTTGCGATACGCGTCAGTACGTCCGTTAGTAGTCAGAAATTCATATATAATGCGACTGATCTACCAAAATTGTGTCAGTCAGAGTTTGGGAGCTGAATCTCGAAGAGCTTAAACTTTTTTGTTCGGTTCATGTGAATAAGTGAAGTGAAAATGCAGAAAATTATAACAGTTATATTGGTAGCTTTGATATGCACGGTTTTGTGTCAGCCTTTGGATTTAGAAATAAATGGTAAGTTACTGTTTGAAGTCTTGAATTAATTTAAAAGCTGTTTCAGTTATTTTTTTAGAACTTTAAATAATAGAATAAGGACCAAATGCTAAATATTCATCCGCCAGAAATGGATAATTTGATTGTCTGGGGCCGTATTATGAAGTGTTTAAGCCATCATTGATCCTTGTCCTGTATAGCTCTGTCTCTCTTTCGCAACGAAACAATGATGATTCTAACACTTCATACTACGGCCCCTGATTTGTCTGATCTTTATAACACCTTTTTAGACTACGAAGCAGATCAGGTTATAAGACTAGGCAAAATTGCGTGGAGAAAATAACTATCTTTAATTTTAATTTAACTATGCTTGTTACAGACGAAACGAAAGAGACGCAGCATCATAGCCTGAGGAAGAGGTTTATCAACCCGATGTTCGCGCTGGGAGAGGCAGCTGATAGTGGCGTCAGCAGGATGAGGACCAAGAGAGAGTAAGTGCCAGTAGTACATTCTTATTTTATTTTATTGTAGACCTGGTGGTCAAACGCAAGCCCATTAGATACAAAAAAATAAAAAAATTACCTTATCATATGTAATCATGTTGCTTTTAAATAGGTATTATTATGTATCTACACTAATATAATATTCATGTTATACTCATTGTTATAGAGCGGAAGACGAGTGTGAAAAACTGGCGCTGTGCAAGCTACACGCAAGATCACAGCGTAACTTCTTCGCTGCTTTCCAACTGTACTTTGTCAAGTAAGTTTCTCATTTACTTCAGCTGTACTTTTTCAAGTAACTGAAGTAAGTCTTACTACTATCATCATCATCAACTCAGCCTATCTCAGTCCACTGCTGGACATAGGCCTCTCCCAAGTTGCGCCACAACGCAAACACACAAACACGCACACACCCGACTACACACGCTGAAATTTGAATCGCTTATTTCCCGAAAGGGGGTCATTGTACTCATCATTATGAACAACTTTTACTGTGGGACCAACCCTGAATTCGCGAAAAAAAATCAGGTGGTCCCTATATACTGGTGGTGCAGTATACTGTAAATTGTATTGTGGTGAGAAATAAATCTCATCTTAATACTAATAATACAAGAAATGTTATTTTAAGTGAAATATTGTGGCGAGAAATAAAACATTATCTTATCTTATCTTATATTTTATTGATTTAAGTGAACACAAATGTAGGGACAAACTGATTTTTTTTTTCGGGATTTCAGGGTTGGTCCCATAGTAAAAGTTGTTCATAATGATTAGTACAATGACCCCTTTTCGGGAATTAAACGACTCAAATTTCAGCGTGTATACCTCAACCACTAGAAAGCGTTTAAAGGCGCCATTTTGGGGGCATATTTTTACTGTCAAAATTCAATAAGCGCCAATTGGCTTAAGCCTACGTTATAATTTTTATTTTGACCATTTCTGTACGTATTTACATGCCAAAGATATTTACTAAATGCAGTGGCGGATTTACCAGCACGCGCGCACGCTGAGTAGACTTGAGCCTAGGGCGGCAGATTTTGGGGGCGGCTAATTTGGGGGCCGGTGTATTTTTTAGGCAGTCTTTCAGAAATCACCAAGATTTATGTAAGACTGTTTTCTAATGTCAAGACATTTTTGTCTTCTCTTTCAAATTCAATTTCAAATGTTTTTAAATACCCAAAAACTATTTATTAAAAAAAAAGAAAAGAAAGAAAATATTTATTTCAGTCTCGGTACAGGCGAGAGAAAAAAAAACTAAAAATAGTGTATTAACAATAAACTTAAAATTTATATGCCTGTATGAGACTAAAAAAGGCCCCCATCTCAGCATATGCTACAACACCGAAATGTTGCAGCGCAACATGTGCAATGATGTGTGTGTATTATTTGTGCAATTTCAACCAAATTGCTGGATTGTAAAAATCAAAGCAAATACTGAGCTGGATACCCTTGCCACACATTATGTTGTATGCATGTTGTGTTCTCATTAATTTGTCCTGTTACCTTTGCATGTAATATGTATATTTTGTGTATGTGTGGCAAAATAAATGGTTTAAATAATCTAGGAACTGATAATAGGAGAAGTATGGGCGGCAAAAATGTAAAAGCATATCCTTGAGAAGTGTAGCAGCCCGGAGTCTGGATTTGTGCCCGGTCAATGGCAACAGGCTCGCCCCCTATTACATGGGACTATAACATAACTGGCGAAATGTGGGTGTACTATTACACCTCTGCCTACCCCTTCGGGGAAATACAGGCGTGATGTTATGTTATGTTGAGAAGTGTGTACGGTCGACCGCACGTCAGTGGTAACACTTTGACATTCGAATTGAAGTGTTACCACTGTCATGCAGTCGACTGTACATCCGCTACTGACTAAATGAGCAGAAGCTGTTTTATTTTTAGCTTGTTACACCTTTGGGCTACTCTACTCTATATTTTCCCAAAGGAGTCATAGATAGCAACTTTCTCGATAGAGATTTATTTATAGACTTTTACAGACTAATAAGTATTTTTTTTATTTACAGCAAAGAAAACGCCAGGCTATGGGACCACCACGCCAGATCCATCGCTGATTGTCAACAACGCTATGGCGACTGTTACGAATAAACTATAGGAATGATTTCTACGCTATCGGTCGAAGCTTTAACAAAAATAATAATAATAATAATAAATATATTATTTTCTATTGATATTTTAACTTCATGCGCCTGTTTACGGCATTTCCGTTATCAGTATTATATGCTTAGTAACTTAGTATTTCTGTATATTTTATATACAATGTGTTATTGAAATAGCTGAAAACCTCTTAAGGGGTCATAGTACTCATCAGTATGAATAAGTTTTACTATGGGACCAATCCTGAAATCGCGAAAAAAAGAAACAGCTGATCACTACATTTGTGTTCACATAAATCGACAAAATGTAGGGATCAGCTGATATTTTTTTCGCGATTCCAGGGTTTTTCCCACAGTAAAACTTGTTCATACTGATGATGAGTACAATGACCCCTTAAGAGGTTTTCAGTTATTTCCACGTTGTATACACCTAGTCAGCTCTTTTAATAGAAAGAAATAATTTATATAATAAGCTATCATTATAATGTTAAGGCTTAATTATAATATGATTAATAAAAGTAATACATACGCTAAATATCTTAATCACTCAAGCTAAATAATATCTGATTGTGAAATGCCTTTAATTAATGTATGAAAAAACTTGTTATAATTATAATAAAAAGACAATCATAAACAAACAATCCATTTTATTTCCCCACACGTGGAACATACATCACATAAATACATTTATTTTTATGTTCAAAAACAATGCACAACAAAATATAAATAATTCACTCACTGCACCTTAACCGAAACTAACTTATATATTAATATATCATTTGGAATACAATTATAGATTGGATATTTTTCGAAATATGTCGATTAGATTCGAAAATAAGTGAAAAATATACATACATTTAATATATTTACAAGAAAACAATAAAAAATAAAGTTTTAATGTTTCAAGACTGCAATAAAAACTTGACTTTTTATTAAATTCAATAAAATATGTACAGTATTTATTTTATTTGAATCACGGTTCAATGGCCCGTAATAATACTTTGAATAAAGATTGTTATGAATCTTGATTAAGGTCAAAATTTCTGGCGTTTTTTGCTAATTGTAGCTGTATTTCGCGTTGTGTATAAATGGAAATATGATTCGCGGTAGTAATAACAATATATCTACTGAATAATACTCATAAAAAATATTAACCTAGCTTTATAAGCCGTACGAGCTCGATTATATTAATTTACGATCAAATTATCGATTATCGAGTTTGTAGAGCTTATGAAGGATGGTTTATATTTTTCATAAGTATTATTCAGTAGATATATTGTTATTACTACCGCAAATCGTATTTTGATTGATATACAACTCAAAATAGAGCTACAATTAGCAAAAAACGCAAGAAATTTTGAATTTCGCGGGCTACCCTGTAGCATTCACCTTAATGATTTAAAAAAAAAGATAATTTGTCTAAAATACCTGATTGGAAATTGAATGTTTTAAAATAGTTTTTCTTAATAATAACTACATTAAATTCTCATAATGCATGGAATAATTCGGAAATGTTAAATATTATTCAAAAAAATTTCGATGTTTTTGTAAAAACTGTTGGTCCAATAAATTATTAAAATTAAGGTAAACTTTTTCAGTATAACATCCTGTTTGCTAAATATATTTGTTCGAATGTAGATGTTTTACAAAGTAAACACTGTGGTTTCAATCTTTTTTTATAGCACACGATACTGATGTTTAAAGAAATCATTTGTTTAGTTATCATGTGATATTTTAGTGACTAGGGTATTTTTAAAACTATTTATTTCCTAGTCATCGGTTTTTCGCAATGTCCCAATAGTTCTTATAAACAGATTTTTGTTATTATTATTTATTTAAGGTGAATGCTACAGGGTAGCCCGCGAAATTCAAAATTTCTTGTGTTTTTTGCTAATTGTAGCTCTGTTTTGAGTTGTATATCAATCAAAATACGATTTGCGGTAGTAATAACAATATATCTACTGAATAATACTTATGAAAAATATAAACCTAGCTTTATAAGCTCTAGAAGCTCGATAATCGATAATTTGATCGTAAATTAATATAATCGAGCTTGTACAGCTTATAGAGCTAGGTTAATATTTTTTATGAGTATTATTCAGTAGATATATTGTTGTTACTACCGCGAATAATATTTAGATTTATACACAATGCGAAATACAACTACGATTTGCAAAAAACGCAAGAAATTTTAAATTTCGCGGGCTAGCCTGTAGCATTCACCTTAATCAAACAACTTCAGTCCACAATAGTGTTAGTAATAGTTTTAGTACTTTACTTTCACGAAAGTTGGGACTATAGTCTTTAAATCTTGACACGTCTTAATAATTTACCCTTAAGCGAAGTACGGCGTTTAGTTTTTAATAATGATCTTGTTGCTAAACCACAAAAGAAAACGGATTTATCTTATATTCACAACAGCGTAGATTAACAAAGTTTATAACCCATTTTAACATTTATCATTCGCAAGTTTGGCGTTCCTTTCCTAACAAAGGAATCACTTCAATATCGGTAGGTAGTATGGTCCACCAATCACCAAACCAATAATATTTAAAAGTAGAGATATGCTACTGAGCTCGCAATCTGAAGACTCAAAAACGTCATAATCAGGACGTTTTTCTATTAATTAGCGTCAAGGCGCCGAGCGTGGCCGGTAGCAAAAAAAAAACTAAAATGTCGTCATGTGTGTACAGAAAGTATTCCAATTATGACACGAAAGTAGCTTCAAGTAATCAACTTACTTACTTTTTACTAGTTTATGTGTATTGTGCTGCCGCTGCGTACGGAACATATTTTTCGTTGGTTTTATTAGGGTATGACATATCAATATTTTTAAATATCATTGGGTCCACCGCATATTTTATATCTCATTTCGATATACTTAGTTTAATTTTCTTATTTGTTAAGATAATTTTGAATAGTCTGTTCGTCCAGATATTTTTGACGCTGGCTGTACCTACTTTGTTTACTTTTTGTTGTATGCTTCTTTGAATATGGTATACGAAAATAGTATATTTATACGTGAGCATATTAATGAAACGACAGTACTACTATATTCACATTAGAAAATCTTATCCACCTTACAGCTGTTTCTTCTTGGGTTTCTTCCCGGGCGGGTTGAGCGAGGACACGATCTGGTCGATGCTGGCGCGGTCCAGCGCCTCCGCGCGCTCCGCTCGCCCCGCGCGGGGGGCGCGAGCTGAGCGAGCGGCTATCATCGTGGTGAGGGTGCTGACGAGCCGCTCCCGCTGTGTGTACGCGAACACTAGAGCGGCGATTAGGGGAATGACTAGGAGAGACGTTTGACGGACCTCTTGCTCGCCGGATTTTACCTGTGGAGAAAAATGGTGTTATGTTTTCGCCAAATGTCTTGCTAAAAGCACAATTAACCGACCAAAGGGCGCAAAGCCACCAGCGATGTAATAGTAAATCTATTGTGTCTCATTAGCCGTTCTTTGATGAACTAAACTTGTTATCGTTTCAGGTTTATCACTCATATTTAGAGAATTTTATTTTTAATTATTAATTTAAAAGGTTTCACTCATGTAATTCCATTGGGTGTGTGTGTGTGTGAGTTTATAGTAACAGCTATGAACTTAACTCACGATAGTTATTATATAAACTTTTATTTTTACGACCTTTATTTTTAACTATTTAACTCATTACTGGCTGAAAGATCCTTCATAATATTCCATACTTTTTTATAAAGGCATGATATTGGTAAAAAATACCAAACATTAATTACCACGTTTACCAAAATCGATGCTTACCTTAGGCACAAACTCAATAGTAAAATGCTTGAAATGTCCATCCGAATTAAAATAATGCACTTCCTCCCCATACGAATGCGTTGCTTTAGACAATGTAGACTCTAACTGCAGCACATAAGTCTTATTATCGGCTGGCAATCTTGGCAGCACATACATTAGGCCAGGGTTCAGGTTCTGGTTGTATCCTGCCGGGTCCAGTTTAGTGGAGTACAGTGGGGTGTGGGGGGTGTTCTCCAAAGCCAGGGTGAGACGGAGGGTCTTGTAGTGGTCGATGTTAGGAGTGTAGACCAGGACGTTAGTGTCTGTGATCTGAGTCGGCTGGATGGCGATCAGGCGAATATTCTCGACGTCTTTGTTGTCTTTCACCTGGAGAAAAAAAATTACTGTTAGAAACTCTATTCTCTTTAATCTTCTCTCCCAATTCTCCTTCTTACTTCTCACTTTCAGTATATATGTACGAATCACACTAAATATCTTCGCTCCACTAATAATCGTCTTCTCCAATGTCCTTCTCACCGCTCTGACCTAATTCACTCTACATTCTTCGTGCAATCTATCCTGTTAACGCGCCATCATCGATAGTCGAGGGGCGCGCGCAGATGACCGTTCCCTCGGCAACGGTCTTGTTGACAACCTCTCTTTTGCATCAATTGTTTCCTACTACAAATTGTATTATATTAAAGCCATATTTCTTATAATGGTTTTCTTAGTTTTCCTGAACATTTGGCGACCGTGATTAAAAGAAGACCTGCAGTCTTCGATCAATAATTATTTATCGAAGCCTGCAGTCTTCAGATTTCGGAGAGAAAAAACAACTGCAACAGAAAATAACGTTTGCCTGAACGCGCTGGTGGACCCAGTTTTTTGCTTGTGTGGCAACGTGGAGATTGTTGGTGTTCGGAGGCTTACTAGGACAAGGCGAGGCATCGCGTCAGGTGGTCTTTCCGAGGGAAGTACGCTCATTATTCGTTTTCCCACCCCAATTTCCGTCTCTGTTTGCGTGATTAGAGTTTTTTCTTCTCAAGTTGCCTTTAAATCCCAAGAATTTACGTCAAGACATCGTAAAGGCTGATAATATTTGATGTGTCTATCTTTTAATTTAGCACGTAAAATTTAATTTAAAGGGATTACCTAGGAATCTAGTGTATTAATATTATTTTTTCAGGTTTGGGTATTGACCAACCTACAATTTTCTATAGGCGTGCCATCGCCATAGTTATCGCTGTTAAAACTTTGCGTCTTAACTTCTATATTGAATATTATTTCCCATGTCTGCAAAGCAATCCTTTTAATAAGATAGCTTTTTTAATTATTCTTGCATTATATTTCCTTCTAGTCGCTGAGTCATGCTGATTGACGTCAGTGGCCATCTTATTGTGTCGACCACGAATGGAGCGCAATCGACCGTTGGGTTTGATTTTAATGCACACATTATTTACCTAGTTCAGTGTTTATAATTTAACTTAAAGATGTCGGATGCTGAATTTAGTGAATTGATAAGAAAACGAGGTAATATTAGAGGTCGTCTAACTAAAATTTGTGAATATGTGCAGGAAATGCAGCAGATGGAAATTAATACTTTAAATATTATTAAAATACGTGAATAAGGAAACCACATTTTGGTGGTTTATGGGAGGCTGGCGTAAAGGCTGCCAAATACCATTTAAAAAGGGTAGCCGCTAACGCCTCTCTAACCTTTGAGGAGATGTCAACTCTATTCGCGCAAATAGAGGCGATCCTCAACTCTCGTCCTCTTTCCCCTTTATCATCCGAGCCCGATGACTTAAATCCTCTTACCCCCGAGCACTTCCTTATCGGACGGCCACTGACGTCGGTGCCTTCGTTTTCAGCGGGGGACTCCGGACCCAACTACAACGCCATTCAAAAGCTACGCCTTGAATTTTGGAAGCGATGGCGAATGGAATATTTAGCGGAACTACAGCAAAGAACCAAGTGGAAGCTTGGCACTGCAATCCCGAAAGTCGGAGATATGATAATTGTAAAGGAACCGAATCTGTCTCCACAACGCTGGCGGTTGGGACGTATCACGCGTCTACATATGGGCGCTGACAACGCATGCAGAGTGGTCGATATATTATTATATACATCTAGAGGAACCATCCGGAGAGCGGTACATTACATTATCCGCCTACCTATGGAGGAACCTGAGATTAGTGTTGAAGATACTTCAAGGCCCGGAGTATGTTAACGCGCCATCATCGATAGTCGAGGGGCGCGCGCAGATGACCGTTCCCTCGGCAACGGTCTTGTTGACAACCTCTTTTTTGCATCAATTGTTTCCTACTACAAATTTTATTATATTAAAGCCATATTTCTTATAATGGTTTTCTTAGTTTTCCTGAACAATCCTATTATGGAATGCGCTTCCTCCTGAAATCAAGATGGTTAACAGTCGGCTCGCCTTCAAAATTAAGTTTTTTTTTTTATTTTTTTTATTTTTTTTCATTTATTCCAAAAAATTTAGTACTATATTACAAATAATATTTTGGTAATATATTTTGCAAAACAAGTGAATCTGCATCTGTAACCTTTTATCTTGATGTTATACAACGTGTATCAGAAATGCGTGGTCATATTTGAAGAGCTTATTCAGGGGATGCTATCGAACAAATTTTACTATGGGACCAACCCTGAAATCGCGAAAAAAAAAAACAGCTGATCCTAACATTTTGTCGAGCGACATCGATGATTTAGTAGGGAACAGCTGATATTTTTTTCGCGATTTCAGGGTTGGTCCCATAGTAAAAATTGTTCTATGCTATGCCCTGAATGAGCTCCTTAAATATGAGCACGCATTTCTGATACACGTTGTATATTTATACTTATATATATTGTATGTATAATATGCAGGTTTTGTCGCAGAAAGGAGGAAACGCCCATCCATATCCTATGCGAGTGTGATGCAGTGCACCACATGAGATGCCTAAGGCGTTAAGACCGCCTTTGTACCCAGTTGTGAATGAAGAATTAAATAAATAAATAATAATAAACAGACACCCAGTTGACGCAGTATACAGTACGCGTAATAAACTGTGCCGCTGTTAAGTGAGAAACAGGTGGCTGCGCAGTAGTCAACTTTGAAACAAAATCAGTAGCGCGCATGCGCGGTAATGGCGACATGACTCCGATAGGTTGTTCATCTGAGTGGCAAGATGGCGGGGGCCCGCATGTTCTCGCTGTCTCAGTCGTTCGTTAATGTTCGATGCATCCTTATGTCCTGCTCACACTTATTACGATACTTTACCTGCGCGGCCATTCGCAAAGCCTGGTTTCAGAGCGGCACAGTTATATTACGCGTACTGTAGTGAGGGCGTGAGTTTTTTTTTGGATAATTAAAAGTAGTAAAAAAAAAAAAAAAATTGTATAATAATCTTACTTATTTATTTTTTATGGTTATTTACCAACATCACGCCTCACTGATCTACATTATTGCATTGTGAATTTGTGTCGACGCCGGCTGTCGCTGAAAACCAGCGCTGTGTCTTTGCTCCGTGCATGAGGCACAGCAATATGCTGAGCGGTGGCCGTTTTGCGCGGATGTGACGCATATCTTACCACACTTCTTGGCTCTGTACCTGTATTTGTTGTGTTCTTGAATTTTTTGGTAATTTTGTGCGTCACTTTTGAAGCAAATAAATATTTTTTCTTTCTTTCTTTTCTTTCTAGTACAAACCTCTAGAGTGGGAGGTGCTTTAGCTAGTTTGAGTCCCAGCAGCTCCGGAGTAGACGAGTCTTTCAGTTGTATGTTGTACACACAGTTCGGCAGTAGACCTCGAATTCTGTAAAGTATTGAAAACTTAAAGTAAAATTACAATATTTGTTTCAGTTCCTTTGTTTATCAGTACATATTATCATATCCTACTAATATCATAAATCCTACTAATATTATAAATGTGAATGTTTGTGAGGATGTATGGATGTTTGTTACACTTTCACGCAAAACTACTGTATGGATTTTAATTAAATTTGGCATATACAACGTGTATCAGAAATGCGTGGTCATATTTGAAGAGCATATTCAGGGGATGCTATTGAACAAATTTTACTATGGGACCAACCGTGAAATCGCGAAAAGAATATCAGCTGATCCTTACATTTAGTCGAGCGACATCGATGATTTAGTAGGGAACAGCTGATATATTTTTCGCGATTTCAGGGTTGGTCCCATAGTAAAAGTTGTTCTATGCTATGCGCTGAATGAGCTCTTAAAATATGACCACGCATTTCTGATTCACGTTGTAGATAGAACATAACCCAGATTAACATATAGGCTACTTTTTATCCCGGGAAGATGAACAGTTCCCGAAGGATGCACGATAAACGACATCCACGCGGGCCAGGCCGCAGGCACAGGTTAGTTAAACCGTATACAATAAATTTAATTTCAATGTATTTTTTTTTTTCTAATATTATTAATGCGACTGTATGAATGTTTGTTTGTCCCTCAATTACGTTGAGACGGCCGAATGAATTTAGCACACAGATAAGCCATGTCCTGAAATAACACATAGGATACTTTTAAAACATAGGATATTATACTTTTTGAAACATAGCATACTTTTTATCGACATACAAATAGAAAAAAATCTTCATTTTAAATTCTTCAGAAAAAAATATGGAAATTTCAAGAGTTTGAGGCAGATAATTTTACAGGGTTACTGGTAATTCGACGTTTTCCTTACAGGATGTGATAGAGGAGCTAAAACGCATCAAATTTAATCGACATAAGTTCCCCCGAAATCCACTAGTTTTAGTCATATTCCAAATTTAATTATTTCAGCCCTGCAAGGAATACGTCGAAATACCAGTAATCCTGTACATGACCTTTGGCGGGTTCCAGACTAGTTTAAAAACAACAATAAATACAAGTCGTTGTTCAGTTACAGTTATAATGAGACACAAAGTAAGGCGCCTCCAGCCAGGTGGACCAACGACCTGATGAAAGTAGCTGGGGGTGACTGGATGCGGAAGGCAGAGGACCAGTGGCGTGCATTGGCCTGCTTCACTTGAATTTAATTGTGTTGTAAGTTATTGATTTTTTGATGTAGGAAGATTAATTTAGCATTAATAGGTCTATTTTAAGATAAATAATCATCGTACTCTGAAAAAAAGATAATAACTTACACCACTATTGAATTTGAATGAGGAAAGCAGTAGGTATTGCCTAATTGCCTATATGCAATGCACGCCACTGCAGAGGACCGAGTGTTGTGGCGCAATTTAGGAGAGGCCTATGTCCAGCAGTGGACTGCGATAGGCTGAGTTGATGATTAATAATACCTGAATGCGCCATTAGCTTCAGTAGTGGCCTCCTCCGTGGCGCAGTGCGGCGGGGAGTCCCTGTGCGGCGCGGCCAGCAGGGTGGCCCCCGCCCAGCCCACGCCGCCCAGCGACACCACGCTACCCACGCACGACCATGCCACGCGGACTCCTCTGCGGAAAACATGTTATGTAAATAAACGGAAGCATGTACAGTCGGAAAACTTTCCGGTGAACCACCACTAAGGCTAAAATCGCTTGCGCTCAGTGTTCGACGGCAGCCGTAGGTACGTGTAATGTAGCAGGATTTGTTCAAGGGATTTTGTCGACAAAATGTATCACCGGGAAGGAGCGTGACTATATAAAAATAAATTATTGTTAACCTAAACACTCAAAAACTAAAATATAAATTAAGTAAAACGAAAGAAAACTAAACTATTTTAAAAGTCTAAATGTGAGTCACTATAATTGAACCGAAAGTGTACGGTAACCAAATGACACGTAATTGTCCAATAGACGACGAGCATCGACTGACGGACCAATGGCGTGAAGCAATATTAGGCGTTAGCACCCCGCGCTCCTGTCATTCCACCAGACCTATAAATGAACTACTGCGCTACTACTAATGATATACCGAAAGTCCGACACTTTCGAGAAATTGATTCCCGAAGCAGCAACGGCTGCCAGGGGGACATAGCGGCGGGGTCCCCCCGCAATGCCCCAGTAAGCCGAGGTCCGAGACCTCTCTTGGGGGACGCCCTTATGCGGTTTTGCATCCGCGATTTTAGTTTATAAGTTAGGTTTACTAACAGGATTTTCCGCCACCCGCCCGGTTATGTAGTTAGGGTATCTATTTTGGGTACCGATTCTGCGAGAGTCCGTTCGAAAAAAAAAAGGTGAAATTTGTATTCACGACTCGTGCCGGTATCTGTAATGTTCTACATACCTAAGTGTAATATGATGCGTCTTGCCCTCATCTAGCGCCACGATGTGATGCGGCGGCTGGAAGCGGTACTCCTTCATGTTGGGCTTCACGTAGTACTGCGCAGGAGACAGGGACCCGAACCGGAGCCGGCCGTCCGGCCCGCTGGCCACGTTGCGACGGTACGTGCCACCGCTAACTGACACTAGAGCACCCTGGAATTGATAATAATGAATATTATTAGGCAATACGAGCTTTTAACTGCCTCGTTGGTCTAGTGGTCGCAAGCGCGACTGCTGAGGGTGGGGTCCTGGTTTCGATTCCCGGGTCGGGCAAAGTGTTATTGGGTTTTTTCATTAGGAAATTCTCAGTAGCAGCCCGGAGTATGGATTTGTGCCCGGTTAGTGGCAATAGGCTCGCCCCCTATTATATGGGACTATAACATAACTGGCGAAATGTGGGTGTACTATTACACATCTACCTACCCCTTCGGGGAAATACAGGCGTGATGTTATGTTATGTTATTCCGCATTTGCGGATGCGGATGCGAATATCCGTAACAACAGGGGTTACAAACCAACGAGCGAACTTGTGTAACATTTCATCGAGCACACGAGCTACAGATTCGACATTTTAACAAAAGATAATCGCAAAATAGAGAGGAATGTGACAGGTAACGCCGTGAGCATTCCGTCAAACACAGCGTCGAGCATTCATAGGAACGATACATTACATGAAAATGCTTTAGTTTATACTCACCTTTTGCCAAATTCAAATCTCTCATGTGATTGTAATGTCACCGACACCCGTATCCTTCACACCAGAAGGCCAATTCTCGTAATTAGAAAATATAGTTCCAAACTAATCTAAATGCCTTGAATCTCAATATCCTGGCAGTAGATGCTCCTGTTTGCCGTTTATTTGTGTCAATTAGGTCTTTAATGTCACTATCATACGACAATCAGGAACATCTACTATGAGGATTAAGGCATTGAGATTAGTTTGCAACTATATATTTTTTTATTTTATTTATTGACATTTTGTTATTTTTAGTTATTTTTAATATTTCTATTATGCACCCCAAGTTTGTTTGCACGTCATACGTGACAGGATATGTTAGAACACAAAATTTTTGTAACACCTATTCTATGTACCATATTCTAGCAAATAAATATATTGAATTGAATTGAAACGTTTTTAATTGCGGAAATAGGCCTTCAGAACACAACAATGCAAGCATTACTGTTTGGTGGCAGAAACAGATATGGTGGTAGTGCCTTCCTTGGAAAAGTTCTTTTACAAAGAGTTTTACTGCTACTGTTGGTGTCTATTGACCTACTACAAGGGAGCATCCAACTGACCTGCAGCGGCGTGCTATCCGCATCATCCAGCAGCTCCACAGTGATCTCCGCCAGCTTATGAGCAGCTATATCTCCGTTATCATCAGGTGCACTGAACACATACGAGTCCTTCTCGGCGGTGATCTTGTAGTGTTTAGACGCATCCAGTGGGCCGAAGCGGTAAGTGCCGTCTTGTGATGTCACTTGAATTAGTTTAACGTCGTCTGGAATGAAGAGTTACAGGGTTAAATGCTGAATTGAAAGAACTAACGAGTGTGCTTTAGACCACACGACTGAAGTAAAACTAAACTTTAAAAAAAACAAAAAAATTGCTTGCACCTCTCTTTTGCCCCTACAGTAATATACGAAACCTAACTCTTTTTCTTTCTATCTTCACTAATTTATATCTCCCTCTCAACTTCCATGAGCAGAACATAAGGATGCATCAAACATTAATGAACGACTGAGACAGCGAAACATGCGGTCGCCCGTCATCTTGCCATTCAAATAAACAACCTATCAGAGTCTTGCCGCCATTACCGCGAATGCGCGCTACTGATTTGGCTGCAAAATTGACTACTGCGCAGCCACCTGTTTCTTACTTAACAGCGGCATAGTTATATTACGCGTACTGTAAGTTACTTCGACCATGTAATGCAATGATCGAATCTGAACTATTACATTATAGGCGAATGCCCTGCTATAGCACCTGCTGCGGAGTGGCGGGCGACATCATGTATCTACCTGAGGTGAGTGTGACAGTGACGTCGTCGACGGGCGGCACTATCTTATGCTGGTGCCCGGCGACATCATATATCCTACCTGAGGTGAGTGTGACAGTGACGTCTTCGACGGGCTGCACTATCTTGTGCTGGTGCCCGGCGACACCATATATCCTACCTGAAGTGAGTGTGACAGTGACGTCTTCGACGGGCTGCACTATCTTGTGCGGGTGCCCGGCGACACCATATATCCTACCTGAAGTGAGTGTGACAGTGACGTCGTCGACGGGCTGCACTATCTTGTGCGGGTGCCCGGCGACATGATATATCCTACCTGAGGTGAGTGTGACAGTGACGTCTACGACGGGCTGCACTATCTCGTGCGGGTGCCCGGCGACATCATATAACCTACCTGAAGTGAGTGTGACAGTGACGTCTTCGACGGGCTGCACTATCTTGTGCTGGTGCCCGGCGACACCATATATCCTACCTGAAGTGAGTGTGACAGTGACGTCTTCGACGGGCTGCACTATCTCGTGCGGGTGCCCGGCGACATGATATATCCTACCTGAGGTGAGTGTGACAGTGACGTCTACGACGGGCTGCATTATCTCGTGCGGGTGCCCGGCGACATGATATATCCTACCTGAGGTGAGTGTGACAGTGACGTCTACGACGGGCTGCACTATCTCGTGCGGGTGCCCGGCGACATGATATATCCTACCTGAGGTGAGTGTGACAGTGACGTCTACGACGGGCTGCACTATCTCGTGCGGGTGCCCGGCGACATGATATATCCTACCTGAGGTGAGTGTGACAGTGACGTCTACGACGGGCTGCACTATCTCGTGCGGGTTCCCGGCGACATCATATATCCTACCTGAGGTGAGTGTGACAGTGACGTCTACGACGGGCTGCACTATCTCGTGCGGGTGCCCGGCGACATGATATATCCTACCTGAGGTGAGTGTGACAGTGACGTCTACGACGGGCTGCACTATCTCGTGCGGGTGCCCGGCGACATCATATATCCTACCTGAGGTGAGTGTGACAGTGACGTCGTCGACAGGCGGCACTATCTCGTGCGGGTGCCCGGCGACATGATATATCCTACCTGAGGTGAGTGTGACAGTGACGTCTACGACGGGCTGCACTATCTCGTGCGGGTGCCCGGCGACATGATATATCCTACCTGAGGTGAGTGTGACAGTGACGTCTACGACGGGCTGCACTATCTCGTGCGGGTGCCCGGCGACATCATATATCCTACCTGAGGTGAGTGTGACAGTGACGTCGTCGACGGGCGGCACTACCCTCCCCTGCAGGGTGAGCGCGGTGCGCGCGCGCAACGTCAGCGCGTGCAGCTGGCAGCGCGCGCGCCCCAGCACCTGCTGCGGAGTGGCGGGCGACACCAGCAGCGACGACGACGACGCTGATACCACCGCTACTTCACCCTGGAGAATCATCATTGTACTACAAATTAGCAAAAAAAAAAACGCCCACTTGCTCGGAAATTGGTTCATTATTCAAAAAAAAGAATACATCAATCGGCTCTTTTCCGTACGCAACGAAATAACAGGCCAGTAATATCCAACACGACAATAACAGTTTTTATTTTTTAAATTATGCTACCGAGGTTTTTAAGTACACACTTAAATTAGGTGTTTTTAAATACAAAATATTTATTATCATTAAGACAAAATGCGCATTTTTTTTTCAAAACTTTGAACATAAGACAAGAACCGCTCGCGGACGAATTGGCGCGAACGAAAATTAATTACTGTTGAATTAATTTGTGTATTGTTTCCTCGCAAATGAGGGAAAAGTACTATGCAAGTCTCGGCCGAAATAGCAATTAACGGCCTCGTTTAGTTAAAAAGGACTCGGCTGGCACCTCGCCCTTTTAAAACCACTTCGGAAGTACTCAGCTTCGTCTTGTATTTTCAATATTACTCGGCCGTCAATTGCTTTATTTCAGGCCTCGACAGTAATACATATACTATTTTATCTAGTTAACAATTTTACTGTAACATAATATTGTAAGCCGAATATAGAAGTTGGTAGTTATAAAAATATTTTCTCACACTTGCTCAGAAGTTGCTTCAAATTATGAAAAAAACAACACAGCTTTCGGCTTTTTTCGGTACACAACGAAATAACACGCCAGCAATTTCCCAACACGACAATAATAGAAATTGCTGGACAGTTTTAATTTTATTCTTGGATTGCTAGTGAGGTTTGAGGTTTGTATGAATATAACATTAGCCTTAAGTTTCCTTTTCTTCACTAACTTCTCTTTATAATCTCTCTAACAATGAATCAACTTCAATCTACTCACATCTGCCATATACAGCGTATGCTCGAACCCGTACCCTCCGCCAGGTTGCTTCAGAGGCACCAGAGGTCCTACATCCTTCGTGTCATGCCTATCAGTACTGATGTGGAGTACTAGGTCCTCTACAGGGTCCGGAGATGTCACTCTGATCACCACCGAGTGGGCAGTGGCTACGAAGTATACCGTCTGAAAAGATAAAAATGTTTGAAATATCTTAAGGCCCTACTAAAAATTTGTAGTGCCCTCATCAGTAAATAAATAATTACTCGCTTTTTCTTCTTCTTATTCGTGTCGATGATTCGAGTTTAACTATACTGGGTGTCAGGGAAACGCTCCCGAAACTGAAAGGCTATTAATATACTACCTAAACACAATCGAATACCAATAACCATTAGCCTTATTTATACTCATTGTTTTAGTGATTTGGTATTTTGCAAACCCGCAATGACAAATGGCGACCTCTGTGGTCTAGTGGTTCTAGTGTCGGACTGCTGATAACGAGATCGTGGGTTCGATTCCCACAGGACACAAATATTTGTGTGATGGACATAAGTGTTTGTGTTGGTCTGCGTGTTGCTTATATATTATAAGTATGTATTTACAAAAAAAAGTACATAAGTATTATATCCATTGTCTAGTACCCATAACACAAGCTCTGCTTAGTTTGGGACTAGATGGTGCTGTGTAAAAATGTCCCAAAGATATTTATTTGTTTATTAGCGTATAAAACTCGGAATCAATGCCGCGCGTACCTAACCTACCTACGCTCGCTACGACACGGACTGCGTATGCGAGCGGATGTCGTTCACCCCTACCGCCTGATACCTTATTTATATAACCTGATATTTTATTTGAATTACATTGCGAACTTTAAAAAATTCTGTAAATAAATCGGGTTTTTTTGCAAATCAGTTTTATTTAACTGCCCAAAGCTGGTAATGTATGAAAAATGCAAAAAAAAAATATGAAAAAATCTAAAAAAAGAGCATTTTTTGTGGTTTCGTATCAGTAATCACCAGCACTATCTTTGTTTTCGGAAGCATTTCCCGGACACCCAGTATTATTGTGGACCAAAATGTAGCCACGTTAACAGCACTATCAGTAGCCTCGCATAGGGCTTTGATTGTGCAGGTGGAATTGCACAGTGAGCAGGTCAAGAGGTAAGGCATCGTCTGTGTATTGACTCCACAGTCACATTGTAACTCGTCTATGTATCCCCATCTAACTAAATTTGACCTGCAGCGGCCCATCTGACTTCAGAGTCGATTCAAGGATTTCCAGATGGGCCATGGTAGTAGTTGGTCTGCTGGGAGCTCTTCTGCAGGCCCAATGTAGCCAGCAGGAGAAGGGTGTTTTTGTAGCCACAGTTCCTCTCCTGCCTTATTAGGGCTGCTGCCTGTTATTTGCTGAGTACATCATTCATCAAAAATTCGTTACTGACAATTGAAGTACAGGTACTGTAGTTTAATCAGAAACTATTAACTCTGTAAATTATAGTTCGCTGTAGTTGTAGATAGAAAAAATGCGAATAACGGCCACTTTAGGAACTCAAAAAAAAAAATATGTTTATTTCAGTAACTTATAAATATATTGCTTTATAATGTTAGGAGTCTTCCTTTAAGCAACAATATGCTTGTGTTGAAAGAAACCGCTCTTCCGTTGATTTATCTTCTAATATAATACAAGGCACTGAAGTATTAATTAGATACCTGTACAGCCTTAGAAGAAAAAGAAAAAAAGCTTCTGGCATGATAAAATAAAACTTGACAGAAAAGAAAATGATTAAGATTGAGCGAAGTGTGTGTTTGTTTGTGTGTTAATATCTGTATGTGTGTAGTGAGTGGGATGTGAGTTGGGGTGTGTTATATGCCTCAGGTGTCTGTGAATTTATGTGAATATAAGTGAGATATGATCTACGAGTGTGGTTTTGGTTAGCCCTACGAGCTTATCTTGGGATCGGAAGACGCTGTTCACAGCGTTTTTCCACGAACCGTAGTAATGATTAACCGAACTCGTTAACTTGTTGAACTCGTCTGTGATAAGGTTTGGTTTGGTTCCTCCTCAGTAGAGTAGAGGCTTTAAGACCTACAATGTAAACGTAAAACGTCGGTTTACACTGAATGTAATTGTCGCAGAAATATAATTTTATACTTACAGTAGGAACCAAGGTAGAGGTGTCAGCGTGAGCCTGTTCTGGCTGGAAGCGGTGACAGCCGCGAGGAGTGAGGGTGTACAGCTCGGCCGCCGGGACACACTGCTGACTGGCTCCCGCTGGTATGGACATGACGCCTTGAGAGCTCTTGCTGCTGTATTCCACCTGGAAAGAGAACATGTTCAGGTCAAAAAAGCTGCTTTTACTGACATTATGTACTCTTTCTAGCCTGATAAACTGATCATTAAAATTTTTTGAACAGTGTCTAAACCCATTTGGAACATCAATTAAATACTAGTCTGTTTTTTCTTAAGCCATGTCTCCTGCAACCAAAGTCTAACAAAACTTGTTAACATTTTGCTTAGGCCAATCAAATGTACCCAAACAGCAATGCCACGCCCCCATTTTGTTAGAAAAACATGTTAGATGTTAGAAATAACAAAAATATGGTCGCAAAAGACGCGGCTTTACTTGTCACATTTAGTAAACAATCTTGGTATGTCTCTTTATTGAAATAACTACTGATAAAATATAATTACTAGTTCTGCACATGTAAATAGGTTAAAAAGTGTTATTTATTGTGTAATTTTTTTAACATAATGTCTTTTAATTTTTATTATTAACGAATTACATTAAAAAGACATGCCAAGATTGTTTATTAAATAAGGCAAGTAAGAAAAACAATGTGTAGCTGACTTCTTCTTTTTATAGAGTCAATGGCAAATGAAAGATTTTGTTGGCCCAGTGTTCTGCTAGTTCTATAGCTGATTAAATTTCTGTAGTTTTAAAGTAATACAGAACTCAAAAGTCAGGTGGTCAATATAAAAAAACAACAACATTCGCGTATCTATGGTAATTCCTCGAAAAACGAGTTTCCAGATGAACATTTACTGCACTTTGCAACAAACTGCAACACTGCTTAATTCATTAAGGGTCTGTGAGCCTCCCTAAAGTCTAACTAAACAATAGATTTATTGTTGTCTCGCAAGAAATTACCAGAATTAATTAGGCCAGCAAATTAGACTTATTCTGGCGCTGCTGCATGTTATGAGCTCCTCACCTCAACCTCATGTGTGGAGTGCATCCTCAACACATAACCAGTATGTTCGAAGGTGGGCACGGTGGCATGGTCCTGCGTAATTGCCACATTGTGCCTCGCCTCTGCCCAGCACAGCGGATCACTCTCCACTGAGATCTCCACGCTGCCCGGAAGGACCTCTTCGAAGGTGTATTTGCCATCTGCAATAAAATTGAAAAACAAAAGTTGACTAAAACGGAATTTAGAGTTTTTAGGGGGAGTGTTAGCTGTTAACGCAAGCCACATGTGGTTTAGCTGAAAACTGACTGACGAGTAGCCTGATTCACAAACGTTCGAAAAGTTTCCGTTTCTGAAGTGAAATTTGACCAGCAAATAAAACAAAACGACCACTTCCGGGACCATGAAAGCTGCAAAGCATTCGAAACGTCAGGAAAACCAATTTTAATAATAAAACACGATGTAATTCGGTTAAACTTGTTTTATTAAGAAACAAAACGATTTGAGAACCGAACGGATTCGGAAACGCAACGCGAAATTCATGGAAACTCTCCCGTGAGCCATTTGTTGTCGGAAAGCACTCGATGTAAAATTAAAGAACTATGAATAGCGTTTCCGAATGCGTTCGATTCTCAAATCGTTGTTTTTCGTAATAAAACAAGTTTGACCGGATTACATCGCGTATTATTATTAACATTGCTTATCCTGATATTTCGAATGCTTTGCATAATTCGTGGTCGCAGGAAGTGGTCGTTTTGTTTCGTTTGCCGGTCAAATTTCACTTCGGAAACGGAAACTTTTCGAACGTTTGTGAATCAGGCCACTGGTACTGGTGGTATACGGAACTTATATGGTACCTGTCAGACAGAACAACTTTTCAAATGCGGTTTTAATGGTATGAAAGGATTGGTTTTCAGACTGTAACAATTATTATGAGATTCATTCTGGGAGACCCGAGTCATGCTTTGGGCTGTAATGGACAACATCGTCTCACGTCTGGGTGACTAGTGAGACATGATTGCACAACATAACTGCTATACACAGACATAATAAACCTATGGACTAGAAATAACTACGAAGTACGCGTAGCATAAGACGGACGTCTGTGTGCTATACTTACAATATCCGGGCCCAAAAAATGGCAGTGGCTGCCATTGTAAGGGATCTAAGTAATTAAAACTTATTATATTCCATATTACATTTGCATTAGGTACTTGTTGTCTACAACAAAAATAGCAATAATAAAATAGCAATCCAAATCCAAAATGTCTGTTTACTTGACAGCACAAATCAAACCACGGCCCCTAAAATGGCGGATTTTCGCCAGGCCGAGTAAATATTCTGACGTCACATTAAAAGGTTGCCAAACAGAGAACATATAAATAGCATGCCATCTCTTTCACCAGACGACATTACACGGTTAACAAGAGACAAAGTATAGATTCATATTTCTATAATGATTTAATTGAAACTTGTATCAACGAGGTGGATATAGAAGAATAGGGCTCCATAGGTAAATCTCGATGGTACTATAGGACTCCTTGGACTGCGAGGGGACTCCTTGCAGGAGCGCAACGACCATACAGCCTAATAGACGCCTAATGTTCAATACAATGCGTACAATAAATTCTGCCACTAGCTGAGGCGGGGTACTACAATCCGATTGGCCCTATCAAGGCGGCTATTGGCTAATTACTAACGCGGCAGTTTTGACGGCTCATGTAAGTGGTCGAAATTGATTTGAAGATTTCAAGTGTGTTCGAATAGTGGCGACCTACATTAGAGAAATTTTATAGATGTGTTGCAGACATCGGTCGCCTGTTATGAGGCGTCTATGGGCTGTATGATCGTTGTAGGAGCGTGAGATGTGTGCCTTTTTACAGATCCCCACGATCGTTCGTGATGAATCACGAACGAATTTGACAGCCTATAGTAGCGTACTGAGCATGAGTAAAGAGTAACCCCCAGTTTCTGGAAGGCTGATCAATTTGATCTGTTGTCAAATCTCATGTCAGCTCCTGTGATTGGCTGGCAAAAATGTTAACAACCAATCACATCGCTTGACCTGAGATTTGTCAGCTGATTAGTTAATTTTTGCGTTGATCAGCCTTTCGGAAACTGGGTGTAAGACTCACCAACAGCAAAGGTAGACATGGGCTGTCCCACATAGCCCCCGTCGGGAGACAGGGGCCGCAGGGTGACCGGTATGTTGGCGCAGGCGGCGGTACTCTTGCACTGCACGCGCCCACTCAGCTTGCCCTTCAGCTGCGAGAACGTGATGCCGTCGACGGGGCCGTTGCCGACTGAAACCTTCTGAGTCAACGGGTAGTACCTGTTGGAGAGAAATAGGGTTACAATGATAATACTGGGTGTCAGGGAAACGCTTCCGAAAACGAAGATAGTGCTGGTGATTACTGAAACGAAACTACAAATAAAACTTTTTAACAAAAAATTGACCCGACGAAAACAAAAACTAAAAAGCGAAAAATAACTAATTATGAGTCGGCGCCAAACAAACTTTTTACAAGCAACGTGCATGCAAGTGGCCCAGCGGAGAACGAATTTTTGGAAAGTTTTTGTTTATCGTTGAAAATTTCATGTTGTATTTCATGTTATGTTGTTTTTATTATTTATTTAAAGTAATTTAATGATCTTCGTTGATTGTTTGTTTGGCGCCGACTCATAATTAGTTATTTTTCGCTTTCAGTTTCTGTTTTCGTCGGTTCAATTTTTTGTTAAAAAGTTTTATTTTAAATTTTTTTGTGGTTTAATCTAACTCCAGGTCTCTATTATGTCGTAGTGTCTAGAACTATATTTGTGTGCCAAGTTTCAACAGAATCGGTTAACAGGTAAGAATTCAGTGGGTGAACAAGCACTCATCCCCTGTTTTCCGGCCCTTAGGGGTGGATTTTGATTTTGAAATTTAAATGGGACTAACTGCGAGATATACCCTATCCATTAAAAAAAGAATCAATAAAATCTGGCCACTCTGTAAAAAGTTATGCATGGTCATACATTAAAAAAAAAAAATATCTATATATATACGCGTCAAATTGAGAACCTCCTCTTTTTCGTCGATTAAAAAATACGATTTTTTTTAATATTTTTTTTCATACATAACCGGCTTTGGGCAGTTAAATAAAACAAATTTGAAAAAAGAAAAAACATTTATCTACTTAATTTTTTAAGTTCGCAATTGAATTCTAATAAAATATCAGCTGGCGCTAGGGATGAACGACATCCACTCGCATACGCAGTCCGTGTCGTAGCGAGCGTAGGTAGGTTAGGTACGCGCGGCATTAATCCCGAATTTTGTACGCTTTACATTGCGGGTTTGCAAAATACCAAATCACTAAAACAATTAGTATTGGTATTCGATTGTGTTTAGGTAGTATATAGCCTTTCAGTTTCGGGAGCGTTTCCCTGACTCCCAGTATATAAAGTTAACTTAAATGAGCTGGCGAAACTTCACAGATGTGGTGGGTATCGATGTCAAATGATAATAAAACAAGAAAAAATATGATTTTCTGAGCTCATAATTTCAACCATAGCCAGCTGATCACGAGTTCAACTGCCGCGCGACGTGCTAACAGTAGTGCTATGCTATGGTATCTGATATTTCTGGAAAAATACTATGTAACTCTTCAAGGTCACGCGTCCCGTTAGTGTTGATCCCGTGATCAGCTGACATGAATGAAATGACGAGTTTAAAATTATATTTTATCTTGTTTTATTATCTTTAGATAGATACCCATCATGTCGTCATGGATTGACAACATCAAAAGCTGGACCAACTAGAGAGTGCACCTGCGCACACACTTGTGCACTATAATATGTCCCGCGCATATGGCTAGTCTCCATTGAGATTGGCCGCCGTGACCGAAATTCGGCCGGGAGGACATTATTATTGATGGTAAATAGACTCACTGCAGTCCATCTCTCTGCTCCTGCTCCGACACGTCCACCGCGGCGGTGTAGAGGCCGGGCGGCAGGAAGGCGCACCAGGCGCCGGAGCCGGGCGCCGTGGGCAGGCGCGCGGCGCCCAGCAGCACGCGGCGCCCGGCGGCCGGCGTCACGGCGCCGCACACGCGCCAGCGGGACACGCGCACTGCGGGCGCCGCGCGGGGCCCGGTCGCAGTCACCACGACTTGCGTGTCGTCGAACTCGCACTGCTCTGAAGAGACGAGATAATATATTACAGTACGCGTAAAAATAGGACAAACTGTCCAGCTAGGTAAGTCCAACTTCGAGAAAGAGGTCAATCGTCGAATCCGACTCGGTTGGGCAGCGTTCGGGAAGCTACGCAATATCTTCTCGTCCAAAATACCGCAGTGTCTCAAGACGAAAGTTTTTGACCAGTGTGTGTTGCCAGTAATTACATACGGTACTGAAACGTGGTCGCTCACAATGGGCCTGATAAGAAGGCTCAAAGTCACTCAAAGGGCAATGGAGAGGGCTATGCTCGGAGTGTCCCTGCGTAATCGAATCAGAAATGAGGAGATTCGCAGGAGAACGAAAGTAACCGACATAGCCCGAAGAATTGCCAAACTTAAGTGGCAGTGGGCGGGGCACATTGCTCGCAGAACGGATAGCCGATGGGGCAGTAAAGTTCTGGAGTGGCGACCGCGTACTGGAAGGCGCAGCGTGGCTAGGCCCCCCACAAGGTGGACCGACGACCTGGTGAAGGTCGCGGGAATCCGCTGGATGAGGAAGGCACAGGACCGGTCGTTGTGGCGATGCTTGGGGGAGGCCTATGTCCAGCAGTGGACGTCTTTCGGCTGAAATGATGATGATGACGCGTAATACAAGGTGTTGATCTGTATTCATGCCATATGCAAGGAGGTGACTATACCACTGATACTGAACACGAATCAATACCAAAAAAATTTTACAAGTGTGTGTTAATGTTACTAGTTCACATAATACATCTGTAAACTACTGTCTTTGTTTTCGTTTTGTATGTACAATTAAGAATACAATAAATAAATGTTTTTTTGTTTAAATACCTATTTGTAAACAAACAAATTCCATCCGTGAGTCGCGTGCGACACAAATACGATGGGTGCGAAACCACCAAAACAATTTGCAGGTATTTCCACCCTTTAAAAATGCCACCAACGACTTATTTTCAGTCGTTCGGGATTTATTCTCAAACCCTCGCCATGTTTGAAGTGAAAATTTGGGTATTAAATAATCGTAGAATTTTTTAAATATTTTTACAGATCAACAACTTGTATAACTGTGCCGCTCAGATACCAGGCTTTGCGAAGGGCCGCGCGGGTACAGTAGCGTAAGCGTAATATGTGTGAGCAGGACATAAGGATGCATCGAACATTAATGAAAGACTGAGACAGCGAGAACATGCGTTTCCGCGCCATCTTGCCACTCAGCTGAACAACTTATCAGTCTTGCCGCCATTACCGCGCATGCGCGCTACTGATTTGGTTTCAAAATTGACTACTGCGCAGCCACCTGTTTCTCACTTAACAGCGGCACAGTTATATTACGCGTACTGAACTATGGGGTTATTATTTTCTGGGGACTAAGAAATAAAATGGTAACTTGTAGTTGGCACTAAATAAAATTAACTGGAATCAATTTAATATGATTACAAACAACAAATAAATTGAATGATCCTTCAAAATCGAGCTTCAAAAATGTCTAGAAACGGCAGATACATAAGGTAATGTAATTTTAATTTGTAGGTGGCTACTAAAATAATAATTAGGCAACTATTTTTACTGGCTCAGTTACTTGCAAGGTTTGTCCCAAACACACAAACTAACGACGAAAAGAGTAGCTGGGAGACTGAATGCGGAAGGCAGAGGACCGAGTGTTGTGGCTCAACTTGGGAGAGACCTATCTCCAGCAGTGGACTGCGATAGGCTGAGTTGATGATGATGATACAAACTAACAAGTGAAATTAAATAAAAGCTTGCAATAATGACACAACCTGTACTGACAATATACATAATAAAACAGTATAAATTCCTTACCATGCTTGAACCCAAGTGTGTAAGTAGAAGGCTGCAGGTTGGGCAGTGTGAACTTGCCGGTCGCGTCAGTGTTGCCGATCGGCTTGCCGTCCAGCAACACGCGGGCTCCCGACAGGCCCGGCCCTCCTACAGACTTGACTACTGATCCTACCACTGTGAACCCTGTTACCTAACGAGGACATAGAAGGATTACTCTATGATGGTGAAGAGTTGCTACAACTAATAATATGACCAATTAAATTTGGCTAATTTAAAAAATCTGAATGAGTGCGGGTCTTTCATATAATTGAAAGTTCGAAACCTTTAGCCATTCTCTATAAAAACAGGAATTAATACTTTTATTGTATAAGGGTTCCGATTTGTTTTGGGGTATAGAACCCTAAAAACAGATAACTTACTTCAGCAAGGTCAGTAACACTTGAGATCAGCGAGAGAGCACACATTAAATTTCCAATAGGATAACAATATTTTACAATACATTATAATAAAACAAGTTTAACCGCATTACATCACATATATTATTTAAATCGGTTTTCCTGCTGTTTCGAAAGCTTTGTAGCGTTCATGGTTGCAGGTAGACTAAGATCAGGAAAACCAATTTAAGTAATATATGCTATGTAATCCAATTCAACTTGTTTTATTATAATGAGTAGTGATCGCGAAAACCTAAGAAATTATTAGGATAATGATAGTTGGTTTACATATTTGAATGTTTTTTTTATGCTGATAAAAGCAAAAATCTGTAAATTATGTTAAACCTCTACACAATAAATCCTAGGGCTATAATATTATGAGACTTTCCATCTTCATGTCTCAGTTTGGCGAACAGACTTGCGGTACCATTTAGGCAACAGCCCAGATGGTATTGCAGTTGTTATGGGCAAAGGTAACCACTTAACACCATGTGGGCCTTTAGCTTGTTTCGCCATCCTAAACTATTAAAAATCCACGTTTTTGACTGACTCACTTACTAGGCTATATTTGTCATGGAGATGATACAATAGGCCTGAACTGATTATTTTATTTATTTAATAAGATAAGCTGAAAAGATAAGGAATGCAAGATAGTTTATACTTTACACTTTCTAGATCAATAAACTTACCTCAAAAGCATTCTTGATGTAAAGACTGTCATGTCTGACAGTGAAAGGTACTTTTTCTGGCCTCACATTATAGCTGACTGCAACCTGGCCTGGTGGCGTGGACAGTGCCAGGAGTCTGTACTCCCCAGCTGGTACCAGACCGAAGTTGAATTCTCCATTGGCATCAGTTATGGAGTGGCAGATGGGAGCATCTGGCACACCTTGCAGGAGAGCCGTCTTGCAACCTTCCACACGGAATTTTGGGCTTTCCTAAAACAATACTTTATTTATAATATTTAGTTAATCATCATCATCATTTCAGCCGAAAGATGTCCACTGCTGGACATAGACCATATTTAGGCAGACAATATTTAGTTAATGGCATGCAATGTTCCGTGTGGTGCCATACATAAAGAATAGCACCACCCTATCTCTTCTCATGGCTGTCGTAAAAGGCGACTAAGGGATTCACCAGAGGATGGGCAGCAGTGTTCTCTCAGTAATTAACAGACAAACTGCGATCGTCAACCTGCCTGCCAAGCGTGGCGCCCCCCCCCCCTTTCTGGGGGGAGGCTTACATCCAACAGTGGACGTCTTTCGGCTGAAATGATGATGCAATGTTTAGGGTCAAAAATTAAACATTAAGACTGGATTTATGATTTATTAGAACTTACTTATTGTTAACAAATGAGCTTGAAAATGTCTAATTTTTTTTTCACCAAAGAATAGTATGAATTTTGCAGAGTGTAATAAATATGGAAAGCATGTACATTTACTAGTTAATTTTACTTAGCTAAATAACTTTTTCTTCTTCTTCTTAGCTTTTTACTTAGCTACTCAAAATTATTGGGGAATTTGTATCCTTAGCAAACTGATTATCTTATCAAAATATTATCATAAAGAATTTACCTCTTTAGAATACAACAGCACATAGACACCACTGATAGGACTGCCAAACGAGTTGATAGACCCTGACACATCATAACCCTTCACAGCAAGAACACCAAATGGCAGTACAGTGTTACCTTCCTTCACTTGAACCACTGATTGTGCCGGGTCTAGCTTCCACCTGGAGAAAAAATAAGCTTTTTTTATTCTTAACGGGCTTGCGTTTGACTGCCACCTCACCTGATGTTAAGTGATGGTGCGGTTGATGATGGTTCACGCTTGCCCAGCAAAAACCTATTCACTAAAGCCTTGAAGACCACCAGATTATAATTCTTGGGATACACTGACGCTGGCAAAGAATTCCACTCTTTGGCAGTATGCATGATAAACCTATTAGCAAAACGGTTCGCTCATAAGGGTGGAATATTTACCAAATAACGGTGGAGCATCGCCGTACATCTTATTTATGTAATTGTAGTTTATACATATTGTTAAGAATCTGTTGTTTCATCTTGACAAATCATTGTAACAAAAAATATCAGTTGCAAACATAAAAACAAGGTCAAGTATATTTGAGTGGTCTAGACTGGACCTACTAAATGGATTTTTCAACACTATAAAATTATCTCACCTTGGATGGGAAGCTTTCACGGTATATTTTCCAGGGATGACTGGTGTAAAATGAAAGTCACCTCCTACTGTCGTCACAGTTTTACGCACCTCCCCTTTATCATTCACTAGCTGGATAGCTATACCGCTAGGCCCTTGCTTCTGCCCAGCCGTGATCACGCGCCCCGTTATACCGAAACCGTTAAAGGCAAAGTTGATATCTTGTCCCGAAGAACACTTGTCTGTGGCACCATCAACTGATAAGTCCACCTGGGATGGTTCAAAGCTCCACCCGGCCGGAGGATGGATCTTCAGCACGTACTCCCCTTTCTCGTAGAGAGGCAGGAAATAATAACCGTTTGTAGGAGCGCATTCAGTCTTCTCTTTCAGACTACCTTGTTTGGTATACCTGAATGAGGAAAATTATGAATGAAAGATTAAAGATTCAATCCATAATGAAGTAATAACATTTAATTGCATTATAGTTCAAACTAATTAGCTAAGATCTCAAGGCAAATGCTAAGGTATTAATTAGAAAATTAAATTAGTACAAGTTTTAGGTTAACTTACAGGCCGATTTCTATCTTGGAAAAATCCATGTTAACATGGCTTTTGACGAAACCGCCACATCCTAGAATATCATTTGCACTACATTTTGTACTTAATAATAGTAAAATTATTGGTAAAAATAATCTTTCGATGTAGACAATCATCGCCATTTTGAAATAGTGATGGGCACTGCACCAAAGAGAATATAACCTACGCGTCAGAGAAAATAATCACTACGGGGCACACAGGTGTCTCGACTCGAGACTCGAAGGACAAAATGCAGTATCGGTAGAGCTGTCCCCAAAAATCGGTATATTTGTATCTAAAATCGGTATAATATGTAAAAAAAATATTTAATTTAACTTCTCAACTTAAAACTTCGTTATCCTTCTCTTTTGTTAGTAACTTACATAATTCACCATACAATTTCACTGGATTTTATTGAAATAATCATTAGTAAATAATACTTTTAAAATGTAACAGAAATAAAAGAATAATACATATTATTTACATACTTATTTTTTAGATAAAACAAAGTTAAATTATAATCATTTTCATAAATGCCTACCTACTATCATAGCCTACTACTACTACACTAACTTCAATCAGTGATCTTAAGAATCTTTTAGACATACTTATTTCGTAGTTAAACAATGATTAATGATGTAGCTTCAATTAATTTGATTGTAATTTGGTTCGTAATTATCGATTTATCAACGAACGGGAATAAGTGCTCAATATTGGCGAATGAATAGGCGGAAAACAGAAATTTCTTTCATACATTTTCTTGCTCAGAAATCTTGGAAAAGTTGTTTGGTTTCGGTATACCTACCGGTAGGACCGTTGGACGGCAGGACAGCCCTCATATTGATAGAAATACCGAAATATCGGTATGATCGAGACCACTGGTGATGGGCCGCACGCAACCAAAGATAATAATCACTATGTTTTAGCCTTTGACTATGGATTTAGCCGCAACGTTTTCCCCCTTGGTCCCTTGGCCGCGTTCAGTAATATCGTCCAAGTCATCCGACTATGCCTGGAGTCTGGAGTGTACTTTGGTTACTCAGGCCCATATTATAGAAGGTTCCTCAAATACTCAATCACCTGATCACTACTTAAGGATAGAATCGTTACTTGAGTATCGGTCTTATTCCAATACGGTAATTATTAACTTTAATTCAACAACATAACACACGGATTTGTCCTGAAATGGAAAAGAAATATCTACTCAAGTGTAGTCTGGACCACACTAGAGTGATTACAGATCAAATCTCTGCTCAAATACCGAAACAGGTGAAAGTATAAAATAAAGCTAAACTCAGCTGTACTGTGATCAATAAATCTCTGCTTGAGGAACGTTATAAAATCAAAGCTCAACTCAAAACTAGTTTTAAACAGTGATCAACGCTTGAGTATCGTTCTGTAATATGGGCCTAAGAGCGATCCTACGATGAAAGAACCTAACATACAAAAGAACGCCCAAACAACGCTCTGAGTGTCGTCCGACGACAGCTATATAATGTACTCTGTGTCCGACGACGTCGGGCGATATAAGTAGGGCCGCGTTCAGTATTATCGTCCGACGACGCCCTAGATAAAAAAACCTATAGGGTACTTCGCGTTGACCTAGAATCATGAAATTTGGCCGATATATCGAAATATCGTTTTTCGAAATATTGTATATTTAAAAATATCGATATATTGAAAATCTGATACTTAAAAACAAATACAGACAAATAAATAACATTGAATTTGAATTTGAAAAAAATATCAACAGCCCTAAAAACTCAAACTCAAAAACTTTTATTGCATTCATGTGTACATAGGTGTTACATTTATAAGTCCTGTAGGTACTTATAGTATGGTTTCAACATGAAACCCGGTAAGGGCACAGCAACATACTTATAAATAATAGGTTTCATAGCAATGATAGATATAAAATTATTAAAAAATAGAAATTCGATTTGTATTGATAATAACTAATTTTCTAAATCTCAATTTTATTGATAATTTGTTATATAAATTAAATTTGTATGGAATTGTAAAATGTTTTTGTTAAAATTGAAATTTGATTTGAAATAATTAAAATACCTAATTGACCATTAAAATTTACAATTTTTGTTAAGTTCTTAAACATAATCATTTAAATTTTATTTATTACAATAAGAAAAATAATGTAAGTCCAATCAAGAGTATGCTCCAATATTCATAAGATAATATAGGTATGGTTTGGTAAATAATAAGGTTTATAACTTGTAACTAATGTATTTGTAAGTATCTAGTAGGTAATTTACCCATAACAAGTAATATTTACTTTAGCTTAATTGAATTGCAATATTATTATTAAATTAATGTAGTGTTTAATTATAATAAAACAAAGTTTAACCGGATTAAATCGCGTATATTATTATTAGTGTTTAATTATTTAATTTAGTAGTAGTGTTTAGTTAGTAATATTTTATGTATTTAATTTTATGAACCTAATAATGTAATTTTAATCGTCTTACGTTATTTATTTATTTCATTTTAGTGTATTGAGATATCTATCACATGCATTAATTAATTAATATCTGGCCCTAAGTATTCTGCGACTGAGTAAAAGCAATTTTGTATTAGATATTCTTTCAAGTATCTGTTGAATATATTAAATTTTTGTTCTTCTTTAATTTTTGCCGGTAATTTGTTGAAGATTCTAACTGCCATGTAGTACGGGCTTTGGTTGAGCATTTTGATTCGAGAGGGTGGAAGGTATAGTCTATTTCTATGGCGCGTATTAAAATTATGAGTGTCTTTTAGTTTTGGAAAGATATTGGTATTTTTAAATACAAAAATGCAAATGTCATGTATATATATGGAAGGTAAGGTTAGGAGTTTTAATTTTATAAAATATGGTTTGCAGCTTTGTGTATTGTCAATATGGGCCAGGATTCTCACACATTTTTTTTGTACTATGAACATTTCGTTTACATTAACACTATTCCCCCACAGCATCACTCCGTATCTCAGCCACGAATATGCGTAGGCATAGTATGCTGATAGTGCTGTTTCTATATTCGTGCTGTATTTAAGTTGGAACAGAGCGTAGCTAAATTTAGATAATTTAGATTTGATACTTTCTATGTGGTTTTTCCAATTTAGGTGTGTGTCTATATTTATACCTAGTAAATTAAATGTTGTTACCGTGTCTATAGGTATGTCATTAAAAATTAAATTAGTTTTAAGGGGGGGTTTTTTATACGATCTAAATTGTATCATTTTAGTTTTGCTACAGTTAATTTCTAAATTGTGATCCTGTAGCCAAAGTGTTACCGTGTGCAGAGTATTTTGTAAGATGTCATTAGGGGCACAATTGTCGTCACATTTCACAAGTATAGAGATATCATCGGCAAATAGTACTGGTAATGCAATTTGTTTGTCAAAGATTTTTGGGAGGTCATTAATATAAATTAAAAATAGTATGCTTACTTGACAGTTAGTTTACTTGACAGCTCATGTAGGTACTATGGGCCACACAAATGGCGGCAATAGCGGTGACCGCGGGTTGCCACGTGGAGTACCTAGGTATTCTGACGTCCCGTAAAGATGTTGGCAAGCAGAGAATATACAAATAGCATGCCAAATACAAATAGCATTGCATCAGAATACCTACTTCGCGTGGCTTTACTCTCGACTGATTCGAATTCTGAATCAAATCGAGGTAATGTCATTTCCTAGAGGAACTGGGGCCTTACGCCCGAGTCCCAACTGATTCGAGTTCTGAACCAAATCGAGCTTATGTAAATTCCTAGAGGAACTGACAATAAAACGAATTCAAAGTTAATTCTAATTCTTACTCCCGAACCAAATCGAATAGAGAACCACGATCGACATTCATTCGACTGTCAGTAATTTAATGACAAAGAGTATATAACCAAGAACATTATATATGTATGTATTACATACATTCCCAATCTAATGTACTCTGTGCAGTAAAGTCAATTGTTATATTACTTTATTACTTTTAATGATCATAAAAGTGAAATAAATATGCATCATTACTCTTCCTCCCATATTTTCCTATTGCCAATGTAACATTCACACATGGTAAGCTAAAACTTAAAATAATGTTTTAACTATATGAACTATAATTATATAGGTAACTAGCTTTTACCCGCGGCTCCGCTCGCGTTAAATTCTGCTAACCCACGTCAGTCCAGTCTAGTCCAGTCCACTATCCCACTGTCCCGCTGTCCCACTGCCCCGCTGTCCCACTGCCCCAATGCCCCACTACCCCACTGCCCCGCTGCCCCTCTGCCCCACTATCCCACTGCCCCGCTGCCCCACTGCCCCGCTGCCACATTGCCCCGCTGCCCGCTGCCCCACTGCCCCGCGGCCCACTGTTCCACTGTCCCACTGGCCCACTATCTCACTATATCACTAATCACTATCGTCCCGTCCCATATCCCATGTCCTGTCCCATGTCCCATCCTATGTCCAGTCCCATGTGCCGTCCCACTGTCCTGTCCCATGTCCCGTCCCATGTTCCGTCCCCTGTCCCGTCCACTGTCCCGTCCCCTGTCCCGTCCCCAGTCCCATCCCCAGTCCCATCCCCGGTCCACTCCACTCCACTCCACTCCATCGTACATTACTATGCGCTCGTGCAAATGCATAGAAGCTTCGATCTGTCGGGTGAGTACGCAACCCACGATTTTTTTTTCTTTTTTTCTTTCTTTCTCAAAACCCATACCAGTTTTTAAGTCAGATCATCAGCTTTCAAACAAAAAAAAAACATCAAAATCGGTCCAGTAGTTTTAGCGTGATGCAGGAACAAACAAACAAACAAACAGACAACTGACATTTAACAATTTTATAATAGTAGTAGATACATTATATCGACCGATACCCCAAAGAAACTGATTTAAATCAATGATTTAATTTTCGAGAGTTCATCAAAAGACATCAACGCCAGAGCGCGAAATATGAATTTTTGCATTTCTTTCTTACGCAGGCACCACATATGTCTATGTTTGCCCTATTTTCAGTATTTGTTGCTAAACTAAAAAAACTATAAACTAAAGACAAAATTATATAGCAACTATGTTTTTAAACTATATAGTACCTATGCACTATAATCAGACCAAGTTTGACGCTGGTATGTATTAGCGTTTTGAAGATGAGCCGAAACAAAAACGTTTAAAAAAATGCATGTTTTTCGATGTTTCTTGTATGGGGACCCGCTTTAGTTTTAGACTTTATTAATTTTAGTACCTACCTGTCGTGATACAGCATAGCAACACATATTCTGAGAAAATTTCAACCGGCTACCTATTACCGTTCAAAAGATACAGCCCTGTGACAGATAGACGGACGGACGGACGGACGGACAGCGTAGCGAGAGTAATAGGGTCCCGTTAGGATACGGAACCCTAAAAAGAACGTATTTTGCTATTGTGTATTTTTAACATTTCTTTTCAATCCTATGAATCGAACCACGTTTGTTCGATCCAATAGGGAGAACGAATTTCTTGATCACCACAATGAATGTAATGCACGATCGTGCGCTTTACTTGTGTGTTTAGGCAAGTAGGCGTTGACATTTTGATACAGAACTCGAACCAGTTGTTAGGTAGTAAGGCTCCGGATTGGGACCAAATCGAAATAGAATCAAAAACAAAACCATAATCATTTTCAGGAGTAAGCCCCTTGAGCCTTTAGTTTGAAACTTGTTGAAAGTTTGAAACTTTTCCATAGGATAAGGGTACTAAAAACATACCGTAAACTGCCCTAACTTGGCCCACAAGCCCTACTTTGCCTAGTAATTTTTTGAGTAAACAATAATAGCTATAATTTCAGTACTTGGGGAGCTTTAAAAACGATGACAACGCTAACATTTGGTTCAGTTATAAAATGTCAGTGTGTGTAAACATTAAGTTAATGCCTTAGGCAAAGTAGGGCTTGTGGGCAAAGTTAGGGCATTTTACGGTATATCATTCATCTGTGGATAAAGATATATCTATATATATATCTGTGGTTAGAGGGAAAAGTTCCTATTTATATCCTGATCCTGTTAATTGTTATGATGACTGTATCCGGGTTACGCAGTGTGCCCCGCTAGCCCCAATTTTACATACAGTTACTTACTTCTATCATATCGATTTATGTATGTAATTTTCGTGGTGGATGGTCTTGAATGTTATTTATTGAACATAAAAACGCGATGCAGCTTTGTGCACATTTATTTAATGTTAAATATTCACACAGAGTAACATATCAAAAACAGGGGGTGTAGAGTTGTACATTTAAATATTATTAAACAAAATAAGGAATAGACTTATAAATACATCTAAGTTAAAGACATTACAAGTTTTTATCTTTTACTGTAGAATTTTAAGTAGCCACAGCGGTTTTGGTCTTATTCTGTATAGGGAGGAACAGTTTGAATTCTGCTGGTAATTCATCTTCTGAATACAATCTATCTGAGAAGTATACTCTTCTGATTCTGCAGTTTGCATGTATTTGTACCCTGAGAGTTTCAACATAATTAGTTCCATAAGCTCTTCGAGTAAAATCAGCCAGATTGAACTGGATTTGGTTCCACCCTTCGTCAAGACGCATGGGCATTGTACAAATGAAGGGCTTCACCCGAGTCGTAGACTGATAGTTACTAGCTCTGAATCTTCTTCGTACATTCTTGTCATCCAAAACCTGTAATTAAAGATTTTGAGGTTAGAATTATGTTTTCATAACCTATGGGTAAACAAGTTTGAATTTTTGTACAACAAACAACAAGTAACAACTTTATGTTAGGAAAAGTATGAAATGAATATGGGAATCCTTTGCTCACCTGAACTTCAAACGTGAAGTACTTCTTCAGATTCTTTATTATCATGACCAGAAAAGGCAGCTTGATACCAAGGGTCTTTTTAGGATCAGCAGGACACGTAATGTACGTAGTGCTAACATTGGTACCAACTATTTCCAGCACTAGACTTTGTATGTCGTTGTCCGTGATCCTTTTTATGTGCCCATTTCGTACCTTTTTGTCCCAAATTTGTAAAGGTTTGCTGCCTATGCTGTAAAGAATGGAAAGGAAACCGGACTGAAATGTGTTTTTGAACATTTTGCTCGAGCTTGCCCGCAACACACAATGTACTCTTACATTTATCAGACGATTAACAACAAAAGTTTGATCAATAAATAACCCACATTCGCGGTTGCATTACAACATGACGTTTGACAGTAAACACAGGAATTTTGAAAACGGCCATTGATTGGCCATGCGTTTGTTATCAACAGGATTACCATAGCAACGATACGGAAAAGTACGTTCCATTATACGCAGCTTCATACGAAATGTCGTGTCTTGTAACATGAGAAAAGCTACATGTCTGAAAAAAATATTTTCGTATTGAAAGTAGTAAATTGTTTCTTCCTTATGCCTATTGCACACGAGGGCAGGACACCGAGGCAGAACAGAGCAGAACAGTACAGCTACCGTGTGAACGCCCGAATAGTAACTGTTCTGTCACCAGCACTTGCATCACAGTAACTAGGTAACAATTCGGGCGTTTACACGTTAGCAGTAGAAGGCCAATTCTCGTATTTAAAAACGTTCAATATATAGTTCCAAACTAATCTCAATGCCTTAAATCTCAATCTCCTGACAGTACATAAAAAAAAAGTATAATAGATGAATAAAGGAATAATAATAAATTCATGCATTAATTTTTACATGTTTCTGAATGCCGTTTATTGGTGACATCAATGACCTACGTGCATTGACTTGTACCTAAGGACCAGTAATACCTACGAAATGCTGATTAAAATAATTTTCAAGTAGTAATAAATAATGCAATTATATCAAATACTAAGTTCGGCTGTCCCTAGGACATAAAAAATCAAGCTTCTTGGTCAAGGCAATCATACGGCTATGTCACATTTTGATACTCGCAAACTCACTTATAAAACCTATAGGGTACTTCGCATTGACCTAGAATCATGAAATTTGGCCAATATATCGAAATATCTTTTTTTTTCAATATATCGAACTCCGATTGTATATTTAAAAATATCGATATATCAAAAATCTAATATTTAAAAAATATCAACAGCCCTAGTTTGTTTACTTGACAGCTCATGTACATACTATGGGCCACATTGCGGGGTAAGCGGGGTTGCCACGCGGCGTAGGTATTTTGACATCCCGTAAAGATGTTGCCAAACAGAGAATATACAAATAGCATGCGATCTCTTTCACCAGACGACATAACACGTTGGTTAACAAGAGACAAAGAATAGTGTCATAATTCAATAACGATTTAATAGATATTTGTATTAACTAGGTGGATATAGAAGAATGGGCCACTTCCATAGGTTTCTTAATTCAATGCCTACGTGTACAAATAAACGGCAAAGAGGATTATCTACTGTCAGGACATTGATATTTAAAACATTGAGATTAGTTTGGAACTAAATTTTGAACGTTTTACGAGAATTGACCTTCTGTTCTGCAGTATTCAGCCTCGCTGTCCTACGCTCGTGTACAAGAGGCAATACTGCATTAGGTATGAAATAATATTATTTTTGTAATATTTAAATATTTATCAAAATTAATTTTTATTTTTATTTGTCGCGTTTATCAAAATAGTATGTTGTTTTGAAAACGAATATAGCTTAGAATGGAGTGTTTTTGCTAAAGTGACAGCTACGAATATTTTATCTGTGCTTGTCGCAGTAAAAAAATTCAAGCGGTGCATGTGCAGTGCTTGCGTATTTATTTCTGTACAAAATATTATAATTTACGGCCATTTCATTTACCATTTTATAGAAAATGTACCAAGATAATATTGCTAAGTGTTAATAAAACTATAATGAACGTTTTTCTTTGTGTATCTAGTTGTTGATTTCAGAAAGTGATATAGCAAAAATGACGGAAATGTCGTCGAAGAGGTAAGATTACTCTGTTACATATAAATGCCCGTTTCTTAAACTTAAATATATTGTGTTCCGGAATTACCTGACGAAGTTGTAACAAATTATATAACAGATAATGCGGTGCCGCGTTGGCTATTCTTAAAGCAGTATCCTTCCTTGATCACTTTTCAACATTCGTCAAAATTATTATTAAATGAATCATTTATACCAGCAAAACTCTTGTGACTAATATATTTAAACTGCCATGGGTAATTTAATTTCGTTTTCGTAAAATCCGTACAAATACTTTGTATAAAAACTTGTTTACTGACTTCTGTCAATATTTTAAAAAGAGAGCTATTTTGCTATTTTCATACCTTTATTTTTAGACCAAAGAGAACATCTATCAGTTGAACAAAGAATGAACTTCCGGGTTTTTTATTTGTGTTGATATTATTTATCTCCTCAAGGCAGCATTTTTATGTAAAAAATAATTGTTCCAATTAATTTCCTTCGGTTCACAAGATATTTTGCAATGTTCAAAAAAAACCTCCTTTTTGACCGACTTCAAAAATAAAGGTTATCAATTTGACATATAGTATTGGAACTACACAATATACTGCAATATACAAATGTTTTTAAGTGTATGTATGTATGTATCTTTGTATGTATATGTTTGTATGTATGTAGGTTTGTCCACGCATTTATCTGAAACTATTAATTGGATTGTTAACATTGTTTTTTTATTGGCATACATTTACTTCAACTTAGGGAACAGTGCAAGCTTCATCAAAATTCGATTCAGTAGTTTGTAGTCTAGTCAAATTCTAGTGCATGTAAGATAAATCTTAAAATATTTACAACAAAACTATTGCATAACAAATATTCCAGTTTTTATTTAAATCTAAAAGTAACGAAATAAAAAAGTAATTAAAAAAATCAACTTCAAAAAGAAATTAACTCAAAATTATGAAATAATATCTTTATACCTAACGAAATTAATGAAATAATAGGGAGCTACAACTATTTTTGAGATGGAGGTTGTTTCTATTTTGATTAAGTTTTATATTTGCTGGTTTTGCTGACCACCAACCTCAAAAAAGTTGTAGGCCTTGTTGTAAAGTTGTTTAGTTAATTTAATTATAAAAATATTATTCAAATCAAATCACTTAATTTGCAAATATGTGTACATAATTAATAGATGTTAGGCTACATAAAATGTTCTTCCATATTTTGATAGAATAGAGAATAGAATAGTATTTATTTGCATCAAACATGGTACAATAAGGTGTTAGAAAACATTATTTTGAACTAATACATGTTCCACCAGGTACTGGCATACAAATTTTTTCATAATGCATGTTAAATAAATAAATAAATATTTAACAATACTTTTAAATTACAATGGAGTTCATTATAGTTTTTTTCTTTTAAATTACAAACTTTAAAAAAAAACTAATTAACATTCTACAACATTATTAAATCAAAATTTATCCCATTATAATAAAACCTTTACAATTATTATTTATTACACTAATTACATTCATAACATATATCAATTATAATTTATTTATGAATTTCGATTTTAGTTTATATATTACAATTTTAATTTATTTATCAATTACAATTTTATTTCATAAATGTTAAATTATAATTTATTTATTAGTTACCTACATTTCTACATTATTTATCAAAAAACTCCTTTAAATTATAAAAACAATTTTCTATCAGCCATATAAATAATTTGGATTTGAAGCGCCTCACAGGAAGCTCTCGAATCTCTTTTGGGATCTTGTTGAAAAATTTAATTGTTGATATATGGCAATTTTTATGACGTAGTGCACTTTTATGACTAGGCATTCTTAATCGTGTTGGGTCTCTACGCGTGTATTTGGCATCAATGTCACAAGACTCGAAAAAATTAGGATGCTCTTTTACAAAAACTCCAGCCTGCATGATGTATAGTCCTGTTAATGTTAAAAGTTTTTTTTTCTTAAATATTGGCCTACAGGATGTTATTGGACTTATGCCGCAGATAGCTCTTAGGCACTTTTTTTGTATCAGGAAAGCTTTGTTAATATGTGTAGAGTTCCCCCAGAGTAGAAGGCCGTACCGTAAAAAAGAAGTAACATATCCGTGGTATGCAGTAAAGGCAACTGCTTCACTCGCTGTGCGTCTTAAACGCTTTAAAGCAAATACGAATTGATTTCGTTTCTTGTGTGCGTATTCTATGTGCGATTTCCAATTACAATGTTGGTCAAGAATGAGTCCAAGAAATTTATATTCATTACTGTTTAAAATATTTTGTCCTTGACAAACTACGTTATACTTTTTTTGTTTATTATTGTAATTTTGAAAATTAACGTATCTAGTTTTATTTAAATTAGCACATAAATCGTTTATAGCCAGCCAGTTTAAAACTCGGTCAATTGTTTCATAAGTAGAATAAAATCCGTCTTTTTGTAATTTTATCAATAAGTAACAGTAATAAATCTACATTACTTATTAAAAAAAAAACGGATTGCTACTCTAGATATACCCAAACAACCATTCGAAGAAACAAGCCTTACGAAACGTAGTGCTCCCCTCATTTAATAGACTGTTAACTGCTTGTCTATATTGCACAATTTGAGCAAACTCTACTTAATAATTTCTTAGGTTTTCACAATCAGTACACATTAAATGTTAAACTTAAAGTTGACATTAAACATAGACCAAGTAAAAACTCAAGACAAATTCCAGCGGAACATTGAATTGATGCAGGGTCTGCAAACGTATGAGTGACATTGACAGCGATGGGAGTGTTGCTAGATAAAATCTTTTTACCCCTGATATCAAACAACTGACCACGACTAATATCAAGTCTTTAAATAATTAATACGATACAATTATGAAAAGTCACGGAAAGGGATTGTTTAGCAAATTGACTGTCAATTTAAATTTTCCGTATATTACTAATCACAATTATTGTCATTCATTATCAGTATACCAACGACTAGGATCAGGGCTAGAAAGGCAAAATACGGCAAAATTTGTGTCTCAATTTGCTAAATAATTTGTGTCCCTGGCCGTACATAGAATATAACTATATAATAAAAAATAGTTATTTGCTATGCAAGACTGTAAAGTTGTTATTTAGCGCGTTTTCTTCTATTAAAGCAAGCGAAGGATTTATGATTGAATTCTAAAATATAATCAAACAAATGTAAAGGCACGAGACGCAAATAATTTTGCAGCCGTGCAAAACACAACTTTTCATCTCACTGCAGCGAAGAAAATGCTAGATGTAAGAAAAACAATTGAAATATAATTAATCAGGGTTTAATTATTCATAGTAGTTACTTAAAAAATGGAACATTATACTAAAACTAAAAATAAAATTACTGCTGTTGGTTGGATACTTGTGTACTATTCCTTGGTAAATTATTTGCAAAATTATCAAAAATTACTCATTTCATTGGATTCTATTGTGGTAGATGTGAAGGATTCATTATGTAGTTTTAATAGAAATTTTCACCCGACTGCGGCTTAGCCCAAAAGGAGGGATCACGTTTTTAGTCATGTATAAATCATGCTCAACAAAGTGTTCACTACAAATGAGTGAATAATTGGATGGTGACCAATTATTTTCATTTATGCTATTACGTATTACTTCAACCCACTCTTTTTTTTCTGTTATGGTCTTTCTGAAAGCTAAAAAGTAAAAAAAGCGTAAAAATAACATGACGATTAATTTTACCCGATTTCTGGGGTAAATTATAATTTATTAACATGCAACACAGGAATATTCCTTGCCGCGGTAAGGTTACAAGAAAATGAATTGTAAACATTAAAATATGATTAAAATAAATTACTAACTTGTGAAAAGTAATTCCATCTGATTTTTTATGCGCTTTAGAATAATTTTTGCACCGTTTCACGACATACGAAGGCATTTTAAGATTTTTTTCAAAGCTCTTTGACAGTTAAGTGTCGTGGTGACACGTTCGGTGATTCGAAATACAATAAACAGTTCGGCTTGGTTTGAATGTGAGTGTGTGCGTAATTCGCGTGTACTACGCTAATCGGCAGGGTTTTGAATGTATCAAATTTTTGTTCTTGACATTTGGTCTATAGGTATCTTGTCAAAGACATTAAAGTAATCATTACTTTTTTGAAATATCTGCAAAGATGCTTGTCATCATAGTCTTCCTATGATCATGAACGCTGCAAAGCATACGAAACGTCAGGAAAACCAATTTTAATAATATACAAGATGTAATCTGGTTAAACTTGTTTTGTTATAAATTCTACCTAAAATTAACTTTTTTTTAAATCAGCCCTGGGTGTCCCACGCCCAGCACACTGAGGTTATGACCTTTTGGCATGAGCAAATCTTACAACTTCATGTTTATTTGGTCATTTTATTGTTATTGTTGTGTTGTCACTGTCCTATCTATATCTATACATATAAAGAGAGATGCCCTGACAGACTGATTCATCAATGCAGAGCCAAAACTACTCAAGTATGAAACATGAAATTTGGACAGTAGGTTCATTTTGTAACATAAGCATCCATTTTTGGAAATTTTAAACAAGTTACTGGGGGAAATAGGGTGTTAGAGTTTATATGCAAAATCTTTTCTCCTGGATTGATTCACTCAAAAGTTGTGAAAAATGTAGGTACTTGTTTTTTCTTTTTCCAAATTTGCTTCTAAAAGAGATTGCAATAGGGTTTTCAATTTTGTATGGGAGAATATTAATGCGTGGCTCGATTGCGTCAACTCGGTTTACTATCTTTAAATCAATTTATTAATAACGTATATTGGACATTGATAAAAATAGCCTTAAACCGTTACAAAGATGAAGATATACGAAAATTACATGCGGATTTTTATCGATTCATAATATATATTGTATTTAATGCGGACAGTACATGAACCATTTTTTATATTTTAAGGAGTATCATACATTAATGACGTAACTGGATAAAATTGTATCATCCATGATATCTGTGTATCATCCATATTTTTATTCCGATACTCTATAGTCTATGATTCAATATTATAGACTCCTTTTCACACAAGAAATTCCAAAAAATTGGCATCGACTGACAACTTGACGACAATGTAGGTTGTTTGACATAACAAAAAAAGCAAAACATGACATCAAATAGCACAGATATCTGTGATTATGTGTCAAAATAGTTAATATTTAAAAAATCTAAAAGTATATTTAGTACTGTCCGTGTTTATGAATGTATTGCAATACATTGGCTTCATCGAGTTGTATATGGTGAGCATCAACTTTAATTTGTAACACCAAAGGGCGGTCACTAAGGATCTTTAGCAATGTCCTTTACGTGTTTGTAAAAAAATACCTAATTTTCTTACAAATGGTATTGCACTATTGATATCCTTTAATTGAACTATATTAAAAGCATACCACATCCATATGTTCTTATGTAACCTAAGCCCTTATGTAACTTTAGGAGTTATGATACCCTGTAACACTTGATTGGTTGAGCAATATCAATAGCAATGATTTCATCATAATTACATTGACATCACATTCATATTTATGTAGTGTTTGTAAAACAATGGCCTAGTTGCTTATGGCTTTGTTAACATTAGCCAAAACTGGATGGCGGGTGGCTCTCCATTGTACGCCTCTCTATGCCTCTGGATTGCCAAATTGTTTATTTGACATCATCATGAGTTCATTACTGTCTCACTGGTGGGCATGGGCCGGATAAGTTTAGTTTGTTGATTCTCTTCGTCACCACTGACCCCTGAGCTTGTTTCGCCATTTCTTCTCAGAGGAAGTCAAATAGAAAGTGCCGACGCCCATCTAGTTTTAAAAATCCAGTTAATTGCAGTATAGTATGATAAATAAATTTCATTTAAATAAGCCTGCCAGTCATGACTTACGGTGCCGAGACGTGGACACTGACAGTTGGGCTAGGCCACAAATTCAAAGTCGCTCAGCGAGCTATGGAGCGAGCTATGCTTGGAGTTTCTTTGAAGGATAAAATCCGTAACGAGATTATCCGGAGAAGAACCGGAGTGACCGACATAGCTCGTAGGATCTGTAAGCTGAAGTGGCAGTGGGCTGGCCATGTCTGTCGAAGGACCGATGGCCGTTGGAGCAGACGAGTCCTTGAGTGGCGACCGCGAATCGGCAAACGCAGCGTAGGGCGCCCCCCTGCCAGGTGGACCGACGACCTAAATAACGTGGCTGGGGGGGACTGGATGCGGAAGGCAGAGGACCGAGCGTTGTGGCGCAACTTGGGAGAGGCCTATGTCCAGCAGTGGACTGAGATAGGCTGAGTTGATTGATTGATTGATTTAAATAAGAGAATGATTTTAAGGAAATCATGGTGATTTGACATGATTTTCTATATAAATCACGGGACTAACACATTCTAAATCAAATTATTATAAATAAATATATTTGGGACATTTTTACACAGCACCATCTAGTCTCATACTAAGCAGAGCTTGTGCTATGGGTACTAGACAGGATATAATGATTATATACTTTTTTTTTGTAAATACATACTTATAATAAATAAGAAACACCCAGACCAACACAAACACTTATGTTTATCACATAAATATTTTTGTCCTGTGGGATACGAACCCACGACCTCGAGATCAGCAGTCCGACCCTCGAACCACTACACCACCGACATCGTCAAATTAATACATTTTTATGCATAAATATAAACAAACAATTACCACTATCCTTGTGTTTGTCCTGAATTCATATTGATATAGGTATTAGGTACTCATATCCAAACTAATTGTCAGGGAAACATGATTAGTACAACAGGAAAAAGACAAGGGCATGTGTATGGGTTTTATCTACGCATACCGACAGACGCACTTCCGTCGATACGGACGAATGCCCTTCCTCCTCTCTTAGGCTGCGTTTCTACCAGGGATGTGCGGGGTAGCGAGGCGGTGCGTGAGAAAAAAATCTTCCAATAGAATTGATTTATTTTAAAATCGCTATTATAGATGGCCAACGACCATACAGCCCAATAGACGCCTAATAACATAACGCCTGTATTTTCCCCGAAGGGGTAGGCAGGCAGAGGTTTATATTACACCCACATTTCGCCAAGTCCCATGTAATAGGGGGCGAGCCTATTGACATTAACCGGGCATAAATCCAGACTCCGGGCTGCTACTGAGAATTTGATAATGATATATATATGATAAAACCCAATAACAATTTGCCCGACCCAGGAATCGAACCCAGGACCAGCAGTCGCGCTTGCGACCACTAGACCAACGAGGCAGTCGCAGACGCCTAATGTTGAATATAATTTTTACAATAAATTCTGCCACTAGCTGAGGCGGGGTACTGCAATCCGATTGGCCCTACCAAGGCGGCTATTGGCTACTCACTAACGCGGCAGTTTTGACGGCTCGCGATGTAAGTGGTCGAAACTGATTTGACAATTTCAAGTGGCGAATAGTGGCGACCTACGTTAGTGAAATTTCATAGATGTGTTGCAGACATCGGTTGCCTGTTATATGTATATTTTGTGTATGTGTGGCAAAATAAATGATTTAAATGGTTTAATGAGGCGTCTATGGGCTGTGTGATCGTTGTAGTTGGCATACTTGACAATCAGCCCTTGGATCAAGCCTGCGTCGCCAACTTCGCCAGTCGATCCCCATTCCAATAAAACAAAAAAATGTCCATCGTACCGGTATTTACATAAAACATACAGTATGATATGATTTCACGATCCGTCCCCACTTGCTCTTGGCCGGTTTTAAACGCTCCCGATTGAGTGGTAAGTGGCGGAATGCGCTCGAGCAACCTATAAAAGGAGAGGAGACAATCACGCCTTATAGACTCGCTCCTTGCATAATTCTAATATGCGAAAACATGTGAAGTTCCGTGTGTATTCGTTTTACAGAAACTGGTGTCGATTCTCTTGTTCACGACCTAAACTTATTTTAAACTATCGCTCTCTTTTACTAATAGTAGATACAAGAAAGGGATGGCAAAAATTTTAGAACTGTCAAATTAATTTGTGTTCCATTTCGTTGTATTTTAGTTGGCACGTTTCGAGATCACGACTAAACTTGTATGGAAATCTTAATTTTGACTAATTTGATAGTTCTAAAATTGTTGCCATCCCTTTCTTGTATCTATTATAAGTAAAAGAGAGCGATAGTTTAAAATAAGTTTAGTTCGTGAACGAGAGAAGGAACGACGATTAATTCTTTTGAACAACAAGTACTACTTAAACTAAGCGAAGTCGCCATTAATGCAACTTCACTTTTCTGCAAGTTAAACAGCACCTCCCGATTAATGAATTACTTTCTCTGCTTATACTCGAGACCAGTTTTTGCAATAACATTAAATACAGAGTTTCATACGCAGGCTGTTTGTTGTCTTTTTATTTTGTCCAATGAATGAGTCGAAAAGGTTCCGCTTCGATTTTGCTCGGTTCGAGGTCGCTCAACCCACCGGCTGCTTGCAGGACTATTCTGCTGTATTAAGTACTCATTTAGGGTATGCGGACCCCCTTATACATGTTTGTACTTTAGTAGTGGACTTGATGAAGCTTGCAACAGTTACTTTGTTTATTTTTATCAAAGAAAAAATCGCGTGGTGTCCTGGGTTCGATTCCCGGGTCGGGCAAAGTGTTATTGGGTTTTTTCATTAGGAAATTCTCAGTAGCAGCCCGGAGTCTGGATTTGTGCCCGGTCAATGGCAATAGGCTCGCCCCCTATTAAATGGGACTATAACATAACTGGCGAAATGTGGGTGTAGTATTACACCTCTGCCTACCCCTTCAGGGAAATACAGGCGTGATGTTATGTTATAAACAGAAAACCAGGGACAAATTAAAAAATAGATAGATAGATAGAATATACTTTATTGTACACCATGATAATAGTAGTAAACAGGAACAACGTATAAATTATGGGTACATGGGCGGTCTTATCGCTAAAAGCCATATCTTCCAGATAACCTTTGGATGGACAAAGAAGACGTAAGATCTAAATAACGACAATGACGATAGGTAAATCCCTGGTACGTAAAAGCAATATGAAGTAAATCGTTAAAAACATCAAAACGGAAAACTTTTATCAAGTAAAACGAATTAAGCCGGTCCAAAATCAGGCAAACGAATGGTAATTGAAATATTCACATTACCCGCTACCGTAAGATTTGCAGATCAGTTTCTAACAAAGAGCATGAACAATTTGGACTACCCAATTCTCAGACTGGCTGTATGTATGAATACGTTCGATTATTGTCTTTGGGGTTAAAAAATACCGTTGCAGAATAACGCTTGAGAATTTCCACGGGAAAACCTACGTATCACCGCCATTGTTCTCAGTTTTTATGCACGAACTATAAATTGGATCAGAATTAATTAAAACTGGGTTCTAATTTGAATTTGTCCTAACGTCGAGCAGAAGTAATTAACGTCGAGTAGTAAGTATATTGAAAATTGAAATGTCTCAAATCCAAATGGTAATAGCAAATCGTTGGTGATAGTCCAATACCGCGTAACTTCATTTTGTTATAGGGCCCAATTTTCAATGATATGCTATTTATGGCACTTGTTGCCTAGCATTTATGCTGAACTGGACCTTTTTGACACAGTCGCTAGACACACAGCATCGATGATCCGTTTTTGTATATTTAATTGTGTTCCTGTTGAATTGTGTCTGTGTATCTATGTGCTTTGTGTCAAATAAATGTTTCTTTCTTTCTTTCAAAGTTAGGCCGTACCGCAACATGAAGTTACGCGGTATTGGACTATCAACAACGAAATGAGATTCCAATTCAGGAAATCTGATCAAGATTGTTTCTCTACTTCTCACGGAGTAAATCCCTTATTTTCAATGCCAAGGCTACAATGTAGACATCGATATTAGCCGATAAGCTTGCCAAACCGCATTAAACGATAAGCAGCTCTTATCTATGACGCCAGACATGCAGTCTTTTATCACTGTTTATTGATTAAATATTATTAATAGGCTGAAGTATCCTGCTGTAGAGTAAAAGCCTTCCTACTCTTCCTCCATTCCTTCTCGTCTGTTTTTGCTATAATCTTTTGGGAACTCATCCCAACATCTCCCTATCGGTCCGCTTTGCTGTTTGCGATCTAGAGATCTTATTGGCTGGTCAATGAGACTTATTGATTGTCTGACATATGGCAAATGTAATCACCGTCCAGCCCTCCTTCGATCAATCGAAGAGCCCTCATATTGTTACTACAAGATTATGGGTTATGAGGGAATTTAATACACAAATATCGATTGAGGTTAATTTAACTGTTCCTTGTTTCATATCCAATGCTTTGCCGTTTACGCACAGGTTCTGCATTATTAATGATACCGCGTATTGTTATTGCTCAGGTCAGACCGGCAGAATGCCGTGAGTCAGCGTATGAACCGGTGTCTCCGTAGCCTAGATTACTGGCCATTGTTATGTGGGCTGATTAAAAAAATCAAAATCAAAAGTTTTTTTATATCAAATAAACCTCATTACAGGCACTTTTGAAACGTCAGGCTCTAGTTGCATCTTCAATTCACTAACAGCGTTTTTGAGTTACTAATCTGTAAGTAATTAAAAAGATGGAATAAAATTTAGGATCGTAAATATTCTTGCGGTGCTTTGATTTATAAACATTGATTGGGTTGCCATTACCAATTTGAGTATGATTTGCATTTCAATTTGAAATAGAACGCATAAAACCCACGCGTACTCGTTTTCGGAATTATTTTATTTGATCAAACATCACATCAATGTAAAAACGGAACAAAACCCACCTGATTCTGATATATAACTTTTCACAAGTTATGATAAACAACAATTTCATTACAAACCGACCCAAACAAATTAAGGCTAATAACACCCATATACTACGTACATTAAACTTGAACAGTAGCTGAAGAAATTGTTCCAGAAAAAACTATAAACGTAGAGTAATAGTTCTTTGAGCTCATAAGTTTCATTAAGTAAATTAAGAATTTCGTGCCTATGAAGCTTGAAATATATTTCAGTAATAATATCTGTTTTCAGCTGGATGTACTGAATACTGAACCATTCATCAAATGCATTAAAACGTTTTACTGGTCCGCTTGCAAAACTGGTTCACGTGCGAAATGCGAATAGTTAGCGGATCGCGTGGGGGTATATCGAAAAGCGGGATTATGAACAGCTTTATTTGTTCAGTTTCTGGGTCGTCGATCTTGGCTGACCTGTCTCGTTTCAACGAGAAAGTGAGTGTTCTTTTTACAGGCATGTGTCATGTTTTTGCGGATATATTTTGAATGAATTCATGATCACAAGCGGCATTGAATTTTGAACTGTTCGATTGTTACAACTGCAATAAAATATTAATCCAATTAAATGAATAAAACTCATGGCCACTCAACGGCTGCGTGTAATAGGCGTTGTATCGGTAGACAGTCTGTCTTCATCCAGTTCATTGTACGATGAATTGTGGACGCTAAAATATCACAAACCGAAACTAAAACGTGTCAAAAATAAGTGGTATCTGCTGACATCTTGGAACAAAATAATTATTAACACTTCGTAAGAAAGAACACTGAAGAGCATACGAAATATTCTGTGCCTCCTTTCAGAAGTTCCTCTTCCTTGTTCGCTTGAGCGAGACTCTTTTGAGTGACATTCATTGTGGAATTCAACGCCTGCATCAAAATATTTTTAAATAATGTTAGTTACGCCCCATCTAGTCCGAAGCGCAGATGTCAGGAAGTAGCAGATGAAATATTAAAAAGAAAAACAAAATCTCAAGAACTCGGTAAATATACTGTCCATTATGAAACCCAACAAACAAACGTGGGATCCTAATATTAAAATGCGAGCGAAGGAAGAAAACGGATGAATGAATTACAGTAATACTAACAACAGTACATGTTGCAGTAATTCTGACTAATGAACTTTAACTGTATACCAATAAAAAGGTCACAGTGTCGATGTAACCAGCAGGATCTACGTATTATTTATAGACAGACCAACACGCGGTTTTATTTATCTAGAGCCGCCCACCCGGCCGAATCGGGCCCGACGAGCAAACGCGATATGCAATCTTAAAAAACTTGATTTATGTGTTTTCCTGATGTTTTTTTAAAGATTACATTCTTCAAGAATACTCTATTTGACATTTTATTCTTGTTTAAGATGAGTCCCTTTCGCATGCATGAGGGATAAACTGAGAATGGCCCATTGCAAAATCGCATTCGTCTTTTGGCCAGTTCGTTAACTCGATTAGAACAAACCGCTAATGAAATGTTTGATACTATACAGTAAACAAACATACCGATGTTAATTAAGTGACCTGAATTCTTTACCTATGATGTGAAACTTCTTTTGTTCGAGCAGCTAACTGTAGTGTTACCACTGGGATCCCTGCAAAATCCAGATTACAACACAGTAGTCCTACCAGACCGCTCTGTGCAAGATCTGGTTGAACTTGGAACGCCAGGTTGTTGTGGAACATCAAACAAAAGCAGTCACGTAAAAGCTGTCGCAGAGGACAGACGCGCTGTCGCCCGCCTCCTTGCCGGTTTTAGTCTGAAAAGGATACGTGTGTTTATTTCGGGACTCAAGTCTTGTTGATCGCTTTTGGATGACGATTGATGCCGTGGGCTTGGCTGGTTACGTAAATTGTGGGAAGTGCGTGTGTTCTTGGCTCCAAATCCACCGATGAAAGCTCAAGTTTAATGTACTAAAGTTTTAGATACTCCCGATGTTTCGAGTCTAAACAGCGATCAATTTCAAAAGATAACTCTATCTACTGTACACTGTGTGTACACCACATGGGCCGTAACCCCGTTTTATAGATAGAAACGTGGTGACTGTTTACACGATAAACAAAGTTTTGGTCGTGTTTGTGTATCGAAGTTTTTTACTGAAAGAGTGTTGTGGACGTCAGGATTCTGTGAACATTGTAATATCACGGATACATTTTATGGAATCTCGCATCGTTGTTTAGCAAGTATAGTAAAGAGTGTGAGGTAAATTGAAAGACACATTGAGGAAAAACTAATTCAAACCTGATAACTCGGAAGTGAATTTACAAGAATGCTCCAGTTATGGTAAAGATGCAAGCCCCTTATGGATAGTGAGGGTAGACTGGTGTTTTGGAAGAGTGGTGTATGGGAGGGAGGAGCCCCCACTCTTAACTGCAACACCTGTAAGAAAAGACGCGCCGACAGAATGAGCGCGAACGAAACGCAACGCCCCCAGGGGTGAGTATTGGGGTTGTTGGAAACGAAAAATTAAAAGTAAATAATAAATGCTGCACACCTTTACATAGAAATGAATACCTACTTTCTTGCGTCAAGGTTGTTACAAATACACAAATTACACACACTACTTGGTCCGGGAAAAATACCAGTTGGTGTCCAGAAAAAATACTAATTACCTGTAGACTTGGTAGACTAACTACTTATAGAAACGACGGAATGTGCTAAACCCAATGTGGGTGTCAAAAAATATTTCCACATGATTAATTTTTTTGACATTTCGAACTTGGGTGTAGAAATTAAGGATAGAAGTTATCAAAAAGTCCTTTCTATGTGAACTGAAAAGAAATTACTTAACCTATAAACCATACCTACTGCTACCTTGAACTTAAAGACCACAAATTCCTTTTTTGTGTACCACAAGACTAGAAACATGGAGTATATTGTTCAAATAATTGATTGCGTACAAAACAATTTTGCTAGCACCAAGCAGTCTGCTCGATACGCTTCTGTCAAGCTTATTATTGGAATCAAAAATAAACATTGCAAGCATTCTACGTCCCTATACAATAACATTCCTGACAACTGGCTCCTGAGTTCGTACAGATTTAGTAAACTGAGCTATGTCTAGTTAGATAAAACGGTGTTGTTTCAAACTGTATGTACCTACTCCTTCTCTGATTGGTTTTCATCGATAGATAACAGTTGGAAATATCCATTCATGGGTATAAACCATTGTTCATTAGAGTCAATAATCGTAACAGAGTATTATGCTGTAACGATGACTCTTGGTTGGTAGGTGCTATGATGTTTGCAGTAAGATTGTATCGGTATAGATCTTTCTGATATTCGCCTTTACGGCAGCTGCAGATACAGTACATACATACATATGTATAAAGGAAGATTTCATATGCTCTGTTACTTTGTGGCAGAAAATCTTTGAGCCTAAGAAATTTGGCGATCAATTTAATTATTTGTTAAAGTTTTGCTTCTCAAACAAAGCTCTGTACAAAGAGCTTCTGTACACCAGACTAATCTCGCACAATTTCTCCGTGCTTAAAACCCAAATCGCTGAGATTACTCCGGTGGCAATTAAAGTGCGTTACTCAAAATACCAAGTCTGCACAGTGTTTGTACGTAAATAGATGGTTATTTTGAACAAATTCACAGCATTGTGTGCTTATTTTCGCCTTGTTGTGTTGCATATAAGGGAAAATATTATTTGCATGAATCACCGTTCCCTTGTAATAGGTCCGGACTTGGAGTTCGGAACCTGTTTTCCTCAAGCGGACCGCGGCGCCAATTTTGAGTATCGCACGTACGATACCGATGTTGACTTATATTTGGTTTAATATTGTTAATTGAGAACAATGGAACAAAGGCTGATAGTTGAGTTATCTCCCTTTGTATAAGTTTTGACATTGTAAAATTTGACATTGTAGCGCGGTGAGATAAGTGATGTCATAAAGTAATGTTTTTAGTATGAAATGATTCCCATGATGATTGTATCAGCTGGAAAACATCTTTTGTTTTACATAACCATAGCGAACGATTCTAGGTCGATTTAAAATCATCTAGAATCAACCGGGTCTCCATTTTTGTGATGGAAAACCCAATTAACACCTAAAAACAAGTAGAAATTGTGTGACACAGACTTGCAGAAGGCAAAGCAACTTTGTCTTCTCTTCTGTAGAAACTTACAAACTTTCCTGATCCTATTGGTTTCTTACTTGTTTGCTAATCAAGCGCGACTTCCTTCTTACATTCATGATACGCCAAGTTTGCATGTTTCTGCCATACCATGTCCAGTTACACCGTTAAAGATAACTGCGTGACATAAAGTTAAGTGGGCACATATAAATATCTAATTATTATCGATTCCTTACGGTAGAAAGTAACGGTAAATGTATTTTGTATGTAACAGCTTGTTTGTAGATGTGACGGATGAAGATAACTAAATTGACAAGAGTCAACGGAATTATCAGATACCACGGCATCGTCTTTTTTCCTCATGTTAAGTGAAATTTGTCCATTTTACATAAGGTATGAGGGCTTTCTCTATTGCAAGGTGTTAAATCGAAATCCTAGGTAGGTGTCTGAGGCATTCTCTACCAGTCAACCTAGTTAATCTATTCTGCTACTTACCATGCTAAGCACGTAGCAGAACTAAGTCGATGAAGGAAAAGGGCCAATGTCTAACTAGCAGAAAAGCGACGGGCCGGCTAACTGTCCCTAAATATACTACATGCTGAAATTTTAATGGTTTCTTTCCCAAAAAGGGGTCATTGTACTCATCATTATGAACAACTTTTACTATGGGACCAAACCTGAAATCGCGAAAAAAGAATCAGGTGGCCTACATTTTATCGATTTAAGTGAACACAAATGTAGGGACCAATAGTATTTTGTTTTCGCGATTTCATGGTTGGTCCCATAGTAAAAGTTGTCCATAATGATGAGTACAATGACCCCTTTTCGGGAAAGAAGCGATTAAAATTTCAGCATGTATAATATAAGCCCCTAAATTAGACTAAAGTACAAATAGTTTAATTTAATTTATTTTTGACTAAACTGTAGATTTTTTTACATCCGAGGCTTGTGATTTTGACTTAACGACGTCGCTACCTACCTTCTACCTTCAGATCCTAAGAGTCTCCTACTTTGTGTAAAATGCGGTTTGGTACCTTGGGACATACGTCCTACTATTTTATTGGTCCCCGTCCATACAATCACTCAATTCGATGCTCGATGATCAATCGTGGCAATGAATTTATCTTGCACTATTTGTACATCTGTATAAATATTGTGAGTGGTGTTGGTTTAGATTGTATAATCAATTCCACACAGGTTTGCTTACTCATCCTCATCAAACATAAATTCGGGGAAATAAATAATTTTAGGTCGAATTTCAGAGAGAGTTTGTAAGAAATCCATTTTGTTGATGGTTATGTTGTAACCCTATTTTTTTTCAAAGGAAAAAAGAACTAATGTTAAAACTCATTACGTATCCGTAATAAGGCCAAGTTAGGTATTTTGGCCTGTAACGATGACTCAATATTTTCCTGAATTCTAATATTAGCATACGTGCACGCATATGTTTCGTTTATGAGCTGTCTAGTTCAGGCAATGAAGGCAAATATGGCATCGCGGCTAATGTAATAAAAATGTACGATCGATACCATAAAAATAAATATTTACATTTGTGCCGTTGCCCCCGAATGTAATCACAGAAACCATTTACGTATCTGTCTTGCTAGTGGCCGAGGATCAATTTCTGATGTGCTATTGGAGAGGCTGCAGTGGACTAATAGACTAAAGATGATGGCTGTATAATGCTTCTGAATAATACAGCCTTGGATAGGTAGCTGAAGAAAAGTCCCTGATTATATGTAAATTCCTGAAATCTCTGGATTAAAGTGGCTACGTTTAAAACTAGAATGAAATTTTGTGGTCCTTAGATCCTCAGGCTCCGCATCTTCAAATAATTGTGGAAAAACTCCTGCAACCAAGAAAACCACATTTATCTGTGTGATTTACTGGCCTAGTATCCGATTTGTAACCTCTATGCTAAAGAGGCTTCCTGTAGTAAAGAATTATCACGATTGTATTCATATATGGTATATGGGGTAGGCGGACATAGTTAATCAGGTGTTACTCATCGTAATAAATGCTCGGCATACTTATTCATGATACGTCGTAAAGCTTCCCATGTTTATTGTCTGTGTATAGTTCTAGATACGTAACTATTACTGTAACTTTTCTAGCAGTTATTATGACAGGTGCAATTGCGTTAGATGCACCATTCTTGCAGTGGCGTGCATTGCATATAGGCAATTAGGCAGTACCCAGGGCCTTTCTCATTCTAATTCAATAGTGGTGTAAGTTATTTTAATTTTTTTCAAAATACGATGATTATTTATCTTTTATTAGACCTATTAATACTAAATTAATCTTCCTACATCAAAAAATCTATAACTTACACCACAATTAAATTCAAATGAAGTAGGCCACTGCACGCCACTGCATTCTTGTAGTACGCACAATAATTTGTACCTTACTCCGTATTATCTATTCTGTGCTCCAGACTAGGAACATAAACGATGACCGTCAAGGCTACCTCTTAGTTTTTGATGCGTACTCTAATGAGTTGCTTGTTACAAGTATCTGGGGCAGATTAGCCCAGCTATGCCTTGGTTCATATGCACGTGTAGTTCTACGAAGGCATCTGAAGCTATTTATTATTATTTGCGACGTCATAAAGAAATAAATATGTATCCTGACCTTTCATCTAGGTCTGTTTGTCGTGACAAAAGGGTTACTTCGTCGTCAATCCAGGGCTCTAATACACGGGGGTGCTGGCCAGAAAACCTCCACGTGTGCCTGACGGCTGCTTGTCCTTCTGGACACGTCTGGAGGGATCGGCAGTTGTTTGGCCGGTGCATCCTGGGCACGGGCAATAAAATCCTGCCGAGGGATTAACCTTCGGGGGATTTTATTGCCTGTGGCGAATATTCTGGCGCGGGAGGGGCCCGTTCTGGGCCAGTAGGGAGTTGCTCCACGTGTCCCTCTGATATCAGCAGAGGGCACAGTGGAGGAGCAGGGGCGGGCCCGGTGTGCACTCACCCTGCCTCTGGGCAGGCAGCGGGGGGACTGTCTTTCCCTGCCCCCGTCGAACTCGTAACCCCAGGAGTGCCCGCTGAGTAGTGTTCTCGCGCCTCTTGGGACCGAGGGTCTTGGCTTCACCGCCCGGACCGCGAGGAAGAAAACCTCTATAAAAAATTACGGGAGGTAGGGCCTGCGAGCAGCAGACTCGGGTTAGTCTGCGGCCCGACCAGCAGCTGGCGTAGCTGGCACAGCCGGCGTAGTTGGCGCAGCTGGTAAAGGCCCATGAGGTGAGGTGGCGTGCAGTGTTCCGTGTGCGCCACCTAGGAGGGTGCGGCCGACGTTAGGCCGCACGGGGAGAAGGGGCTCGCCTGCTTGTGGCGGGCCAGGACCTGTCGGGGGTGGTTGTGTGAATACTCACGGGTTCCCACGCCCCCGGCTAAGGTAGTTGAAGGAACACCGTGGTGGTTTTAGTCGGTAAGAGTCCGACACTGGCTCCGCCTACCCCGGGCGGAGTGCGTCCAGGAGGATTTCCGCACGGGAAAAAAAAAAAAAAAAAAAAAAAAGGGCTCTAATACACGTAATTTCATGATGCGCCGATCAAGTTGCAGTGATGCTGCAGTTCGTTTCTGACAGAGATTGCCGTAGATAAGAGAATACGAAAAGCATTGTTTTGATGGAAACTTTACTGCAACTGCACTTGTTTAGTTACGTGAATTGGCTTACAGTTCCAAAGACACTTGGAAGATGAAACCTTATGTGCTTTCAAGCACACTTCTTGCATCGTCTGTTGATCTGTTGCGTTATAAACTCAGTCGCTCGGGCGAGAAGTTGGTTCCTTCCTAACCTAACCACTTAACCTGTGACCCAGGTGTTGTCAACATTGTCTCGTCATAAAGCCAACATGCCAGTCCGTTCGGAACATAAATATTACCTATAAATCATCACAAAGCATTATAATTACCGTGCGTCGCATACCGCGCCCTGATTTAGTTTTAATCACTTCAGTCTGCTCAGTTTTGGGTTGTATGTGTCGATCGTTTTCGAGGAAATGAGGACGAGTTGGATTGTATCCTCGTTGGTGTGTAATATAATATTCAGTTTTGTGGTATCAGTAACCCAACACGTCGAGTGGCTTAGAAATGTTATTGGTTTTGGACCTCAATTAAGACATGTAACTTGAAGAAACCGATATTAAGTATTCTCTTCTATGGATTCTCACTGTGGCTTTCCAATCGGCTTTTCCCTTTAGCCTTGCGAAGAGACGTTGCATCTCTATGTATCCTCTATCGCATTTATAATGGGGAATGTGAAATTGTTCGACCTTATACCAGCCGCTGACTTCCACCATCGTACCACTCGCCATAAATCTAACATCCTCACCATCTTGATGATTCATCATCATCATTCCAGCCGAAAAACGTCCACTGCTGGACAAAGGCCTCCCCCAAATGGGGGGGATATGCCATAATCGCCACGCTTAGCAGGCGGGTTGGCGTACGCAGTTAGTAGATCTTGATGATTGGCGGTCAACTACTGTACGTTTCACACGCCATTTTTTGCCTCGTACAGCAAAACTGTGGAACCAACTCTCGTCAGCGGTTTTCCCGAAACAATTCGACATGGGAGCCTTCAAGAAACGAGCATATGTCTTTTTAAAAGGTCGGCAACGCATCGGCGACCATCAGGTGACCCGCTTGCTCGTTTGCCCTCCAATTAAAAAAAAAAACTGTGGTTTTGTATTTTGTTATATTTGGTCTCTGGATCTCACGTCTGAACTAATCTGGAGGATCGGAAGAAGCAACCTTTTCTGCATTATGAATAACACATTGAAAATCGATAACCTCTGTTTGTCTTGTTATGAGTACCTATTATTAAGGATCGCAGTCTCAATCCCAGTGTCTTTCTGTCCTTCACCATAAGTCTAGATTTTCTATAAAATAGACATAAATTTATTTATGGCCGATCTTTTCAGTAGCCCTGCTGATTTGTCTAAGGCATCATTCATTAAACATGATGTCATGTCTGTTAAAATATTTACAATAACGTGTCCGCTGTAACAGTCACGTTTCAAATAGTTTACGAGGGAACTTTGATTTAAATTAAATTAATACTAATTTAATGTAAATGCATTGGAATGCTGGCTTCCCGGAAACTCCACGGATACATCACGTCAAAGATATGCAGTTCTCTTAAATAATATAATAATATTCGTTGAGTGACCTATACTAATAAATTGTAAAGGTATTCCTGAGGCAAATATTTTCAGTTGCTAGGAATTACCTAGAGTTGGCAGCAAGCGAAATTCTCAGGAAACCTATTCTCGGCGGAGAAAAGTACTGAGACGGTCTCTTGACCTTTTAAATAATAAATAAACAATTTATTTCCATCTTTAGATTGCTTTGCTATTTCTTTTATACGGAATTTTACGCGCGGAGAAATTTCTACTTGTGTTCTATTTTAAGATGCTTTTCTTCTCGTTCTATTAATAGGTTATATGCTTTCTTTCAATGTGTATTTAGTATTTATTTCCTTCCCTCCTTTATTTAGTCCTCATCTAGAATAGACTTATCACCTCCCCCCTCGTCTCTTCCTTTTGATATTGATCGAGCTGTTTGTGTATTTAAATTGAAGAGCAGCGTCATCTGCTTGTATGCTTATAAAAGCATGCTACTGTCATTAACTTTAGAACCATGTGGAACTAAACTAGAGCATTTTCCAAAATTATTATTACCAGTGGCTATATAAGCAAAGCAAATCTAAACAGTAGAATCACTTACGTCACTCGTCATATATTCCATGTTATAGTTTTTTAGGGACAACTATACAACATCGTGGGAGGGGGTCACACCCACATTTGATAAAAGTTCGTTGACATCGAGTCTGTTATTATTACTTATTATTTTTATTTTTGATGGCCATGTCGATTGATAAGCGAGTAACTCAATAAAGATATGAGTAATCGAAAGGGTAATAATTTGTCGATGCTCTCACAGATGTGTTGAACTTTGCCCTCAGATTGTCAAAGATGATTGTAGTTGTAGATTTTAATGGACACAGTTTAATAACTTTATTGATACAAAAACCTGCCTCGTAAACTAGGGGGTCCTGTGACTTAGAAGTCGGTGTTATACTGTTACTTCGTATTAAAAAAAAACCGTAGTTTAGTTCATCATCATCATTTCAGCTGAAAGACGTCCACTGCTAGACATAGGCATCCCTCATACATCGACACAACGACCGGTCCTGCGCTTTTCGCATCCAGCGGATTCCCGCGACCTTCACCAGGGCGTCGCCGTCGGTCCATCTTACTATCTACCATCGGCCTACCCACGTTGCGCCTTCCAGTACGAGGTCGCCACTCCAAACACACACAAATTCCAATTTCTTATTAGCTTCAGCAAAAGTTGCCATCATGAAAATTGGGTGCAATTGCAATTTGCAGATCGTGGTTTCTGGTTTTCAATGAATTCTTCTTGTGATAGCCACAGATTAATATTTAAATATTAAAAACTAACAACTCTTTAGTTTCTTTTAAGATATTCACGGTAAAAGATGGAAATATGGTCTCTTGTTTTTAGTCTAGATATGATCTAGACTCTAGATCATACGGTTCCAATATGAATGAGTCTTTATGAATAACTTCTTATCGCGATCTACACCTCAGAAAGTACAATGAATCAGATGATGACGTTTACGATTGTTTGTTCCAGTGAGCTAAAGAAACTCTCCGAGGAGAGTCTGACACGGCAGCCAGAGGAGGTGTTTGACATCATATGCAAGCTCGGCGAAGGGTCATATGGCAGCGTATATAAGGTACAGTCAGAAAACGTTCCGGTGAACCACCACTAAGGCTAAAATCGCTTGCGCTCAGTGTTCGACGGCAGCCGTAGCTACGTGTAATGTAGCAGGATTCGTTCAAGGGACTTTGTCGACAAAATGTATCACCGGGAAGGATCGTGACCGTACATAACATAAAATAACCAGTCCATTACTGTCCCACAACTGGGCACGGGCTTTTCTCCGAAATAGAAGGATTCACGCCTTCACCCACCACGCTGGCCTCTTGCGGGTTAGCGGGCTACAGACACCATCGAGAACTGTTGGAGCATCTCAGGGGGCCTAGTACGAGTTTGACACTTACGAATACTTTCAAAGTTTTCGTCGACTTTCATTCATAAATCTGTAGTTCCTCCTCGTATCCGCCAGGGGCGCTACTGATTTGTGAATGAAAGTCGACGAAAACTATGAAAGTATTCGTAAGTGTGAAACTCGTACTAGGCCCACAGGTGTGCTTTCCTCACGATGTTTTAATTCATCGATAAAGCAAGTGATAGTCAAATTCTGATCCGCACATGAATTGAAAAGGTCAGAGGCGCTGGTAAGAATAGTAGTAATTGGTCCTTTCGGATTTTGATAAGAAGTTTTTGGTCCTTTGGGTATTTGTTTGTGGAAGTTCCTATTCTCTGGTTTTTTGTACTACACCTTTACACACACTTCAGTCCGCTGTATGACAAAGATTAAGAAATTCTATATTAATATGGTTTGAGAAATAAATATGTAAATATAGTAATAATTAGGAAATTACCTTGTTGAATAACAGAGTTAGAAGCACGAATTTCTCTACAAAGTAGAGTAATTAAAGTTTCTGGAAGAGGACCTTCGTTAGGCTCTGTAATTAGACCCTAGTTTTCTTTCTCTTGAAGTGTTTCACGTTAATTACTCTTTGTAGAAAAAAAGTCGTTCCAAAGAATAAGATAGTCTATTGAAAGTATAGCTATCACAAGCATGATCTTAACTCTTTACAAGGTAGAGAAAACGGCTGAAGATATGGAAATAAAAAGCGGTATGGGACATGTAAAACTGAGCCCTTTATTATTTTAAATTTTTTTCAAAAACATTTTGTCCTTATTTTGCACAGTACTTTATTAAGGGTCCTTTTATAAGGCAGAGAAAACCGCTGAAGGTATGGGGCTCCTAAGCCCTTTATTGAGTTTTATTTTTTATTAGAACATGGTGTCCATTATTAGGTCAGAGCTTTATATAGGGTTAAGCTAATCCTATTACTAAGCAGTAATGTTTGTATTATTCAGAGTACGAGCAATGTAGTCAGGAAACCATACAATTTCATCTAAGATGCATGTACTCGGAGCCATGTAAACAAAGTTCAAGGACTTTGTTAAAGGGTTAAAATTGTAGAAAGATATTACAAAATGTATTTTTCTCCCACTTGCTCGGAAATTGGTTTATTATTCAAAAAAAAAGAATACAATAATCGGCTCTTTTCCGTACGCAACGAAATAACAGGCCGGTAATATCCAACAGGACAATAATAGAAATTGCTGGACACTTTTTATTTTTTAAATCATGCTACCGAGGTTTTTAAGTACACACTTACATAAATTAGGTGTTTTTAGGTACAAAATATTTATACATTTATACAGGCTGAATGCGCATTTGTTTTTCAAAACATGGAAAATAGAACAAGAACCGCGCGCGGGCGAATTGGCGTGAATGAAAATGAGATACTGTTGAATTAATTTGTGTTATGTTTCCTCGCAAATGAGAGAAAGTACTATACAGGTCTCGGCCGAAATAGTAATTAACGGCCTCGTTTATTTGAAATGGACTCGGCTAGCGCCTCGTCCTTTCAAAATCACTTGGGAAGTAACTTCCAATATTACTCGGCCGTAAATTGCTTCATTTCAGGCCTCGACAGTAATGTACTATTAAGTCAAACAATTTGGGCTGATCACCGAAAGACTTGCCAGGCGAGCGTCTTGTTAACTCATGTTATTGATGTTGTTCTCGCTGAGAAAGTTAAAGTCAGAATGAGTCTCGCCTGACAAAACTCTCCGTGTAAATCAGCCCTTCGGCCATATTTACACATCTCTCTCTCTGATATCAATAATTAAATTAGTTTATAGATAGATATTGAATATGCTTTATTGTACCCCATGAAAATAGTAGTTTTTTTATAGTATAGGATGGCGAATCGAGCTAAAGGCCCACCTGATGTTAAGCGTACCTTTGCCCATTACAACCGCAATACCACCTAGGCTGTTGCTTAAATGGTACCGCAAGTCGGTTCGCCAAACTGAGACATGAAGATGGAAAGTCTCATGTGATTGTGAACAGGAATAACGTATAAATTATGGGTAAATTGGCGGTCTTATCGCTAAAAGCGATATCTTCCAGACAAATTTTGGATGAACAAAGAAGACGTAAGATCTAGATCATGGGGGACATAGATCTAGATTATAGAGACAATTAACTCATTAACCACCTTGTCCCAGTAAAGTAGTGTCAATAAATTTTAATCTATTTCATCTTAGTGTCTTACCGGGCTGTACCCAAGGTTTGCTTTGCTAATGAAATTAGTAAGCCGCTCATTAGCAAGCATACCGCGTAGTTCTGCAGTAGGCTACGCAATCCACTTAGTTATGAAACTCCGATCTGTTTGAATGTGTGAAGTGGCTATTGTAGTTGTTAAGTACGACGTCTACTTGTCTGCGGATCAGTCCTGGTTCTTGTTAGGCAGTTATGTACTCCACGCGTCACTTATAATAAGCACCAAGTTAATTATAAACCAACATCAAGCTTCACAGTTTGACTATCAAATTCAAGACTCACGACAGCCGCGTTGGCGTCCTTCATATTATAATATTAATTTTACTAGATTGTTCTCAGTCATCATTAACTTATCACCCTAGATTAAACGCTCTGTCTAACTCTTACAAAATAAGAAGAAACAGAAGACAGGGGTCGACTACAGAATGAACGCAAGTCCTCAAAGAAGTAGGTTTAGAATCACTAGGAGAATCTTTTGCTATGGTTTTATACCATGTTACATTTTAATCAATTAAAGGTGCAGGCATACAGCGGGCGGGTCGGAACTTAGGCGGAGCGTCGACCGAACGTGGACGGGGCGTGTATGTCACACTGCGGGCGGAATGCACGCGGGACTGAACGGCGGCGGAATGACAGCGCCAGAAGAAAACGTTCCGCTGTCTGTGTGACTACTATATGCACTCCCATATAATACAAAGCCTATAGAATAGTATCGGTCGGGCACCGTCCGGCGTTGCCTTTCCACCCGGCGGAGCGGCGGCGGATCCGTCACGCCGTCAAAACGCCCGGCAGGACGGCGCTGTGTGCACTGTCTAATACAGTTCAGTACATTACAACACGACGAGACCCGCCGACGATACGCTTCAGTTCCGTCCCGCTTGCTGTGGGTTTGCAGCTTTATTGTTTCAAAATCCATTTTGAATGTTATGTATAAAGAAGTATATCAGTGGACCCCGAGTAGGTCCTTGAGGTCGAGAAATGTGGTCGAGACCACGCTTGAGTAGAGATTTCTTTGCTATTTCAGGTTATATTCGTGTGTCATGTTGTTGAATCGATGTTTATGATTACCGTATTAGAATAAGACCGATGCACAAGTAACGATTCAATCCTTAAGTAATGATTGAAAATCAAACTGAACTTGAGGAACATTCTGTAATACGGACCTAAGAATAAAATTTCTACTTCCAGGCATTACACAAAGAAAGCGGGCAAGTCCTCGCGATCAAGCAGGTCCCGGTCGACACAGACCTTCAGGAGATAATCAAGGAGATCTCCATCATGCAGCAGTGCGACAGTCCCTACGTCGTGAAGTACTACGGCAGTTACTTCAAGAACACAGACCTATGGGTGAGGCATTCAGAGGTCACAATATGTTTAGTAAGTGGATTAGACGGACTAAATCTTCTTACTGTATTGTGAAATTAGTTTTGTATGTGTGGATGTTTGTTGCTGTGTGATATCGTAGCTGCTCGTTCAGTTCGCCTTGATATTAGTGCAGATGTAGAATGTGTCTTCGATTATCACGTTGGGGGCCATCCATAAATTACGTCACACGTCACACGTGGGAGGGGGTCAACAAAGTGTACAAGGGTTCGGGGGGCGAGTCATAAGCATCATGACGTCACATGTATAAATCTAAAGTATTGAAACTCTTAAACTTTAAGGCTGCGTTATCAAAGTACGCTCCGTGCGTCGTCGTGCGATATTACTGAACGTAGCCCAATTCTAACGGAAAACTAAAATATTACCAACTATATCAACGTTCCTTTAAGGCATTGTTTTACAAACTGTGGGTCGCGAGCACTGAGGGGGTCGCGGGCAAAAGAAAAATTCAAGTGTTTCTAGTGAGTCTTAGTGTGTGTGTTTTGTTTTTCACTACAATAAAAAATACAAGCGACGCGGCAATGTTACCTACTTACCTAATACCTAATACTTACTTTCAGAGCTCTCGCGGCTTCCTTGCAGAGTGTAGGTACCTACTTGATTATTAATCAATAATATCCCAAAAGAAAGAAAATTATAAATGTATTTTCAAATCGCTAACATTTTGTTTGTTGACTAATGTCCTACAGCCTAGGGGGTCGCTAGAATTTTTTACCTTGTAAAGGGGTCGTGTATTCCAAAATAATGAAAAACTGTCACTTTGGAAGTACTGTAAGTTTTTAATTTTTATTAATATTGAATTCAAAATTGCAAAGTATGTAACGTCACACACAATGTGACCACCTGTGACAGGGACGGGGCGCCCAAAAATCATGAAATTCGTGAGACGTAATTTGTGGATGGCATCTAGTGTACTTTCGACTAAATACTCACGCGACCGACCAGAGCCGGGGCATAGCTAGTAATCAGTTGTATACCATCCAAAAGATACCTTGTCTTTATCATGTACTAATCATATTCGTTTATCAAATTATTTTCATAGAATTTCTTACGTGTAAGGTGGTAACAGAATTACGGTTGACTCTCCTGTATCCATTACGTCGTCAAAACTAAATTTACTTAGACAAGATAAACATAACTTAAAGACAAATTATATTATCAAGGAGCTGCACCTCCAAGGAGTCAAGAAATTACTCGTTTGATCAACTCCTTGAACCAAAGTATCTTCTAGTTCATTAATTAAATGTATTCGCCGCCACAGATCTGTATGTAACATTTAAGAAAACTAATAGACCAGCAATTGACGTAAACTATCTATCAAGTGTCGTCGTAGCTAATTGGACGGCAGACGGGCGACAGACAACCTTTTAATTAGGAAAAATTCAAGGCTAGGCAAGATCGATACCTCAGAAGTAGATAGAATGGAAAAGAGGGCAGGGCGCGCGTGCCAACAATCTGCACCATGGCCATGCATAGTGCAGGGCATTTTAAAGCCTTTCTCAGTACGCCTTATGACTTGTTTATGTAAATACTGTAACAAAAACCCGCAAAAATGCCTTTTTGTGCGTTTTCTAACTGCAGAAACAAAAGCTGTAAAGTATAATCAATTTTTTTTAAATTAATGACGTCAATATGTAAGGCGTAGTTTGTTCGAAAGTTGCCACGCATGAATCGCAAGTAAAATTGTGATTACAACCATTCTACTCTATCTATTTCTGTGGTCGATACGAATGGAGACCCATAGCGAATCGCATAGGATTAATAGAAGGAACGTAAGCAGGCACGTTATCATTGCTGTAGAAAAGAGTCTTAAGACCTGCTGCATGTTGAACCCAGCACACTCATATTACACGGCCAGCCTTCTAGCAATCCACGTACGCTTTCTTACTCGCAACGCTTCACCTACATGGGGTGTGTCAACACCTTATACGTTTTAAGGCCTTCGCACGCCATATCTACTCAACACCGACTCAACTCCAACTTTCCGTTCAGCGTCAAAGAGCCTTACTAAAATTTACTTTCAGCAAGCTAAAATTGATTGTCCCGTGTGGTGCCGGACGTAAAGAATAGCACCACCCTATATCATCTCATGGGTGTCGTAAAAGGCGACTAAGGGATTCACCAGAGGATGGGCAGCAGCATTCTCTGAGTATTTAACCAACCGACCGGCTGAAATGATGATGAATGAATATTGACTGTACGTGTCACTGTCACGATGTAAAAATCGCATTCCAATGTTTTACTTTAAGCCGACATGGTTCGTTGGAGTCTTTACAAAACTACCCACGCGCAGCTTGGCTATGTGCTGTATTGTGAATGGGTTGGGTTCGGCCAACCCAACCAAAGCGAACGGTTGTAATGTGCAGTGAGCCTAACTCTTAGTCCTAGTTAAAACAAGTATCCTATGAAACAACCGTAGCTAAATGCAGCACTAGGGATATGCATTTCGATTCCATTCTTTTGTGTACATTTGCATTAAGTTATTAAAATATTTTTTGCAATGTAATTACAGTTGACCCAAGTGTACCTAAATTCTTGAATTGCAAACAACACAAGGACTTGAAATGAGGGTTTTAGTGCAAGAGCGTAGCATTGATTTCTTGCTCAGAGGGACCCAAGAGGCCAGCTTTTAAACGTGATGCACTTTATATATATTAATTTAATTGTGGAGTTGGCCAGGATGATTCTGGAGTGATTCAGACTACATAAAAGCTGCCTCCTTGTGTACAAAAGAGGTCAAAGTGGTGTCAAATGTCTAATGAACGCTTCCTATTATATAACTAAGTTACAGAACACCTCTACTTCACCCTTCGAAGCGTAAAAATGATGAAATATCCTTCATACCCTTTCTAGATCGTAATGGAATACTGTGGCGCCGGATCTGTATCAGACATTATGAGGCTTCGAAAGAAGACGCTCTCAGAAGACGAGATAGCCACGATCCTGTGTGATACGCTCAAGGGTCTGGAGTACCTGCACCAAAGACGGAAGATACACAGGGATATCAAGGCAGGGAATATACTGCTAAATACGGAGGGACACGCGAAGTTAGCTGACTTTGGAGTCGCGGGACAGTTGACGGTGAGATGAATGTTTGTATTTTTTAATTAAGTACATTTCTAAGTATTATCCAAGTTCGTTTTAAATGTAATATAGGATGACGAAACGAGCTAAAGGCCTACCTGATGTTAAGCGGTTAACTTTGCCCATAACAACTTCAATACCACCTAGGGTGTTGCCTAAATGGTACCGCAGGTCGGTTCACCAAACTGAGACTTGAAGCTGGAAAGTCTCATGTGATTGTAATTTCACCGGCACCCGTACCCTTCAGACCGAAACACAGTAATGCAAGCATCACTGTTTGGCGGAGAAGTAGGTACGGCGTGGTAGTACTTCCCCGGACGAGCTCTTTCACAAAGGAGCTCTACTTCTGTTAAACTGTTATGGTATGATTTGGAGAAGGTTCACGCTGTCTTTGAATATTTGCCAAATTCCTTTTTACTCAACTCAGCTATTATACAATACTTACTCAAAATAATAGAGCCATTTTTCTCTTACACTTTTTAATACATCTTGCCGTTTTTTTTGCAGTACTTTACTTAAAACATAAAATACTTTATTTCTATTGTTAAACAGCTTTGTAATTTTTCGTTTCTTCTGTGATATCACAGCCGTACTACCGGCAAGTGGCAAGCTTAATGGTAATTAAACATGAAATTACCTAAAAAAAAAACAAAGGACTCAAACTGTACAATATTGCGGAATTTGCAGTTTTACTTAAATTAATCGATCGAGTAGTCAGTACCTAATAAGCGATCTCCGCGTGTGCTCTGTCGCACTTTTGTATTTTTAGCCTTTGGTCCAGTAATAAACTAATGATATGGTATTTTGAGTATCCTTCAGCTAACTCCATAACTTTACAATCCATGTATTATTTTCTGCAACAACCGAAAAATCTCCATTTCCAGGACACAATGGCGAAACGCAACACGGTAATAGGCACTCCATTCTGGATGGCGCCGGAAGTGATCCAGGAGATCGGCTACGACTGTGTGGCCGACATCTGGTCGCTGGGCATCACCGCGCTGGAGATGGCGGAGGGCAAGCCACCCTACGGGGACATACACCCCATGAGGGCCATCTTCATGATACCTACCAAACCACCGCCCTCCTTCAGGTAAGCTTCTTATCTTCAGATCAGTCTATAATAGGACCACATGTTGTGCTTCTCTTAAAAGCCCTCCAGTGGCGTGCATTGGCCTACTACATTTGAATTTAATTTCAGTGTAAATTATTGATTTTTGTATGTAGGAAGATTAATTTAGCATTAATAGGTCTATTAAATGATAAATAATCATCGTACTTTAAAAACAAATACACCTACATCACTATTGAATTTGAAGGAGGAAGGCACTGGGTACTGCCACACCTCGACCACTCGATACAATATAAATGCTAGCACCACGTACATACACAGGATTACGTCTGTATATGAACGCACACACACGTGTAGGTTAGGGATGCTCGCCGCTCGTAATGCCGACTGGGTTCCAAGCACTTCTCAGTAGTTTTCAGAGATGGCGTGCTTGTATAGCGACTGACGATTGACATGCATTGCAATCTTGCAGTCCAATTGCCGGCAAACCACGGGTGGATGTTGAGGGCGGGCGAGGAATCTTGAATTGGCGGGGGGCGGTGAGTGGCCGTTCTGTACGTAAGTACTATTAGATATTCTGTGGTACTGCCTACTTGCCTATATGCAATGCACGCCACTGGAGCCCTCTTATATTTTTTTGACGAAAACTGCATTCTTGTTCTATTCAATAGAGAGATCTATAGAAATTTCCATTACTGAATTAGATATCGCAATACTGAGCCTAGATCGTGTGGTACATACAGTGCCCACGTCGCAAGCGCAAGAAAATATAATAATCTTTTGATTTTAAGTTTATGATTTTTTTTCTAATTATTTTTATACTAGCTTCTGCCCGCTGCTTCGCACGCGTTTAATTCGGTTCATCACAAAAAGACGTTAGCGCATCCATCAGGAACTTTGGTAGACTTCTAGATTATCTGGCTTTTTTTGTCGCTGGGCTTAATATCTCTTACCCCCTAGTTATACCTTCGCGTTTAAGGGGCTCGTGGCTAAGTAGCAAGCGTGTGGAATGTACGATCTGCAAGGTTAAGCTGTACTAGCCGCGGCCAGTCTGTGGTTGGGTGACCGTTTCGTTACACATCGAGACCCCTTCGTGCCTCGGAGAGCACGTAAAGCCGTCGGTCCTGCGCCTGATCTCTCTCCGGTCGTGTCGAATTGCCGTCCCATCGGATTATGAGAGTGAGGGAATAGAGAGTGCACCTGTTTGCGCACACACTTGTGCAATATAATATGTCCCGCGCAGATGGCTAGTCTCCATTGAGATTGGCCGCCGTGACCGAAATTCGGCCGGGAGGACATTATACCTTCGCAAACGAACCACTCTTTGCATTTAGAGCGCTAGGCGTAGACATTATCTCTAACGTGACATTCTGAGAATACGAAAATTGATTTTCAATTTCAGAATGTCATGTTAGAGATATGTCTACGCCTAGCGCTCTAAATACAAAGAGTGTTTCATAGCAGTTGACATGACCGACGACATTTTTCGTAGAAATTTAAAATTTGAGATTATCTCGAATTAGACATTTATCTCTATAACGCGAGAATTGGGGCCCTGATGATTTTCTGACTGGGGAAATTTGGCCGAAGTTGTTTGTAAGCTGTAGTTTTTAGCCCTGTAATAAGTTGACTGACTGCTTATTTTGTTCTTCCAGAGAACCGGATCAATGGTCACCAGAGTTTATAGACTTCGTCAGCCAGTGCCTTGTAAAGAATCCTGAAGAGAGAGCAACCGCCGAATTCCTGTTATCACACGAGTTTATAGGTAAATTATTTAATTTAATGGGCTGGCCATGGCTGTCGAAGGATCGATGGCTGCTGGAATCCTTGAGTGGAGACCGCGAACCGGCAAACGCAGCGCAGGGCGGCCCGCCAGGTGGACCGACGGCTTGAAGAAGGTGGCTGGGGCGGACTGGATGCGGAAGGCAGAGGACCGAGTGATGTGGTGCAACTTGGGAGAGGCCTATTTCCAGCAGTGGACTGCGATAGGCTGAGTTGATGATATGATTTAGATAGACATAAGACATCCCTTCCTTTTTTAGGGTTCCGTAGTCCTACAAGGAACCCTTATAGTTTCGTCATGTCCGTCCGTCTGTCCGTCTGTCCTAATCCTTTACAGCTTAATAACTTCTACAGTTATAAACATAAGTAAATGAAATTTTGTAAAAAAATAGTATAGATGTAGATCTCAATTTTAAAAGAATAAAAAAATAATGATTACCTACCCAACTAGCAAAAACGTCGTATAGTTCCAGTCTTATAAGACTTCATGTTATGTAACAGTTATATAGTGGGATCTAGCTAACTATCAAGTTATATAGATGTTCATCTTAGTCGCGTGACTGTAATGTCTTATAACATAGTTGAGTAAACGTTTTCACGACCAACTTATACGACGTCGTACAATTGTGTCAGTGCATATGTAGAGTAAACGTTTTCAGTACTAACTTATACGACGTCGGATACTAGTGCCAGCCATGACGTTTACTTGACAATGTATTGGTCATATAAACGTTTCAGTTAAATAAAAGGTTTTCATAAGACAACCGTCGTCGTGTGCAGAATTTCAACATAACTTTTATATAACTAAAAAGCCGCTTAAACGTTTGAGCATGACCTTTATACAACAAAACTATTTTAGTCGTATGGAAGCCTAACTAAGACTTACATCCGACTAAAATGTAGAATTTCAACGGTTATAAAACTTTAAGTAGACTTTTAAATCATTTAAAGGTCAAATCCATACTTTAATTAAACCCTTCTCATTTTGTTTTGTCAAATACAAAGAGTAATTTCAATAAAAAATATGGATCCAAATAAATAGAGAAAATTGAAAAGAAGTGGGGCCTTCAAACGTAAAATTAGGCAAACGTTCCACTCATTGAAAAGTGAACCGATAATTTCTTCGTTTTCTGATCCCCCCAAAAATGACGTACAAGAACGAATGATTGTTTCAGAAAATGGTTCCGTATTAAACTTATTTGAATTTTAAAGATTATTTTGAATAGTGTTTGGCGTTATAAAAAATATTTTGTTTAATAAATACCTACCTATTTCAGATGATACTAATAATAAGGCAAGTTTGGAATTTAATAATTTAAGTGATAACGAACAGAGAAATAATGTACTAGAAACGTACGGTTAGTTTAGTTAAGTAGGTATATAATCTTTCACTTTTATAGGTTACATATTTATTTCATATTGATTTAATGATTTATTTTACATGACTCTGATACTGATTGCTTAGAACATTTGGAGCTACCCGAAGGTGATTCTGAAAATTCAAGCACATCCGACGATGACAAAGATTTCGAATTTCGGGAAGACATACAGAAATGGGCGATGGATTTTAATATTTCTAATGGAGCCATTAAGTCTTTGAGCACAATCTTAAATAAAAGAATTCCCAATATAGTTCCTAAAGATCCCAGAACGCTTCTTAAAACGAATAAGGTCAATGTATCACTATTTAATGTGGACGCAGGCCAATATTGGCATAATGGCGTATCAGCATCACTGAGATAAATACTGGAAAACTTTACTGATATACCGGATAATCTCACACTGACATTTAATATTGATGGACTTCCTCTTTATAACACTCACGACACGACAGTAAGTATGGCCTACACTTTGTTACACAAAAAAAAAGATATTCCACCATTTGCTGTAGGTATTTACACAGGAAAAGGCAAACCTAGTGATCTAAACACTTACTTATATCATTTCTTAGTAGAAATGAAAGGACTTCTCAAATAACCAAATAGTTGAAACTATTTCTGTGAATGATAACGGTGGAAATATTTTAATATTTGGTAATCTCTTAGGAAATTGTAGCGATGCGTTTGAAAAGCCTATTAAATCTTCAATTTTGAATACTCATAAGTATGATACTAATAATGTTACTATATCAGAGTTATCATATAAAATATCAGATGTTAAAACATCATGTTGATTAGCGTTGCTTACAATGAGTATATATTTTTTATACCTTTAATTCACACATTGTCATCGTAAAAAAAATAAAGATTTAAAGTAGCAAATTGTTTTTTACTGACCAGAAGACACAGTACAGTCAAATAATACACTACTTTTAGTGTCGACAACTTACAATAGTTTGTTTATCAATTATTATTAATTAACACTAAGTTTAACACAATCTAATGAAAATTTGGGTACAAATATGGCACATTCGGTTATAAAATTATCAACAACAGTATGTTTATCGCTTGTTATTGTTACGAGCTGGGGGTTCGTATATAGATAGAAAGCCGATTAAATGCGTAGAGAACACTTTATTACTGAACAATTACACTGAATCGCTTATTAACACAAAGTTACTAGTTAAATCGCTCCGAATATCGCTTCGATGTTATCGCTTGTATCGCTTGATCCAAACTGAACTCCAACTGAACTCCACTGGCGCTCAGCTGCGCCGTTTATATAGGCCGCGAGTCGTGGTACTGGAAAGTCCTCGAACGTCATCTATCCTTGTCATAAGATAACTCTTTCTCACTTGCACATTCTCGAAATAGAAAGTTCTCGAACCTCGTCGAACCTCATCTATCCTCTATCTCACTCACTCACTTCTAGAATGGAATGTTCTCGAAGCTTGTCGAATCTCGTCTATCCTTGTCTTATATTAGCTCTATCCTGCTCACTCTCTTCCAGAAGGTTCTTCGTCTATCCTTGTCTGATATTTAGCTCTATCTCGCTCACTCATCAACAATTTTACATGTGGGTGTCAAATGGCCATAAGGGGTCCTGAAAACGCCTGAAAATGGGTTTTCAGGAAATGTCGGCATCGGATTTGTTGGCTCCTGAAACGGCCTGAAAACATGTTTCAGGCGCCTGAAAACAACGGCAACTTACTCAAAATTTCGATTCTTTGGTATGTGATAGAGCCTCCTCTGATACGGACTGAAAATGCGTTTCAGCCTGCTGAAAACGTCTCTAAGTCCAGGAAAATCGAGGTTGAAGTATTTCAGTTCACTCTGCTTAACCCTCCGTCGTAACACTACCCCCTCCTAAGACATGCTCGTCCCGAGCATCATTGTCTCCATAGTACTGGGCTAGTCGATCAATGTGCACAATCTTCGGTTGATTACGTCCGTCCTTTCAAATTCGGTAAGCGACGTCGTTGATCTTCGTGACGGCCCATCCCAATTAGGTTTGCACCCTCCAGGGTCATACGTCTTGATCTCTTCGTCAGTGGGCGGCCACTTGGTCTTCTCGTCGACGGGCGTGTTGGACTCCTCGGCGCTACCTTCTTCCTTGAGTTTCACGCTGCCCTCGCCGTACTTCTTGTCTGAGGAAGCCTTCTTGTTCTTCTTCGCTGGTGGCCCCGCGTCTTTGGCAGCGGGTGCCTTCTTCTGTGCAGGTGGTGTGAGTGCTTTCCGCTTGACGGGCGTGGCCTTAGCGTTGACATTCTTAGCCAGCGCACCCTTGCGGCCTCTTGCCACGAGTGCCGGTGCTGCTGCCGCTGTCCGCCCACGCTTCGACTTGAGCTCCTGCTCGGACACCTTTGTATCGCTTCCGGACTCGTTCTCGCTCTCATTCTCCGACTTTTTACTTTCTTCTTCGCTGTTTGACTCTGCTTTTCGACCGTGACTCAGGTTACTTGGCCATCCCTTCTTGCCCTTGACCTTGCGGTCGCGCTTGGCGGGCTCGCCATCGGAGCGGCAGCGGCTCAGCGACTTGCGGCGCTGTGTGGCGCCCACCACTCCCTTGCCCACCTCCGGGTAGAAGTTGCTATCGTCCTCCTCCGACCCGCTCGGGTTGAACGTGCCATCTGTATCTTCTGAGTCATCTTCAGTTTCTTGACACATGTTAACTTCATCTTCACCATCATTTGCTTCATATTCGTCATCGTCCGATTCCTGGCTCTTATTGGCATCATCTTGTTCGGATATGTCTGCTTCACTAACGACAGCTTGATCAACCTTAATCTCTACCTCATCTTGTTTATTTTTAAAAGAAAGATAGAGTTCCTCCAATATTGCTCCTCGCTCAAATATCTTCTCCATTCTACAGAACCGCTCTTCTTGCCTTGCGGCTTGCTCTTCCTGTCTGCGTACTTGCTCTTCCTGCCTTGTGGCTTGTTCGCGTGTTTCGCGTACTTGCTCTTTCTGCCTTGTAACTAGTTCGCGTGTTTCGCGTACTTGCTCTTTCTGCCTTGTAACTAGTTCGCGTGTTTCTCGTAATTGCTCTTCCTGCATTCTTGCCATTTTCTGCATCAAATTGAATAAGCTGGTAATATCGTTATTCCCACCTTGAGGCTGAGGTCCCTGTTGGACGACCTCCTCCTGACTCATAGTTCTTGATGCGTCCTGAGCTGTCTGTCTTGCCGTTAACTGTCTCGTCTGCATCCGACTCGGCGTTTCATTACCAGTCGGTTCCTCCTCTCTTGGCGTAATCGGCATTTTCTATCCCGCTTTCTGACACCAAATGTTACGAGCTGGGGGTTCGTATATAGATAGAAAGCCGATTAAATGCGTAGAGAACACTTTATTACTGAACAATTACACTGAATCGCTTATTAACACAAAGTTACTAGTTAAATCGCTCCGAATATCGCTTCGATGTTATCGCTTGTATCGCTTGATCCAAACTGAACTCCAACTGAACTCCACTGGCGCTCAGCTGCGCCGTTTATATAGGCCGCGAGTCGTGGTACTGGAAAGTCCTCGAACGTCATCTATCCTTGTCATAAGATAACTCTTTCTCACTTGCACATTCTCGAAATAGAAAGTTCTCGAACCTCGTCGAACCTCATCTATCCTCTATCTCACTCACTCACTTCTAGAATGGAATGTTCTCGAAGCTTGTCGAATCTCGTCTATCCTTGTCTTATATTAGCTCTATCCTGCTCACTCTCTTCCAGAAGGTTCTTCGTCTATCCTTGTCTGATATTTAGCTCTATCTCGCTCACTCATCAACAATTTTACATGTGGGTGTCAAATGGCCATAAGGGGTCCTGAAAACGCCTGAAAATGGGTTTTCAGGAAATGTCGGCATCGGATTTGTTGGCTCCTGAAACGGCCTGAAAACATGTTTCAGGCGCCTGAAAACAACGGCAACTTACTCAAAATTTCGATTCTTTGGTATGTGATAGAGCCTCCTCTGATACGGACTGAAAATGCGTTTCAGCCTGCTGAAAACGTCTCTAAGTCCAGGAAAATCGAGGTTGAAGTATTTCAGTTCACTCTGCTTAACCCTCCGTCGTAACATTATTTATGAACACTTAGCTTAATATAATCTAACAAAAATGTAGGTACGAATATGGCACATTCGGTTAAAAATGATCGTCAACACTTTATCACTTATTAATAATGAACACTAAGCTTAACATAAACTATGACATTTGAGGCCAATTCTAACTTCTGTTATTGTCGCGAATTTGTTTGTAAAGGGTCTGGTATACATGTTACATAAATTGAGGATTCATTGACGCTTGTGGATTGAGGTTCCGGCTTCTCTTATCTTGTCATATTCCTAAAATAAAAATAAAATTGTTTTACAAACCATTGAAAGCCCTCATAAAAGATCAGTTGAGTAATGTTTGGTAATTGGGACTGTAAATATGTTTTTAGTTTACATTTTAAAAACTTACATTTACTGACATTTGTTTACAATTATTAATGTAAGTATTGATAAGGGAACCCTAAAGTCGACTGAATATGGCCGGCATCATGGTCTCAAGGAAAAGTCTACGCGACCTTTTTGTTAAATTAGTGTAATATAGAGGTCGCTATATAACGTAAACAAGATGGTTGGAGCTTTATTATGAAAACGTATTTTGGATATTTAACTAATACCATTGAAATACAAAGAAATAGGGGAGGGCGTTAAAAATTTCACATGAAAACATATATACATTGTCATAAAATTAAATTTCCCCGAAAAAATAACAACTATTATAATATCACACATTTAAATAATGTACAGTAAATATATTTTGTAATCATGGAAGTTAACTTCACTTACCTTTTTATGTTGTTTTTTTAAACACACACAACGGTGAGCACAATTCTTACACGCGAATTAAAATGGTTGTCGTTGAGTCGTTGTTTGACACTAACACAACGCTTCAGTCATTGGACAACGTCGATATGACTGCTATATGACATAAGCGGTCACTTAAGGGTCACATCACAACCAGTATTGGACCGAAAAGTCGGTCTTTGTACTTTCATTTAACCTGTATATAACGTTCAGCGGTCATTGACTGACTTCTATGTAACTACTAACCGATGATATTGTCGTATAATTTGGGCCTTTTTCGGGTTTTATAAACGTTTATATTTACGTGTATATGACCAATCTTAAACGATTAACTGAAAATGTATAACGTTAACTTGACTGTTATAAAACATTAATTTGTTAGTTGGGTATTTAAGGGGTAGCGCCCATACATGTAAAATGGGGATGAAAATATTTTTATCTACACTCGTATCGTAAAATTCGAATTATGAACTCGAAAGTAATGTCATAATGACATACTTTACGCACATGCACCTGTAATGAATTTAAAAAGTTTCATTACGATACAGTTTGCTGAACAAAACAATGCGGTAATTTAATTTTTTTTCCATAACCGCACACTTCAGCCCAACTAAGGAGTTTTTAATGCCACTTCGACCCAACCAAGGAGTTTTCAAACCTTTTTTTTAGCAGTCGTATGGTTTGGCACCAATGAGTACACAAAATTCAGGGTGGCGTCAGTAGTCATACATTGAAAAAATGTAACGTTTAAAATCGCGTTTTTGGTAGAAGTTTGGATTGTCATATTGCTTTTAAATATATTTAAGTGTTTATCTACACTCGTATCGTAAAATTCGAATTATGAACTCGAAAGTAATGTCATAATGACATACTTTACGCACATGCACCTGTTATGAATTTAAAAAGTTTCATTACGATACAGTTTGCTGAACAAAACAATGCGGTAATTTAATTTTTTTTCCATAACCGCACACTTCAGCCTAACTAAGGAGTTTTTAATGCTACTTCGACCTAACCAAGGAGTTTTCAAACCTTTTTTTTAGCAGTCGTACAGTTTGGCACCAATGAGTACACAAAATTCAGGGTGGCGCCACTTGTCATACATTGAAAATTTTTATCGTTTAAAATCGCGTTTTTGGCAGAACTTTTGATTGTCATATTGCTTTTAATTATATTTAAGTGTTTATAGGCATATTTTTTGTATGATAAAACAGAGATTGACGGAATCCTGACAAGGATAGAAAATTAGTTCCGATTATAATGTTGTCGCCAGACTATATTTTATTATCTGTGTAGGCGCGCACCAGCGCGCGTGCGCGGCCGCGCGCCTGGCCTACTGGATTTGGACATCGTTACTTGTAAATTTATTGTTATTGTTTACGTTATTATTATGGTTTTGTATGTCGAAAGATTTATTCTGGGCAAAAATATCTGACTACAGCAGTGATACTGAACTGAGGAGAATATGACCCGGCCTGAATTTCTGGATGCAGCAACGTAAATGACGAACAATCTTTTACCAGAGAAATCAAGAAAAACAACGACAATGTTACTAAGATTTTGACTTTGGTATTTTATTTAAAATTGTATGAGTGTAGATAAAATAGTGTATGAAACTGACATAATTAGGTATTAAAACACTCGTGTGATACTATTAAAAACCTCGCCTACGGCTCGGTTTTTAAACTCACACTCGTGTTTTAATAACCCCTATTATGCAACAGTTTCATAAACTACTATTACAGGCTTATTTTTTGTATGATAAAACAGAAATTGACGGAATCCTGACAAGGATAGAAAATTAGTTCCGATTATAATGTTTTCGCCAGACTATATTTTATTATCTGTGTAGGCGCGCGGCGTTTGCGCACCCGTGCGCCATGGCCTACTGGATTTGGCTTTGGATTGAATTTGTTACCAAGATTTTGACTTTGGTTTTTTATTTAAAATTGTATGAGTTTAGATAAAGTATTGTATGAAACTGACATAACTAGGTATTAAAACACTCGTGTGATACTATTAAAAACCTCGCCTACGGCTCGGTTTTTAAACTCACACTCGTGTTTTAATAACCCCTGTTATGCAACAGTTTCATAAACTACTATTTTCGCTGCACCCCCTCATGTGGGGTATCATTGAATAGGTCTACTAAAATTAAGGTAATGTTTCATACACCACTTTTTTATCAGGTGTACCATCTGTGAAATATAGCCTGCCAAAGTGGCTTGCACTGCGTTCCCCCCCCGCCTGCCATTTCTATACTATGTAACGTAGAAACTTATAATCTTCTACATTGATAGACCTTTGTAAAAACGCTCTTTTAAAATTATTTCGAGCATAATGCTATACATTTTTGAGTTATAGAGAGAAAACTGAAAAATACTTAAAACGTCCTAGTTCAAAGGTCATTGACCTTAGAGAAAAATGATCATAGCAAATAATGCTCCTTTAGCTACTTTCTATTTGAAAAAATCACAAAAAGTAACTTTGTGTTATGTATAAAAAATGTACTTCCTGATATTTACTGCATCTTTGGAACGGTGACCGCTCCTAGAGCAAGGAGAAACTATGACAAATAACTGTGTCGCATACTAGCGAAAAGAAATAGTGCCCACCACACCATTAGTAGGGTGGTCCATAATTGGAACAAGCTGCCGGAGGATGTAGTTGCTGCCACCTCTGTAAACTTATTTAAGAATAGACTCGACAACTGGCTACAAATGAATGGATTCTCGTTGGAAAAGCTGTGAGTGAACCCAAAAAAAAAACCGGCCAAGAGCATGTCGGGCCATGCTCAGTATTATAGGGTTCCTTAAGTAGGTGTACAAACGAATCAAATCGAATATTAATCATGGCTATTTTAGTTTTTGCAATAATCGGCAGCATTCGCGACTCAGAGCGTGTTGTTAGTAGCGCCATCTAGCGATAAATTCAAGAAGCCAAATTTAAGAAGTCTGATTGATCTCAAAGTTACTTTTTGTGATTTTTTCAAATAGAAAGTAGCTAAAGGAGCATTATTTGCCATGATAATTTTTCTCTAAGGTCAATGACCTTTGAACTAGGACATTTTAAGTATTTTTCGGTTTTCTGTCTATAACTCAAAAAATTATAATCACATTATACTCGAAATAATTGTAAAAGAGAGTTTTCACAAAGGTCTATCAATGTGGAAGATTATAAGTTTCTACGTTGCATAGTTTAGAAATGGCAGGGGGGGGGACACATTGCAAGCCACTTTGGCGGGCTATATTTCGCAGATGGTACACCTGATAAAAAAGTGGTGTATGAAACATTACCTTCATTTTAGTAGACCTATTCAATGATACCCCACACGATGGGGTGCAGTGAAAAAAAATATTTTTTCCCCATTTCACATGTATGGGCGCCATCCCTAAAGAACGTAAAAACTATTTTTTTATTCTTTTAAAATTGAGATCTATATGCAGACTATTTTTTAACAAAATTCCATTTACTTATGTTTATAACTGTAGAAGTTATTAAGCTGTAAAGGATTAGGACAGACGGACAGACGGACAGACGGACGGACATGACGAAACTATAAGGGTTCCTTGTAGGACTTCGGAACCCTAAAAACAGCACAGTTTCAGCACTGTGATATAGACATATCAGCAATAGTGCTGCTCGTCTATAATCAACGAAATAAATGAATAAATATTTGGTGTCTAAATGTAAAAAAATATTGGTCACAGTGACATTCCTGATTTTGAGTTATTTTGAAGTAAAACTTCTTTACGCGCGCTTGACTTGGGAGTAAGCTGGTGAATGCGTTACGAAAAGTGTGATCGGGCGAGGCAAACGGAAGTTGAGAGGGAGATATAAGTTAGTGAAGTTTTACTTCAGTCGTGTGGTCTAAAGCACACTCGTTTTTTTTGTATTGTACGTTCAACAGTGGCCTTCATAAAGCCAGTCAAGTTTTAGATCCACATAATCATGTTAATGTATTTTGTATCTCCAGCATCTGACGTAGGCAACGCGAAGAACCCCAGCATCCTCAGCACGATGATAGCGGAGGCGCGCGAGATCAGAGAGAGCCAGGTGTTCCGGAGCGCGCAGCATCACACCAACAACGCCAAGACCTTCGCCGCGGTGAGCCTCCAGCACATACAAATAGAGTAGAATGCTTGTAATCACAATTTTACTTGCGATTCATGTGTGGCATCTTTCGAACAAACTACGCCTTACATTTTGACGTCATTAATAAAAAAAAATAAAAAAAATTGTAGTAATATTTATTTAATCAAATGTACTTTACAGCTTTTGTTTCTGCAGTTAGAAACAGCACAATAAGGCATTTTTGCGGGTTTTTGTTACAGTATTTACACAAACAAGTCATAAGGCGTACTGAGAAATTCTTTGAAATACTATGGTGCAGATTGTTGGCACGCGCGCCCTGCCCACTTTTCTATTCTATTTATTTATTTATTGTATTTTATTTAGGAAACCAACAGCGATACATATAATAAATTACAGAATATGTGTATTACAGTATTGTATGGCTAATAATAGGTTTCCCTGTGTAACCAGGTAAGCATTTATTTCTGTGCTCCAGCCAAAGCCATAGACCATACAGCCCAATAGACGCCTAATGTTGAATGTAATGCGTACAATAAATTCTGCCACTAGCTGAGGCGGGTACTGCAATCTGATACCAAGGCGCCTATTGGCTAATCACTAACGCGGCAGTTTTGACGGCTCATGTAAGTGGTCGAAACTGATTTGAAGATTTCAAGTGGCGAATAGTGGCGACCTACATTAGTGATATTTCATAGATGTGTTGACAGACATCGGTTGCCTGTTATGAGGCGTTTATGGAGTGTATGGTCGATGGTCAAAGATCTTGCTTAAATTATACATGAGTTACAAGGATTAGAAACCATAACAATTTGGTAATTTAGTGAAAATTTGTCATAGAGCAATGAAAAAAGAAACAAATTGAAGCTTCGAGTCTCTCTTTAGTTTTTAACTTCTGCTGTATTTCCGGGCACTTACAACCCTAACGCATTTTGCCGATTCACTCCAGCTTTTGGAGTGAATCGGCAACTAATAGGTTTGCTCGCTCCATCGTCGACCACATCTTGACAAGGCTGTCTAGATTGCGGCCAAGAACAGATCATAAAAAAAGCTTCTGATTTAAATTTTTAAGCTATTGCATAGCTTCTATCGCGGGCCTTGAGCGTGGAGACCGAATCCAGAAATTCCGTAAAGAAAATAACCTAACACCCCCCACTCCAACCGGCACAGCGGTGATACTTTTTAGTTTTGCCATATATCGATGAATAGCTGAACTTTTAATGACTTTTTGAAATATCACGCTTGTCTCTTTAGTTCTGCAAATCGCCTCTAGGTGGCATTGGTTGTATCGGCGTTACTGCGCATGCGTAATCCCCCTCTTCGCCCCGCAATCTGGTGACTCATGCCTGCTTAGAGTTTCGGCGTTAGGGCACCTCCTCTTTGTATTTACATAAAAAATGCTATGCAATAGCTTTACCGCGGCAGTCTCCGAGTGCCACACGTCTTTTTAGGGTTCCGAAGTCCTACAAGGAACCCTTATAGTTTCGTCATGTCCGTCCGTCTGTCCGTCTGTCCTAATCCTTTACAGCTTAATAACTTCTACAGTTATAAACATAAGTAAATGAAATTTTGTTAAAAAATAGTCTACATATAGATCTCAATTTTAAAAGAATAAAAGAATCGTTTTTTCGTATTTTAGGGGTGGCGTCCATACATGTGAGATGGAGAAAAAAATTTTTTTTTCGCTGCACCCCCTCGTGTGGGATATCATTGAATAGGTCTACTAAAATGAAGGTAATGTTTGATACACCACTTTTTTATCAGGTGTACCATCTGCGAAATATAGCCCGCCAAAGTGGCTTGCAATGTGTCCCCCCCCCTGCCATTTCTAAACTATGCAACGTAGAAACTTATAAACTTCCACATTGATAGACCTTTGTGTAAACTCTCTTTTAAAATTATTTCGAGTATAATGTGATTATAATTTTTTGAGTTATAGAGAGAAAACTGAAAAATACTTAAAACGTCCTAGTTCAAAGGTCATTGACCTTAGAGAAAAATGATCATAGCAAATAATGCTCCTTTAGCTACTTTCTATTTGAAAAAATCACAAAAAGTAACTTTGAAATGACAAACGTCTTAAATTTGGCTTCTTGAATTTATCGCTAGATGGCGCTACTAACAACACGCTCTGAGTCGCGAATGCTGCCGATTATTGCAAAAACTAAAATAGCCATGATTAATATTCGATTTGATTCGTTTGTAATTACACCTACTTAAGGAACCCTATAATACTGAGCATGGCCCGACATGCTCTTGGCCGGTTTTTTTTATAATTTTTTCTGAAACTCTTTTGAAGCAAACCTTCCATAACGTCGTTGTACGCTTGGCCGCCGGAAAGTAAACCGAGAAAAAACGCTAACCCGCACGCGTGTTTTATCCGCACTTGCAAATACGTAGAGGCTTCGCTTCTGTCGGGCAACCCCGATGCCACCTGTTTTCTTCGCTTAATTTTTTTCCATTTAATTTGAGGGGCTTGTTGGTCTAGTGGTTGCAAGCGCGACTGCTGAGCGTGGGGTCCTGGGTTCGATTCCCGCGTCGGGCAAAGTGTTATTGGGTTTTTAGGGTTCCGAAGTCCTACAAGGAACCCTTATAGTTTCGTCATGTCCGTCCGTCTGTCCGTCTGTCCTAATCCTTTACCGCTTAATAACTTCTACAGTTATAAACATAAGTAAATGAAATTTTGACAAAAAATGGAATAGATATAGATCTCAATTTTAAAAGAATAAAAAAATCTTGATTACGTCTTTTAGGGGTGGGGCCCATACATGTGAAATGGCGATGAAAATATTTTTTTCGCTGCACCCCCTCGTGTGGGGTATCGTTGAATAGGTCTACTAAAATGAAGGTAATGTTTCATACACAACTTTTTTATCAGGTATACCCTCTGCGAAATACAGTTCGCCAAAGTGGCTTGCAATGTGTCCCCCCCCCTGCCATTTCTAAACTATGCAATGTAGAAACTTATAGTCTTCAACATTGATAGACCTTTATAAAAACTCTCTTTTAAAATTATTTCGAGTATAATGTGATTATAAATTTTTGAGTTATAGTGAGAAAACTGAAAAATACTTAAGACGTCCTAGTTCATAGGTCATTGACCTTAGAGAAAAATGATGGTAGCAAATAACGCTCCTGTAGTTACTTTCTATTTAAAAAAATCACAAAAAGAAACACACTTCTTAAATTTAGCTTCATAAATTTAGCACTAGGTGGCGCTGTTTGCAAAAACTAAAATAGCAATGATTAATATTCGATTTGATTCGTTTGTAATTAGACCTACTTAAGGAACCCTATAATACTGAGCATGGCCCGACATGCTCTTGGCCGGTTTTTTTCATTAGGAAATTCTCAGTAGCAAGCCCGGAGTCTGGATTTGTGCCCGGTCAGTGGCAATAGGCTTGCCCCCTATTACATGGGACTATAACATAACTGGCGAAACGTGGGTGTACTATTACACCTCTGCCTACCCCTTCGGGGAAATACAGGCGTGATGTTATGTATGTGTTAATTTGAGGGGTCGAAAAGCTCAATAATCCGACAACAAAGATTTAAAAAAAAAACAATCATTTCATGTGGCTGCTATACGTGACTTGCGCAATAGTCAATGACGACACAACATGGTTTATGTTAAAAATATGTGTTGTTACGAATATATCAGTATTTCCAAGTCAAATTAAAATATATTGAACTTGTCTTCCAGGGCGAGGGTTACGAGGAGGCGACGATGAAGCAGCGCGGTGACGGCACGCTAGTCCCCGCGCGGGACGCCGCCGCGGAGCTGGGCGCGGACCTGGGCACCATGGTCATCAACGAGCCCGACGCTGACCTCGCCACCATGAAACGTGAGTGAAGCTCTTCATTACGGTTTTGTTGTATTTGTTCTGAAGTTTATTATTTTTCTCCCACTTGCTTGGATATTGGTTCATTATTCAGAAAAAAGAATACAACAATCGGCTCTTTTCTGTACGCAACGAAATAACAGGCCGGTAATATCCAACAGGACAATAATAGAAATTGCTGGACACTTTTTATTTTTTAAATTATGCTACCGAGGTTTTTAAGTACACACTTACATAAATTAGTTGTTTTTAGGTACAAAATATTTATCATTATACAGGCTGAATGCGCATTTTTTTTCTTCAAAACTTTGAAAATAGAACACGAACCGCGCGCGGGTGAATTGGTGTGAATGAAAATGAGATACTGTTGAATTAATTTGTGTTGTTTTTCCTCGCAAATGAGAGAAAAGTACTATACAAGTCTCGGCTGAAATAGCAATTAACGGCCTCGTTAAGTTAAAAAGGACTCGGCTTGCGCCTCGTCCTTTCAAAATCACTTGGGAAGTACTCGGCTTCGCCTCGTACTTCCAATATTACTCGGCCGTAAATTGCTTCATTTCAGGCCTCGACAGTAATGTACTATTAATCACTGTAAATGTGAGCATAATTAGTAATTATTAAACAGTTTACTTCAGTAAATTTTTCTCACTCATTAACCTACATTGTTCTCACACAATTCTTTCCAAATCATGTAAAAAATCATTGTACCATTAATACATAGCATAACATCACGCCTGTATTTCCCCGAAGGGGTAGGCAGAGGTGTAATAGTACACCCACATTTCGCCAGTTATGTTATAGTCCCATGTAATAGAGGGCGAGCCTATTGCCACTGACCGGGCACAAATTCAGACTCCGGGCTGCTACTGAGAATTTCCTAATGAAAAACCCATTAACACTTTGCCCGACCCGGGAATTGAACCCAGGACTCCACGGTCAGCAGTCGCGCTTGCAACCACTAGACCAACAAGGTAGTCGTACATTACATGGCATTAATACATGAAAAGAATATATCATGGAGTTACTCCATAAGTGTATTGACACACCTGCCGACAGTAACGTCGCCGACACTTCGGCGGCTGAACTATCGGTCGTAGTTTTCGGTTAGAATGACACACCTAACGCGCCGAACGTTCGGCATTACGCGGCGTCTTGTTCAGCGCGCTACGTGACGGAGAATTATGTGGCGTCGTTGTCGGTTGGTGTCGTCACTTAAAGGACGCACCGACCGTTCGGTCGCGTAACGTATCGCGTGATGTGTCGCTTGCTATGCAAAATACATTGAATGCGTTCTCGCGGAAATGGTAGCTCGTTAAAGGTTCAGCGCTACGCCGAACGCGACGTAATTTTGGCTGATGTGTCATAGATTACTTAAAATATACTGCGAGCGTATTGAGCCGAACGTTCCGCGACGCTACTCTCGGCAGGTGTGTCGCTACACTAAGACTAACATTTTGGAACCGTATAACTAGATTCTTAACGTTTTCAATGTGCATTTAAATATTAGAAATAAAAACTTTCGTGTTGTTACACTCTTAACATGCTCAGCACACCCAAGTCTAGTTTACCTGGCCGTATTTTATTCTGTAAAATTGTGTTTTTTTAATAGATATACAACATTAAAACTACGACAACTGTACCCGCAGGTCACGACACGGACCCAATGGACACGAATAGGCCGAAGTACCGGCCTCTGTTCTTAGAACACTTCGAGAAGAAAGAGGTGAACCACCTGAACATCGGCGCGCCCACCAATGGTACCTTGACTGCACATATAAGGCTACCAGGCGATGATCCTATCAGGTGAGTCGGCATAAAAGGTTGTCGAGAAAGAGTGTCCACTGCCCATTTATTTATTTATTTAATCCTTTATTCACAACTGGGTACAAAGGTGGTCTTAAGGCGAATGTAGCAGCCAGGAGGCGCTCCCATCAGTAAATAAATTATTACTCGCTGAATAAATCATTTATCGAAAATTAGTTTTTAAAATTGAAGTACAGGTACTGTTGTTTAATCAGAAACTATTAACTCTATGCGCAGCCACCTGTTTATCACTTAACAGCGGCACAGTTATATCACACGTACTGTATATAAGTTTCATTCCCCTCCTTTTATAAAAAATACAAAAAAAAGTGTTTCAAGACGAAAGTCTTTCATCAGTGTGTTGCCAGTAATGACTTACGGCACTGAAACGTGGTCGCTCACAATGGGCCTGATAAGAAGGCTCAAAGTCACTCAAAGGGCAATGGAGAGGGCTATGCTCGGAGTGTCCCTTCGTGATCGAATCAGAAATGAGGTGATTCGCAGGCGAACGAAGGTAACCGATATGGCCCGAAGAATTGTCAAACTTAAGTGGCAGTGAGCGGGGCACATTGCTCGCAGAACGGATGGCCGATGGGGCAGTAAAGTTCTGGAGTGGCGACCACGTACTGGAAGGCGCAGCGTGGGTAGACCCCCACAAGGTGGACCGACGACCTGGTGAAGGTCGCGGGAATCAGCTGGATGCGGGACGCGCGGGAACGGTCGTGGTGGCGATGCTTGTGGGAGGGAGGCCTATGTCCAGCAGTAGAAGCCTTTCGGCTGAAATGATGATGATGATGACTAAAATAAATACCACAATTTTCGATGTTCACGTATTAAGAGGCTGACAACACCTAAAAAATCAGACCTCTGCGGTCACTGTCGTTTTGTACAGAACAGAAAGAGAGGTAACGAGAGGAGGGACTTCGGGTGCGCCGCTCAACTTGAATGAAAATTAACAATATATTTTTTTAATAAAGAACTAAAAGCTTATTTTAAAAACAGGAAAACTGTGTTTTAGATTATTGTCTTTCTAAATGTTTTCTTAATTTCATTTGTAATATTTGGTAAATAATAGAGATCGTTTGTTTTAAAGTATGTTTTAAGAGGTAAGTTTACAATTATTTTCGATCGAGAAAACTTCAAGAAAACGTGTTTTGGGCACAATACAGTTTTAGAAAAAAATATCTCTGCCACAAACTGAATAGATACAGCTAAAAATGTTTTTAAAAGAAGCCTATTTGCGGTATTTGGCTGTTGTCAGAGTCTTAATAGAATGTAGAAGTTCCTACCTCATCTTTTTAATCTTATTATTTTCTTGTTCTAGTGTCGAAGGCGAGGCCAAGACGGAAACGAACCCAGCCTTAGCGTTCCAACGAGCCTTCGTGGAAGAAGGCAACTTCGAATTCGTAAGTCAACTGCACGTGGTCAACATTCTCCCGCTCACCGACCACGCTGTCTCGCGTAAGCTGTCACCGTCGACACCTCTGAACACACTATGTTCATGTTACTAATACATTTTGACTAAAACATTTGCCACTTTTTGGGTGTTTGGATGTGAAATCCGGTAGTTGAATACCTGTCAAAAATACCATTTTTTTATGTTATTTAAAAGAAGGTACAGAAAGGACATAATTGTAGAAAGAATAAACAAAATCCATAAAAAAATGGGAGAGATACACGCTTTTTAAGTTTATGGAAGGGGCATTTTCTGTCTTTGTCGTGCGAAACGGACATTGTTATGTTAGATAGATAGATAGATAGAATATTCTTTATTGTACACCAATAACATTATTAAACTTAGGACTAACATGTAAAATAAGGGTACATTGGCGGTCTTATCGCTAATAGCGATATCTTCCAGACAACCTTTGTTTTTTTTTGTTCAGAGAGATGTCAAGTTACTATGAAGGTTTTTGAACAATTACGTCATTCTTTAATAGTGCTGTCTCTGTCTAGTGAACAAATTTAAATTGCTTATAACTTGGTCATTTTATTAAATATTTTATTGGTATTTTCACCGTTGCTTATTTTTCTTGAATAAGTTTCGAGATTTTTATTAAAAACTAATTTAAAAAAAAGTCACCTTCCTTGTTGAGAATTCAAGGATTGACGATAGATGGCGTGTATATGTAGTCTGTTTTTTCTCTCTTGTCTTATTTAGTAAACAATTTTGGCGTGTCTCTTTATTCAAATAACTACTGATAAATATAATTACTAGTCCTGCACATGTAATTAGATTAAAAATCCGGCCAAGTGTGAGTCGGACTCACACAGTAAGGGTTCCGTACAACCCATCGACCTGATAGAAACTGATCTAATTTACGAGAGTTCTTCAAAAACGCCGCCGCCGTTAAACTTGACAGTTTGGCGAGTTTTCTAGTAAAGTTAAACTAAGGAAATTGTACCTGTGATTAAAAAAATAAAATAAAAAAAAGCCATCAACGATTGGAGGCTAAATATGAATTAATGGATCTCTTTCTTACGTAGGTACCACCACATATGTCTATGTTTGTCTTATTTTTAGTATTTGTTGCTAAACTACATAATATGCACTATAATCAGATGAAGTTTGACGCTGGTATGTATTACCGTTTTGAAGATAGAGCAGAAACAAGTTTCTTGTATGGCCCTTTGGATTTAGACTTTTTTATTTTTAGCATTTATCGGGATAGACCCCATCGTATCACATATTCTGTGAACATTTCAACTGGCTATCTATTACCGTTACAAACATACAGCCCTGTGACAGACAGACGGACGGACGGACGGACAGCGTAGCGAGAGTAATAGGGTCCCGTTAGCACCCTTTGGGTACGGAACCCTAAATTTTTTATTTAGTGTTTGAAATTGTTAACATAATGTCTTTAAATAATAATAATTATTGACGAATTGCATTAAAAAGACATGCCAAGATTGTTTACTATATACAGTCTTATAAGACAAGTAAGAAAAAACAGTGTAGCTGTGATATGGTAGAATTTGACATTTAATTTGCATGATCGATACAAAAAACTCAATACTAAACTCGTGTTCGTTTCCCACGCGATCTTTTATCAGTTGGCAAAAAGAATAATGAGCTATTACTGCAGAATAATACAATATTACAATCTTATAATTAGGTACTCTTGTGAACAAGTAGTACACAAAAGATAAGGCGAAGTACGACACAAAAGATAAGGCGCGTCGGCAATCTTCGTTCGCGCAGACACGAAAACACGATCGACGAAAATACCCGAAACATAATAAAAATATAATCAACCTTATGCAATGCCCATAAAAATTCCCAAGGCAATGCCTTATGCAATGCCCAAAGGCAGTAAAATTTATTGCCGTGCCGTCTTTTTCTATTTTGCTACCAGGCCCCTCAGAAAGTATTGCGAAAAAAAGTTTTTATATATGGGAGACTGGCCAGTTATAATGTTTTTCGAAAATATGATTATTTATAAGTAAAAATAAGTAAGTTCCAATTTCAAAATTTCCCTCCACATTTTTTGCGAGTTAATTCAAAGTATTGTGTCTCACTGAAATATGGATCTGCGCCGGGAACATTTTAGAGCTATGATTTTATACGATTTCAAGTGTCGCCTGAAACCGGATGAATCGTACGATAGACTTCAAATGGCATTCATGGATGAAGGCCCTTCCAAGGCAACCGTGTATCGTTGGTATAACGAATTCAAGCGCGGTCGACCAACTTTGGGGGATGACGAAAGAAGCGGTCGCCCTTTGACGGCTGTTACCGAAGAAAACGTGCTAGCAGTGAAAAATTTAATCCAAGACAATAGGCGAATTACATATCAGGAGATTCAACACATATTGAAGATTGGATCGGGAAGCGTTCACGAGATTCTACACAGCCATCTTCGCGTGAGGAGGATAGTATCACGCTGGGTGCCGCACAACCTCACCGATGCTCAGAAGCAGGCCCGGGTGGAATGGTGCCGTGATATGCTTAACAAATTTGAAGCAGGCTCGTCTCGGCGTGTTTACGACATCGTTACAGGTGATGAGTCCTGGATTTATCAATACGACCCAGAAACCAAGCGCCAGTCGACTGTTTGGGTGTTTCAAAATGAGCCAACGCCTACCAAAGTGAAGCGATCTAGAAGCGGGGGTAAGATTTTGATCGCTAGCTTTTTTAATTTGACTGGCCACTTGGTATCAATTCCCTTACGGGATCAAAGAAGCATTAATGCCGAATGGTATACTACCAAATGTTTGCCAGAAGTTTTCTCTGTTATAAGCAACAAGCGACCAAACACAGGGCTCCGCGGGCTACTGCTCCACCACGACAATGCACCTGCGCACACCGCACTCAAAACGAGGGACTTCCTGGACAGCACGCCAGTCAAACTCCTGGGTCACCCTCCTTACAGCCCTGATCTAGCACCGTGTGACTTCTTTTTATTCCCAAAAATAAAAAATCAGCTCAAAGGGATACAATTTTCGTCGCCGGAAGATGCGCTGGCTGCGTTCGAGCAGGCTGTAAACGAGGTGTCTGCGGCGGACTGGAAAAAGTGTTTTGAAAACTGGTTTAGGCGCATGAATCTTTGTATAGAGGCTGGTGGAAAGTACTTTGAAAAGATTTGATAAAAATATATGTACGTATAGAACAATTTTTTTTAGTTTCGCAAAACTTTCTGAGTGTCCCACGTATCAATGCTTTCTGATTGGTTAACTATGTTCCCGCATATTTAAATCGTTCATCTGCGCAGGTACAGTCAACAAATCGGTATCATGACCCACTCAGCCGAGAATTCGTATGATATTGTCAAAACAGTAATATTTTCTTCTTATTAGCATCGTGCTGCACTAAGGACATTTTGAATATTAAGAAAACTGCGTTAACACGGGTCAGAGGTCTATGCAATTTTGAGCTTTGTTATTAAATGCAATAGATTAATAGTTGGATAAAAAGTTATGTTTTTGATAAAGCTAGAATTATGTTTTGAATTTCGAATTAACTGTCATTCCGCATAGTTTACCTATAAAAAAGAAGTATTTTTTTTATTTATTCAAAAACCTATACGAACTGTTTTAATTCCAGAAGAATATCAATTAAATTAGAAGAAACTAACTGTCACTGTACAATAAAATTGATAACAAGTTTGTTGCCAGGGAAATATCTTTGAGCGAAACTCGACCTAATTGTATTAGAATGTTTGTAGAAAATTAAGCTTATGGTGGGTCATGATTCCGTTTGGTTGACTGTACATCGGTGGGCCATATGAAATGTGTACTTATTTATATGGAAAATTACGTAACCAAGTAGTTTTGCATGTACTTTATTATACAGTTTCGAGGTGTCGATATGTACGTAACTAATACGAGTAAATAATGGAAGTGTGCGTCACTAACCGCTTTATTTTTAGTAATAATTCGATGTTAGAAAGTTAATGTTTTTTTTATTCGCTTTGATATTTATTTGAATAATGCATTTATATGTGAATTTGTTGTATTGGAAAAGCTTCCTTTTGATCAATAATTTTCTTGCGTATCTAATTCACTTGGTCAATTAAAACAATCTACAGTCTGCTTTTTCTCTCTTGTCTAATGGCCAAAATTAATATCCAATCTATCCACTATATATACTAGAGACAAAAGTTTGACATACCTAAGCTCCATACAAAATATGTCAAATTTCGATCTCTAGTAGGGCAAATCGTGGATAGTTAGGATATTAATTTTGGCCGTTAGTTATGTTACATAGCTTAATTAGTTAGTAAACTGCTTAGTTTGGGACTAGATGGTGCTGTGTAAAAATGTCCCAAAATATTTATTTATTTTATTTATGTATGTATGTATGTATAAATAACCGTGAGCTCCCCCGCAGCTGGGCTACCTGTCGGTGCTGGAGCTGGAGGCGCGCATGGCGAGCCTGGACGCGGAGATGGAGGCCGACATCGAGCAGCTGCGCGAGCGCTACAACCGCAAGCGCCAGCCCATCCTCGACGCCATCCACCTCAAGCGCAAGCGACAGCAGAACTTCTAGCGCGCCACTAGCCCCCACCCCCCACCTAACCCAGCACCAGCGGGGCTCTGCTACAACTTAGGTAGGTCTCTCTCAAATGTACAAATTGTACGATTTTACAGTCAAAATCTTAGCTTAGTTCGAACATTAAGGTGAATGCTACAGGGCAGCCCGCGCAATACTTTTGCAAATTGTAGTTGTATTTCGCGTTGTGTATGAATTGAAATATGATTCGCGGTAGTGATAACAATATATCTACTGAATAATACTTTAAGTTGTACAAGCTCGATTATATTAATTTACGATCAAATTATCGATTATCGAGCTTCTAGAGCTTATAAAGCTAGATTTATATTTTTTATAAGTATTATGCAGTAGATATATTGTTATTACTACCGCGAATCGTATTTTGATTGGTATACAACTCGGAACAGAGCTACAAGTAGCAAAAACGCAAGAAATTTTGAATTTCGCGGAATACCCTGTAGCACCTTAAGGCCGAGATAAATAAACATTACTTGCACGTGTTTTGGCTAAGATACGTTTTCGTATGACAGTTGAGCGAAAGTGACAGGGAATCGGCTTAGAACGTGCTAAGTAGTATTTTTGTACCTCAGCATAACTTTTTCAATTTAATGCGCTCATTATTAGGGCGCCGTCGGCTTTCATTGGGTGGTGGCTCGGCTAGTTGATTTTCATGGTCCTGCTCGAAGGACCAAATGTAAGGAATCTTACTTAAGACCTGGACGCAGGAAATTAGTGAATCTGAGTGCACGCGCTTATGTGATGTGTGTCACACAGCCGCCGCCTCGCCGCTGTGACGTCAACCAGCCGAGCTACTTCCCGATGACGGCCGACGGCGCCCGAACACTCATTTAGATCTTGCATTTGATTAGGTCATGAAGCATTAAACACTATAGAAACGTGATCACATAGCTACGCCCGCGGCGTCGCCCGCGTACTGAAATAAAATATAGCCTATGTTACTTTTGAATAAAGAAGCTTTCTAATGGAGAAAGAATTATTGAAATCGGTTCAATAGTTTCAGAGTTTATCAATTACAAACAAAGCTTTCCTCTTGATTACAATATTAGTATTAGTACAGATTAATTTTAACAATTTTCGCCTAAACATAACACGCTCAAACGCTCGTGGCCTGACGGCCAATTCTCGCAATAAAAAATATATGAAAATGTAGTTCTGATTTAATCTCAAAGTTATACATGTCAATCTTATGACGTTTGATGTTCCTGTTTGACGTTTATTTGTGACATCTAGGATATGAGACTAGATCGGAACCATGGTTTATTAATATGTTTCACCAGGTATTCTCTTCCCGCGATGCCTCGATGCTACGTCACGATCAGTGCTGCCATTGATTGACGTCTTCAATACGATTAAGGAGATTTTTGTTCATAATGAAAATATTTTATGTAATTTCTAACTAGCCTATTTGTTATTTCGTGTTATTCATCTATTTAGTTATTAAAGGAAACTGTATAAAATTACTAGTTCAAAAGTGCTTCTTCATAGAAGCAAGTAAATGAAAAAATGCATTTTGCTCGGGTAATTTATTTACACAAAGTGGCAGCACATCAAACTGACAAGTGTCACGCTAACAGCCCGCTATTGGCTCCACAGCCAACCTAGTACGGAGGCAATCACGTGACGTAGCTGTCATGGGAAGAGAGTACCGTGAAACATATTATTATACCATGATCGGAACCACAGAAATAGATAGAATGGAAAAGTGTGCAGGGCGCGCGTGCCAAAACTGCACCATAGTGCAGGGCATTTCGAAGCCTTTCTTAGTACGCCTTTTGACTTGTTTCTGTAAATACTGTCACAAAAACCCGCAAAAATGCCTTCTTGTGCTGTTTTTAACTGCAGAAACAAAAGCTGTAAAGTACATTTGATTAAAGTTAATTTTTAAAAATTAATGACGTCAATATGGGAGGCGAAGGTTGTTCGAAAGTTGCCACGCATGAATCGCAAGTAAAATTGTGATTACAACCATTCTATCTGTCTATTTCTGCTATCGTAACTATATTTGAAACATTTAAATTACGAGAACTGGCTCCTGATATTTATCTGTGCGAATAAATAGACACATCTATAGAGTTTAATGCTCGTGGAATTAGGTGCTTTTCATTAGAAGGTGCCAAAGTTAGACAACGTAAGATTGTCTATATGTTCCTAAATTTTCACTTTCACGCATTTACTGGGACTCGATTCGGCCTAAATTTTTTTTGTAATTTTTTCTCGTCTTGCTTTTGGCCAAATATCGTGCCATTTGTGTGGAATATTAGCTGTGTGCTCACTACTTGTAGTATTTGACGTAAGATTGAAAATAACATTTAAATAAAACAGTCATAATTTTTATAAAACGGAGACTTGGTTGTAAGATTCGCCAGCCAAAACTAAATGGCAATAATGTATCACAATTATTCACATCACATTTAGACTGATATTATACAGGATAATTTTTAAAACGTGCGGAATACTTGCATATTGGCTCAGTATCTATTTCTCATCATAACCATATTATTAAAATACACTTTAAAACAAATTGCCTTTAAATGTCGTGCGCTACAAAACTTTCTGTGTCTTCCAATTTTACGCTTCCCCCTTGCCTGTTTGGACAAAACTACCTACTAAAGAGCCGATGTCAAACCAAACTAAAGAGACGTGTGTCGTGTACGTTGATTTAGGCGTATACAACCTGCCCCAATATGACAAATCGACGTGTTAAGGCGGTGGTTCACGTTGAGACGGAGAGGGGAGACCGAGATGCCAAACTAGCACAAGAGAATACAAATGCTATTTGACTAGGCTTTCGTGTTTAGTTCGCGAGTGAGACAGGAGACGGCCTCTGCCCTAGACTTCTTAATACAAAGAACATAAATTTTTAATACTTAAATATACCTTATAGCGAAGGTACCCATCCACAGGATACTCCCACATCGCATATGTCGAGGCAAGGCGCCTACGCGTTATTCTTCTATGCGCTAACGTGTTTCCGAACGCAACGCGCAAGCGCCTCGCGCCGACCAATTAGGATAGTTGCCGCGAGTCGCGCTTCTATTGTAGACCTATGATTGGTCATTTAAAGAGAGTTCTAAAAAGACTTGTAATGGTGGACGTTGTAATATTGTCTCATAGTTTTCAAAACCCTAATCATTTATACTGACCCACCCCGACTATAACTTACAGTTTATTTTTGGGAACCATATGTCACTCGACGTCCCTAAAGTGGGGCGCGCTCCACTGGTTGGGAACCCATGCTTTAAAGTGAATTTTAATAATGTCATTGCGATAAGGAACATATACTGTACAACTATGCATCCGCTCTCATAAAACTGTCAACTGTCAAAAATTATCCTGTATTTACTGCCCTTTTGAATGTAAATACTTTTTTCTTCATTGCCCACTCTCTTTTTATAATTTGTTTCACCTATCTTTGTAACTTCAATCTTGCGTCAATTTCCATCCGTGTCACAAAATCTGAAAGTTGGGCGGTCCGCAATGTCTGCGCCCCCCATAGATTTAGTCTAGCTTGTTAATATAGATTGTTACGTAGTGTAAAGTAGCGGTAATTAAACGTAAGGACACGTAAGGTTGCTGAAACATATCTCCGGAGCGGAATAGGTGGCGCCACTGTATACTGTTAATTACATAATGAGTAAAATATGGCCTATCTAGTGTATTTTCTTTCTCTGTTAAAATCAAGAGTTTTCTCATGAATAGAAAATAATTTCAAGAACGCTATGCGAATGTGATTCATCTTACGAATTTGAAAATAATTCATTCAGATTATACTACCTGTTTGCTAAAAGAATGCCGCGGCCGACCGTTAAAAAATTACGTCATAAGGCACTATACAGTGTTGCTATTGGTCAGTATTGGTACTACCGGGCCTGGCTTGAGGTGCGGTATGAGGGAGCGGAAAGGGAAAACGGCACTATAGCAGACAAGTAGTAGGTCTATAGATTTTTTATTTTGTACTCTTTTCCGTTTCTTCTGTCTACCAAATTAAACATTCTTTGATCCTGAATAATGAAAGTAAAAAAACTATAAAATATAATGGAGTTATCGTAATAATGGTTTTACACTACATAAAACGGTTTCCCTTTTTTTAAGAGAAAGTGAATACACATCCGCCTCATAGAATACTGTATTAAAATACATGACAATATTATTTGTAGATATTACCTATAATGTAACAAATGATTTCAACGTGAACCGTTTCGTTTTGTTTGGCGTTGCGTTTAAACAGTTAATATTATTAAGTTCCTTATGTTTTTAGATCTCAGATGTATCTCGCATACTGTTTTATATATAGGTACGTATATATTATAATTAGATTATATTATTCACTCAATTTGTACATTGTTTACGACTTTGTAGTGGGTTGTGAGATGAATTTATTGAAAGATAATTATAATACAAGTTACATTGTGAATTTAAATTATTTTCATGTGGAAAGAATAGCTAAGTATGGAAACGTAATAAATGCGGGGGCGCACCTAGGGCTGCCATGACCTAAATTGCCGACGTCAAACAGATTTGACTTCCAAAACCCAGGGCATTTGGGCGAAACCAGATTATTTTCCCGGATACCCCCTTGTTTTTTACCAATGTGGCGAGCGTCTGGTTTACACCCAGACACTTCTTGAACTGCATGGTCGCTCTCCTAATCTATCGGATCTTCTCCCAGCCCTAGGCGTACCCGTTAAAAATGCGTGTATTTTATGGTCGACCGCACGTCAGTGGTAACAGTTTGACATTGACAGCGTCTTTATTTCGTAAGCAGTAAGAGCGGTTATTCTAATTCAAGTGTTACCATTGTCATGCAGTCGACTGTACGTACAAATATAGTGCATTCTCTTATCATACTTAGTTATTAGCTCCTGGTATACCATAGGAATCTAAATAATAAAGTGATAGAAGCGATAAAGGCGCGTCAACTTGTCGCCACCAGGACACCAGTGCGCGAACGTTTGTTGTGCCGTTTGCTTAATCATCAGTGCTATTTTGGACGCGGAGTCACTAAAATTGTATTTTGCAGCATATCTAACAACGGAAATTTATTTGCTCGCGGCTTCGCCCGCGTGGATGTCGTTTATCGCGCATCCCTCGGGAACTGTTTATCTTATCGGGATAACAAGTAGCTTATACTGGGTGTCAGGTAAACGCTTCCGAAAACGAAGACAGGTGATAGTGCTGGTGATTACTGATACGAAACCACGAAAAAAAATGCGATTCTTTTTATAGAGTTTTTCATATTTTTTTTTGCATTTTTCATTATGTATGAGTTTTATTTAACTGCCCAAAGCTGGATATGTATGAAAAATGCAAAAATATATATATGAAAAAATCTAAAAAAAGAATCGCATTTTTTTTCGTGGTTTCGTTTCAGTAATCACCAGCACTTTCTTCGTTTTCGGAAGCGTTCCCCTTACACCCAGTATGGTAATCCAGGTTATGTTCTATCTGTGTGCTAAATTTCATCCAAATCCGTGAAGCCATTACAACGTCATTGAGTAACAATTGAATTCAATTGTTTCTGAATAAATTGAATTCATTTGAACAAACATCCAAACATCTTCACAAACTTTCACATTTATGATATTAGTAGGATTGAATGCTAGAAACATGGCGGGCGTAATTGCGTATTTATGTGTTGGTAACGGCAAACCGGCGACACGCGTGTAGATAACATTTCTATTATCTTTATATTCAGATTTCTATGTGGTATACTAATATTGATTGTTCTGGGTACCACTCCCATATATACAACGTGTTATTGAAATAACTGAAAACCTCTTAAGGGGGCATTGTACTCATCAGAATTAACAACTTTTACTATGGGACCAACCCTGAAATCGCGAAAAAGAAATCGGATTTCCCTACATTTGTGTTCACATAAATCATCAAAAATAGGGATCAGCTGATTTTTTTTCGCGATTTCAGGGTTGGTCCCATAGTAAAAGTTGTTCATACTGATGAGTACAATGACCCCTTAAGAGGTTTGCATTTATTTCAGTAACACGTTGTATATTTTTCGTGTTCTGTCCGATTTACCGTACAATTGTACGAATTGTAGCAATATATCCTTTAAGGATATTTACTTTATTCTCACAAGATTTTATGCATTTCTACATTATAATAATGTAAAATAATTAGCAAATATTATGAAGTAGTAGCGATAACGAGTGATTACTTGAGCTGGACGTAGCTGTTTTTTCATCTAAAAATGTCTCTTCTGCCATATTTATAGAGTATTTTGCGAATATTAATGACTTCATCGATTTAAAAAAATTATAATACAAAAGTTTTAGAAGTGCCATTAAATATTAATAAAGAAATAATAGTATTTTCGTACTCCAAGCAATAGTTGTAAATAAAAAATCTATATCTTTTATCAATGAATTATAAAAGATCGGCGATATATTTTTGTGCCATTGAAGTTTAAGAATTCTGCAATTTTTGGGTGAAGTGGGTAATGAACTCGCGTGCTGTACAAGGCTGCTCTCAGGTAAAGGACTACAATTTTTTTGATTCTCAACGAAATAATCTTATAATGATATTATTATAGTAGCTTCGCCACAAATCTGAGAGCAGACAAGCAGATAGTAACATTTTATGGACTCAAAAAATCTGAACAAAATTATTATAAAACCAGTATTACTTTTGTAAAATTTTAACACAATTACTCGAATATATTTTGAGTTAATTAGTGTCCTTTCAACTTTTTTGAAATGGGATCCTGTATTTAAATGATTTTTTGCAAATAATTATAACAAATGGGTGTCAGCGGGTTATACAAAAATGTCAAAATGTAACCACTATTCTGTGTCAATCTGATTCGCTGCTATATCGAGAAATAAATATATCATTGTGAAAAATATGTAGGTACTAAGTAGAATTCACAAATTTCTAACATTCATGCATAAATGAAAAAAAAAAAAAAGTTTTTTTTTCAAGACCTGCTGACTCAAACAACCGGCCTATAATCAAATGATTGGAAAACAACATTCGTCTTTGTAAAATGTACAGGGTAAAATTATAATAATACTTTATTACTACGAAATTCGCTTGGACTGCGCGGTACATGCTTCGTACATTCAATTCGTCATATTTATGAACTTATTCACTCGATATTTGGGAAATTAATATTGTAATGAATCTAATTTTTGAAGAAGTTATTTAAATAATTAATTTTAAGTACTGTAACTACAAATCTAGAGTTAATAGGCTGAAATATGGATGACAAAAATAGCAATAACTATTTGTGTTGTTGATAACATTTGCTATTATTGGCATTTGGATGAAAGTGGTACCTTGTTGGAAATGTTTCGTAACGAAAATCAGTAGCTTTATAAGATTTTATTTTTATAATAAAATGAAATTTTAACCGGATTAAATCGCGTATGCTGCAAAGCTTTCGAAACGTCAGGGAAACCAATTTAAATAATATACGCGATTTAATCCGGTTAAACTTTGTTTTATTATAATGTGTAGTGATCGCGAAAACCTAAGAAGTTATTATTTTATTTTTGTTAAAATACAACTGTAATACTGAACTATTGTATCATTTGTCACTGCCAAGAATTAAGGCGACCTAACGCTCATTTTGTTGCCTTAAATAAGTATTTAGTTAAAATAAATTGTCTGTTGACATTATTTATAACGTATGTGGAACAAAAGTTGTAACGTCGAAGTATTTTTAATTCCCTTATCAAGTTATAACCCAACAAGGAATAATGAACGTTAAAGCGTTCCCAACAAGGTTCAATATCGAACAAATCAGTAGGGTGTTGTTGAAGTGTTTCGTTGAGCGTTCGTTCTAGTAAGTTTGTTGTTGGACGAATAATATGACGCTTTGATAAGTTCAGCGTGTGTTTTGTAATGTAAGGCTGGCCACCCACCGCACGATACATTGCAACTTTATAGCTTGCCGAATAACGTTTAAGGGGCATGTGCAGCCAAGTGGCGCTCCCATCAGTAAAAAATGATTACTGCATTTATCGAAAAAGTGCTAAAAGTTGCCGTTTTTCGCACTTTTTCTATGTACAACTACAGTGAATATAAATTACAGAGTTAATAGTTCCGGATTAAATTACAGTACCTGTACTTCAATTGTTAAAAAAGAGTTTTTGATAAATTATGTATTCAGCGAGTTATATTTTTTTACTGATGGGGGCGCCACTTGGCTGTTACATTCGCTTTAAAAGTTAATTATTCTATTATTTTTGACGTATAATCGCAAGAGGCGAAATTACCAAAGTTGAAACAGACGTATTTCAAAGCTCCTCAGAGTAAATTTTCTGTCGCTGTAAGCGAATGCACTAGAAAATACAAATACATGTTGACGGTGCCGTCTAAAAAGAGCTAGATTTTTTACCAAGAAAAGTAGAGATTAATTAACGCATAATGCAGGTTTGCCAGCGAATTTCTGTTTTCTAGTGTGTTTGTGTTGAAGCAGTAGTGAATCCCAATTTTCTTAAGGATCGATTATTGTCAATTAACCTTATTTTATAATCTACACTAGTTTGTGAATGTATCGCGCGGTGTGCGGCCGGCCTAATGCCTTGTATTATAGTTTGTTGTAGAGTACGATGGAAGTGCACTTTGTAATTCTGTAGCTTGTTGACAAGTGTTGAATAGCTGCGTACGCATTATATTTTTGGACAGACAACTCACTGAAATAAAAAGATTAATTCATTATAAAAAACTTGATTTTATTTCTCGTTCAACGAAGTTACATCGGTCAAGATTCTGCATCTACATATCTTTAAAGCATGATCACAAACGGCCAAAATTAATATCCAATCTATCCACGATTTGCCCTACTAGAGATAGAAATTTGACATAAGCTGCATACATTCTAGGTATGTTATTTATTATTAATTTTGGCCGCTAAACAATGAAAATTCATAAGATTTCAATTTATAAACCTCAAAACAAATATAACAATTTTAATCTCTCAACACTGTTGTCGATTCTCTTGTTCTATACTAAACTTATTTTAAACTATCGCTCTCTTTTACTAATAGTAGATAGAAGAAAGGGATGGCAACAATTTTAGTGCTGTCAAATCAGTCGAAATCAAAGTGTCCATACAAGTTTAGTCGTGATCTTGGAACATGCCTACTATAATGTAAATTTAGATTTAACGTAAATTTACATTATAGTAAGCATGTTCACTAATTTATTTTACACATTCATACACTACTTACCTATACACCACAAGCGGTACTACATCATGTATCTCAAATATTATAATTTTATTATGCTATATTTATCAGTAAAGATAAAGATTTAGTGCCTATGTTTGTATAGTTATTACAAACACAAACTTTTCGAACAACTACAGTATTATCTCTCTCTACTTATAAATATAACAGAAAATAAAAGCCGTAAAAAAGACCAGAGCCTCTAGTAGGATTCGAACCTGTGACTCTCATTTCTCAAGTCTAACACTGTCACCGATATTGTTAACATCGTATATTAAAATTTCATATCAATTAAACGAGTGAAAGTAGCTTAGAATCCCTCACCAATTTATTCTCATTTATCTTTCCTGCTCCATCATCAGAACCTGATCACCATCTATCTATAACTTATTCATTGAAACCATTCCAATGAATCCTGCAGATTCTAGTTGATGCTGCAGCATCAGCTCAAGGTTACCATGTATTTGCAACATCATTGGAGTAACAGAATACCAAATTTGGAATCGATCAGACCTGTGGAAGTTGCTCACATCCATCCCTTCATCAACTAGAAAAGAGCTGATAATCTTTAAATGGCTGAACAGATTTTCTTGAATCATAGCTAAGAACACTCTCGATCAAGTCACCTTTCAAATAAAAAAAAACAAATCAAAATAGTATACACGTGTAGCCTGTGGGAAAAGTATACGCAGTCGTCTTATGGAGCCCTCCGCGTCCAGTATAATAACGCATTTAGGAAACTGATGGGGCTTCCATGGCGATGGAGTGCATCGGGCATGTTTGCGGCGGCGCGTGTAGATTGTTTTTACACCACGATGCGAAAGTGCGCCGCGTCCCTTGTACGACGAGTGTGGACCAGTTCCAACAAGGTCCTGAAAATGATAGCTGACAGGGAGGACTGTCCATTTATAGTTCACTGCTGTCAGCTACATATTTCAGTATGTGAATATGTTTACTAACATTTAGGCTTAAGAAAATTGTTACTAACCCTACAAGGTGTTGATCTGTAATCGTGCCATATTTCTAGATCTGATGATAAATAATGTGCTTAGTCACCTAAAAATACTTAAAAAAATCTATGATTATTTAATACCTAAATTTTCACTTAGAAACATAGCGAGGGTTCGAGAATAAATCCCGAACGACTCGGAAAATAATCATCGGCGGCATTGTCAAAGGGTGGAAATACCTGCAAATTGTTTTGGTGGTGTCGCACGCATCGTTTTTGTGTCGCACGTGACACACGGGGGGAATTTGTTTGTTTACAAATAGGTATTTAACAAAAAAAATATTTTTTGTATTGATTTTTTTACTGATTCATGTTCAGTATCAGTGGTATAGTCACCTCCTTAAATATGGCACGAATGCAGAGCAACATGTTGTATATGAGTACATTTGTGCTCGAAATAAAGTTTATTCTATTCTAAAATCGGTTCATCCATCTGGGCGCTACGATGCCACAGACAGACACACAGATACAGACTTCAAAAACATAACACCCCTCTTTTTTGTCGGGGGTTAAAAAGAAAAAGAAATGTAACACGAACTAATTTGACAGCACTAAAACTGTTGCCACCTCTTTCTTGTATCTACTATTAGTAAAAGAGAGCGATAGCTTAAAATAATTTTAGCTCGTGAACAAGAGAATCGACACCATTAACTAGTATTTTAGATCAATCCATAAAAACTTTTATAACATTTTTCTTCAAGCTTCTTTTTGTTATGCTTAAAAATGTAAACTCAATCGAACAACCAAAAGATCACATAAAAAAAGATTCACAAACTTATTAATAAGAACAACATTGGTATATAATTTAAAAATAATACTTGAGGATTTCAGTGCAGGAGTGTAAATACTTAAAATTCGGTGGGTAGATAACAGTTATTACTGTCAGACGCGGATCTCGCCATCAAGATGTAGTTTTTAAACTTATGGGTATTTAATCTACAATGTTAGGAGAAGAAAAGGTATAAATATGTGGAGGAAAAGGGACTGATGATTCAGGACATAAATATTATAATTGCATCTAATTTGAAAGTTCTGCAAATTACGCTACATTTTAGCTAGCTGCTCATTTACCTATACTTAAGACTTTTTAGGCATCAGACTATTATATAAATACCTACAAAATTTGTCTTCAATCCGCGTCTGACTAACTACTCATTTTATCTAATTACACTTAAAACTAGATAATACTAGTCTGCTCTACAAAACTTACAGCTAGCCTCCTTAGGGTCTATTCAGACGGGCCACGTCACAACCACACCACAGCGACAAAAATGTTGCCAGGCAGTGGTTGTCGTAAGCGAATGGTCTCGTCCCAGCCGCCTGAAGCTGCGTTGTCGCAGCCACAAATTAAGTGTGGTTGCGATGTACAACACCCCCGATTAAATATTACACAACGAGCTTTAGAAAGAGATGATCGGCTAGCTAGCGTTATCTCTGTCACATAGATATAAGTGACAGAGACAACGCTCTACGAACCTAAGCTAGCCGATTATCTCATTCTACAGCTCGATGCCCTTTTTTTGCTCTTTGTATATTTACTGCTGGGTATTGTAGTTGTTGCGTTGTGGGCAGTAAGTGGTCAGCCGCTTGACCGCGAGTGGTTACGTTGTAGCCGTGATGACGTCGGTATAGACTACACGTTCGCGAGAGCCGTCAACACGACTGCAAATTGTCGTTTGTTTGAATGGAACTACGCGTTTTCATACAATTTTGTGCCGAGCTACTTTTTAGCCGCTGTGGAGTGGTTGTGGCCCGTCTAAAGGGACCTTTAGAGAAAAGTTACAGTGAAATATACACAAGGGCAAGGCAAAGGCTCACGTTCTATAATTAAAATACAGAATCTTCAGTTTTTCTATAATACAGTGTTAGTATATTTTATTGTCTTATATTAAAAAAAAATTGAAGACAGAAAATTTTACAGTGAAAGTGAGATCAAAGAAAGATTTTTAATTTTGGAAAAAAATTGTTTAAAAAAAATTACTCTAGTTGCCTCTACGATTTTAAATACAGGCTTAAATGCAGGCTAAATACATAGCCTATATAGCCTCATATCGATATAATAATTGGTTTATATCGATTTAACTCGTTATAATCGACAATCACAGCTACAGTGGAATGAACATTTTTTTTTACAATACATTAGCTATGGACACTGTCCTCTACGTCAGCATTGCCTGGAATATATTACAAAATTTAAATATATAGATGTAGGGGACCTTTGAATCATGGTCAGTCACTATGAATTCACTACTGAGTAAAAACTTTACAGTATTTTTCCGTGGAGTTAACAGCGAGCAAACAACCAAGCAATGCCGACTTCCACATTAAAATACACAAATAAAAACAATGATATTTAAAAGTACAGATGTTACTTCACTCGCAATCTGAAGACTCGAAAACGTCCTAATTAGGACGTTTTTCTATTAATCCGCATCAAGTAAGGTAAAAGCTTGACCGGTGACAAAAAAATACTAAAATGCCGTCGTGTGTGTACAGAAAGTGTTCCAATTATGACGCGAAAGTAACTTGAAGTAACCAACTTACTTACTTTGTACTAGTTGTATTGTCCTGCCGCTGCGTACAGAACATTTTTTTCGTTTATTTTTTTAGGGTATGACATATCTGTACTTTTAAATATCATTGAATGAAAACGATAGTTTTTCAAACACAAGGAGAAGACACCTTCCCCTTTTAAATGCATTTAATCTTTTTACAAGATTACTATAAATTCTTGTAAAATCTGTAAATAAACGCTTGCGATCAGCCTCTATGGCGGACGATTCATCCTAGAGACGGCAACTTATTATAACGACTAATAACACCGGTTTTCGTTGTATACTAGTGCCGGAGTATCATTTGACAGTAGAGAAAGCTGTCCAACACTGAAAAGAAAAGACATATTAATAAAGAATAAAGGGTGAATTAATGAATACATTTTTCATAGTCCTTTAGTAGGTTAAAAATATTGCAGGTGATTAGTAACTGGCAGCAACCATACAGCCCAATAGACGCCTAATGTTGAATATAATGCGTACAATAAATTCTGCCACTAGCTGAGGCAATAGCTGCAATCCGATTGACCCTATCAAGGCTATTGGATAATCACTAACGCGGCAGTTTTGACGGCTCAAGTAAGTGGTCGAAACCGATTTGAAGATTTCAAGTGGCGACCTACATTTATACACATTTACGGTTAAGGTGAATGCTACGGGGTAACCCGCGAAATTCAAATTTAAAAATAAGCTCGAAATTCGATAATTTGATCGTAAATTAATATTAACGAGCTAGTACAGCTTATAGAGTTAGGTTAATATTTTTTATGAGTATAATTCCTTAGATATATTGTTACTATTTCCGCCAATCATATTTTGACCGATATATAACGCGAAATAAAGCTACAATTTGAAAAAAAACGCCAAAAAAATTGAATTTCGCGCGCTACCCTGTAGCATTCACCTTAAAGATCTTTATTTTCTCAAAAGAATTACAAATTCACTTACAGAGAAAACATAAACTTAAAATAAAAGTAAACAATGGTGTCGATTCTCTTGTTCACGAACTAAACTTATTTTAAACTATCGCTCTCTTTTACTAAAAGTAGATACAAGAAAGGGATAGCAACCATTTTAGAACTGTCAAATTAGTTTACGTGTTACATTTCTTTGTATTTTAGTGGGCACGTTCCGAGATCACGACTAAACTTGTATGGAAATTTTAATTCCGTCTAATTTGACAGCTCTAAAATGATTGCCATCCCTTTCTTGTATCTACTATTTGTAAAATAAAGCGATAGTTTAAAATAAGTTTAGTTCGTGAACAAGAGAATCGACACCAATATGCCATTAAGCGTAGCTCAAAAAATAATGTAGGTATGCATTGCGATGACTTTGCTTGAAAACATAACATTGATACTTATTAATACATTTACTACATTATATTCATTAAAAGGCGTCTATTGGGCTGTATGGTCGCTGCTCTGATGTGTATATAAAACTAGAAATTGCGCAAAATAAAAGAAATCTTGGGAAGTTGTTAAAAGCGCTTCAAAATGGTCGAAACACGATTGTATGTCTAATAACCCTAATGTTTTCAGGTAATATAGGTGTGTAGCAAATAAACCTTGACCCACTTGCCAATGGAGCGACCTTTACCAGCTTGTAGTTGTAATCTTTGTGTCATAAAGAGCATGACCCCTGCAGTAGGGCGTCGAGTAAAAATAATACTCACGCCAATTTGTACATACTACTTTTATACTATGTAGTCTAGTCTCTGTTTTGAATAGTCGGTTGATATAGGGATTTTGAACATTAAAACGAATAATAAGAGTTTTTCTACGGGATGGATTCTTCTAGCAACGAAATCTTGTCATGTCACATGACTTATATTATTGGTACATGATTGGCCAACAATCAATTCGGTCTAATGCTGTCTAAAGGTCATCACTCATCGTAATCGCACCACTCTGACAAAGCAAATACCTTGTCTTTTATATTAGAGCTTCAAGTCTTGGGTTTAATATCACACATCAATTTTATAATATCAAGATAACGGCTTGCAGCAAGCGCGTTTGCCGCTCGTACCGCAGACAGCGCACTTGAAGCGAGCAGACCGCGCGCTTCAAGCGTACAGTCCGCTCGCTTACAGGGCGCCGATTGTGAGTCATCTGCTTGCCTGCACCATCCTTTGTCACGCGCTCATGTACCGTGAGCTTTCAACTCCCTGGCGGTTCGTTGGCGGCTAACGTTTGCCTTTTTCGAAACAATACCGTGTCGTCACCTAAACCGCAAAGTTTCAAGACGAAGGTCTTCAACCAGTGCGTCCTGCTTGTCATGACTTACGGTGCCGAGACGTGGACACTGACGGTTGGGCTAGTCCACAAATTCAAAGTCTCTCAGCGAGCTATGGAGCGAGCTATGCTTGGAGTTTCCTTGAAGGATAAAATCCGTAACGAGATTATCCAGAGAAGAACCAGAGTGACCGACATAGCTTGTACGATCAGTAAGCTGAAGTGCCAGTGGGCTGACCATGTCTGTTGAAGGACCGATGGCCGTTGGAGCAGACGAGTCCTTGACTGGAGACGCGAATCGGTAAACGCAGCGTAGGGCGCTCTCTAGCCAGGTGGACCGACGACCCGAAGGTGGCTGGGGGGGGACTGGATGCGGAAGGCAGAAGACCGAGTGTTGTGGCGCAACTTGGGAGGTTATGTCCAGAAGTGGGCTGCGATAGGCTGAGTTGATGACCGTGTCGTTTCCTTACTGGAGCAGTGCTATGAGTGATAACTTTTATGCTGGACATAGGCCCTTATAATTTAAAGAATAGCTATTGTTGAAACTACATTTTCACAAAACTTTAAATTAATTTTACCTGTTAAATATTTGCATGCTACATCATGTTATATAAAATGAAAATGCTCTGTCAACAATGTGGCAACAGTGTATTTTTGTGTCATAAGCTCTTATGGCTGAACGCTAACCCCCAAGATACAGGTCCAGGCCTAGTTTGCGGGTTAGTATTTCTTGCAATACATGATATTATATGATATTGATTGTAAAAATTTAGAAGCATGTATCTATAGCGTCTGCTCCGACTTTCGGTACCTCGGTTCACTTGTGCAAAGCGATGGCGAAATAGACCGGACAGTCCAGCACCGAATTAACACAGGATGGTTGAAATGGCGGCAGGTCACGGGAACTACATGTGACTCCCGAATTCCTCTTAAACTGAAGGGGAAAATCTATAAGACCATGATAAGACCTGCTGTCCTGTATGGATCGGAATGTTGGGCTACGAAAGGAATTAATGAAAGACAAGTGCATGCAGTTGAAATGAGAATGTTAAGAGGAATGTGTGGTGTAACGAGAATGGATAGGATAAGGAATGAATATGTAAGAGGGAGTCTGAAAGTAGCGCCAGTGACAGAGAAGTTAAGTAGCAACAGACTATCATGGTATGGACATGTGATGAGGAGGAATGAGGAGCATGTTACGAGGAAAGTTTTAAGTATGAATGTTGATGGCTATAAGAAAAGAGGGAGACCGAAGAAAATATGGATGGATTGTGTGAAAGATGATATGAATAGAAATAAAGTGAACACGGAGATGACGGCTGATAGAGATGTATGGAAGAAAAGAACATACTGCGCCGACCCCAAATAAATTGGGATAAGGGCAGGAGGATGATGTATCTATAGCGTCAAATAAACTTTTTTTTTTATAGAAATGTAAGGCGTGGTGCACACAGAGGAGACGGGTGTTTACTGGACGTAGACGTGATACAGGTGGGGAAGAAGTTTTCCCTCTGGATATCCACTCGTCCGGGTCGCATCGCCTCTGTGTCTATTGCCCCAGTTACTTCTTCTTCTTCGTGTCAGTGGTACGACTGATCTATTGTCAGACTTGGCAAGTCCAAAACTTTGCAACCACTACGGCGTTATCAGTGGTGGCGCAGAGGTCTCTTAAGGTGCAGATGTTGGGACACAAAGGACAGGATAAGAGGTGAGGCTTAGTTTGAGGGTCATACCACATCCTGTCGCCGTTTTGTTGATGTAACCCCATTTCCCAAGATTATAATTACATCTACCAACATGCAATCAATCAATCAACTCAGCCTATCGCAGTCCACTGCTGGACATAGGCCTCTCCCAAGTTGCGCCACAACGCTCGGTCCTCTGCCTTCCGCATCCAGACCCCCCCCAGCCACGTTCTTTAGGTCGTCGGTCCACCTGTCAGGGGGGCGCACTACGCTGCGTTTGCCGATTCGCGGTCTCCACTCAAGGACTCGTCTGCTCCAACGGCCTTCGGTCCTTCGACAGACATGGCCAGCCCACTGCCACTTCAGCTTACTGATCCTACAAGCTATGTCGGTCACTCCGGTTCTTTTCCGGATAATCTCGTTACGGATTTTATCCTTCAAAGAAACTCCAAGCATAGCTCGCTCCATAGCTATATGCTATACCAACATGCGCCATTTACTAACATGTAGTGAACGAGCAAAGGAAAAGCGTCTGTGCCACGTCTTTGTTCATCTTCCGCATCCCATCACCTCTGGGCCTCCGCCTTAGAATATTTTTAACAGGAAGGCCAGAAACATTATCAAGAAAAAGGAATACTCACGGTATTGCGCAGCGCTGATCAACAGCTCATACAACTGCATTGGCCCCTTCCCTTTCAGCAGAATTTCGCACACAAACACATAGATCACTCTGGTGGTTTCAAACAGGGAGTCTAGCAGAAGCCAAGTGGTGATATTCCGGCCTGTGTTGTGGCTGGCACTGCGGTTCATCACCACGCAGCTGTTCAGGAAGCCTATGCCACTCGTCACGATCATTAGACCGGATATGAAGTAGTGGATTCCTGTGAAAGTGAAACTTTTTGCAGTACGTGTTATGAAAGAGGTTTTAGGCATGAGATGTGAATCATTTTGGATAGTTTTATTTCACGCATTGGTGTGACAAAAAAGGGATTCCCGGACTTTTCAGGGGCCGTATTATGGAATGTTAGAGCCATCATTGTTCCGTTGCGAACTAACGAGAAAGAGGTGGTCTTATACAGGCGAATAGCGCTATCCCTCTTTCCCAAATCACAATGGTTGGTGCTTAGCAATGTCAAGGCACCAAAGGATTTTTGTAAACTAAAATGATTTTGAATCTTATTTTAATAACCTTAGCACTCGCATTTCATTGATTTTCTCACAAGGAAACTTCCCGCCGTATTGTCAAGTCTCCTTGTGACGATATCAACGAAATGTGAGCGCTAAGTTTATAAAAATAAGACTCAAAATGATTTCAGCTTACAAAAATCCTTTGCCATGCCGTGTCATTGAGCGCCGACCATAATTCGGCCCCTGAACTCAGAATTAAACTGAAAAGTTATCTTGGATAGGTTCTCTTCAAAGCCACGCCACACAAATAGGAATCCTTATATTCATAGCTCAGCTAAAATTAAAATTTTGACGTGCTAACACGCATTGCCTATGCTTTATCATTTGCGTGAAACACGCAAGTATGTAAAATATCTACTTTACACACGTAACTTTAGTTTTTTTTTAAATTTTGTAGGATGGCGTAATGAGCTAAAGGCCCGCCTGATGTGAAGCGGTTACCTTTGCCCATAACAACTGCTATACCACCTAGGCTGTTGCCTAAATGGTACCGCAAGTCGGTTCACTAAACTGATGTGATTGTAATTTTACCTTCACACCGGAACACAGCAATGCAAGCATAACTGTTTGGCGGCAGAAGTAGCAATTAGTATAGAGGATCGCAAGATAAAGATGAAGATTTCTCAGGAAGTTATTATAGAATGGTTTGATTAGGGTTTTTTATAAATACAGTTTGACTTTGTCCGTTATTAAAATGATATTTCACTCAAATACATCCATAATCTTCTGAGAAAACTTCATTTATATCTCTCTACCCTGTATACCAATTGCTTTGTTAGACTGTACTGTTTGACGTTTTTTATTTTTTGTGATTAAACTATTCACCCAATTTTGATGAAACATGGCATAGAGATAATGAAGCCTTGAAGAAGGGTACATGTCAAGTATTCTCTATAAAAGTTTATTGAATGTTAGTGAGTCAAGATGAGGGGCAGCAATTTATTACAAATAAAAAAAAAACACAGTTCTCCATCCGTGTGGCAATGGCTCAACTTGTTAAATCTTGCGTGACAATCATGAATTAGCAATATAAATGTAATATAATGTCATGCAATAACAATCTAAATACAGAAGGATAGTATACCTAACGAATTACCTATTTCACTTCCTTCTAAAGGATCTAGGTAAAACAGATCTGGGTTGAGGAGGCGGAGCAATGCTAAGACAAATGCTGTAGCTGAGGATATCTGAAAATAAATACATTCTGTTGTTTTATCATCTCTTGTAAAAATTATTATCCACAAGATAATAATATTAAAGCCTTTTCAAATAATTAATTTATAAAAAGAAAATTAAAGACATTTTATTTTAATCACTCACAAGCAGGATTCGAACCTGCGACTCATGGCTCAGTACGCCAGTGCTTTAGCCACTAAGCTATCGTGAACACTGCTTGTGGTATCGAAATTATTTATTTTATTGATTATAGACGAGCAGCACTATTGGACTATTGCTGATATGTCTATATCACACAGTGCTGAAAATTTTCTGTTAATTAACCTTCACTTTTTGTATGTCTTTGGGTGACATCAGCGATATCTTGTTAAGAAACAGTGTTTTTTAACCGACCAGACTAACTTTACAACATACAAAAAGTGGAGGTTAATTTCGATACCACAAGCAGTGTTCACAGTCAGTCAGTGTGTTGTTGGTAGCTTAGTGGCTAAAGCACTGGCGTACTGAGCCAGGAGTTGCAGGTTCGAATCCTGCATGTGAGTGATTTTTTCTATCCACAATTTAAATTGTTAGATTTCGCTTCATATTTAAATGCGTTAAAAATAATAATAAAAAAATATTTTCATGAGATTAAGGGCTTATTTCAAATCAAATCCTTTTTATTTGCATGAAATGTGGTACAAGTAAAGGTGTTAGTTCTGGATGTTGATAGGGTTGCCACACTTTTGTAGCGCATCAGGTATGTTCGCAGAGGCAAAAGTAGATGGCTTTACAGTGATACATTGCAAGAGAATTAAAATCAATGATATAAAATCAATAATATACGCGATTTAATCCGGTGTAACTTTGTTTTATTATAATGTGTAGTGATCGCGAAAACCTAAGAAGTTATTAAGATATTTGGACTTGCTATTAATTCAAAATTTCCCAATCAGTGTTGTCTTAGGGGCTGAGTATCCAATTGTTATTCCAAATATTTTGGATGATTTCGCTGTATGTTCATCATCCAACTTGTACCACAGACTAAGCCACTCCAAACAGTCATCAAACGCGAGAGTTAAGTGTCCCAAGCTGCCTTCGAAACTGTAAAACAATGTCCCGAGTTGGTTTTAAAAACAGTCAATGTAAATTTTCATTGTACAATGAAAATTAAAAGTACCACTGTATGGAACAGATAATTACACTGTGCTTGTACTATACTTTAGAGAAATATCAAAAAGGGATTAAACAATATACATCTTGTGTTTGTGTGTAGCAAAATAAATGGTTTTAAATAAATCCCTTTAAAGTACATTCATAAATTAAACACTCATACAATCATTGTTACAATAATAGCTAATAAACTAATGATACTAAACATGAGCACTGGAAGCTGTTATGTAAATAATAATGCTACTGTCTCATTATAATTACAATGATTATGTATGAACAAATATTAGTAATCATAAAAACATGGAACACATCTTTTACATGAAAGGTACATGATTAACATATTATATGATTATGATTGTCTATTATATCTTCGGATTTTTCCTACACTAAGTATAAACAATTGTAATTTCATTAATCGCCTTGCTAAAGTCAGATACTTTGATTAATTTAATACAATTAGGTGAGGGTATTAACCAGTTTTTTCGAGTTTCGTACAACTTATTATTCCTTGTTCACACATATGTTGGAAAGGGGTTTGATTATAAAGAATTTAAGTGTACTTTGATAAAACATAAACAATATTTACTTACAGAAAACACTGCAGCGACAACCCTCACATACATTTTAAGGTCTAACATCGGCATTTTTTTAGACTGTGTTGACATTGAGACACAAAACTATACTTATTGCCGGTCAATCTCACCGCATTGATTGTCGTAACAAATGATGCGCTAAATATAATTTGGCGAAAATCGATATTTTACTCGTCGTATTTACGCGCTCACCCTGCAACCAGAACAATTGAATGAAAATTGGAAATGGTTAAAATGTCAATGTCAATATTGTCAATTCAATACAAATTTCAAATGTCACAAAACTGGAACAACTAAACGTTCTTAAATATTTTCAAAAACTGCTAATTAAATTAAATACATGTTTTATTTACTATTAGCACGAGTAATTGACACACATTATTTACAAAATAAAATCATTCATAAATTATGGAACATAAAACAAAGTATAAAAAGGTTGAAAAACAGCGCCATCTCTAGATGTTAATTTTGTTTTGGAACTTGCTGCAATGTGACTTTGAATGTTTTTATTTCGTGAAAATAGAGGGCATTAGTAGTAAAATGTAGCTTAAAAAATTATGCTTTTTTCTGTGCTTTTTTTGAGAATTGAGTGTGAACAGAAGCATTTACACTGTTTTTTACACACGGATCCTTCTGTTGGCTTCTTTATCGAAGTTGTGTCTACCAAGCTGAATTGCCTGCCCTAGGTAGACGTATTCCGTTACAACTTCGAGTGCCGACCCTTCGACGAATATCATAAACCACGAACGCGGCAAAGTTTTCGAAACATCAGCAAACCAATCTAAATAATATAGGTACGCGTTATAATCCGGTTAAATTTGTTTTATTATAATGTGTAGTGATCGCTAAAACCTAAGAAATTATTAAAATGTTATTGGGTTTTTTCATTAGGAAATTATCAGTAGCAGCCTGGAGCCTGGATTTGTGCCCTGTCAATGGCAATAGGCTCGCCCCAATGATATTTACTTATGTAAAATCATTGGCTCGCCCTCTATTACATGGGACTATAACTTATCTGGCGAAATGTGGATGTACTATTAGACCTCTGCCTACTCCTTCGGGGAAACACATGCGTGATGTTATGTAATGTGTGTGTTATGTGTTATTATATTAATAACTAGCGACCCGCCCCGGCTTCGCATGGGTGCAATGCTGATACTAAAATATATACTAAAGAAAGACAACATTCACAGCATTTTTGTCAACAAGTTTTCTTTAGAGGGGGCCAGCCGGTACCGCCGCAACCGCTATGTCCCTGCATTTTAAATCAGTAATATCTTCGAAAATATTCATTAAAATTACATGCTGGAAAGCGCCATATTGATCTATATTAAATGTACAATGTATTGAAGGTACTTAATTGGATTAGGATTAATGCTGTATTGCTTATAATCGCTTCGTAAATAAGCCATTATTTCTCGTAAAAAGTAAAGGAAAATAAAACATTTTATCAAAAAATTGAACCGACGAAAACAGAAACTGAAAAGTGAAAAATAAAATGAAGCTTTTTTAGTCTTTTCCTAAGTAAACTAATGTAAATAACTAATTATGAGTAGGCGCCAAACAAACAAGCAAAGTGTGTGCAAGTTGCAAGTGGTCGAGCGGAGAACGCATTTTTGGAAATTTATTCTTTATCGTTGAAAATTTCACGTTGTGTTTGATGTTATGTAGTTTTTATTATTTATTTAAAGTAATTTAATGATCTTCATTGATTGTTTGTTTGGCGCCGACTCATAATTAGTTATTTACATTAGTTTAGTTAGGAAAAGACTAAAAAAGCTTCATTTTATTTTTCGCTTTTCAGATTCTGTTTTCGTCGGTTCAATTTTTTAGGGTTCTGTAGTCCTACTAGGAACCCATAAAGTTTCGTCATGTCCGTCCGTCTGTCCGTCTGTCCTAATCCTTTACAGCTTAATAACTTCTACAGTTATAAACATAAGTAAATGAAATTTTGTTACAAAATGGTTTAGATATAGATCTCAATTTTAAAAGAATAAAAAAATGTTGTTAACTTATTTTAGGGGTGGCGCCCATACATGTGAAATGGGGATGAAATATTTTTTTTCGCTGCACCCCCTCTTGTGGGGTATCATTGAATAGGTCTACTAAAATAAAGGTAATGTTTCATACATAAATTTTTTATCAGGTATACCATCTGCGAAATACAGTTCGCCAAAGTGACTTGCAATGTGTCCCCCCCCGCCATTTCTAAACAATGCAACGTAGAAACTTATAGTCTTCCACATTGATAGACCTTTATAAAAACTCTCTTTTAAAATTATTTCGAGTATAATGTGATTACACATTTTTTTTTGTGTGTGTGTGTGTATTAGTTCAAAATAATGTTTTCTAACACCTTATTGTACCATGTTTGATGCAAATAAATACTATTCTATTCTATTGTATTCTATAAATTTTTGAGTTATAGTGAGAAAACTGAAAAATACTTAAGACGTCCTAGTTCATAAGTCATCGACCTTAGAGAAAAATGATCTTAGTAAATAATGCTCCTTTAGTTACCTACTTTCTATTTAAAAAATCACAAAAAGAAACTTTGTGTTATATTGATATGACACACTTCTTAAATTTAGCTTCTTCAATTTAGCTTCTTAAATTTAGCGCTAGGTGGCGCTGTTTGCAAAAACTAAAATAGCAATGATTAATATTCGATTTGATTCGTTTATAATTAGACCTACTTAAGGAACCCTATAATACTGAGCATGGCCCGACATGCTCTTGGCCGGTTTTTGATAAAAAGTTTAATTTTTAAGTTTTTTTTATTCTCAGTAGCAGCCCGGAGTACCTATGGATTTGTGCCCGGTTAGTGGCAATAGGCTCGCCCCCTATTACATGGGAGTATGGGATTATAACATAACTGGCGATATGTGGGTGTACCATACACCTCTGCCTACCCCTTCGGGGAAATACAGGCGTGATGTTATGTTATGTTGTTGTTAATTTTTAATTTTTTTGTGGCTAAAGCCTAACTCCAGGTCTCCATTATGTTGTAGTGTCTAGAACTACATTTATGTGTGCCAAGTTTCAACAGAATCGGTTAACAGGTAAGAATTCAGTGGGTGAACAAGCTCTCATCCCCTGTTTTCCTACCCTTAGGGGTTGATCTTGATTTTGAAATTTAAATGGGACCAACTTTGAGATATACCCTATCCAATAAAAAAAGAATCATCAAAATCGGACTACTCTGTAAAAAGTTATGTGTGGTCATACATAAAAAAAAAAGATACGCGTCGAATTTAGAACCTCCTCTTTTTTTTCGTCGGTTAAAAAATGGTTATTGTGGGTTATCCCTAAGAGATAGATATATCCCGGACTTTTTTGTAGGCCTTTTTAAGGTGTACTATACTGTAGTACATTATTTTGATCTATCTCGTAGGGTTCAGCCAGCCTTTGCAATGTAAGCGCAAAAAATGTGTTTATTCACGAACACGACATCACATTAGAAACCTCTAAAATTACCAGTGTTTCTCTACTATATTATGCATGTATTATACATATAAATCTTCCTCTTGAATCATTCTATCTATTAAAAAACACCGCATCAAAATCCGTTGCGTAGTTTTAAAGATCTAAGCATACATAGGGACAGACAGACAGCGGGAAGTGACTTTGTTTTATACTGTGTAGTGATAGTGATTTCACATACTAATAGAACATTATGTATTGAGTAACAATACCAATAAAGGGAAAAGAAGTTGCTGAATATAGGTAATAAATAATAACAGATTTAAAACTAAAGTTTATTCATTTATTGTAATATAGAAGTGACCATAACATTGTAGCGATAAAAGCATTATTAATTAAAATTCGTCATAGATGTCAGCACTCGTCATAGCCACAATCAAATGTTGAAGCCAGTTGAAGCAATTAAAATCATTTGAAAGCTTTTCTATTCTACGGTTGTCAACAATCGTATGACGGACGGACCCACATTTGCATAGGGTAACTTTTCATTTAGTTGTTTAGCCGACAAATGAATATTAATGAATTACATAAGTCTGTAATGATTGGTGGTCTGTGGGTATTATTATTTAAAAGTATAGATATGTTTTTAACGCGGGCAATCTAAAGGCTCGAAAACGTCCTAATTGGGACGTTTTGCTTTTAATCCGCATTAAGCAAGCCTAAGGCGCCGAGCGTGAAGGGTGACAAAAAAAAGCAAAAATGCTGCGTGTATGTTCGGGAAGTGCACCAATTATAACGCGAAACTAACTTAAAGTCAGATACATACTTTGTTCTATTTATGTGTAGGTAGGTACGTGTGCTGCCGCTGCGTACAGAACAGAACTTTTTTTTTTTTCTTTAGTGTATGACATATCCAAAATATCAAAATATGTATGTCTATGGACATATCTTTTCTTTTAAATATCATTGTAGGATCCAGTACCCTATCTAAGTGTGTAAGGGAACTCTGGAAATAACTGAACTAGGACTGTAGGTACACTAGTATAATGAATAATCTAAAATTAATAACAAAACAAGTAGCTCGCGACGCGTACAGTACTAATGTGTTTATCGGCCGGTGTTCTGTATTGAATGAATCATCATTCCTGCGCCGGCGCCGCTCGCGGCCGGCAGGCCGCGCCTCCCTTCCTCATGCACTTCATACCCCTCCGTCGTCCAGCCGGTTATTCACCAACAATCATTGAGGTAGGTATTACCTATATATACACCATGTTTGGGTAAAACGAATACCTACCTACCTACTTTCAATGAATTATATATGGCGCGAGCTTGACGATCCTTGCTGAATTGAGGTGTTCTCAAACTCTCATTGGATGGTTGTAGGATTAAGAAGAAGATTCCATCTTCGGTCATGAGGTGTAGAAGACTAGAATCAGAAAAAAAATTCAAATAACAAAACTTCGAATCCAACTAGGGTTGTCAACTGTTTTTCGGGAAAATACAGTATTTTTCAGAGCGAGACATGAAAAATCTCGGACGAATAAAAAATGGCGGACGGAATCTCGCTAAGAAATGATTGAAGCACTTCGTTTTAGGGTTCCAAAGTCCTACAAGGAACCCTTATAGTTTCGTCATGTCCGTCCGTCTGTCCGTCTGTCCGTCTGTCCTAATCCTTTACAGCTTAATAACTTCTACAGTTATAAACATAAGTAAATGAAATTTTGCTAAAAAATAGTCTACATATAGATCTCAATTTTAAAAGAATAAAAAGAATCGTTTTTCCGTATTTTAGGGGTGGCGTCCATACATGTGAAATGGGGAAAAAAAAAATTTTTTCGCTGTACCCCCTCGTGTGGGATATCATTGAATAGGTCTACTAAAGTGAAGGTAATGTTTCATACACCACTTTTTTATCAGGTGTACCATCTGCGAAATATAGCCCGCCAAAGTGGCTTGCAATGTGTCCCCCCCCCCTGCCATTTCTAAACTATGCAATGTAGAAACTTATAATCTTCCAAATTGATAGAACTTTGTGAAAACTCTTTTTTAAAATTATTTCGAGTATAATGTGATTATAATTTTTTGAGTTATAGAGAGAAAACTGAAAAATACTTAAAACGTCCTAGTTCAAAGGTCATTGACCTTAGAGAAAAATGATCATAGCAAATAATGCTCCTTTAGCTACTTTCTATTTGAAAAAATCACAAAAAGTAACTTTGAAATGAAACACTTCTTAAATTTGGCTTCTTGAATTTATCGCTAGATGGCGCTACTAACAACACGCTCTGAGTCGCGAATGCTGCCGATTATTGCAAAAACTAAATAGCCATGATTAATATTCGATTTGATTCGTTTGTAATTACACCTACATATGGAACCCTATAATACTGAGCATGGCCCGACATGCTCTTGGCCGGTTTTTTTCCTAAACCCACTATAATTTCGACAGAATTTTAACAAACCAGATATACATAGCAGCGATGATTGCTACCCACAGAAATAGATAGAATGGCCATGTAGGCAGGGTGCGCGTGGCAGCACCATGCACCATAGTACAAGATATTTCAAAGCCTTTCTCAGCACGCCTTATGATTTGTTTCTATAAATACTGTTACAAAAACCCGCAAAAATGCCTTAATGTGCTGTTTCGAACTGCAGAAACAAAAGCTGTAAAGTACATTTGAATAAAATTAATTTAAAAAACATTTGATAAGAACAACAAATTGATAAGAAGGCTCAAAGTCACTCAAAGGGCAATGGAGAGGGCTATGCTCGGAGTGTCCCTGCGTGATCGAATCAGAAATGAGGAGATTCGCAGGAGAACGAAAGTAACCGACATAGCCCGAAGAATTGCCAAACTTAAGTGGCAGTGGGCGGGGCACATTGCTCGCAGAACGGATGGCCGATGGGGCAGTAAAGTTCTGGAGTGGCGACCGCGTACTGGAAGGCGCAGCGTGGGTAGGCCCCCCACAAGGTGAACCGACGACCTGGTGAAGGTCGCGGGAATCCGCTGGATGCGGAAGGCACAGGACCGGTCGTTGTGGCGATGTTTGGGGGAGGCCTATGTCCAGCAGTGGACGTCGTTCGGCTGAAATGATGATGATGAATTTAAAAAAAATAATGGCATCAAAATTTAAGGCGTAGTTTGTTCGGGAAATTGCCACGGATGAATCGCAAGTAAAATTGGGATTACAACCATTCTATTTCTGTGTTGCTACCCTTCGAGTTTTATTTTAAGTTGCTACCATCAGGTGGCCGCGCCCCGTCGCTCCCTCTAACACTGAAATTTTTGTTGTTTTACAATTTACATCGGTGGCCCAGTTTATGTAGGTAGGTACTCATAATTGCGAACAACTTTTACTATGGGACTAACCCTCCCTGAAATCGCAAAAAAATATCAGCTGTTTCATACCTTGTTCGAGCGACTTCGATGATTTTGTAGGGAACACCTGTTTGTTTTATTGCAATTTCGGGGTTGGTGTTTTAAAAGTTTTTTGCAATGATGAGTTATGATGAGTAGGTACGTTAACTGGGCCAACGATGTAAGACGACAAAAATATCACGGTGAAAGTATTAAAAAATACTGTATTTTACACTAGGATATCTCGAGAGTGACAAATCTTTGCATGCACAAAAACCTAGAAATCAAACCCGTGTCCGCGATCCATAACGTAGTAGACTGTAAACGTAGTCGTTATATACTCTTTGGTAGACTGCATCAAACGTGTCGTTAAATCTGACCTCATGTAGGTATTGTGATTGAAGAGACTAAAATCAGGAAAAAAATATTTCCAATTTATGAAGATCTAAAGAGGTTTATTGGACACAAAGGCACATTTACGTCGCAAGTTGACACTCCAAAGCTTCAAATCGAAGTGGCTTTAGCACGTGCCATTGTGTAGGTAGGTACTTACTACAAACGTTGTCGTCGTGGTGGGGCTTGCGTGTCTCAGTGATCTTTGGGGCTATGCCGATAGAGCTACTCATGCCGGACAGGTCCAAAGTGAGAGACCAGACCAAGAGGGATACGAGGCGGTGTCCAATCTGGACTGCCGGAAGGGTCGGGCCGTACACATCGAGGCGTTGACCGCGCCTTTTTGGGCGAATTGTTCGGGGCGGGCTCCGTTAGTCGCGTGTGCGAATAGCGAAGCAGACAGGCTTCACTGCCACCGTCGCTAAATCGTAATCCTGGTGTGGTGCTGAGTGTCGTGGTTACGTCTCACGGCTCAGTTTTCAGGACCGAGGGTCTTGGCTTAATCGCCCGGACTGCGAGGAAGAAAACCTCTATAAAAAATTACCCCTAATATCAAGTTCTGGCGCGTGACGAAGGTATGAATGGCTGAAGGGTCGCATTGATAAGTGCATCAGTCGCTAGCGCGCTCCCTCCAGGGTACCAGCGGACCCCCTGGTTGGGTCACACCTTTCGCTTACCCGGGTACAGGGGGCACTGCCCGGGTGGACCGAACATTTCCCCCATACTCGTGGGAACTATTATGGTAAACAAAAAAACAAAAAATGAAGAGGTGGCTGGTGCTGAGTCTACTGACTCAGTCACCGAAAAAAGCATGGAGGTTACAGGGCAATCTCAGGAGACCGGGGTGCCGGTGGTCAAGTTGGCCCGGTCACGTGAACGCTTCACGAGACCGCCTACCCCCGTAGGTGGCGGAATGGTTGACGACAGCTGCGAGTCTGACTGCTCGCAAATATCGTTCGCCTCCCAAAAGTCGTCGGCATCGGTTGGGACACGCGCGCGTAAGCGTACTCGGCCGAAAACAAGTGAGGAACCGCCTGGAGCGAAAAGGAAGTCAGCCCAGAGCAGTTCTACGAGTACGGGAAAAAACCTGGAGACCGCAGGGTCTTCTACCAGCACTCAATATATGGGTAGTTTGCCAGAACCTGAGGAACTGGCGAAGCGGATGCAGGCGCAGCCAACACTCGATCTTGGCGCCTGCATTAAAGATAATGTTCTGGTGGTGGAGCAGGTTGCGGATAATTCCCGCAACCTAAAAGGCAGCTTTGCGCATAGCCTCCGAGTTGCAGCACGGACGGTTCAGGCAGCGGCACAGGAGATTGCTCAGCGCACCTCCACCACGGCCAATATTGAGAGGTTGGAGAGACAAAACGCGGACTTGCGTTCACAACTTACCAGCCTCTCCACAAAACTGGAGAAAGTGACGGAAGAACTCACTCTCCTCCGTCGACAGAGTGACGAACAGGCGTCAAAGTCCGTCTCGTCACCTGGGACGATGGGCCTTCATGGGGGTGGTTTGTCCTCAACACTTTTCGAGGAACTGATGCAACCTATCATGCTCCGAGTTGGGGGTATGATGAACGCTCGTTTCGAGGTGCTGGAGAGCAGACTGCCCCCTGAGCAGCGTCTTCGCCCGCCATTGGCTGCAGATACCGCTAAAGATAAACCGGCGTCTTATCCTCAGTCACAAACAGGCTCTGCCACGGAGGTGGCTGGGGGGGAAACGAAAAGGAAGAGAAAGGGCAAGAAGACCAAGGGTGTGCAGCCCGGGTTACCTGCTATAGGGCAACTGCCCCCTGTGCCTAGCCAGGAACCACAGCCGTCGACATCGGCGGATGTCTCGCATTCTTGGGCCACTGTGGCTGGGAAGAAAACGAAGAAAGCGTCTCCTCCTTCTCAAGCCGATGGGACGCCGGGTACGTCCGGGTCGACAGCTGTGCCCTCGGTGAAAAGTTCAGCTACACAGCAAATGATAGCGAGAGAGGGGAAAAAAGGAAGGGGTCAAAAGTTGCCTCCTGTACCCGCGTCGGCGGCGATCGCCGTTACAGTGCCAGAGGGTTCTGATGCAACGTATGCGGCAGTTATGGCTGCAGCAAAACAGCGCATAAAGCTCTCCGACATTGGGATTGAGACTGTCCGCCAGAAACGGACTATGACGGGCGGTATGTTACTGCAAATTTTTGGCAGTGACTGCAGCTCCAAGGCGGACAGTCTCGCGTTGCGGATGCGGGAAGTCTTGGCTGACATGGATGTGCATATCGCACGCCCGATCAAAACCAGTGAGGTGAGAATTTATGACCTGGACGACGCTGTCTTGCCTGCGGAAGTAGCTGCTGCTATCGCTGAAGCAGGTGGATGCTCTGAGGTAGATGTGAAAGTAGGCGAAATTCGTCGCTCTCCTCGTTCCCTGGGGACGGTCTGGGTCCGTTGCCCGCTGGCTACGGCCAAGAAGCTGGCTGCCAGTAAGGGTGTTCGCGTGGGCTGGGCATCAGCAAGAGTCGAGGTATTGGAGGCACGACCGCTTCAGTGCTATAAGTGCTTTGAGTTTGGGCACGTAAGTCGCCAATGCCGAAGCGAGGTTGACCGTAGCACAAGCTGCTTCGCCTGTGGTGAGCCCGGCCACAAGGTGAAAGAATGCACGGCGCAGAACCTTCGATGCTCGCTCTGCGCGGAGCTCGGTCGGCCAGCTGCCCATAGAATGGGGAGCAAGAAGTGCTCTGCCCTGAAAATTAAAAGAAGGGGCAAACAGGACAGGGACCAGGCCATGACTGCTGGTTCTGCGCCGGCGCCTGCACCGAGCAGTGCCCCCCAGGAGACTATGGATACTTCGCCTTCCCAGCCCTGAAAGTAATCCAGGGCAACCTCAACCACTGTCGCAACGCGCAGCATCTGTTTCTTCAAACGGTTGCGGAGTGGTCAGTTGCCTTAGCGGCGGTGGCGGAACCATATAACGTCCCGGATCATCCTCGCTGGTTCGGTGACACCGTTGGCTCCGTCGCAATTCACTGGGGTGGAACAGAAGGTGGCCCTCCTTGCTCCTTACTCAAAAGGGGACAGGGATTCGTTGCTGTAGAATGGGGCCCTTTGGCAGTAGTGGGGTGCTATGTTTCTCCCAACATCTCCCTTGCCGACTACGAGGGATACTTGGATGGGGTGGCACGCTGTATTCGTGGCTTTTGCTTACCTCGTCCACTGCTCGTACTAGGCGATTTTAACGCTCACTCAAGAGTGTGGGGGAACCGTCGGGACGGGCCTAGGGGAGAAACATTGCAAGACTGGGCAGCTGGACTAGACCTTCGCCTTCTGAATCGGGGGTCCGTGGCCACATGCGTCCGGTGGCAGGGGGAGTCGATCGTCGATTTATCATGGGCGAGTCCTCCTGCTTCCCGCATGGTGTCGGGATGGCGGGTTGCTGAGGAGGTGGTCACTTTGTCTGACCACCGCCACATCGTTTTCGAGGTGGCGCTACGTCCCCCCGACCGCCCCAGTCACGCAAATCATGGCACCCAGCCGCGGCGTTGGTCCCTCAAACTGCTCGACCGAGATTTACTCGTCGCAGCTGCCCACGTCGCGGCGTGGTCGGAGAGTTCGGACTCTGAAAGGATCCTGCCCGATCCGGAGGTTGAGGCGGCCTGGTTTCGGGAGACTATGACGGCAATTTGCGATGCCTCAATGCCCCGGGCCAGGCGCGGTGGGTTTCGGTCGGTGTACTGGTGGTCAGAAGAACTCGCTCAACTACGAGCGGCGTGCTTGAGGTCTCGACGCCGGTACACACGAACCCGGCGACGACGTCGAGCTACAGCCGAAGAGATAGCCATCAATTATGCGGCATATCGGGCGGCTACAAAGGCATTCCAAATTGCCATTGAGAACGCCAGGGTTCGGTCCTGGAGTGAGCTCCTGGAGGGTCTCAACAGGGATCCGTGGGGGAAACCATATAAGGTAGTCATGGGCAAGTTACGACCATGGGTACCCCCGCATACGGAAACCCTGGACCCGGACTTGCTGGGCAGAGTTGTCCATACACTATTCCCAGCAGTCCAGGACGACCCTTCAGTGTCCCAAATAGCTTCACCAGATTGGTCTGAGGACTTGGAGGTAACAGAAGGGGAACTGGACCGGGCCGTTAGTCGCCTGAGGACGCGTAACACGGCACCTGGACCTGACGGTATTCCGGGTCGGGTCTGGGTGCTGGCTATGGCTGCTCTGGGGGACAGGTTGAGGCGGCTGTTCACAAGCTGTCTCCGTCACAGCGTGTTCCCCTCCGGCTGGAAGGAGGCTGGGTTGGTCCTTATAAAGAAGGAAGGCAGGGCCGCAGATTCGCCCTCTGCATACCGTCCCATATGCCTGCTCGATGAGGCATCCAAGCTATTCGAGAGAATAGTTGCCGAACGTCTCGTTGAGCACCTGTCGCGGGTCGGTCCCGACCTTGCCAATAGTCAATACGGCTTCCGGCAGAGGCGATCAACAGTGGATGCGATTCTACGTGTCCGCTCGCTGTCGGAGCAGGTAGTGTCCAGGGGTGGAGTGGCGTTGGCGATAAGTCTTGATATCGTTAACGCCTTCAACTCCTTGCCCTGGGACGCGATAAGGGGGGCACTCGCACACCATTGTGTGCCCTCCTACCTGCAAGGCATTGTCGGGGCCTATCTTCGCGACAGGCACGTTCGCTATGTGGGTAGGGACGGTTGCGTTCATCGCAAGGGGATTAGTTGTGGGGTTCCACAAGGGTCGGTACTCGGCCCGCTCTTGTGGAACATTGCATACGACGCGGTCCTGCGTGTCGACCTCCCCGCTGGCGTCAGTGTCGTTTGTTACGCTGACGACACTTTTGTGTTGGCCGGTGGGGACACCTTTGATGGGACCATCCAGCTTGCTGAGCTCGGGGTGGCAAAAGTCGTGGCCAAAATCCGTGAGCTGGGGCTGCAAATAGCGCCCCATAAAACCGAGGCGCTATGGTTCCACAATCTGCGACGGGGTAGAGAACCACCAAGCTCGACGGTTCGCGTTGGTGATGCGCAAGTCCAGGTGGGCCGATGTATGAAGTACCTTGGCCTCTTCCTGGACAGTCGCTGGGCCTTCGGGGAGCATTTTAATCGCCTGGTCCCCAGGATCGAGAGGGCAGCTGGTGCACTGCACAGACTGCTGCCCAATCTTGGGGGACCTCGGGAGGAAGTTCGCCGCCTATACGCGGGAGTCGTGCGGTCCATGGCCCTCTATGGGGCGCCTGTATGGTCACACCGACTGTCAGGCGTCCAGCGCTTAAGGGCCAAATTCAACAGCCTGCAGCGCAAAGTGGCCATACGGATCGCACGAGGATACCGAACGGTATCCTTTGAGGCGGCAACTGTCCTGGCACGCTTCCCGCCGTTGGACATCTTGGCGGATATGGACACGAGGGTCTACGACCGGATTTGTGCCATTCGCCAAAACGGTGGGAGCGCCCCTGTAAGGGTGTTTGAAATGCTGAGGCGGCAGGAGCGACAACACGCGCTCGAGATGTGGCGCGAGCGGCTGGAAGGGCCGCAGTATGCGCACAAGCGAGTGGTTGAAGCTGTCCTGCCGTGCTTTGAGGCCTGGCTGGACAGGAGTGAGCGCGTCACCTACCGGCTTACTCAGGTGCTCACCGGGCACGGTTGCTTCGGTGAGTACCTGAATAGGATCGGACGCGAAGCTACGGCAAATTGCCACCATTGTGGATGTGACCAGGACACTGCACAGCACACGCTGGAGGAGTGCCCTGCATGGGGCTCCGAACGGTGGGACCTGGTCAACTTGATCGGGCAGGATCTTTCTCTGCCAGCAGTAGTGTCGGCTATGCTGGCAGATCCGACGGCTTGGAGAGCCATGGCTTCCTTCTGCGAGACTGTTATGCTTCAGAAGGAGGCCGCAGAGCGAGATCGGGAGAGGGCCGATCCCGCTCGGAGAAGGCGGCGCCGGGGAGGCAACCGCCCTGGCGCAAGGCCCAGATAGGGCGAAGGGCCGCATCCCCTGTGCCACATCTGGCAGGGGACCTTCGGGATCGTGGACGCTAAGAGTGGGGGAACTCGAGGCGTCTATTAAGCGACCCTGGGGAGGACAGCAGTACGTGGTGGTCGCGTGCTACTGTGGGGGAAATAATATTGTTTTCCCGGGACGTGCTAAAGGCATAGCACTAGAGGGGCACCGGCGCGGTCCATTGGAGTTCCCGGAGCTCCTCTATTTTGTGCAGAGGATGGCCACCGTGTGGTTTTAGTCGGTAAGAGTCCGACATACCCCTCCGCCGTCCCCAGACGGAGGGTATCCATGAGGATTTCCACCCGAAAACAAAAAAAAAAAAAAAGGTACTTACTACAAGAGGCACTGGCCATTACACTGATCAAAAATAGAACTACGTATCAGTAATACGATACCTAGATCGACCTATTATTAGATTACCTACTGAATTTGGTTAAAGCACTTTCAGTGAAGTGAAGTGAGTTGAACTCATCGAACAATAGGAGTTCCTTCTTGATAATGTAGTGACAAAACATGTTTGACTCATGGCGTTGTACCTACATATATCTCACTCCGAACAATAAATTTATAGAGATCATAGACCTCAGTCCCTCAGTCACTTATATTGTTTCTAGTGTTTCCCATCGCTAGTCTCTGTTCTTCGGCTAGGTACAGTCGACTGCATGACAGTGGTAACACTTCAGTTCGAAAATCGCCCTTCATCATCATCCTAGCCCGGTATCACCCACTGCTGGGTATAAGCCTCCTTTCGTTTTTGCCCTTCGATCTTGTGCGTCCCTCATCCAGGTGTTTCCTGCGGTTTTGGCGATATCATCAACCCAACGCGCTTTCGGACGGCCCGGGTTTCTCCGACCTGACCATGGCCACCACTCGGTCAACGCTTTACTCCATCGGCCATCTCTACGCCGAGCCAGATGTCCTGCCCAACTCCATTTTACCTTAATCGCCCTACCACCGACGTCGTAGACTTTCGTCCGACGACGGATCTCGGTGTATCGGACTCGGTCGAGAAGATTTATGCCGAGCAAAGAAATACTACTCTATCTATTTCTGTGATGCCAAGCATAGCACGCTCCATGGCCCGTTGTGCCACTCGCACTCGGTGGACAGTCTCCTTTGTAAGCGTCCATGTCTCGGCACCATAAGTCATAGTGAGCAGGACACAGTTTTTAGGCACTGAGGGATTCTCCTTGACCGAAAGACATCTTCCAGCTTTCCAAATGCCGCCCACCCGAGCTGTATTCTCCTGGAAATTTCCTTATTGGGATGCTTCTTTTCGAAAGATGGAATATGTTCAAGACAACATAGTGCTCAACCACCTCTAGCTTCTCGTGCTCAACCACCTCTAGCTTCTCGTTCCCAACCATAACTGCTTAAAATCGCCCTTACTGCTTACGAAATAAAGATGATGTCAATGTCAAAGTGTTACCACCGACGTGCGGTCGACCATATGTGAAGTAGGTAGGCACCAACTCGACGTGAATACGAATGAAAATGGGAACCTATTTTGAAGCAATATCGATAAATTCTTCTAAAAGCTTCAATCAGTCTAATTCAAGACTAATCGCAATGCATCGCTGGACATTTCGCTCTAGTAACATTTTAGAATAAAACAAACTTTTAAATGGTAACTTTAAAACTAAAATAAAGAAAGAATTAATTTAAATTTTGAAATTAGAACCACGCTTTTAGTGATGGGGCGGTCGGCATAATGCATGACGCACGCTCGATCATTAGCTTCCATTCATCGAAGAACCGTCCGATTCGATTAAACCGATCCAACTCCAATTAATCTGATTATAAATTTACGACTTGTTGGCTGTTATAAATTTCGTTGATTCCACCATTGCATATTTTTATTGCGTGTCTGATTTATTATTTGGTTACCAACTGGTATATTTACGACTACAGTTATGACTATGTAATTTCATTGATTGCTGTAAAGCTTTTTAATTTATTTAGAATTAGTATGTAGGCTTCTTTTATGCTTCTTTCTCATTGGTCTCTACGTTATATTGTAATTTTATTATAAGTACCTACAATTGAATTTTTTTTATGTTAGAAAAATAATTCTAAAATTCCTTTTCTTAATTAATATTTGTTTAAGGCTGGCCAGTATAATTGCTTGGGTTTAATTAAATTGGTCCAAGTGTATATTGCGCAAACAGTATAAGTAAAGCACTTTGATCGTTAGCTATTAAAAGTATCGCCTCTGTTTTCTCTGACCACTTGTTTAAGTGAGAGGTCAGTGGTGTGGTCAATTCTTTTGTTAGCTGTCACCTAAATGTACGGCATCAATTGAAATAATTTGGACTTTATTCGTTTGTAATAAGGATCGTGTAGATTCGAATGTAACAATAGAGCTGGTGCCCCATCCCGGTAACTAATTGTTATGCAATAAAACGGTATGGTCAGTCGGGAGTGTATCATATGACGGGGGAGCGTTTGATGCAATCTACTTTATTAAATAATAAAGATTGCTACATTGTAACAGGTTTGAGTAGTTTTGGCTCTGGATTTAACTTTAATTGTGATTTCGTGACTCAATTACATATAATGGCAAACTACTGCTGCACATATAGTAAAAAGAAACATGCCTTTCGTTTTCATCTATTGGATAGGGATGTGGTACAATTATTTTTTCATCAGAATCTAAAACGTCACATAATCGTTTGGGCACATAATGAATGGGCCTGAAAAAAGCTTATCTTCAACCATGTCCAACAAAAAAAGTTTTAATTTACTTCAACCAAAAGTTATAATCTCGCGACGTATGCAAATGCCAGGACTATATTAATATCAAACTCATTCGGTCGCACTTTATTCGGGAACCGGCCGTCGTCCACGCAGATATGTCAATAAGAGATGACCAACGTTTACATGTGTGGTGTTCATAATGTTTGCGCACATAATTCATATGTTCAATGTGGCGTGCGGACAGGAGCACAAATGTCAATAATATGATAAACATTATGTTTATAACATTTTCAGATTACTTTGTTATCTAAATTAAGTGTCTCCTTATTATGTTGCCTAGAAAGTTAAGATAGATAGGCACTTACATAACTTCTGGTAATTGCCTAGAAATAGGCCTGTTTTTATTATTTAATCATTTGATTAATAATAAAGGGAATATACCGAATTCAATTCAATAAACATGTGCAGATAATTCTATAAATTGAAAATGATAACTTAGCAATCGGCACATGTTCAACTCTTCCTAGTCGATTGTCTGTCAAATTCAATGATTGATGGTAACAGATTGTCATAATCGATTTGATTGGGATATTGATGACGGCACTAATTATAAGCTTTTATTTCGTACTTGGATAAAATTAATTAAAATCGAAAACATGTTTGTGGAACTTATTAAACTAAACTTATTAAAAGTAAATCTGATTGTGGAAAGCAGAATAAAAATATTAAAAAATTATAATAGATATACCTACTTGAATTAATTAATATAAACAAAAAATACTGTTTCTGTTAAAATAATCTACTTCATTTGTTCTAAATACTATGTTGGACGATGAACATAATGTAATCAAATAGATTGTTGCTTTTCAATAAAACATCTAATTAAAATCACAACCATGTTTTATAAAATTTTATTCTTTACTTTCTGTTGAAAAATTTGTAACACTGTAGTACTTAAAAATACTTTTAGAATAAATATACAATTGTTATAAAAAGTTTAATAACTTCGTGTAGAAGATGAAGCACAATTTCGACCCTAGTTAACAACGGTTCCATGGTGTAATGGTTAGCACTCTGGACTCTGAATCCAGCGATCCGAGTTCAAATCTCGGTGGAACCTGTTCTTTTTGCATTTTCAATCTTTATCCTTACACCATTATCAGTAGTAAAATAGCGGTTAAAAATATTTTTGTATAGATAAAGATTTATTCAAGACACTTTTTTGCATAAATTAATAAATTAATTTACGGTTATAGAGATCTAGTACACAATTTTGAGCTTTTTCAGAGCTTCAAAAACAGTAAAATTATACCTACTTTTTTTTTTTTAATTTAGTCCATGTAGGCCAAATTCAATTTTCAAATAATCCATAATCCATGTAAGCTTGAATGTACTTAAGTTTGATTCATCTTGATCGCTCGCACGTCGTGCAGCGCGTCGCGCACGTGCTGCGCGCCGGCACGCGACCGCCGCGCGCTCTCTTATTTATTTTTTTGTTTAATGAGCAAAAATATGTAATTGCTCTTTGAAGCTATTGTGTTGTGCCTGAAACTCGTCAGTAATCTCTTGGAGTGCTTGTTAACTGCACATACACATTATGAATATTGACGTTGTTTTTATAGTTCCTTATCCGAACCCAAATGGTGCTGCCAACTCTCGTCACGCTGTCAGTCTGTCTGTCATAGGGGTGTCTCTTTTGAACGGTAATAGATACCTGGTTAAATTTTCTCAGAATGTGTGTTGCAATGACGGCGCGGCCCCTATCAATTTGCTCTATCTTCAAAGCGGAAATTAATACAACAATTAATATTTCGCTTTCGGTGCGTTGATGTCTTTTGATGACCTCTCGTAAATTAAATCAGTTTCTATGGGGTATCAGGTCGATGGGTGGTACGGAACCCTTACTGCGTGAGTCCGACTTGCACTGGGCTGATTTTGTTGTATAACAAACCCTCTCATTTTTTAATTTTGACAATGTGATACTTGAGTAAACCTACTCAGCGGCCCTGTAGGTTATGTTTGGACAAAGTAAAAGCGTTAGCCTTATAAATATCGGTTGTAGGTAGGTATCGTGTTAAGATATCTGTCGTTGATCCACTGTAGGAAAGGAAATATTTTAGGCTCGGTACTTCGGTAGTCACTCGGTAGTTTCTAGTACATTTTCGAGTAATCGGTTGTTTAATCGGAGAATTGACGTAGAGGCGTGATTGAAGACGCATTGAGGCGTGGCGTGGATGGGCCGAGCGAGAATTCAGATTTGTAAAGCAAAATTTCAATTCAAGTCACGCCCATCTTTGGTGTGAAAGGTCTGGATAGGCGAGGATGTGCGTGGCGAGAATTGAAATATTTGTTGGTACAACATTTTTATTGCTGCATGAATAGAGCATATATTATATTGCAAAACGGTACATCGCGAGCAGGCGCGTGCCCGCGATGTACATCTTTCAGTGTGAAAGGGTCAGCGAGATTTCAATTTACGCCCATCCCATCCAATCCTCGCCTCGCCGGTTTGAAGCCACCGTTAGTCTTTCCCAGGCGAAAGCTATCTATGAGGTTTTCCCCACGGTAAGAAAAGTTCCTATAAGGCTGCACCTATCGGTTGTCGTGACCTTCACCTCTTACCCTTAGTGCGTGGAGCAGTTGAACATTATTTTTGTTTTTATTTACATACCGCAGTGTCTCAAGACGAAAGTCTTTGACCAGTGTGTGTAGCCAGTAATTACTTACGGTACTGAAACGTGGACGCTCACAATGGGCCTCATAAGAAGGCTCAAAGTCACTCAAAGGGCAATGGAGAGGGCTATGCTCGGAGTGTCCCTGCGTGATCGAATCAGAAATGAGGAGATTCGCAGGAGAACGAAAGTAACCGACATAGCCCGAAGAATTGCCAAACTTAAGTGGCAGTGGGCGGGGCACATTGCTCGCAGAACGGATGGCCGATGGGGCAGTAAAGTTCTGGAGTGGCGACCGCGTACTGGAAGGCGCAGCGTGGGTAGGCCCCCCACAAGGTGGACCGACGACCTGGTGAAGGTCGCGGGAATCCGCTGGATGCGGAAGGCACAGGACCGGTCGTTGCGGCGATGCTTGGGGGAGGCCTATGTCCAGCAGTGGACGTCTTTCGGCTGAAATGATGATGATGATGATTTACATATTGTTGAATATGTCCTTTCTTATGTCATATCATTTTTTTCAAGCAACGAATAAGTGTTTACTAAACATATTGTGATTACAACAACAACAATAATTTATAATAATGTTAGTTTCCGTGTGGTGCCGGACATAAAGAATTGCACCACCCTATCACTTCTCATGGGTGTCGTAAAAGGCGACTAAGGGATTTACCAGAGGATGGGCAGCAGCGTTCTCTGAGTATTTAACCAACCAACTACGATCCCCCTTTGCCTTTGGGAGGCCCATGCCCAGCAGTGTACGTCTTTCGGCTGAAATATTGAAAATGTTCTTGTTTCTGAATTTGGTTTTAACCGACCCTTTAATCATGGAAACCCATAATTATTGTTGCTCAGTTTGCATTTACGTCACGGAATATAGAATAAGGGATGTCTCAGATATCGATACCCATAATTTCAATTGGTGTAATGGAGAATTCGTCACTTTGCAGATGAGGTACCTACTACCTAGTTTTGTTGTTCATGCAGGTAATAAATAGCTTTCAATGGTCTTTTTAAATTTTAATCGGATTTTAGGGGACTTTTTTAGACGTAGAATTACCTACTTGGTAGTTATACCTTACCACCAGGGTTGATACAAATCATGATAATTTGTTTATGACAGATTTTTTTTATAAAAAATAACAAAATAATCATTATTTAATAGTTTTATTTTTGATATTTTTAATTTTTATTTGTCTTTTTATTGATTTACATACTCATAAATATTCCAAATATTGTCACAAAAATCCCAGTGGTTCCGAAAAAAAACTAAATAGCTAAGTAAAAAAAAACATGTTATTACTCTAAAACTAATTATTATTTTTATAATGTTTTTATAAATGAAAAGCTTGCAGGACCTTACTCCTTATTTATTTAAAACTTTTAGCTATTCACCTAATAAGAATATTTTTACGACAAGTTTTACTAGTATAATATGCATACGCTAGGGTAAAACTTAGTTGAATGAAAAAAAAAACATAAGAAGACAACAACTACAATAACTTTCCCAAAATGCGCTCTCCGCACGATCGCTTGCAAATCGCACGCACTTTGCTTGTTTGTTTGGCGCCAACTTAAAATTAGTTACATTCGTTTAAAAAGAGATTAGTGACTCAAATGTTTTTTATTTTTCGCTTTTCCGTTTTTTTTTTTATCGCGGTTAAATTTTTTGTAAAAAAGTTTTTATTTCGTTACAGATCTATCTCATAATCTCAGTTTTAAAATGTTACACCTGAATCATGTAGGGTTATTAGTTATAGCCGTGTCTATATTAAAATTTATAATAATACGTATTACGTAGATGGGATCTATTTTCATCAGTGAAAGTTTTCAAATAAATCTCGGTCTGTATTTACTTCTGCTTCAATATAGTACGTAGGTACACGTAATATGTACAGAGAGTAAACATTTCAAGACGAGCATGTTTATTATAATATTATTATACTAAACTTGATAGTTTATTTAGATAGAGTTGACAGAACTTCAAATTATGGTAGAATAACAAAAACAATTTACCTGCTATCAGTGGTTCCCAAACTATTTTGTCTACTCGAAAGTCGAGAGTTCAGTCGGTGTCTAAGAGTCCTCCTCGTCATCATCATCATCATCATTTCAGCCAAAAGACGTCCACTGCTGGACATAGGCCTCCCCATAATGGGGGGATTTGCCATAATCGCCACGCTTGGCAGGCGGGTTGGCGATCGCAGTTGGTTGGTTAAATACTCAGAGAACGCTGCTGCCCATCCTCTGGCGAATCCTTTAGTCGCCTTTTACGACACCCATGACAAGATATAGAGTGGTGCAATTCTTTACGTCCGGCACCACGCGAACGAACCACGAACGAACCAGAGTCCTCCTAGCTGGATGAAATTACAAATCGCCCCCCAAGCCTTTACACTACGCCCCCATTTTTTTTTCTGGGTCTCTTACCGCCCCCCTTGGGGTTCATTAAAAGAGCCTCCACGAGTGGCGATATTTAATTGATCGTCCGGCGTACCCTGGGCAGTCAGCGCCACTACCAACCTGCTGAGTGGTTAATATTTTTCCTACGGCATGAGCTATCATCTTTAAGTAGCTCGTGTCGACACGATAGAAGAAGAAGAAGACCGCCCCCCTTTAGGCCTGCAGCACCCACAAGGGGGCGTTATCGCCCACTTTGGGAATGGCTGTTCTACAGAATCGAAATTGCTAGTGGTTGCATGCCGTTTCGCTTTTAAATTTTCTTTAACTTGTAATGTAATATCATAGAGTGTAATGTTTCTTTTGAATTTTATTATTGTCTAGTCCTTAGTAATTATTTTTATAACGTTTACTTGCCATGCACTTTTTAATAGTTACACATGTTCTGAAAAAAAAATCGTTTGTTTTCACGTGAAAAGTTAATGAAAGAATGACGGCAAATTATGACTACACTCCATGCCATGACTAAATAGATTTACAGAATAAATAAATAGATGGTTTGTCATTTCAGCAGAGGGAGGAAAATGAAAGTCGCTCAGCGAGCTATGGAGCGAGCTATGCTTGGAGTTTCTTTGAAGGATAAAATCCGAAACGAGATTATTCGGAGAAGAACCGGAGTGACCGACATAGCTTTTAGGATCAGTAAGCTGAAGTGGCAGTGGGCTGGCCATGTCTGTCGAAGGACCGATGGCCGCTGGAGCAGACGAGTCCTTGAGTGGAGACCGCGAATCGGCAAACGCAGCGTAGGGCGCCCCCCCGCCAGGTGGACCGACGACCTGAAAAACGTGACTGGGGGGACTGGATGCGGAAGGCAGAGGACCGAGTGTTGTGGCGCAACTTGGGAGAGGCCTATGTCCAGCAGTGGACTGCGATAGGCTGAGTTGATGAGGAAAATGCGCTCATTCAAATCTCGCGAGAACATCTTGATATAATAATACGTGTTATTGAAATAACTGAATAGCTCTTAAGGGGTCATTGAACTCTTCATTATGAACAACTTTTACTGTGGGACCAAACCTGAAATCGCGAAATAAAAATCAGCTGATCTCTACATTTGTGTTCACATAAATCGACAATCGCTGGATGCGGAAGGCACAGGACCGGTCGTTGTGGCGATGCTTGGGGGAGGCCTATGTCCAGCAGTGGACGTCTTTCGGCTGAAATGATGATGATGATGATGAAATCGACAAAATTTAGGGATCAAATCAATCAGCTGTATTTTTTATTCGCGATTTCAGGGTTGGTTCCATAGTAACTGTTGTTCATACTGATGAGTACAATGACCCCTTAAGAGGATTTCAGTTATTTCAATAACACATTGTATAAGCTACCCATCTTTTTGCGCTAACATATTTGGATAGGCAAGATTATGGCCATAATAATAATTGTATATTATCTTGTATCAAATTCTCCTAGAGTCGGCCACCCACGCATAATTTAAGATATTTAGAGTATCCTTTGAGCAGTGCTTTTAAAATTCTTGTTATATTAAATTGGAAGTTTTTACGGGCACCTCGGAGGTCGAGGTCAGAACGTGGACAGTGTCTTTTGAAGGTGGAGGTCTTAATTGTTGCGTGAATGTGTCAATAAAGTTGACATTGAAATTTTACAGACATGAAACGAAATACTTATACCTACCTACCTAGTGTTAAATGAATGAATCGTTTGTTTGTTGTCTCATGCATTCAAAGAACTGAACCAAAAGTCGTAGGTTGAAAGTGATTTTTTCTTTCCACAATTCACCTATGTAGGTATTCTTTAGATTTCGCCTCGTTTGCGTAAATCCATTATACATAATAAAGTAATAAGTATTATACTCATAACATAAACATCATAAAATGTTAATTCTGTATTGTACACTAATAAAAGCTACCATAAATACATATCTATGCATTTGTCACATATTCCAATCATTTAATCAGTCATCGATAAACCAAATGATTTCCAAAACCCTCTTTCAAAACACTACTTAGGGTCTCACTATTAAAATCCATTTTCAAACGGCAACTTCACTGAAAAACTCCCCATTTGACATCAAACCTTATATCTTAACGTTAAGGTTAAATTTTCATTACTAAGAGTGATAAAAGCGTAGGGGGTGAATAATACTCGTAGTATAGTGATTACGCGGAGTCGCACGCGTCTCACCCCCGTGAGAGTGGCGCGCGCGCCCGTTCCCACGTCATAGCGGGGAAAATTGTCATTTTTCCCCGAGCAAATGTAAATATTGGCGAATAGATTTGTATTGTCTGTGTTATTGTTGATAAAAGAGAGGGAATTGTTTTGTGGTTTTGATTAGATTTAAGAACCTTAACTGAATTAATTTATGTAGGCCACTACATAATATCTGTAGCAAATAACCTGCCAAGGTTATTTGCTACAGATATTTTTTTTCTCTCTGGGGAATACAGAATCTATAGTCATAAGTATTTTGTTATCTCTAACTTTTAGACTACAGTCGGTTTCTTTAGAATTTTCATATTTGGTAAACAATCTTAGCATGTCTTTTTAATGAAAATCGTAAATAATAATTAAATAACACTGGAACGATGGTACTGGAAGGCTCAGCGTGGGTAGGCCCCCCTACAAGGTGGACTGACGAGCTGGTGAAGGTCGCGGGAATCCGCTGGATGCTGGAAGCGCAGGATCGGTCTGTGTGGCGATGCTTGGGAGAGGCCTATGTCCAGCAGTGGACGTCTTTCGGCTGAAATGATGACGTTGTTGAAGTCAACAGTATCAGTTTGTTATTCACTCTGCTCATAACCGATATACCTACTGAGTTTGTATGTCTTCTTCAATAGGTATGCCCTCATAACGATAGAATACAATAAAATGACTCTTAATAACAAAGGGAAAGTATTCTGTAAAAATTGTATTAAAGCCGCCATTTTTCCAATCAGAAATCTGAACTTGAACAAAAAATTCAGGACAAGGTTAAACAATAAAACAGTCGAATAGTCCTTCAATAAAACTTGACCCAAAAAGTTAATTGTAATTAAACAGATTGATACACTTCAGTGCGATAGGCAAAGTTAATTAATGGATAGTACTTAGCTACTTACTACCCAAGGGCGGATCCAGGGGGGGGGGGGGTCATGGGGGTCATGACCCCCCCCCTGGGCCTAGGTCAACCACAGTTTTTTTCCTGTTTACATAATTTACTAAATTAATATACAATGAATGAATGAAAGCATGTATGTGTTACATACTTATGCAACAAGATACACACATATAACTACTAAACTGAACTCGCACCCTAACCCGTTCGTACATTGTGAATAATATTAGCGCGATTTAAAGTTTGATTTTGCCGAACAGCCTGCGTCACATTTACTTGTCACGAGGTTTTACTCCGATCTCCCCGATGCGTCACCATCGATTGAATACTTAGCTAACCATCAACACCTGAAATAACTATGTATTTACAAAAAAAAAGTATCAAGTATTACATCCACTGTCTAGTACCCTTAGTACAAGCTCTGCTTAGTTTGGGAGTAGATAGCGATGTGTAAAATTTACCAAAAAAAAAAAAAATATCAACCATGTTAGCCTTATAAAACCTTGCCCAGGTAAAAATAATTCAAGAACCTTGAAACATCGATATTAGACCATAATTTAAAAGTTTTTTGAAAATCGAAATGGAAAAATAACATCCCAAATAAATGATCCCAAATAAAATAAGTGTTTTTGCAAATATATGCCAAAAAATTTCGCGCTCGCTTCGCTCGATCCAGCTTAATTTTATTGCCTATACATGTTCTAGGACTGCTATAGCGTGAATATATATTTAGTTATACGCTACAACGTCTACTATAAGCCGCTCTAGGCGCCGCAAGAACAGGTTGCGCTCAAATAAATGCGTACTATCTATGCTTTTGTGAAGAGCTAATCAGTTTGTTCATGAACGTCAAAAAAGTTTTGCGAACTGGAAGTACATTGAATATAACAATTTTTTTGGAATGTTAATAGAGACAGTCGAAATTGAGAAAAAAATTGCGGTCGCTTCGCTCGCGCCAGTATGTATTGTCATTTCGACTTTTTTGGCGTAGGGTAGGGTGGTAATCACTGAACCACCTAAAGTTTGAAGCGTCACTGCTCTTATATCTATGGACATAACAGTGTTTTATATACCAATACCTTGGAAATTTAATAAATTTTAATTATTAAGACGATTTAATTCAATAACTCAACTATTTGGGGCAGTAGGGATGTTTTAATAAAAACCGGCCAAGAGCATGTCGGGCCATGCTCAGTATTATAGGGTTCCTTAAGTAGGTGTTACAAACAAATCAAATCGAATATTAATCATGGCTATTTTAGTTTTTGCAATAGACGGCAGCATTGGCGACTCAGAGAGTGTTGTCAGTAGCCGCTAGATGGCGCTATACAGTGCCAAATGCAATAGACGGCACTTGACGGCAGCATTGGTGACTCAGAGAGTGTTGTTAGACGCCGCTAGATGGCGCCAAATTTAAGAAGTGTGTCGTCAACATAACACAAAGTTACTTTTTGTGATTTTTTCTAATAGAAATTAGCTAAAGGAGCATTATTTGCTATGATCATTTTTCTCTTAGGTCAATGACCTTTGAACTAGGACGTTTCAAGTATTTTTCAGTTTTCTCTCTATAACTCAAAAAATTATAATCACAATATGCTCGAAATAATTTTAAAAGAGAGTTTTTACAAAGGTCTATCAATGTGAAAGATAATAAGTTTCTACATTGCATAGTTTAGAAATGGCAGGGGGGGGGACACATTGCAAGCCACTTTGGCAGGCTATATTTCGCAGATGGTACACCTGATAAAAAAGTGATGTATCAAACATTACCTTCATTTTAGTAGACCTATTCAATGATACCCCACACGAGGGGGTGCAGCGAAAAAAAAATTTTCATCACCAATTCACATGTATGGGCGCCACCCCTAAAATACGTAACCATGATATTTTTATTCTTTTAAAATTGAGATCTATATCTATTCTATTTTTTAACAAAATTTCATTTACTTATGTTTATAACTGTAGAAGTTATTAAGCTGTAAAGGATTAGGACAGACGGACAGACGGACGGACATGACGAAACTATAAGGGTTCCTTGTAGGACTACGGAACCCTAAAAAAAGGAAATTGGTTCATTGTTACTGCCTATGCATATACAGTTAACCACCAGTATGGCCCACAGTGAACCACAAAGTATACAGTGAACCAGTCGAATTAGATAGGATGGTAATTAATGAACCACCAAAAGTTTGAAGCGTCGCTGCTCTAATATCTATAAACAAAACAGAGTCGTATATATACTAATACCTGGGAAATTTAATTAATTTTAACTATTAAGACGATTTAATTCAATAACTCAACAATTTGCAGCAGTACGGATGTTTTATTTTTATTTTTATTAAATTGGTTCACTGTTACCACCTATGCTTATACAGTGAACCACAAAATATACAGTGAACCAGTAGAATTATTTACTGACTAAATCCCTGTTTCTTGAATGAAAAACTCAAGTTTCAATCAACTTTAATATAAATGCTTATGTGGACAATAAAGATAATTTTCTGTTACATAATATAAGTCTCCATATGCCGCGGGGGACGTTACAAACATACAATTCACAGACACAAAATACACCCAGAGTGAGAACAACTATTTGTGGGTCACACAAATAAATAAATAAATAAATATCTTTGGGACATTTTTACACAGCACCATCTAGTCCCAAACTAAGCAGAGCTTGTGGTATGGGTACTAGACAATGGATATAATACGTATATACTTTTTTTTTTGTAAATACATACTTATAATACATAAGCAACACACCCAGACCAACACAAACACTTATGTTCATCACACAAATATTTGTGTCCTGTGGGAATCGAACCCACGACCTCGTTATCAGCAGTCCGACACTCGAACCACTAGACCACAGAGGTCGTCAAAAATATAATAAGTCGTTAAATATATATAATATAAATATTTATTCCATGTGGGGATCGAACCCACAACATTTGGCATGATGTCAATAGAGAGGTGACCACCTTAACGACTATGCCACAAGAGCAGTCAAATTAATTGTTAATTTGAATAGGCGAGAACATTAGCAGCTACAGTGAACCGTGGTTCATTGTTCACCTCTTAATTTTGGTTCACTGTCAAAGTACGGGGTCCCATCGACTTTGGATGCATGTTGCCAAACACACGTTTATACTAGATCGACACAGATTGCATAAATAAAAACACTAGGAAACACTACACGAGGTGGTTTTATATTGAATACGATATGAAAAACACAAAGGAAGCAAGAAAAAATTTTTTTTTTGAATTTAATATCTTTGTTCGCAAGAAAACACAAAAATTCACATAGCTTCAATGATTTTACATACTTATGTAATATCATTGCATAGCTTGAGTGTCCGTTGCGCGAGCTCGCTGGCGACTCCGGAGGGAAGTTCCTTAACAAAAGCGCACAGGACGGCGGTAAATGCAAGAACTGACAACGTCGCGTTCTTGCGATACCTATAGTGGCTAACTGTTGCTGCTTGGTTCACTGATTACCACTCTACCCTATAGGTATTGCAAGTAACTATTCCGTTACATTAATAAAAAAAAAAAAAAAAAAAAAAATTAATAAAAAATTAAATTAATTAATTTAATTAATAATAAATTAATTCTACAAAGAGAAAATCTAAAGCTCTAAAATTCATATTTTAGCAAAAATTACGAAAATCCTAGAATTTTATTGGTTGCAAGTTTATTCCTAGAGGGCGGCAAACAGGTCTCTGGACCCTTCTTTTAAAAATGTCGATCCGGGGCTGGATATAAGTACGCCCCCCTGACACAAAGGCTGGATCCGCCCTTGTTACTACCTGAGGCTGATCACAGTGGTATCGCGTTTGCATTGTCAACGTAAACTCTGCCAGTAGTCAGTATCACAGAGTACATTGTAACATAACATCACGCCTGTATTTCCTCGAAGGGGTAGGCAGAGGTGTAATAGTACACCCACATTTCGCCAGTTATGTTATAGTCCCATGTAATAGGGGGCGAGCCTATTGCCACTGACCGGGCACAAATCCAGACTCCGGGCTGCTACTGAGAATTTCCTAATGAAAAACCCAATAACACTTTGCCCGACCGGGAAACATTAAGTACACTCGACCAAACGGAATCATGACCCACCATAAGCTTAATTTTCTACAAACATTCTAATACAATTAGGTCGAATTTCGCTTAAAGATATTTCCCTGGCAACAAACTTGTAATTAATTTTATTTGGCAGTGACAGTTAGTTTACCAATTTCTTTTAATTTTATTAATATTCTTCTGAAATTGAAAGAGTTAGTATAGGTTTTTGAAAAAAAATACTGTTTACTTCTTTTTTATAGTTAAACTATGCGGAACGACAGTTAATTCGAAATTCAAAACACAATTCTAGCTTAATCAAAAACGTAACTTTTTATCCAATTATTAATCTATTGCATTTAATAACAAAACTCAAAATGGCACAGACCTCTGACCCGTATTAACGCAGTTTCCTTAATATTCAAAATGTCCTAAGTGCAGCACGATGCTAAGAAGAAGAACATTTTACTGTTTTGACAATTTTATACGAATTATCGGCTGAGTGGGTCATGATTCCGATTTGTTGACTGTACATTGTAATATTACTGAAAGTCAGTATACATAGAGACAGATAGCAGATAGGACCCTTTCATAATTTTACACGACACGACACGAGAATGATGCTACACTGTGATAAGATCTTGGGAATTTGCTATAATTTATGGACTAAACAAAAAATTGCTCTCATCGTCAAGCAATTTACTTAGGTAGTAGGATTAACGGAAAGAAAGACTGAAATCAACTCTGTAAAGGTACAAGACGTGGTAGTATGCCAACATAATTATACCAATATACACGCACAAGAGGGTACTTTACCCATCCAAGTCCTTTACTCAGTACTCACCTTTCACGCTTCCCACACGGAAATATAATTCTCACAAATTCTTACGGAAGAAAATGTACCGCGTCATAACCCTTCACCTCTATAAAACGAGTATCGTCACGTGATAGACACGGGTGTTTCTATTGAGGCTCACCTCTATTCCCTCGGATGAATAAAATGAATGGCGGACGCAATCTCGATAAGAAAAGATTGAAGTACTTCGTTTTTTCCTAAACCCACCATAATTTCGACAGAATTTTAACACACCAGATATATTTTTTATTTTTATTTGTGACACTACGACAGTGACTACCGTCACACGAGATTTGTTGCGTAATCGCGGCTTTTTGTCTTACTATGGGTGTGAATGTGTGCGAGCCGTCTTACTATGGGTGCTTCACTTTTTGTTTAGCGAGATTCCGTCCGCCTTTTTTATTCGTCCAAGTCTATATTCCTTTATGCTTACGTTATAAATTTCGATCAATCCTCCGCTGATTGGTAATGGAGATATTTTATTAAAACCATACTAGATACAAGGTGGACGACCTGGTAAAGGTCCTGGATTCGGAAAGCGCAAGACCGGTCGTTGTGGCGATGCTTGGAGGCCTATGTCCGGCAGTGGATGCCTTTCGGCTAAAATGATGATATTAGATAAGAGAATTGAAGAAAGCATTACATACACATTGTGATCACTGAAATATGAAAGAAAACAACAAATGCTTGTTTCCGAACGATTTCTTCTTTCTTCCGAATGACTTCTTCTTTCTTCCGAATGACTTCTTCTTTCTTCTTAATCACTTCTTTCTTATTCTTATTTATTTATTTATAATTTATGTGCACACAATAACATATGAAAGGAGACAGCATTAAAATTATTTAGTACAAAGGTGCTGCTTATTTCAAAGAAATTTCTACCAGCAGACCTGCGAGAGGAGAAATAAGTAAGAAATGTAGACAACAGTGTGTAAAAATATTCTTATTATTTATTGTACACCAGAAAAATACAGTATTAACTTAACTCAAAAATGAGTTTTCTACCAGCAAACCTTTGACAGTTAACCTTTCTTCTTCTAGTCCGCCAACCCACACTAAGCCAGCGTGGTGGACTTCTTGTAATTTAGGTAGAGCCCTGGGGTCTTTAATAGATTCTGCATAGTCATCATAAGTCTCCGAATCTAGTTTTGGAGACAAAAGATGTATAAGTAAAGGGCCCCAGGAAGTAACGTCCACTCCCAAGTTCTTGATAGCGTTTAAACTCTCGACTGTGGTGTCATGCAAACGCTTGATATGATTGATAGTAGCATGTTGCACCGCCGGGATGTTTATTAACGTGTCTAAATGAGAACTACAAATTAATTTGAGATTATTATAACGATGATTTAAAATATCCCAACTAGTGTTGTAGTTATCAGATGATATTGGTAGATGCTGGATTAATTTTTCAGGTTCTCCTCTCAATTTGCTCTTGAGGTGCTGCATTTTCTGAGCGCTAGACAGAGAATAGTTAGTGTGGATCGTTTCAGTAAATAAGTCCTTAAAGGACGTCCACTGCTGATATGATCCGCTGAAAATAGGGATGTCCAATTTTGGAGTTGATTTGACTTTATGTGCGACAGACCATAACTTGCTGTTTACAGCCTTTTTCAAGTCGTTGTATATTTTCTCCTGCTTAGAATATGATTGTTCGTAATGTTCATCCATCTCTTCCAACTCCCCGTCCAATTCCCAGTGCAAAATATCAATTACAGACCATCTTGATTGAATAGTCTTCAGAGCATCTTCCATTTCCCACTTCTCGGAAATTTCCTCTAAATTAATACTTGCTATAGTTCGCTGAAAATCTTCATATTCATATTATTTATTTGCATTCCACAATGTAAATTAGGTGATAAACATAATGGCTTAATAGCTAGTCACAATTATTATTATTAGCTTTGATGTTGCTAGATTGTTTTTTTGAGCATATCATCCGTCTTGCTAGATGTATCTCTTGATAACCGCTCTGAAGACGAACGTTTTGATGCTTGTTCATCGCGCATACTTGCTAGAGACGTACCTGATGGTTGATCATCTCTCTGTTGAAGTTTCACCTCCTGCTCCGTGACAGCAGATTGACCTGCTTTTGTTAATCCTTGCTGCTGACTAATTAACGCTTTAACAGACCTGTACAACTCCGCTGCACGCTCGTAATGCTTCTGTATAAAGTACGGGTGAGACTTGCTTTCCTCCGTACTAAGCCGATCATGATTATATTGAAAATCGACCCAATAAGATTCTAATGTTTCTAAACGCCGTTTAAAATAATCGGCAACCTTACGACTCGAGCTATCCTTCATGATATTGGCGGACAGCTTGGTCATAGCCTCGAAAATCGCAGCTTGGTTTACGTGAATATTTTCCATGATGAAGTAAGATATTCACGTAATGGCAAATTAAAACGATCTTGTGCTCCTTTCTTGCTAGCAGCACTGCACAGTTTCTGAGTCGAATACGATCACTGATAATGTTTTTGATAGACACTGATATTGTTTTGATAGTCACTGATATTGTTTTAATAGTCACTGATATTGTTTTGATAGTCACTGATATTGTTTTGATAGTCACTGATATTCACCAAATAGTCACTGATAGCTAGATGGATCGAAGGACCACAAAGATGTACGGTTCTCACCATACGTGTTTTACTGATTGATATTGATAATGATATTAAATAAAACGATATATTTTCTCTTGATACTTGTATTGAGTCCACTCCTTAACTATTGATAATGATAGGTGTTGCTATGACGCGGTCGAAGCGTGAACTGATTGAATTATTATAATATTGATGAGAGTGCAATAATTGCATGTATGGTTGCACCGTACAGAAACGGTGCTTTTACGAAGCGGAACCTGTATGTAGCTTCCTGTAACATGACAAAGAAAAATCAAATAATTTGATTAAAAATACATTTTTATAAACCACGTTTTTAAAAAGAAAGCGAGTTAATATTGCATTGTCATCCAATTCTTAAAGTATCAGCTGTGCTATTCTGAAAAATCTCACTCGCAAACTCAATTCTGGATCCGCAGTGAAAAGTAGTAAAATCAATACAAAAAAAAAAAACGATTTCACTCCGGATTCAGAAGTGAGTTTGCAAGTGAGATCTTTCAGAATAGCCTAACAGGTCTCTAGCTCATCGGGAAGTTAATTTAAAATGTATAGCAAAATTTGTACCAAACAGACAGACACGAAGGTAAGCGAGTTATTAAAAACTTAGTACAGTCGACTGCATGACAGTGGTAACACTTCAATTCGAAAACCGCCCTTACTGCTTACGAAATAAAGATTCTGCTAATGTCAAAGTGTTACCACCGACATGCAGTCGAACGTACGTAGATACAGTTAAATAAGTAAGGACATGAGTTGATGTTGTTGACGAAAACATAAATAATGACGGAAAATTTTCATTGTTTGCGTAGCCATGTTATGTGATAGACATAGCACCTGTGGTTATTTATAAGCCGAATTTTATATAAATACTAGCTTTTACCCGCGGCTCCGCTCACGTTAAATTCTGCTAACCCACGTCAGTCGAGTCCAGTCCAGTCCATTCCAGTCCAGTCCACTGACCCACTGTCCCGCTGTCCCGCTGCCCCGCTGCCCCTCTACCCCACTGCCCCACTGCCCCGCTGCCCCGCTGCCCCACTGCCGAGCTACCCCACTGCCCCGCTGCCCCGCTGCCCCACTATCCCATTGCCCCACTGCCCCGCTGCCCCACTGCTCCGCTGCCCCGCTGCCCCGCAGCCCCAATGCCCCGCTGCCCCGCTGCCCCTCTGTCCCGCTACCCCACTGCCCCACTACCCCGCTGCCCCACTTCCCGGCTGCCCCGCTTCCCCACTGCCCCGCTGCCCAGTTGCCCCGCTGTCCAGCTGCCCCGCCGCCCAGCTGCCCCACTGCCCCACTGCCACGCTACCCCACTGCCCCACTACCCCACGGCCCCACTGCCCCCCACTGCCCCGCTGCCCCGCTATACCACTGCCCCGCTGCCCCGCTGCCCTGCTGCCCCGCTACCCCATTGCCCCACCATCCCACTGCCCCACAGCCTGCCCCGCTGCCCCACTGCCCCACTTCCCCAATGCCCCGCTTCCCCACAGCCCCGCTGTCCCACAGTCCCGCTGCCCCACTGTCCCGCTGCCCCGCTGCCCCGCTTCCCCAATGCCCCGCTGCCACACTGCCACGCTGCCCCACTGCCCCGCTGCCCCGCTGCCCTACTATCCCACTGCCCCACTGCCCCGCTGCCCCGGTAACCCACGGCGACGCTGCCCCGCTGCCACACTGCCCCGCTGCCCCGCTACCCCACTGACCCGCTTCCCATCTGCCCCGCTGCCCCGCTGCCCCACTGCCCCGCTGCCCCGCTGCCCCACTTCCCGGCTGCCCCGCTACCCCACTGCCCCTCTGCCCAGTTGCCCAGCTGCACCGCCGCCCAGCTGCCCCGCTGCCCCACTGCCCCGCTACCCCACTGCCCCGCTGCCCCACTACCCCACGGCCCCACTGCCCCCCATTGCCCCGCTGCCCCGCTATCTCACTGCCCCACTGCACTGCTGCCCCGCTACCCCACTGCCCCACTATCCCACTGCCCCACAGCCTGCCCCGCTGCCCCACTGCCCGCTTCCCCACAGCCCTGCTGCCCCACTATCCAGCTGCCACACTGCCCAGCTGCCCCGCTACCCCAATGCCCCGCTGCCCCACTTCCCCGCTGCCCCACTGGCCCGATGACCAGCTGCCCCAGTATCCCACTGCCCCACTGCCCCGCTGCCCCGGTATCCCACTGCATCGCTGCCACACTGCCCCGCTGCCCCGCTGCCCCGCTACCCCACTGCCCCGCTGCCCCACTGCACCGCTGCCCCGATACACCACTGCCCCACTGCCCCGCTGCCCCTCTATCACACTGCACCGCTGCCCCGCTACCCCACTGCCGCACTGCCCCACAGCCTGCCCTGCTTCCCCACTGCCCCGCTGCCCCGCTGCCCCACTGTCCTGCTGCCCAACTGCCCAGCTGCCCCACTGCCCCGCTGCCCCGCTGCCCGTCTATCCCACTGCCCCACTGCCCCGCTGCCCCGGTAACTCACTGCCCAGCTGCCCCACTGCCCCTCTACCCCACTGCCCCGCTGCCCCGCTGCCCCACTATCCCACTGCCCCACTGCCTGCCACGCTGCCCCACTTCCCTACTGCCCCGCTGCCCCGCTACCACACTGCCCCGCTGCCCCGCTACCCCACTGCCCCGCTGCACCGCTACCCCACTGCCCCGCTGCCCCGCTATCCCACTGCCCCGCTGCCCTGGAACCCCACTGCCCCGCTCCCTTGCTGGCACGCTGCCCCGCTGACCCAATGCCTCGCTGCCCCGCTTCCCCGCCCCGCTGCCCCACTGTCCCACTACCTCACTGCCCCGCTGCCCCACTACCCCACTGCCCCACTGCCCCGCTATCCCACCGTCCCACTGCCACCGTCCTACTGTCCCACTGTCCCACTATCCCACTGTCCCACTATATCACTATCGTCCCGTCCCATGTCCCATGTCCTGTCCCATGTCCCATCCTATGTCCAGTCCCATGTGCGGTCCAACTGTCCTGTCACATGTCCCGTCTCATGTCCCGTCCCATTTCCCGTCCCAAGTTCCGTCCCCTATCCCGTCCACTGTCCCGTCCCCAGTCCCGTCCCCTGTCCCGTCCCCAGTCCCATCCCCAGTCCCATCCCCTGTCCACTCCACTCCACTCCACTCCATCGTACATTACTATCGGCTCGTGCAAATGCATAGAAGCTTCGATCTGTCGAGTGAGTACGCAACCCACGAATATTTTTTTTTCTTTTTTTTCTTTCTTTCTCAAAACCCATACCAGTTTTTAAGTCAGATCATCAGCTTTCAAACAAAAAAAAAATCATCAAAATCGGTCCAGTAGTTTTAGCGTGATGCTGGAACAAACAAACAAACAAACAAACAGACGTTTACAATTTTATAATAGTTAAGATTACGTCTTTGTTATCGGACAGCTTAGATATAAACTAAATATTATTACAATAAAACAAAGTTTTAACGAAAAATTACACAGCGCCATCTAGTCCCAAACTAAGCAGAGCTTGTACGTGCTTGTACTATGGGTACTAGACAATGGATATGATACTTATATACTTTTTTTTTGTAAATACATACTTATAATACATAAGAAACACCCAGACCAACACAAACACTTATATGTTCATCACACAAATATTTGTGTCATTCAAATTTAAATTGGTTTTCCTGACGTTTCGAAAGATTTGCAGCATTTTTTTTAGCAGGTAGACTAAGATGACAAGCGTCTTTACAGATATTTCTAAAAAAATATTTTAATCTACCGTACAATATTATTAATTAAAATCGTTTTGATGCACGCAGTAATCACTCACAATATCATTAACTTTTACAGTGTTGTGTGCTGTTTGAGACTTGATTATATTAGTTTTTTTTTAAATATTATTGTTAAACCTTTTGAGTAATATGTTTGAGCTTTTATATTTTAAAAAATGGGCAAGAGCGACTAGCTTCTATCTCGGTGTATAAAATAGAAATATGTAAAAATATCTTGCTTATAGAAGGTCTTTTATACATTTCTTTGAAGCTTAAATTAGTGTGAAAATATGAAAAAGAATATTATTAAGTATATAAATAATGTAAAACAGAAATGTGTGTAAATCTATTTGTAGTATAAATTAAATAGGCTTCATAATTATAACCCCGCTGTATGGGAAAAGCCAGAAAATACAATCTGCTTGTACGGGTACCCGCTAACGCTGACACCAATTCGGCTAATAGGTGTAGATAGTGGATCAATCCCATTATGTTCAGCTTTCGAAAGGGTCCCGTACGAAGCCTAGGTCGAACAATGCACACGATGGAAATGTGACACGATCAGAGATAGGAAATACTTTAGCCTGTCATTATTTCGCCATTAGGCAACAAATTTTGTCCTAGGTTCTGCCCTTTTTTTTTTTTTCGTGGGGAAAATCCTCATGGACGCGCTCCGCGCTGGGAAGGCGGAGCCAGTGTCGGACTCTTACCGACTAAAAACCACCACGGTGTTCCAATACCGACCCTTGGCCGGGGGCGTGGGAAACTTTACTCGCCCAACCATCCCCGGCAGGTCCCGGCTCGCCACTAACAGGCGAGCCCCTTCACCTCGTGCGGCACCCACATCGGCCGCACCCTCCTCATGACTGGCGCGCGCGGAACACAAGTCACGGGTCTTGACTGGTCGGGCGGCGGGTCACCACGAGTCCGCCGCCAGCAGGCCCACACCTAGGGTGGCTGGAGGTCGGCATACGCCCTCCTGCGACGCCCAGGTCGCCTTCTGCGGGAGGGAAGGGAGGTATTCGCCTCTCGAACTCTCTCCGCCGCCTCCTTAGCGAGCATCACCTCCTCGCAAAAGGAGACGACGCCTTCCCAAGCGCTCCCGCTCCCGACCATCGACTGAACAACGGTCGGAAGAGAGAGATCGCTGCCGCCTACTGCAGTGATGAGGTCACGGCGCTGCGTGGCCCAAGCTGGGCACTCCTCCAGTGTGTGCCGCGCCGTGTCCTCTGGGCAGCTCCCGCAGTGGTGACACTCGGGTGTCGGCTCCCGGCCTATGCAACACAGATACTTCCCGAAGCAACCGTGCCCCGAGAGTATCTGCGTCAGCCGGTAGGTGAGGGCACCATGGCTCCTCTCTAGCCACTCCTCTATGACAGGCCTTACCGCCGCGATTACGGCGTGCCCTGCGCTGGGTTGCGCAAGTCGTGCCTCCCATTTAGCCACTAGGATCTGGTGGACCTCGCTCCGATCAGGCGGGTCCTCGCGCTGATGATATCTCAGCGCAAGGTCTCTCGCCTCCAGATCCCAGGGCATTGATCCGGCTCGAAGGCTTGCCGCCTCGAAGGAGATCGTACGATACCCCCATATCACCCTGACGGCCATCGCACGCTGCGGCCTACGCAGCAGCGCGACATTGCCTGGCGTCAGGGCGTCTGCCCACACTGGGGCCCCATAAAGGGCCATGGACCGTACGATCCCCACGTAGAGCCTCCGGCAGGAGGCATTTGGCCCACCCAAGTTTGGCAGCAGCCGCGTCCTAGGTTCTGCCCCAGACACCGTAGGTTTACTATCTCTGACCTATTTTGCTTGAAGACAGAGGTAGTCATTATATATAACCAATAAAAGACGTGTTACTCCTTCCAGTTACTGTAATATTATAATGTGTCAACTTACCTACTAAGCATACATGTATAGGGAGGAGGTGTGACACAAACTACAATATTTTTTTAGACGGTGGGGCCTACATCGGGAAATTTTCATCATCTTACATTGGTGGCCCAGTTAACGTACTCATCATTTCATTACAAATAACTTTTACTATATGGCACTAGCTCCGAAATCGCGATTTTGTAGGGAATAACTGTATTTTTTTAAGATTTCAGGTTTTGTCCTATAGTAAAATGATGAGTACGCTAACTGGGCCGCCAATGTAAGACGACAATAACTACTAAACTAACTAAATAGAATTATTTTCTGACAATAACTTTTATTCACATGTAGTAGAAAACTATGTTTCACCATATCTATACTAATCTATACTATCTATACTAATATTAAAAAGAGGAAAGATTTGTATTTTTGTGTGTATGCTTGTAATGAATAAACTCAAAAACTACTGTCCCGATTTCAAAAATGTTTTCACTATTAGAAAGCTACATTCACCCTGAGTAACATAACATAGGCTATATTTTCATGTCCACCCGTGTGAAGCCGGGACGGGCCGCTAGTCTGCACTAAAGTACTAAACATTTGAGACTGATTCTGAGGTATAATAAATATATCTGGTTCACGGGTTATTATTTTACACACAAGCAAAATGAGTAACAATTTTTGTCCATAGACACCTGTGATAGACACCGTAGATTTACTATCTCTGACCTAGACTATACTATAGGTAAATGTGACGCGTTCCGGTCAGTATGATTGACGACTTGTTATTCCCTGAACCAGATGTTTTTGTTTGAAAGCCTTTGTTTTTAGGTGATCTAGAAATAAAAGGAAAACAGATGAACTTTTTCAAGGCTGCCCAAATCTATATTTGAGAAAGCATTCTAGGAATTTCAAAATTTCAATCGAAAATGCAATTATTTTACATGAGTTTAACACTTTCAATGTTCGGAAAGCAGACACAATAGGTACTTAAACAATCACCGTATACCAATATTGCTCATTGGACAGGGAATAAGAAAGTACGTCATAACTAAACTAAACTAAACTAAACTAACTAATGTTAACTAACTAACTTAATGTTACCTGTTGTTGATTCAGTGGTGTTAATGCTTTGAGAATATATTTTAATGTAACAGTTATACTCTGTAAGTATACCAAATTACCTAGTAGATATAATTATGTAAACAATACAGTTTAAAGTTCATTGATGTGAATAAAGTTTTTATTTATTTAATTTTATTTAACTAACTATGACTAACTAGGTCATACAAGTCAGCTAATAATATCGCAGCAGACCAAGACGGTTATTTGTGTAGCCAGTGCCTCAGCACGTGTTCGTCTCGATGAATGAAAGAAATCCCGTGCAGTGAAGTTACGTGTCGGCTCCTTGTCTTGAACTGCACGTTGCAGAAACAGCTGTTGCTGGCGGAGGCCGAGACTACGTAATGCGTTGGTTGTATCTGCTTTCAATTGTTTCTATTTGTAAAGAAAATGTTGCCCCAATGTTTGCACTGAGATTTATTCTGTCATGGGTGCGTTTACGGTTTTACAGATACAAACTAAAGTCAGTTTCTTTAGAATTTTCATATTTCATAATGATGAGCAGAGACTACCCTTATTTTTTTTGGTGATTTTAAAGTAGGGGTGTATAATACATAGCTCTGTAAAAAAAAACGGGTTGCGTCGGGGGACATGTGGGGGGAAATGTTCATTATGAGTTAACAGTGAAGTTTTTTCGCAGTTCCCCGGCGGCCCAGCGCGCTACGATGCTAAAGAAGCATAGCTTCAAAAATCTTAATTATAAAACCTACATAACCAGCCTATTACTGCCCCACTTCTGGGCCCGGGCCTCTTCTCAGAACGAGGATTCAGGCCTTATTCTACCACGTGGCCTGGTGCTGGTAGGCGGACTACACACACCGTCAGGAGCTTTAGAAGCACTGATGGTAGGTGTGCAGGTTTCGTCACAAAAAGTTGGTAATCTTTTAAGAAAAAGTACCGCAATCATATCTGTAATTTTAGTAAATGTAATTTTAATTAATTAAATATACATATAAAAAAAAATATATATATATATTATTTAAATATATATATATTATTATTTTTGTATTTTTTTTTAATTTTTGTAATTTCTACCCCTATATAACCTTATTCTTAGTTTATACTAAACCTCTTAAGGGGCCATTGTACTCATCATTATGAAGAACTTGTACTATGGTAGTCCTATGACCCAGAAATCGTGAAAAAAAAAACTGCTGTTCCCTACATTTTGTCGATCTATGTGAACACAAAGAATGATGGTCAAAAGCCGTTTTTTTCGCGATTTCATGGTTGGTTCCATAGTAAAAGTTGTTCATACTGATGAGTACAATGACCCCTTAAGAGTATTTCGGTTATTTCAATTTCACGTTGTATATTCAACAAAATCTATACAATGTAAACAAAGTTAAAAATTCCATGAAGTAACAAATGACGTCCACAGTAACGCAATAACTATAGGTCATTAAATTAGTCTCATATAGCTTCACCCATTATTCAGATACATGGTACGCTGCTAACAACCCAACTTTTGACCTTAACCCGAGGTTAAAGGTGACTTCGTTATCAGGAAACTTTAAGCCTAGCTGGGAAAACATCTATTCATCAGTTTCAAGAGAATTCCGGATATTTCTAAAACGCTTTTATTTATGCTGACGTTTGAAAATATTTTATGAAAATAGAGATAAGTCTCCTGCTGATTTTGAAGTGTAAGTTTATTCAATAATTTAAAGGAACCCAAATTCGCTGTGTCTACGTTAACTACAATGGAGATCCTGAGACCAACGTCCGGCTCATCAGCCTATTACAATCTCTCAGCCAACAGCAATTTGGGTTTTGGTCCGTGATAGATAGGTACCCAATTAAACTGTTTTCCATGTCATTTAATAATATGAATACGAAGCTACGCTGGAGAGCGCACGTCAAGAAGAAAAGAAAAGAGCTGGAAATACGATATAAATAAAAAAATGATAAAAATACGATGGAAATAAAAAAATGTACTGGCTCCTTGGCAGACATTCACCGTTGTCAGTACACAACAAAATATTACTATATAAACAAATTTTAATGCCAATATGGACATATGGTATTCAGTTGTAGGGCTGTACCAAACAGAGTAATCGTCAAATCATCCAACGATTCCAAGACAAAGTACTGAGGGGCATCGTCAATGCGCCCTGGTATGTTAGAAATTGCGATCTCCACCGGGACCTAGAAATGGACTTCGTGAATATAATTATTAAAAAATACGCAGAAGCTCATGAACATAGGCTTCATCATCACGTGAACATCGAGGCAATACAGCTCCTCGACAACACGGATTTAACAAGAAGACTCAAAAGGAAAAAAGTTAGTTTATGAGTAGTTAGTGAGAGTGCAAAACAATAACGGTCTTACCACAAAAGATTTAACCACGTCTTAGTTATGCGTCCGACAGATGTTTCAGAAAATTGTTACTACAAATCCACGTCTTTCACTCGCCTTGAGTTAAATACGCTGCCGCTGCGTGCTTAAATTAAACAGCCAAGAACCTATGTTTTAAAGTGTCTCGCCCTTGTCTAACCCCTAAAATTCGCTTGTGGTCATTTCATAATTTTGTGATAATAATGTATTAGTTATGATTTGAATGTTATTAGTGGCTGTAGTTTTATCAAACGTTAATTTGAACAAAAAAAATATTATTTTGTGCTCCAAAGTCTTTTTATTAATACAAACAACTTTATAAGCCTACAAAAGTACTTAATTTACATTTTTATTAATTATTTTTTTACTAAAATGAAACATTTCACGCCAAAATATATTTGTTTCATCAAATCAGATCTACCTGCAACTGGCTGCATTGAAACCTTTCCTGGGGTTTACCGTATTGCATAAAAAAAGGTAGCGCCTAAGAGCACGGAAACAAAGCTCGCGCGCAGTAGGGGTGCGTGCGTCCTTTGTTTCCGTGCTCTGAGAGCAGTGCCTAAGCAAACAGATGTTAGACATCGTTTTGTGGTAAAAGAAAAGAAACACTCGGTCACTGCGCATTTAACTTTTAAACGCTGTCTCGCCAAACACGCATCGAAAGCTTGTTTTAAATTATTTTTGTGGTAAGACCCTAAGTGCTAAAAAGAACACATGAACAAAGTGTCTTCACCTTAATTAGAAACTAAGGAAAGTGTTATAGGACGCATTCTTAGAATTGTAATTGTTTAGAAGTTCAAGTTAAAATTAAATTACTTATTAGCCTTAACCGCTAGATTGTAATATAAATAAAGCAGAAGCTATATCAAAAAAAAAAAAAAAAAATTAATAATATGGTCAGAGACCGACCTTTAAAAGGGCTCTATTCCTGAATCAGTCTCACGTATCTTACTAATATTATAAATTTGAAAGTATGGATGTTTGTTGGTTTGTTTGTCCTTCCATCACGTTGAAACGGCTGAATGGATTTTGATGAAACTTGTAAAGGAACATTACCTCTCTGTATACATTTTTATTTTATTGAGATGTTGCTACACTGGTATATACACGTATTTTATTTTGTTTATTTAAGAATACTATTTGTTGTTAGATTTGTATACATTGTATATATTTGGTATGTACGTGGGACACTCAGAAAGTTTTGCGAAACTAAAAAAAATTGTTCTATACGTACATATATTTTTATCAAATCTTTTCAAAGTACTTTCCACCAGCCTCTATACAAAGATTCATGCGCCTAAACCAGTTTTCAAAACACTTTTTCCAGTCCGCCGCAGACACCTTGTTTACAGCCTGCTCGAACGCAGCCAGCGCATCTTCCGGCGACGAAAATTGTATCCCTTTGAGCTGATTTTTTATTTTTGGGAATAAAAAGAAGTCACACGGTGCTAGATCAGGGCTGTAAGGAGGGTGACCCAGGAGTTTGACTGGCGTGCTGTCCAGGAAGTCCCTCGTTTTGAGTGCGGTGTGCGCAGGTGCATTGTCGTGGTGGAGCAGTAGCCCGCGGAGCCCTGTGTTTGGTCGCTTGTTGCTTATAACAGAGAAAACTTCTGGCAAACATTTGGTAGTATACCATTCGGCATTAATGCTTCTTTGATCCCGTAAGGGAATTGATACCAAGTGGCCAGTCAAATTAAAAAAGCTAGCGATCAAAATCTTACCCCCGCTTCTAGATCGCTTCACTTTGGTAGGCGTTGGCTCATTTTGAAACACCCAAACAGTCGACTGGCGCTTGGTTTCTAGGTCGTATTGATAAATCCAGGACTCATCACCTGTAACGATGTCGTAAACACGCCGAGACGAGCCTGCTTCAAATTTGTTAAGCATATCACGGCACCATTCCACCCGGGCCTGCTTCTGAGCATCGGTGAGGTTGTGCGGCACCCAGCGTGATACTATCCTCCTCACGCGAAGATGGCTGTGTAGAATCTCGTGAACGCTTCCCGATCCAATCTTCAATATGTGTTGAATCTCCTGATATGTAATTCGCCTATTGTCTTGGATTAAATTTTTCACTGCTAGCACGTTTTCTTCGGTAACAGCCGTCAAAGGGCGACCGCTTCTTTCGTCATCCCCCAAAGTTGGTCGACCGCGCTTGAATTCGTTATACCAACGATACACGGTTGCCTTGGAAGGGCCTTCATCCATGAATGCCATTTGAAGTCTATCGTACGATTCATCCGGTTTCAGGCGACACTTGAAATCGTATAAAATCATAGCTCTAAAATGTTCCCGGCGCAGATCCATATTTCAGTGAGACACAATACTTTGAATTAACTCGCAAAAAATGTGGAGGGAAATTTTGAAATTGGAACTTACTTATTTTTACTTATAAATAATCATATTTTCGAAAAACATTATAACTGGCCAGTCTCCCATATATAAAAACTTTTTTTCGCAATACTTTCTGAGGGGCCTGGTATTTATGGATATATATTAAAATTTATTTTCTATATTTATACATGTAATATTTTCTATGATAGGTAAATATTTATTTATTTATTATATTATATATTCCGTGGTGTAGGTTCCGTGTGGTGCCGGACGTAAAGAATTGCACCACCCTCTCTCTTCTCATGGGTGTCGTAAGAGGCGACTAAGGGATTCACCAGAGGATGGGCAGCAGCGTTCTCTGAGTATTTAAATAACCAACTGCGATCGCCAACCCGCCTTCCAAGCGTGGCGATTAGGGCATATCCCCCCCCTTTGGGGGCCTTTGTCCAGCAGTGGACGTCTTTCGGCTGAAATGATGATGATGATGATAAATGAAATTTCTGTATTCTAGAATTATTCTAATACCATTAAAAAAATGAAATATTTGTACGCCGAAAACGGCAGAATATGATGGATCAATTTTTTTTTGTAACAACTGTATTGTACCATATTCTGACAAATAAATTATCTATCTATGTATCTATCATTGCAGTCCAGTATCTCAGTGACCTGGTTCCAACGACCCTCGTAGACAACCGTCATGCCTACGACCTAACGGAAAAATGTCTCTATCTCTCCAAATAGATACTAGATGGGGCCTGATAAGAATGATAAAGGCGGGCTCCAGGCTTAACATCTTATGTGGGCTTACTTGAGATGTGTCTTAACATAAATATTTTGAGTTACAGACCTTGGGGGACCTTGATATGTGTATTACTTAACAATATTGTTGACGTTTGTTGGAACATGTTTCATCATCTTTATCACATTAGATAGACGGTCTCTTCACGGAGAATTCAGTGGCGCTTCTACCAGTAAAAAAGTTATTACTCGCTGAGTACAAAATTGATCGAAAATCTGGTTGTACAGAATTAGAACCTATTAACTCTGTTAAATAGTTCGCTGTAGTTGTAGTTAGAAAAAGTGCCAAAAGTGGCCGATTTCGCATTTTTTCTATCTGCAACTACCTACGGCGAAATAGATTTTACCTAGTTAATAGTTTCTGAGTAAATTAACAATATAGTAGTGATTTGAAGGACATGACCAAGTGCTTATCCTTCTAGAAGTGGATACAACATGCAAGAGATAGATACACTCAAGAGATTACCCGAAATTAAATTACAATTGTGTTCAAGGTAAACCTCAGCGGTGACAGATTTCTGTATAAAAACCGACCAAGTGCGAGTCGGACTCGCGCAGTAAGGGTTCCGTACCTCTCAACGACCTGATACCCCATAAAAACGAATTTAATTTACGAGAGTTTACCAAAAGACATCAACGCACAGTGTACGAAATATGCATTTTTGCATGTCTTTCTTACGCTGGTACCACCACATATGTCTATGTTTGTCTTATTTTTAGTATTTGTTGCTAAACTACATAATATGCACTATAATCTGACCAAGTTTGACGCCTGTATATATTACCGTTTTGAAGATAGAGCAGGAACAAAAACGTTGAAAAAAATGCATGTTTTTTGATGTTTCTTGTATGGGGACTCCCTTTGGTTTTAGACTTTTTTTGTTTTTAGTATTTGTCATGATACACCTCATAGCAACACATATTCTGAGAAAATTTCAACCGGTTACCTATTACGGTTCAAAAGATACAGCCCTGTGACAGACAGACGGACGGACGGACGGACAGCGTAGCGAGAGTAATAGGGTCCCGTTTGGAACCCTTCGGGTACGGAACCCTAAAAATGACCGACGCGTTGAAAATATCAAAACGATTGCTGTTGTAGGTACAATGAGCACATACGGTACATGGGTGAATGTTGGCCGTAGTTGGTGCGAAATGAAGGAATATGAAATGTTTGTCTATTTTCGACACGACTACCGGAGCGTGGTACCGAGAGTTGAAGTTTCTCAAGTATATCTGGACTATCGATGACTCCCCTTCAACACTTTAGATAGAAGCGCCATATCAGCTACATTGTGTTAGGAATTATAAGAATAACATTATTATTTGAAGAAATATGTAAATTTAATTACATTAGTATAATTAATGAAGTACAATTTATTTATTTATTTTCCGCTTGGCAACATTGATTTTACGCGCATAGATACCCCACTACGAATTCGTAGTGGAGGGGATTAATAATGTCTTAACATCGGAGAGACATTGCAGAGTCAATATTGCCACGGCAGCCGGATTAGACGGACGACTAGTACCCGAAGTACTTACTAGTACTAAGCACATACTGTGTAAGATCGTAATATACTGTTCAAAAGAAAATTAAGGTATGTACAATGTTATAATAAAACAAAGTTTAACCGGATTAAATCGCGTATATTATTTAAATTGGTTTCCCTGACGTTTCGAAAGCTTTGCAGCATTTTGTGGTCGCAGGTAGACTAAGATGACAAGCGTCGTTACAAATATTTCTAAAAAATTATTTTAATCTACCGTACAATATTATTAATTAAAATCGTTTCGATGCACGCAGTAATCACTCACAATATCATTATCTTTTACAGTGTTGCGTGCTGTTTGGGACTTAATGTATGTACAATGTTTAAATAACGATATATCTGCAAAACTGTTGGTGGTGTGACGAACTGTTGGGGAAAATAAAGATTTCAATATTAATTCGGTGTTTTCCTTTCAATTGTTATCTATAGTCTTTACCATTTCCATCATATTATCTTGATCCGTGTGCCTGACCACGGGGCCGGCAGCGTGCTCAAAACTCTTGTTGCTTATAACAGACGGCACGTGGTCTGGACGCCGCCGCTCCGGCCGGTCCGGTTACGAACCGTCGGTTTTTATCAGCTGTAATAGTAGTCGATGACGTTTTGAGTAGCTTGCTACTGGCTGTTGAGGATGGAAGTATGTGTACGTGCAGTGGCGAAACGATCGGCTTCTGCGCTAAGGGTCGCTGGTTCATTTCTAAAACGCAACACATTAAAATTCAAATGTATTTTTTATTTCAAATAAAAAATTAAAAGTGAGAATATTGCTAAAAAGAGTTGCCATAGTATGTAGGAGCTTCTTCTTCTATCGTTTCGACATGAGCTACATAATGATAATAGAATGAACATAAGTGTTTGTGTTGGTCTGGGTGTTTCTTATGTATTATAAGTATGTATTTACAAAAAAAAAGTACATAAGTATTATATCCATTGTCTAGTACCCATATTACAAGCTCTGCTTAGTTTGGGAGTACATGGTGCTGTGTAAAAATGTTTAAAAAAAAAAGCTCAGTCAGCAGGTTTGTAGTGGGGCTGACTGTCCAAGGTACGCCAGACAATCAATTAAATTTCGTCACTCGTGGAGGCTCTTTTAATGCACCCCATGTAATGTAGGAGCCGACCTGTCCTGACAGACGGCACCCGTTCACGAGCATGACGCGAGCATCAGCCATCCCTTAACTCAACCATATTGAAGGGAACTTAACTACAAATATTGATGTGATCCACACTTCCACAGATCGTTGTTCCGGGTCTGTGTGTTTTTTCACTATACGAAGAAATCTTAGTGTTAAATTGAAGACAGTTGCCGATCTATTTTGAGCATTCATTCAATCTGATTCAAACCGCGGCTTTTACTTGCCATACGTTAAATCCCTGATTACTCCATAAAAAAGTTAGCTTTAATAAGTTCATAAATTAAGAACGAGTTAATGTTGAGACAGGTCGTGACCTTTCTCTGACCTTTTCGGAATAGAAATAGTTTCTTTTATATAGCTAGAATACAATGGTCCTTGGAGTCAGCTCACTACAGTAAGGTGAAGGTTACATTACACTGCATTTTCTGTGATTTAATTCCAACTGAAACGATCTCTTGGCATTAACACCAATTTACTTAATTGTTAAACTATGGTTACGGGACTTTTCGCGAAACCATAGTTTATATGAGTGAAATTCGCGAAAGTCTAAATTTTTTTTTTCTTAATTTTCTTGCGTTTGGCCGCTACGATAGTGCGGTCGACGATGGTACACGCTTGTCCGGTTAAAACCTATTCACTCGAGACTTGAAGACTATATCTCGCGGAATAAAAAGTAGCCTATAATATAATAATTTCTTAGGTTTTCACGATCACTACACATTATAATAAAACAAGGGGCTCGTGGCTAAGAAGCAAGCGTGTGGATTGTATGATCTGCAAGGTTAAGCTGCACTAGCCGCGGTCAGTCTGTGGTTGGGTAACCGTTTCGTTACACATCGAGACCCCTTCGTGCCTCGGAGAGCACGTAAAAAGCCGTCGGTCCTGCGCCTGATCTCTCTCCGGTCGTGTCAAATTGCCGTCCCATCGGATTATGAGAGTGAGGGAATAGAGAGTGCACCTGTGTTTGCGCAAGACTGGTGCCTAAACTAGACTCGAGGCCTGTATTTCAGGACACCAGGTCTCCACCATTCAAAATTTGGTACATTTTATTTCTATACAGTGTTAGTAAGATTAGTATAATGGTGTGTCGGTGTGAGTGAGGTGGGGGTGTGTTAGTGGGTGTAATAAGTGAGGGTACTGTTAATTAGATTCCTGAGTGTGAGTTAATAATGTTGTAAGTATATGTCCCGCGCTTCTGCGCCATCTGGCTAGTCTCCATTGAGATTGGCCGCCGTGACCGAAATTCAGCCGGGAGGACATTATTATTGTAATAAAACAAGTTTAACCGGATAACATTGCGTATATTTATATAGTATTTAAATTGGTGTTCCCGAGTCTTCCTGCGACCACGAACGCTGCAAAGCTTTCGAAACGTCAGGAAAACGAATTTAAATAATATACGCGATGTAATCCGGTTGAACTTGTTTTATTTTAGGGCTATAACATGTCCGGGTTATGGCCTGTGCACCAAATTCCATCCAAATCCGTTCAGCCGTTAGCGTGATTGAAAGACAAACAAACAAACATTGCTACTTTCGTGTTTATTATTCCTAGTTAATAATATAGGAGATGTTATAGGAGAGAGGGGCTCGTGGCTAAGTAATACTCGCGTGTAGCGGCAGATCTGCGAGGTTAAGCTACATCAGCTGCGGTTAGTCCTTGGATGGGTCCCTCCGTGCCTCACAGAGTACGCGATCCCGGTTGCCATACGAATATCTACGGCAGTCGTTACGAGTCAGAAGCCTGAAAGTATGACAACTGGTCTAACCTTAGGATGTCGGTATTACCCGGTAACTGTGTTGCGGGGGTCTGATGGCAATGGCTCCGTGTAGAATATTGATGTTCAGCCGCATCTGGTTAGACTGGAAGCCGACCCCAACGTAACTGGGAAAAGGCTCGGATAAGGAAAATTATTATTAATGTTATAATCACTAAAAACGTTATCGTTAATAAAATCAAGCCTCATCATTTATCAACATTACGTCACACTGATGACGGCCAAAAATGAAATGTTTCGTGTAGCCGTGACGTAGCGCTTCGTAGCCCCGCTACGCGCTACGGCACGTGCGGGCCATGACGCGGTACTACGCGGACGCGGTCCTTTTGACATTGCTACGTATTCATTTTGATTATGCAAATTATTTCATGGTTTATTTATTTTTCATATGACGATGACGTACCGAGTTGATCAAATCCGAGTCAAATGAGAAAAATGTTTGATAACAGAGTAATAGTAGTAGCTTCTTGTGCAAGAGCTGGTCCGGGAATTTGAATTTGTACTGCACAATTTCAAATTAAAAAATTCAAATTCTAATTCAAAAATTCAAATTCAAAAGTTTTAACTTCGAATAAGTATTTACATGCACTTTCAAAACATAAAGAATCTAGTTGCACGGTTTCAAAAAGTTGGTCCTATGGAGAAGAGCCGGCAAGAAACTCCACGGATAAAGTATTTTCAAGTAATACATGGTACAATTGATTTGGAAAGAATTGTATGAGAACAATGTAGGTTAATGTGTACAGTCTAACAAAGCAATTAGTATACAGGGTCGCCAGATATAGATGAAGATTTCTCAGGAAGTTATTATAGAATGATTTGATTAGGGTTTTGTATCAATACAGTTTAACTTTGTCCGTTATTAAAATGATATTTCACTCGAATACATCCATAATCTTCTGAGAAAACTTCATTTATATCTCTCTCTAATTGCATTGTTAGACTGTACTACCACCGTACTTACTTCTGCCGCCAAACAGTGATGCTTGCATTTCTGTGTTCCGGTGCTCGTAATACAGATGCCGGTGAAATTACAATCACATGAGACTTTCCATCTTCATGTCTCAGTTTGGCGAACCGACTTGCGGGTACCATTTAGGCAACAGCCTAGGTGGTATTGCAGTTGTTATGGGCAAAGGTAACCGCGTAACATCAGGTGGGCCTTTAGCTCGTTTCGCCATCCTACGACATAAAAAAAAAGTTTTCAGGACACAAACAAGTAATAATGAATGAAATTCATATAAATCGTTTATGAGAGTAGGTCGCAGGGTAATTGACAGTTCCGTCGATAACAACTGTTGAATAATAAATGATTAACCAAACACAATGGCTTCACCCATTTACTTTAATCGGAGAGCGAAGCTTATCGTTAATAAATAAATGCTAGTAATTTTCAAGCACAAAGATAAGATATACATTTTTGGGAAGAAAAATTCGCTTACGAGCCGGATTCGAACCCGCGACTCTTGGTTCGTTACACCTACAATATCGTGGTACATAATAATAAATCTATGGGTACACCAGTGCTTTATCAGAGCCACTAAACTCGGCTCGCGGTATTGAATTTAACTCCCACTTACCACAATTTATACATGCTGAAAGGTTAATTTGACGACGTCTGTGGTGTAGTGGTTCGAGTGTCGGACTGCTAATCACGAGGTCGTCACGGGTTCGATTCCCACAGGACACAAATATTTGTGTGATGAACATAAGTGTTTGTGTTTGTCTGGGTGTTTCTTATGTATTATAAGTATGTATTTACAATACAACCAACCAACCCTGAAATCGCGAAATAAATTAGTTGGTCCCTACATTTTTGTTCACTTAAACGATAAAATGTAGGGACCAGTTTTTATTTATCGCGTTTTCAGGGCTGGTTCCATAATAAAAGTTGTTTATAATGATGAGTACAATGACCCCTTTTCGGGAAATAAGCTATTACAATTTCAGTATGTATTAGATTTCGCTCCACATGCGTAAATTAAGCATAAAGGTATACAAATGAATTAAAATGTATTACCCATAGGTAAATAAATCAAGGGAGATGTGCCAAGTCGAAACAACGCTTGATGTTTCAACATGTACAAAATGATCACATCGTCGAGGGGACGCCCATAGAGTGAAGCACTGTATAATATATGATGTTTTACGCATCGCTCGCCAACTCGCCTGCCAAGCGTGGCGATTATGGCATATCCCCCCAAATTGCTTGGGGAGGCCTATGTCCAGCAGAGGACGTCTTTCGGCTGAAATGATGACGCATATGTACAATTGACAAGTTTACTAGTGTTGCAGCATACCTCTTGGTGTGCGAGAGAAAATATGAGTGTGTGCGCCATACTTGTTGTTTTTGTGTTTGTAAAATAAGTGGAAGAAAAAATGCGATACCTAAACACGTACATTTATGCATTGATGGCATATCTTCGCGATTTTGGCGGCAGAAAATGTAGCCAATAGGGTTTCGCAATTCAGCCGCAATTTTTTTCCCGCAGCTGAATTGAGTTATCCTATTGGATACATTTTTTTATTAGTTTTAAAAACCGCAACCGCAACCACACTGCATGCAGCCTCTTACAAAACTTCCCCTCAGTTCGAAAAAAATAAAACAACCTCTTCATTACTTAAAGATCTACAAAAAAGTTTATTCATCATCATCATCATTTCAGCCGAAACACGTCCACTGCTGGACACAGGCCTCCCCCAAGCATTAAAAAGTTAATTAGTATGACATTATTAACTAAGTCTGAATGTGACTTTTATCATAAAGCTTCAGACATTAAATAAAAAGGCAGCCTTTCTAATTATGTCTCATAAATCGCTCACCCGCATAATTCAGAGTCCAACCTCTATCTGACCCAAATTCACTGCATAGCCTATCTATAGACTATCAATAGCCTTTCTATAGCCGCAGGCATAAAATCTGATGACCTAGATTTAAGTTAGAACACGTATGATAATTTAGCAAGCCAAGATCAAACGTGGACGTGACGTATCGAAGGCGTGGAGGCTTAATTAACAATGGATGTGTCCTTGGTTGCCCTAATTTAGGTGTTATTTAAAGTGGTGTTAAATAAAAGTAGTGATAGCGTAGTGGTTGGCTCTGGTTGGGTCGGAGTTCGAACCCGGCCCGTACCTCTATCTTTTCGAATTAATTTGCCAATTAGAATTTGATTATTACTTGCTTTAACCTTGAAGGAAAACATCGTGAGGAGACCTGCACACCTGAGAGTGCTCCATACAGTTCTTGATTGTGTATGTAGTCCAACAACCCGCACTAGGCCAGCGTGGTGGACTAGAAGGCCAGGCATTTTTATACTGAGAAGAGGGCCGTGCTCAGTAGTAGGACAATTATGGGCTGCTTATATACATATATATATTTGTTTGATTTACACATAAGATATTCGATATTCAATTATACAATGAATTTCTAAAATATGCAAAAGAAGCGACTTCTCTCAACATTTTTAAAAATAAATTATAAATCCTTATTCTTGTTCTTCTATCGTGTCGACATGAGCTACATAATGATAATAGCTCATGCCGTGGAACACTACATAAAAAAACTGTAATCAAAATGCATACTCATAACATATTTTAACTTGGGTCACCGCCTTATAACAAGAATGCAGCGAAAATTCGCTTCTTACAAGTTCTGTTGTCAACCAACAAAATTACCTATATACTTATTTAATTCTACCCGCATCTAGTTAATGTTATTTATTACTTTTTGTTCTCATATGACTAAGTAAAGTTCTTTTACACTTCGTTTCTTATAAATCTACTTATCCTTTTCCCACGGTGACGTCACGCAAGTTGGAGCGATTCGCCACTGCGGCCATGGAGTCGTGCGTTTATGCGACAGCCGTTGGCGATACTGTGGACAGCGGTGACACTCCCCTATACGTGTGAGCTCGGTCGCCGGTAACTTTAACGGAGCGCGTGTACATGCAATATATTGGCTGGGGCAGCCGAGAGACTGCCTGTTCCACACGCCGCGCACCGTGCACGGCCCCCGCGCTCGCCTCGACCCGCACACATAGCCGCGAGCAATTTTACGAGCACACATGCTTAAGTGTCGCTTCTTGTCGTTAGTATATATTCTATGACTCCGTACAATTCAGTGCGATGCTAAAATCGTTCAGGCGTGTGTCGCTCCGACTTGCGTATCCGTGGGAGAACCGTCTTACAATTTCAAGAATACTGTGAGAACACAACCGTAAGTGTTCTAAAAGCCCACTAAGGGACCTCTTGTCAGGGGGGCAGGTAATAGCATCATAATGTTAATATTATATGTATATTGCCAAGCGTGATGACTTTTAATTGTACCAGTATACAGTATGTAACAAAAACCCTGTTGTATCTGTGAGCTACTTTATCAGAATCGATATTCATACGTAAGGACACAACTCATTTGGAAAAACTCTTTAATAAAAATAATCAAATTAAATATTAAATCATTATTAAAAGTATTGTATCACTTTCAATTTAAAATTAATAATGATTTAATTTGATTATTTTTACTACCTAACAAGGGACAAGGGAATAAAGTGATATCGTTTATAAATTGCAGCTTCGGGATAAAAGTCGGTTCAATGTCTTCTATTGCCAAGTTATCAAGCATGAACTGTAGTAGTATCATAAAGCGGTAGATACATGTTAAGTGGTGAAAGTTTACGGGATGATTTTTGATAATAATAATAAATCATTTATTTCAGATTTGTATCCATTTTGTTAGTAAAAATTGCCCTTACAACCTAATGTTAGTAAATTACAAATTTCGAATTTAATTTAATTAAGATACCTACGTAGCTTATCTATGCCACTGGAGCCTGTAAGCGTAACCAATGCTGCAGTATGGGGGCGTCCCACCTGTCCTTTATGGTATTCAAGATGCTGTTGGGGCTGTCGCGCACCCTGCTCAGAACAGAAGCGCAGCGTTTGCGCATGATTGCAAAAAAGTCGTCAGTTCGCGCGTCCACAAACATCTGTGATGCGCTGCAGTACCTCGGCAGCCCCACCAGCACCCTGAATGCATTGTTATATTGAACGCGCAGAGCGTTGTATGCCTTCTGCGTGTAACTAACCCACAGACTACACGTGTAAAAGGTTTGACAGTATGCCTTAAAAAGAGTAACCTTTACTTGTTTTGTACATCGTGCAAATCTGCGGGCCAGCATATTGCATCGGACAGCCAACGCCCTGCGCTCACGTTCCAAGTCAACATTATCATTGAGGTCTTCAGTCACCCAATGGCCCAGATATTTAAAACAACCTTCACTTTTCGGAATACTCCCTTTTCACAACTTTAGTTAACTTTACAGCGATGATCTCCAATAGATGCTATGAAACACTTAAATACTTATTGCAAAAAAATTGTTAATTTATTAGTTATGGAAGAGTGAAGTCTACTCATACAGACATTGTTTGCTTAAAAGGGGACTTAAAACACTAGGTTTTATACTACAATACTCGTTTGAGAAAATAATTTATTTTGTGTTATTTTGTAAAACGCACATGGTGCTAATATTTATTCAATGACGCCAGCGCCACTCCTACATTACGTAAGTAAAGTAATTATTTACATTTATAATGAAAACAGCGCCTACTAATGAATTATGCTAACACTTCTAATCTTATCGCGACATGTTTTAATTAAATCTAAGTTATTCAGTTATATTGTGTGTCCTAGTTTATACGTTTAATATCGAATTGGCCTATGTCCAGCAGTGGACGTCTTTTGGCTGAAATGATGATGATGATGAGTGCCTGATATCACTTCACGATTGAGGTTGGGATGGACGCAACTTCGCCCGCGAAGCACAAGTATTCAGCATAACCGATTTGCATGGATCTTATACAGGATGCTGATGTAATCACTTGCAGGACTTATAAGGGAATGAGTATTGACGTCATAAAAAATATAAAAGAATTATCTAAACTTATACTTATAACAATTAGCACTGTAATGCCATAAGAGTGGCGCGGCGGGCGAGGCCTTTGTGCGCGAGCGCTCGCCAGCTACAATACAATACAAATCCTCTTTATTGCACAACAAGATTATATTAATTTCTTAAATAACTACTTATGCGCTAGTGTACAACTGGCGGTCTTATCGCTCCACGGCGATCTCTTCCAGACAACCACAACAGCTACTTCGGATGGTCGCCAATAAATATTGGCTAGAAGCAATTTAATGACAGGTGGGCCTTTAGCTCGTTTCGCCACCCTATATTATAAAAAATAAAAAATAGTTTCTTGAGACCCGGAGCTATGGCCCACGGACACGTAATGTGTTAGGTACTATAACTGTGGTCCTTACATTCTAAAAAGTTTTATATTTCAATATTTTTTTATTTCTTTCTTTCTCTTTTTCGAGCCATTTTCACACACTGCTCGGAAAGACTACTGGAATTTGCATGCATCTCTATCCTAAGAGCTGGTTACAAGGTAAATAAATAAATATTTTTGGGACATTTTTACACAGCACATCTAGTCCCAAACTAAACAGAGTTTGTGCTATGGGTACAAGACAATGGATATAATAAAAATAAAAATAAAAAAAACGTTTATTGCATATAAATTTAAAACATAGGCACAAGAAATTGAACTCTTGAATTCCAAACTAAGTAGAACTTGTATTATGGAAGTCAAGGCGCTCTCTATCAGAAGTAATTATTACAATAACGCGAGGAAAGGATGCATGCAGAACGAAAAATAATAATAATTAATTTTAGGTTTTACAAAAACAAATAGAAACATAAATTTTAGATCATAACAGAAATTTTATGATACGTAACTAAAGGGTGTGGTGTGATAAGGTGTGTAGAGTGTGACGGTTTATATAGGGTGTGAGTGTGTATGTGATGTGTAGTGTGGGCGTTTTGGGTGGTGTCTGTAACAGTGGAATGTGTTCGATGTGAGATTATGACGGAGGTTTTAGTAGTGCCTCAATTTCTTCATAATTTAAGCTCATCAACCATTCAGTCATAGTAGACTTCACTTTATATTTAATCAGGTGATAGATTTGAAGTTTTTTATTACATTGGTTGTACATGTAGTTAGATATGACATTAAAATGCGATTATAATATAATATATACTTTTTTTTTTGTAAATACATACTTATAATAATGATAAATGAAAATGTAATTTATTTACTTAATGTGACTTATAATAATTACTATTATCAATAAATAACTATGAACTATGAACTATGTTACATAAAAAACACCCACATCAACACAAACACTTATGTTCATCACACAAATATTTGTGTCCTGCGGGAATCGAACCCACGACCTCGTGATCAGCAGTCTGACCCTCGAACCACTAGACCACAGACGTTAGTATATATTCTATGCCACAGACGTCGTCAAGATGCGCTGCGGTTCCGCGCCTTAGCGATGTGTCAAACACAGAAACCCACGCGGCGCGCCACGTTGTCACAACGCACTAGTGTGGCATAACATGGATACGCATCTTGTGGACTTAGCTATTTCGGGAATATAAGGTAATCTATTTCTCGTCCTCCGCACGTAAAAAGTCTGATAATTAATAAGTTTTTTAAATGTATTGGGCTTACGCTCTTCAAATTCATCGTGACCACCAACTTTTTAATATTATTAATTAACAACTCAATAAAGAAGGTCGTATACTTGTCTATAATAAAAATGACTTCTCGATGACGTACATTTAACGAAGGTTCTTCTGACATACAGTTATAAGGAAGACAGTTTTTGTATAATTTTAGAGATTTCCTCTCAAACTGTTATTTTATAGTAACATCAAAATATCTTCCGCATTTGAGATAATATTTGCACGGATTCTGTAGAGGTAAGTGAAGACGACGTTGTTGTTTCGAGGTCATAACCTTAACATTTATAAATCATTGTTGACTTGATGATAAAAATTTGCACGTCGTAGTCATTGCTATCCATAGACTTATATATTGTTGTGATCTATTAGAATTTACTTTAATTATTTTATAATTTTTAACGCATTTACGCACGCGAAGTAAAATCTAACGATTTAAATTGTGTTAGAAAAATTCGCTCACGAGCAGGATTCGAACCTGCGACTCCTGGCTCAGTACGCCAGTGCTTTAGCCACTAAGCTACAGTGAACACTGTTCGTGGTAAGACGTACCAAAGTGGAGGTTAAATTCGATACCACGAGCAGTGTTCACGGTAGCTTAGTGGTTAAAGCACTGGCGTATTGAGCCAGGAGTCGCAGGTTCGAATCCTGCTCGTGACCGAATTTTTCTTTCCACAATTTAAATCGTTATTTATTTTAAGATTCCTCTACTCATTAAAACCCATCGATGACCTGAAGAAGTCAGTTTAGACGGGATGTGGAAGTCAGAGGAGGGTGTTGTAGTGTTACCCGGATCAATGCCCTGGGATCTGGAGGCGAGGGACCTTGCGCTGAGGTATCATCAGCGTGAGGACCCACCTGATCGGAGCGAGGTCCACCAGATCCTAGTGGCTGAATGGGAGGAGCGACTTGCGCAACCCAGCGCGGGGTACGCCGCAATAGCGGCGGTAAGGCCCGTCATGGAGGAGTGGATGGAGAGGGGCTATGGCGCCCACACTTACTGGCTGACGCAGATACTCTCGGGGCACTGTTGCTTCGGGAAGTATCTGTGTCGCATAGGCCGGGAGCCGACTCCCGAGTGTCATTACTGCGGGAGCTGCCTTGAGGACACGGCGCAGCACACACTGGCGGAATGCCCAGCTTGGGCCACGCAGTGCCGTGACCTTATCACTGCAGTAGGCAGCAGCGATCTCTCGCTTCCGGCCGTTGTTTTGGCTATGGTCGGTAGCGAGAACGCTTGGGAGGGCGTCGTTTCCTTTTGCGAGGGGTTTTTTTTTTTTTTTTTATGATGTATAGATCTGCTCTTGACCACAATCTAGACAGCTTTGTCAGGATGTGGTCGACGATGGAGCGAGCAAACCTATTAGGTGCCGATTCACTCCAGCTTTAAAGGCGTTAGGGTTATAAGTGCCCGGAAAGATGATAGATGCTCGATAAGGAGGCGGCGGAGAGGGTTCGAGAGGCAACGACCTCTCTCCCCACCCGCAGAAGAGGGACCGCTTCGCAGGGGGGCGTACGCCGTCCTCCAGCCACCCTAGGAGTGGGCCAGCGGGCGGCGGACTCGGGGTAGCCCGCCGCCCGATCAGTCAAGGCCCGTGATGTTGGCGCGTCGTGTTCCGCGCGCGCCAGTCAAGAGAAGGGTGCGGCCGATGATGTCGCACGGGGAGAAGGGGCTCGCCTACTAGTGAAGAGCCGGGACCTGCCGGGGATGGTTAGACGACTATAAGTTTCCCACGCCCCCGGTCAATGGTTGGAAGAGGAAAACCGTGGTGGTTTTAGTCGGTAAGAGTCCGACACTGGCTCCGCCTTCCCCGGGTGGAGTGCGTCCATGAGGATTTCCCCACGTAAAAAAAAAAGGTGTTGTAGTGTAAACTTGGGAGCCTTCGTCCAGCAGTGAACTGCGATAGCTATCATTGTTGTTGTGCCTTGCACCACTCTGAACCTTTGATGCATACATTACGAGCCCAGGTTGTTCTTTACGCATGAGCTCTGGGCTCACAAGCCCCTGCGACACCAGACCATTTGATGAACAATAAAATGTTATGTACGCTAACATCACATTACGTTGTAACTTTTCAAATGTTAAAATAAAAATTGTAACTATACTGTTTTAGTGTTAGAAACGAAGTAAAACAATATTTTTGGTATAGGTGGAACGGAATGAATATATTAATTCTTAAGCTAATCTTATATACAATATTGGAAGCACAAGTTACTATTCTAAAGCCATCTAATATTTATGAACAGCCAATCAGAACATAGCTAATAATATTTACAAACATGTGTGCATGCTTCTACACTGTAGTTATTTAATCCAGTTGATAAACCAAATTTCTGTTAAAGGATAAAATGTATACTAAAATACCTAACCAGGGCTGAGGACGGCCCTGCTCCACATTGTCAATAAGATCTTGTCGACAGATTCGGTTTGTTATCTCGTTTCGTCTATAATTCACGTAACAAGAGAAAAAGAGATAACAAACCGGATCGGTCGACAATAGACAAATGTTTATCGAAAATCTTCGAATCGGGGAATGGATTAGGCCCAGTAGGGCCCAGTATCCACCAGAGCGGAGAGCAGAGGATATGTGTCGTAAACAATAGTACGTGGGACACTCAGAAAGTTTTGCGAAACTAAAAAAAATTGTTCTATACGTACATATATTTTTATCAAATCTTTTCAAAGTACTTTCCACCAGCCTCTATACAAAGATTCATGCGCCTAAACCAGTTTTCAAAACACTTTTTCCAGTCCGCCGCAGACACCTCGTTTACAGCCTGCTCGAACGCAGCCAGCGCATCTTCCGGCGACGAAAATTGTATCCCTTTGAGCTGATTTTTTATTTTTGGGAATAAAAAGAAGTCACACGGTGCTAGATCAGGGCTGTAAGGAGGGTGACCCAGGAGTTTGACTGGCGTGCTGTCCAGGAAGTCCCTCGTTTTGAGTGCGGTGTGCGCAGGTGCATTGTCGTGGTGGGGCAGAAGCCCGCGGAGCCCTGTGTTTGGTCGCTTGTTGCTTATAACAGAGAAAACTTCTGGCAAACATTTGGTAGTATACCATTCGGCATTAATGCTTCTTTGATCCCGTAAGGGAATTGATACCAAGTGGCCAGACAAATTAAAAAAGCTAGCGATCAAAATCTTACCCCCGCTTCTAGATCGCTTCACTTTGGTAGGCGTTGGCTCATTTTGAAACACCCAAACAGTCGACTGGCGCTTGGTTTCTGGGTCGTATTGATAAATCCAGGACTCATCACCTGTAACGATGTCGTAAACACGCCGAGACGAGCCTGCTTCAAATTTGTTAAGCATATCACGGCACCATTCCACCCGGGCCTGCTTCTGAGCATCGGTGAGGTTGTGCGGCACCCAGCGTGATACTATCCTCCTCACGCGAAGATGGCTGTGTAGAATCTCGTGAACGCTTCCCGATCCAATCTTCAATATGTGTTGAATCTCCTGATATGTAATTCGCCTATTGTCTTGGATTAAATTTTTCACTGCTAGCACGTTTTCTTCGGTAACAGCCGTCAAAGGGCGACCGCTTCTTTCGTCATCCCCCAAAGTTGGTCGACCGCGCTTGAATTCGTTATACCAACGATACACGGTTGCCTTGGAAGGGCCTTCATCCATGAATGCCATTTGAAGTCTATCGTACGATTCATCCGGTTTCAGGCGACACTTGAAATCGTATAAAATCATAGCTCTAAAATGTTCCCGGCGCAGATCCATATTTCAGTGAGACACAATACTTTGAATTAACTCGCAAAAAATGTGGAGGGAAATTTTGAAATTGGAACTTACTTATTTTTACTTATAAATAATCATATTATCGAAAAACATTATAACTGGCCAGTCTCCCATATATAAAAACTTTTTTTCGCAATACTTTCTGAGGGGCCTGGTATTGTCGTAAATATAGGATTGCGTTGAAGCTAAGCAGAGAGATGTGAAAATAATGCAATCTTATTGGTTGTTTGAGATATCTCCTGTCCACTTTGATAGATTACGGCCCTTACAGGTACTCTCATTCTTCGAAAAATAAAGTTTAGTCCAAGCTCTCATACGCCTAAACTGTTGATTAACTGTCTTGTTTAAAGACTCAAACGAGAAGGAATCGCGTATCACGAGAAGGTATAATCTGGTGGTCTTCAAGGCACGAGTTAATAATTATTTCGCTAGGCAAGCGTGAACTATCGACCAACTCTTAATATCAGATGAGGTGGTGGTCAAACTCAAGTCCAATTTATAAAAAAAAACAATTAGCTCAGTGTTTCGAAGTCCATTCCTAAATAAAACAGGCGTAGGTATTCTAAGAAGTCAAACGATCTTGAAATGTGTCAAAGTTTTCTTACCATTCAATATTATATTCTATAACTCTTATATTACCTACTTATGCAAATAGTCATAGTAAATAATATAATAATCTCTCATTATTCAAATCCAGGTCATTAGATCACATTACTCAGGTAATGTCTGGATTATTCTGACGACCTTTTAGCTGTATTCTCCAGAGATTTGGTAAGGGACTAAGCACATTTATACGGAACGTACCCTAATCAAATCCTATTGTAATTCATTGCTGGACATAGGTCTCTCCCAAAAGGCAAGAGTGATTGTTGTTGCTACGAAGTACGTAATAAGTTTGATGTGTGTAGATTTAGATTTTCTGTATGACGAGAGGAGCGGAGAAATATCCTTTATTATATCCTACTAATATTATTAATGAGAATGTTTTTAATAAATATGTTTGGATGTCTGTTAATCAATCACGCTGAAACGGCAGAACTGATTTAGATTAAATATGGCACAAAGATAGGCCAGATTAAATTAGAGGCTACTTTTTATACCGATAAAATTGACTATTCCCCGGGGATGCGCAATATTTTTTTCCGTGATAAAACGAATTATGCTAAAGGCGCGTGCAGTCTAGTGTTTAATATTATCGCATCAGTGTAAACGCAGCCTTAGGCTATCATTATCATCATCAGCCCATTACTGTTCCATTGCTGGGCGCGAGTTTCATCTCAGAATGAGAAGCTTAGGTTAAAGCCTTAGTCCACCACGCAGGCCTTTTTTTTTGTTTTTATGTGGAAATTTGTGGAAATCCGCATGGATAATTTACGTCTGGGGATGGCGGAGGGGTATGTTGGACTCTAACCGACTAAAACCACACTGTGGTCGTACTCTGTACAAAATAAAGGAGCTCCGGGAACTCCATTGAACGGCGCCGGTGCCCCTCTAGTGCTATGCCTCTGGTACGTCCCGGGAAAACCCCATATACCACGCTGGCCTAGTGCGGGTTGGCGGACTACACTCACCATCGAGAGCTGTATGGAGCACTCTCAGACGTGCAGGTGTTCCTTCACCGTTAAAGCAAGTGATCATCAAATTCTGATCCACACACTGAATTCGAAAAGTCAGAGGTGCGGGCCGGGTTCGAACTCAGACCCTACCGCTAGGCTATCACAGCTTTTTAGGGTTCCGTAGTCAACCAAAGAACCTTTATGCTATACTGATGTCAAAAACTGTCAATTATTGTTTCTTTAATGGGAACTTTTACACAATTCGCAACATTAATTTTAATTACGATTAGTTTATTCAATTATTTTCAAGAGTGACTCTACTGGTATGACTGCTAATTAGATGGGTAACATAATAATCTTTATCTATTCATTTCAACGGCTGCTCGCAACTCATCGATTAAGTAATCGCCGGGTGCATCGCGTGTAAACGAGTTTGACATTTAGCTGAATATCGTGCTCTATACACCCCATAAATCGGTTCATAAATAAATTATTCAGCATCAGAATGAAATAAATATCATTATCAATTTACTTCTACAATACAGAACTGCAAGAAGCTATGTCCGATCGCAGCGCAACAGAACAGCAATAAAAAAATAGGCACAAAATGCAGCAGTTATTTATTTATTTAATTAATTCACAAAAGTGATATTAATGTGTACCAACGCCACAAGGTATTTTTTACCACTAAAAGAGAAACGAACCGAATGACAAAAAAAAATGTTAATAAAAGATATTTGTGATAGTAATATCATCAAGTGATAATACAATACAATACAAATTCTCTTTATTGCACAACAAGATTACATTAATTTCTTAAATAACTACTTATGTGTTAGTGTACAACTGGCACTGGCACTGGCAACTGGCTGGATTGATAATAATAGTTATAAAGGCACTTAAACGAAATGGCAGATGAAACAAATAGCTGACATAGATAAATACGCACCCATCTTTATAGCGGCTGTGAAGTTAGCTCTGCGGAGCGCCCCGCACCCCGATTGACACCCGCGCGCTCTAAATTTTGCTACTGCGCAGGCATACGACTCGTTTTCACAGCCATTATAAAGCTTGGTGCATACTCTACTTAGTTTGATATTTTCACTCGCACCGCTGCTATCGTATGCTCCGTAGAAGTGTATCTAGTCTCAGTCTCCTGGCTCCTGACATCTCGGTGCTTTGCATCCATAATGCTGCCAGACGTTGTAAGCAAGCATCAGTATTCATGGTACCACCTTTACCGGCGACTAGACTGTTACTTTTGAAAGTGCCTTTTTATAATTTTGTCGTTAAATACCTATGGTTGAGTTAGTCCCGTCTTATATTAAGTGAGAAAATTACGTTGTTTTGACACTTTATAATATCCCCTCCCTCGTATGCCAAACCATCTTTTATAGACGGCGTCCATTATTTAACTATTGTATTATTTTTTAATTTGCACTTATAGCTTTAAACCGTCATAATTCGCCCGCGCGCGGTTCTTGTTCTATTTTCAAAGTTTTGAAAAAAAAATGCGCATTAGCCTTTTAATGACTTTCTTTTTTTCTTTTTTTGTACCTATAAACACCTAATTTATGTAAGTGTGTACTTAAAAATCTCAATAGCATAATAAAAAAAATAAAAACTGTCCAGCAATTTATATTACTGTCGTGTTGGATATTACTGGCCTGTTATTTGATTGCGTACGGAAAAGAGCCGATTGATGTATTCATTTTTTTTAATATGGGTTATGTTGGAATGTATGAGTGTACGTGAGTGAGTTATCAGTTATCAGTAATAACATATTAATTACTGATAACTGATAACTCACTCACGTACACTCATACATTCCAACATAACCCCGACACATACACAAATAACTCATACACAAATAACACACTCCCAAACAACACTCACATCCACAAATTACGAGTATCACCTTGTACTCCTTCCTTCCTTATGTTTTACCTGTGTAATGAAAAGTATACTGACACAATTTCAAAAGTGTTGTAAAATCTAAGAAAAACCTCTTCGTCGAACACTGTCTCTTAAGATACAGGTTATCCTAGTTTAAGAGGCAGGGTTTATTAATTTGTGTACAGATTTCTGCAGCATACCAACTTGTTTATGGTAATACTTGTACTTACTTTTATACATGTAATATTATGATCATTACCTACTGTTATACTTATGTCTGTCTGTAACTTTGTGTAATAAATGAATTTTATTTTATTTATTTATTAATAATGAACCAATTTCCGAGCATGTGGGAGAATTTTATTTTATTGTAACTTGCATGAATCTTCTTGTAATATAAGAAGTGGATAACGTTGTTAGTTGCACACTGACACATTCTCATGTAATTACTTTGATTAATCATATAAATTAGTGTGTAATTAACTATTTAAATTGTGGAAAGAAAAAATCGCTCACGAGCAGGATTCGAACCTGCGACTCCTGGCTCAGTACGCGAGTGCTTTAGCCACTAAGCTACCGTGAACACTGCTCGTGGTATCGAAATTCTCCTCCACTTGGCACGTCTTTGGGTGACGTCAGCGATACCTTATTAAGAAACAGTGTTTATTAACCGACTCGACTAACTTTGCAGTTAATTCAAAGTCGTATAGATATGCCTACCCTTACTATTAATTTAATTATTTTAACGCATTTACACATGCGAAGCGAAATCTAACGATTTGATTTGCAGGAGTCGCAAGTTCGAATCCTGCTCGTGAGCGATTTTTTCTTCCACAATTTTAATCGTTAGATTTCGCTTCGCATGCGTAAATGCGTAAAAAATTATAAAATTAAGTGTGTAATTGTTTGTTTTCCCTAATAAATAAAATAAAATAGAGTAAACAATCATTAATAGTCATAAATCAATTTTTCGATCGTTCGCTATTTATGTGTATGTATAATCAGAGAGCCTGTCACATTGTGATCAAGTGTATTATTAAAAATTAAAAAAATCTCCGACAAAACCCATTCACTCGTTCATTCGCTTTATACATTCATCATTCACTAATTCGCCAAAACCGGTACTACATCGTATACCAAAATTTCAATTCTATTGAACGAGTCAAAGAAAGAAAGAAATAATTTATTTGCTACAAACTAGGGACACAAAATGATAAAATAATTTTTTTAGATTTACATAACATCGTGTGCTCCACGGCTTTGCCAAATAGGTCCAGTTCAGCATATGTCAGGTCACTATAGTACCTGACGCTTGTTTAAAGTAGCTTAGAATCCCTCAAAAATGTATCCTCATTTCTCTTTCCTGCTCCATCATCAGATCCTGATCTCCAACTATATATAACCAATTCATTGAAACCATTCCAATGAGCCCAAACACGATACATCTGCTGTAAGTTGGTGAGGACTTGGGTATCCTGCAGATTCCAGGTGATGCCGTAGCATCAGGTTACGGTTACCATGTTCATGCAATATCATTAAAGTATTAGGATACCAAATTCAAAATCAATCAGACCTGTGAAAATTGCTCACATCCCTTCATCAACTAGAAAACAGCTGATGATTTTCAAACAGCTGAACAGATTTTCTTGAATAATAGCTAAGAATACTTTCGATCAAGGCACCTTTCAAACAAAAAAATAGATAAATCAAAATTGGTTCATCCGTTTGGGAGCTACGATACCACAGACAGACACACAGATATACACGTTAAACATATAGCAGCCCTCTGTTTGCGTCGGGGGTTAAAAATACACTGTATATAGCCATAACTGATTCGAGCGGAGGCTGGCCCCCAAAGATTTTATTGTCATTGCTGTCCCCAATATACAATTCATTCACTCAAGCTTGCCATTCACAAAGCATATTGACGTACTGAAAAGCTGAATGGAGTTTATGATGTGATGGATTTAGATTACACTCATCAGAAAATTCTATCATTACGAGACTTACAACAATGATTCATTGGATCATTCTAATTTAAGCCAAAACAATACAAAACATTGTAATAATAGGAAAGCGAACCCTCCTGCTCATTAGGCCGGATCCACACGTTGGCCCCATCGTTGGTACGAGCGTCGGTCCGTAAATTATGCCTAGCGTCCACACGTTGGAGATAATGTTAGCTTAGTCCCGTCAGAGCCAATGTAAAGACGTCTGAGATAGACTTTGCACTGGGCACTTTAACATTATTGAGTGCTTAAGAGCACTATTATCAATTAAAATAACACAATAGTTAATGGGCGTCGTCTTTGAAAATAATTTTGAGGGACATGAGGATATAATTATTATTTGTTAATAAACAGAAATATTTATGTCTAGACATTCTATATCAATTGCGTTCATCCACGCGGATGACACTCTCAAGTCGCGGCGACCGTAGGAACAAGCTCATTCGATGCACCTTATTGCATGCGAGTGCTACGGCAAGACATATTAAAAAGTACTCTGTGGGCAAGACTGAGCGAACCGCCAACGTGTGGATGCATCGCGAACGTTGGCGTATAATTCTTTTGATAAAACTGACACGCGACTGCCAACTGCCAATGCTCGCCACAGTGTTCGGGTCAACGCCATTTTCCCGAACGTTCGCGCCAACGCTGTTCGGCCAACGTGTGGAGCGGGGTTTATAATAAGTCACGCTCGTTCCACCTAACTGACGTACACTGGATACCGCTAAAGCCACACTGGCAGGAAACTGATGGACAAATGATCAAATTTTGTTCACATGTGACGTAATTCTGACCCTGATGACCCATGTCTGCGGTGTGTGGGTATTCCCTTCATTCAATTCTACTAGTAAGGAGGAAAGAATAGCCTGATAGGAGATGCTTCTTAGGAACTATAAATAGTGTACTATTGATTCAGTGTACGTTTGATTCACATCTGCAAAATACCTTTTCAGGTTTCCGTATTCAAACAAGAATCCCTTATAGTTTCGCTAGTCCGTCCGTGCGTCCGACTGTCTGTTACATTAATTTTACTCAATAACAAAAAATAAAACCGACTTCAAAAACCTTAACTAAAAAGTAAAAAATAATCCTTGTATGTATTTCAAAATCTTAACATAAACCAAAATTTTGAAGGCGGCGCGTGACTATCCCTTTGCGTCATGTAAATATAATGTACTGTCGAGCGCTTAAATCTATAGTAAAAAAACAGTTTATGCGAACATACATGAAAATCACGCGCCGCCTTCAAAATTTTGGTTTATGTTAAGATTTTGAAATACATACAAGGATTATTTTTTACTTTTTAGTTAAGGTTTTTGAAGTCGGTTTTATTTTTTGTTAAAAAGTTTTTATTTCATACTTTTTAGTTGATAATTCACAGAAAAACGAAACTATTAGTAAATCATCTAGGTAGGCGAAGCTAAAATAAACTGATTTATTGAAGCTAGTTAAAAAACTACTCGACCTAAGTCAATTTATATGGGACCACCGCGCGGACTTCCTCTACCAAATAAAAAAACAACCACGCAAATCGGCCCAGAAATCTCGGAGTAATCGGTGTACATACATGAAAAAAAAAAAAAAACCTGCCGAATACATAACCTCCTCCTTTTTTTGAAGTCGGTTAAAAACTGTGGCTGCTATGGAGTTGCAATTTGGAACGGTTACATATTCTCATGACGTCCTCAAAGTTAAGAAAAAAAAACTGTACGAAGTGTTTTAGGGTACCCCCTACCCTACTACATGTAACGTGGGGGTGTTATTTTTTCTTTCGCGTATCCTATCGTGTATTATAGGGTGTAGGCACAGATCAGCAAGCCTCAAGACGCTGCATAACAAAGTTTTGCATGACAACACAGACGTAAAATGTTGCCGGGGACCGGGGGGCGGACGCCGCGTTATGATTCATCAACTCAGCCTATCGCAGTACACTGCTGGGCATAGGCCTCTACCAAGTTGCGCCACAACACTCGGTTCTCTGCCTTCCACATCCAGTCCCCACAGCCACGTTCTTTAGATCGGTCGGTCGGTCCACCTGCCAGGTTGACCGACAGGTGGATGGGTCCGGTTAACGATAAAGATGGAAGTACAGGTTGTAGTTTAATCAAAAACTATTAACTCTGTAAATTTCGTTGTAGTTGTAGATAGATAGTGTGAAAAACTGCCACTTTTGGCATTTTTTTCTATCTACAACTATACTGAACTATAATTTACAGAGTTAATAGTTTCTGATTAAATTACAGTACCTGTACTTCAATTGTTAAAAACGAATTTTCTATAAATGATGTATTCAGCGAGTAATATTTTTGAAGTGAAACTTCTATAGCGTTACGGCCGCATGGAGGGGGTAGACAATATATCGCTTGGCAAGAGACGGCAGCGGCGGAGGGACAGAAAGGCTGATGATGATGATGATGGTGATGATGATGATGATGATGATGATGGTGATGATGATGATGATGATGATGGTGATGATGATGATGACGATGATACGATGACGGTGGCGGTGACGGTGACGGTGATGATGATTGTGATGATCGTGATGATGATAATGATGGTGATGATGACGGTGGTTGTGATGATGGTGATGATGACGATGATGATGGTGATGATGATGACGGTGATGATGATGATGACGATGATGATGATGATGATGGTGATGATGATGGTGATGGTGAAACTTCTATATAGATGGTGGTATTACGATTTTTCTCTCACGAAAAAGCGTTACGGCCGCGTGGAGGGGGTAGACGATATATAGCGGCGGAGGGAGAGATAGGCTACGCAGGGGTCGTCTGAAATGGATGTTTTTGTTGGTTCCGAATTGAATTCAGTTTTTTTGTTTGATAAAATAAAATATGTTTAAATAAAAACTGCATTCATTAAAATGTACCTAACCTAACCATAACATAATTTGCAGTAAACCTGCGAAAAAAAACGAAATGTGTGCTGGGACACATAGTAGAAGTGAAACTTCAACGGACAAGTGGAAAAACGAATCGCAACGGCTAAGTTAAAAAACGAATGGCATCTGACAAGTGGAATAACGAATCGCAACAAAATTTTAAGTTGAAGTTTTACGGGCAGGTTTTCAAATTGAAGAAGTACATTAACAATCTGCCCGTAAAACTTCAAGTTAAAATTTTGTTGCGATTCGTTATTCCACTTTCTTTGTATTTTAGTGGGCACTAAACTTGTATGCAAATTTAAATTCCGACTAATTTGACAGCACTAAAATTGTTGCCATCCCTTTCAGTTAGGAAGAGAGAGCGATAGCTTAAAAAAAGTTTATTTGGTGAACAAGAGAATCGACTCCAATATATATTTTTAATTAAGATTTTAATTAAATCATCACTGTTATGAGCACGGAAATACCACGGAATATATACCATGATGTATAGTGGCCAGTTTACAGTGGATCGTAGATCACACATTTTGCTACCGACAGGTTCAAGTACCTACTTTGTGAAAAATGGCGATCCCTTCGGCATTTATAGGTAGGTCACTGCTCTCAGAATCAGTGTTGTGTACGTTACAGGAAGAATTTACAAAAAATAAAGTGTTTCTACTTTTATGTGCTAAGATTTTAACCCAGGAAATCATACAAAATGTCACTGAAACTTAAAATGATGGACCTAACGGGCAAGGCCATTAATTTTATTGTTTTTCCTTCATTCTTTCACCTTGGAAAAACCTCCAAAACATTCTAATTATAAACAATGGGTGTGTATTAAGGAAATATATAATTTTATGTATTATAAGTATGTATTTACAAAAAAAAAAGTATATAAGTATTATATCCATTGTCTAGTACCCATATCACAAGCTCGCCTTAGTTTGGGACTAGATGGTGCTGTGTAAAAATGTCCCGAAGATATTTATTTATTTATATATAATTTTATGACGTTTAAGGTAGCTGGGTTCACCGCATATAGGAGGGACACTGCTCCTTGACCCAGTTTGCAACAAGCGTGACCCTAAGGGCCACAGACTGCTTGAAGGCTGTTGTAATCTGGTATAAGTGTTTATTTCTGTTGTAAATTATTTTTCCTTGAGGAACGAACATAATTTTTCCACGTCCACTACTTCAGTAGAATTTGATACCGCCTGTAGGTAGATACATATTGAGGGTGACATAAAAATTGCAAAAAAAACATAGCTTCGTAGCTACGCCTTTTCCAAAATACACATTTTGCGTTTGTGAGTTGTGTGGTATAAACATATTGGGACTACTTTAAGCTTTAAGTTACGTCTCCACAAAAGGACAATTGGTAGCTTATGTTACCAACACGTGTTGACAAAACAAAAATTGTCAATTTTCCTTTGGTTGAGACTGTTTTTCAGGAACTTTTGTCATCAACACTTGTTGACAACACAAAAGTTGCCAACTTTATTAAGGTGGACACTCGGCTTTAGAGAGCATGTAAAATATTTGGGTCTTTGATTTAAAATATCCAAGGCAGTTGTCATCACTAGGCAGTAGGTGCCAGATAAGGTCTATAATAAACATAGAATATTACTTTGAGAGAAATAGGTATTATAAATAGAAAATTAAATGATATGACAACTTTTCAACAACATGATTTTACTCATATTCGTTTCATACCGACTACATATTTGTAAGAGTAAATTACATCTAGATTAAAACATTGTTGTTACATCAAATTTATTTTATTACTTCGGAACTCTCAACAAGTTACCGCAAAATGTTGTCAAACTTGCGGAGCACAAGATTTTATTACGTGTTTTAGAAACATTGTAAATAACAATTAAAACAAAAATATGCGGTTCCATTAATAGCCGTTAACTAGTAGCTGGGAGCTATTTTATAGCTCAAGAAGAGCTAAGCTGCAATGTGATCTACAAGGTTACAAGAAATGGCAACATAATAGTTTACTAGTTTTCGGGTTACATTATTAACTACTCAAATTCTAGCTCAGCTACTGTGCGACTAGTATAGTATCTACTCACTCGCAGTTTGACGTTTATGGACATCACTACGTAAGTATTTATAATTACAGTAGGGACACGCTATGATGGCGTTTTTGACATCTTCCGAAAGAGATGTGACACATTTAAAATTATTATCTAAAAAATATAGACAAGTGTGAGTCGTATACATAGATATTTAAAGCCAGGTCAAAATAATATCACAATCGTTCTTTCTGAAGCAACGTCAAGACGAAGAAACTGCTTGGTTAAGTTGCGTTGCACTGAGCTGAATTGAATTGACTTGAGCAGTGACGCGAGTTTGCCGGGGCAGTAATGAGGTACGGACAACTTTATAGTACACGACAATCCGGTAATCGATCCCTGATGAGATGAGATTATATTACTCATAACACAAGTTCGACGTCAAAAGGTTTTAATAATTTACAATTATTATAATTCTGTAAATATGTATACTAAAAAAAACAACATTAAATACTAAATTAGTTTTGTTGTCCTAAAATAATAGACTCGATAAATTATAGCTGTAGCAGTACGTCACTATTAACAAAGAAGTAAATGAAAAAAAAAAAAATTAAGTACGGCAATTGTTCCTTTGTATGTAGCTGCTAATATTAATGGATCTTCATGAGCGGGCAAACGTCAAAAACGCCATCATAGCGTGTCCCTACTGTAGTAGCTCACCAATGAATGTGACTGCCATCGGCTAATAGTTTATTAGCCAACTATCTTATAGTTACTAGCTCGTTATCTAGAGCTATTAGAGCTATTTGCTCTCAACGGGACCGCGTCCTTAAGGTGGATAAATAAAACTATAATAGATAATCAAAAATAATTAAATTTTATCGGAAGATTAAAAAATATTGTAACTTGGTAAAATCCTACTTCCTACTAATATTATAAACGTGAATGTTTGTGAAGATGATGTGTTTGTTACTCAATCACACGTAAACCGTTGAACGGATTTGGATTAAATTTGGCACACAGACCATAACCTGGATTAACATATAGGCTAAAAACCGGCCAAGAGCATGTCGGGCCATGCTCAGTATTATAGGGTTCCTTAAGTAGGTGTTACAAACAAATCAAATCGAATATTAATCATGGCTATTTTAGTTTTTGCAATAGACGGCAGCATTGGCGACTCAGATAGTGTTGTTAGTAGCCGCTGCTAGATGGCGCTATAAAGTGCCAAATGAAATAGATGGCAGCATTGGTGACTCAGAGAGTGTTGCTACTAGCCGCTAGATGGCGCTGTTCAGCGCCAAATTTAAGAATTTTGTCATTTTAATATAACACAAAGTTACTTTTTGTATTTTTTTTAAATAGAAAGTAGCTAAAGGAGCATTATTTGCTAAGATTATTTTTCTCTAAGGTAAATGACCTTTGAACTAGGACGTTTTAAGTATTTTTCAGTTTTCTCTCTATAACTCAAAAATTTATAATCAAATTATACTCGATATAATTTTAAAAGAGAATTTTACAAAGGTCTATCAATGTGGAAGATTATAAGTTTCTACGTTGCATAGTTTAGAAATGGCTGGGGGGGGGACACATTGCAAGCCACTTTGTCGGGCTATATTTCGCAGATGGTACACCTGATAAAAAAGTTATGTATGAAACATTACCTTCATTTTAGTAGACCTATTCAATGATACCCCACACGAGGGGGTGCAGCGAAAAAAAATTTTCATCCCCATTTCACATATATGGGCGCCACCCCTAAAATACGTAAACACGATTTTTTTATTAATTTAAAATTGAGATCTATATCTAGACTATTTTTTGGCAAAATTTCATTTACTTATGTTTATAACTGTAGAAGTTATTAAGCTGTAAAGGATTAGGACAGACGGACAGACGGACGGACATGGCGAAACTATAAGGGTTCCTTGTAGGACTACGGAACCCTAAAAAGGGAAAATAAACAGTTCTCGAGGGATGGGCGATAGCACATTTAAAAGGAAGGTAGGTATCCGGTCAGGTATAATATTTATCTTCGAATTGCAGGGGCCAAGCCCTCAAGCCTCAGCCCTTTTTATCGAATCCTCATTATTTTGACTGTGAGAGACTCATTATTTTGACTGTGAGAGACTTATTATTTTGACTGTGAGAGACTCATTATTTGGGTATGAGAATAGTACCTATTGTGCATTGTGCTTAAATATTGTATCCTATTTTTGGAATCATCAGGGAAACACACTCCCTTGCCCACGTCAGTATTATATTATCTGTGCCCACGTTATATAACATGTAACAAAAACCCTGTTGTTCCTGTGAGGTACGTTATCAGAATCGATATTCATACGTAAGGACAAGTCATTTGGAAAAACTATTCAATAAAAATAATCAAATTAAATATTAAATCATTATTTAAAGTAATCATTATTATCACTTTCAATTTACAATTAATTTATTTTTGTAAATTTTTATTGAAGAGTTTTACCAAATGTGTTATGTCCTTAGTATAGTATAGTATAGTATAACGGGCTGGTTTCCGCAACTCCACGATCAAGCGTGTATTTTGCGTACGGGTGGGAACTTACTCGATCCACCCTAACTCCTCGAAAAAGGCCAGCAACGCCTTGGTGTTGCTGGTGATCTCTCTGAGGGTACCTGGGTTACCGAAGTACTTGGCCCTGTATGTGGCGACTTCAGGGCAGTCTAGAAGCACATGGGCTGCTGTCTCGTCTTCCACCATGCAGGCTCTGCACAGTGGGCTGTCCGTGACACCTATGACAAAAAGATGTTTGTTAAAGGACCCGTGGCCAGTAATAGCAGCTGTGACTGTACGCAGCTGTTGTTTTGACAATCGGAGGGCCTGTTTCGTAAACCGGCCGTCGATTGTGGGAAGTGCCTCCTTGGCCTGCCTGCACTCACCATGGTCTTTCCATAGTTTGTAGTGTTTGTCCTTGGTGCGTTTCCTTACCAAGTTGCGTAGGTATCCAAAGGGGAGTGGCACTATGGGTTCAGGTCCCACGACTACCATACTCGATCCCCTTCTGGCCAGTTCATCCGCTGCGTCATTGCCTCGGGAACTGCTGTGTCCTTTTATCCATTGAATGGTTATGTTATTGAGATTACCTACCTGGTTGAGGTTTTGCTGGCACTCGTGTATCAGCCCCGAGTTTACCGTGTGGCTGCTTAGTGCTTGTAGTACAGACATGCTGTCCGAGAGTATACGAATTGAGTAGTCTTTAACCTTCCTGGCTATAATCGCCGAAGCTGCCAGGGAAATGCCCATGCACTCGGCCTGGAACACCGTGTTATGGACCCCCAATGGTGTGGCTATGTGTATATTGAGGTCTTCCGAGAAGATCCCGGCACCCGTACCTGTACCTGTTTTGGATCCATCCGTGAAGATTCGCACCTCTGCAGGGCACAGCCCTTCGCATCGGTGATCCTCATACAGCTGGATTTTGTACTTCTTGTCGAAAATAAATTGCTTGGGAATCCGGTCGTTAATGGATTTCAACAGAGGGAATTCATTGCTGAGTTCCTCTATCAACGCGGTGTGTTGTGTACTACTCTTACTCCATAGATTTAGTGTTTTTAGACGTACTGCCGCCATCGCCGCCTCCTGTTGTATAAAAAGGTGGAGCGGTGGAATTCCCAGCATGGCTTCGAGTGCTGCAGTCGGGGTAGTCCTCATGCAGCCTGTAATCGCCACACAGGCAAGTCTTTGCATGCGCTGTAGTTTGTTTGAAGCTGTAATCAGCTTGGTTCTAGGCCACCAAACTACGGCCCCATAGGCAATCATGGGGCGGATTACCGCGCTGTATAGCCATAGTATAATTTTAGGGGATAGGCCCCACTTCTTACCTATCATTTTCCTGCATTGCCAGAAGGTGATGCAGGCCCTGTTTAGTTTGTTTTCTAGGTGATTACTCCAACTTAGCTTACTGTCTAAGATGACACCGAGGTACTTGACTTCGTTGGCCAGCTGGAGTTCATTACTGAACAGTTTGGGTAAGCAATAGGGTCCTAATGCTCGCTTTTGGGTGAACATGACTAACTCAGTTTTGGTGGGATTCACTGAAAGATCAAATTCTCTGCACCAGCGTTCTACAATACGAAGCGCTTGTTGGGTGAGGTTGCAGATGGTCCCAGTCACCTTACCCGAAACGAGGATGGCGAGGTCATCTGCATATCCTATTGTGTAGTAGTGGTTGTCGTTGAGTTTGGTAATGAGATCATTAATTACCAGATTCCACAGAAGGGGAGACAGCACCCCTCCCTGGGGGTAGCCTCTAGCTATCATGGCCATCTGTTGCTCTCCTTCAAGACGAACCACCCGTTTACTTAACATGTTTGCAATCCAGTCAGTTAGTACCTGTTCCACTCCGTGCTTGGAGAGGGCTGTTCTTATGCTGGAGAAGTTTGTTTTGTCGAATGCTCCTTCGATGTCTATAAAAGTGCCCAGGCAGTGTACCTTTGTTGTGTATCGCTCTCTCTATCTGACTAACCACCAGATGGAGAGCAGATTCTGTGGACTTACCTGAGCTGTATGCGTGTTGGTTGCCGTGCAGTGGTATAGTTTTAAGTGCGCCGTCCCTCAGCTCCCTTTCGCAGAGCCTCTCCAAGGTCTTTAGCAAAAAGGAGGTCAGGCTGATTGGTCGGTGGGATTTGGCGTTTGTGTAGTCGCCCTTACCTGGCTTTGGGATGAATATAACTTTCACTTCCCTCCATCCTTTGGGAACGTATCTATAGGCCAGGCACGCTCTCATTAGGGGCACCAGTCTTTTGGCAACGGACGTTCCACCCCACTGTAGTAGGGCAGGGAACACTCCGTCCGGGCCCGCTGCTTTGAAAGGATGGAAGCTCCGGATGGCCCATTGGAGTTTTTCCATCGTTACCATCTTGTGCGCGCAGAGCCAGTCGCCATCCGATGGTGTTTGAGGTACATCTTGCCAATCGATTGCATGAGTAAATACGCACCCTGGGAAGTGAGTTTCAATGAGGACGCGTCTTACTTCTTCTGGTGATGTTATAAGCGTGTTGTCAGGCTTACGAAGAGTGTCAGGCACAGATGAACTCTGTTGCGCCAGAACCTTCCTTACCCTGTTGGCTTGTTGGCAGGATTCAATGTTACCACAGAATTTACGCCATCCCATGGTACTCCTGAATCTGATGCATTTTTTGTAGCTGAGTTTGGCTGCGTAGTAGACATCCCAGTCTTCGTCCGCACAAGTATTCATGGCTCTGTTCAGAGCTCTTCTAACCTTTACACGTTTGCGCTCCAGCTCCGCGCCCAACCAGGGCTGTTTGCCCGGTGTTTTGGGCGGGATGGTCTCTGGGCAGGCAGTGTGGTAGCTGCTTATCATTGATTCCGTGAGGTGACTTACTTGCTCATCGATATGTGTCGTGTGCACGAAAGTCAGCGAATCGTTTAACGGTGCAAGTCTAGATTCAAGTGTGCACGTGTAAGTAGTTTTGTCCGTATTGCGTGGATTCCGACGAGGTTGTGTTGGTGTTATACAGACCTGGATGTCAAAGCGGATCCACCTATGATCGGAGCATGAGGCCTCCTTGGAGACCTGCCACCCTGTGGTGATTTCCGCTGCACCCTCTGATGCCAGAGTGAGGTCTATGATTGTGCGGCTACGCCTGGTTACAAAAGTTGGTTCAGAACCAGTGTTTAGTAAGGATAGGTTAGTAGTAAAAAGATAGTCAACTAAAGCTTTACCTCTATCGTTTTGCGTATCCAAGCCCCATAAAGGGTGATGAGCGTTGGCGTCGGCCCCAATTACAACCTCTATCCCGGTTCTCTCGCAATGGTTTACAAGGCGGATGAGGTCGTAAGGGGGCGGCTCCTCCCCCTCAGGCATGTAGACCGAGGCGAAGGTGATCCCCACCTCCCTGGCGTCACGCTGTATGAGCAGCCTTATGGCAGACAGATCTCTGCAACAGAAATCCGTTAAAAGCTGTGCTTTGATATTACCTGTGACAAAGATGCACGACCTAGGGTGATCGTGATCTGTAGTGACTAAGATCTTACCTCCGAGATTGGATAGTCCCTGTATATGGCCAGCCCTGATCCACGGCTCTTGAATCAAGGCAATGGCCGTGTGTTGAACCTCCAACCACTTGCGCAACTGAGCCGTCGCGGCTTGGCTGTGGTGGAGGTTTGCCTGGACTACCCTACAGGCCGACAAAAGGGACGCCATCACTGGTCGTACCCTCCTTGTCTCCCCCAAGGTGTAGCCCGGCTAACAAGTCGCCAGTCTCGAGGTCATCCCCCTCCAGGTCCGAAGCCGAAGACAAATTGATGTCAGGCTCCTCCCCCGAAGATGGGACGGCGTCCGAGATGACGACAGATGGGCCGGCCGACTCTGCTGCAGCAGGTTCAGCCACGGCCGTTGCCAGGGTGTTTGGTGGGGGAGCAATCTCCCCTGCTGGTGCAGCTGGCAGCTCTCTACGGATGGTTCCCGTGGCCGGGTCCCATCCCTGAGGGACTTCGGTAAATTTACCTCTCGGCCCCTGGTATTTAATGTACACCGCCCCCAAACCCATTGAGAGGCGGCGTCCAGCCTTCATCAGGGTCGGAATTTGGTCTTCAGGGACTCCGACCACCACGAACCACGCCGCGGTCTGTTTCACTGCTTGCAGAAGCACCCACTTCTCAATACCAAGCAAGGGGTTCTGGTAGGCGAGGGTGCGACCAATATTGGTAGCCTCCTCGAAAACCCCCTGCTCATCCGGGATGAGGATGCCGCAGCGAACACGTCTGATGAGCTCTGACTGGCTTTTGACGACTAGCGAGACGTTAGCCGGGTGAGCCAAGCCAGAGACCGTGTTCTTCAGCCATGTAAGGGTGTGGTCATTCTCACACCACAGTTTTATGACACCCTCCGTGAACACCGGCTTCGCGATGAAGTTGGGCCTGGGTCTGTCTTGCATAAGGGACAAGGCCTCACCGATGATCTGCTTCTGGATAGCAGTGAGTACCTGGTCCGATGTGTCCTTGCTGAGCGGTCCCGCGCGGTCGCAGATCGCAACACACAGGGGTGTGCTGGCAGCTTGCGCGTAGCTTTTGTTAGCGGCCCGCTTGGATTGCTCAAGACGCGGCCGCTTGTGCTCCCCACGAGGCGACATCGTCTCGTTGAGAGCCCGCTTGGCCGCGGCCTGACCCCTCCAATCGTGTCGCTGTGTCTTGGCTGCGTGTTGGACCGGTTTCTCTGCAGCGCTAGTTGACGGTTCGCTGGGCTGTGGTCGGCTTGCGCCGGCTTCGTCCTGCGACCGCTTCCCCGCTGCAAAGTGAATTTGGTCGCCAGCCGGTTTGGTTAAACCAGCGGTAGCAGCCTGTGTAGGAGGAGCTTTGCCCGCCTGCATGCGGGCTAGGCGACGCTCCCTCCTTGTCCGTCTATTCTTCCTCTTGTCCTTTACCGCAAGATTCGGTAGACCAGAAGGGTCAGTGCAAGGGCGTTGGGTTGATTGAGTATATTTGCCCTTGCCCTTGCGTTCCTGTACCTGCCAGGCGCTGGAAAAAACGTCTGCAGGGTGGCTGGCCGTCCCCGATTGGCCAGATACGGCCGAGCGTGGGGAGCTAGTTAGAGGAGCCACAGGAGGGGGAGGGGGAGGACATGTGGATGTTGGAGCGGTGCCGGTTTTACCCAGCACCGGGGCTTGTGAGGAAAGACCGGTACTGTTCCCACTCAGCGCCTTGGTCCTTTGTTTTGGTTGGGATTTATGTTTGGTCTTAGTTGCGGTTTTCGCCACAGCCAGACCGACACCCGCGCTGGTGCCCGCAACGCTAGCTGCTGGGCCTCCAGGGGCGACAGAAGTGCTAGGAGCACTCTGTGTAGGAGTTCCATCAGTTTTCACCGATTCCACTCCAGTTGTATGGGTAATACTTGGCCTTATTTTGTCCATAGTATAGATTTATGTAATTTTCATCTCCCTGGCTCCCACCCGCCATGGAGCCCGCACCTGGGAACGTCTAGCTAAATAAAAAGTTCGAACGTTAGGACTACCAGGGAGATATAGGGGCGCAAGGCTGGTTTACAGTGCGACATCGGGCGCTCGATCGGGTTGGCGTACGGGGTCGAAAAGGCCTACCCCATACGAACTGATCAACCCTCACTTACACCGTCAGCATGACCTTTACCTACCGCTTCGGCCGTCCGAGGACTACCTCTGCGGACCTCACGCACCTCGCCTGTGTCCCTCTGACGGGACACTATGACCATTTCCCTACCCCTGGCTATTGGGTAGGGCTACCGTTTCGCTTGAAATCCAGACCAAAGGGGGCGTGTTGCCTCACGGACGCATTACCACCAGCGCCGATCGGCTCAACCCCCCAGGACTCCTTCATCCCTGCTTACGGCGCTCAACTGCGCAGGTCCTAGCGCAGGTGACTATTCACCCCTACTCGCCATCAGCCGTTGTTGTGATGTACGAGCCTGCAACCACCCAGTCACAACAGGGTCGCAGTTAGGAGTAGGAATTGGGATTTTTAGGGGGGGGGGGGGAGAAGGGATGTTGGAAGGATGTGTTATGTCCTTACGTATGAATATTGATACTGATGACGTACCTCACAGGAACAACAGGGTTTTTGATACATACTGTATAGGATTGAATGAATTATAATTATGTCATCACGTAACACATTAAAATATGTTTATTAATTAAATAAGAGTAAACAACATTATGTGTCCACGCATATTTCTGCCTGATTCATCTTTAAACAATAGTCTAGTTAGTTATACGCTGCTGTGGTTTGAAAAATGATGATAAATAAAAATAATAATAGCATATTCCTGCGTTATATTGTTATGAAAGGGTTTGCGTACATTTGATAAAAACAATATGGCTGAAGCGTGCATACTGCTGATTTGATAATTCTTATATTTTAAAGCAAGTACAATAAATTGATAACAGATATAACAGTTCATTTAATTGTTCATTGGAAGTTAATTAAAGTTAAAAGTTGGTCAAGTGTGGAACGGGTCTTTTTTGTTTGGAGGTTTAAATATCCATTTGTAAAATGCAGTCTTTTGGGCTTTAACAGATTATGATTCAGTAAGTCTAAAAATAAATATCGTTAGTAATATTTGATAAAAATAAAAGGTAGATATATAATTAAGTTTTCTCCCTTTTTGTATGATTTTTCGAAATTGGTTACGCCGTATTGTCGGTATCACCGATGTTAAATGATATCAGAGTCCAAGTTATAAGTACCGTCATATAATTATGTACTTAGTGCGTGTCTAATTTGCACTTGACCAGTATTATAAACTCGATTTGATGATCAACAATTCATAATATGATAAAAGTGCAATTAGATTGAAGTCAATTGAATACTCACTATAAAAGTAACAGTTTTGATAAAATAAATAAATAAATATTTTTGGGACATTTTACACATCACCATCTAGTCCCAAACTAAGCAGAGCTTGTGCTATGGGTACTAGACAATGGATATAATACTTATATACTTTTTTTTGTAAATACATGCTTATAATACATAAGAAACAACCAGACCAACACAAACACTCATGTTTTTATATAATAACTATCGTGAGTTAAATTCATAATGATTAATATAAACGGTTTCACTTCACTTACTTGGTTTCGGTTTCGGTTTTGGTGCGCGACGCCGCCGCGTAACCAGCTCATGATTAAGGGCTCCGTTCGAGCTCGAAACCGGTCGGGCACACCCGATGATATAACGTGAGTGAAACCGTTTATATTAATCAACACTCATGTTCATCACACAAATATTTGTGTCCTGTGGGAATCGAACCCACGACCTCCTAATCAGCAGTCCGACACTCGAACCACTAGACCTCAATAAAACTCCCTTTTAATTAAAATTAGAAAACAATTTTGCTTAGACTGTCTTCGACAGAGAGTCCAAAGATAATACCGAGTAGACAGACACGCAATTTAGTTGTAGACAAAGACGCCACAAAGCCACAAGTGGTTTCGCCAGTGTTTGTTCTTAACCCTAAATTGATCAGAGTTACATATTATGTTATGTTCACAATATAGAAGATGAGCATTGACTTTATCTTCGCTAAATAATTTCGTGTTCTCTTCATATTTATGCATGTGTAAGAGGTTTGTTGTGTGTATTGTCGCAAGTTTTATTTCTTAAAGTCGCGTTGACACGATCAGTCCGCTGGCAAACTCTCAGTCTTGTATCAAAGCGCACTTTTACTATCACCACGATCAAAGTAACGTACAATACAAGTAGTCAACGCGACTTATACGGGAGTTATCCTAGAATAAGAATACTAAAAGGGAGAAATCGTATTCGTTTATTCATGACGACGCACGCGGCTACGCGACGTCTTACCATCTTCATAATTCATTGATATAATTTACCATATTATTATGTGACTTTAAATCATTATTATGTGTAGGTACTTTTTAAAATATTGTTGATATCTTATGAAGTATAGTTATGTAATGTCATCATCATCATCATCATCATTTCAGCCGAAAGACGTCCACTGCTGGACATAGGCCTCTTCCAAGCATCGTCACAACGCTCCTCCTCGTCCTGCGCTTTCCGCATCCAGCGGATTCCCGCGACCTTTACCAGTTCACCGGTCCATCTTCTGGGGGCCTACTCTCACTGCGCTTTCCAGTACGCGAGCTTCACTCCAGAAATTTACGGCCCCATCGGCTATTCGTTCTGCGAGCAATGTGCCCCGCCCACTGCTACTTAAGTTTGGCAATTCTTCGGGCTATGTCGATTACCTTCGTTCTCCTGCGAAGTCACGAGCCTCAGCAGTGAGGCAGCGATCAAGAAGAAGTAGCTAGATAAAAGGACGCTGCTGTCCATCGTCTTGGAATCAATCCCTGTGCTTTACTAAGTCCCTCCTCCGTTTTCTATTCATGAATAATGAATTTGTTTATATTTTACTTACAGTTTATCAAATATTAGCTCGGATTGAAACAACAAATAAACAAGGTCTGAATTGGAACTAAAACAAACATTAGTTTAAAGTTGTAAGGTCAGTAACCTAAGCTACATAATAATTTAAGTTTTTCCTTATAACCTAATTAGAACTTTTACTTCTTCTTATTAAGGGGCATGTAGCTGCCAAGTGGAGCCTCTATCAGTAAAAAAAATATTACTCGTTGAAATACATCATTTATCGAAATATCGTTTTTTACAATTGCAGTACAGGTACAGAAGTTTAATCAGAAACTATTAATATATATTATAGTTCGCTGTAGTTTAGTAAAAAAAGAATTCTCGATAACTTATGTATTCAGCGAGTAATAATTATTTACGTTCGTGTGGTGCCGGACGTAAAGAATTGCACCACCCTCTTTCTTCTCATGGGTGTCGTAAAAGGCGACTAAGGGATTCACCAAAGGATGGGCAGCAGCGTTCTCTGAGTATTTAAACAACCAACTGCGACCGCCAACCCACCTGCCAAGCGTGGCGATTATGACATATTACCCCCCCCCCCCCCTTTGGGGGAGGCATTTGTTCAGTAGTGGACGTTTTTCGGCTGAGATGATGATGATGAATAATTATTTTACTGATCGGGTCGCCACTTGGCTGCTAATTGCGCCTTTAGAGTATAGCTATTCCCAAAAGTTATTATACTAAGCATTCTATAATACGTATTTGGTATTATCCCGCTGTATTGATTGAGAGGTAAATGTTTTACTTACATGTTTACTACGTTTGTTTATAATTTTGGGATTTCTGATTTATACTAGACGTCGTTGAAATTAGGAAAACCAATAAACGTTATAAGTTACGTTATGGTCATAGATTGCAGCTTTCCAAGACTTCGGGAAGTACCCAAAAAATGTATGATTATCAGCGAAGAAATCAATGTTTTCATAGTTATAAAAACCGGCCAAGAGCATGTCGCGCCATGCATGCATACATGTATTATAGGGTCAGTGTTGCCAGGTCCGAGTTACAAAATCCGGGAGGCTTTTTATGAAAAAAGCGGGTGATGTATTGAGGAAAAATTGAAAAAATCGGGAGATGATGTTTTTCCACCATTTCAGCTGTAATATTAAAATCAAAGCAGTTTGTTTTTTTTTACATTTTAATGCCCTGAGTAATAAAAAATTATAATTTTAAACTTTATCATTTTGTGATAGAGTCTATTTTATGCTAAGTGTTTAGTGAATAATAGGATATACTGGGAGTGACGGAAATATTCAGGGCAGCAACTTATCCGTATGTTTTAAATTTATGCAGTTTTTTTTGCCAGGTTTTGATTTTATTCCTATTATTAGGCTTTATACAGGTACTGTAAAAAATCGGGAGATCGGGAGATTTCTAGGAAAATCTGTGAATCTCCCGGAAAATCGGGAGACCTGGCAACAGTGTATAGGGTTCCTAATTACAAACGAATCAAATCGAATATTAATCATTGCTATTTTAGTTTTTGACAATAGCGCCACCTAGCGCTGAATTTAAGAAGCTGAATTTAAGAAGTATGTCGTATCAATATAACACAAAGTTACTTTTTGTGATTTTTTAAATAGGTAGTAACTAAAGGAGCATTATTTGCTAAGATCATTTTTCTTCAAGGTCAATGACCTATGAACTAGGACGTCTTAAGTATTTTGAAGTTTAATCACTAAAATTCAAAAATTTATAGTCACATTATACTCGAAATAATTTTAAAAATGAGTTTTTATAAAGGTCTATCAATGTGGAAGATCATAAGTTTCTACGTTGCATAGCTTAGAAATGGCAGGGGGGGGGACACATTGCAAGCCACTTTGGCGGGCTGTATTTAGCAGATGGTATACCTGATAAATGTAACTCTAGTGATGTTTCGTCGATCGCTGCGATAACTCCGTGACGCGGCTGTCGGTTGTCACGTTCGCGTTCCTACACTGTTGTTATGCATAATGGTTTAGTCCTATTATTGTAGTAGTAAGTGTAGTAATAGTGAGTTTGTACTTGATCTGATAAGATTATTATTGATAAGAGATCTAAAAATTATCGGGTTTTGAATGAATTGTTTTATTGTATACAACGTGTATCAGAAATGGGGGGCTCGTGGCGAAGTAACAACCACGTGGATTGAATGATCTGCAAGGTTAAGCTGCACTTGCTGCGGTCAGTCCGTGGATGGGTGACCGTTTCGTTATACATCGAGACCCCTCCGTGCCTCGGAGAGCACGTTAAGCTTTCGGACTGTCGGTCCCGGCTGTCATAATACGAATATCTGTGGCAGTCGTTATGGGTAGTCAGATCCCATCCTGTTTCTTTTTCAGCCCAGCTGCATTTTTACAGGTAGGAAGGAGACGAGACGGCATAATTTAATTTAATTGAACACCGGTAAAACACGTTACGCGATACGAAGTTCAAAGAGTGACTAATCGGCTGCTCGTCAAACTACTCTTTTTAAGAGTAGTTTTTGCCGCTTCAGTATTAGGCGTGTTCACGGCTTCTGGTTGTTTCATCAATTAGTAATTATTTTTATAATAATAATAATTTTAATTATAATTAAAATTTTATATATAAATAATATTTTATGAATACATTTTTCATTAAATTCAGATATAACTCTTGACTAATTATTGTTAAAGAATATAACATAACATCACGCCTGTATTTCCCCGAAGGGGTAGACAGAGGTGTATAGTAACACAAAAGAAAAAAAGAAAAAGAAAACAGAAAAAAAGAGTAAAAAGAAAAAGAAAAAAGAAAAAAAAGAATAAAGAAAAGAATAAAAAAAAAAAGAATAAAGAATATGCAAATAGTAAATTCCGACCATGTGTTGGGAAAATACAGGCTTGACGTAACATGGGGTGCTGGCCAGAAAACCTCCACGTGTGCCTGACGGCTGCTTGTCCTTCTGGACACGTCTGGAGGGATCGGCAGTTGTTTGGCCGGTGCATCCTGGGCACGGGCAATAAAATCCTGCCGAGGGATTAACCTTCGGGGGATTTTATTGCCTGTGGCGAATATTCTGGCGCGGGAGGGGCCCGTTCTGGGCCAGTAGGGAGTTGCTCCACGTGTCCCTCTGATATCAGCAGAGGGCACAGTGGAGGAGCAGGGGCGGGCCCGGTGTGCACTTACCCTGCCACTGGGCAGGCAGCGGGAGGACTGTCTTTCCCTGCCCCCGTCGATCTCGTAACCCCAGGAGTGCCCGCTGAGTAGTGTTCTCGCGCCTCTTGGGACCGAGGGTCTTGGCTTCACCGCCCGGACCGCGAGGAAGAAAACCTCTATAAAAAATTACGGGAGGTAGGGCCTGCGAGCAGCAGACTCGGGGTAGTCTGCTGCCCGACCAGCAGCTGGCGTAGCTGGCACAGCCGGCGTAGTTGGCGCAGCTGGTAAAGGCCCATGAGGTGAGGTGGCGTGCAGTGTTCCGTGTGCGCCACCTAGGAGGGTGCGGCCGACGTTAGGCCGCACGGGGAGAAGGGGCTCGCCTGCTTGTGGCGGGCCAGGACCTGTCGGGGGTGGTTGTGTGAATACTCACGGGTTCCCACGCCCCCGGCTAAGGTAGTTGAAGGAACACCGTGGTGGTTTTAGTCGGTAAGAGTCCGACACTGGCTCCGCCTACCCCGGGCGGAGTGCGTCCATGAGGATTTCCCCACGGCAAAAAAAAAAAAAAAAAAAAAAAAAAAAAAGGCTTGACGTAACATGACAGCTGCGCACTACACGTATAAATAAACTAATAATTCCATTAGTCAAACTTACAATGACACAGAAAAATTCTAATTATACGTGGGACACTCAGAAAGTTTTGCGAAACTAAAAAAAATTGTTCTATACGTACATATATTTTTATCAAATCTTTTCAAAGTACTTTCCACCAGCCTCTATACAAAGATTCATGCGCCTAAACCAGTTTTCAAAACACTTTTTCCAGTCCGCCGCAGACACCTCGTTTACAGCCTGCTCGAACGCAGCCAGCGCATCTTCCGGCGACGAAAATTGTATCCCTTTGAGCTGATTTTTTATTTTTGGGAATAAAAAGAAGTCACACGGTGCTAGATCAGGGCTGTAAGGAGGGTGACCCAGGAGTTTGACTGGCGTGCTGTCCAGGAAGTCCCTCGTTTTGAGTGCGGTGTGCGCAGGTGCATTGTCGTGGTGGAGCAGTAGCCCGCGGAGCCCTGTGTTTGGTCGCTTGTTGCTTATAACAGAGAAAACTTCTGGCAAACATTTGGTAGTATACCATTCGGCATTAATGCTTCTTTGATCCCGTAAGGGAATTGATACCAAGTGGCCAGTCAAATTAAAAAAGCTAGCGATCAAAATCTTACCCCCGCTTCTAGATCGCTTCACTTTGGTAGGCGTTGGCTCATTTTGAAACACCCAAACAGTCGACTGGCGCTTGGTTTCTGGGTCGTATTGATAAATCCAGGACTCATCACCTATAACGATGTCGTAAACACGCCGAGACGAGCCTGCTTCAAATTTGTTAAGCATATCACGGCACCATTCCACCCGGGCCTGCTTCTGAGCATCGGTGAGGTTGTGCGGCACCCAGCGTGATACTATCCTCCTCACGCGAAGATGGCTGTGTAGAATCTCGTGAACGCTTCCCGATCCAATCTTCAATATGTGTTGAATCTCCTGATATGTAATTCGCCTATTGTCTTGGATTAAATTTTTCACTGCTAGCACGTTTTCTTCGGTAACAGCCGTCAAAGGGCGACCGCTTCTTTCGTCATCCCCCAAAGTTGGTCGACCGCGCTTGAATTCGTTATACCAACGATACACGGTTGCCTTGGAAGGGCCTTCATCCATGAATGCCATTTGAAGTCTATCGTACGATTCATCCGGTTTCAGGCGACACTTGAAATCGTATAAAATCATAGCTCTAAAATGTTCACGGCGCAGATCCATATTTCAGTGAGACACAATACTTTGAATTAACTCGCAAAAAATGTGGAGGGAAATTTTGAAATTGGAACTTACTTATTTTTACTTATAAATAATCATATTTTCGAAAAACATTATAACTGGCCAGTCTCCCATATATAAAAACTTTTTTTCGCAATACTTTCTGAGGGGCCTGGTATGGTTATAAAAGTTTTCAACGCTCTTCCTGGCGAGATTCGGGCTTTATCTGGAGGGTCTTTTAAATCAAAACTCCATAAATGGTTAATTGAAAGATGTCACTATTCCCTTAAAGAATACTTTCAAAATTAAAACAATACCTAATAACAAGCTAATAACCTATTCTTGGTATAATATCATCTTCATCGTCATTTAAAATTGATTGAGTACTAATACCAGGCCCCTCAGAAAGTATTGCGAAAAAAAGTTTTTATATATGGGAGACTGGCCAGTTATAATGTTTTTCGAAAATATGATTATTTATAAGTAAAAATAAGTAAGTTCCAATTTCAAAATTTCCCTCCACATTTTTTGCGAGTTAATTCAAAGTATTGTGTCTCACTGAAATATGGATCTGCGCCGGGAACATTTTAGAGCTATGATTTTATACGATTTCAAGTGTCGCCTGAAACCGGATGAATCGTACGATAGACTTCAAATGGCATTCATGGATGAAGGCCCTTCCAAGGCAACCGTGTATCGTTGGTATAACGAATGTCTTACGGGTATGTCCTAGAGGTCATGATCAAGACTCCGGTTTAGTCCGAAACTAGTTTGGCAACCCAAAAAACATAACTACGTAAGTAAAAGCGTTGAAGTCACTGAGGTATTATGTACTTAGTACCTCAATGGTTGAAGTACTCAATCGCCTTCGCACCCAGGTTGGTCGCTGTAGACTTAATATGTGTGAATGGGGGTTTAGGGACCCTAGCCTTGCACACTGTGACTGCGGTGACCCAGAGCAATCCATGTCGCACTTGCTAACGTGTCCCTTGTGCCCGAACACCTGCACAAGAGATGATCTATTCGCCGCCACTGAAAACGCCATTGAAGTGGCCACTTTTTATTCCAGCCATATTTGAACCATTGACACGATAAGAAGAAGAAGGTTGAAGTACAGAAACATCACATACAAAAGTTGTTATGTTATGAGGAGGTCAGTACGTGTATACAATGTTATTTTTTGTATAGAGCAAACCTTAAACACCCCAAAAATATTTCTATCAGAACTATCAGACTTTTATTTTTAAATCATAAAATTTAATGGTTTATACACATATAATATACATAGGTACATATTATCACGTCTGTTTCCCATTGGGGTAGGCAGAGACTATGGATTTCCACCTGCTACTATCCTGACCTGTGATCCTGACACACCTCTTTCGCTTCATCTACGTTACATTTTACATTAACCTCGTCATGCATGCACGACGCTTAGTAGGTACAAGAGTACCTAAAAAATGCCAGGTTAAGAAACCTGACAACTTTTTTCAACGTGTTTGTTCCTGCTCTATCTTAAAAACGGTAATACATAGCAGCGTCAAACTTGGTCTGATTATAGTGCATACTATGTTTTTTAGTAACAAATACTAAAAATTGGGCAAACATAGACATATGTGGTGGTACCTGCGTAAGAAAGAGATGCAAAAATTCATATTTCGCGTACGGTACGTTGATGTCTTTTGATAAACTCTCGTAAATTAAATCAGTTTCTATGGGGTATCAGGTCGATAGGTGGTACGAAACTCTTACTGCGTGAGTCCGACTCACACTTGGCCGGTTTTTTTTATTCTTAAAAAAAACCGGCCGAGTTTTGGTTTTCTTTAGGTATAATTAATTATACCTAAGTATTATTTGTTATAATTTAAAGATGATTCTGTAATACTTATCTATCATAATATAGTAGTTAATACCTAAACTGAAATAAAAGTATCTTGTGATTGTAAATGTTTTTTTTTGCATTTACTCATTTCCTCGCTGAGGTGGGATGAAAAGTTGCACGTGTTACGTGTTGCACTCGAGTGCAAAGATTTTTCACCTCGTGCTCTTTTGATTCCCTCGCTGACGCTCAGGATTCTAATTTTTGAATCCTTCGCTTGCTCGGTCATCTAAATTGAGCACGCGGTTAAAAAGCAACTTTGCACTCTTGTATCTTCTTGCGTGTCAATGGTTCACACTTTTTTAAATAATAGTTGGCCACTCTTGTATAACAAATAACTATTTGTATTCTAAACAAACTAGTTTCTCAAATTGCGTAAATAAAAAGTAACGTTGTATATATAAACCTGTTTTTTTGAAGAATTACCATGCAGTGCAGATATGCTAATAAAGTTTTAATGAATGATTGATTAAATAATGATTCAATTTTTTTCAATTCAATTCATTTATCCGCATAAAAGTTGGTACATAACATAGTTAGTCTTACATGTAATTAGGATTAGTTCTTACAACTTTTGTCAAATTATTGACATGTAAATATCTTAGTTTAGGGTAAGCAGTTCCACTGACATGCAACCATTCTTCTTTAGTATAAATGGCTATAATTTAAAACAACAAGAGATACAAGGATACTTGTTAAAATTGTGATTTAATTACATAATAAGATTTTTCAAGAAGAAGTAATGATTTTAATATTTTTGTCAGTTAATTTAAATGAATTTATCATGTCAGATACAATTTTTTTTTTTTTTTTAATAAGTCATCAACAGAGTAAAAGGATTTCTCTATTAGCCACATTTTTAGCTTTTTTTTGAACAACATGATTGGTAATTCCTTAATACTCTTGCTTGGGTATATTATTGTAGATACGCCCACACATAACATAGCAATTTTTTTGATAAAGTGTTGTCCTTGGAATTTTGGGCAAAACAATTCTTTCAGGATTTCTTGTATTTCTTGGAAACATGTCAATCGCCTTAGTGAACAGGTCCATATGTTCTTTAACAAACTTAGCGGCTTCAAATATGTACAAACTGGGCAATGTCAATAGCTTGAGGTTAATAAATATGGGTCTACATGACTCCCAAGGAGGAATACCAACAATCGCTCTGATGCATTTTTTTTGTGTAAACGCTCTCCGCGCATCAGTAGAGTTGCCCCAGAGTATAAGTCCATATCTTAATTTGGCAGCTACGTAGCCGTGATATGCCGTTAAAACAGTGCTTCTGTTTGCTGTTTTACGGAGTCGATACAAAACATATACGAATTTATTGAGTTGGCTACATACGTGTTTAACGTGGGCTTTCCAGTTACAATACCGATCTAACATAATGCCAAGAAATTTTGTTTGATCTACTTCTGTCAAGTTTTTTTTTTTTTTTTTTTTTTTTTTACACACGCACTTACACACATTGCACCTCATATCACTCACACTTCAATATACACTCCTCACACAATATGGAACTTTAACAACTCTCATACAAACTCACACATAATTATACATATAAACATCCACACATCCCACTTGTTTGTCAACCTGCATGTACTTATTAATCCCCCCCCTTAATTGGGGGAGGCCTATGTCCAGTAGTGGACGTCTTTCGGCTGAAATGATGTACTTATATTATAATGCTCTTTCTCTTCCATCAAGTCATATTTATGCTTAAGTACTTTTTTATTACCTGTAATAGTGACAAAATAATGTACATGTATATAATTAAAACTAGGGTGAGGGCCTGGTGATCCGTAACACAGGGTTTTCCCTAGTACGGACTCCAGTCTCTCGCAAAGGAGCTTATACGCACTTATTTGTTACATAATTCTAAGGTACCTATTTATATTATTAAGCCCACCTTTGTGAAGAGAGAAATAAAATTTTATTACTATTAATATTACTATTTATATATTATTTATTTTATTGTAATTATACATAATGTTAATATCCGAACTGTCGTACCTATACGGGTTAACATAACATAACATAACACCACGCCTGTATTTCCCCGAAGGGGTAGGCAGAGGTGTGTTAGTACACCCACATTTCGCCAGTTATGTTATAGTCCCATGTAATAGGGGGCGAGCCTATTGCCATTGACCGGGCACAAATCCAGACTCCAGGCTGCTACTGAGAATTTCCTAATGAAAAAACCCAATAACACTTTGCCCGACCCGGGAATCGAACGCAGGACCCCATGCTCAGCAGTCGTGCTTGCGACCACTAGACCAACGAGGCAGGCACGACCAACACGGGTTGTGCTTAACAAATAGCAAAACACTGTCAAGATACAGGTTTTTTAATTAGTTTGAGAGACAGCAGATAATGATGACTGTTTCTTAATTCCCTTATTAATTAGTTACTAAGATTTATTATGTAATCTGTATGGCTGTGCTTTCATAAATTATGTATTGTTATTTATTTTATTATATAGGTAAAAAATCACAATATTGAAATTTGTAACGATCTACAAACTATATTCTTATTTCAGAATTGGGTCAACTAGACAAGAATATATAGTTCAGAAGAATTTTGGTTGTTTCTTTTAAGAGAAGTTTTACGAATCTAGAGTGATAATTTAATTTTATTGATAAAGCGATTTTACTACGAATAAACAATAGAAACGATATTCTGAGAAAGCTTTTAGAAGACATTTGAAAACATCAGGTTAGTTATTCCATTTATTTTTCTGTTTTGTAAAAAACAACAAAATTAATATGGATCCTACCAAAACAATAACAGAACGAATTCAATTACAATCTATTTTCGTACCCCACTAATTGTTTGAAACAGACATTTTCTAAAATAAAAAATATTCTTTATCAAACATCCCCTTCTTTATACATTTATTTGATTGTATTTTTCGCCCTTTTTAATTCGATTATTAAGCAATCATAACCGCAGACGCATCCCGTAAGACCAAAGGACCAAAGGGCCAAAAATGGGGGCCCAAAGGACGAAGGCTTGAATGTGTGATTTGCGGGGGAGGGGACTAGGGGACGTAGTACAGCGTCGCATCGCCCTCCGAGTGCCGAGGACGAGTGCCACATTCCCTCAGTCACCGCGGTCAGGCTCGCACGTCGCTCGTAGCGCCAAGTTTGCCCGCACGCGTTGTATCGTAATAATAAATAAATAAATATTATTTACTTGTCAGTGTTGAAGATGGTGCTTTCCGATTTCTTGACGGAGACCAGAAGGCGATGGCTTAAGGTGAGCTTAGTTATTGTTGTTTTGTTATTTAGACTTTCATGTTTGTGTTGTGATTGTGATGTTATTAGCAAATGTGTTGGTCTTATCAGTAGTAAGTTTGTGTTGACTTTTACTTTGTGTGAGGAGTATTGATTGCTATTATTACTCTTCGTAAATTTCATGATAATCATTCAAATTATAACTGAATATAGATTTTGTTATTCTATTAATATTATAAATGCGAAAGTATGAATGTTGTTCGTTTTGTCCTTTAATCACGCGTGAAACGGCTGTACGGATTTGGATGAAATTGGTACACTTATATAACATAGCCCGGATTGACGTATAGGCTACTTTTAGTACGAGAAGATAAACAGTTTCCGAGGGATGCGCGATAAATAGTCTATTAATATTTTTTTTATCTCGTAGAACTTATAGCTCGTAGACAGATATAATATTTATGCTTTATTGTAAACCATAACGACAGTAGAAAAAAAACAGGAACAACATGTAACTCATTATACTCGTGGAAAATTGTTAGCAAGTTTAGTTTTTCATCATATTTCATATCCAATAAATACTCTAGTAAGAATATTGATAAGTAATTTATAGCTTTTGTTATACTTTTGACGGTAGCAAAGGCGGTATGTATATTTAATGTTAAAGTCGTTTTGCCTTCAAATTCGCTACTTTTCTTCTTACTCGTAAATATTTCATTCATCATCATCATCATTTCAGCCGAAAGACGTCCACTGCTGGACATAGGCCTCCCCCAAGCATCGCCACAACGACCGGTCCTGTGCCTTCCGCATCCAGCGGATTCCCGCGACCTTCACCAGGTCGTCGGTCCACCTTGTGGGGGGCCTACCCACGCTGCGCCTTCCAGTACGCGGTCGCCACTCCAGAACTTTACTGCCCCATCGGCCATCCGTTCTGCGAGCAATGTGCCCCGCCCACTGCCACTTAAGTTTGGCAATTCTTCGGGCTATGTCGGTTACTTTCGTTCTCCTGCGAATCTCCTCATTTCTGATTCGATCACGCAGGGACACTCCGAGCATAGCCCTCTCCATTGCCCTTTGAGTGACTTTGAGCCTTTTTATCAGGCCCATTGTGAGCGACCACGTTTCAGTACCGTAAGTAATTACTGGCAACACACACTGGTCAAAGACTTTCGTCTTGAGACACTGCGGTATTTTGGACGAGAAGATATTGCGTAGCTTCCCGAACGCTGCCCAACCGAGTCGGATTCGACGATTGACCTCTTTCTCGAAGTTGGACTTACCTAGCTGGACAGTTTGTCCTAGGTATACATAATCGTCAACAACTTCGAGTGTAGATTCTCCGATGCTTACGGGAATGGGTGCTATATGGGAATTCGACATAACCTTTGTCTTGTCCATATTCATTTTAAGACCCACTCTATCGGAAGCTCTACTGAGGTCATCGAGCATTGTACCGAGGTCCTCCATGGTCTCAGCCATGACTACTATGACTAATATTTCATTCCTTCGTAGAAAATAGATGATCATCTAAATTCATTCGTTTTTAATCTTAAGGGCCATTTAGGTACATAATTGTGTATTTATAAGAAAGAGGGATTTATTTAAACATAGTTTAAGATTTCGTAGACTGACGCTACGCGCGTCTACGCGGTCAGACGAAAATCCTATTGGATTCCTATACGGTCACTATGACACTCGTACTGCAGGCGTAGCATTAACACTGTAGACAAAAAATTTGACTACGGAAGAATAGATAAAACTACATTATCTGTTATTTTGTCTATTCTTTTGTAGACAGTAGTAGTAGTAGAGCTCCTTTGTGAAAGAGCTCGTCCGGGGAAGTACTACCACCGTACCTACTTCTCCGCCAAATAGTGATGCTTGCATTGCTGTTTCGGTCTGAAGGGTAGGGGTGCCGGTGAAATTACAATCACATGAGACTTTCCATCTTCATGACTTGCGGTACCATGAAGGCAACAGCCTAGGTGGTATTGCAATTGTTATGGGCAAAGGTAACCGCTTAACATCAGGTGGGCCTTTAGCTCGTTTCGCCATCCTATACTATAAAAAAAAGTACAAAACGCTTGTCTACAGTGGTCATGCTACGCCTGCTGAAAGCTGCATGGTCTTGCAGATATTTAAAGCCATCTTATTAGCCCAACAACGCCCACTGAGAATAGGCTTAAAAATTTAGCAATCCATTCATATGTGGATCAGAATTTGATTATCACTTGCTTTAACGGTGAAGGAAAATATGGTGAGGAAACCTGCACACCTGAGCATGCTGCATACAGTTCTCGATGGTGCGTGTAGTCCGCCAACTTGCAGTAACCCAGCGTAGTGGATTTTTCTTCTACTTCTATCACGTCGACATGAGCTACATAATAATAATAGCTCATGCCGTGGGAAAAGATTAGCCAGTCAGCAGGTTGATAGCGGGGCTGACTGCCCAGGGTGCGCTGGACGATGAATCAAATATCTTCACTCGTGGAGGCTCTTTTAATGGTCCCATGGATGTATTTTTTTTGTGGTGGACTAATAAGGCCTGAATACTTCTCCTTCTGAGAAGAGGCCCGTGCCTGTAATGATTGATAGACCGCTAAATTTTTAACCCCACGCTTACTTACCTATTATCAAAGAAATGAATAAATCTTCAATATCAATATAAGGAATGTCATCTTCCAACGAAATTGTTTATCAGCGTGTTGCTAGGATCCGCATTACTATAAAAAACTTGATTATGCGTACAAACAAACAAACCGTAGCTACATACATCATTGATGTGATGAATTTCACACAACTTACATAAGACTGTACTAATATTAACCTGGCCACTCCTTAGTAGTCCATCTTACGCCTCACCTGATCGATATTCTGTCAAACAACGCCGAAGTCGATGCCCGCATACCTATTGTATCATGGGCTTTACTTACTACGCAGTACGCACACTATTCGTTTTAGTAAACTGTTTTTATAAACACAACATATACTACGTGTCATACGGCCAAAATTAATATCCAATCTATCCACAAACTAGTAAAAAGTAAGTAAGTAGATTACTTCAAGTTACTTTCGCGTCATAATTAGAATACTTTCTGTACACACACCACGGCATTTTAGTTTTTTTTTTGTCACCGGTCACGGTCAGCGCCCTACTTGACGCAGATTAATAGAAAAATGTCGTAATAAGGACGTTTTCGAGTCTTCAAATTAAGAGCTAAGTATCTATCATATCTGTACTTTTAAATATAATTGGTTTACATGAATATCTTTCAATTTTTTTTATTAAATGGAGGAAATGCTCATGGACGCACTCCGCCCGGGGAAGGTGGAGCCAGTTTCAGACTCTTACCGACTAAAACCACTACGTTGTTCCTCTGAGTACCTTTTGCCAGGAGCGTGGAAAACGTTTAGCATTCTCCTTTCAACCTCGACTTGATGTAAAAACTAAATGTAGATCTCATACTTCATGATCATGAATTGCTTTCATGCTGTTTAGGTGTTACAGTAGAATTATCACAGTGTAATTATCTGTCCCATACAGTGGTTCAACGAAAATTTACATTGACAATTTTTAAAGGCAACTCGGGACATTGTTTGACAGTTTTGAAGGCAGTTTGGGACACCGTTGGATGACTGTTTAGAGTGGCTATATTGTGATAATAGTATCAAACATGAACCCTGCTAGGGCACAGCAACATCTGGTTTACAAGATTCTATCTATTTCGTTCCGTGTGGTGCCGGACGTAAAGAATTGCACCACCCTCTCTCTTGTCATGGGTGTCGTAAAAGGCGACTAAGGGATTCACCAGAGGATGGGCAGCAGCGGTCTCTGAGTATTTAAACAACTAACTGCGATCCTCAACCCGCCTGCCAAACGTGGCGATTATGGCATATCCCCTCCCCCCTCCTTTGGGGGAGGCCTTTGTCCAGCAGTGGACATGGCTGAAACGATGATGATGATGATTATCTAAAATAATCTAAATTAAATATATTCATAGTTCATTTATAATTTAGAATCACTTATAAACTCTCCTTTTGCGGTTCAATTTATTCTCGTTAATGATTTGTTAAGGAACGTAAATGGTCACCATTACCATGCTAGGTGCTACTAAACTGGCGCCGGCGTACCTTAGACGATCAACTGAATACCGACAAAGAACACACAGTTCCTAATTAGTCTATGACACCACAAACATAGGTCAAACTACATTGTTATGTTGACAGCAGAACTACCATTCATCAGCTCAAACATCACTAATAGAAAAGAACAGCCATAACTCAATCTCCTTATAGACCATCCAGCCAAATTTGACCATGTTGTGACTACACAAGGCGCCACATGTACCCACTGATAATAATGTATGTAAATAATTAACAAACGAGGAGATAACGAGGCTGACGTGACGATCGCGGTATAATGTAATGATGCTCTTGATACAATGGAACTGGACGATGATGGTTGTTGTGTAATGATTATTGGAGATTGTCTAGTTTGATGATAAGACTATCATTTCAAAATCTAGACTTTTTCAATCTAGATTTTTCAATCTATTGCTAAAGATAGTATGAATTATCTTTATATTTGAACTAGTTGACGCTCATGGCTTGGCTCCCAAAAAGTGTTAATCCAGGACATGATCTATTTATTTACCAAATTTCATCCAAATCTGTTCAGTCTTTTCAGCATGATTGAAGGATAAACAAAAGAAATTGAGTTCTATATCTAACTATTTTTTAACAAAATTTCATTTACTTATGTGTATAACTGAAGAAGTTATTAAGCTGTAAAGGATTAGGACAGATGGACAGACGGACGGACATGACGAAACTATAATGGTTCCTTGTAGGACTACGGAACCCTAAAAAACATTCGTACTTCCGCATTTATAACATTATTAGTAGGATAACATATTAAGTAATCAATGACAACCTGTAGTTCTAATGAGTACCCAGTAGTTTTAGCTATAGCAATTATTGGGAAAAGGTTTTCTCTGTTTTATGTCATATTTCCCTGATCTATACCGAGATCAGTAATTGCATAATAAATGTTTAACATTTCGATAGCGTTGCGCACTTATCTGGCGATTTCATAATTCAAAGACGTGATGATAACGGTAGCTATAGGTGCGGCACTCTATGATGGCGTTTTTGACGTTTGCCTGTTCATGAAGATCCGTAGATATTGACAGCTACGTATGAAGGAACAATTGCCGTGCTTTACTGCAATAGTGATGCACTGCTACAGCAATATAATTTTTCGAATTTCAAATCTATTATTCAAATTCTATTTATATCTACTGTTTTTTAGGGTTCCGTACCCGAAGGGTTCCAAACGGGACCCTATTACTCTCGCTACGCTGTCCGTCCGTCCGTCCGTCCGTCCGTCTGTCTGTCACAGGGCTGTATCTTTTGAACGGTAATAGGTAACCGGTTGAAATTTACTCAGAATACGTGTTGCTATGAGGTGTATCACGACAAATACTAAAAACAAAAAAAAGTCTAAAAACAAAGGGGTCCCCATACAAGAAACCTCAAAAAAATAAGCATTTTTTTCAACGTTTTTGTTCCTGCTCTATCTTCAAAACGGTTATATATACCAGCGTCAAACTTGGTCAGATTATAGTGCATATTATGTAGTTTAGCAAAAAATACTAAAAATAAGACAAACATAAACATATGTGGTGGTACCTCGTAAGAAAGACATGCAAAAATTCATATTTCGCTCACTGTGCGTTGATGTCTTTTGTTAAACTCTCGTAAATTAAACCAGTTTTTATGGGGTATCAGGTCGTTGAAGGTACGGCACCCTTACTGCGCGAGTCCGACTCGCACTTGGCCGGTTTTTTATGTATGTCACAGAAAATTTGATTAAATAGCGAATAAACAAAATAGCTAGACGTTATGTTTATTGAATAATTTGATAAATTATTTACTCTATGTAGATATTATTCATAATAGCTAGTTGGAGTTGGTCAAAGTAAAAAACCTGGTCCCAATCGCTAATAATTTGAAATGTGTGACAACACTATTGGAAAATGTCAAAAACGCCATCATAGCGTGCCGCGGGTATAAAAGTAGGTATAAGTAAGTGTAATATGTCTGAGAGTATTCTCTAACGGCCAAAATTAATATCCTATGTATCCACGATTTGCTCCACCAGAGATAGGAATTTGACATAAGCTCCATACAAAATATGTCAAATTTCTATCTCTAGTAGGGTAAATCGCGGATGAACTGGATATTAATTTTGGCCGTTAGGAAGCTAGCGCAATTTTAATTAATACGATAATTATGCTGAGAGTGGCTGAAAGTGACGGTAATTAAGGTAATGTAGTCAATTAGTCATTAGCAAAATGTAATTACAAAAGCTATTCATGACTAAATTTATTTTTCCTAAACAACTAAATATTCAACGGAAAAATGTGCCAAACACATTGAACACCTCTACGTAATCCTTCGTGGAATACAAACGTGAATTAAAACAAATAAATTGATGAATTTTCCAACATTATTTATAACACATAAGCGTTGTATCTTGTATTGTACAAACATCAATACGTGAACGCAAAATTAACCAATCAATCATCATCATCATCATTTCAGCCGAAAGACGTCCACTGCTGGACATAGGCCTCCCCCAAGCATCGCCACAATGACCGGTCCTGTGCCTTCCGCATCCAGCGGATTCCCGCGACCTTCACCAGGACCTTAACCAATCAATAAATAAATAAAAACCGGCCAAATGTGAGTCGGAGTCACGCAGTAAGAGTTCCGTACTACCCATCGACCGGATACCCTATATAAACTGATTTAATTTACGAGAGTTTATCAAAAGACATCAACGAACGTACGCGAAATGTGAATTTTTACATCTTTCTTAAGTAGGTACCACCACACATGTCTACGTTTGCCCTGTTTGTATTTGTTGCTAAACTACATAGTATGCACTACAATCAGACCAAGTTTGACGCTGGTATGTATTACCGTTTTGAAGAAAGAGCAGGACCAAAAGCCTGAAAAAAAAACATGGTTTTCGAGGTTTCTTGTATGGGAAATCTTGGGGGAAAATCAATATGGCTTTAGAGGGGGAGTATCTACTGAAGATGCAGTCGTGGACCTGACCAATGAAATTGTTACTAACTTAGACAATAAGCGTAAATGTCTTGGCGTTTTTCTGGACCTGTCGAAGGCGTTTGACACTGTCTCTGTCCCCATACTTATCAATAAACTGGAACGAATTGGTATTCGTGGAGATCCACTAAAAATCTTCAAGGACTACTTAACAGATCGCACTCAATGTGTTAAAATTGGTTCACTTGTGAGTGGTGAAGAAGATCTGACATTTGGAATTCCTCAGGGCTCGATTCTTGGTCCTACTCTTTTTCTTATCTACATTAATGAGCTGTGTCGACTGTCAATACCTAATTGTAAGATTTTTACATACGCAGACGACACGGCTCTAGTTATAAATGGAGCAACTTGGGTGGAGACACAGAATAACGCAGAATGTGCACTTAAAACGGTCATGTCGTGGTTGTCAGAAAATCAACTAACATTGAATGTCTCTAAGTCTATTTATCTTCCGTTCGCTCTCAAAAGTTACCTTTTGCCACTGTCCTTTACAATTAAAGCCCATAATTGCATTGACCAAAATCACAACTGCTCTTGCTTGACTCTAGCTAGAAGTAGCTGTGTTAAATATCTTGGCGTTTTGATAGATGACACTCTCAGTTGGACTCCTCATGTAAACTCTCTTACAGGACGTGTTAGAAAATTAATCTACATATTTAAAAAACTTAACAAATGTGCGGACGCAGAGACACTCAAACTAGTTTACTTCGCTCTTTGCCAATCCCTAATAACATATTGTATATGTGCATGGGGTGGCTGCTGTAAAACTCTAATGATTAGGCTAGAGAGAGCTCAAAGAGCTGTATTAAAAGTTATCACCTCAAAGCCAATACGATATCCCACGACTACGCTTTATGAGGACTGTGAGCTTCTAACCGTCAGGAAACTTTTCATCTTACTAACAGTATTGTGTAAACACTCATCCAAAACCTTCGAAGTCACCAACAGACAACGTCGTGTAAAAAGCATTCTTTATTCTCACATACACAAAACCTCATTAGCCCAGAGGCATTTTAAGGTCATATCTAACTACTTGTACAACCAATCTAATAAAAAACTTCAAATCTATCACCTGACTAAATATAAAGTGAAGTCTACTATGACTGAATGGTTGATGAGCTTAAATTATGAAGAAATTGAGGCACTACTAAAACCTCCGTCATAATCTCACATCAAACACATTCCATTGTTACAGACACCACCCAAAACGCCCACACTCCACATCACATACACACTCACATCCTATATAAACCGTCACACACTACACAACTTATCACACACCTCATCACACCACACCCACCACAGCTTTAGTTACGTATCATAAAATTTCTGTTATGATCTAAAATTTCTGTTTCTATTTGTTTTTGTAAAACCTAAAAATTAATTATTATTATTTTTCCTTCTGCATGCATCCTTTCCTCGCGTTATTGTAATAATTACTTCTGATAGAGAGCGCCTTGACTTCCATAATACAAGTTCTACTTAGTTTGGAAGTCAAGAGTTCAATTTCTTGTGCCTATGTTTTATGCAATAAACGTTTTTTATTTTTATTTTATTATTTTCCTTTGGTTTTAGACTTTATTTTTATTTTTAGTATTTGTCGTGAAAGACACCATAGTAACATTCTGTGAAAATTTCAACTGGTTATCTATTACCGTTACAAAGATACAGCCCTGTAACAGACGGACGGACAGACGGACAGCGTAGCGAGAGTAATAGGGTCCCGTTAGCAACCTTTGGGTACGGAACCCTAAAAACAGCATGTCTTTGACGACTGTCGCGACATCGCGATGATCTGTGTTTTTAAATCCTCGTATTATTAGTTCAACAAAGTAACAGCCTCCACAGCTATCAGAGATCTTAGGATTTACTCTTAAACCATTAGCAAGTATTTTATCTTTACACAAATGAACTTGACTGAAAGGTGTAAACTTTCTACTTATCTGCAGTATCGACTTTGTTGAAAACTTCACTTTGAGTGGTGATAATGATATCCTATTTTTACTCTTCAGGGGAATTGGGTTTAGCAGTGAAGTATTCTATACCTTTCATATCCGCATACCGCTTTTAATAATTAATGTAAATAAAAAACGGATACCTATTAGTGTACCTTATTAGTTTGTGGTTAATACTCCTATTAAGTCTCACCTAATAATACGTACTTCCAACTAATATACTTATTAAGCTGAAGTTCTAACCACAATACAATTGTTTACAGGTATATGAACTCATGACCTCTCAATTACCGTTAGCTATTGTCACTATCACCACTATGATCACCACATTTAAAATCACTTTTACAGCCTCCAAGTCTTATCAAATTCCCGGAGGGCCGTATGTAAAACTTCTTAAACCAGCGCTACTTAGAATTCAAATTAAATTCAAGCATTCAATTTGAAACAATAAAACATCAGATTACTTTCTCTTCTGCGAATTTGACAATTGTTGAAAATTCTCAGAAAGTGTTATAGCTCAAACTCAAACGAGGGGTCAGCAAGTCTCCTAGCTGCTCATATGAGCCTAGTACATCCACGGTTCAAAGTTGAGTAGGCAACCTGATTAAATACCAGTTGGAGTATCAGGACGTAATTTATGCTCACTATCTGTTAAATACATGTTACATATATAATCAATATGTAGGCAATGTTAATGTACTTTACGTAAACAATAATGGTTGATAATTTAATTACTGGATAGTTCTGTTTGTTCCTGTCGCCATGATTGCTATGGGAGTGTGCTAAAATGTCACGTTTTTATGATAAAGTATTAATTGTCTAGGTCGGTTGGAATTATAAAAATGTTAAAAAGGTCCTTAATCGATTTGAGGAATAATATTGCATCTTCTACTTTACTTTTCCTAATTAAAAAATATACCTTAGCTCATTAAACATACCTTAACCTTTCCTTGATATGAAAAGTTTCTGTATTTATAAAGAACGCTTGCCCTCTGACCTTTACAAGGTTAAGGAAAGTTTTTTCTTTGACATTTATGCCAACTTTTTATATGGCTTCGAACGCAAAACTTTCTTGAAAACTTTCTTCGATAAAGCTTTAAAGGGTTCACGAAAATTGTGGCAAAATTTTCCTTTCCTTCAAAATATACTTTAAAACTGTTTATAGCAGTTCTTATTATATTATATTTTTAATTTTATTTTCATTAAATAGCATGCAAACAAGCGAGCAGTTTACATAATTCGTTCAAATTATCAGTAGCGTTTTATTTGCAATTTAAATTCCTTGCTTGTGCAAACTTTTTACCATTCTTCGTACACAAAATTAATCAAGATAGTTGCACGTGCCTACAATTCAATAAGACTTTCTTTATTTGCGCTTCTTCGGCGTCTTTCCCAGTATTGCTCGATTTTCTATTAATTCCTAATATTCCACAGAAACGCTTTGATCTTTTATTATTCATGTTTAAAATAACAATCTTAAGCAGTTCTAAGATTACGTGGAAGTGCCAAAGTATACAAGAAGATGTGAATTGAAAGCGAATTAAGAATTAACTATTCCTTTGTGATTATTTTTCTCTTTTTCTCATAATTTAAATTACTTTATAGTAGCCATCAAAATCAATATGGAATGACAAGCGCTAGTGGCAAAATGAGTAATACTCATTCAGGATAAAGCAACAGATTTTTTGGATAAAATCTTACTACGACTACAAGTATCAAAATAATTTTATAATTAAATAAGTTTTACATCTTCTCTCGTAAAATAATACCTTTAATTTAAAATAGGTTAGTACTAGCTGTTTGAGAAACCTAGTTTACTTCCAGAAATAGCCCAGTTTTGCTGGGCATCGCTAAAAGGATTTCCTAAATAAATATGTTTTAGAACTTACAACGACGCAATTTAAATTTGTTTTTATTTTTTTGTGTAAATGTATGTTGCACGCTGGTTTTTGTGGCAATAAATTATTTTTATTTCTAAATAGGTATGTACAGAAAAAAAATCTTAGCAGCATTAAAAATGTTTACTGATGATAATCACTGAAAGTATTTGTCGATTGATATTTCTTATAAAATGTATTTCAAAGAAATTTGATCTTTTAGTAGATTATTTATTAAGTACATATTTTAATAACTTCTTAGGTTTTCGCGATCACTACACATTATCATAAAACAAAGTTTAACCGGATTAAATCGCGTATATTATTTAAATTGGTTTCCCTGACGTTTCGAAAGCTTTGCAGCATTTCGTGGTCGCAGGTAGACTAAGATGACAAGCGTCTTTACAAATATTTCTAAAAAAATATTTTAATCTACCGTACAATATTATTAATTAAAATCGTTACATCATTACAGCCGAAAGACGTCCACTACTGGACATAGGCCTCCCCCAATTAAGGGGGGGATATGCGATAATCGCCACGCTTGGCAGGCGGGTTGGCGATCGCAGTTGGTTGGTTAAATACTCAGAGAACGCTGCTGCCCATCCTCTGGTGAATCCCTTAGTCGCCTTTTACGACACCCATGAGAAGAGATAAGGGTTAATCGTTACATATTTTAATCTATTTATCTCAAAGAATAATATCTAGAAATTGAATGTAAGGACCAGATATTTTACAAATTGTTTTGGTACCAATTTCACGATTTTTTTTTTTAATCCTTGCATTTCTATGTATCGAAATTGAAAAGATTATTTTGTATAGTGAGGATTCTTTGCTTTTATACTAACTAGAGTATCCATGGATTGTCTTGGCGGCTCTTCTCCATAAGACCAACTTTTTGAAACATCGCAACTATTTTCGTTTCAAAAGTGTATGTAAATGCCTACATAACATGCATAACATAACCAGCCCATTACTGTCCCACTGCTGGGCACGGGCCTCTTCTCAGTACGAGAAGGCTAAGGCCTTAGTCCACCACGCTGGCCTAGTGCGGGTTGGCGGACTACACACACCATTGAGAACTGTATGGAGCACTCTCAGGTGTGCAGGTTTCCTCACGATGTTTTCCTTCACCGTTAAAGCAAGTGATAATCGAATATAAATCCGCACGCAAATGCCTATTTGAAAAAAAAACGTTTGAACTTGAACTTGATATTCAAACACGTATTAGTAAGTTCTTTTAAAGAAAGCGTACCCTAGCAACAACCCGACAAATTTCTCGCAAAAAAACATTCAATAAATTTTCATCTTCGAAAACTTCTGGTTAACAATTGAATCGTTAAACAATATCGTGTTGTGGGTCTTCGGAACTTCGTCCTTAGTACAAAAGCCGTTGTAGAAGCTTCTCGAGTTCGTCTTTCCACGTGACCGACTTGCGGTCACGGTCAAAGGCTTCCCTATTACCGTCACGGTATGAAGCTCCCTTCTGGCTCAATACGAGTCTTCTTGTAAATTTACCGCGTCAATTAGTCTATTAAATAATTTTCATATTAGTTTTACTAGTTTAATTTCCTTATTTACGGTTGCGGATAATTTGTCATCAGGTAAAATTGCGGGTATTTGAACGGCGGTTTTGTGACGTAAATGATAAGGATATAATTGATTTAAATAAATCCGTGTCAAACGGTATACAATTTTACACGTGTTCGGAAAAGTAGAGTTACGGCAGCAGGAGATTTTTCTTATTCATTTTTATTCCGCGATATTTTTCATGACGTATGTCGTAGAAAGGGAAAGTTTGCAAGATAGCTTTGTTGCTGGCCGCGACCCCATTTCACTGAATGACTCGCGCTTACAGGAAAAAGTAAAGAATGTGTAATGGGAATTTATTAATGTTAGTAAGGTTATTTATTTATTAAAAACAATCCTACAAGGTATAACATGATAGATCTTATAATAATTTTGTACAACTTGGATACTCTGTGTGTATACTCATGTTATGACAAATAAACATTATCTTATCTTATCTTATCATATCTTACAAATAACTTAAAAACTTTGAAATGAAAGTTGTCAAAAAATATTACTCATTTTAATGACTAATATTTTTTGACAAAAAAGGACCAATTAAAGTCAGTCAGTTGGACAGGACCCGTTATCTAATATACATTAACTTTACACCCCTCATTATTAAATTCATAGTCAGATAGGATAACTTAGCATTACAATAATATGCAAATGACTGTAGAACATTGACATTGACAGGTGCGCGCGCGCCGCCCCCTCTTTCCCACGCGGCGCTGCAAACACGTGCTCAATAACATGGGAATACTTTCACTGTAGTTTATAGTACTGTTTTATAAACCCCATGAACGTCTGGGTCCTTGATGTTTTTTTTATAGGGTCGTTTCTGGCTAGGGGTGCCACGTGCCATCCCGCTATTTTTGGGTCAATGGTGGTGAGCTGAATTTGGTTGATCGGGTGTGTTCTTCTATGAGTGTAGGAGGTTCTGTCATTTACCTATAATTTTTAATACATCCGGAGCGAAATTAAAAGAAAATTGTGGAAAGTAAAATTAGCACACGAGCCGGATTCGAACCTATGACTCCTGGTTCAGTTTCTTTATCCGCTAAGCTACCGTGAACCGGTGAACCTGCTCGTGGTATTGAATTTAACTTCGACTTTGAATTTTTCTTTTCACAACTTATATTTTTACTTGCAATTTTTTCGTTAATAATGTTCTTTATCTGTTCTATCTTGAAATTAAGTAAAAAGTCACTTTTATAAATAAATAAAATAATAAAAAAATTTGGGACATTTTAACACAGCACTATCTAGTTCCAAACCCAGCAGAGCTTGTACTATGGGTACTAGACAATGGATAAAATACTTATCAACCTTTTTTTTTGTAAATACATACTTATAGTACATAAGAAACTCCCAGAACAACAAGTGTTTACTCATGTTCATCACACAAATATTTGTGTCCAGTGGGAATCGAACCCACGACCTTGTGATCAGCCGTCCGACACTCAAACCACTAGACTAGACCATAGACGTCGTCACTTTACAAATGAGTAGTAATTTTCAAAATACAAATAACTGTAGCGATGTGTATATACCAGGGGCAGGTGCGTGCGCGTCGCCCCCTCGTTCCCACGCGTGCAGTTAGCGTGCAATATGCAGTTAGTTCGCACATGTGGACTTTATTTTATTGCAGTTTCTACTGTCTTATTGCTTCTTACTTACACTTGCGTATTTATGTTTTTATTAGTTAATAATATTTTTTCGTTCTGCGAGCAATGTGCGAACGGATGGCCGATGGGGCAGTAAAGTTCTGGAGTGGCGACCGCGTACTAGAAGGCGCAGCGTGGCTAGGCCCCACAAGGTGGACCGACGACCTGGTGAAAGTCGCGGGAATCCGCTGGATGCGGAAGGCGCAGGACCGGTCGTTGTGGCGATGCTTGGGGGAGGCCTATGTCCAGCAGTGGACGTCTTTCGGCTGAAATGATGATGATGATGATGATGATGATGAATAATGTTTTTGAAAAAGACAATAAGCGCATTAGGATTTATACTTAATAATATTATATTTAGTAATAAAATAGATCCTACTTAATCAATCAATCAAAATGTTTATTTGTTTTTTTTTATATTATAAATGTGAAAGTTTGTGAAGATATTTGGATGTTTGCTTCGATCAGGTATTATTCATCGAAGGATGTATGTAACTCAATCACGCGTTAACCATTGAACGGGTTTGGATGAAATTTGGCACACAGATAGACCATAATTGGGATTAACAAATAAGCTACTTTTATCGCGGAAAAATCAACAGTTCCCGAGGGAGGCACGATAACATCTTTCTGTGATAAGTGATAAGCCGAATTACATGCGGGGGAAGCCACGAGCATAGGCTAGTGTTGAATAATGTGTAAATAAAGTCATTTCGGTAAAGGCCAGTAGTGATACATAATAAGTTATTTTAAAAGAAACGTAGAATAGTGGGATGCCTGATAAACAAAGTTTTTCTCTATTTTTTAGGAAACTTCAAGTTTAACTACGTTTACTACAAGTAATATATTTTTCTTTTTGGTGCGCATTAATTAAGGAAGTTCTTTTTTTAAACTAGACTTTTTATTGAAAAAAAAAAGAGTTCTTTATTCAGTTCATGATTCAGTTAGTGTTTTCTGTGTAGGGTCCGAGGTATTAAAAAGTCTCTGCTGCACAAACTCAGAGGTTCGCTAGTGCTGTATCACCCTTTATTTTGTAGTTTTCTTTTATAGAAACACACGTGTGCCAACGGCAGCGATTGGGTAAAAGAAATGGAGATGCATAGGTTATCAAGATTTGTAGTATGCAGGTTTGCAGTGACATATTGCAAGTTTTAGCCATCTGCCATATTACATGTATATTGCCACGTCTTACGTCATGCTATAAAGCCGGCTTTTCACTACGGGATTTAATATAATATATATTAATTACATCCTGAGATATAATTTAATATCGCTCACCCTACTTTCAAATAGGATCCTTTATACTTAGAATAGAATAGAATATAATATATTTATTTGCTTAAAAACATGGTATACAAAGGTATTATAGTTCATAACGAGCAAACATTATGATGATGTAATATACCTATACAACATCCAAACAAACAAACTATAAATGTTTTTTCGACGGACCGAGCGATATTTTCAAGTTTATACCCCGCACACCGTTTCGCACCTCCGCTTCGCCCTCAGTTTGTGTCTGTGTGCAACCGAACTGAAAGAAAATATACATCTCATAGTGTGAAGGTGAATCGCACGATGTAATTTATATTTCAGGCTATAATATATATTATATTCCATAGTGAAAAGCCGGCTTAAAACGTCAAATGTCAAATTAGTAGGTACGTGCGTAGTAAACATACGCCTATACTCATAAATTTACATCAATAATGTACAATATTGCCGCACCATCACGCGAGTTTGTTCGGACGGAAAAAGCATTTAAAGTGGACAAGCTCGCTATCTAGTGATAATAACAATACTATGAAAAGTGATAGACATGTGTCCGTCCACTATACACGTGCTTACGATAAAGGTTTGAATCATCTAGTTATTATAGGCACAGATAATACAGTATGTAACAAAAACTCTGTTATTCCTGTAAGCTACGTTATCAGAATCGATATTCATACGTAAGGACACAACTTATTTGGAAAAACTCTTCAGTAAAAATAATCAAATTAAATATTAAATCATTATTCAATTCAATTTAAATAATTTATTTGCGAACATAGGTAAAATAAAATAGGTGTTAAGTATAGTCTAATGAGTCTCTATATCCTACCTTGACGGTGTACAAATTTGGACATTCATGTCCTAGTCAGCCTTATTTGTCTAATGCTATAATAAATTAACGGTCTAAAAATCCTTCCATAATCACAAAATCAACCCATTACTGTCCCATCACTGCTCGTCACGAACCTCTTATGATGGGAAGGGTTTAGTCCTAAGCTGGAAGTATAAATAAATAAATGTTGGTTATTACCATATATTTTTACCATCTCATTGTATTGGTCCTTTTGCCTATGGAACGCGAGCGTAATATTTTTGCCGGTAATCTGCTTTAGATTCAAATATTTGGTAACTTATGACACTGATAGCCTACAGATTTTAATTAGGGCCAAGGTGGATCGTTATCATAACAAAATATTTCTTTAGTGTGTTGAACAACGTTATTGTTTGACAAAGTTGTTTTTGGCGAAGTTATACGATCGGAACGACTAGAGGAAAGTTCTAGTGTTTCATAGGAAACAAGAAACCTCTGCTCGTTTGGGAAATATTGGGAATATACAAAGAGTATCATGTACTATTATAGTTTAAAAACAACAAATTCAAGTTTTACTGAATAGTGCCTTTTTTGCGTTTGAACATCTTGGATTTTTGAAGACGTAGGATGTCACTGAGGTAATATGTACTACGTACTAGACAAGAAACCTCGAATCGAATGTTTTAACACGTTTTAGAGCTCGTGCACTTTCACTCACTTAGCCACGTTCGCGCCGCGCGTGCACCGCGGCCAGCAAGTTGCGCGATATTTTTTGTTCGTAATGTCTACCTACTCTAGTACGTAGTACCTACATATTACCTCAGTGTAGGACGTAGACTTATGTCGTACTGACTAATGGCCAAAATTAATATCCAACCTATCCACGAATTGTCCTACTGGAGATATAAATTTGACATATTTTGTATGGAGCTTATGTCAAATTCCTATCTCTAGTAGGACAAATCGTGGATAGATTGGATATGAATTTTTGCCGTAAATCTACCACAGTCCGTGTTCCTCTCTTAGCTAGAGAGAAACACTACCTTTTTACGAAGGCGCGGTTGTTTCTCTGCATTATGCTTTTACCCCGGTATGGCATCTTGGTACAATGGTAACCTACCTTACCTACTAGTTGGTATTCGTTTAATCACTGTAGGAAATAGTGGTTTTTATTCCTCACAATCCAACAATGTTTTATCGTTTCAATTTACCCCAAAAGCAACAAACATGATGAGTCATTTAAAACAGAATTTTTTTTTTAAACCGTGGTTCACCGTAAACCTGACTCATGGCAGAGCCCTTATATACTGGATGTACCTTATACCTATACTTTTTTTACATAAAGAAAACGGTCGAACATAATTTTATGATGAAGACAAATTTCGCCTAAATAATTGTCGTTTTGGTAAAGAAACTCTACAAAAAAACGACATTTTAATAATGATGACACTACACTTACTTTTGTAATCTCATTAATTTTCTCATTGTCACAAAAACAAGTTTCACCTAAATTTCTCGAAACCCTGAAAAGAATTTCCATAGCTAACTACATACTTAATCGTTTGTCATCATTATCTTTGCCTTATCTCAAATAAATATTAGAGCAAGTCTTCTCTCTCGGAGATGGCCGATTGCCCTAATTTAACTATCTTTAACGTGCATTAAATTATTTATTTACGATCGGTCTAAATTCCAGGCTATCTTACGATAAGTTATTTCTAACCTAGTCTAGAAATAGTATACATTCAAGAAAGCAGTTCAAACTAGTTATTTTACATTCCGCTAAAAAGTAAGGTTCTAACTAAGGAAAAAGATACCCAGATCTATCAGTCTATACTTGCTTTACTTATAATGAAATTAAATTTTTAGTTTCCGGTTCATCATCATCATCAATTAAGAGGACGCTCCCAAAACGCAATTCTCACCCTCGCACTCCCCTTACACCCCGCAACTGCGGGTCGCTCTCGTAAATTTTATCCGAGTTGCAATAGAACACATTTTCGAAAAATTCATTCCCGCGCGTTTTACACACGGAAGTAAATGACGTAAGTCTCAAAACAGTTTTCGTTTTATTACAAGAATACTAAACAATCTGTACAAATTTCCTCTAGCCAGTTTTTATTAAATTTTATTATCTGCCTATATGCATAAATTTTATACAGCTAAGTTAATTAATAAAGGAGAAATATTTGGAACATCTCTAAAAACGCATGATTTAAAAAAATAAAAGTATCGAACAAAAATCAACTAATTATGTAACTGTCTAATCAAAAGATAGATAAAGGTTCAAAAAAACATATACCTATGTAAATTTGACATTCATCAAGCATGTGTTCGACTCACATGTTTTCAAAACTTCACCTCATTTTGGGAGCCTAGCCTTAAGCCGAAAGACGTCCGCTGCTGGACATAGGGCTCCCCCAAGCATCGCCACAACAACCGGACCTGCGCTTTCCGCATCCAGCGGATACCCGCGACCTTCACCAGGTCGTCGGTCCACCTTGTGTGGGACTTACCCACGCTGCGCCTTCCAGTACGCGGTCGCCACTCCAGAACTTTACTGCCATCCGTACTGCGAGCAATGTGCCCCGACCACTGCCACTTAAGTTTGGTAATTCTTCGGACTATGTCGGTCACTTTCGTTCTCCTGCGAATCTCCTCATTTCTGATTCAATCACGCAGGGACACTTCGAGAATAGCTCTCTCCCTTGCCCTTTGGTGCTCATACAGTTAAAATATTATGAAATCCGTGTGATAAATAAAATAAAGATCGAAGGACCTTTAGTGGTCAAATAACTGTCTGGACATGATAAAGCTAACGACCTATTCCCAATAACCAATTACTGACAACTGTTATTGATACAAATGTATGGAATAGTAATACACGGGATCCCCTGTGGATTTAATACGTAATACACTGACATTATGTAACACACGTCAGTACATACGCGGGGTATCGGCCCCAATTTTCCCGATTATTGAACACATAGTTAGTCGTCAATTGATTGTAATGAGGTCAAATAATGCTTATGTTATACGAGGTATTTTCTTGTAATATATCAATTTGTTTGTAAACCTTAAATCTAACGATGATTCCTGCTGAAGATAAATACAAATCTTGATTGAAATCCACTTAGCACAAGCCGTGATTAGACATTGGCTATAAACTTAGTCCAGTATAATAATATGTTTTTGTATTCAACTCTGTTATAATTTATAATTCTTATTTAATGACCCATTCTTAAGTTTAATATTTTGACATTAGGTCTCACATAATACCGGGCTAGAAAGATGATGATGATGATAATATTCGACAGAATCGAACCCAAAGCTACTACTATTATTTGTTCTATGCCCAAAGTACTGATTAACAAATCGTATTATAAAACTTATAGTCGGCGCTCTTCTGTTGGTCGCCAATTTTATTTTAATATCCTTAGCGCTCACATTTCGTTGATATCGTCACAAGAAGACTTGATTATAAGGTTGCTAGTCTCCTTGTGAGTTTATCAATGAAATTTAAAAGATTCAAAATTATTTCAGCTTACAAATAAACGTGTGCGGTCAACCCCCGGCAGGAACGGAGTTCCTCACGCACACACACACAAACACACTAGAAAGAGAAAGAAAGACATTACATTACATTTACACAAAGACGTTACATTTTCTCCCGAATCACATTTACCGCAAGCCGCGTGAAGGAACTTCGTTTATGGTTCCATATATCCATTGCCATGCCATGCCGTGCCGTTGATGAGCGCTGGTTATTAAGCTGTACCTAGACCTCTCTGTCACGTGACGCAGTCGTCAATAGGTCGTTTGGCTTGCAATTAGCAGTAGCAACTGATTGCAGGTGAGCGACAGTTACGCTATTAACATAAAGAAGAAGTTAGCCGTTTATGGGTGTGAATATTGAAGGTCATGCGATGTCGATAGCCCTAGGTAGTCAGACAGAACGCATAAATTCAGACTTACTGTTTGTAGTAAGTAACTGTTTTATTTATAGGTTGTGTGGGGTTTCAATGGGCAAGCGTTTACCAGCGTCGACCGTACCACCGTATAATATTAGGTGAGGTGGCGGTTAAGCGCAAGCCCATTATGAATAAAATAAACATAAATTCAATTCAAATATTTTTTACTTCAAATAAACCTAATTACAGGCACTTTTGAAACGTCAGGCTCTGTTGCACGGTTCCAAATTGTGGGTCCTATGGAGAAGAAACGGCAAGAAAGTCCATGGATATACCTTTTTTTTTGTTTACGAGTGGAAATCCTCATGGATACCCTTCGTCTGGGGAAGGCGAAAGGGTATGTAGAACTCCTACCGACTAAAACCGACCTCAGCACAAAATAGAGGAGCTCCGGGAAATCCTGTGGACCGCGCCGGGGGTGCCTCTCTCGTGCTATGCCATTTTGCACGTCCCGGGAAAGCAGTACTTTCCACACCACAGTAGTACGCGACCATCACGTACTACTGTCCTCCCCAGGGTCGCGTAATGGGTGCCTTGAGTCCCCCACTTTGCGCCCACGATCCCCAAGGGTCCCCTGCCAGTGCATGACGACAGGGGATGCGGCTTGAAGCCCGCCAGGACGGTTGCCTCCCCGGCGCCTCCGTCTCCGAGCGGGATACTCTCTTTATTTCTTTTATTAAATAGGTTATTGTTTATTACATCAAATTCATTCAAATAATGTGAGTACAATGTAGGTTAATGTCAGAAATAAACAACAAGTATAAAAGTGAGAATATGCCTTTAGAAATAAATCTAAAAAGAGTTGCCATATTAGCTGACATCCGCGGCTTTGCTCACGTGGTATTATATTGATAAAAAGTATAGGTACTATGTATTTACTTTTAAGCTTTTGCATTGCATTATTAAAACATTAATATAACATGAAACGCGAATTACTGTGCATACCTCTACAACCTTATTCTTAGTTTATACTAAACCTCTTGTTTAGTATTGTCATACTAAATTATATTACATACAACATCTTTCCATCCCTTTCTTTAACTATCTCTCTCCCTCTGCGACAGCCATCCCTTGTAACCGCGCTCTGTATATTTTATTTTATTATTAGCATAATTTAGGGTTTCTAAACCGATTGTGAAAAGTGTAAACAGTTGTCCTGTTCGGGAGTGCGTTTTTTTCAAGAGATTACCCAGCCACAAGCTGTAATCCGCAACACCTCTTAAGGGGTCATTGTACTCAACATTATAAAAAACGTTTACTATGGGATCTCGAAAAAAAATCTGCTGGTTTCCTATATTTTGTCGATTTATATGAACACAAATGTAGGGATCAGCTGATTTTACTTTCGCGATTTCAGGGTTGGTCCCGTGGTAAAAGTTGATCATAATGATGAGAACAATGACCCCTTAAGAGTTTTAGTATAAACTAAGAATAAGGTTGTATTTCTTAAGTCCGACGTTTCGACCAGGTTTTCCGGGTTTTAGGTATATCTCCATGCCTCGTTTCATTAAAATTGGTTCTGTAGTTTAAAAAGTAACAGACAGACAATTTCATTTTCGCATTAGTATTACTAATGTAGATTGTTGAGATGTAATGAGTAGTTCATTAGGGCTTTCCTTTGTTTCGTATCGACCTGCGTCCATCAAAAGTTAATCGGCCGACCGCGCTAATCTGTGCGGGCTCCCTAAGCTGTTATTAGTTAGTTAAGGCTGATACGCAATTAAAAGCTAAGTAAAGCCATACATAGATATACGTGCTATCATGTCTAATAGGGGTAAGCAGAGACTGTATTTCCATCTGTTGCAATATGGTATCTTTTTTTAACGTCCTAATCTCATACATGTTCTTCAGTTTACCTCTTAACCTGATCTTTTTTGGGAACGTTCGTAATTTGATAGCAAATTAAGGCCGGTGTTCATCAATGTTTATTCTCTGATTCATACGCCGATTACTCGAAAAAGGTCGGTTAGCTAGATAATTATCGTCGGTGAAATCAAGCCTTAGTAAAACCGGACTGGAGTCTAAACTGTTTCCCGATTCAGAACTTTTTCGATAAGCAGTTGTCGATCGATTCGTTTTGTTATCTCTTTTTCTCTCGTTGCGTGAATTGTAGATGAAACGAGATAACAAATCGAATCGATCGACAATTATCAAAAATGTTTTGAGCAAACATAATTCTCAGTATCTAATTGTAGTTGGGAAGAGGCTGGAAGGATGAGTCGTTTAGGTAATGATATATTTAGTCGCAGGAACATTATTCATTAATATATGTAGTGTAGAAGGCACTAATGTGTGACAAGTTTGCATGATATGTCGCTATATTATGTAGCTATTGTTTGTCATTCGCCGCTTATGGACAGTTTTCGGTAATGGCCCGAATATTCTACAAATTTTGGTCTGATTAGACACTTAGGTTGAAGTTGGAATGTATTGTTTTATGTACACGTGAGCACGTCTTATACATTTATGTATGAATTCTCTATCGATTTTTTTGGAACTAGGTACAATTTAAGGACTGCGTAATATCTAATGTCTGTGGTCTGGTGGTTCGAGTGTCGGACTGCTGATCACAAGGTCGTGGTTTCGATTCCCACAGAACACAAATATTTGTATGATGATCATAAGTGTGTGTTAGTCTGGGTGTTTCTTATGTATTATAAGTATGTATTTACAAAAAAAGCATATGAGGTTTAAGACATTTATTCTCACAAAGAACTTACAGAGTTCACTTAACATGAGAAACTTAAAAATTGAAAATACAAAAAGTAGGTTAGTCGATGATCTTAAGAGCTAGTGAGCTAGCTAGCTATATAAGTATTATATCCACTGTCTAGTACCCATGGTACAAGCTCTGCTCAGTTTGGAACTACATGGTGCTGTGTAAAAATGTGCCAAAATATTTATTTATTTTATTTATATTTAATTAACCTTCGGTCCAAAAAAAAAATCCAAAAAAAAAAAGAAAAAAAAAAAAAAAAAAAAAAGATCCAAATTACAATCAGGTGTCAAGTGATGTCATTGTTTGTTAGTATTTTGATAAAATATAATACGGCTGAAATTAATACCTATCCTATCCATCCACAATTTACCCACTAGAGATAGAAATTTCAAATAAGTTGCATGGAGCTAAAAATAATGTATGTTAGTGTCATGATGTAGAATAATTAGCTTTTTTAAAATTAGGGTAGAGTATATCGCAAACAACTATTCACTAGGCCCCGAACTGTGCAAGCATGTTGTATGATTTATGTATATGATTATTATAATGCCTGCCTTTTCAGTGTGAATTTGTAGCTTTATCTGTTATTACTACTTACTTTACTAATTCTATACAAAAGAATAAGCCAATTTATTCCTCTTTATTATTTATCATGTTTTTCGGTAAATTTTAAATCAGTAGTAAGAGGTGGAAAATTATAGCTATTTTTAACGCATTTGTATGTAGTAACTAATGTTGAAAACAACTTGAAAAAAATATAACAAAATAATATCTAACTGAAAAATACCTCGACGTGTTATCTATGTATCTGTACACAATCACTCACTATAGGGTATAACAGACCTGTACGTTAATTAAGTATCCTTTTAAGTATCTCAATTAAACTAAACTAACCCATATCTCTCTTTGCAGGCCTTCAAACTGTTCAAGCGGAACAAGAGCCGCAAAAACACACGCAACCGCATATCGCCGGAGCTGTCCCGCTCGCCGTCCTACAACGGCACCGTCGACGCGCGCTCAGACATCGACATCCAACGTTTCTGCGCCTGCAGGGCTTCCCTCCCACCTCTACACATAACCAGCAACGAATCATACGAGAATACATCATACTACAGCAGCTACAACAGTTATAACAGCTCCAGAATTGACAGCTTAGAAAGCTACGGTACGAACGAATCCAACAGCGGCAGCACTCGATCAGACTCCGCTTACGACTCCGCACGATCCAGTCCCGAACACGCCCGAGTCTGCTACGCTACCGTCACATACTTCAACGTAAATGACAGTGAAGACAGCAGTTCCATTCGCACGGAATACACCCTCCTCGATGACGCAGAGGCTGACCGAATGGCCGATCTAGATGAAATGGACCATATGGACGAAGATGAACGAACACAGAACATGATCAACGAAAGCATCGAATTAGTTAGCACGTTATGAACTGATGGAGATGGACTTTATACATACAGATTTTAATTTTATTGTGGTTAGGTTAGTTTTAGTTATGGAAGCGTTTTATTCCGAATTTGGAAGCGTGTGTGATATTCGGTGCGTGGTCGACGATGTGGTGAAATTATTCAGTTTTGATTTAAGACAAGGGTAATTGATGGATTATATAGTCGTAACTATAGTGACTTTACTACGTGTATAAGTGTATACTATGTAATAAATATACTCTATAGTAATTTGGCAACTGTAAGCTATACAATAGTTAAGATTTTATGTCTTGATAAGTCGTTTTTGTAAACAAATCTCCTCTTCATGATTTAGGAATTTTAAATAACATTCCATACATTTAGTTTCAATATCACAAAAACTACAGTCAGCACAATAAAAACTATAAAGCATTGAGTCCGTTCTATTGTTTCAAATCTCCCAACAGACTATGATTAACCAATCAGCTTTCGCTAAAAGCCCTTATTTGACCAATAAGTGAGACGCTGCAGCAATTTGCTCGGTGTTCAGTTTATAGAAGCATTTCCAGGCGATATTGCTTCCTGAAGCACTTTAGACACTACAGCCATGTTATTGGAAATGGGAAAGCGGAAAATATAGTCTGTTTGAGTATTTAGGAGACTTTAGATTCTTTTTTCATTCAGCTGTATTTCAAGCAGCGACTTACAACCTTTTTTTCTCACAGAGTAAAATTAATTTGGATCATTTTTGTCATAGGAATAAATTCATTTATTTAAGTCGGTCGTTAAGCCCTCATGTTATGGATTTAGTTAAACACTGCTGCTTTCGACTTTAAACTTGACTTGAAATACTCAGCTTAACGTCTCAACAATTCCGTCAGTGTTTTGGCGATATCCTATAATTCAACGAATTAACTTAAACAAGACAAAATTAAACTTGATTGATGCGACTGGAGTTATAATTCAGTTAAGAGTTTCTTTAGAATTGTCGAGTTTTCAATGAGTGTGGAAGAATTGATATGATAGGAATAGAGTTTATAATAAATAGGGCAAATTTTAATTCGGAGATTTAGGGATTGTACTCATTAATTCGAACAACTTTTACTATGAGACCAACTCAGTACTTAACCGTGAAAAAAAAAAACATTTGTTCCATAGAAAATGTTACGTGTAGTTGACCAAAATGAACAGCAGTTTTTTTCTCGATTTTATTGTTGGTCCCGTAGAAGTTGTTCAAATTGATACAAGCATCCCTTAAAGGGAAGAGTGTACTCTACACTTGCACTGATTAAAAATAACCCTATAGGTACGTAATTATAAGGTTTAAATCAAATTTGCTGGCGAAACTTCACGTACGTGATCGATATCGATGTAATAATAAAATGATATAAAACAAGAAAATAATATGATTTTCTGAATGCATCATTTCATTCAAGTCGGCTGATTACAGGAGCAACAGTCAAGGGGCGCGTGGCCTTGTAGGTTTTCAAGACATATCAGATACCATAACATTATCAATTGTTTTGAAACATGTAAAAAATACTGCTCGTCCGTCGCGCGTCCTTTGACCCGTGATCAGCTGGCTATTGTTGAAATTATGAGTTTAGAAAATCTGAACTATTTTCTTTATTTTATTATCATTTGACATCGATACCCATCACATCTGTGAAGTTTCGTCAACTAATTTGATTAAAAGTTGTAAAACAATATAATGTAGGTATATTATATTATGATATAACCCAATGGGGAAGTAAGAATGTCAATGACCCTGGTTCAAATATTTCGTATTTTTCGTATGTAATTACATTACCTTCAATTTAAATTTTGCGTTAATTTTAAATAAATGATGTTGCTTGATAAAAATACTCCACATATTTAGGACTGATGTAAAAATACACGATACGATACGTTAATTCTCTGATTGATTAATCGGCCGATTATTCGAAAATTTTACCTGCTGGAATTGTGGGTAAACGGTCGCTTAACCAGAAAATTATCGTTGGTGGAATCAAGCCTTAGTATGTTTAATTACTGGTTAACTCTGTCTGATATTACGAAACAATTAAACTTGTAGTATATTATTGAAACTGTAAATTGCTTTTACTGTCAATATTTATCGCGATGTTACAGCTGTTGATTATGTTGGTATTTACTCTGTCACTCTGCTTGGGTAGCCATTATTATTTGTAATCATAGCCTAAATGTTTTATTGACTCTTTAGAGACTATGAAAGGACGTAAGCGTTGTAATGAAAAGTAAGCTAATATTGTATTAGTTTCCACTACCCATCAACGGGCGCAAAGCAGCGGGGAGCCGCGAAAAAATAGAAAATCTACTGTGTCTCATTAACTGTTTAATCAAACAAACCTATTTCTAAGATTTTTCCAATTCCCTGTTGGATAAAAATAAGCCTTTCTTAAGGGTCCAGAGAAAATACGATTGGCCGCAAGAAAATAGTCGGCTTCTACCAATGTAAAATATATTTTATTTATATTTCCCTGCAGCAGTACCTTTTTTTTTTGTTTCGGGTGGTAAGAACTACCGATTTTATCGGTAGATAGTTAAGTTGTAGTTTAAACTATTGGCTGACTATATTATATTAGACAAGAGGTTGAGAGACAAGATTTTCGGGATAAAAAGTACTACTAACTACCTCTTTGCCAAATTTCATCAAAATCGGTTTAAAGGTTTACTCATGATCTCAGACGAATTAAAAAAAGGCGGACGGAATCTCGCTAAGAAAAGATTGAAGTATTAATTTTTTCCTAAACCCACTATAATTTCGACAGCAATTTAACACACCAGATATATATTAATTTCTTAGGTTTTCGCGATCACTACACATAAAAAGACTATCTGTAAAGACGCTTGTCATCTTAGTCTTCCTGCGACCACGAACGCTGCAAAGCTTTCGAAACGTCAGGAAAACCAATTTAAATAATATACGCGATGTAATCCGGTTAAACTTGTTTCAGATAAACAACGTGTATCAGAAATGCGTGGTTATATTTGAAGAGCTCATTCAGGCCATAGCATAGAACAACTTTTACTATGGGACCAAATCTGAAATCGCGAAAAAAATATCAGCTGTCCCCTACTAAATCATCGATGTCGCTCGACAAAATGTAAGGATCGGCTGATTTATTTTTCGTGATTTCAGTGTTGGTCCCATAGTAATAGTTGTTTGACAGCATCCCCTGAATAAGCTCTTCAAATATGACCACGCATTTCTGATACACGTTTTATATTGTTATTTTATTTGTGACACTACGACAATGTACTGTCACACGAAATTTGTTGTGTAATCGCGGTTTTTGGTCTTACTATGGGTGTGAAAGTGTGCGTGCCAGCCCGTACTTTTAACAGGGCCATCTTACTATGAGTGCTTCACTTATTGTTTAGAGAGATTCCGTCCTCCTTTTTTTATTCGTCCATCATGATGAGGTTACTAAACAAACAGACTTCCTTTGGCATTTATATTAGTGTGGATAGTCTGTGAATAATAAATATCGCGAAAATATTGGCACCACAATTCTTCATTAAAATCACGTGGGTGTTGTATTTACCCATGATTCGATGTACCCTTCATGTGTTTACCAAAGTAAATGTGATATATAAGATTATGTACGCTTAAGATATTAAATTCATTTAGTCGTACGTCAATTGATCTCGTCGTGTAAATGACCGTACACGTGCGTCAGCGCAGCATTGCTATTCAGTCGTGATAGCGATCTACCAACTAGTTTTTCTTTGACGCACGTTTTATATTGCATGTAAAATAAATTTTCGTAAATTAGAATATTAAATAAAATTTAAAGTTTTTAAAATATTTTTTGATTTTTCTTTTAACCTCTTAAAAGACTCAACACACATAACATAACATCACGTCTGTACTCCCAGAAGGGGTAGGCAGCGGTGTATCACCAACATTTCGTTATAAGTCTCATGTAATATGGGGCGAACCTATTGCCAGTGCCACTAACTGGACACAAATCCAGACTCCAGGCTGTTAATGAGAATTTCCTAGTGAAAAACCCAATAATACTTTACCCGACCCGGGAATCGAACCCCACGCTCAGCAATCGCACTTGCGACCACTAGACCAACGAGGCAGTCCGTTGAAGAACCAAGTAGTAAGAAGCAAGTATATAATCTCGCCATGTGGGGTTATACAACGTGTTATTGAAATAACTGAAAACCTCAGGGGTCATTGTACTCATCAGTATAAACAACTTTCACTATGGGACCAACACTGAAATCGCAAAAAAAAAATCTGCTGTTCCCTAAAGCGTTAACATAAATCGACAAAATGTTGTTCGTACTGATGAGTATAATGACCCCTTAAGAGGTTTTCAGTTATTGCAATAACAAGTTGTATAAAAAAAACGATGACAGTGCAGTTATGTTACCGACCACAGCAATAGATAGAATGGAAAAGTGGGAAGGGCGCGCGTGTCAACACTGCACCATAGTGCAGGGCATTTCAAATCCTTTCTCAGTATGCCTTAATGAGTTTTTTCTTTAAATACTGTAACAAAAACCCGCAAAAATTCCTTATTTTGCTGATTCTAACTGCAGAAACAAAAGCTGTAAAGTACATTTGATTAAAATAATTTTTTAAAAATTAATAACGTCAATATGTAAGGCGTAGGTTGTTCGAAAGTTGCCACGCATGAATCGCAAGTAAAATTGTGATTACAACCATTCTACTCTATCTATTTCTGTGTTACCGACCCCCAATCATTTGACAGACTTTTTTGTTCAGATCAGAGACATGACATTTACCGTTGGCGGTAAATGTCATGTCTCTGGTTCAGATTATTGCGCTAATGGCGCTTCCCATCTAGATGCTCTAAGCCCCCAATCGATGATACACCTTTTATTCTGTGGTTTGTGCCCCAACACCTGTAGCCTGGACGATTTGCGCTGCCAATGACAAGGCCGTAGAAGTGGCAAAGTTTTGAGCTTGCCAAGTTTGACCCCAGAGTAATCATACTTCGACACGAAGAAGACCTCTTAATTGGTATTTTTTTAAATTTTAATTATTCGTTCAAACACACTTAAAAAGACACATCATTAATAATTAATTTATATGAATATCTCAACCCCACATAAAGTTTAAAATCTTATCTATACATGCTGAAATTTTAATCACTTCTTTCTCGAAAAGGGGTCAATGTAATCATCAATATGAACAACTTTTACTATGGGACCAATCCTGAATTCGCAAAAAAAATCAAGTGGTCCCTACATCATCCTTAAATCATCCTAGGGACCAACATATTTATTTTTCGCGAATTCAGTTTTGGTCCCATAATAAAAGTTTTTTTTTTTTTTTTTTTATGATTTATAGATCTGCTCTTGACCACAATCTAGACAGCTTTGTCAGGATGTGGTCGACGATGGAGCGATTCATAATGATGAGTACAGTGACCCCTTTTCGGGGAAGAAGCGATTAAATAGCATGTATACATAGTGATATCTGCAGCCCAAACTAAAAAGTAAGACCGAAACCAGCAAGCTGTTTTAACTACTAAATAGGTAGGTATAAAAATATCAAAAACTCTGGCAGACAGGACATGACAGGACCTCATGAAGGTGATTGATAGTATAAAGGTCTTGTAGTCACCACTCTAGCTATCTAAAATTAGTATGAGAACCCCCGCAGACTACAGAGAACAAACGATCGATCAATAGTTGGGTCATCAAATTTTTATATCCTGTATTTTTATACATTATTGCAAGATGTTGATCTTTAACCGTGCCATATGTCTAGAGCAAATGATAAATAATGTGCTTAGTCATCTAAAAATACTTAGCCAATTCTACGATTATTCATGGTATAATAACACCAGGTAGTCTCTTCCCGTGACAGCTAGGTCACGTGATTGCCTCCGTACTACGTCATCGGCCGTAGAGCCAATAGCGGGCTGTTAGCGTGACACTTGTCAGTTTGATGTGCTGCCACTTTGTGAAAATAAATTACCCGAGCAAAATGCATTTTTTCATTTGCTTTCTTCTATAAAGAATCACTTTTTACCCGACTGCGCCAGAAGGAGGGTTATGTTTTTCGAGTGTATGTATGTATGTATGTATGTATGTATGTATGTATGTATGTATGTATGTATGTATGTATGTATGTATGTATGTATATTTCTTTGGCACGCTCTGTGGCCTAAACGGCTTGATGGATTTGAGATTGAGAGGTGTCGTTAGATTCGTCTTAATTCTGAGAGTGACACTGGGTACATCAAAATTTAAAAAATTAAAATGGCCGCTTTTTGGCGCCATATTACCTCTCCAAAATTTTTTTTTTTCCGTCAAAAACTATCGAGTGGGGTATCAAAATAAAGGGCTTTATAAATGCTTTACAAAAATATAAACAACTTATATGTTTAAATGTAATTTGGAATGAAAAATGCTAAAAAACAACAAAATATTCAACGTTAAAAATGAATTTGACTTTTCAAAAAAAACATTAATAGCATGATAAATAAAACAAGTCAAACTAAAAAAATTAAAATAAAAAAATTAATTAACAAAAACAAAAAACCCGACTGCGTGTAAAAATAACAGAAAAGATATAAACAAGACTTATCAACACGCAGGCGGAGGCTACCTATGAATTATTATGTAATTCATGACCAAAAACATACGTAGCCTCCGACTGCGTGTTGATAAGTCTTGTTTATATCTTTTCTGTTATTTTTACACGCAGTCGGGTTTTTTGTTTTTGTTAATTAATTTTTTTTAACTAGTAATTTAATATAATTTCCTTTATTAACTAATTAGATGAATTACACGAGATAACAAATAGTTAGGCTAGTTAGGAATTTATTTTATATTCATTATGAACAAAAATCTCCTTAAGTATATTGAAGATATCAATCAATGGCAGCACTGATCGTGACGTAGCTTGGAGGCATCGTACTGTCATTGCGGGATGAGAATACCTGGTGAAACATCTTATTATACCATGCGATTATTTAATACCCAAATTTTCACTAAGAAACGGCGAGAGTTTGAGAATAAATCCCGAACGACTCTGAAAATAAGTCACCGTCGGCATTGTCAAAGGGTGGACAAAAACCAGGGTGGTTTGGATACCTGCAATTTTTTTTGGTGGTTTCGCACGCATAATTTTGTGTCGCACGCGACCAACGCGACACACGAGAGGAATTTGTTTGTTTACAAATAGCTTTTCTTTTTTTTTTTGGTATTGAGTTTTTTTTCGAGTCGTGTTCAGTATCAGTGGTATATTCACCTCCTTAAATATGGCGCGAATACAGATTAACACCTTGTATAACATGTACATGACACCGAGACTGGGAGCAAATCTACATCCTATGTGTATCTCTCTATTTACAACATCGCTATTTTACAAGAGAGTGCATTGCGAGGAGATTTCATATAATAATTTCTTAGGTTTTCGCGATCACTACACATCATCATCATCATTTCAGCCGAAAGACGTCCACTGCTGGACATAGGCCTCCCCCAAGCATCGCCACAACGACCGGTCCTGTGCCTTCCGCATCCAGCGGATTCCCGCGACCTTCACCAGGTCGTCGGTCCACCTTGTGGGGGGCCTACCCACGCTGCGCCTTGCAGTACGCGGTCGCCACTCCAGAACTTTACTGCCCCACTAGACATTATAATAAAATTATTATTATTAGATAATGATATTGTGAGTGAACTGCGCGGATTGTACGATCTGCAAGGTTAAGCTGCACTTGCCGCGGTCAGTCTGTGGATGGGTGACCGTTTCGTTACACATCGAGACCCCTCCATGCCTCGGAGAGCACGTTAAGCTGTCGGTCCCGGTTGTCATACGAATATCTATGGCAGTCGTTACGGGTAGTCAGAAGCCTGAAAGTCTGACAACTGGTCTAACCTCCGAATGTCAGTATTACCCAGTAACTGGGTTGCGGGGGTCTGATGGCAGTCGCTCCGTGTAAAATACTGATGTTCAGCCGCATCTGGCTAGACTGGAAGCCGACCCCAATATAATTGGGAAAAAGGCTCGGAGGATGATACTGATGAAAACGATTTTAATTATTAATACTGTAGGGTAGGTTAAAATATTTTTTTAGAAATATCTGTAAAGACGCTTGTCATCTTAGTCTACCTGCGACCACGAAATGCTGCAAATCTTTCGAAACGTCAGGAATTTTTTTAAATAATATACGCGATTTAATCCGGTTAAACTTTGTTTTAGATTTCATATAGTTGTACTGAACGATACAAGAACCAAACCTTGTAATTTGCGCAGAAGGCGTACTGCTCCACTACTACGCCACATAGCTTCAAGTTTTGTAGAGATATTAATAACAGAGGTCGCCCGCAGCTTCGCGATCGTATAACAACTAGCCTATCCTTCTCAGGGTTTCAGACTACCTCTGTACCAAGTTTCATTAAAATCTGTTTAGTGGTTTAGTTTAGTAGGTTCAGACCAAACCCACCAAAAACACAATCCTGCGCTTTTCATCTCCGCAATAGATCAGCTGGCCGCGAGCTTAACATCACTTGGCAAGGAGTAGCCGTACAGCATAGCCGCAGTCCCGTTTACGTCGGAATCACCGTTGACAGAGCGTTGACGTTTAAAAACCACTGTCTGAAAACAAAGCAAAAAGTCGGTTCCCGAAATAACCTGCTCCGTTTGACCTTGACTACTTGGGGTGCTTCATCCCACGTTCTTCGCACCACAGGCTTGGCACTTAGCTTCTCTGCCGGTGAGTTTGCATGTCCTGTGTGGCATCCCTCCAACCACGCAAAAGAGTTTGATGTTGCTTTAAACGATACGTGTCGGACAATTACGGGCTGCCTCAAACCAACGCGGCTCAATATGCTGTTTCCAACAACCGGCATCGCGCCTCCAGTGGTCTGAAGGGACGTATTGTGTGCAGTGGAGAAAAAAAAGCAGGAGTCAGACACAAGGCACCCTCTCTTTGGTATCCAGCTACCAACACAACCCCTAAAGAGCCGCCACAGTTTCCTTAAATCAGAGGCTCTACAAATATTACCTCCACCTGCTAACTACATCCAACCTAGTGAGAAGCTTCCTGTAGGGTATAAATTCCCCTGGCCTACATGGAAGTCTCTAAACCGATTGCGGACCCAGGTAGGCAGACCAAGTAGGGCTATAGAAACCAAACAGCTACAGCCTGCACGTGTGGCATTGATTATTATCAATTAATGTCACACTTGCTATGCTGCTCCTTGTGCCCAAGCACATTGAGTGACCTTACCAATGCCACAGACAACGCACAAGACGTGGCAAATTTCTGGGCCAGCAGCGTCTGATTACTGTGCCACTGTCAGTAATTTTTTTGTACCATCTACACCAAGTAGAAGTGGTTTAGTCGTGATGAGGTAACAAACAGACAGACAGAGTTACTGTCGCATCTATAATAATAGTGTGATATACGTCCACTCGTTACCCCGGAAACAAATTAAATTTCGCAAAACCATTCATTAAACAAAATTCATTGAATAGCTGTACACAATCTAGTTACACAGCAACTAGCACCAATTATTATATTGTTAGTTGTCCAACATAAGGCGGTGGCCTGTAGGGGGCGCCACTGGATACAAAAGGAACCAGCAGGCCCCTAATAGGCTTAACAAACAGGTTCCTTGAGTTTCGCGACTAATGGACATAAGTATTGAGTTTCATCGCTCAGCGGAAGAAAAAATATGTTTGTCACACATTACTCACAATAGTAAGTAAAGATTAAGTAACGTAGTACATAGTACCTCAGTGTTAAGTAAGTATTTTTTTATTGTAAGGAAATAATTGAGGGGTAAAGAATTAAAGGCAGTTTAGTGCACAAACTACATTTTTTTTTCGAAAAAATAAAAGAAAACCCTATGTATTTGTTATTTTTTGTATCAATTCTAGCTGGGTTTGATTCTTATGCTAGTATTCGAACAAGTTTTCTATGTCATAAACACAGAAAAAATAATTTGAGCCATAGATAACTGGAAGAAAATTGTTTTGGCACTTTTGATTCTATACCGCTATGTAATATGCGACTCTTTTTGGTTATACACCTTTGATTCTATACCGCTATGTAATATGCGAGTATTTTTGGTTATACACCTTTGATTCTATACCGCTATGTAATATGCGAGTCTTTTTGGTTATACACCTTTGATTCTATACCGCTTTGTAATATGCGAGTCTTTTTGGTTATACACCTTTGATTCTATACCGCTTTGTAATATGCGACTCTTTTTGGTTATACACCTTTGATTCTATACCGCTTTGTAATATGCGAGTCTTTTTGGTTATACACCTTTGATTCTATACCGCTTTGTAATATGCGAGTCTTTTTGGTTATACACCTTTGATTCTATACCGCCATGTAATATGCGAGTCTTTTTGGTTATACACCTTTGATTCTATACCGCTACGTAATATGCGAGTCTTTTTGGTTATACACCTTTGATTCTATACCGCTTTGTAATATGCGAGTCTTTTTGGTTATACACCTTTGATTCTATACCGCCATGTAATATGCGAGTCTTTTTGGTTATACACCTTTGATTCTATACCGCTACGTAATATGCGAGTCTTTTTGGTTATACACCTTTGATTCTATACCGCTTTGTAATATGCGAGTATTTTTGGTTATACACCTTTGATTCTATACCGCTATGTAATATGCGAGTCTTTTTGGTTATACACCTTTGATTCTATACCGCTTTGTAATATGCGAGTCTTTTTGGTTATACACCTTTGATTCTATACCGCTTTGTAATATGCGACTCTTTTTGGTTATACACCTTTGATTCTATACCGCTTTGTAATATGCGAGTCTTTTTGGTTATACACCTTTGATTCTATACCGCCATGTAATATGCGAGTCTTTTTGGTTATACACCTTTGATTCTATACCGCTACGTAATATGCGAGTCTTTTTGGTTATACACCTTTGATTCTATACCGCTTTGTAATATGCGAGTCTTTTTGGTTATACACCTTTGATTCTATACCGCCATGTAATATGCGAGTCTTTTTGGTTATACACCTTTGATTCTATACCGCTACGTAATATGCGAGTCTTTTTGGTTATACACCTTTGATTCTATACCGCTTTGTAATATGCGAGTCTTTTTGGTTATACACCTTTGATTCTATACCGCTTTGTAATATGCGACTCTTTTTGGTTATACACCTTTGATTCTATACCGCCATGTAATATGCGAGTCTTTTTGGTTATACACCTTTGATTCTATACCGCTACGTAATATGCGACTCTTTTTGGTTATACACCTTTGATTCTATACCGCTTTGTAATATGCGACTCTTTTTGGTTATACACCTTTGATTCTATACCGCCATGTAATATGCGAGTCTTTTTGGTTATACACCTTTGATTCTATACCGCTACGTAATATGCGACTCTTTTTGGTTATACACCTTTGATTCTATACCGCCATGTAATATGCGAGTCTTTTTGGTTATACACCTTTGATTCTATACCGCTACGTAATATGCGAGTCTTTTTGGTTATACACCTTTGATTCTATACCGCTTTGTAATATGCGAGTCTTTTTGGTTATACACCTTTGATTCTATACCGCTATATAATATGCGAGTCTTTTTGGATTAGTAACATGAAAGTTTATACAACGTGTTATTTTATTAACTCGAAACCTCAGACACCCCAAATAATTTTTATTTTAATAAACTGATATGTTATTAAATAATTATTTATTTTAATAAATTAAGTAGTAGCTGTGCCATGCATTAAAATGCCATTTTTTAGGGTTAGAAACCTTCATGGGCGTACGCAGAACAACTCACTAAAGTTTCATCACAATCGGATGGATGGTTTAGGAACGCATAGAGGACAAACAAACAAAGAAACATATGTTTTTTATACATAGATAGATAGGAGAAGATATTGGTAATTTTTGTTGTCATATTTATTCTAATTAACGCGCCCCGCTCGGCCCACAGTGCACCCCCGCGGCTATTCCCAAAGGATAATATGACGTGTTCTGTTTGCCTACGTAGACATCGCGGTCTCGCGCTCTGCGTCGCTTCGTATAAAACTTTTAGTATCAGTATGACACTTTTTTTTTAGAAAAAGTGCTCCTATATTATTAAGTATTGTAAGCCATTCTACTTTCGATTCCGAACAAAGTAATTTCAGGTCCTACTGGACATAGGCCTCCCCCATCAGGGGGAAATATGCCATAATCAGCACGCTTGGCAGGCGGGTTGGCGATCGCAGTTAGTTGAATAAACACTCAGAGAACGCTGCTACCCATCCTCTGTTGAATAACACGAAAACAACACGTAAATATAGTTAAAGTTTATATTTCAGACGGAATTAAAAGTATATAAGTATCATATCCATTGTCTAGTACCCTTAGTACAAGCTCTGATTAGTTTGGGACTAGATGGTGCTGTGTAAAAATGTCCGAAAATATTTAGTTATTTATTATCAATTAATGCCTATAATCATGCCGTCTTGTAACATAACACGTTTGACATTAACTTGTTTTCATGTTAAAAGGATTTATCCCAATAAAGCCTTAGGTATTATTCTGATATAGGCCTACATCTTCTTGACTCATGAGATTTGATTACTTAATAAGAAACACTCCCTAGGCTTAAGTAATAAGCACATACTGCCACGCCACAATTGGTAGGCGTAAATGGTTGTTACAGTGTGATGTTTATTATTACCATAGGTCCGCGCTATTTCGACCAATATAATTAGCTGAAACATAACGCCTACAGCAGTGATAGCTTTGGTTCAACAGTTGGCTTTCTTGCGTGAAAGAAAAACATCGTAAGAAAACCTACACATATAAAAGAATGTTTTCATGTGTGTTAGTTTCTTCCATGTTGTGTGTCGTCCGCCAACCCGCACCAGGGGATCTACTCCCGTTCGTCGATATTCGATAAATCGTACGATTCATCGCACAATTTGCTACTCCGGTCAACCATCGTTCCCTTATCGCATGCGATGATCGTGTTTTGACGTTTGTTTTTCTCATCTCCGGTAAATTGTATACGTCTATGAACCGTAGTCTATCTTAATTGTGCCTTTTTTATGTGCCTGTCTTTATTATGTAAGTATCAGTCGGAACGAAAGTTCGTACTTCGTTTGTCGTTCGTAAAACGCGAGTAGACCTACAAGGCCCTAATTCTCGCGTTATAGAGATAAATGTCTAATTCGAGATAATCACTAATTTTAAATCTCTACGAAAATTGTCGCCGGTAATGACAACTGCTTTGTACAACTCTTTGTATTTACAGCGCTAGACATATCTCTAACGTGACATACTTTTCAATCGAAATTCGCCATCTTGTTTCGACATTATGTCAAGTTCGAGATAATGTCTATGACGCGAGAATCACCCCCAGGCCACTGTGTCGACCTAAGAGCCTATGCCCACGGCGTATTTTTTACGCGCAAATAATAAGTACGCGATGCACACACGCGTCAGTCGCAGTCAAAAACCTTTGCGTGTTGCCACGGCAGTGGTAACCGCTTGAATTACGAAAACCACCCTTACTGCTTACGAAATAAAGAGGCTGTCAAAGTCAAACTGTCAACACTGATGTGAGGTTGATTGTACCAACAATTCAGTTGCGTGTTTGTATCGAAACAAACGCTCAGATACGTCGATACAGATGTGCTGTGGTTGCGTGTTTGCATATGTCCATTTCCAATAAACTTTGCAACAGTAAGTAATAGTACCACAGTTAAAACACAGTCGAGACAACAACGCGATACAGACGCGCTTCAAACGCACTTCTCATGCACACACGCGCGTTTGTATACAATACAAATGCAACAGCAACAATCTACTTGTGGACTGAAAAACGCGCCGTAAAAGCGCGTCCGTGAAACATGAACTTTTTGCGCGTAGAAAATACACCGTATGCATAGGCCCTAATCTACTCAAACTCTGAGAAAAATCCCGTGCCCAGCAGTGGGAAAGTAATGGGCTTGTTATGCTTATAACACCTACAGTTCAAAAGAGTACTTATTTTCAGCCATATCAGCATTATACAGAAGATTTAATTACGCTTCACTGTTCACTGCAATTTAATTTGAAACTTTTGTTTTACGGTCGAAAACTTTGTATTGCGTACGTACAAAGTTAGCCCAACTGTATGGCTGACGACAGATTTAGCCTCATCCCCACCTACGCATGAAGTTCTAGAGCACGAGTAAATAAATTAAATTATGTGTATTGAAATAGAATATAGCTAGCTCAGCCTTTTGTACGTACTAGCCAGCAGACCCCTACTCATATAGGTAAGTACGTGTGATTTATGATGGAATCTTTTATTCGTCATTTTTAGACCGAAGTTCCTTATGGGGGCTTGCGGCAGGTGTGATTCGGGGGAAAATGTAGCGTCACGTCACGCTAAGACTTGCGTTATACCCATAGAGTACATTGAATATACGGACATAGAGTTGTCAGCTGACCTCACCTTTAAGCGCCATCTGGTGGGTAGCGTCAAAGTTACAGTCTAAGACGCGTGATGTTTCCTGAAATATATATTATATATATAAAGAAAAAATATAAATTTTAAGGATAACTTCGTTCCTGTCGGGGGTTCGCTGACCGCACACGTTCTTTTTTAGGGTTCCGTACCCAAGGGGTGCCAAACGGGACCCTATTACTCTCGCTACGCTGTCCGTCCGTCCATCTGTCTGTCATAGGGCTGTATCTTTGTAACGGTAATAGATGACCAGTTGAAATGGTCACTGAATATGTGTTACTATGGTGCCTATCACGACAAATAATAAAAACTAAAAAAAGTCTAAAATAAAAGGGGGTCCCCCATACGATAAACCTCGAAAAACATGCATTTTATCAACGTTTTTTCTTCATGCTGTATCTTCAAAGTGTTAATACACACAAACTTCAGACTTGGTCTGATATATCTTAAATACACTGTAGTTTAGCAACAAATACTAAAAAAAGGACAAACATAGACATATGTGGTGGTACCTGCGTAAGAAAGAGATGCAAAAATTCATATTTTGCGCACGGTGCGTTGATGTCTTTTAAAGAAAGAAAGAAAGAAAGATTTTATTTAGCACAGGACAGTGACAGCACAACAAATAACATTAAATAAAGTACTAAAATATATATAAGTAAAACATGAAGTTGCTGTCGGGTATGCCCATGCCAAAAGGGTCACCAACTCAGCATGTGCTGCCGTTGAAACGTCCAGCGCTGATTTTCAGTTGGCACCCTGCAGCGACACACGGACGAAGGAACTGTGTTTATAGATAATTATAAGAAAGTACATATATTGGTCTGGGGTAAAAGAAATATGTGTTTAAATAAATAAAATATTTTAATTAAAATAGAAAATGTATATTAATGAATAAGATATGAGAGTGTGAAGGAAAAATGGATAAAAATAAGTTTTCGAAATATGCGACATAAAAATATGATATAAATTGTGGAAAGAAAAAATCGCTCACGAGCAGGATTCGAACCTGCGACTCCTGGCTCAGTACGCCAGTGCTTTAGCCACTAAGCTCCTGCTCGTGAGCGATTTTTTCTTTCTACAATTTATATCTTTAGAATTCGCTTCGCATGCGTAAAATGCGTTAAAATAATAAAATAAAAATATGAATAAAAAGTAAAAATAAAAAAATAAAAATTAATGCGTCAGCCATGAAAGCCGTGAAAAAAAATACAGATAAAAAAAAAAAAAAAAAAAAATATAAATAATAATATAATATAATATTTTGATAAATTCTCGTAAATTAAATCAGTTTTATGGGGTATCAGGTCGATGGGTGGTACGGAACCCTTACTGTGTTAGTCCGACACGTACTTGGCCGGTTTTTTTTTCATAATGTACACACATGTATGCGTGTATGCACATGTATGCATGTATGCACATGTATGCATGTATGCACATGTATGCATGTATGCACATTCTACCATATTCTTAAAATAAATATGTCCCTAGTTTATCCAGTCATGCTCTATTTAGTAAATATATAGATCCCATCGGATTAAGAGAGTGAGGGAATAGAGAGTGTCCCACGCAGATAGCTAGTATCCGTTGAGATTGGCGAGTGACCGAAATTCGGCCAGGAGGACATTATTATGATTAGATATATACATAGATAGAGTATACTTTATTGTTTGCACAAAATAGAAAAATAAAAATAAAATTTATTCAAACATTAACATAGTACTAACTGGTGGTTTTATTGCCTGAAGTAGAGTACATAAAGTCCGTTGTTTCTCTCTTGTCTTATTTAGTAAACAATCTTGACATATCTCTTTTATTTATTATTTATTGAATCCTTCATGCACAACTGGTTACAAAGGTTGATACAAAGACAAACATCAAGGTAGAATGCACCAGTAAAGTAGTAAAATAAGGTTAGAACGGATTTATAATTAACAAATTACTCTTTATTCGAATAACTACAAAGTATAGTTACTAGTTCTGCACATGTAATTAGGTTAAAAATATTTTATGTGTGGGAAATTGTTTACATAATGTCTTTTAATAATTATTATTGAGGAGTTGCAAGATTGTTTACTAAATAAGACAAGTAAGAAAAAACCGGCCAAGAGCATGTCGGGCTATGTTCAGTATTAGGTATAGGGTTCCGCAGGTAGGTGTAGTTACAAACGAATTAAATGAGATACTATTTTAGTTTTAGCAATGTACAGACGGACGGACATGACGAAACTATAAGGGTTCCTTGTAAGAACTACAGAACCCTAAAACAGAGTGTACATTAGTACATACCGTTCTGCACGGCTAAGAAATTATTATTCGCGGATGGTTCGCGGTTTTTTAAGTGCAACCCCCGAAACTACTATTATCGCAAAAGATTTTCGCTCATTACCGGTACAATTACAAATAATATTGAACCAGTTTGCAGTTAAGCTTCCGAACAGGAAATATTCCTAATTTAACTTTTAACAATCACCACACATCGTTAAACTGTTGTTCTTTAACAACAAAAGCTAAGCTAAGCTATGTTTCACAATAACTAAATACAGTTTGGTGACAAAATATAATCCACAAAATGTGTCATTATTTTTGTGTGTGTATTGGTACACATAGCATTGTAGTTTCTTTTAGAAAGAAAACCTGTTTTTCCTGTTTTTCATGTTTTTGGACTCTGTGAAAGAGGGATGATTGCAAGAATATCGGAGGGTATCGATAGGGTAGTGAACCCCAGTCTGCTCGTTATTATAAAGCGTGTATAGGATTTTGTTTTTTTTCTTTGTACTTAGATGAACACAATCAGTTTGTTTTTTGTATGTCTCTCAGAGAGAAATCCATTGCAATAGGAAATTCAAACGAAAGAACTTTCTCTGGTACCTTAAAAAGAACTTTTAGAACCAATAACTCTATAAGGGAAGTCTCTGCTATATTATATAATGATATGCTCATTCATGATATATAATGTTCATGATTGCCTCGTTGGTCTAGTGGTTGCAAGCGCGACTGCTGAGCGTGGGGTCCTGGGCAAAGTGTTATTGGATTTTTTCATTAGGAAATTCTCAGTAGCAGCCCGGAGTCTGGATTTGTGCCCGGTTAATGGCAATAGGCTCGCCCCCTATTACATAGGACTTACAACATAACTGGCGAAATGTGGGTGTACTATACACCTCTGCCTACCCCTTCGGGCAAATACAGGTGTGATGTTATGTTATGTTCATTCTGCACAACCTGAAATCATGAAAAAAATGCTGTTTTATACACAAGTTTGGAATGGGACCAACTGATTTTTTTTTCACGATTTCAGAGATAGTTCCATGATAAAAAAAATGTGCAATAATGAGCAAAAACCAGCAATAAAGTGTTTTTGTTATATAAAAACAAACCTACATCTACCCGCTAACCGCCCATGTCGGGTCAGCGGCGCGTAATTTTTACTGAAGCGTTAATTTCACGAGCTGTACTTAATCGTGGAGATTGCGTATGTGTTGGCATAAGCTTGTTATTAGCACTAAGGGTTATGTAATAAGTAATTAAGATTTAATAGCGAACTTATATCACACTTAATATATTATGTTAACATTTCACCAAAGGTATTTTGTTTATTTTGTGTTCTTTGGGGTTTTGTCTTATTTTGTGAGTGTAGAGGTTAGGTAGGTTGCCTGGAAGATATCGCTATTAGCGATAAGACCGCCAATGTACCCTTATTTTACATGTTAGTCCTAAGTTTAATAATGTTATTGGTGTACAATAAATAATATTCTATCTATCTATCTATCTATAGGCACACCCCTGCTCGGGAATAATACAGGCGTGATGTTATTTTGTCTTATAATTTTGTTCTTCTGTTTCTTCGTCGTTTCGCTCTTGACAGAGCGGTTGTGGCCATCATGTACTATTGCCGGAGGCTGCTGTAGCTCGCCTTACGATGCCTCGCCGCCCTTCCCTGCTTTTGGTTAGTCTGGTGCAGTCATGTAATGGTCGGCCCACGGCAGACTTCATTAAATCAGTCCATCGCATGGGAGGTCTTCCACGCACTCTTGAGCCCTCTATTCTGCCCTGTACGACAAGTCGCTCTATAGAGTCGTGACTACTATAATTTTGTTACTGGCAATAAAATCCAAAATACAATGTATTGTAGAACCTGGGATTAGGCCAGGACCTCTCACAAGCACAATTAAATTGTAACTTTTCTTCGTAGTTTCGCTGTTGACAGAGCGGTCGTGGTCATCATGTGCTGTTGCCGGGTGCTGCTGTAGCTCGCCTCACACTGAAAAAATAAAATAATCGACTAGTTAAGCTACTTCAAAAATTGCCAATCCAAATTTTTGTTAAAATTGCTAAACTGATTTGCTGCCACATCTCAGACAAGTTAGCTACTAAAGTCTGTGTCAATTCAATTAAATAATTGATATATTTGACACTTACACAAATTTCAACTTTACGTACATGAAAACTAAGTTGAATTGTGAATGACAAAAACAGTGAAAAAGTCTTAACAATATTTACGTTGCAAAGGAAACTGATGTTTGTATCTTGACAAATAGGGTTTCTTATCTGAAATCATGTAAATTGTTAATTGGATTGACATAAACTATAGTAGCGTTAGTTTATTAGTTGCTTTTTTAGGATTCCGTACCCGAAGGGTGTCAAACGGGACCCTATTACTCACGCTACGTTGTCCGTCCGTCCGTCCGTCTGTCTGTCACGGGGCTGTATCTTTTGAACGGCAATAGGTAGCCGGTTGAAATTTTCTGAAAATATGTGTTGCTATGACTACTATCACGACAAATACTTAAAAAAAAAAGTCTAAAACCAAAGGGGGTCCCCATACAAGAAACCTCGATAAAAAATTGCCCTATATGTAAATCCGGGTTATAGTGTATTTATGCGCTAAATTACATCCAAATCCATTCAACGGTTTATGCGTTTAAGTAACTGACATCCTATCATCAAAACATCTCCACAAACTTTCATATTTATTATATGAGTAGGATGTATGGATGGATGTATGACCTTTTTTTTTGTTTTTTTTGTTTTCGGGTGGAAATCCTCATGGATACCCTCCGTCTGGGGACGGCGGAGGGGTATGTCGGACTCTTACCGACTAAAACCACACGGTGGCCATCCTCTGCACAAAGTAGAGGAGCTCCGGGAACTCCATTGGACCGCGCCGGTGCTCCTCTAGTGCTACACCTTTGGCGCGTCCCGGGAAAACAATATTGTTTTCCCCACAGCAGCTCGCGACCACCACGTACTGCTGTCCTCCCCAGGGTCGCTTAATAGACGCCTCGAGTCCCCCAACTCTTAGCGTCCACGATCCCGAAGGTCCCCTGCCAGATGTAGCGGCAGGGTTGCGGCCCATAGCCCTATCTGGGCCTTGCGCCAGGGCGGTTGCCTCCCCGGCACCTCCTTCTCTGAGCGGGATCGGCCCTCTCCCGATCTCGCTCTGCGGCCTCCTTCTGAAGCATAACGGTCTCGCAGAAGGAAGCCATGGCCCTCCAAGCCGTCGGATCTGCCAGCATAGCCGACACATGGATGTATGACCTAATATTATATGAGGTTTTTATTATTACCAAATAATATTAAGACAGATTATCTAATACCTAACTTTAAAATTCCTATTTTACATAAAAAAACCGTAAGTGCCCTACATCAAAACGAACAATACTCAAGCCTGGCATTCAAGATCAACTGTCTCTTTAAGTCTACTCTATTGCCTCAAAATCCTGGAGCATCCTTCACAATAAGCTTCAAAGGAATCACTAAGACAAAACAAGACTCGTCAGGTACAACAAAACAAGGCTTTGGTTAATAGAAATGAATTTATAACAAATGACTTTCATAATAAGTTATGAATGAATAATGCCATCGGTTGGGCGAGAATAGTAAATACTACTGAAAAGTAATTGGTATTTATTAATTAAGCTTAGATTAAAGTTATACATATGTTGAAATTTTGGAATTAACCCGCGACACGCTACGTGTTGTGACACATTTCAAATTATTAGCGATTGGGACCAGTGGCCTGATTCACAAACGTTCGAAAAGTTTCCGTTTCCGAAGTGAAATTTGACCGGCAAATAAAACAAAACAACCACTTCCTGCGACCATGAACGCTGCAAAGCATTCGAAACGTCAGGAAAACCAATTTTAATAATAATACAAGATTTAATTCGGTTTAACTTGTTTTATTAAGAAAAAATACTATTTGAGAACCGAACGGATTCGGAAACGCAACGCAAAATTCGTGGAAACACTCCCGTGAGCCATTTGCTGTCGGAAAGCACTCGATGTAAAATTAAAGAACTATGAATAGCGTTTCCGAATGCGTTCGATTCTCAAATCGTTTTTTTTTCGTAATAAAACAAGTTTGACCGGATTACATCGCGTATTATAATTAACATTGCTTTTCCTGATGTTTCGAATGCTTTGCATCATTCGTGGTCGCAGGAAGTGGTCGTTTGGTTTCGTTTGCCGGTCAAATTTCACTTCGGAAACGGAAACTTTTCGAACGTTTGTGAATCAGGCCACAGGTTTATTACTTTGACCAACTCTAACTAGCTATTATGAATAATATCTACATAAAGTAAATAATTTATCAAATTATTCAATAAACATAACGTCTAGCCATTTTGTTTAATCGCTATTTAATCAAATTTTCTGTGACATACACAAGAAAACAGCAAAAATAAATAGAATTTGAATTTGACAATAGATTCGAAGTTCGAAAAATTATATTGCTGTAGCAGTGCATCACTATTGACAATAAAGTACGGCAATTGTTCCTTCATACGTAGCTGTCAATATTTACGGATCTTCATGAGCAGGCAAACGTCAAAAACGCCATCATAGAGTGCCGCACCTTTAGGATATTTCTTCACCAAACTTTTGTTTTTAACCCCCGACGCAAACAGAGGGTGTTGTTTTTCACGTGTGCATCTGTGTATCTGGCATCGTAGCTCTCAGACGGATAAACCGATTCTTTTTAGGGTTCCGTAGTCCTACAAGGAACCCTTATAGTTTCGTCATGTCCGTCCGTCTGTCCGTCTGTCCTAATCCTTTACAGCTTAATAACTTCTACAGTTAAAAACATAAGTAAATGAAAATTTGTTAAAAAATAGAATAGAGATAGATCTCAATTTTAAAAGAATAAAAATATCATGATAACGTATTTTAGGGGTTTTTTTTCGCTGCACACCCTCGTGTGGGATATCATTGAATAGGTCTACTAAAATGAAGGTAATGTTTCATACATCACTTTTTTATCAGGTGTACCATCTGCGAAATATAGCCTGCCAAAGTGGCTTGCAATGTGTCCCCCCCCCCTGCCATTTCTAAACTATGCAATATAGAAACTTATAATCTTCCACATTGATAGACCTTTGTAAAAACTCTCTTTTAAAATTATTTCGAACATATTGTGATTATAATTTTTTGAGTTATAGAGAGAAAACTGAAAAATACTTAAAACGTCCTAGTTCAAAGGTCATTGACCTAAGAGAAAAATTATCATAGCAAATAATGCTCCTTTAGCTACTTTCTATTTGAAAAAATCACAAAAAGTAACTTTGTGTTATGTTGATGACACACTTCTTAAATTTGGCGCCATCTAGCGGCGTCTAACAACACTCTGAGTCGCCAATGCTGCCGTCAAGTGCCGTCTATTGCATTTGGCACTGTAGAGCGCCATCTAGCGGCTACTGACAACACTCTCTGAGTCGCCAAAGCTGCCATCTATTGCAAAAACTAAAATAGCCATGATTAATATTCGATTTGATTTGTTTGTAACACCTACTTAAGGAACCCTATAATACTGAGCATGGCCCGACATGCTCTTGGCCGGTTTTATTTAATTTGACAGGTGATTTGATCGAGAGTGTTCTTAGCTATGATTCAAGAAAATATGTTCAGCCGTTTGTAGATCATCAGCCTTTTTCCAGTTGATGAAGGGATGTGAGCAACTTCCACAGGTCTGATCGATTTGAAATTTGATATCTTGTTCCTTCAATTATATTGCAAGAACATGGTAAACTTCACCTGATGCTGCAGCATCAATTGGAATCTGCATTATACCCAACTCCTCACCAACTTACAACAGAGGTATCGTGTTTGGGTTCACTGGAATGGTTTTAATGAATAAGTTATTGATAGATGGTGATCAGGGTCTGATGATGGAGCAGAAAATAGAAATGAGGATAAATTGGTGAGGGATTCTAAGCTACTTTCACTCGTTTAATCGGTAATAAATTTTGGTATACGATGTTGTACCGTCTGTACGAGTCGCAGTCGGTTGTTACGTTGCGCTGCGACGCGCTACGGCGCAAGTCGGTGTGAATTGATAGTTTAAAATTACTGCGTTAGGTAACTATCAACACAGACATATTAAAAAATATAGACTAAGTGCTGCGAACAACCATAGTGAAGCCAACAAAAACCGTGCTTCTTCATGTACAACCAGTGCTCACGTACACACCATGCACCTGAATGATATTTGTTTTCGCGATGCTTACTGGAAGATGCCGCGACATGTGTACTGAGAGGGCTGAGCACGGTTTAAGGTGCATGTGTGTGCGTGAGCACTGGTTGTACATGAAAGAGCACGGTTTTTGTTGGCTTCACTATGGTTGTTCGCAGCACTTAGTCTATATTTTTTACTATGTCTGTGACTATCAATTAAAGCATATTGATACCTCATAAAATAAGGATAAAGCCTCTCTGCAAATGTCGTACTTGGTTAATGGGAGTGTATGAAGTCGAAATTTTGTATATTGCTTATTTGTTCAAAATAGTTTTTGACGTCATTTTATTTATTAGCGACGACCTCTGTGGTCTAGTGGTTCGAGTGTCGGACTGCTGATCACAAGGTCGTGGGTTCGATTCCCACAGGACACAAATATTTGTGTGATGAACATGAGTGTTTGTGTTGGTCTGGTTGTTTCTTATGTATTATAAGTATGTATTTACAAAAAAAAAGTATTTAAGTATTATATCCATTGTCTAGTACCCATAGCACAAGCTCTGCTTAGTTTGGGACTAGATGGTGATGTGTAAAATGTCCCAAAAATATTTATATTTATTTATTTTAATATTTACAGGACGCTTGGCCACACAGACGCTTTAAAAATAAATTATATTATATGTCTCGATCCTCATCTATATTGTTGTTGTTCTGTCTCCAACGTTATTGCGAATTAGTTGCCGTAGATAATAGGCGAATTGTTAGCAGACGATTGCTGAAACTAATCGCTCAGTGCCGGTCGGTGCCGGTTGGAGATGGTACCATAGTGTAGTAGACGGGTAGTTAGGTACTTTTGGCACTTATTGTCACCAGGCGTGCTCCGTGCCGGCCACTAAGCTGGCCACTATCTGTGCCACGTCCATTGATTACGCTAAGAAAATTTATTTGTTAACTAGAGCAGCGCCCGGTGCCAAAATATGCAATAGCATAATAGAGGAATTCTAAATAAAGTGAGAACTAGGTACATAAATCTAGATCTAGATCTTTTTTATCCCTTTTTATGATAATTAAAGTTTCACAACTGTATATTTAATGTTCGACTAAATGTCTACGTTTGTCTAAAAAATTTCGGAAATATTGTTGTAAAGTATCCTTTCACGGTAAAAAAAATATAAACGAACTCGTAAAGTCTTAATAGTCTCCTAATCAGTGCAAGCCATAGAAATCTAAATAAGGTAATAGAAATGTTATCAACTGTATTTTAATACCGGAACGCGTGTCGCCGGTTTTCCGCTACCAACACAAAAATACGCAATTATGCCCACCATGTTTCAGCATTCAATGCAAAAAAAAATTAAAAAAATAATAACTTTATTGTTTAGTCTAATTTTACAAATTAGTGTAGCCCTGGCTTCTAAATTAGGGTGATCTGTATGTCCAAAGCCAGTTACTTTCCTGTATACAATTCTTATTTATTATAATATAAGTATGTATTCACAAAAAAAACATATAAGTATTATATCCATTGTCTAGTACTCATAGCACAAGCTCTGCTTAGTTAGTTAGGGACTAGATAGTGCTGTGTAAAAATGTCCCAAATATATTCATTTATTTATTTATTTATTTCTATGGTGCAAGTCGACGCTTATCATCCGCTGTATAACTAAATGCGATACAATAGAGTATTTGAATCACTGACAACAACCATCAACAAGACTTTTAAGAAAGTGAATGCCTTACCCAGGCACCGAACCGAGCCTAATAAGTTAATTATACATTTCACGGTCAAACTACTTTATTGTTGACGATTTACATACTTACGCATATATACACAAGTTGTGACGCCACATTGTGACGACATTATAAACATAATATTCGTATTAGGTACAACCTGTTCGTGGACTGCGAAGTTATTTCTAGATAATTAAATGCTAACATAATATATTATTACTAGCAAGATATGTTACTGCGTTCGCAATCTGAATACTCGGAAAAGTCCTAATTAGGACTTTTTTTCTACTAATCCGCGTCAAGTAAGGCGCTGTGCGTGACCGGTGACAAAAAAAAAACTAAAATGCCGTCGTGTGTGTACAGAAAGTGTTCCAATTATGACGCGAAAGTAACTTGAAGTAACCAACTTACTTACTTCGTACTAGTTTATATGCATTGTGCTAAACTGTGCAAAAAGGAGGAGGTTATGTATTCCGCGGGTTTTTTTTTTTTTTTTTTTTTTTTTTTTTTTCATGTATGTACACCTATTACTTCGAGATTTATGGGCCGATTTACGTTGTTGTTTTTTTATTTGGTAGAAAAAGCCCGCGCAGTGGTCCCATATAAATTTTATTGACTTAGGTTGAGCAGTTTTTTAACCAGCTTCAATAAATCAGTTTATTTTAGCTTCGCCTATCTAGATGATCTGCTCATTGGTACGTTTTTCTGAGAATTCTTGGCCGATATGCGTGTTTTTTTTTTTCACGATAGTGATTGGAGGTTTGGAAGAACATGAGCGAGACTTTGCCCAGCAGTGGGATAGCAAAGGTTAATAAAAATATATTCTCAAACTGGTTATATAAACATTTATGAATGAACCCTCGCAATTATCAACTAAAAAGTATGAAATAAAAACTTTTTAACAAAAAATAAAACCGACTTCAAAAACCTTAACTAAAAAGTAAAAAATAATCATTGTAAGTATTTTAAAATCTTAACATAAACCAACATTTTGAAGGCGGCGCGTGATTTTAATGTACGTTCACAAAAACTGTTTTTAGGAAATCATTTCTTCTAAGCTTTGCAGTTCACGCACACTGGTGGTAATTATCGGATCTATTAAGATTAAATCATAAAAGAGATAATAGACCCCCTTTGGTTCTAGACTTTTTGCATTTGACGAGATATGGGTCATAGTAACATAGTCATATTCTGTGACTTTTAACTGGCTACCTATTACCGTTCAAAAGATACAGCCTTTTGACAGACTAACGGATGAATGGACGGGTGGACGTACAGGCGGCTTAGCGAGAGAAATAGGATCCCGTTTGGTACCCTTTGGGTGCAGAACCCTAAAAAAGATCTAACTCGATAACTTGCGTGCACTGCTTCAAGCTGATTATGAGATATTATGACCCCCTTTAAAAAAAAACTATCTTTTTTAGGGTTCGTATTTTATTATTACGTGATTAAATGTTGTTATTTTGTTATCTGTTATTTATTCAGATAGTTTAGTGACCTTGATATTTCGTTGTTTTGCTGAATAGTTTGCAAGTTTTACTTGTTTTTTTTGTTATGATTATCCTGTTTTGATACATAAAAGTTTCTTAAAGGTCATAACAGTTAATAAAATCTTCTATAATAAATTAAACTTGTATCGATATTTCTAACATGTCACAGCTTTAAACACAAACCGTTACTAAATGAAATGTTTCAAGAATTGAGTTATCATTGTCAATTTTAAGATAGATGGCATTAACCATGGTATATTAGGTGATTATACCAAGGCATTAACATGACACAAATCTTGAAAAATTTCCATGTTAACGGTTTGTTTATAAAGGTGCGATGTACCTATATAATGGCTGTCTCGTTGGTCTAGTAGTCGCAAGCGCGACTGCTGAGAGTGGGGTCCTGGGTTCGACTACCGGGTCAGGAATAGAATAGAATAGAATAGAATCTTTATTGGTGTGATTTAGGAAAAGTGATATTGGTTTTTTTTATTAAGAAATTCTCAGTAACAGTTGGGATTCTGGATTTGTACTCGATTAATGGTAATCTTCTTCTATCGTGTCGACATGAGCATGAGTTATTATCATTATGAGCTACGAGGCCCGTGCCCAGCAGTGGGACAGTAATGGGCTGGTTATGTATGTATGTATGCAGGTTGGTAGCGGGGCCGACTGCCCATGGTGCGCCGGACGATCAATTAAATATCGTCACTCGTGGAGGCTCTTTTAATGCACCCAAATGGTAATAGGTTCGCCCCCTATTAATAATAAATCATCACATCAAACTCACAAACAGCAATCACCACACAAACACAACCACACGATCACACACACATCACAGAGTCACAACATCTCATCTCATCATATCAACAATCGCTAAGGGTTGCACTTGGCTTCGGCCCGTGCTTCTCTTAAAAACCGGCAAAATGATGCCGAGATACAAAAATGTATACTCACAAATAATAATATAATATATAATAATAAATATGTATGTATTTTGTACGAGATTAGGATGGCTCTGAAGCAGCTCAAAAACAACAAGGCACCGGGTGATGACGGAATTACGGCCGAACTCCTGAAGGCGGGTGGAAAACCGATCCTTAAGGCCCTTCAGAAGCTGTTTGATTCCGTCATTCTCGAGGGAAGAACGCCACAGGCATGGAGCAGAGGTGTGGTGGTACTCTTCTTCAAAAAGGGCGATAATGCTCTACTGAAGAATTATAGGCCCATCTCACTTCTGAGCCATGTCTACAAGCTGTTTTCGAGAGTCATTACGAACCGTCTTTCGCGCAGGTTTGACGACTTCCAGCCTCCCGAACAAGCCGGTTTCCGAAAAGGCTTTAGCACCGTAGACCACATACATACGCTGCGGCAGGTTATACAGAAGGCCGAAGAGTATAACTTGCCTCTTTGTTTAGCGTTTGTGGACTACGAGAAAGCCTTCGATTCGATCGAGACTTGGGCGGTACTACAGTCTCTTCAACGGTGCCAGATTGACTATCGGTACATCGAAGTGTTAAAGTCTTTGTATGAAAACGCCACTATGTCAGTCCGATTACATGACCAAGCCTCGAAACCTATCCTTCTGCAGCGAGGTGTGAGACAGGGAGATGTGATCTCTCCGAAACTGTTCACTGCTGCATTGGAGGATGTCTTCAAGGTTCTGGACTGGAAGGGGCTAGGCATTAACATAAACGGCGAGTACATCACTCACCTTCGGTTTGCCGACGACATAGTAGTCATGGCTGAGACCATGGAGGACCTCGGTACAATGCTCGATGACCTCAGTAGAGCTTCTGATAGAGTGGGTCTTAAAATGAATATGGACAAGACAAAGGTTATGTCGAATTCCCATATAGCACCCATTCCCGTAAACATCGGAGAATCTACACTCGAAGTTGTTGACGATTATGTATACCTAGGACAAACTGTCCAGCTAGGTAAGTCCAACTTCGAGAAAGAGGTCAATCGTCGAATCCGACTCGGTTGGGCAGCGTTCGGGAAGCTACGCAATATCTTCTCGTCCAAAATACCGCAGTGTCTCAAGACGAAAGTCTTTGACCAGTGTGTGTTGCCAGTAATTACTTACGGTACTGAAACGTGGTCGCTCACAATGGGCCTGATAAGAAGGCTCAAAGTCACTCAAAGGGCAATGGAGAGGGCTATGCTCGGAGTGTCCCTGCGTGATCGAATCAGAAATGAGGAGATTCGCAGGAGAACGAAAGTAACCGACATAGCCCGAAGAATTGCCAAACTTAAGTGGCAGTGGGCGGGGCACATTGCTCGCAGAACGGATGGCCGATGGGGCAGTAAAGTTCTGGAGTGGCGACCGCGTACTGGAAGACGCAGCGTGGGTAGGCCCCCCACAAGGTGGACCGACGACCTGGTGAAGGTCGCGGGAATCCGCTGGATGCGGAAGGCACAGGACCGGTCGTTGTGGCGATGTTTGGGGGAGGCCTATGTCCAGCAGTGGACGTCTTTCGGCTGAAATGATGATGATGATGATGTATTTAATTAATAAGCCTTTTTTTGTGTATTAACCTACATAAAGATCTACTTATTTTATTACAGCTTGGCACTTGCATTTTTATGAAGCATTAAGTTTAATTATTCTGAGTAATAATAAACACGCTATTCAAGCTGTACTTAGCTCTAAGCTATGACTTGGTTTTAATGCTTCGTATACCAATCGATTTTCTTCGTGACTGTAGAATAGTACTGTAATGGGTTGCATGATATTGTTCAGTGAAACTAGGGTTGCTACAGAAATAAATATAATAGATCAGTTTTTCTAAACGTCTCGTGTATCGTGAGTGCGTTTACAAACACAAATCTTACATGCACACACACACACAGACTCGGAACAACTATATGTGGACCTAAGCGCAGAAGCCATCGCTCAACCACCGAGCCAATCGTGTCGTCAAGTAGATAAAAGTATCTCATTTCAAATAGTGTTTTCTTTTAATTAACACATTATTTCTTTACCTCTCAGACCAAAAGAATAAGATAGATGGAGCGCGTAGAACTAGCGAATGAAGCCAGAAAAAGAAAAGTATGGTGTTAATACGTACAGGATATTTTTTCAAGGAGTGCGAAAATTTGCATTGTAGTTCAGTACTGTTCCTTGTTCCAGAAGAACCGGAGTGACCGACATAGCTTGTAGGATCAGTAAGCTGAAGTGGCAGTGGGCTGTCCATGTCTGTCGAAGGACCGATGGCCGTTGGAGCAGACGAGTCCTTGAGTGGAGACCGCGTATCGGCAAACGCAGCGTAGGGCGCCCCCCTGCCAGGTGGACCGACGACCTAAAGAACGTGGCTGGGGGGACTGGATGCGGAAGGCAGATGACCGAGCGTTGTGGCGCAACTTGGAAGAGGCCTATGTCCAGCAGTGGACTGCGATAGGCTGAGTTGATTGACCTGTTCCTTATCGCAACTACATCGTAAAAATTAATTTTGAACATAATTCTGTAGATGTAGAACTCGAAAATTTTGTAGCGTACCTACGCCATACAGAACCTAAGTGTTAATTTTGTTATAAAGTGAATTTTAATGGTATGGTTAAGATAGGGAACATTGTAATGAACCACGACGCAAATTATCCGCACTCCTCAAAAAATATCCTGTACCTATACATATGTATTAACACATACACTGTTGAGTCTCTCAATATATTCCATTTAGCTATTCGCCTATGCTCTTTCTAAGATTTTTATGAGGTCGTCTGTTCATCCATTCGCAGATTACCATCGCCACAATTATAAAAAGAAAAGGAAAATAATTACAGCCCTCCATCTTTTTTACAAAGGGCAACACACCTACTTCCTAAAAAATACCGCCACACGGCACACACACGAACATTGAAAAACGTGACGTTTTTGCACCCTGCGTCTTCCTACGGAAGTACCGTGTTAGAGCGAGACGGAGATAGTTTATATACAAGAGGGAGAGAGATGGACGTCGTGGGAACCGCAGGGGTGGCGATATCCCATACAATCATTGAAGTGGGACGGTCATATTGACCCTTCGGTGTATATGACCGGCTGGTCTCTTTTTAATAGTCGTAAATGACACCTGTGCGATGTTTATCGCTAATTTATACGACAAATGGAAAATTCGTTAGTGTTAAACCAGTAGTTTTTAATTACAGGTGCATTAAGGGTTAGGAAATTAAAAATGGTGTAGTGTATGAAAATAATTTAATTTTCTTTTCGATCGCAAGCGACGCTTATTTACATGATTATGTACAGTATAGTGATGTACCAAATCGACTTTAAATATTATAAGATTATTATGAGTCGATTTTGTGCAACTAACATCAGCCAATAAGCTATACAAATCACACATTTCATATTTCATGAAACAATTCCAAGGCTGGTCAATTATTCGTAAGTTCACAACCTTTTTTCGATATTACATCATTACAAGTTCTTTTGATGATCACATCAAACATTTTCTTTGAACGTTCACTCAAAGAAATGAAACTTTTTATTCGAATGGTATTGGACAACCTAATACCACAGTTATTAAAGCTTATTTTTTTGGTCCCAACATACATCTAGTGACTGTTGATAAACTAATACAATATAATATATATAACTATCACACAACTTACAAAATAATATTTCACAATATACATGCTGAAATTTCAATCGCTTCTTTCCCGAAAAGGGGTCATTGTACTCATCATTATGAATATCTTTTACTTTGGGACCAACCCTGAAACCGCGAAAAAAAATCAGTTGGTCCCTATATTTGTGTTCACTTAAATCGATAAAATTTAGGGACCACCTGATTTTTTTTCGCAATTTCAGGGTTGGTCCCATAGTAAAAGTTGTTCATAATGATGAGTATAATGACCCCTTTTAGGGAAAGAAGCCATTAAAGTTTCAGCATGTATAAACTATTTTTACAACGGTACATACAAGTCTCCAAAAATATAATTTAGATATTTTTAAACTCTGAGATCTTTCTAACAGCATCTTGTGGCTAAGCGACAAAGGATCATTACACAGTGGGCCATTTTGGGCACACTTCAACGTACATTGCCCTAAACATTCAACGTAAAACGTCAATGGACTCCGGAGTGTGCCCTTCAAAGTTCTGCAATAAAATTGCCAAAGAAATACTTTGTTTGAAGTCAGAACCAGAAGTACAGTCGACCTTTTCAATGGAGCACGGAAATATTCCGTTTGAAAAATATATTTTTTCTTCGATTTGGATTCTTGTCGCTAAGCCACAAGACAATAATTCTGATAAGTATAGGTAGAGGTACGTCTAATAGGCCAACTCAGCACCCCATGGTCGATAAGGTTTTGAACTGTTTTGTGAGTACTGATGATGAGGGGGATGGTGAGGGTACGGGGTTGGGTAGTGAGGGGCTGGCGGGGCAGGATGAGGGCCGGGAGGACCGGGAGGGGCAGGAGGTGCGGGGTAGTGAGGGTAGCTCGGAGCAGCTGATAAAGGAGCAGCTATTGCCGACATGGCTGTAGGCACGGCAACCGTTGTCGCTGCAGTCGTAATCGGTACATCTTGCCGAGGTCCCCCTAGCTCTGTATACCCATGCTGTGGTTGAGCAACCGGTGTCGTAGGATACTGAGGGTAGCCCCAGTTCGCTGACTTCGCAGCTAATTCTCTTTGAGCAGCGAAGCATTGAAGGTGGCTCATGAGTCGAAGCCGCAGTGGATCTTGGATGTCAAGACCTTCGCAACTGACGAGGTATCTCGCCACTTCAGCAGCGCACTCCCGGAATCCAATGCTGTGGTAGTCCATCGCATACCTCTGAGGGTCGTAGGCAAACGTGTCTAATCCTGGAACAAAGTAAAACTGAGTTTAGAAATGAGTTTTAATTTTCATATCGATTTTCCTATGACGCAATCGTAGAAAATTTATTCAGCTCTGTCATATTTGGTTAAAAGTTTAAATACCCCGAGAGCTTTGGAGGAAAGCGCCATGTTGGAATTAGAATAATTAAGGACGTTTGCAAAGGTTTTAACCAAGCTCACACTGGATTTTTTAAATTACTATTTTCTCTCGTTTCGTTTTAAACCAGCTATATTCAGATACTGCGGATGCTATTTTGCATTTTAATAAGAAATAGACAATGGCGAGTCGAAATAAAGAACACAAAAGTTCAGTTCATTCAGGAAACAACCCTCCAGTTACCCTACAATTAGAAAGGGATGGCGAATAACTATTTAATCAAGTGCGTAAGGGATGGAAAATGGTTGTATTGGTAACGGGAACCCCAAGTTTCCGGCCGTCTTCCGATAGGGAAGGAGACAAACATAAGATGAGCTCTTAGACCCCAAAGTCTGTTAACTAAGTGTTTGGGAAAAAGATGATTCATTGATGAGTGAGAGGTCCAAGTAGTTTGGTCCAGTCAGTGTGCCACCGGGCCACGGGACCGAAGGGTGAAGAAAACTGTCTATGCAAGTATTTTTTATTGTTGCTGAACCAGTTCAATTTCTTTTTAAAACTTTTTTCTTTGGCTGTGTTTCGCTTTTTTTTATGATGTGCCGTTTGTTCGCAATTCATTTTTATTTTCGGACTTAAGTTGTGCTTAAGTGAATAGAACAGAAGTAATGGAAAAAATATGTTTTTTTTCCATTATCCTCTCAAAAATATCAAACTGCCCTTATTATTTCCTTCCCGCCTACGATCTCTCATGTAATTACTTTTCGTGCGTTTCCTTTTAAATGAACCATTTATATTTTTACAAAGAAAAGCTTCATGTTCTGTGAAAATTTCGCTGACTTCAAAAATAAAACGAATTTTTCCTTTTACGTTGTACACAAACATTCTCGATAAAATAAAAATCAAACATTTAAATTTTTTAAATCAAAGTCACATTCTCATTAAATCATTTATGTATTTGTAAAAAATATCTTTTAACCAACTAATATTCTTAACCCTAATCGTGCGTACAATTGTGTTCGCTTCCTCCTTCCTTCCGTGGAGCGTTTTTAATGTATTTTTTGCGCTTGCGCAGGTGCGACAACCCTTTGCGTTAGAATCGTTTCCGCTTGTCACGTGGGTACAATGGGCGCGTGATTTGATGACAAGAAGGTAGATTTGGAGATTTTACTTTTTTATTGAAAAGGAGTTGGTCGTAATTATTGGTTAGTTGAGAGTGAGTGAGGATCCGGTGAATCGTTGTGAAATTCTTTAGAAATGAAGTGTCTTACATTATTTAGAGAATAATCCTTGGACGAATAAAAAAAGGCGGACGGAATCTCGCTAATCAAAAAGTGAAGCACCCATAGTAAGACGTCTCGCTTAAAAGTACTGGCTGGCACGCACACATTCACGACCATAGTAAAACAAAAAGCTGCGATTGCGCAACAAATCTCGTGTGACGGTAGTCACTGTCGTAGTGTCACAAATAAAATAACAATATATATCTGGTGTGTTAAAAACTTGTCGAAATTATAGTGGATTTAGGATAAAACGAAATGCTTCAATCTTTTCTTAGCGAGATTCCGTCCGCCATTTTTTATTCGTCCGAGGAATAATCAATATTTACCTATATTGGGGTTTATTATATGTGTGTTGGCACTGTGACATGCTTTGCTCTGTTCAGATTTCCAGATCAGAAAGGGTATTCCGTTAAGAGATGAATAAAGAACACGAAAACGACTTCACTGATATATATTATTTCAGTCCCGAGTTACATGTATAGGTACACGAGTTTACACTACGGCAGGAGGCAGAAGACAGTACGGAGGAAACGTCACTGGATCGCTTTTGCTATGCAAGCATGTTATCGCGTTACGTTTCCAGCCGCTACAGTGGTCCCCATCTTGTAAAAAAATTTTTTGAAATCAATAAATTTCAAATACCAAAAAATATTAAACATATCCACAGTACAGAAATAGTATCGCAGTAGATAATCATTGTTACAACATTATCATTACCTACATCCACATATTCATATCCATATTTTCTACATTATCATTTTATTATAATGCAGTTACGAAACGAAGTTTGCCTTATGATGAATATAAACTAGACCATTTTCTCGAGCATTTCCATGTAATGTTTCGTTTCTGCGAATGCTCGACGCTGTTTGACAAAATGCTCACGGCGAGTGAGCATTTACCTGTAACATTCCTCTCTATTTTGTGTTTAATCTTTTATTGAAATATCTGATCTGCAGCTCGTGTCTTTGCTCGATGAAATGTTACATAAATATCTGATCTGCAGCTCGTGTCTTTGCTCGATGAAATGTTACATAAATATCTGATCTGCAGCTAGTGTCTTTGCTCGATGAAATGTTACATAAATATCTAATCTGCAGCTCGTGTCTTTGCTCGATGAAATGTTACATAAATATCTGATCTGCAGCTCGTGTCTTCGCTCGATGAAATGTTACATAAATATCTGATCTGCAGCTCGTGTCTTTGCTCGATGAAATGTTACATAAATATCTGATCTGCAGCTCGTGTCTTTGCTCGATGAAATGTTACATAAATATCTGATCTGCAGCTCGTGTCTTTGCTCGATGAAATGTTACATAAATATCTGATCTGCAGCTCGTGTCTTTGCTCGATGAAATGTTACATAAATATCTGATCTGCAGCTCGTGTCTTTGCTCGATGAAATGTTACATAAATATCTGATCTGCAGCTCGTGTCTTTGCTCGATGAAATGTTACTTAAATTTGCTCGTTGTTTGTAAACGCAATTTGCAACAAAACGTCGCATGTAGTGCTCTATGTTCGGTTCGTGAAACAAAGATGAACGGTAAAACAGTAGAGCGGCTCGATGTTCTGCTACAAGTAAATGCTTTAGTGTATACCCACCTTTATATTGATAATGACTTAATTATAGCATACAATGTATAGGTACATATAGCATTTAGTAACAAAATTCGTAACTGTATAGTTATGAATTTATTTGTACTTTGTTTGTATAAACAAAATATATCTAATAACTTATATCTCCCTCAATACTATTTCACCGTCATCATCATTTCATCATTTCAGCCGAAAGACATCCACTGCTGGACAAAGGCCTCCCCCAAGCAGGTTGGGTGATATGCCATAATCGCCACGCTTGGCAGGCGGGTTGGCGATCGCAGTTGGTTGGTTAAATACTCAGAGAACGCTGCTGCCCATCCTCTGGTGAATCCAATTAGTCGCCTTTTACGACACCCATGACAAGATATAGGGTGGTGCAATTCTTGACGTCCGGCACCACACGGAACTTTTTCACACGGAAATTTCACCGTTACGCAACGTAACGTTTATTCACCAGCTAACTCCTCAAGTAAAGCGTGCGTAAATAAGTTTTACTTCAAAAATATTCCCATACCAACACCCATCAAATAAATGTGAAGTCAACCACAATAATATCTATTAGACAATGCTTAACATTACAAATCCCCAATCACCGTAGCATAAGCTGCGATTAATTCCCCTGATCATATCAGAGGGTATCACCATCCCTCTGTGTTTAGAGGCTAGCAGGGTGAGAGCGACCGGGCTATGTGTTCCCACGCAGCCCCACTGCGCATGAGTTGCTGAATGATTGATTTATCTTCGCTAATCTGGTGGTGTGTGTGTGAATTTATTTTGCAGATTTATTTTAGGAATACAAACAAGGAAATGTGTTGTAAAGTCGAAGAAAAATAGTGTTGATCGATTTGTTTTGTTAAAATTTAAGCTTCTTTTCTTAAAAAGGAATCATTGTTACTATTTGATGTTGGTAAGTAGTCCGCATAGCTTGTAGGAGATTTGTGAGTGGTTGCGATCCTCAGCTGTGAGGAAATGATGAAGAAAAAAGTGTAAAGACATTTGTGTGTTCAAAAATTATCTGTTCCAATTCTTTATTGAACAGTCATTCTACTCTGTTAACGAGTTTTTAAAGTGTTGATGTCCGATTGACTATATTTATTAACTTAAATTTTATATGAATAATGAATTATTGTAATTTAATTACATTTAACCTTACATGATTTCATGAACTTTGTATGCCCATGAGGCTGATCACAGCATGAACTCAATTTATATAAAAAAAAAATAGTTAAAAAAACTAAAAAAGCACGCTTTTATAGGTACTATAGTCTGTCATCAGATAAGCTCGATGGTATCAAATTATTGTATGGTCATCCGAATTACATATACTTGCAAAGTTTCAAATCAATACGACTGTTCGAAGTAGGTTAAAATCGACTTCCAAGATTTGTTTACTTAGTCAGTTAGGTACAAGTGAAGCTAGTGTAAGCGTGTTAAAAAGACCAATTTGTTAAATGTGAATCACAAATAAATTATTTTGATTTTGAAGGATTTTAATTTTAAATTCTTCATAATGAAAATAATTTATTCAAATATATAAAGAAGATAGAACCACAACGCTTCCTATAAAATTCAGTACATCATCAAAACAATACATTAGCACCTAAATGATTAACCCTAATAAGTGCTTCATAAGCCAAACCTTTATTAACATCTTCAAAAACGCATTACAGTAACCACACAAAAGGCCGTATAGTCAGTTCACAAAACCAAATACTGCCAAGCCATATTATCTGTTGACCAAACAGCATCAAAGGCGGTGCGTATGCATCGCACCTGGCGCCTACACAAAAACGCAGGAAGTCGCTAACTGGATCGCGCTGGTCCAGTTTTTATCTCGCTCGCACAACACGTGATAGAGGTAGATGGAGTAAAGGTATATTGATATAGTTGATAGGGTATTGGTTTTGAAATCGATATGTAATTAATGAAGTGATAAATTTATAATTAAACTCGGTGCGTAAGTGAGTCCAGATTTTTTTATGAACAATTTTAAAGAATCCCAAAAATTTTAAACAAATTATGTAACCTTGTATTTACCGTAAACAAGATCCGAGCGGAATATTACAAAAAAAGAGAGAATAAATTTAAATATCGATTTTGAAATCGATATGAAATTAATGAAGTCATACATTTATGATTAATTAAGAATAAAAGTTCTGTTTTTTGTTATTCTCTTAAAAGTTACTGCGAACGTCACAGAACTGTCCATTTAGCGGTGCGGTAGAACTTCCTTGAACAAAGAACAGTTGAATCAAAGTTTAACCGCACATCTCTCGCTGCACCAGTTTCCGGATGCCCCCACTGTGACACTGACCTTTCAACGGCCAGCATGGCCAGCAATGGCCGGTGTTTGGCCATCGTGGCCGGAAACACTCCGAAGAGGATGCGGTTTTTGGTACACTGAACCATATAGCATCAATGGAGTTAGTTTGTCGTAGTTATACTAACCGCTAATTGATTTGGGCAAACCGCAGATTTGTAAACGGAAGGATGGGCCAATTATTTTGTGTTAAATCAATGTATTTTAACTTTATTTTTCTACTAAATCATTGTCTGTATACCTGACTACCCCAGAAGGAAGGTAATGTTTTTCAGGTGTATGTATGTAATTTGTTTGAAATTCATGTAAGTTTGTATGTATATATGTTTATATGTACAGAAGTAGAGAAAATTTAAGTTGACTTTTTTTTCATCAAATCATAACATGATGTAGTCGGAGGCTACATATGTTTTTGATCAGTTTGTGAATAGGTAAAAGCTCGAAAAGTTTTTTTATTTTTATAGTATAGGATGGCGAAACGAGCTAAAGGCGAAATGTTAAGCGGTTACCTTTGCCCATAACAACTGCAATACCACCTAGGCTGAAGTTGTATGAATTCTAAAAAGATTGAAGAAAGAATTTAATACGTCTTATAGTTCTTTTTAAACGCAGTTGGGGTATTAGTTTTTGTAATTAATATACATATTTTTACCCGACTGCGCCAGAAGGAGGGTTATGTTTTTCGAGTGTATGTATATGTATTATGTATGTATGTATGTATATTTCTTTGGCACGCTCTGTAGCCTAAACGGCTTGATGGATCTTAGCTTGAGAGGTGTCGTTGGATTCGTCTTAATTGTGAGAGTGACACTGGGTATATCAAAATTATAAAAATCAAAATGGCCGCTTTTTGGAGCCATTTTATGACTTAAAAATTTTTTTTTTGCTCAAAACTTATCGAGTGGGGTATCAAAATAAAGGGTTTTATAAATGGTTTACGAAAATATATACAACTTATATGTTTAAATGTAATTTGGAATGAGAAATGCTAAAAAACAACAAAATATTCACGTTAAAAATGAATATGACTTTTCAAAAAAAACATTAATAGTATGATAAATAATACATGAAAAACTAAAAAATTACAAATAAAAAAATTAATTAACAAAAACAAAAAACCCGACTGCGTGTAAAAATAACAGAAAAGATATAAACAAGACTTATCAACACGCAGGCGGAGGCTACCTATGAACTATTATGTAATTCATGACCAAAAACATACGTAGCCTCCGACTGCGTGTTGATAAGTCTTGTTTATATCTTTTCTGTTATTTTTACACGCAGTCGGGTTTTTTGTTTTTGTTATTTTTTTTTTTTATAAATACATATTTAAAAAACAAAACCGACGAGCATGCATAACGAGGTTAATGGACGTAGATGAAGCGAAAGAGGATGCGAAGTGTGTCAGGATCGTAGCAGGTGGAAATCCATAGTCTCTGCCTACTCCAATGGGATACAGGCGTGATAATATGTATGTATGTATGTATATTTAAAAAAAGTTTTTTTTTTATTCGAACTATTGAATATTTTAGTTTATATCTGTAAGTAGGTAAATTTTAGTTGAGACGCACGGCAGTGTTCCCGCATAGTTCGCACAAAAATAATTAAATTCCGACAAAAATAGTATCAACTTCAAATCTCACCTACCGCAAATATATACTTTTTTCTAAACATCTCCACGAGATCATTTACTACGTGTGTCGTATAAAAACCTTACGGTTTGGTCCACCTGTCAGACCCGGAAGCGGGCCGTGGGAACGAGGAACAGGCCATTTGGCGATGGGGCAGATAGCAATGTGGGTGAGATGGTACCATAGAGGAAATATATTACCCTGTGGATGGAACAACAGCTGACTTTGTTTATTGTGGGTCCTTTTTGTTTTTTTGTTAGGATACAGGTTTGTAATTTTTAGTTTTGTGGGTGAGTTTATAACAATATTAGGTGAATGTTATTTTCATTATAGTAAGGAATTGATGCGATATTGGATGAATAACTTAAATAAGTAGCAAAATAAATATAACTAGTTACCCAACTAACAAATTTATGTTTTATAATAGTCAAGTTAACGTTATACATTTTCAGTTAATCGTTTAAGATTGGTCATATAAGCGTAAATATAAACATTTATAAAACCCGAAAAAGGCCCAAATTATACGACAATATCATCGGTTAGTAGTTACATAGACGTCAGTCAGTGACCGCTGAACGTTATATACAGGTTAAATAAAAGTAAAAAGACCGACTTTTCGGTCCAATACTGGTTGTGATGAGACCCTTAAGTGACCGCTTATGTCATATAGCAGTTATATCGACGTTGTCAAATGACTGAAGCGTTGTGTTAGTGTCAAACAACGACTCAACGACAACCATTTTAATTCGCGTGTAAAAATTGTGCTCGCCGTTGGTGTTTAAAAAAACAACATTAAAGGTAAGTGAAGTTAACTTCCATGATTACAAAATATATTTACTGTACATTATTTAAATGTGTGATATTATAATAGTTGTGTTATTTTTTCGGGGAAATTTAGTTTTATGACAATGTATATATGTGTTTATGTGAAATTTTTTACGCCCTCCCCTATTTCTTTGTATTTCAATGGTTTTAGTTTATTATCCAAAATACGTTTTCATAATAAAGCTCCAACCATCTTGTTTACGTTTTATAGCGACCTCTATATTACACTAATTTAACAAAAAGGTCGCGTAGACTTTTCCTTGAGACCACGATGCCGGCCATATTCAGATGACTTTAGGGTTCCCTAATCAATACTTACATAAGATGTAAACAAATGTCAGTAAATGAAAGATGTAAGAGTTTTTAAAATGTAAACTAAAAACATATTTACTGTCCCAATTACCAAACTTTACTCAACTGATCTTTTTTACTACTTACTTACTCCTCTGGCTCAGTGACTCAAAGTGAGTCATGGCCTCCGAAACGAGAACTCTCCACTTTCCTCGATCTTGCGATCTTTTTTGAGGGCTTTCAATGGTTTGTAAAACATTTTTTATTTTATTTTAGGAATATGACAAGATGCCCGAACCTCGATCCACAAGCGTCAATGAATCCTCAATTTATGTAACATGTATACCAGACCGCGACAATAACAGAAGTTGGAATTGGCCTCAAATGTCATAGTTTATGTTAAGCTTAGTGTTCATTAATATTAAATGATAAAGAAGTTTTGACGATCATTTTTAACCGAATGTGCCATATATTCGTACCTACATTTTTGTTAGATTATATTAAGCTAAGTGTTTATAAATAATAAGCGAAAAACAGGCTATTGTTGATAATTTTATAACCGAATGTGCCATGTTTGTACCCACATTTTTATTAGATTATGTGAAGCTTAGTGTTCATTAACAATAATTGATAAACAGACTGTTGTAAGTTGTCGACACTAAAAGTAGTGTATTATTTGACTGTACTGTGATTTTTTTGGTCAATAAAAATAATTTGCTACTTTAAATCTTTATTTTTTTTACGATGACAATGTGTGATTAAAGGTATAAAAAATATATACTCATTGTAAGCAACGCTAACCAACATGATGTTTTAACATCTGATATTTTATATGATAACTCTGATTTAGTATCAGTATTAGTATCATACTTATAAGTATTCAAAATTGAAGATTTAATAGGCTTTTCAAACGCATCGCTACAATTTCCTAAGAGATTACCAAATATTAAAATATTTCCACCGTTATCATTCACAGAAATAGTTTCAACTATTTGGTTATTTGAGAAGTCCTTTCATTTCCGCTACAAAATGATATAAGTAAGTGTTTAGATCACTAGGTTTGCCTTTTCCTGTGTAAATACCAACAATAAATGGTGGAATATCTTATTTTTCAAAAATGTGACAAAGTATAGGCCATACTTGCTGTCGTGAGCTATTATAAAGAGGAAGTCCATCAATATTAAATGTCAGTGTAAGATTATCCAGTATATTAGAAATGTTTTCCAGTATTTCTCTTAGTGGTGCTGATACGCCATTGTGCCAATATTGGCCTGCGTCCACATTAAATAGTGGTACATTGACCTTATTCGTTTTAAGAAGCGTTCTGGGATCTTTATGAACTATATTGGAAGTCTTTTATTTAAGATTGTGCTCAAAGACTTAATGGCTTCATGAGAAATATTAAAATCTATCGCCCATTTCTGCTAGGTATTCAAAATAATCTTCAATTAAAATAAGTTTAAGAATATACGGAACCATTTTCTGAAACAATCATTCGTTCTTGTACGTAATTTTTGGGGGGATCAGAAAACAAAGAAGTTTTCGGCTCACTTTTCAATTTTCTCCATTTATTTGGATCAATATTTATTATTGAAATTACTTTTGTATTTGACAAAACAAAATGAGAAGGGTTTAATTAAAGTATAGATTTGACCTTTAAATGATTTAAAAGTCTACTTAAAGTTATGTAACCGTTGAAATTCTACATTTTAGTCGCATATAAGTCTTAGTTAGGCTTCCATACGACCAAAATAGTTTTGTTGTATAAAGGTCATGCTCAAACGTTTAAGCGGCTTTTTAATTATATAAAAGTTATGTTAAAATTTTGCACACCACGACGGTTGTCTTATGAAAACCTTTTATATAACTGAAACGTTTATATGACCAATACATTGTCAAGTAAACGTCATGGCTGGCACTAGTATCCGACGTCGTATAAGTTAGTACTGAAAACGTTTACTCTACATATGCACTGACACCATTGTACAACGTCGTATAAGTTGGTCGTGAAAACGTTTACTCAACTATGTTATAAGACATTACAGTCACGCGACTAAACCGCCGTAAGATGAACATCTATATAACATGATAGTTAGCTAGATCTCACTATATAACTGTTACATAACATGAAGTCTTATAAGACAGGAACTATACGACGTTTTTGCTAGTTGGGTAGGAAGAGTTTCCAGTTAAAGGGTAAAGACATTAAAATAATCTATGTAAATAAATTGACGACGTCTATGGTCTAGTGGTTCGAGGATCGGACTGCTGATCATGAGGTCGTGGGTTCGATTCCCACAGGAAACAAATATTTGTGTGATGAACATAAGTGTTTGTGTTGGTGTTTCTTATGCATTATAAGTAAGTTTTTACAAAAAAAAAAGAAAATATTTATTATATCCATTGTCTAGTGCCCATAGCACAAGCTCTGCTTAGCTTGGGACAAAAATAAGAAAAAAAAAAAAAAAAAAAAAAAAAAAAAAACCCAAAAATATTTATTTGCGTATTATCCGTGTTATACTATACGCCAAAAGGGATATAACAGAGGTTCATAGTTCACGCGGACGAAAATAGGGGCAGAAACTAGTCTATTTATACCATATAAAACAGTACCGTTACTGCCCTCTGCAATCAAAATGTATGGGATTGACATATCTCAACGAAAAAGTCATTCGTTGAGATATGTCATTCCCATACATTTTGATTGTTTTCTATTAGCGTTGACGATTGTAGATTATCAATTTGGCTAGGGGGGCTGATTGACATAACGCACAGCCTAAACAGTGGACCTAGATATTTGAAATCTGGAGTAAATATTTCTTGATTACCCTAGAGATAAACTAAGGAGAGATTTATTTGAAATTGAGATAAGGGGTGGAAAAATTGTATGAAGAAAACACGGGAGCGAAGCCACGGGCGTCAGCTAATATATAATATAGGTATTAGAGAGTTTATCACTGATATAATTATATAACGAGTCTACATTATCACAATATTTTTTTTTGTAGTTTGGGATGGCGAAACGAGCTAAAGGCCCACCTGATGTTAAGCGGTTACCTTTGCTATAACAACTGCAATACCACCTAGACTGTTGCCTCAATGGTACCGCAAGTCGGTTCGCCAAACTGAGACATGAAGATGGAAAGTCTCATGTGATTGTAATTTCACCGGCACACGTACCCTTCAGACCAGCGACCACACAGCCCCGTAAACAATTAAACCCGTAAATATTAAAAAACCGTAACTATTAGTAATGATGTCACAAAACAAGAAATAGGAAAACAAAATTGACGTCTTTTACAATCTATGTTTAATTTTGTTTAGTTAAACACGATTAATCAATTAGAGAAGAAGCCCAATTAGTGTTGTTTTGATCAAAATTTTAAGGTTATTATAAATACCAGTCTAGCTTTCATATCCGATTCATGTGCGGATTAGAATTTAATTATCACCTTACTTCAACGGTGAAGTCATCGTGAGGAAACCTGCACACCTGATAGTGCTGCATACAGTTCTCGATGGTGTGTAGTCCGCCAACCCGCACTAGGCCAGCGTGGTGGACTAAGGCCTTAGCTTTCGCATTCTGAGAAGAGACCCGAGCCCAACAGTGGCACAGTAAAGTGCTGATTATTATTTAGTTCATGCCTACAGTTCCGTTCGCGTGGAATGTAAATAAAAATTTAACATATGTCATCATAATCAATCATCAACTCAGCCTATCGCAGTCCACTGCTGGACATAGGCCTCTCCCAAATTGCGCCACAACACTCGTTCCTCGGCCTTCCGCATCCCCAGCTACTTTCATCAGGTCGTCGGTCCACCTGGCTGGGGGGCGCCCTACACTGCGTTTGCCGATTCGCGGTCTCCGCTCAAAGTTGCGCTGTTCCAGCGGCCATCGGTCCTACGACAGACATGGCCAGCCCACTGCCAATTCAGCTTACTGATCCTAAAAGCTATGTCGTTCTCTGGGATTCAAGCTATCTCCATACCAATTTCATCAAAACCGGTTCAGCGGTTTATGCCATGAACAATCACATGAGACTTTCCGTCTTCATGTCTCTGTTTGGCGAACCAACTTTCGGTAACATTGAAGCAACAGCCTAGGTGGTATTGAAGTTGTTATGGGCAAAGGTAGCCGCTTAACATCAGGTGGGCCTTCAGCTCGTTTCACCATCCTATATTATTTTAAAAAAACCCGTGACAGAAAGACAAACAGAGTTATTTTCACATTTAATTATATAATACTAGTCTATGCCCGCGACTTCGCCCGCGTGAATGTCGTTTATCACGCATCCCTCGGGAACTGTTCATTTTTCCGGGATAAAAAGTATCCTATGTACCTGTATGCCTGTGTGCCTGCATTTATGCCTGTGTGTAAGTATGTATGTTATTTGTATGTGCATGTGTGTGTAGTATATGTTGATCCGAGTTATGTTCTATCTATATGCCAAATTTTATTAAAATCGGTCCAGCTGTTCTTGAGTTATAAATGATGTAACTAACCCGACTTTGTTTTTAGGGTTCCGAAGTCCTACAAGGAACCCTTATAGTTTCGTCATGTCCGTCCGTCTGTCCGTCTGTCCTAATCCTTTACAGCTTAATAACTTTTACAGTTATAAACATAAGTAAAAGAAATTTTGTTAACAAATAGTCTATATATAGATCTCAATTTTAAAAGAATAAAAAAATCTTAGGGGTGGCGTCCATACATGTGAAATGGAGATGAAAAAAATTTTTTCGCTGCTCCCCCTCGTGTGGGGTATCAATGAATAGGTCTACTAAAATGAAGGTAATGTTTCATACACCACTTTTTTATCAGGTGTACCATCTGCGAAATATAGCGCGCCAAAGTGGCTTGCAATGTGTCCCCCCCCTGCCATTTCTAAACTATGCAACGTAGAAAGTTATAATCTTCCACATTGATAGACCTTTGTGAAAACTCTCTTTTAAAATTATTTCAAGTATAATGTGATTATAATTTTTTGAGTTATAGAGAGAAAACTGAAAAATACTTAAAACGTCCTAGTTCAAAGGTCATTGACCTTAGAGAAAAATGATAATAGCAAATAATGCTCCTTTAGTTACTTTCTATTTGAAAAAATCACAAAAAGTAACTTTGTGTTATGTTGAACACACTTCTTCAATTTGGCTTCTTGAATTTATCTCTAGATGGCGCTACTAACAACACGCTCTGAGTCGCGAATGCTGCCGATTATTGCAAAAACTAAAAAAACATAGCCATGATTAATAGTCGATTTGATTCGTTTGTATTACACACGACTGCCTCGTTGGTCTAGTGGTTGCAAGCGCGACTGCTGAGCGTGAGGTCCTGGGTTCGATTCCCGGGTCGGGCAAAGTGTTATTGGGTTTTTTCATTAGGAAATTCTCAGTAGCAGCCCGGAGTCTGGATTTGTGCCCGGTTAATGGCAATAGGCTCGCCCCCTATTACATGGGACTTACAACATAACTGGCGAAATGTGGGTGTACTATACACCTCTGCCTACCCCTTCGGGGAAATACAGGCGTGATGTTATGTTATGTTATGTTATGTATTACACACACACACGCTATTCCTTAGGTCATCAAATAATTTAAGACTGAAAATGCCAATGCATTCCACAACATTTTTTGACAAATCCTTTACGGTTCAGGCTGCTCGTTTGTGGAATGCATTGCCAGTGCCTATTAGAAGAGCGCAATCGCTGCCAGTGTTTAAGAGGCTTGTGAAAGAGCATTATTTGTCGCTATGAACATGTTTCTTCTCCTGTATGTGGTCGTTTTTAATTACTTTACCGTTGCTTATTATTTATATGTATATATGCATATAGTATTTATGTATTAGGATTTATAGAATATATTTTTGTTGTTATTTTATAGTAGTAGTATAGTATTTTATTTTATTATTAAATTATGTATCGAAATTGCACATCTGACAACCCCATTTTCTGTCCAGTTCATTCTTGTCCATCCTAAGGTTGCCTGGAAGAAATCGCTGATCGCGATAAGGCCGCCATTTGTACAATAGTTTAAATGCATATTCAATGTAATGTTTTTTATGGTGTACAATAAAGCATATATAAATAAATAAATAAATAAATAAATAATTACACCTACTTAAGGAACCCTATAATACTGAGCATGGCCCGACATGCTCGTGGCCGGTTTTTTAAATTAAGATTAGTATGGCTATTATCAATTATCTAATATGCATATAAGTTGTCATATATCTTTCCTGCATACAAAATAAAATACAAATACAAAAGGTTTATTTCATCAACAAATACATAGGTAAAAATTAGTTGCATACAGTTTCCAAAATTCCAAAACATAACAGTAACATAAAGTAAAATCCTGTTAAAAAGTTGCAAGATTCACAAAAGACAGGAAAAGCGAGTCCAATTAATCGCTTTTGCTTTTTAGTATTTTTTATCAAAGCACCGTTAGGGGTGTCTTTTATTAATTTGAGGAAACGGAAACGTCCCGGACAGGTTTATGACGATAAAATTATTGCGTGTAACGGACACGCCATTTTTTGCATTTTTACTTTTTAAACAAACATGTTTCTGATTTGTACTTTTTTCTTTTGAAATTCGAACTTGAAAGTATCGGTATTCTGTCTTTTTATAAGCTTTTTATTATTATATAAAAGCTGTTTTACAAGCTTTATTTATTTTGCCGTATATGTATGTGAAGTTTAAATATTGCAAGTCATATTTGGATCACTTCCTGTAAACTTACGACTTTGACATTTTGCTTGCTTGTTCAGTTCTGAAGACAATACATTAAAATGGTAGAAGTTACCTAATGCTATAGCCAGGATTGTTTCCTCACGAGGGTACTCCTCAATAGTTAGTAGCACCGACAAGATATAGGTTGAATTTTGATAGTAAAATATGATTTTTAACATTAACTGATGCTGCAGCCAGGATTATCTCCACAGGAGGGTATTCCTCGACGATTAGAAGTAGATATACGAAAATTTGCGTATAGGTTTAATTTTTATAGCCAAACATGTTTTTTTCCCCATTATCTAGATCTTACGTCTTCTTTGTCCATCCAAAGGTTGTCTGGAAGATATCGCTTTTAGCGATAAGACCGCCCATTTACCCATAATTTATACGTTATTCCTGTTTACTACTATTTTCATGGTGTACAATAAAGCATATTCTATCTATCTATTTTCACCAGGAACTGATGGGGCAGCCAGGATTGTCTTCGCATGAGGGTGCATACGGGTAGGCGTAAAACGTCCTTCTTATACTTAAAATAAGCCTCAAGCTTTAAGAAAATATTAAAGATCTTTGTCTATGTGTATTGTAAGTTTTATTTAGTACTTTTTGGTACTACATTAAAAGCTGATTGTCTTTAAAAAGTTTTTTACTTATAATTTGTTTACACAATTTTCGAAACTTTATTAAAATATTTTGTAGAGAATCCGTAAACATTCCAAACTTAGCTATACCTTTGCATAAGGTTATTTTAATCAATAAACCGGCAGCCATTAGAAATTCTGTTTGTAGACACTCCGAATTTTCTCGAAACATTTGTTTACTGAGCTTCATTTTGTGTTTTAATATTTAAGACATTTATGTTTTGAATTATTTAAAATAATAAGGTGTAAGACGTCGAAGATCTGGCCAAGTGGAAAATTGAACGAGCCAAAAACAGATATAGTAAAAAGAAAGTAAGCAAAAAAAAGATTAATTGAAAGAATTGCTTTATCGGTGAAGGAGGGAGGTTTAGTAGTAGTAGAGCTCCTTTGTGAAAGAGCTCGTCCGGGGAAGTACTACCACCGTGCCTACTTCTCCGCCAAATAGTGATGCTTGCATTGCTGTGTTTCGGTCTGAAGGGTACGGGTGCCGGTGAAATTACAATCACATGAGACTTTCCATCTTCATGTCTCAGTTTGGCGAACCGACTTTGCGGTACCATTTAGGCAACAGCCTAGGTGGTATTGAAGTTGTCATGGGCAAAGGTAACCGCTTAACATCAGGTGGGCCTTTAGCTCGTTTCGCCATCATAAACTAGTTATAAAAAAAAAAAAAAAAAAATTGAAAACATCGTGATGAAACCTGCCCCTCTAGCCAAGTTGACAATCTACAATAGTCAACGCTAATAGAAAACAATCAAAATGTATGGGAATGACATATCTCAACGAAAATTTCGTTGAGATATGTCATTCCCATACAGGTAGCGGGGACCATTCTCTTGAGTTTCATCAGCGAGATGTTGGTAATGGCATAATATAACAGCCATTAAACATAAAATTCTCTTAACAAACCTTTAGCATGCAGCATCTTCAGGTGATCTACAGTAAGCTGCAGGATCTCCGCCTTCTCCAGCTTGGCGCTGCCTTGCTTCTCGCAGGCTGCGGGGACCAGCCTCTTGAGTTCTGTCAGCGAGGTGTTGATGCGGTCTCGTCTCTTCTTCTCGATGACGCCGCGTCTTCGCTTGCGCGTCATCAGCTGGCAGGAGTCGCCGCCGGGAGACCTGGAAGGGTTAAGTGTCTGTGTTAAGTTAAGAGCATTGGTGAGGTTGAAGGCAGGGACAAACTGCTATGCAACGTGTGACAAGTATTTCATCATCATCATTTCAGCCGAAAGACGTCCACTGCCGGACATAGGCCTCCCCCAAGCATCACCACAACGACCGGTCCTGCGCCTTCCGCATCCAGCGGATTCCCGCGACCTTCACCAGGTGATCGGTCCACCTTATGGGGTGTACCCACGCTGCGCCTTCCAGTATGTTTTGTGTCCAATAAATGTGTTTCTTTCTTTCTTCTAGTACGCGGTCGCCACTCCAGAACTTTACTGCCCCATCGGCCATTAGTTCTGCGAGCAATGTGCCCCACCCACTACCACTTAAGTTTGGAAATTCTTCGGCTATGTCGGTTACTTTCGTTCTCCTGCGAATCTCCTCATTTCTGATTCGATCACGCAGGGACACTCCGAGCATAGCCGTATAGATAGATAGAATATATAGAACATTATTTATTGTACATTATCAAAACTTGGGACTAACATGTAAATTAAGGGTACATTGGCGGCAGCTTTAAGAGCGATGTACTCTGGCCAGTCGCTGCTAACCATGCTCCCTCGCTTATATTTTCATTAAAAGTTCAAGGGTAAATTTACTATGATAAAAAATGTTTGTATTATAAGTTATCCAGACCTTTTATTGCATTGCGTACCTAGCATAATATGGGATTAGTATGGTGTTACATTTTCAAGGTCACAAAAGGAAAAAAAAAAAAAAGAAAAAGAAAAGTGGACCTTTTTTCAGAAGCAAGGCGTGCTCATGCATATATTCTAAGGGTTGTGAAACCCGAAAAGAACAAATATTTGTATAATGATATTCATGACCCACGAATAAATCGTTCCGGATCTGAGTAATCGTGAGTTTTGTGTTCGTAAATTGGTAGAAAAACCTAAAAATATATTATCCTAAATCATCCTAAAATATCCTAAATCATGCAAAAAACAATAATTGAATACATAAAAGTAATTTAATATTAATTAGAAAGACAGAAAGAATAAATATTCATTTGCGTCTAGAGTGGCGCACAAATATACCAAAAATGTTAGATAAATTGAAAAAATACGGATACCAAGAATTAAGGAGTGTGTTAAGATATACGCCACATCCGCGCAAAACGGTAATCGCAATTAAATAAATAATAATAAAAATAAAAATAAATGGTCTGTATAGTAAAATAATAATTGTAAATCCTAGTGTAAGACACAGTTTCCTTGAAACGCCGCCCAAAAAATAAGTGCTCGTCATTTATTATTCAGACAGAGTTTATGGTTACGTAAACCGGTAGCTTGATTTTTGAAGTTATAAGGTTATTATGTATACAAAACTGTAACAGTATATAACTGTTTTGATATGGCTTTCAATGTAAGTTCCTATAGTTACAGTTAGTTAGATATGAGGTCAGCTTTTTTTTATTATTGGGCTTGCCTTACACCGCCACCTCACCTGATGTTAAGGCGCATGTAGCAGCCAGTGGCGACCCCATCAGTAAAAAAAAATACTCACTGAATACATTATTTATTGAAAATTCGTTATACAGGTACTGTAGCTTAATCAGAAACTATTAACTCTGTAAATTATAGTTCGCTGTAGTTGTAGATAGAAAACCAAAAACTGCCACTTTTGGCACTTTTTCTATCTACAACTACAGCTAACTATAATTTACAGAGTTAATAGTTTCTGATTAAACTACAATAGGTACCAGTAGGTCTACTCGCGTTTTACGAACGACAAACGAAGTACGAACTTTCATTCCGACTGATACTTACATAATAAAGATAGGCACATAAAAAAGGCACAATTAAGATAGAATACGGTTCATAGTCGTATACAATTTACCGGAGATGAGAAAAACAAACGTCAAAACACGATCATCGCATGCGATAAGGGAACGATGGTTGACCGGAGTAGCAAATTGTGCGATGAATCGTACGATTTATCGAATATCGTCGAACGGGAGTAGACCCCCTGTACTTCAATTGTTAATAACGAATTTTCGATAAATGATGTATTCTGTGAGTCATTTTTTTACTGATGGGGCGCCACTTGTCTGCTTCATGCGCCTTAAGCGATGCAGCGATAGTGCAGTCGATGACAATACACACATGCCCAAAAACCTATTCACTCCAGCCTTGCAGACCACCAGATTATACTTTTGCCGGAAACACAAACCCAAAGAATTCCACTCCATAGCGGTACGCATGATACGTATTTGTTGTATGGCCTGCAGATAACTGTATGTCCCATGTAAAATTTTCGTTTCTAAACGCATCCACAATTTGGGAGAAATTAAGAAGACAATCTTGTTTAAATAAAAATATAGGCATTGAGTGACGGATGGCCTAATTACAGTCATGGTTTATCTAAATGGTGTCATTTTTGATCATATAGCTAAGTAAAGTATCATGGATAAAATATTTAACGAGATAAAAATGACTTCTCTCATGAAATGTTTGTCAAGTGTACAGTTTGTCTTCACGTCTCGGTAACTTACTAAAACAATCACGAAGCCTACTAAAACATATATATTATTATGTATGTATAGAGATTATAAGTCAATTTAAATATAAACTGTTCATTTTATTAGTAGAGAAGACATATTATTAAACTGAAGATTTTCTAAATGATAATAATTTATTATGAAATTAATGGTATTTTATTATTTTGAAAAAAGAGGTAAAGTCTTTGCATGTCTCTTATGTCACTGCGACCTAAAAGATCTATTGTAACGCCTCCAATAGTAGAATAAATAAGAATTAATGTTATGAGCATAATTTAATTTTTTTGTTCCAGTTTTTTTTTACATTTTGATTCTTGAAATTTTGATATTGACATTTTGATTTCATTGTTTGACATAATATAAATATCCATTTGTCTATTTTCATTTTTACAAATACATACTAAGATTTTAAAATGTATATGTGATTTTGTTTTGTTATAGTATTATTTATGATTCAAATCCAGTGATGATGTAATCAGAATAAATTCAAATGAAGTAATTTAATAAATTGTAACATTCGTAACTAACCAATTTTATTTTACTTTGTCAAAGTTCATAAAACTTAATTATTTGTACACCAATTTTATTGGTAGAACCTAGAGATCGACTTTTAATTTAACACCATGGACACCCTATATTCACAAATAAAGATTGATTGATTTGATTTGATAATAATAATATACCTACGTTATATAAACGTTGGATACCTTAGGATAGTGTTCGCACGGACACATACAGGTGTACTTTTAGTTTATTTCATTGTTGGTTTGACCCTGTTGAAAATAATAGGGTCCTATAAAAAGGTCAGGTATGTTACACACGCATGTACAATAAAAGATTCATGACAAAAACGTAAACATACGTCATATGGTTGTGATTTCGTGTCTGCAGACCCTTACAAAACGACGTCACTATAACAACGTAAAAAAAAAACTTTTTACAATTAATAAGAATTTCCTCATGTAACTCTTTCAAACAACTTTGTATAGAAACGTGCTACGTGTTGAAACTTTGTTATTGCGTAGCTTTCGCTACGTCGTAGGTCCGTAGCAATGGCTTACGATGTTATAACTCTACGAATATTATTACGTAAGTAGACTTATTGGAATCTTATTCGATATTATGAAATCGTGGATCATATATTATAATAAAGAGGTTTTTTAATATAAATATGTTATATTGGAATTTCTTACACATATGACTTCAAATATGCTTAGCGTAGTTACAATAGTGCATTATGATACAAGTGAGCTAAGTTGACTATTATACTCGAGGCTGGATTGCAGCCCGAGCCGAAGGCGAGGGCGTAATGGAGCCGAGAGTATAATAGTCAATGCTCACGCGTGTCATACGACGTTTTTAAACACACTTGCTAGGAAAAAAACATAAATTACACATTTTAGACAAATATTGAATTTGTGAAAAATGATAAAAATGGCGCGCGGTGACATACAGCTATGCGCGCGCAGGTGGTCGAAGGAAACCGCCATACAGCCTAATATAAAAATATTATAAATTTATTTTTTTATTTATAACACAAATTAATATTAATTTGTTGACAAACATTAATAATTTGATGAAATGAAATGTTTATATAGCATATTTTAATTAATACAGTCGATTTATTCCCAAAAATGTTTAATTTAGTTCAGGCATAAAAACTCTTTGCTGCGATTTAAAAATAAACTGTAAAGTAAAAAGCACTAGTGCAATAATATAATGAAAAAAGCACGCGTGCGTTATAAGCCACATTATGAACCTAAAAGCGATGCAATAAGAGCCACTTTACGAGCAAGTGTGTTGAAAAAATATATACTTATTTTATTTAACTTTTTTGATATATAAACCAGTTACACGTTGCTTATTATTAATGTGTTGTTTAACAAAACAAAAAAAACGGTAAGCGAATAGTAAGCGAAGTGAATAATTAGACGCGTGCGAAGCGAATTATAACAAATAAATAATCTAATGTTAGTTACTATTTTGACATTTAAAAAGTCATTCTTTTAAATTTTAATTGTGAAAGTGCAAAAACTATGAAGTGTGTATTACGTTTCTAAGATGTGGCACCAAGGCACCCGTGCACTGGCATGAGTTCTTCAAACAAGAGTAATGGTACAAGATATTACTATATATTATATTATTATTAGATATTATTTTGGTACAGCAAATACTGAGCTGGATCCCTTGCCACACATATTATGTTGTATGCATGTTGTGTTCTCATTAATTTGTCCTGTTACCTTTGCATGTAATGTGTATATTTTGTGTATGTGTGGCAAAATAAATGGTTTAAATGGTTATATTTGACATTTTAAAATTACCTTCGATGATATAATAACTATACAACGTATTTTTTTCTGTTCGTCGTTGAAGTAGCAACTAATTGGATGTTATGTTATGTAACTCTCTCTCTCTCAATTTAGGGATAAATTCACCGAACAAGGTATTATCTTAATATCAGATACATGTTACTGAATATCCTAGGATACTCCGAAATATCTATATTTATTTTCAGTAGAAATGATTTAGTTAATCTATCTACTTTATATTTATGTTAGTGATATCTAACGTATAAAAACATTGTAAAAGTTGCATAAATATACATTACACGTTGCTAGTTATTAATTTACTTATATAAAGTTACTAAATTAATATTTCAAAATTGGATAAATATTTTCACTGGCTTAGTATTGATAATCTGTGTCTACCTAACTAATTTAATACAATCTTAAATATTTATTGAAATATAATTATATCTATAGTATATTTGCTAGCTTTTACTGAACTTAAGGATATTAAAAGAACTGTTTTACTAACGTTTTTATTAACACGCTTTCACTCATGTCTGTCTGTGCGGTACAAATTTTGCGATCGATTTTAAATTAACTTTCCGATTAATTAAAGACTTGAAACTTTAAACAAAGCTTAGAACTGGATGACGATGCAATATTAACTCGCTGTCTTTTTGAAAACGTGGTAACAAAATATTTTTCATAAAATTATTTAATGAAATTAATATAAGTACCTACTTGTCCTAGCCTTTTACAAACTTTTTAGTCGGGGTCCACTTCCAATCTTCCCAGAACCGGCTGAACATCAGTATTTTACACGAAGCGAGTCATAAATAAATAATAAAAAAAAATATTTTGGGACATTTTTACACAGCACCATCTAGTCCCAAACTAAGCAGAGCTTGTGCTATGGGTACTAGACAATGGATATAATACTTATATACCTTTTTTTTTGTAAATACATACTTATAATACATAAATAACACCCAGACCAACACTACTACTAGGTACTATTATAATACATACTGACGACTTCTGTGGTCTAGTGATTCGAGGGTCGGACTGCTGATCACGAGGTCGTGGGTTCGATTCCCACAGGGCACAAATATTTGTGTGATGAACATAAGTGTTTGTGTTGGTCTGGGTGTTTCTTATGTATTATAAGTATGTATTTACAAAAAAAAGTATCTAAGTATTATATCCATTGTCTAGTACTCATAGCACAAGCTCTGCTTAGTTTGGGACTAGATGGTGCTGTGCAAAAATATCCCAAAAATATTCATTATTTATTCTTATTATTAAAATATAGAGAAAATATTGTACTCACTGCGCATCTTTACTGCTCTCCTCCGAAAAGGCATCATCCTCACTTTCAGAGTGAGTCCTCTTGCTCCTCTGCGCGGGCGCAGGCGGGGCCGGTGCTGGTGCCGGAGCTGGTGGGCCCCAGCCGTACCCCCACTGGGAAGCCTGGCCTTGCAGGGGAGGCCCTGACTGCTCCATGTGTCTATGATGATACTCCATTTTCACCACAAAGTATTTGTCTCAAAACACAAAAAATTCACACTTTCCGAAATCTTCAGTTATTAGCTAATTATTATTATCACTTTGTTTTCATCGGGACTTGGTCAGTTATCTTGAGGCGTATAGGATCGTGTGCGCAGGTCGTCGGACACGTGCGCGCGCGCTGGGCGACCGGCGCGGAGTGTGTGGCCGCGTGGCGCCCCGTGTCGCATCGTGTGCCGCCGCCCTAAGCGACCCACCCTATAGGAACTCTACTTTATCATAGCCCAACAAACCTTTTGCACTCTAACCTTACAAATTTCAACATTATTGCCTGGTGTTACGGACTTAGAAACTGTTGTGATTACGTTGGTATTTTTTTTGACAGCAAAGATTTAAGGTGCGTTTTCATTGTGCGATTTTGTTTCATATGTACTTGCAATAAGGCTGTTGCAACTGCGTTAACGGGTCACTAAGCGATATTAAAATTAATAAACTTTTTCTTTACGACAGTTTATCGAAAAACCGACTCTTTTATTGAGATGTAAGGTTCAAAATAACTCGATTTGTTTTCTAATGGTGTATCAAAGAGCCGCGTGGCAGGCGTACGGTGGGAAAACTGCAGACAATTAGGCAATGCAATTTATTCGCTCCAATATTGGTGTGAATGCGTTCTCATGTAGGGGAAGGGTTTGGGGGGTTGAGAAGCGTGGGACGAGAACGGGAGGATTAGCCAGTAGAAAACATTAGGTACCTACTTATATAAGTGCAGGATTATAGAACTTGAAAATAAAAATATGTAGCAAAATATTTGGTGATTTGAGAGCACTTTGTGGTTATATAAGAAAAATAAAGAGGGTATAATAAGTTTGCTGCATTCTTATTTTAATTTGAAACTAGCTTCTGCCCGTGGCTTCGCACGCGTGTGATTCGGTTTATCATATAATTTTTTTATCGCACTTTCCTCCGGAACTATCTATTTTCTATAGATAAAAAGTAGACTATGTCCTTCTCCAGATCCCAGGCTACCTTACATTCCGATCATTCATTACGATCGGTTCAGAGGCTTAGTCGTGAAAAGCTAGCGAACAAACAAACAGACAGACAGACAGTCAGTCGAATTTATTTCAGATTTATAACATCAGTATAGAAGCGTGGGTTAGTGTGCTAGAAAGGGACTTAGCTATAATAGTTTCAGTCACTCAAATTCAAATAATTTATTTTGCAAAATGGATGTTAAAATCACTTTTACAGAGTCAGTTAAGTATTTTAAAAACTAGATGGCGTCGGCATTTCCTATTTTATTAGTAGGTGGTCATACCACCTACCTCTGAAAAGATATTCCGAAACAAACTTGGGGATTAGTCTCTTTTAAAGTCCACACATGTATAAAGTATTAATTGGTAGGCAACAAGCAACGAATATATGAGGAATATCCCAAAACTGTTCTGATCAAACATAAACCCCAATTTTAGTTAGGTAATTAGTTAACTGAGTTTGAAAGCCCTAAACCAAAATCGATACTTATCAAAAGTTCCCTACATTTCAACTGAAAACCACAACTTTCGTAATTTCCAACCAAAGCGAAATCAATGTTCATTAACTATTAAGTGATTAGCAGTAAAGTACCAACGGTCAGTTAGCTAATAGCTACGAAATCACTCGCTTCCGATAGGCGCGTGCTACGTCACTGCCTACGTCACACCGTGCACGGGCGCCGGATGCGCGTCAACGGGCCGACACGAGACCGTAGTTCGTGCACGGGCGGATCATATCAGGCACACGACCGCGATGATACAATAAGATTTCTTGGCTTCGTGATACTATTTAAATTCAATTTAATTTGTTTCGATCTTTTGGGCAATTTTTTTTTTTTAATTTTATTTTTTTATAGTATAGGATGGCGAATCGAGCTATAGGCCCACCTGATGTTAAGCGGTTACCTATGCCCATGACAACTTCAATACCACCTAGGCTGTTGCCTAAATGGTACCGCAAGTCGGTTCGCCAAACTGAGACATGAAGATGGAAAGTCTCATGTGATTGTAATTTCACCGGCACCCGCACCCTTCAGACCGAAACACAGCAATGCAAGCATCACTATTGGCTAAATGGCGCAATGATATAATAATTGTCATTGCCAAGGGGTTATGTAAATTTGGAGTAGTATGGGAGTTATTTCAGACACTTGAGTTGGCTCCAAATGGCGTAATAATTTTATGCCCATGTGCGAAATACACATGGTTCACCAAAGCGAACCGATTTTTTTTTTCGCTTTTTCATTATTCTTCTTCTTCTTCTATCGCGTCGACATAAGCTAAGTACATAATGAAAATAGCTCATGCCGAGGGAAAAAAATTAGCCAGTCAGCAGGTTGGTAGCAGGGCTGACTGCCCAGGGTGCGTCGGACGATCAATTAAATATCGTCACTCGTGGAGGCTCTTTAACTATTGAAAAATAGAGTTTGTATTTTGAATATGTACCTATGAAGCCTGTAATTTGTAGGTATCCGTTTTAATCCTTTTGCTGCGTTTTGTCATGAATGCGTTACGAACCTAAAGATATTAAAATCATGTTGTATCTGTTTCAGTCAAACTTATGTACATTTTTGTGTTTTATGTACCTATGTGATTTGTGTGTTTCATAGCACGAAGATTTAGGGAATGACTCTAAAATGGTACTAAAAAGTTCGTTATCTTTGTAGGATAAAGAAAAAATGTGTTAAAATTGAGTTTTGATGATTTTTTTCGATAAAAAAGCAACCTTTTCTTAAAGCCTTTTTCCAATTAAGTTATAAAATAAATGGAAACCTTTTTCCAATTATGTTATAACATAATTGGAAGCCTTTTCCCAATTAAAGGCTCGGAAAAAAGGCTATAGAGTCCTTACAGGGTCGGCTTCCAGTCTAACCAGACGCGGCTGAACATCAGTATTTTACACGGAGCGATTGCCATCAGAGCCCTTACGACCCCCTATCCCAGTTACTGGGTAATACCGATATCGTAAGGTTAGACCAGTTGTCAGACTTTTGTGGGATGCTGGCCAGAAAACCTCCACGTGTGCCTGACAGCTGCTTGTCCTTCTGGACACGTCTGGAGGGAACGGCAGTTGTTTGGCCAGAGCATCCTGGGCACGGGCAATAAAATCCTTTCGAGGGATTAACCTTCGGGGGATTTTATTGCCTGTGGCGAATATTCTGGCGCGGGAGGGGCCCGTTCTGGGCCAGTGGGGAGTTGCTCCACGTGTCCCTCTGTTGCCAACAGAGGGCACAGTGGAGGAGCAGGGGCGGGCCCGGTGTGCACTCACCCTGCCACTGAGCAGGCAGCGGGGGACTGTCTTTCCCTGCCCCGGTCGATCTCGTAACCCCAGGAGTGCCCGCTGAGTAGTGTTCTCGCGCCTCTTGGGACCGAGGGTCTTGGCTTCACCGCCCGGAAAGCGAGGAAGAAAACCTCTATAAAAAATTACGGGAGGTAGGGCCTGCGAGCAGCAGACTCGGGGTAGTCTGCTGCCTGACCAGCAGCTGGCGTAGCTGGCACAGCCGGCGTAGTTGGCGTAGCTGGTAAAGGCCCATGAGGTGAGGTAGCGTGCAGTGTTCCGGCTGCGCCGCCTAGGAGAAGGGGCTCGCCTGCTTGTGGCGGGCCGGGACCTGTCGGGGGTGGTTGTTTGAATACTCACGGATTCCCACGCCCCCGGCTAATGTAGTTGAAGGAACACCGTGGTGGTTTTAGTCGGTAAGAGTCTAACACTGGCTCCGCCTACCCCGGGCGGAGTGCGTCCATGAGGATTTCCCCACGGCAAAAAAAAAAAGTTGTCAGACTTTCGTGCTTCTGACTAGTGTAACATTAGATTAAAAGCACTGATCGTATCATTTTCTTTGTCCAAAACATAAGTGGCTTTGATGTGACCATTACTTATAATATTCGTTGATATATTAAGGTGATAATAATGTCGATATTATGTGATGTATATTGATGTTACGTTCAAACGGCAAAGTCATTAACTGTCCCTTCATAAACTTGTGATACACGTGTTGGCTAAAATTAGAATTATCGGACTCGTTAACCGAACCTATTTTCTGTATATCTTGTAAGATAATAAGGGGTTGTGTAAAGGGCTTTTCAGTAAACTTAAAATTCGATTCAAGCTTAATGTATTTATTTATTTATTATTCCTCCTTACATCTATCTTTACAGGTCTTAAACCTAATGCGATAGTGTGTCTATCAATTATAATAACATATTTCAAAAAATCCTAAAATTATAATAAAAAGTACTTACACGCTACTTACATTAACTTAACAACTAACAAAAAAAATATACCAATGTACACATTTAACTTACATTATAACTAACTAAGTTTAATAAAACTTTTGCGAATTAGTAGTAGTTATGTTTTTAACAATTTTTTTATATGGACACTAGCAGACGCCCGCGGCTTCGCTCCCGTTGTATAATAAGTATATATTTAGTATATTTTAATCCAGGACGTAGGGTAGGACGCCCTCAGGCTCGGTGGAGCGATGGTATTGGCAGGTGGCTGGTAGCAACTGGATGCGAGTGGCCGAGGATCGATGTCAGTGGCGTGCCATAGGAGAGGCCTATGTCCAGCATTGGACTAATATAGGCTGATGATGATGATGATGAATCCAGGACATGCTCTATCTGTCAAATTTCATCCAAATCGGCCCAGCAGTTTTTGCGTGATACTCAAACAAACAGATAATTCATCATCATCAACTCAGCCTATCGCAGTCCACTGTTGGACATAGGCCTTTCCCAAGTTGCGCCACAACTCAATTAAACAACAAAACAGACAATTACAGTTTTATAATAGTACTAGACTTTACACACGGCTTCGCTACCGTAGTACTTAAAGTGCGAAGCTGATAAGGCAAAATTGATTCTGGGCGGAAAACCACTAGAGGAAGTGACGCATTTTAAGTATCTTGGGAGTAATATCAAGCATGATAACACCCTGGCTTTAGAGATACCATCGCGTATTGCAAACGCCGCTGCCAATTTCGGACGACTCACTGACCGTGTCTGGAAATCCCATGACTTAAAGCTTGAGACGAAGATTAGTGTGTACAAGGCGCTAATCGTTCCTGTCCTGTTATATGGTGCAGAGACATGGTGCCTCTATAAATCGGACATAAAGAAATTAGACGCATACCATATTAGATGTCTAAGATCCATTCTTAAGATCAAGTGGCAGGACCGCGTGCCTAATACTGAGGTTCTGCGTCGCTCCGGAATGAACGGCATGGAAGCTGTGCTGATGCAGCGTCAACTAAGGTGGTGTGGGCACATCCTTCGCATGGAAGATCACCGCTATCCCAAAGTTGTCTTCTATTCGGAGATGGCAGAGGGTAAACGGAAGCACGGCGGTCAGCATTTGCGTTACAAGGATGTTTTCAAAAGGCATCTGAACGCTTGCTCTATTGATCCTAAATGTTGGGAGGAGCTCGCTTCACAAAGGTCATCTCGGCGTTCTACTATCTATAAAAAGATACAGAAATTCGAAGAACAGCGACTTGAAAAACTTGACCAAAAACGCCAAATACGCAAAGAGAGACCTAAGCCCTCCTATACATATACATATAATTCTGCGGGACAACTATATTGCTTTTCTTGCGATAGGGTATTTAAAACCAAGTTCGGTCTAGCGAGCCATATAAGGGCTCATGCTAGGAAATAATTTGTTGGGGTCGCCGTTACCGAAATCGGTAAGGAGGACTATATATATATATATATATATATATATATACTTAAAGTGAAAAAAAAGTATTCTATATTTCAATCCAGGACATAATATATCTGTGTGTCAAATTTTATGCAAATCGGTCCAGTAGTTTTTGCTCGAACAAACAATTACCTACAGTTTCATAATAGGATAGACTATAATGATTAAAATAAAAATTGCAGAGCAATTCGTTTGTAGAGCTCAAATCGACTGAATTTAATGATAATTTGACGTCTGTGGTTTAGTGGTTCGAGTGTCGGACTGCTGATCACGAGATTCGTGGGTTCGATTCCCGCAGGACACAAATATTTGTGTGATGAACATAAGTGATAATGTTGGTCTGGGTGTTACTTATGTATTGCGTATATGATAAGTATATCAATCAACTCAGCCTATCGCAGTCCACTGCTGGACATAGGCCTCTCCCAAGTTGCGCCACAACGCTCGGTCCTCTGCCTTCCGCATCCAGTCCCCCCCAGCCACGTTCTTTAGGTCGTCGGTCCACCTGGCAGGGGGGCGCCCTACGCTGCGTTTGCCGATTCGCGGTCTCCACTCAAGGACAAAGTATATACGCATTTACAAAAAAAAAAAAAAAAAAAAATTAGTATTATATCCATTGTCTAGTACCCATAGTAAAAGCTCTGATTAGTTTGGGACTAGATAGTTCTGTGTAAACAATGTCCGAAAATATTTATTTTGTTATTATAATCACTTGAATGGGCCGCAGAATCTATTCATAGCACACATATGGGTTCCTAATACAGCACAGAAATTATGGAAGTGGTCTCAGTGGGGGAAATTACTACGCATATTTGTCAGAGAAGAACCAGAAACTGTGAAGATCACGGATGCAAGAACTGATCCACTGCTAACAAGATTCATATCGAGCCCGGTTTGTTTACAGGATAAAAGAAGATTTTAATAATCCTTTACAACGCTCGAATAACGTACAATTTAAGGAGATAGGATCAGAGATTCGACGCATAGCCCTGTGAAATCACACAGAGATCGACATAGGAGACTTATTTTACGTTTTTAGGGTTCCGTACTTAAAGGATACCAACGGGCGGGACTCTATTACTCAGCCCACGCCGTCTATCCGTTCGGCCGTCCGTTTGTCTGTCTGTCACCAATGGCTATATTATTTTAACCGTTACAGGTAACTCGTTGAAATTTTCACAGAATATGTTTATGCATTACTATGGCTTCGATCATTTTATATGTATCTACTAAAAATAAAATAAAAAATAAAGGATGTCATACAAGAAACCTAAAAAGAAATGAATTTTTTAAAGTTTTTTGTTCCTGTTACACCAACTTGGCGTGATTGCAGTGAATTGTAGTGTATACTACATAGTTTAACAATAATACTACTATCCTACTCCTACTATCCTATCACACTAATATTATAAACGTGAAAGTTTATGAGGATGTATGGATGTGTGGATGTTTGTTACTTTTTCACGCAAAAACTACTGTATGGATTTGAATGAAATTTGGCATACAGATAGAACGTAACTCAGATTAACATATAGGCTACTTTTTATCCCGGGAAGATGAACAGTTCCCGAGGGATGCGTGATAAACGACAATCACGCGGGCGAAGTCGCGGGCATAGGCTAGTTAATAAATAAAGGGCAAACACAGATGTATGGTGGTATGGAACCCCTAGTGCGCGAGTTCGACTCGTATTTGGCTGGTTTTTTATCAACACTTTGTAACAAAGCTCGGGTGTCGCGATTCCAGTCACCAATCCTGATCAGATTCAACTCCAGCCAGTCAACAAGGAGCCATTGTGACAATAATCCGTTTACAGATTATATAAAAAAGGTTCTTCATTCAAGGTTTTGTTGTCAAGTAGATATTTGGACTCTCAGCAACGCTTTGGACTGTGAAATCAAAGGTAGGTACTACACAGGAATCGTGAATCGATATCTAATAATATAAAATGGATGTGTAAACACGTGTTGATGATATAGTAGTATATTATATGTTGCCATGAGGTCGTCGGTTAAGGATAGTGTAAGCTAACTTATTTATACCACTTCGAACTGACCATGACGTAGTCCATGGTTGGCAGAGTTGGCAGAAAGCCTTGGTGACGTCAATTTTATCTCTATTTTTATTTTGCAGGTTCTACAGCGAAAAGGATGAGTATTTTTTTATTTTTTTTATTTATGGTATACCAACAGCAATACATACCTATACATGCTGAAATTTGAGTCGCTTAATTCCCGAAAGAGGGTCATTATACTCATCATTATGAACAACTTTTACTATGGGACCAATACTGAAATCGCGAAAAAAAATCTGTTGGTCCCTACATTTGTGTTCTCTTAAATCAATAAAATGTAGGGACCACCTGATTATTTTTTCGCGAATTCAGGGTTGGTCCCATAGAAAAAGTTGTTTATAATGATGAGTACAATGACCCCTTTTCGGGAACTAAGCGACTCAAATTTCAGCGTGTATAGCATACAGAAAACACACAATACAATAATAACTTTTCTTATATGTATGCCCATAACAGGTACACACAGCAGTCATAGAAAAGACAGCAAGTACAAAAGGAATTTAGGGTCACAGAATATCTAAAAGTACTATCGTAGTAGGGTTACTAACATTAATATGCGAAAATAAAGAATTATTTAGATACCTACAAGAGTATAAAATAAGTAAAACTAAATCTAAGCAAAACTTATACTTCTGTGGTAGATATCCCATGCGAATTTGATGCAGTGCACCATGGTTTAATAATAAAATTCAATTCAATTCAATTAAATCGTTTATTGCGAATATAGGTAAGGTAGGTGTTACATGAATATTGTCATAAAAACAATCTTTGTGCAGCTATATTCTGCCATTTAGCATGCAACAAGAAACACACAATTCTACGCCAAGCTTTTAACTGAAGCGTAAAAGCTTGTTATTATACCATGAGCATGTGCATGTTATTGTTCCGTGACGTAAAGAATTGCACCACCCTAGTATAGTATAGTATAACGGGCTGGTTTCCGCAATTCCACGTCTAAGCGTGTATTTTGCGTACGGGTGGAAACTTACTCGATCCACCCCAACTCCTCAAAAAAGGCCAGCAACGCCTTGGTGTTGCTGGTGATCTCTCTGAGGGTACCTGGGTTACCGAAGTACTTGGCCCTGTATGTGGCGACCTCACGGCAGTCTTGAAGCACATGGGCTGTCTCGTCTTCCACCATGCAGGTGATGCAGGCTCTGCACAGTGGGCTGTCCGTAACACCTATGACAAAAAGAGGTTTCCGAGGGATCCGTGGCCAGTTATAGCTGCTGTGACTGTACGATGATGATGATTATACCATGCAGTGCACCACAAAATAAGCCAGCACCTTGGAGGGTACGTCATCTCAACGCAGGCAATCATATTATTTTTCTGCAGAAGGTATATATTTGTCAAGCAGTGATTATAGAGCGTTTTGAAATTAAATTTTAACTGCTTTTTAGCTATTAGTAGTACTACAGTACTAGGAGGGATCAAAAAGTAGTGCGAACAACATACTCCTTGGTAAGAAAAAAAAAATACTGGCAGGCATAGCTCAGATACATGTTTGTAATATTCTCAGATTAATAACTAGGTAATATTAATAAAGGAAAAAATCTTCGATTCTCTTTTGTTTTTTTCTGAATGTAGTCATTTGTTTGCTTCGTGTTGGAACCAAAGGTCGGAACGTGTTCTCGAAAATGGAGAAAAACGAAGTGCGAGCCGTTATTAAATACCTCTGTTTAAAAAAGTTAACGACGCAAGAGATTCATTGCGATTTGGAGGCAACATTAGGGGAGTTTGCTCCGCCGTATTCCACTGTCGCAAAAGGTGGGCTTCTCAATTTCGAGTATGGAGAACGAGCACGCAAGACGTCAACGACGTCATCGATGACATCGTTGCGGCCGTCCATCGACGTCAGTCACCCAAGAAAATGTTGCGAAAGTCGAGAAAATTTTATTGAGCGATCGAAGAGTTACCATCCGATACTTAATTCAAGAAACGGGCATTTCATATGGAAGTATTCAATCCATATTGAAACAATCTTTGAATATGAGAAAAGTCTCCGCAAGATGGGTGCCGAGAATGTTAACCGACAGTCGGAAACAAAATCGACTTGACATTTCGAATATATTGTTGGACAAGTTTCAAGAAGATTCTGAAAACTTTTTGTCTCGTTTCGTAACAATGGACGAAACATGGGTCCATCATTTTGATCCCGAGACAAAACAGCAATCTTCGCAATGGAAACGGCCATCATCACCGACCCCGAAGAAGTTTCGTGTCGTGGCATCGGGTGGCAAGGTTATGGCCTCAATATTTTGGGACTCAGAAGGGATATTGTTGATTGTTTACCAGCGTGGAACCACTATTACTGGCCAATATTATGCAGCTTTCATTCCCAAGTTGAGGAATGCCATCAAAGAGAAAAGGAGAGGGAAACTTCGAAGGACGTGCTGTTTCATCACGACAACGCACCCGCGCACAGGTCGGCAGTTGCGATGGCTGCCATTCAGCAAGCTGGCTTCGAATTGGTTGACCACCCCCATTATTCACCAGATCTGGCGGCTAGCGATTTTTATCTGTTCCCCAAATTGAAAAAATACTTAAGGGGAAACAGGTACGTATCCTACCTTGTTAACTATATCTTTGTTTACCTGTTTGTATAGTCGATGATACTGATGTACGGTAAAACTCTAATGAGTTTATGTTTACCACTGAACAAATAAATAAATAAATAAATAAGACGATAACGAGGTGATGAATGCCGTGGAGAGCTTTTTGCAGGACCAAGACAAAACTTTTTTTGTCAAAGGGATTGAAGCCTTGGAAAAGCGCTAGACTCGGTGTGTAGAGAGACTCGGAAACTATATAGAAAAATATATTATTAAGTTATCAATAGTCATTATATTCTATCTCATTCTCACTACTTTTTGATCCCTCCTCGTATTACATTATCTGTGGCTATTAGTAAAAAACGCATGAAAAATATATGGAAACATGCAACTTTGACCTCTTTCCTATATTTTTATTTTATTTTATGAGATACAGATCTGCTCTTGACCGCAATCTAGACAGCTTTGTCAAGATGTGATCGACGATGGAGCGAGCAAACCTATTAGGTGCCGATTCACTACAGCTTTAAAGGCGTTAGGGTTGTGTCCTATAATTAAAAGTGGTTAAAACTGGGGAAAAAAATTGTCTTTCTACCATAAATCAGTAGATATTTTTTATTAAACTGCACATTCTATATGTAATAACAGTTAACGTTTTTTTAACCCTTCGTACAACGTCGTTTCTAGCGTCAGACCGAACACCCCTGAGCAAGTATTACTAATGACATTACCATATACAATTACGTATTAAAATTATAGGTATGCCGTGACGTCTTGCTGTTCGCGGCACATTTGCCATTCACAACAAACACGGCACGGTGACGGCAATACGTTTAACTGTTGTTCTTGACCTTGGGGAGTGCCACAATTAAGCATCGTTTGCGAAATACCAAGTTTGGTTTTGCAAGTCGTCACAGGCGGAAATGTATAGTTGTAATAGGTATATGATTTTATTTGTTAATTTGTTGGACGGTATAGCTACATAAATGTTGGAAAATTTTGTGCTAACGGTCTCTGTAGGTACCTATATTTGTTTAAGTCTATCATTTATTAAATGAATAAACAAATAAATTACCTAAGGAAAATGGGGAAATTTGGAGGCTAAAAGAAAATAAAAAAGTAATGAAATATCTACCTAAAAATCAGACAAGAGTTTACGGTAATTTACCGAAAATAATAACGGGTAAAGGAATATCATATTTATGCAAAAAAATACATTTATGATACTAAAAAAATTCTATTAAAATTCACCCACGCAAAGTCGATCATGTATCTCAAATTGAAAAGAGACCGATAAATTTATTGTTAAACCCAAAAAATCACGGCAAAAACTGTGAGAGTAAGTTCTTTTAACTTTTTCGAGTATTAACCCGTTTTTTGTGGGCGTGGGATAGGCCATGGGACTTTTGGACAGGTGCTGGGAACTATTGTAAGCGCATTGTTGGGAAACGCGGAAGGTCTACTGTCAACGAGACTTTGATGTAGTCAGGTTTATTTGAACTATGCTGATGTTGTATTTGCTTAGTACTGTTTGTGTTGGTAGTTAATATCTTTGTTTAAAAGCCTCAGGGTTTGTGTATATTAGGTTATTATTGTAGATAAGTATGTTTTTTTTCAGTAGAAATCGCGCATTCGTTTTTGTTAGTAGGTACATGACCACTTAACAAGTGACAATCACGATCAAATTTTGGCAAGTCTATACTTCTTTTATTAAACAAATATGGCTGACAATGGCATGAATTTCTTTTGATCCACTTTTCTTTGGAGAGTTTTAGCCTATCAAAAATATCGTACCTGCTCCGCGATTCAGAACCACACGAATCACGATAACCAGTTGTCGACCGGTTCGGTTTGTTATCTGTTTTTCTCTAGTTGCGTGAAACATAAGATGAAACGAGAACCGGTCGACAACTGGTTATCGTGTGGTTCTGAATCGCGGAGCAGGTTCTCCAACCTCAGCTAAAAGCAGTACTTAATGTATTATTTTTTTACAATTTGCCTTGCTTTGTAGTTAATGTTTTGTCTAATGCCATAATAAATTAATTAATTTATAACCTATAATAGAAGTAAGTTAATTAGCGATACACATTCAGCCTTTTACAACAACGTGACAATAGCGATACACCAATTACCCAATAGCGGCAATTCTTACCTGCGAATGTGTGCGAGGATACCATAAAAGCAAAAGAAAAAAAATGTTAGCAATTGCAAAGCATTTTCATAATGAAATCCTTGCATGCAAAGTTTGACAACTACCTACGTACGACAAGGCAAACAAAGGAATAAGCAAATACACCGTGTATTTTTATTGAACCGTGCAGTTATAATAAACCTGACTACATCAAAGTCTCATTGATGAACCGTCTAACCTTAGTGGTTGTTGACAATAGGATCAATTCACAATAGGCGCGGTGCGCAGACCGTTAGGGTTAACTACTCGAAAAACTGTTTTATGAATGTTTTTCTAGGTAAACAATGATCTAGAATTCAAAAAGGTAATATATTTATTTTTGTCATTGCCATAAAAAACAATAGGGACTTCTTCTATCGTGTCGACATGAGTTACAAAATGATAACGGCTCATGTTGTGGGGAAAAGATTAGCCAGTCAGCAGGTTGGTAGCGGGGCTGACTGCCCAGGGTGCGCCGGACGATCAATTAAATATTGTCACTCGTGGAGGCTCTTTTAATGCACCCCAAATAATAGGGACTATACCTCCCGCAAAAGAACAGGTAATAGTCTCTATCTAACTCATCGGCAAGTTAGTTTGAAATCGATTGCAAATTGAGTGAATATGACCTCAAACCTTTAGAAGTTACACGAATACTAACAGACGCATCAATCGATGACAACAAGATATAAGTATGCATCAACGCAGTCTATCGCAGTCCACTGCTGGACAAAGGCCTCTCCCAAGTTGCGCCACAATACTCGGTCCTCTGCCTTCCACATCCAGTCCTCACCAGCTACTTTCACTAGGTCTTCGGTCCACCTGGCTAAGGGGCACCCTACACTGCGTTTGTCGATTCGCGGTCTCCACTCAAGGACTCGTCTGCTGCAGCGGCCATCGATCCTTCGACAGACATTGCTAGCCCACTGCCACTTCAGCTTACTAATCCTACAAGCTATGTCGGTCACTGCGGTTCTTCTTCGGTCTCGTTACAGATTTTATCCTTCAAAGAAACTCCAAGCATATATCTCGCTCCATAGCTCGCTGAGCAACCTAGGTTTTTAAATAAAAATAACTGGAGGTTAATTTGATCATTAATTTTAATCAGCATTGAAAATTACATAAAAATAAAGCTCTGTTAATCTCGGACGAATAAAAAATGGCGGACGGAATCTGGCTGAGAAAAAAATTGAAGTTTTTTCCTAAACCCACTATAATTTCGACAGAATTTTAACAGACCAGATATATAATTGTTATTTTATTTGTGAACCTTCGAGAATGACTACCGTCACACGAGAGTTGTTGCGTAATCACGGCTTTTTGTCTTACTATGGGTGTGAATGTGTGCGTGCCAGCCCGTACTTTTAAGCAAGGCGTCTTATTATGGGTCCTTCACTTTTTGTTTTGGGAGATTCCGTCCGCCTTTTTTATTCGTCCAAGTGTTAAGTCATAAGTCATTTATTCATTTGTGTAACATAGGTACAAAAAATAATATAAAGTTCTTAAATACAATAAAGAGTCCGCTATGTTATGCCAGCAGGCGTACAAATGTGTATTTAAAATCTAAATGAGAAATTTGAATCAATATGCTAGTAAAAAAATATTTAATTATGCAACTCGAAATTTCACAAAATAATGAAATGTAATGATGTTATAAAATAAAAATGTCAAATGGTATTCTTGGTCACTAATCATAATATTATTAAATTAATTGGGCATTTAAAAATTCTTCTATCGAATAATAACATTTTTCAAGCAATAGTAGTTTCATGCGTTTTTTAAACTGTACCACATTTAGACGTTTTATGGTATCAGGTATTTTATTATATATACGTGGAGCCATACCTAGAATACTTTTGTATAATAAAGCAGTTTTGCATCTATAATAACACAATAAGTTTTTATATTGACTACGGATTGGAACATTTCGTACTGTCGAATTTTTTTCAAAAAGTTGCATATTTGTTTGTTAAACAATAATTGTTTAAAAATAAATGTTTAGATAGCAAAATGATCTCGTTTTACCTTCTTATGGACTCCTGAACACTGTTTGGTTAGGGCTGTTTTTTCACGAAGCGGAGGTTTACGGAAATTAAACGCTGTTCTGTGAGATATGAAGCTAATATTTACTGCAGAAATATTAATATTTAGTTATTTATATGACTTATTGTTTTGTTTGTTATTCTTACTTGTATGTAAGTATGTACCTACAGGTATTCCGTGTGGTGCCGCACACAAAGAATAGCACCACCCCATCTATTCTCGTGGGTGTAGTAAAAGGCGACTAAGGGGTTCACCAGAGGATGGGCAGCAGCGGTCTCTTCTGAGTTTTTCTTCAAACAACTGCAATTGCCAACCCGCCTGCCAAGCGTGGCGATTATGCCCTTTTGGGGAGGCTTTCGTCCAGCAGTGGACGTCTTTCGGCTGAAATGATGATGTACAGGAAAATAATATTTAATAGTTACATACAACTTTTTTTGTACAGTATTATTTATACACAACAACTAACCATCTATTGTACCTGTTTCTCATTCAATTTAAGGTATATATATATTCGATTTCAAGTTTTATAATTACCTATCGGAAAAGATTATGTTACCTATCGCGCGCTTTCTTTGAACAAGAATCAGATAAGAATCCTGACACTGCAAGATGAACAAACACCTTCACAGGATGGGCCTCAGTGATACCACAGTTTGCAGGTTATGTCGTGAAAAGGATGAGACACCCATCCATATCCTATGCCAATGTGATGCAGTGCACCACATCAGAAGCCAGCATCTTGGAGGCCACGTCAGCTCAAGGCAGGAGATCAAATCCTCCTCCCCCAAGGTCATAGTCGACTTCATGATTGACTTGCAGCTTGGGGAAGTGCTGTAATGCTGCAAGAGGCGTCACAACAGATCTTATCAGGTCCCAGTGGCTTAGGGGCGTTCAAGACACCTACCTCTTTCCTCAAAATAATAATGTTACCTATCGAACGGTAGGAGGTTTAGTAGTTAGCTACCAATCCAAACTTTAATTATGTCAATACTAAATATCACGGCGGCTACATCTATCAACCCCAATACAATTACGAGCAGTCAATAACATTAAATTTATTAAGCAAACAATTTACAATAAAAAGCTCTACTTATTTACCGTATACTATTACAACAAACTTATCTACCGACCTTTGAAAACCCTTATCTCTGACATATAAGGTCAAATTTCGCTTGATTAAAATGTATCTGTAAGTTTGTCTCGGGGTTAGTTCCCGTGTGAATATATGAACGGGGGTGGTTTTGGCGCCCGCGTGGGACTCAATCTAACTTGGGTTATTAAGTATGTGTAGTCATATTCATTGAGATAATTTGCCACGTCCACCGAGACGGCCAGCCCGTAACTTTGATGATAAACTTACTGTTTATTTATAGACCTCACACTTTATTCAGGTTTCGGTTCACTAGAGTTGACATATTTCTGGAATTGTTATGATTTAACTATTTAAATTGTGGAAAGAAAAAATCGCTCACGAGCAGGATTCGAACCTGCGACTCCTGGCTTAGTACGCCAGTGCTTTAGTCACGTCTAAGCTACCGTGAACACTGCTCGTGGTAACGAAATTCTCATCTACTTGGTACATCTTTGGGTGACGTCAGCGATATCTTATTAAGAAACAGTGTTTCTTAACCGACTCGACTAACTTTGCAGTTAATTCAAAGTCGTATAGATATGCCTACCCATACTAACATTTTTTTTTTTTTTTTTTTGTTATGATTTAATTTATATCATTTTTTATGGCATAGGATAGCAATATGAGCTAAAGGCCCACCTGATGTTAAGCGGTTCTTTGCCCATAACAACTGTAATACCACCTAGGTTGTTGCCGAAATGTTGTTGCATGTCGCGTTCGACAAACTGAGACTGAAAATGCGAAAAAAAAAGCAGCTGTAGGTCTACTCGCGTTTTACGAACGACAAACGAAGTACGAACTTTCGTTCCGACTGATACTTACATAATAAAGATAGGCACATAAAAAAGGCACAACTAATAGACTACGGTTCATAGTCGTATACAATTTACCGGAGATTAGAAAAACAAACGTCAAAACATGATCATCGCATGCGATAAGGGAACGATAGTTGACCGGAGTAGCAAATTGTGCGATGAATCGTACGATTTATCGAATATCGTCGAACGGGAGTAGACATCCTGGTCAGTACATTTTGTAGATTCATGTGAACAAAAATGTAGGGGAAATCTTCTTTATTTTCGCGATTTCAGGTTTGATCCCATAGTAAAAGTTGTTCATACTGATGAGTACAATGACCCCTAGAGAGGTTTTCAGTTATTTCAATAGCACGTTATAGGTGGAAAGTCTCGTGTGATTGTAATGTCCCCGGCACCCGTACCCTTCAGACCGGAACACAGCAATGCAAGCATCACTGTTTGGCGGTAGAAATAAAGGGTGCCACAGAACCACAGACGAAACATCCAACAGTCCGAATGGCGTGGCCGCATTCCAAAATCTCCGAGAATGTCGAGAACGAGTACAAGTTAAGCTTTTTTTGGAAGTACTCAATGAATACATCGTCAGTGCTCACCTTAAGTACGTTAGTACTATTAGATGTTCTGTGCCTTAAGAAAGGTGGTAGTACTTCCCCGCGCTTCATAAGCTCTTTCATAAGGAGCTCTAGGGTAGAAAGAAAGAAAGAAAGAATCATTTATTTGCGTAGAATAGTGGTACCAGATATAAAAATTTGTGGTTTAGGAACAGTGCTATATTCTGCTTGTATTAAGCATGCAAAAATCCAGTATAGATGAAACCAATTGAACTATTTTATTACAATTTTTTTTTTTTTTTAGGTTCTATTACTTCAAATGTTCATGGTCTTTGCTAGGCTATTACTGGACATACCTACAAATTCTACATAGATTCCTTTAAATAGGTACAGGTATAAGCATATTTTAGTAGTAGTAGAGCTCCTTTGTGAAAGCGCTCGTCCGGGGAAGTACTACCACCGTACCTACTTCTCAGCCAAATAGTGATGCTTGCATTGCTATGTTCCGGTGCTCGTAGTCACACGGGTGCCAGACCCTCCATCTTCATGTCTCAGATTGGTGAACCGACTTGCGGTACCATTTAGGTAACAGCCTAGGTGGTATTTAAGTTGTTATGGGCAAAGGCAACCGCTTAACATCAGGTGGGCCTTTAGCTCGTTTCGCCATCCTATACTATAAAAAAAAGCATCCAACAGCGCCCTTGACCTTCACCTGGTGGTGAGATTAAAGTATTTATTTATCAAGACAAGAAACATGAGAAATAAAAAAGTAAAAATAAAAACAATAGAAAGAGACCATGTTCCACGTTCAAAGCTATTTATTACTTAGTTAATTGGCGACAGAACTTTTAAATTGAACTAACTTCTAGAGTTCAAAGTTAGCGTGATTATAATGACCTTTGATGTGATGAACTTTAGGTAGGTCTATATTATTTTGTTAGAGAACTTTCACCGAAAGAAAAGAAAGAGAAAAGGGTCTGGGTGTGTGCTTGTGAGATTTGTGTTTTCACCCACGATACAGGAGAAACCTTAGTGTTTGGTAACGTTATAAACAAAAAAATATTTCAGAGGCGTATTTAGTAAACCACTAAAACAGACATAGTAAAAAATATAGACGAAGTGCTGCGAACGATCATAGTGAAGCCAATAAAACCGTGCTACTCCGTGTACAAACCAGCGCTCACGCACATGCACCTTAAACCGTGCTCACCCCTCTCAGTTCACACAGTATCGTCCAGTAAGCATCGCGAATACAAATATCCTTCAAGTGCATGGTGTGAACCTGAGTACTGGTTGTACATGAAGGAGCACGGTTTTTGTTGGCTTCGCTATGGTTGTTCGCAGCACTTAGTCTATATTTTTTACTATGTCTGTGACCACTAACAGCACAAGACATACGAAATGAGACAAACGGAATTATAATGTAGTGTCAAATAGTGACTGCTGTGATTACAGTATTTTGTTTGTCCAAAAATCCCCATAAAGAGCTCTTGAAGCTCACGATGGGGATTTTTGGACAAAAATTCGGAGTTATTCCAAAAATCCCCATTGACGGCGAACATTCCTGGAATAACCCCAAATTTTTATCCAAAAATCCCCATCGTGAGATGCATGAGCACTTGATGGGGATAATCAATGGGGATTTCTATAATAACCTTGATGTTCAGCTTGCGGCCCTTGCAGTTTTATCGGTATTTTTTATTTATCACAAACCCTTTATTTTTGCCTTATTTCTCGCTCGATTAACCATAGCCGCACAATATTATGACGTAGGTACTACCTCCACCTACCTACCATTAAGTGCGGCCCCCCACATCCAGTCCTGCGTCAAGTGTCGCGTGTGTGAGCGCGCGCGCACCGCGGGTCGCACGCGCCGCCAGCGATCGATCGGAAGTCAACGCTCTATTATCCCGGACACACGTTTAATAGGGGCATCGGCAAATATTTGATGGGTGATAGAGAAGAATAGGATTTGCTTTCTATTGTGTGCTTTCTTTCGCAACCTGAAGCCACAAGTTCAACTTTAAACCTTAGAGTAGGTAATACCTAACGGCCAAAATTAATATCCAATCTATCCACGATTTGCCCTACTAGAGATAGGAATTTGACATAAGCTCCATACAAAATATGTCAAATTTCTATGTCTAGTAGGGTAAATCGTGGATGGATTGGATATTAATTTTGGCCGTTAGACCTTTAAACCCTGACAGTAGATAGGTAGTCTCCTCTTCTCCAGAGGACCAACTGGTACCGTGCTACGAAAATCATAACGTTTCAAATGTTTATGCACCTAAATTCCTATTTGAAATAAAAACTCGAACTTCTACTAGGTTATTTACGGCCAAAATTAAAATCAATCTATCCACGATTTACCCCACTAGGGATGGAAATTTCACATATTTTGTATGGAGCTTATGTCGAATTTCTATCTCTAGTGGGGCAATCGTGGATAAATTGGATAATTTTGGACGTTAGCCATACAAAGTAAGGCAAAAACAACATCTTGTTGTAATGAATGTCGACGGACCAAGCGGTTTACAGAAAAACTTAAACTGGTTTATGTTCTACACTGTATCTGCCAAATGTATGTATTATTTTTGTGGAATATAAAAAAACAAAAACAAAAAAAAAGAATATTTTTAACGCATTTTACGCATGCAAAGCGGTGGAGGATAATTTCAATACCACGAGCAGTGTTCACGGTAGCTTATTAGCTAAAGCACTGGGGTACTGAGCCAGGAGTCGCAGATTCGAATCCTGCTCGTGAGCGATTTTTTCTTTCCACAATTTAAATCTTTAAATAAAAAAAAGTTCAAGAATACAAAAAAAACATCATCAAAACATTAATTTCGGCATCTAATCTATCAATCTGTGATAACGGCCACTAGCTTATTACAATAATTAAATCCATTACACAGACATGATTTAAAATATAGATGAAGTGCTGCAAACAATCTAGTGGAACCAATAAAAAACTATGCTCCTCCGTGTACAACCAGCACACATGCACCTCAAACCATGCTCACCATTCTCAGTACACGTCGCGGCATCGTCCAGTAAGCATCGCGAAAGCAAATATCCATCAGTTGCATGGTCGGTGCGTAAGAGCTGATTTTACACAAAGGAACAGTTTTTTTGGCTTCACTATGATTGTTCGCAGCACTTCGTCTAGATTTTTTACTATGTCTGTCATCCATTATAAGCCATAAAAAGCTCATTTATTCTAGACAGCCTTTCTTTTTTTGAGGAGGTTCTCAATTCGACGCGAATCTTTTTTTTTTCTTTTTTTTATGTATGACTACGCGTAACTTTTTACAGAGAAGTCCGATTTTAATTATTCTTCTTTTATTGGATAATAATATTAAAAGAAATAATTTTAAAAGAGAGTTTTTGCAAAGGTCTATCAATGTGGAAGATTATAAGCTTCTACGTTGCATAGTTTAGAAATGGCAGGGGGGGGGATCTGGGTTTGCCGTGTGGTATCCGGCAAATAAAAAGAATAGACCACCCCCCCTCTACCCATGGGTGTCGTAAAAGGCGACTAAGGGTTGAAATCAGGAGGATGGGCAGCAGCGTCCTCCTGTGCACTAACATCGTGCAACATCACCCACTGCGGTCACCAACCCGCCTGCCCAGCGTGGTGACTATGGGCATACATCTCAATGCACGCACAACTAAATAAACGGCCCCCAGTTCCCGGTGGTCCCTCTATTCCCGACTACGGTAGCGGTCGTGGTAACGGTGGGACGGGGGGTGCGAAGAATCCCCGGGTTACGGCAGGCTACCAAAACCGACGACTCTATCTGGCAGCGTATAATGGACAAACGTTGAGACTGGACCATTACCTCGCCGAGCTTGAAGTAGAGTTAAGTCATATAAAATGGCATATACTGGGGTTATCCGAAGTCCGTAGAGAGGGAGAGGACACGATAACCCTGGAGTCAGGACACTTACTCTACTTCCGCGAAGGTGATCAGCTCTCCCAAGGTGGTGTTGGTTTTCTTGTCAATAAGGCCCTCGTGAACAACGTTGTGGAAATCGGTAGTGTGTCGACACGGGTAGCGTACCTTGTAGTAAAGCTAAATGATAGGTACAAGCTGAAAATAGTGCAGGTATATGCGCCGACCTCGACACACTCTGACGATATAGCCGAAGCGATGTACGAAGACATAGCTAAGGCTATGAATAGTACCGCTAAGGCTCACTACAACGTTGTTATGGGGGACTTTCAACGCTAAAGTGGGAGTACAAGAACGCGGCGAATCGAAAATCGGACCTTACGGTTTGGGGCGCAGAAACCACAGGGGCCAAATGTTGGTCAACTTCTTGGAGTCCCAGGGGCTCTTCTTAATGAACTCTTTCTTTAAGAAGAAGCCCCAAAGAAGATGGACCTGGAAAAGCCCCGATAAGGTGACAAGGAACGAGATAGACTTTATCATGACGGATAAGAAGCACATATTTAGAGATGTCTCTGTGATCAATAGGTTCAACACCGGAAGCGATCACCGACTTATCCGAGGCACTCTAAATATCAATTTTAGAGCTGAAAGAACGCGCATGATTAAGTCTACTCTCCGACCTTAGCCGCTCCAAACCAGTTTGGGCTCCGAAAGGTTCCAAGCGGAACTTCAAAATCGATTCGACTCGCTGGAAACCACTGGCAATATTGAGGAGAAAACCAACACCATAGTCAAAACATTGCAGGAACTGTCTCGAAAATTCTTTCCGCCGCAGCGTGGAAGCAAGATGCCCAAGCTTTCGACTGAGACTCTCGATCTGATGAGGAAAAGACGGGAAATGTCAGCCGCGCATTCGTTTTCATCAGATAATAGGTCCTTAAACCTACAGATTAGGAAGCTGATGCGACGTGACCTCCGCCGCTCCAACACCCGCGCCGTTGAGGCTGCGATTGAGCAAAATAGGGGGTCGAAAGTTTTCGCTCAGCAGCTAGGGAGGACCCATCTGATGAAACTGAAAGCCGCGGATGGCAAAATTGTCACCTCTAAGATCGAGATGCTTGATGAGGTCGAAAACTTCTTCAAGCACTCATCCCCTGATTTCCTACCCTTAGGGGTGGATTTTAATTTTCAAATTTAAATGGGAGCTACTTCGAGATATAATGGAATTGAAAAAGGTGGCATTTTTATTCTATGTGTCTCACGCTCACACAATACTTTACTTGTGAGCGAGAGGAAAATACAAATGCCGCCATTTTCAATGTCATTATTTATTTGCACGTGTAGTACATAGCTTAAAACTCCAAAAAATACACTTAAATTGAAGTCAACTTTTCGCATGAATATGTAAAATTTCGCGCTCGCTTATACGCGCCGATAGTTTCTTCTTTATCAACGCGCATTTTAGAAGTAACTATTCTGTTGCATATTATACTAACTCCAAAAATTGTAGTTGTAATTGTTGCGTAAATTAAAAAAAAACACCAGGTTTTGCTGGTACATTTGGCCCTTGAAACTGTACATAAGCCAAGCTGACCCCCCCCAAAATCTTGGGCTGGAACCGCGCCTGGTAGTGATCGCGAAAACCTAAGTTATTATAAAATAAATAATTTATTAAAAGCACAGCCATACAAATTACTTAAGAAATCTTAATAACTAATTAATAAGTAATAACTATAGTTACTAATTAATCTGTGGTTTATAATTAATGATAATTATTTGGCGAGTAAAATTACCTAATTATTATTATTATTCATTATTATAGCAAAATTACATAGTATTTTGGTCACGCGACCACGCAGAACGCGAGTGCCCGCGCGAAGTAAACAAATAACCAAAACGTGTTGTGTAAGCTCAACCGAGACTGTAGGAGCGAGACAAGTGATTATTTTCTCTGTGCGAGACAAAACAATAAAAGTTGGTCACTGGCACGTCACGACACGAGTCGATCGTTGACATGCGGCGAAACAGTCGATTTATCCACAGACTACACAGGGATACTAGAGATTTAATTTATCTATTATGTCCAGTATGTCTCATTAGCAATCCCTTGATGAATGTTGATTCTATTAATTTTTTTATCATTTATAATAATCATGTATGTAATAATATGGTTATGTATGTGTATATAATATAAAGTATTTGTAACAGTTCACACGCACACACACACCCCACACACTCTTATATAATAATTATTGCTTTATTTGTTTTTGGGTATAATAATCATTGGCTGCTTTTGCTGGCTTGGCACCCGCTCATCATCACTTGGGGTTGACACTGAAAATCAGCGCTGTGTTGTGACTCACGTTACAACACAGCATCATGCTGAGTGTCGACCTATTTGCCGCAGCTACGACATGCAAAGTAGGTATCATACATTGATAAAATGATTCAAGAAATGTACCTAATTAAGTATTTTTTATGTGCACCTACCGCATGTCATCTTGTTGTGGCAATAAATCATTTTTCTTTCTTTCTTTCTAATTAGTTCATACGAGTCGGTTTCAATACCTTAGCCATTCGGTGCACATTCGCTTACGGTAATTACAGAGAAATTGTCTGTGGTACCTATAAACCGATGCATTAATAATGTCACCAATTAATAATTATAATGTTACAAATAGCTGTAAAGTTTAGCAACAATACCTGACTTGATTTCTAATTTTAATCAACTATTAAAATGAATTGTTTCGTTTACGCAAACTGTTAGCGGTATTTACGTACATACGGTAGTCTAACTAAGCAATTAGTGTCCAGGGTCGCCAGATATAGATGAAAATTTCTCAGGAAGTTATTATAGAACGGTTTGATTAGGGTTTTGTATAAATACAGTTTAACTTTATCCGTTATTAAAATGATATTTCACTCGAAAACATCCATAACCTTCTGAGAAAACTTCATTTGTATCTGGCGACCCTGGATTTTAATTGCTTTGTTAAATAAAATAAAATAAATATTTTTGGGACATTTTTACACAGCACCATCTAGTCCCAAACTAAGCAGAGCTTGTGCTATGGGTTAGACAATGGAAATAATACTTATATACTTTTTTTTAGTAAATACATACTCTTATAATACATAAGAAACACCCAGACCAACACAAACACTTACGTTCATCACACAAATATTTGTGTCCTGTGGGAATCGAACCCACGACCTCGTGATCAGCAGTCCGAACCTCGAACCACTAGACCACAGACGTCGTCAGTTAGACTGTACTTATTTTGGTTTATTTAAAAAAAAAATACATAGGTAAATCTAGTCATTTCTAGTCAAGTAGTATTGTTCTTTGGAGTTGCCATAGCCCTAGTAGCTAGTAGAACTGAAGATGATCTCATCTAGAGATACGTGACCGATAATTTAATTAATATTTTTTGTAATAGTTATCGTTTTTTTGAATTTCACTTGCAGTCAAATTTTTTTCTGAACGCTTTTGAAATAAGTATACCTAGACCATAACATGAAACAATTAGTATAAAACGTCTTCTAAATTAGAGGACAGAAAATCAGAGTACCTACGAAAAAAGAGAAGAATTTTATGTTAAAAATTATAAACTTTGGTTTTAGTTGATAACGCCATCTGGTGAAAAATTAGTTTATTTATTATATTTTACAATCCTGACAATTCCGAATAGCGCCAATATTTAGAATACAGCTCAGCTATTGTTTCAATACTGATTTCCTGTCCAAGACAGAGGGCGTGTAGTTTGTTTGTAAAATAATTATAAGTTCACAAAATCTAAATCATCATGGTCATCTGAATCGTTTTCAAACGAGAGAATGTCCATCATCAGCAACTCGGCCTATCGCAGTCCACTGCTGGACATAGGCCCCTCCCAAGTTGCGCCACAACCCTTAGTCCTTAGTGAGAGAATGTCCAGTCGTGCCTAAATTGTTTTAATAATTTCATTTGTTCGCACTTGGTCGGATTCTATAAGGCCGCTTTTCTCAAGCCTGACTGTGGCAATTTGTACATAAATTTATAAAAACTACAAAAGATAGTATTTCGGTAGCTAGTAGACACAAAAAACCTACTACAGCGACTACTTATTGTGACTACTAGCTACCGAAACTATCTTTTGTAGTTTTTATGAAATTATCTTTTGTAGTTTTTATGAAATTATCTTTTGTAGTTTTTTCAACAAAATGAAATAGCAGGACTAATTTCTCATCATTTATTAATAATCCTTATATCTACCGTTACGCTTTCCTTCTCCTTACATCTCGGCAGACTGCAGACTTTTAATCAGTCGATGGTTTAGTTGGATTTCTAAGGCCTCTCACACGCAATTTCAAGGCATTCTTTTTGCACGTGAAAATAAACAGTAATAACTTATAACGAAGCATCGCATACAGCGTGTTAAAAGAACGACGTGCAAACTGAACGTTGATTTTTCGCACGCCGCTCCGCGGCATACCACGTCGTTCAAAAACTAATAGAACTTACCGAAACACCCGCTAACGCAGAAGAGACGGCGCTCTTTTTAGTCTGTGATTGGCATTCGATGAGACGGCCGCGTACTAAACTCCACAATAAATAAACGTGGTGTGCGTTGAGTCTCAATATTGATTTTCGTTAACGGTGAAGGAAAACATCGTGAGGAAACCTGCACACCAGAAAGTGCTCCATACAGTTCTCGATGGTGTGTGTAGTCCGCCAACCCGAACTAGGCCAGCGTGGTGGACTAAGGCCTTAGCCTTCTCATACTGAGAAGAGGCCCGTGCGCATCAATGGGACATTAATGGGCTGATTATGAGCGTTGAGTCTGTCAAAAGAACGCGGGGGTAAAGAATGTCAAGCAAAAGTTTCGTTCTCAATCGTGCAAAAAGAACGTCGTCTGTAGTAGAGGCCTTATCAGTACGAGGACATACGGGAGTGAGGACCAGACCCAATTTCCCAAAAATTATATCACCCGACTATCGGCCGATAATTTTGTCTGTAGTCTCTGCGGGGGCTCTAAATAAATACAATAATAATATAATATTATTATTAATAATATAATATTATTATTAATAATATTATAATATTCATAAATTAAACAAGATCTGTTCTCCTATGTTCATTTGTCATGACTAGATCGTGAGTCAGGGTCGGAGGCCAGGTCGCGCGGCTCGTGCATCTCCATCTCAAAGTCATCCACGGCCATGGGAGTGTCTGGAAACAAAGATAATTATTTTATTGTTTGTTATATTATGTACGTATCGAACATTCAAGGTTTTGAGAAGAATAGATTTTGTTCTTTTGCGTGTTGGGGTTCGAAAATTATATCAGGATCAGACTTTTAATCACATCTCACCACAAGTAGCCCTGGGTTTTATTATTACTAGTATAGTTCGTGGTCGAAATTAGACCAACATTTAAATGCATCTCCCAAAACAGCATCAATTTCTACTTGTGCTTACATTATTTATACAACGTGTAACAGAAATGCGTGGTAATATTTATTCAGGGAATGCTATCGAACAACTTTTACTACGGGACGAACCCTGAAATCGCGAAAAAGAATGCTGATCTTTACATTTTGTCGAGCGACATCGATGATCTAGTAGGGAACAGCTGATATTTTTTCGCGATTTCAGGATTGGTCCCATAATAAAAATTATTCTATGCGAAGCCCTGAATGAGCTCTTAAAATATGACCACGCATTTTGTGATACACGTTGTATAGTTGTATACGAGGTCAATACACATTTTGATTTGATGCAAATTGTTCCCTGTATTTTTGCCTTTCAATTCAACGCTTTAGCGTTCTTCTTGGAGGCATGGTTAAACGATAGGGCACTATGAAAAAAGAGACTTCGTTTTTTTTTTTGCAAAAGGATACTTGGTTTTTTTGCGAATGAACATCATCTAGTCACGCCGTCGGGATCTGGTGGGAAGATTATTTACATTAAACCAATGGATAACTATGGAGAGGGCATTTTTAACTGCGTCGAAATTAAGTAATTGTCGCTTGATTTAAAAAATAAGTAACGTATCATCTGCGAACAACACAATCTCATAATTATCTCTTTCGTAATAAGGCAAGTCTATATGAGTAACATAAAAGGACCTAGAATCGAACCCTGTGGAACACCCATGGAGACCGCGGGTCCTGGCAAGATTTCTTGCCATTAAATCAACCCTCTGAATTCTGATAAGTAAGAAGTCAGAAGGTCGAGAGCCCTTATTCCATAGTGAGTGTACTGTAGTGTAGTGTACATGAGTGTATCGTGATGTACGCAATCGAAGGCCTTGGACAAGTCACAAAATATCCTCCGCATCCTGTGAGTTCCCCCAGGCCTCAAATATGTTTTTCACCAATTCTACTCGACTAGAAATAACTCACTCCTATTGGCCCATTTCATTTATCTATGCAAATCAATAGAACAGTTTTGTAATTGGACAGCTCATAATTCATCTCTACATGGTTTAATGCTCGATCTTATTCTGTCGTGTCGACATGAGCTAGATAATGATAATAGCTCATGCCGTGGGAAAAGATTAGCTAGTTAGCAGATTGGTATCAGGGCTGACTGCCCAATGCTCGATGGATGAACTAAAGTAAATGAAGGGTACAGGAAAAGAACAGGGAATGTCACAATTTTTTACTTTTAATTTTTTTTATGTCAATGTATACATCGTTTATTAAACTTTCGTTTGCAATCGCCAGATTTTTCATTATGTACCGGTTTGTCATAAGAAACAGTTTCTACATCCATTGTTCTTAATAATGAACTAGCAACATTCCAATTTTTAAATGCGTTTTTCTCTTGATTGACTCCTGTGGACATACCCTGTTCTTTGCCTCATCATTCATCATCACTTCAGCCGAAAGACGTCCACTGCAGGACATAGGCCTCCCCCAATGGGGGGATATGCCATAATCGCCACGCTTGGCAGGCGGGTTGGCGATCGCAGTTGGTTGGTTAAATACTCAGAGAACGCTGCTGCCCATTCTCTGGTGAATCCCTTAGTCGCACCACACGGAATCTTTGCCTGTACCCATCGATATATATGTACTACGTACTAGATGTGCTGTTCAAAAGAACAACATGGTTACACAAAGTTGTGGTTCCGGAACCACACTGTCATCTGTCATTAGTTCACTTGACAGCTGTCTCGCGAACACACGTAAATTTTATCAACGGTTGCGTCAACTGAATTTGGAACATGCTGTTTATATGAGATGGCGCATGGTATAATAAGATGTTTCACCAGGTATTCTCTTTCCGCAATGACAGCGCGATGCCTCCAATCGATCAGTGCTGCCATTGATTGATATCTTCAATATACTTAAGGAGATTTTTGTTCATAATGAATATAAAATAACTTCCTAACTAGCCTAACTATTTGTTATCTCGTGTCATTCATCTAATTAGTTAATAAAGGAAACTATATTAAATTACTAGTTAAAAAGTGATTCTTTATAGAAGAAAGTAAATGAAAAAATGCATTTTGCTCGGGTTTTCACAAAGTGGCAGCACATCAAGCTGACAAGTGTCACGCTAACAGCCCGCTATTGGCTCCATTGCCGATGACGTAGTACGGAGGCAATCACGTGACCTAGCTGTCACGGGAAGAGACTACCTGGTGTTATTATACCATGAGATGGCGTGTCTATATATTGACGTCGTTGCCTGCCCTTAAACAATGTCCCTCACCTAAATGGTCCAGGGTGACTCCCATGGCCTTGCGCAGTACGGGCACTGGCGCCACGTGCTGCGGCGGCACGCGGGCCACCATGCCGCGCAGGCATGACGTCACGAGGCGCGCCAGCTCGCGCTCCGCCGCGCCGGGCCGCGCCGCCAGCGACAGGTGCCACGGCGGGGGCGCCGACAGCCTGGACAACCACAATAATCACTTGGAACCTTCTTATTATTATTTCCTTTATTTCACTGAATCTACATATGGTAACATCCCCAATTATAGACACTTTAAGGGTTGATCACAAGTATTTTTTTTAATTACATATTTGGTTTCGTGATCATTTTTTAAGTACTTGTGGTGTACTATATAACAGTTCAATGTTTATTAGATAAATTTAACCGAATACCAAATTATAATTTTACTCTTATTTTCTGAAGTTGGTTTTTTTGTCGAACAATGGGGCACTGTCGGTAACTGGAGCTTTTACCATATAAATTATATTTTTAAATATTTCTACAAACAAAAAAAAAACATTTAAAATATATAAAAAATAGTGGCCCACCGGTATCGGGTACAGGGACTAAGCTACCGGCGGTCAGGGCTCCAGAGAAAGGAACCTCCTAACAATACGCGCCGTATCTAGGAGAACCGCTTTCTGCATCAAGCCCTTGACCAGCCGCCTAACGAGAGCCTCATGAGATGGTGGTCGAGGCTCTTTGCTACAAGGCCATTGGCCGTAACAACTATCGGCACAATTATTGCTGAGTCCACCTCCCACATGTCGACAACCTCGTGTGCTAGATCAAGATATTTATTATTATTATGCTTTATTGTACATACAAATACACATTAATATTACAATAGGAAAGCTTATGTACATCGGCGAGCTTAACTCAAAAATGAGTTTTCTTACAGCAAACCTTAGAGCCTTAACTTAACCTTCTTCTTCGTATAATAATAATGTCCTCCCAGCCGAATTTCGGTCACGGCGGCCAATCTCAATGGAGACTAGCCTTCAGCGCGGGACATATTATAGTGCACAAGTGTGTGCGCAAACACAGGAGCACTCTCTATTCCCTCACTCTCATAATCCGATGGGACGGCAATTCGACACGACCGGAGAGAGATCAGGCGCAGGACCGACGGCTACGTGCTCTCCGAGGCACGAAGGGGTCTTGATGTGTAACGAAATGGTCACCCATCCACAGCATGACCGCGTATATATGGTATGTACAGTCAACAAATCGGAATCATGGCCGATAATTCGTATGAAATTGTCAAAACAGTAAAATTTTCTTCATATTAGCATCGGGCTGCACTTAGAACATTTTGAATATAAGGAAACTGTCAATCAAAGAAATTGGTAAACTGTCACTGCTCAATAAAATTGATAACAAGTTTGTTGCCAGGGAAATATCTTTAGGCAAAATTCGACCTAATTGTATTAGGATGTTTGTAGAAAATTAAGCTTATGGTGGGTCATGATTCCGTTTGGTAGAGTGTACAATAATTTAATGATGTCGGCACAGTTACCACATACATTATTATCATCATCATCATCATTTGAGCCAAAATACTGGTGGACATAGGCCTCCCTCAAGCATCGCCACAACGACCGCATGCAGCGGATTCCTGCGACCTTCACCAGTGGCTTGATTCACAAACGTTCGAAAAGTACCAGTTTCCGAAGTGAAATTTGACCAACAAATAAAACAAAACCACCAGTTCCTGCGACCGTGAACGCTGCAAAGCATTCGAAACGTCAGGAACACCAATTTTAATAATAATACAAGATTTAATCCGGTTAAACTTGTTTTATTAAAAAACAAAACTATTTGAGAATCGAACGGATTCGGAAACGCAACGCGAAAGTTACGGAAACTATTCCGAGAGCCATTTGTTGTCGGAAAGCACTCGATGTAAAATGAAAGAACTATGAATACGGTTTCCGAATGCGTTCGATTGTCAAATAGTTTTTATTATTATTATACTTTATTGTACACACATATACACATTTTTTATTACAGTATGAAAGCTTATGTACATCGGCGAGCTTAACTCAAAAATGAGTTTTCTTACAGCAAACCTTACCTTACCTTTTTTTTTTTCGTAATAAAACAAGTTTGACCGGATTACATCGCGTATTATTATTAACATTGCTTTTCCTGATGTTTCTAATGCTTTGTAGGAGTGGGTCGTTGTCGATTTTACAGTCGACGGAACGCAGCCGTTTTCACGTTGACGAAAACTAGACTTCGAAATGGTCCTCGTTCGCAACTGGTTTGAAGACTGCTAGAACGACGAAATGCACGATAGACGGATGATAGGTATCGCGAACGAACGAAACGAGTTACTATTGCTTGAAATTAAAACTTTATGGGAAACGAGACTTTTGCTCGAAGTTATACTTTATGTCCATAATGGTAAAGATCATTTTTCTTTGCTCTGATAGTCACGGACGAAGACTGGTTTTGTAAGACATTGCATGTTCGACTGTATTTTCAGAGATATTAAGTATAAATTCGCATGACACATTCGACGACTGGTTTGTGCAACGACGACTGTTTTATGAACGAAACGAGACTTTTGCTCGAAGTTATACTTTATGTCCATAACGGTAAAGATCATTTTTCTTTCCTCTGATCGTCACGGACGAAGACTGGTTTTGTAAGACATTGCATGTTCGACTGTATTTTCAGAGATATTAAGTATAAATTCGCATGACACATTCGACGACTGGTTTGTGCAACGACGACTGTTTTATGAACGAAACGAGACTTTTGCTCGAAGTTATACTTTATGTCCATAACGGTAAAGATCATTTTTCTTTGCTCTGATCGTCACGGACGAAGACTGGTTTTGTAAGACATTGCATGTTCGACTGTATTTTTAGACATTATGTATAAATTGGCATGACACATTCGAATACTGGTTTGTGCAACGACGACTGTTTTATGAACGAAACGAAGAGTTATTAGACTTTTGCTTGAAGTTACACTTTATGTCCATAATGGTAAAGATCATTTTTCTTTGCTCTGATCGTCGCGGACTAAGACTGGTTTTGTAAGACATTGCATTTTCGGATGTATTTTCAGAGATATTAAGTATAAATTCGCATCAAACATTCGAAGACTAAATTTTGCAACGACGACTGTTTTAATCAGAATATGAAAACGGTTCCTTCGTCGTAGATCAGAAAACGGTCGTTAAAAACGGTCCGTCTTTAGAACGCTCACTCCTAATGCTTTGCATCATTCGTGGTCGCAGGAAGTGGTCGTTTTGTTTAGTTTGCCGGTCAAATTTCACTTCGGAAACGGAAACTTTTCGAACGTTTGTGAATCAGGCCACTGGTGTAAAGCAGTTTCCCCATAACAACTGCAATACCACCTAGACTGTTGCCTAAATGGTACCGCAAGTCAGTTCGCCAAACTGAGACATGAAGATGGAAAGTCTCATGTGATTGTAATTTCACCGCACCCTTCAGACCGAAACATAATATAGCAATACAAGCATCACTATTTTGCGGAGAAGTAGTACGGTGGTAGTACTTCCCGGACGAGCTCTTTTACAAAGGAGCTCTACTACTACTAAAATCATCCTATCTACTCACCGGTCCCTCTGCTCCTTCTCAAGCTTGGCCAGCAGCTCCTGCGTGTGTCTCAGAGCTCCTGAGATGCCGTAGTCATGCTGCGACGCGGTCACGTCCTCCTCGATGTCGTTGAGGTAGTCCACGTCGATGCCTATCTCCGATAGAGTGCGGAGCTGGTCTACATCCACTTTCACTTTGGTTACGTCCTGAAGAAGAATGAGGTGTTAAGAGATGTGTTGGGTGCATGAAGCATTTCATAACATCAAAGGATAAGGTTTTCGTCCATTACATAACTTTATGTTGTCAGTAGTTACTTTATGTAGCAGTAGTTACTGTATGCGGACAGTCGTTACTTTATGTATTCGGTAGTAACTTTATGCAGTCAGTAGTTAGTTTATGTAGTCAGAAGTTACTTTTTGCAGTCAGTAGTTACTTTATGCAATCAGTAGTCACTGTACAACGTGTTATTGAAATAGCTGAAAACCTCTTTGGAGTCATTGTACTCATCAGTATGAATGAACAACCTTTACTATGAGACTGTCTACTGAATCGCGAAAAAAGTCAGCTGATCTCTACATTTAGAATATAATAGAATATATTTATTTGCGTAAAACATGGTATACAGAGGTGTTATACATTTCAATATGAGATCATTCATGTTTTGCTTAAAATTAAAGCATGCAATCTTGTAGACATTATAATATTTGTTCGAGGAATTCCATAATGGTATAGTAATTATTTTTATTCAACCATTCATACAACTTGATCTTAAACAATCTGCAATTTAGTGTTTTTAATGTATTAAGTAATTTATTAAAGATACGTACATAGCAAGACAGCTTTTATTATATTTTGTCGATTCATGTGAACAAAAATGTAGGGGACAGCGTGTTTTTTTCGTGATTTCAGGTTTGGTCCCATAGTAAAAGTTGTTCATACTGATGAGTACAATGAACCCTTAAGAGGTTTTCAGTTATTTCAATAACGCGTTGTATATAGCCAGTAGTTACTATATATAGCCAGTAAACACTTTATGCAGTCAGTAGCCACTTTATGTATTCAATCAATCAATCAATCAACTCAGCCTATCGCAGTCCACTGCTGGACATAGGTCTCTCCCAAGTTGCGCCACAACGCTCGGTCCTCTGCCTTCCGCATCCAGTCCCCCCCAGCCACGTTCTTTAGGTCGTCGGTCCACCTGGCAGGGGGGCGCCCTACGCTGCGTTTGCCGATTCGCGGTCTCCACTCAAGGACTCGTCTGCTCCAACGGCCATCGGTCCTTCGACAGACATGGCCAGCCCACTGCCACTTCAGCTTACTGATCCTACAAGCTATGTCGGTCACTCCGGTTCTTCTCCGGATAATCTCGTTACGGATTTTATCCTTCAAAGAAACTCCAAGCATAGCTCGCTCCATAGCTCGCTGAGCGACTTTGAATTTGTGGACTAGCCCAACTGTCAGTGTCCACGTCTCGGCACCGTAAGTCATGACTGGCAGGACGCACTGGACTTTATGTATTCACTAGTTACTATATGTAGCCACAGCCTGTGGTCATTTTATGTATTTAGTAGTTACTTACATTTTCGTCCTTGGGCTGTTGTTCCTGCTGCTTCTTGTCCGGGAAGAGCGTCTCCATGTCGTCGTAGATTAGTGCCCACGGAGAGTCCGGCGCGAAGCGGAGCGGCTCCTCAGTACTCTGACCCGTTTCATATGCTGCAAAAGAGAACATCATTTTTGTTACAGTATTGCAATCAAACAGTAACCTCAACCTAAAAGTACATCGCGGTAAGCGGCATGCGAGCTTAATTCGTAAGCAGTAAGTGCGGTTTTCTAATTCAAGTGTTACCATTGACGTGCAGTCGACTGTACAATCGGCGCGGTTGTTACTATTAATTATTATTATCTATTAGAAAATATTATTTTTAAAGTTGACTCCGCAATTCCGTGAACTAGGTTTGACATAATCATTTTATTATTTTTAAGAGCGTATGTTCGATTTAGCGCAAGTCAAAATCTACACAATCTATCGAATGGCACACTCACTACGGCACGATACAATGGTTCCTCTGTGTGCGTGAGAGCTGGACCGTTAGCACTTTAGCACGAATAATTTTGATACTTTTATTTTTTTAGGACCTATTTTGACTATTTATTTTTTATGAATGAAAATTTAAAAATGAAATACGTTTTTTTGTAAACATTATAACGGATTCGGATTCTACTTATCAATGCAAATATAAAATGCTGCCTCAGTGTTTTCATTGAACAAGTATTTTCAAAGATATACGTGGGACACTCAGAAAGTTTTGCGAAACTAAAAAAAATTGTTCTATACGTACATATATTTTTATCAAATCTTTTCAAAGTACTTTCCACCAGCCTCTATACAAAGATTCATGCGCCTAAACCAGTTTTCAAAACACTTTTTCCAGTCCGCCGCAGACACCTCGTTTACAGCCTGCTCGAACGCAGCCAGCGCATCTTCCGGCGACGAAAATTGTATCCCTTTGAGCTGATTTTTTATTTTTGGGAATAAAAAGAAGTCACACGGTGCTAGATCAGGGCTGTAAGGAGGGTGACCCAGGAGTTTGACTGGCGTGCTGTCCAGGAAGTCCCTCGTTTTGAGTGCGGTGTGCGCAGGTGCATTGTCGTGGTGGAGCAGTAGCCCGCGGAGCCCTGTGTTTGGTCGCTTGTTGCTTATAACAGAGAAAACTTCTGGCAAACATTTGGTAGTATACCATTCGGCATTAATGCTTCTTTGATCCCGTAAGGGAATTGATACCAAGTGGCCAGTCAAATTAAAAAAGCTAGCGATCAAAATCTTACCCCCGCTTCTAGATCGCTTCACTTTGGTAGGCGTTGGCTCATTTTGAAACACCCAAACAGTCGACTGGCGCTTGGTTTCTGGGTCGTATTGATAAATCCAGGACTCATCACCTGTAACGATGTCGTAAACACGCCGAGACGAGCCTGCTTCAAATTTGTTAAGCATATCACGGCACCATTCCACCCGGGCCTGCTTCTGAGCATCGGTGAGGTTGTGCGGCACCCAGCGTGATACTATCCTCCTCACGCGAAGATGGCTGTGTAGAATCTCGTGAACGCTTCCCGATCCAATCTTCAATATGTGTTGAATCTCCTGATATGTAATTCGCCTATTGTCTTGGATTAAAATTTTCACTGCTAGCACGTTTTCTTCGGTAACAGCCGTCAAAGGGCGACCGCTTCTTTCGTCATCCCCCAAAGTTGGTCGACCGCGCTTGAATTCGTTATACCAACGATACACGGTTGCCTTGGAAGGGCCTTCATCCATGAATGCCATTTGAAGTCTATCGTACGATTCATCCGGTTTCAGGCGACACTTGAAATCGTATAAAATCATAGCTCTAAAATGTTCCCGGCGCAGATCCATATTTCAGTGAGACACAATACTTTGAATTAACTCGCAAAAAATGTGGAGGGAAATTTTGAAATTGGAACTTACTTATTTTTACTTATAAATAATCATATTTTCGAAAAACATTATAACTGGCCAGTCTCCCATATATAAAAACTTTTTTTCGCAATACTTTCTGAGGGGCCTGGTAGATAGCGATTTGAAGTTTTTTTTGTATGGAGATAATGTTCAATTGGAGTTTTACGCCAAAACCTTACATTACCTTAAAGTTTCGTGTAGGTATAGATCCATATAGTACTAGTGCCAAACTACACTAAATACATACTCTGTTGCTTCAAAAATCTTCGATTTGGTTTTAAAAATCATTTTTAATTTTAAAAAATCGTCAGTTAAAGATAAAATTAAAATTGGCGTTTTACGCCAAAACCTCACAATACCTCAAAGATTCATTTATAGATTAACTAGCGGACCCGGCAGACGTCGTCCTGCCCGGAAAAGCAGCGCCACATATAATTATAATCGTCCCTGCCATTTAGGAGAAGATCAGTGACATACAGACAGAAGGGCCACCTACCGGATCCAATTGTGTTTTCACACCATCCAGGAAACCATTGAAATATTCACAAAAAAAATCATCCAAATCGGTTCAGCTGTTTAGGAGGAGTTAGGCGACAATCAGATGTACAGAAGAAATAAATATTCGCGGCTTCACTCGCGTTAAATTCTGCTAACCCACGTGACGGATCCTGTTAATTCAGTCCAGTCCAGTCCAGTTCCATCCATCCATCCTTTTATTCGGACCGTCCAGTCCAGTCCAGTCCAGTCACTATCCCACTATCTCACCCCATGTCCAGTCCCGTCCCATGTTAAATGTCCCATCCCGTCCCATGTCCAATGTCCCGTCTCATGTACCATGTCCCGTCCCATGTCCCTTCTCAAGTCCCGTCTCGTCCCATGTCCCGTCCCCCATGTCACATGTCCCGTCCCGTCCCGTCTCATGTCCCATGTCCCGTCCCGGCCCATGTCCCTTCCCTTGTCCCGTCCCCCATGTCACATGTCCCGTCCCGTCCCGTCCCCCATGTCACATGTCCTGTCCCGTCCGTCCCATGTTATCAATTGTTCAGCAAATCAATTTTTTTTGACACAACGACTGCAGCGCCACCTACCGGGTCCATTTGTTAATTCAAACCCTGCAGGGACCCGGACTCGAACGTACCTACACAAAAAATATCATTAAAATCTATCATCTATCAGTTTTGGAGATCAAATTTACCTCTCGCAGGTCTGCTGGAAGAAATTTCTTATAGAAATAATACATTTAATTAATTTTATAGCGTCAACAACACGTGGTAATTATGCTGATAAAATGTAGCTTATATGACACGTTCGTAGATTTACCATAGCAGCGCCATCTATTCATTACTTACTCAACCCAGTCGAAAGGTATCGACATCTGTTAGAATCATTTGGAGTTAACAGATAATTGTGACTGTCAAATAATAACAGACAAATAATTAGCAATAAATTAAAATTACGACTATAATTTGAGATTTAAACTATCCTATCTCTCAAGTTGGATCGAACTCCACATGGTGTGCGAATTTTATTATAATCGGTTAAGTGGTTTAGGAGTCCATTGAGGACAAACATTGTGACACGAGATTTATATATATTAAGATATATTAGAGATGCCAAACTATAATAAATATATCCATTGTCTAGTACCCATACCACAAGCTCTGCTTAGTTTGGGACTAGATGGTGCTGTGTAAAAATGTCCCAAAGATATTTATTTTTATTTATTTTATACTGTGATTCTTCAAAAATGTTCAATATGGTTTTACAAGTATTTTTAGAGATACAGCCATTTGAATTTTTTTATGTATGGAGAGAAAGACGTTTTACGCCAAAACCTTACGTTACATCAAAGTTTCGTGTATAAATATATTCATATAGTGTTTGTGCCAAACTACAATAAATGTATACTCTGTTGCTTCCAAAATCTTTGATTTTGCTTTTAAAAATAATTTTTATCAAGAAAAATTTATCGACAGTAGGAGATAAAGTGATAATTAACATTTTACGCTAAAAACTCACAATAACTCAAAGAGTAATTTATAGATTCGTATAGTAGAGGGCCAAACTACAATAAATACATGCTTTAATGCTTCCAAAATGTTACGTTTTACAAGTTTTTTCAGAGATCTAGTAATTTGAAGTTTTTTTTATGTATGTAGAGAAATGCGTGTTACGCCAAAACGTTACGATACCACAAAGTTTCGTGTGTATATTTGCATAGTATTTGTGCCGAACTACAATAAATGTACTCTGCTGCTTCGAAAATCTTCGATTAGGCTTTTAAAAAACATTATTATGAAAAAAAAAAATTACTCTAGGATATAAAGTGATAATTGGCATTTTACGCTAAAACTTTACAATACCTCAAAAAGTCATTTATAGATTCGTATAGTAGAGGTGCCAACCTACAATAATCCCACAGCGCGCCGCCGCCGCCAACGGTTTTTAGACGACACCGCCGCTGATTTGCGTATCGGCGCAAAATCGGCGCGAGTTCTAAATGTTTTAGAACTTAGTTTTAGGAAACCCTACAACAGCACTCACACTCTTCTCTAATATATTTCTAACTTTCAAACATAGACACGTTTAAGTACCTAGACCTAGTACATAAGAATAATAAAACCGGCCAAGAGAGAGTCGGACTCGCGCAGTAAGGGTTCCGTACCTCTCAACGACCTGATACCCCGTAAAAGCGGATTAATTTTCGAGATTTTATCAAAATACATCAACGCACAGTGCGCGAAATATGAATTTTTGCATGTCTTTCTTACGCAGGTACCACCACATATGTCTATGTTTGTCTTATTTTTATATACTACATAATATACACTATAATCTGACCAAGTTTGACGCTGGTATATATTACCGTTTTGAAGATAGAGCAGGAACAAAAACGTTGAAAAAAATGCATATTTTTTGAGGTTTCGTGTATGGGTAAAATAGTCTAAAAAAAGTCTAAGTCTAGTCTGGGCCTTTGGTTTTAGACTAATAAAATAAATAAAAATTTCTTTATTGTGCCAAAAAATATACATAACATTGATTTTTGACAGACTTTTTGATTGTTTTTAGTATTTGTCGTGATACACCTCATAGCAACACATATTCTGAGAAAATTTCAACCGGTTATCTATTGCCGTTCAAAAGATACAGCCCTGTGACAGACAGACAGACAGATGGACGGACGGACGGACAGCGTAGCGAGAGTAATAGGGTCCCGTTTGGCACCGTTCGGGACGGAACCCTAAAAAGTAAAGTAGCGACCAACCAACCGTTGCACAATTCATGTTCCATATTTCCGTACCATAAATTACAAAAACTAGTCCGTGCCCAGCAGTGGGACAGTAATGGGCTGCTAATGCTTATGCATGTCACGGGCATAGGGTTAAATAATAAAAAGAAGGCAATTTCATAGAGCAAACTTTGAACAGAAATTTAAACTTTTTTCGTTCAACTGATTCGGCTATGACAGACAGACAGACAGACAAGAGAGTGATCCTATAAGAGTTTAGTTTTTTCCTTCTAGGTACGGAACCTTAAAAATAGATTATTTATAAATAAAAAAACAACGATTTTGTTTTTTTTTCTACTAAACCCGAATAACTTACGTTTGTTTTTATTAAAACCCTAAACTCTAATTTTTTAATCCAAAACTTTAAAACATGAAGTTCCAAACTTGAATCGATTGCACACTCTAGAACACTTGTAACATACCCAATTTCACACGGGCGAAGCTGCGGGTGAAAGCCAGTGTAACATAAATAAATAAATATCTTCGGGACATTTTTTACACAGCACCATCTAGTCCCAAACTAAGCAGAGCTTGTGTACTAGACAATGGATATAATACTTATATACTTTTTTTTTTGTAAATACATACTTATAATACATAAGAAACACCCAGACCAACACAAACACTTATGTTCATCACACAAATATTTATGTCCTGTGGGAATCGAACCCACGACCTCGTGATCAGCAGTCCGATTCTCGAACCACTAGACCACAGACGCCGTCAAAAAATACCTTTTAGCTCTTGCCTTAGCCAAATTTTCAGATTATTTGCGTTTTCTCTTTCCAAAAAACACCTTTGTTTTATTTCCCATACCGTCTAAAACATAATTTTTTGTCACTATAAAACAATATCAGTCATAAAAAATACTTACCAAGTACTTATGATAATACTATAAAATTTTGTCGGTCATCAAAAACAAAATATTTTATTTACCGAAGTACTAAGATTTGACGATCGCCCTAAAAACTTGCAGCTCCTTGTATAAATGCACGGCAAAGGTCGTCAACCCCCGTCGGAGCGCCGAGCGACGTGACCACTCTCTGGAAGGGCTCGCGGCGAAGTGATTTGAATCGATTCGAACGCGAAGTTTTATAGTAGTTTTAAAATATTTATAAAAAAATTACAGAGCTAATTTAGTTGAAATTTTTAAGTGTAAGTTTTTAAAGAATATGTTCTTCTATTATAGTAATTTATTGTTATATTAAATTATGTAAGATATAGTGGTGAAAATAATAATTGTATCGACTATAATTTCTGAATAATTTCACATTGTTTGGATTTTTATTTCTTATGTATTCAGCCTAAAATCAAAAAATCCTTTCTAGTTACTATTTTTTCAAGGATCTTTCCAGTTGGTTAAAAATTTTTGTTTGTTAGGTCTGTCAGTGATTTCAGATATTTGAAGCTTCGAAATTGACGCTGAAAGTGAAATTAAGAAAACCTCTGTTCAGTTATCTTGATAGATTTCACAAATACTCTAATAATCGAACAAAATAAACCATCTTCTATTTAGACAATAACATTTCCTAAAATTATTAGTAATTGATATGTTCGTAAGACAAGTGGTTGATGAATAATCAGATTTTAAAAGTTACGTTTTGGGGCAAAACAGCCCACGGACCGAGCATACGCTCTTAACGCATGTACGCATGCGAAGCGAAATCTAACGATTTAAATTGTGGAATGAAAAAATCGCACACGAGCAGGACTCGAACCTGCGACTCCCGGCTCAGTACGCCAGTGCTCCAGCCACCAAGCTACGACGAGCACTGGCGTACTGAGCCGGGAGTCGCAGGTTCGAGTACTGCTCGTGAGCGATTTTTTATTTATTTATTTCCAAGAACATGGTACATCGAGGTCTTAAAGTTAGTTAGTTAGTTACTTGTTTTCTTTCCAAAATTTAAATCGTTAGGTTTGACCAACGACCATATAGCCCCATAGACGCCAAATGTTGAATATAATGCTTACAATAAATTCTGCCACTAGCTGAGGCGGGGTACTGCAATCCGATTGGCCCTACCAAGGCGACTATTGGCTAATCACTAACGCGGCAGTTTTGACAGCTCATGCAAGTGGGCGAATCTGATTTGACGATTTCAAGTGGCGAATAGTGGCGACCTAAATTAGTGAAATTTCATAGATGTGTTGCAGACATCCATCGCCTGTTATGAGGCGTCTATGGGCTGTATGGTCGTTGGGTTTGACATTTCAAAAACGACAAATTGATCCAAGCCTGTTGACATAAAGGTCATACTTGCGTGAAATCACGCAGTTATAACCTTTATACCAATGTTTAAACGTCAAACTGGTTCCTGGGTTTCTGGAGTCAACTATATGATGTACCTAGATATTAATACCCGATGTAATAATATTATGGGCTGTTGTAACTTGAAATTTGTATAATAATATTATGATACAAGTGAGCTAAGATCATGAGCAATGTTCATTATACTCGAGGCTGGATTGCAGCCCGAGCCGAAGGTGAGGACGTAATAAAGCCGAGCATTCAAAACTAAACAATAGGCTCGATCCCTATTACATGGGACTATAACATAACTGGCGAAATGTGGGTGTACTATACACCTCTGCCTACCCCGGGAAAATACAGGCGTGATGTTATGTTATGTTAAAAACTATACAGATACTGAAACTGTTCTATTTATTCGCACAGATAAATATCAGGTGACGAGCTCGCTTGCCAACAGAGCTAGCTTGGGCTTCTATTAGCCCTATGACATGCCTGCGAGTGGCATTGTCCGAGTCAAAAGGACTGCGTTATGATTAGTCGAAAATATGCGAAATTTCAATCTACGTTCGAAACAAAACAAAAACAACCTTATGCAATACCCATAAGGTGTTAAAATTGATTGCCATAACTTCTTTTTCTATTTGCTCACACGCTTCTATACTCCAGCGGCAGCGGCTGAGACTTTTGGTGCAGCGATGGTGTTTTCTGATTGGTTAACCAATTTCCCGCGTATTTAAATTGTGTCATCTGAGCAGGTACATCGATGGGCCATATAAAATGAGTACTACTGCACGTATCTATTCCCCAAATACTCAAACGACACCTATTTTTAAGACGTTCTTCAAAGTCGTCTGTCGCTTTAATGCACCTTAGAGTGACAGTGACAGAATGAGACTTAAGGTCCACTTAAAATTTAGTTGCGTTTGAGTATTTGGGGGTATATAGGATTTAAATGTTCGATGGGTGACAACATAACTAAGAGGTAAAAAACCAAGTTCCTTAGTAAATAAACTTTTGTCCTGGTGTCCTGGCAAACTGCTTAAGCAGAGAAGCTGTCAAGACACAAAGAGTTTGGAGTTTGACTTACGTAATGTATGGTAAAGTAGATGTGACTCTTCCTTGGTGAGTGTTGCAAAGGTGCCATCGTACGAGGGAGCGTATGAACTGAACGGACCGTAGTTCAGAGGCTTCACACCCTTCGCTACGTTGCGACGATCTTCACGCGGTGCTGTACAAAAATAAATGTATTATTAATAGATTTTTTGTAAATTAATAATATATGTCTAGTAATAGTAATATCCTTCCGGCCGAATATCGGTCACGGCGGATCAATCTCAACGAAGACTAGCCATCTGCGCGGGATATATTATAGTGCTCAAGTGTGTGCGCAAACACAGGTGCACTCTCTATTCCCTCACTCTCTTATTCCGATGGGACAGCAATCCGACACGATCGGAAAGAGATAAGGCGCAGGATCGAAGGCTTTAAGTGCTCTCCGAGGCATGAGGGTGTAGTACCGCCAGCTTCTTGACTTCGGGTTACTAATGAGAAAATTTCTTGACATAAAAATCCAAATAATAATAAGTGTAGTACTTACTGCTCAAATGGATAGTTTATTGATGATATTAATAAGCTGTTAAATCATTTTTATTGGTTTATGAATTTCAAAGGAGATTTACGAATCCCTGCAAAGTGAAACTTATGAGAGACTAGACTTTGCCCGCGGCATAACCCGCGTATAATTTGGCTTTTCACTGAAAGACGTATCGCGCATCTATCGGGAACTGTTTATTTTCCCAGGATAAAATGTAGCCTATATTTTAATGCGGGTTATATTCTATCTGTATGCCAAATTTCCTCTAAATCCATTCAACGGTTGCAGCGTGATTGTAAGTAACAAACAAACATCAACACAAAGTTTCACATTACATTAGTAGGGTGATAGGATAGGATTAAGGGGACAATTTAATAATTATCTTCTTTTGTATTATGTAATTTGAAGTCAGAATTTATATACAAAACTTTTATTTCGAACCAAGATTCTTTAACCCCGAAATACTCAAACGCAACTCAATTTTCAGTGACCATTAAGTCTCGTTATGTCACTTTTACTCTTAAGTTGCATTAAAGCGATGAAACGACTCTTGAGAATGTGATGAAGTGTCGTTTGAGTAGTTGGGGGTAAGTTTCCCAAATAAATAAGTAAGTAAAGATACTGACTGTGCAATGTCCCGCTGCCCTGAGTCAGCTTGCCGATGTACCGGCCGAGCGTGAGAGGTTTGTCTTCACCGGAGCCTTCCACAGTGTTGGTCACCAGGCACAGAGTCGTCTTGCCATCAGCGTCCATGCGCGGGAATGCTGCACAAATACATGTAAAATTATGAAGTATAATATTCAGAGTAACTTGAAAAACCTAGAAAGCTGAAGGACACAGTGTTGAAAATTTTACAAAAAGAGAAACAATTAAAATGAGATAGAAAATGAATGGACAAAATTGTGTTTCTTGGTTTCCGTCACATATCTAATATTCATAATAAACTTAGTCTAAATTAATTGACAGCTTTTAAACTATGTATAGTGGTTTCGTTCATCGCTAAAGCTAGTCATAATCAAATCCTGACAAATATGAAATTTAATTAGAATTAATTAAATTAAATAATAGAAAAAGGTAGCTGGTATAGACTGGATGCGAGAGGTTGATGGAAGACCAAGTGTTGTGACGCTACTTGGGATAGGCCTATGGTCGAAAGTTCGAAGCACAAAACTAAAACATGCGACATGATTCGCGTCGCGCATTCCTACGATGTTACGTGAAAAATGAATGGTTACCATGGTCACCCGAACTATGGCCAGCAAGACGCATTGCCGCACGAAATCGCATCACAGCACTTTGCGTCGCAGTTTTCTGCATCGCAATTTCGCAGTTTTGTGCTTTGACCCCTTGTCCAGTAGTGGACCGCGGTAGGTTGAGTTGATTATTTAAAATGGCCGGAGTGACATGGTCGTACCTTTCTTCGCCAGTCGTCTCCGATGCTGCTCCCGAGCCGCCTCCATCTGTATCTTGACGCTGTCCCCGGAGCCGGTCTCGGTGCCGCCGTCGGAGGCCGCCTCGGCCTCGGAGCCGCCGCTCTTGAGCGGGCTGCTGCGCTTCAGCACCTTGTGCTGCCACACGGACAGTACAATGCAGTGCGGGCGGGGCACTCTCTAGCCTAGCCGCGGTTGATGAAAGTTGAACGTGGCGAGTGTTGTATGAAAGCGCGATTCGTGTCCGTGCGTGTTTAGTTTTTACCCGACTGCGCCAGAAGGAGGGTTATGTTTTTCGAGTGTATGTATGTATGTAAGTATATATGTGTGTATGTATGTATGTATATTTCTTTGGCACGCTCTGTAGCCTAAACAGCTTGATGGATTTTAGCTTGAGAGGCTTCGATTGATCGAAGTTGAGAGGTGTCGTTAGATTCGTCTTAATTGTGAGAGTGACAATGGGTATAACAAAATTATAAAAATTAAAATGGCCGCTTTTTGGCGCCATATTACGTATTAAAAAAAACCCTCAAACCTATCGAGTGGGGTATCAAAATAAAGGGTTTTATAAATGGTTTACAAAAATATATACAACTTATATGTTTAAATGTAATTTGGAATGGGACAATTTTAATAGACTTTATACAGATGTCATTTCACATATATAAGTACTTATAATCTATTAAGCCTAAGTGGCATGTTTATAAATAGAAACCGAAAATTCAAATTATGCATCATACCATTTTCCATTTAATTTACATTTTAAATTGAATTATTACCACATTAAATATTACTGAAGCCACTCATTCAGAGAGTACACCATTTTTTCCAACGAAAATATCTTCAATATTTTATTAAATTTTAGTCTGGGAAGATTTTTGTATGTGTAGAGGTAATATATTTAAAAGAAATGCACATGCCGTAATAGCTTCTGTCAAATAATGTTGTTCTTGAAGCTACAAAATATCTATTCTTTTATAAATAGATTGGGGTACATATTTCAAAATATTTTGTTTGGAAGTATCGGCTTTGTTTTGTATTTTTGCACATAATTAGGGTCAAGTCTCTTCTTTCTTTGAGCTTTTTCCAAATTATGTCGGAGTCAGCTTCCAGTATAACCACATGCGGCTGAACATCAATATTTTATTTTACACGGAACGACTGCCATGAGAGCCCCGCAACTTAGCTGCTGGGTAATACCGACATCCTAAGATTAGACCAGTTGTCAAACATTCGGGCTTCTGACTACCCGTAACGATTTCCATAGATACCTTTTCGTATGGCAACCCGCTGCCCGATTCAAAACCATACGATAGTCAGTTGTCGACCGGTTCGGTCTATTATCTCCTTTTTGTCTATGATTCACGCAACGAGAGAAAAAGAGATAACAAACCGAATCGGTTGACTGGTTATCGTGTGGTTTTAAATCGGGGAGCAGGACCTACAGCATAAATTGTTTTCCGAAACACGGATAATTAGGGTAAAGGAATCAGCAAAATTAAACTTGAAATATTGTAAATTATAAGTTGATCATAGAAAAGTACGTATTTTTTACTCAATGTTATGAGCAAATTCAATCAGCTCAAGTATTGAAACACTTGATTTGTTGAGTTTTGAATTTAAATTTGCCCTTTTTGCTGTCCATTTCAGTAACAAAAGTTTTTTGTTGTATGTTTAAATGTGAACGTAACATTATTCACAAAGTTTGTGATTAAGACTACACCACGCGCAGGCTAGGTTTGCCAATCGACAATTTTTTTCAAAATAAAATATGTAAGTACTCACATGTTCCATTACCAGTCTTCAACGTTCACCAACCGTCAATATAATACATGCATATGCTCAAATGCTCGGTCGTATCGACTCGTCCTATCTCACAGCACAACACAGACGCGTCAACCGACAGAAGCAAAAAAAATCTCGCTAGACCTCTAATACACGACTACGCTCCTAGTAACTATTAATGAGTCAAAGTTTCACCTTTCTGCTGTACGTCCTAAGAGGCTGCGATGCAAAAAGTCACTTTATCAACATGTTTAGTTCAACTTCAAAATAAATGAAAAAAAGAAGGCAGTTTTGTATATTTTTTTTCTTTTTACCCACTAAGCTTGCGATGACAGGTTGAGATAAGAGTTTTTTTTTTCGTTTCGTATGTGATACTTTAAAAGAATTTACGCGTGTCTGGGATTTGACTTTGGCCTTATCTAAACAACACATTTTTTGTATACCTCGCAAAATAAAGTTACACCAAGGTTTGATGACCTGTTATGAAGCAATGTAGTATTAAAAAATGTATCAAAGTTTCTTTACATCATAAACAAACTACTTTATAAATATTTTGAGTTAAAAGCGTAGATAGCATTATGGCAATTTTTTTAATAATAATAATATTTCTAGAGAAGTTGGAATGGTGTTTAAATTCATCGTTCATCGCACTGGGCGCGCGCCCGATGCGCACGGGGTGCGCGCCCTATACGCCGAGGTTCGGACGCTCGATGACATCGTACGCAACGCGCACGACGCGCGTCGAGAGCGCTCCTTGTGCGTTTTCTACAACTAGTCCCTAAGGCATAACTTTAGCGACCTATTTAAGGTGAATGCTACAGGGTAGCCCGCGAAATTCAAAATTTCTTGCGTTTTTTGCAAATTGTAACTGTATTTCGCGTTGTGTAAAAATTGAAATATGATTCAATATGATTGATTGATTATGATTTTTGTTTTATATTAATTTATGATCAAATTATCGATTATCGAGCTTATAGAGCTTATAAAGCTAGGTTTATATTTTTTATAAGTATTATTCAGTGGATAAATTGGTATCACTACCGCGAATCGTATTTTGATTTAAGCTGCACTTGCTGCGGTCAGTATGTGGATGGGTGACCGTTTCGTTACACATCGAGACCCCTCCGTGCCTCGGAGAGCACGTTAAGCTGTCGGTCCCGGTTGTCATACGAATATCTATGGCAGTCGTTAAGGGTAGTCAGAAGCCTGAAAGTCTGACAATTGGTCTAACCTCCGAATGTCAGTATTACCCAGTAACTGGGTTGCGGGGGTCTGATGGCAGTCGCTCCGTGTAAAATACTGATGTTCAGCCGCATCTGGCTAGACTGGAAGCCGACCCCAATATAATTGGGAAAAGGCTCGGAGGATGATGATACACACAAAATAGAGCTACAACAAAAAACGATATTTTTATTCGCGGGCTACCCTGTAGCATTCACCTTAAAATGTTTTTTAAACCTCGCAATTAAAATATAAAGTTGATCCTTTAGCACCAATAGTCAATATAAACGACATTCCAAATTCAAAATATATTATATTTTTTTACAAACGATGTATTCGATCTTGCTTTGATTCTTTCCAGCCAATTTTATGCTAGAATACAAGGCTTTTACTAATTTAAATTTAAAAACACTGATAAGCTGTCAGCTTTCTAATAAAGAAAACCTATGCATCTTTTCTTTGCGAGGCTCACCAATTAAAACAAGCAGTAGGTAGGAACTCACCACATCCATCTTCCCTATATCAAAGCCCAGCTCCTTGATGGGTATCTCGTACATGTAGGTGAGCATATTGCCTAGAGGCCTGAGCTTCTGCGGAGTCAGCTGTTTGAGGCCAGCGTGGAGCAGACGTCGGGCAGCCTTGTGGTAGACTGTACCAGGTTTGTTGTACTTCATAGCGTTATTGCACATTAGTTTGAAGTCGCTCTGTGTGGGGAAACATACAATTTGGTTTGCAATGACAATACAGAAAAACTAGTACAAATTTTACATAGGAAGATCTGATTAAAAACAATATGAAAAGATTAAATATTCATTATTTTGACTTTTGAGGAGTTAAAATAAGCGTCTCATACGCTTATACGATTATATCAAACACTGTCGTCCGTCAAACTATTTAAATAGAATCCGCGCGCGCCCCGGGCGCTTGTTATAACTTCAGCCTTATAATTACTAATTTTATTATGGAAATGTACAAATATTTTTGTTGTAAGATTCATTATGTTGAGACATGTAAAACAAATTAGATTAATTTATTTATTTATTTAATTCTTTATGCACAACAGGGTACAAAGGCGGTCTTAACGCCATAGGCGTTCTCTACCAGACAACCTTAGGGTAATGCAGAGACAAAGAATAAGGTAGATGCACCAGTAAAGTAGTAAAATATGTCTTGAAATATTAATTATTTCAAGACAGATAAAACAAATGAGATGAATGCATTTCTACGACCGGCAAATTGCAGAGCAACATAAGCACATCGCGGTGCAATGGTGTTTTTAGTCTGTAAGAGTCCGACATAACCCTTTGTCTTTTTCTTAATGTTAATGTTTCATAAGATCCACATTGAGAGATAATGGTCTATCTAAACGTGAGATTAATTTTAATGTTTTCTCTTGAATTTAAAATATTTGGCTGTTATGGCTTTCAAAGTTAGTATTCAAAAGAGTTTAGCATTAACAAAATATTTGAAAATTTGTGTCACATATTATTAAGAGCGGCCAACCCGTCATTTTTTCCATACAAACTCTCGTACATGATTATGACGATGTAAAAAAAATACTTGTGATGTTTTGATCAAATAGGTATCTTGTGCACTATATCTAGGTTTCTATTAAAACAAAAATTAAAAATTTATGAAACAAATTCTGTACAGAGGCCTCCAAAAATCAGCTCTTTTGCACAAACATTCCCGAACTTTGGTCGTTCTTAATGTACTCATAAATTGTAAAAGTAAAGAAAACATCTAATTAGAAACCTTGAGCTTGTAAAATGGAGGTTCTAAATAACGAAAAAAAATTACACATAATTATAAGGCTTTTTGAAAAACACTTATTCCCTGGAACTAATTTTATGAAATTTCCGTGCACTAATTTTGTTCGATGTTATCGCGTTCTCACTTGCTTGCTAGTCAACGGGCATTGCGTTCGACGAAACAACAAGCTTTTAGACCACGCCACCGTTGTACTTAGGCGGACCGGAAAGGGGCCTCTTAATATGTATAAACTCTGATTAATAATTTCCACTTACAATAAAACAGTTGAGAGACTTGTACTCGTTATCATCAATCTTCTGCTTTATGGTGGAGAAGTCCATAGGACGTCTGATAATGTCGGAGTAGCCTGGCGCGAAGTTGTCGTTAACTGGCCAAGCGAAGAACTGGTTGGGGTCCCGCTTCTCCAGGTTACGGAGTAGCTGCTCCAGGAGGCGGGAGAGTGGCCGCCGCTTTTGACTGGCCTGCCGGATGAAAGGTGATGCATTTGTAGTCGGAGAATTACATTTTATTTATTAATATAAATCCCTAGTACAGTACGACTCAACAAATAAGGCGCGTCGGTAATCTTCTTGCGTCGACCGCAAGTCGGTGGTAACAGTAGACATTGACAGCGTCTTTATTTCGTAAGCAGTAAGGGTGGTTTTCTAATTCAAGTGTTACCACTGTCATGCAGACACAACGAAATAACCCGAAACATAAAATAAAAAAACAACCTTATGCAATGCCCATAAGGTGTTAAAATTGATTGCCGTGACTTATTTTTCTATTTTGCTCAAACGCTTCTGTACTCTAGCGTTACAAGCTGAGACTTTTGGGGTGCAGAGATGATGTTTTCTGATTGGTTTACCAATTTCCTGCATATTTAATTGTGTCATCTGCGCAGGTACATCGATGGGCCATATAAAATGTGTACTACTGTAATATCTACAAACTTATTTCCTATGATAGCTAAAGATAAGACTGTAGGACTCATTCCCTATCTGGTTTAATTTTAAGAAATAATTACCAACCATTCATCACTTGTTCACAAAATAAACTTATTTTTAACTATCACTCTCTTTTACTAATAGTAGATCCAGGAAAGGGATGGCTACAATGTTAGTGCTGTTGAATTAGTCTGAATTAAAGTTTCCATACAAGTTTAGTCGTGATTTCGGAAAGTCCTCAAAAATACGAAGAAGAAGAAGTGTTGCTGTCCCTTTCTTGCATCTATTATTAGTAGTTAGTTAGTTTCTCAACAAGAGAATCGACACCACTTAAGGCTAGGCTCCCAAAATGAGGTGACTTTTTGAAAACATATGCTGAGTCAAACACATGCTTGATGAATATCAAATTTAGATACATGTTTTTTTGAACCTTTATCCATCGTTTGACTAGACATTTACATAGTTAGTTGATTTTTGTTCGATGCTTTTATTTTTTGAAAATCATGCTTTTTTAGAGATTTTTCGAATATTTCTCCTTTATTATTTAACTTAGCTATATAAAACATATGCAAATAGGAAGATAAAAAAGTTTATTAAATACTAGCTAGAGGAAATTTGTATAGATTGTAAGAAAAAGAAAACTTGGTTGAGATTTACGACATTTACTTCCGTGGTAAAACACGCGAGAATGATTTTGTCGAAAATGAGTTCTATTGCAACTCGCATAAAATTGACGAGAGCGGCCCGCAGTTGCGGTGTGTAAGGGGAGTGCGAGGGTGGGACATACATTTTGGCAGCGTCCTCTTAATCTATTTGTAATAAATGAAACCGTAAAAAGACAAATGTTTCTATAACAATTCTGTGCAATACAAAGACAGTCTAGTAGACTTCGCAGTATTTTCGTCGCCTATACCGCAAAAATAAATAACAAATAATATTTGGGACATTTTACACAGCACCATCTAGTCCCAAACTACGCAGAGCTTGTACTATGTGTACTAGACTTTGGATATAATACTTATGTACTTTCTTACGGCATGAGCTATTATCATTATGTAGCTCATGTCGATATAATAGAATAATATCACATAAATATTTGTGTCCTGTGGGAATCGAACCCACAACCTTATGATCAGCAGTCCGACACTCGAACCACTAGACAGACGTCGTCGAAAGGTCTTCAACCAGTGCGTCCTGCTTGTCATTACTTATGGTGCTGAGATGTGGACACTGACAGTTGGGCTAGACCACTAATTCACAGTCGCTCAGCTAGCTATGGAGCGAGCTATGCTTGGAATTTCATTGAAATATAAAATCTGTAACGATCCGGAGAAGAACTGGAGTGACTGACATAGTTTGTAGGATCAGCAAGCTGAAGTACACATGGCAACATATCAAGCTATACATTGCCAGTATAAGCCGTCATCTCATTGTATGAAAAGCCTGTACAGTGCAAGGTCTGCTTATACTGGATTTGTATAAATTGATATGTAGCGGTGTGTACCAGTGGGCTAGCTATGTCTGTCGAAGGACCGATCCTCGTTGGAACAGTTGAGTCCTTGAGTGGAGACCTCGAATCGGCAAACGCAGTGTAGGGCGCCCCCCATCCAGGTGTACCGACGATCTGAAAAAGGTATCTGGGCTGGACTGGATGTGGAAGATAGAGGAACGAATGTTGTATCACAACTTGAGAAAAGCCTGTCTAGCAGAGGACTGCGATAGGCCGAGTTGACTGACTAAGAGACTAGAAATTTCTAAGAGAGAATCACTATGCAATTAGTACCTATAGCTTATAAAATATGAAAAAACTATCGAAAACATTTTTCTATTTTGAAGTGAGAACAATGACTTATCCTTCTAATATTGTTTATCGCATTAATATATGCATTTTGTTCCACAAGAATATATTTAAGCAATGATTTATTCAACAGTTACCTTTAGCACACAAGTGCGAGGTTCTCTGTGAGAAGCAGGAGAGTTGGACATTGAGCCTGGGCTGAGCTGACGAATAAGCTTCTTGGCCAGACCCTCCTCCTCCGAATCATCATCATCAAACAACTTTATCTGGAACAGGTGAGGTGGCGGTCAAACGCAAGCCCGTTAAGAATATAAAAAAAAAGAAAAAAAAAGTCAATGTTGTGTCAAATGAATTGAGAGATTTAAGGAATTGAGGATGAAGAAAACTTTAGTTTATTAGGGATTTTGTAGTAAAGGAATAATTTTTATAAATTAGAAGAATGATTGAATGTGCAGTATGCAGTCGCCACTGGATGTGGAAAGCACAGGACTGGTTGTTGTGGTGATGCTTGGGGGAGGCCTATGTCCAGCAGTGGACGTCTTTCGGCTGAAATGATGATGATGATGATGATGAGTGTGCAGTGTAAAAATGAAATGTAATGATTCTCAAAGAGACTGAAGCTTCGTGAACTACAAAATATAACTTTTTTAATTAATAAAAGAAAAACTCATGAGAGAAAAAAAAAATTGTGTCGATTTGTGGCCACCGGTGGGTTTGCACCCATTAATAGATTAAACCACTTATTGGTTCAATATATGCTATTGATTCTTAATCAAGATCAGTGGTGTGCATTGGCTTACTTCATTTGAATTTAATTGTGGTGTAAGTTATTGATTTTTTATGTAGGAAGATTAATTTAGCATTAACAGGTCTATCAAAAGATTAATAATCATAGTATTTAAAAAAAAAAGATAATACCTTACACCACTATTGAATTTGAATGAGGAAGGCACTGGGTACTGCCTAATTGCCTCTATGCAATGCACACCACTCATCAAGATGGAACAATTTTAGCAAAACTATTATTATTTGTAGGTATTTATTGACCGGTCATTGTGGCGATGCTTGGGGGAGGCCTATGTCCAGCAATGAACGTCTTTCGGCTGAAATGATGATGATTTATTGCAATGAAAGGCTATCAGCCTATCTAGGCACAAAGCACAATAAAAAGTAGCTTGTGTTGCGTGCTATATATCGTAAGATATAGCATTTCTCGTAGCAGTTGGTTAGACTAATGTGGAAGAAGTTAATAGATGTCCTGTTAGGTGCCGGGTAAGTCCTACAAAATGGTGTCAGTGAAAATATTGATCTTTACCTTGTCAACTTCGCGGCGTCTCCGCGTCTTTTTCTTAGGTTTCTCTACAATTTCCCTATGGTCATCAGTAGCTGAGTTTTCTACGTCACTCGCTTCTAATTCTTCTTCTGTAAAATAGATACAATTTTAAGCTAGTTTATTTAAACAAATGTTCGCACAACACAACAAAGAAGTCTTTACTCACTACAGCTTAATTTTTCTAAGTCGTCCATTTTTGTTAGATTGTTTTAAACAATCTCTTCTTATTTTAACTAAAAACTATAACTTTAATTGATAACAATCAATAAAATTTTATAAATCTTAAAAATCTAAACAAAAACCATACAAAAACGTTTCCAAGCGGAAACCAAAGCCAAATGACAGCTACGTTTCAGTCAATGCCTATCTATATAACAGTGTCATTTCGGACGGACATAGAGATAGTTAGTTGAGTCTTTCAGTGTGTTAGACAAAGATAAATAAAGAACACATTCACCAGCAGTAGTTGTTGGAACGCGCTGTTTCCGTGCGTTCTCCGTTACGTATTTATAAATCGTTTTGGGTAATTCGGTCAATGCCCTTTTACGTTATTGGTCTAAAGTTTTGACATTTATAGTCTCCACCAATATCTAACTAGCGTTTGCTAGCGTTCAATTATGAATGGCAATCGGTCGTGCGAACAATTATAACAATTATCTAGGCTGCGTTCACTTACATCGCCCGGGCCGTGTTCAGTTATATCGCCCGACGTCGTCGGACGACGCTCGGAACATTCCTTGCCTCCTTGGGCGTTCGTTTGTATATCGTTCTGAGTAACTGAACGACCAAAGTACCTCGTCCGCCGATAATAATGAACATGGTCCCGACGACGCACGGAGCGTACTTGTACTTTACTTTAGTTGCTCAGAGCGATCATACAAACGAACGCCCAAACAACACACCGAGCGTCGTCCGATGACGTCGGGCGATATAAGTGAACGCAGTCCTCGTTAACATCGCAAAATTTCTTATAATTATATTATAATTATAAATATTATAAAATATCAATAATCTGTGTGTAGCAAAGGATAGACCTCCGATTAATAACTAAAGTATTACTTAGTTATTAATCTGTGGGATAGACGGGCAGGTGAGAGCAGTGGCGGATCTATGATTTTGGTTTGGGAGGGGTTTGTCCAAGCTGAGGGTAGGTAGGCTTTATCAAGGTAAACACTAAAAAAAACACAAATTTAAATTTACCGCATAGCGATAAACCTCTGATCACATTTTGTAAATTCTTCAATGAATGACAGGTTAAGTTGTAGGAGGTTGTAGGCTGCTGCTGCCAGATATACATTTCTGTAAAACTCCCTCAGGCACCGCTGCCGTAGGTATGCGCCGTTCAACGGAATTGGAGATTAGTTTGGAAGTATATTTTGAACGTTTTAATTACGAAAATTGGCCTTCTGGGCACAGCTTTACAACAATCTTGGGCCAGTGGCGAAGCTAGCGTGGGTGCAACCCGGGGCGGATATCGATGGTGTCACCCCATAAATTAAAACTATAAATTATTTAAAAATACAATAAACGCATGGGCGTAACCAGCCTTTGGCCGGGGAATTAATGTACCTAATATAGTAATGTGCATTAGGTACCTACTTAGATAAGGTACAGTAAGATGTAAAGACCGTGGCGTTTTTCACCAGTTTTTTTACATATCAACGACTTGTGTGTCAAACTACCTTTTAAAGGTCGACGTCCATTGTTTAACTATTGTGTTTTACCTGGCACACGAGCTCATATTAAGTTAATCAAGTAGAACAAAAAAGCCAGAGATATGCCAAAAAAATTAAAGAAGCGCGAATACCACCTTAGGTTCGTATTAAAAGGAGTAGGAGTTTTCAGGCTTTGGTTTTTCACATATAAGCCATTTAAGCCTCCTTTACAGACAAAATAATTTACAGATAAAGTGACAGTTAATTTAACAATGAAAAAAACCAGCCAAGTACCTACGTGTCGGACTCACGCAGTAAGGGTTCCGTACCATCCATCGATCTAATAACCATAGAAACTGATTAAATTTACAATACCTACTCTGATAATTTTATTTTCGATGTAGGTACTATTGAATAATACATAGAAAAACTCAATACTCAATGGTTTACTGCATTCCATAGCATGGACCTTGTAATATAATAAGTTATCTTTGACGTTCTAATAAACGTTTGTGACAGGTGAATATTGTCCGACCGTGAGTGAATATTGTCCGACCGTGAGTGAATATTGTCCGACCGTGACTGAATATTGTCCGACCGTGAGTGAATATTGTCCGAACGTGAGTCAAAATTGTCCAACCGTGAGTGAATAAAGAACAACAAAAGTGAATAATGTCAGATCGTAATTGAATATTGCCTTGGTCATAACTCTTAGCAAACGGATTGGTGTAAACAGCGCACTATGCCACTATGCATAATTGCATGCAATTAAGTACTGAACAGACACCGTTCATGACATAGAGATAGTAACGTATGTATGAAACGAAGCTTGATCTTTATCACAGATTATTAACTGATTTTATGGGATATCACTCGGACTGCTCAAGTGAAGACGTGCCTAATTAATTTGCATATTAATTTCTCAGTAAGCCGATAATGGCATGATTCTCGCTCAAGAGTCGTAAATACCTCAGCTGATGATCGAGTCACAGCATTGTGTCAACTCGCACTTTAGTACCGATTACCGATACTGCTCGGCTTACGATTTTACGATATGTTTTTATTGCAATATTTGTCAGAATCGTGGCTGTCGATAGCGTGAATTTGTTTGCAAAATTAATTTCATACTTTGAGTATCTAGACCTACTGATGGGTAAAATATTATAAAATCGTTACACCAACAGCCAAATCAATTTCATTTTTTAAAGTATAGGACGGCGAAGCAAGCTAAAGGCCCACCAGCTACCTATGCCCATAACAACTGCAATACCATCTAGACTGTTGCCCAAGACGGTTCGCCAAACAGAGACATGAAGATGGAAAGTCTCATGTGATTGTAATTTCACCGGCACCCGTACCCTTCAGACCGAAACACAGCAACTCTTCTTAGGCTCGTATTACAGAAGCTTCCTCAAGTACAGTTTAAACTCCAATCACCTGATCACTACTTAAGGATAGAATCGTTACTTGAGTATCGGTCTTATTCCAGAACGGTAATTATAAACTTTAATTCAACAACAAAACACACGAATTTGACCTGAAATATAATAGAAATCTCTACTCAAGCGTAGTCTGGACCACACTTGAGTGATTACAGATCAAATATCTGCCCAAATACCGAAACAGGTGACAATATAAAACGAAACTAAACTCAGCTGAACTGTGATCAACAAATCTCTGCTTGAGGGACGTTCTAAAATCAAAGCTCAACTTGAAACTAGTTTTAAACAGAGATCAACGCTTGAGTATCCTTCTGGAATACGGGCCTAAGATTTTGAATTTTGTTATAGCAGCTGCTGAATTAGGTTGGCTATTAGGACTAGATTATGAACAAACAGAATTGTTATTGCTTTCTGCGTCCATATTACTCCATATACTATATTCACTCCACATTCCTACTCACACTCACCCAGACCACACCTACACGAACACCGCTCACACACGCACACAAACAACACATAGTCCACAAATACATTTTGTAAACTGGAATTATTATTTATTATCTGTGTTAAACTAATGGGAGATGACACTGACTTCTGTAACACAGGTTTGTACCTAGCTCAGAAGTCAGGGACTTTACAGATATTTTATGTAAAACTTTTTGTGAATAAAAAAATTATTTCTATTTAGGTATTTATTATTGAATTGTGTAAATCGCTCGCGATCACAAATCATAATGGTTTCAATATTCATTGCTCCGTATTTTTTGACAATTTGTCCTATCGGCAATTATGGACTACGCAATGAATATTGCTTTAATGTCAATAACAGCTATAGTGTGTTACAATTACCCATCGACCATATACCCCATAGACGCCTCATAACAGGCGAGCGATGTCTGTCAACACTCCTATGAAATTTCACTAATGTAGGTCGCCACTATTCGCCACTTGAATACTTCAAATCAATTCAATTCAATTCAATCGTTTGTTGCGAATATAGGTAAGGTAGGTGTTACATGAATATTGTCATAAAAACAATCTTTGTGCAGCTATATTCTGCCATTTAGCATGCAACAGGAAATACAGAGTTCTACGCCAAGCTATTAACTGAAGCGTCTAAAGCAATAAAACATAATATATTACATACGTCAAGAATAATACAATATCCTTATGTCAAAGTGAATATGAAAGCATGTCAAATGTAAATAATTAAAAGTGCATTATCGTGATGTCAAAACCTATTATACAATGTCAACGTAGATTTAATTTTTCATTAAGATACTCAACCACACTATAATATGCCTTGATAAAAAGAAATCAGTTTCGACCACTTATGTGAGCCGTCAAAACTGCAGCGTTAGTGATTTGCCGATAGCCGCCTTGGTAGGGCCACGTAGGTAGGGCCAATCGGATTGCAGTACCCTGCCTCAGCTAGTTGACAGAATATGTTGTAGGCAGTAGGTACGCATTATATTCAACACACAGACAGTAAAAAATATAGATGAAGTGCTGCGAACAATCTAGTGAAGCCAAAAAACTATGCTCCTTCGTGTACAACCAGCGCTCAAGCAAAAAAATTATTACTCGCTGAATAGGTACATCATTTATCGAAAATTCGTTTGTAACGAACGATTGAACTATACAGGGGCCTTGCTCCCGACTGGATCGAGTGCTGTATCGATCGAATTTGAATTCGAGTTAGTGTCAATTCGTACGGTCGACCGCACGTCGGTGGTAACACTTTGACATTAGCAGCATCTTTATTTCGTAAGCAGTAAGGGCGGTTTTCGATATTGAAGTGTACCACTGTCATGCAGTCGACTGTACTGCATTTTTCTAGAAATTGACATTAGCTCGATTTGGTTCAGAGATAGAACCACTAACTCTGTAAATTATAATTCGAGGTAGTTGTCGATAGAAAAAAAAAAAAAAAAAAACCCGCGGAATACATAACTTTTGGCATTTTTTTCTATCTACAACTACCTACAGCCACAGACATAGTAAAAAATATAGACTAACGGCCAAAATTAATATCCAATCTATCCACGATTTGCCCTACTAGAGATAGGAATTTGACATAAGCTCCATACAAAATATGTCAAATTTCTATCTCCGGTAGGGTAAATCGTGGATAGATTGGATATTAATTTTGGCCGTTAGTGCTGCAAACAATCATAGTGAAACCAACAAAAATCGTGCTCCTTCATGTACAACCAGTGCTCACGTACACACCATGCACCTGAAGGATATGTGTTTTCGCGATGTTTACTGGACGATGCCGCGACATGTGAACTGAGAGGGGTGAGCACGGTTTAAGGTGCATGTATGTGCGTGAGCCCTGGTTTTTACACGGAGGAGCACGGTTTTATTGGCTTCACTATGATTGTTCGCAGCACTTCGTCTATATTTTTTACTATGTCTGTGCCTGCCTACAGCGAACTATATTTTGCATAGTTAATAGTTTCTGATTAAATTACAGTACCTGTACTTCAATTGTTAAAAACGAATGTTCGATAAATGAGGTATTCAGCGGTTAATATTTTTTTTACTGATGGGGGCGCCACTTGGCTACTACATTAGAATAGAATAGTATTTATTTGCATCAAACATGGTACAATAAGGTGTTAGAAAAAATTATTTTGAACTAATACATGTTCCACCAGGTACTGGCATACAATTTTTTTCATAATGCATGTTAAATAAATAAATAAATATTTAACAATACTTTTAAATTACAATGGAGTTAATTATAGTTTTTTTCTTTTAAATTACAAACTTTAAAAAAAAACTTTTTTTTTTTTTTTTTTTTTTTTTTCAATTTATTTAACTTAAAAACATACACAAAAATGATTATAAGAACATCACAAAAACCTTACACAGGTTTGTCTGGATGTTGAGACACTGAGCTTTAAAAATAGGTAATTCATACAAGTAACAATTAACATTCTACAACCAATAATCCCCGTAATCCAATTTAAAACCGCATCAAACTTACGTCTTTCATTACTTTTTTATTACTCTCGCTACGCTGTCCGTCCGTCCGTCCGTCCGTCTGTCTGTCACAGGGCTGTATCTTTGTAACGGTAATAGATAACCAGTTGAAATTTTCACAGAAAATGTGTTGCTATGAGGTGTATAACGACAAATACTAAAAACAAAAAAAAGTCTAAAACCAAAGGGGGTCCCCATACAAGAAACCTAGAAAAACATGCATTTTTTTCAACGTTTTTGTTCCTGTTCTATCTTCAAAACGGTGATACATACCGTCGTCAAACTTGGTCTGATTATATTGCATTCTATCTAGTTTAGCAACAAATACAAAAAACAGGACAAACACAGACATATGTGGTGGTACCTACGGATGAAAGAGATGCAAAAATTCACATATCGCATACGTTCGTTGATGTATTTTAATAAACTCTCGTAAATTAAATCAGTTTCTATGGGGTATCAGGTCGATGGATGGTACTGAACCCTTACTGCGTGAGTCCGACTCACGGCCGGTTTTTTTCCTACAACAGTCTGAGTTCTGGCACAAGCTCCTCTGTGCGCACAGAGTACAAAGCCTGCTTCACATCGTACAATAATCTATCTATAACAGTATCTAATACCATTGAATGTAATTCACCTAACAAATCTAACACTATGTAGTTTAATTTATAAGAATCGTGAACCTTGTATTTATTCGCACCCTCACGGGAAAAGAGCATAAGGTTCTTTTAAATTTACGTTAGGTATTAGTATGGTTGGACAGTGACAGAAAAATTTAATATTATTCTAATAGATTTTTTGTAGTTAATCGTTAGTTTTAACAACTTTATACAAGAAAAATGGTAATAAATATGGTGTTCGACTGTTCTAAATCAGAAAGTAACGGAATAATCATGATGAATTAAACAAAACTAATTATAGGAAGGTACCTAATTAATGTTTGTTCAAACGTAATTACTTATTTTTTTGTCTTCTTTATCCTAATAAGCTTATACTTACTTATATTATTATAAATAATGCGAAAGTATGGGGTTGTTTGTTTTTTTTATCCGTTCTTTAATCACGCTGAATCAGCTGAACGGATTTTGCTGAAATTTGGCACACAGATAGACTTAGTTATTTTCATCGACATACCGCGGATGCGAAACCGCATGCGTCAGGTAGTTGTGTATAAAACTTGTTATTACGTAATCGGAAACAAACTAAATAAAAACAGTTTTTTGCTCTGCTATTAAATTGTCCTATTCATCTTATGCCTTTCTCTCTTTGAGGGTGCGTTACACCGAGGCAGCGCGGCGCGAGCGCAGGTGTGCGCCGAGCGATGATCGATACAACAACGCTATCGCTTTCGGCGGGTGCGCCTGCGCAGCGACAACCGACAATTAATTTAGAAGCAGCATTTGTTCGCTGATAACACAGGTGATGCTGTATGTTGTTTGTTAGATTAGGATGTGTTTATAATGGACAGTAGTTAGATTTAATTGTTAATGGTTACTTCTAAACACACGACAACGAAAAAGCTGACGGCCTGGCGATTTAACAGATGACGAATGAAGGAGGGAATGAGCACAGAGTACATTTGGGCACTGCTACCGGTTTTTCGTCATTGTTAAACGTACCGACAAAAAAGATTGATCATCACACAAAAAAAAAAATTGCATTAATTTTTTGAGCTACTTAAACGCTTATTGAGCATTGACAACAGAAACATTCACCAGAAATCCGCCCTTCATCACTTCGTAGTGTATTAGCGAAGAAGATAATCTAATGGGAAGGTTTAATGTCTGGATGAAATTGTTTTTAGCAATAAGAGCGCCAATCGAACTGTATTCTTTGCATTTATTTTAATAATTTTCTTTTATCTTGGTGTGCAATAAAGAATCTGCGCTGTGGCTTTGCTCCGTGCATGAGGCACAGCAATATGCTGAGCGGTGGCCGTTTTGCGCGGATGTGACGTATATCTTACCAGACACTTCTTAGCTCTGTACCTGTATATTTTGTTCTGTGTTCTTGAATTTTTGGTAATTTTGTGCGTCACTTTTGAAGCAAATAAATATTTTTGCTTTCTTTCTTGTTCTATCTATCTAAAAATAATATTTTCAAAAAATTTATTCCTACGTTGTAACATTCCCGCTATGAATTCTACCAGTATACACTCATCTTAACCAAAAAATCAGTTTGTAATGTTGCCATTGCATCCTTCCGTGTGATCGGCTAATTAAATTGGCCGCAGCTGGCCGGCTAATGGAAAATCGCGGCAAATAAATCTTGAGTCGCGTCGAGTTCCACCCACCGCGCACCGTGGTACGTGCTAGATACAAGGCGCGCGGGCGCACTTCAACGCGCACACATTAACCGGAGATAGCTCAAAATGCTCAAATTCATTGTTTCACCTCATGCTGGAAATTGCTTGTCTGATCTCTGATTGCTTATGGATGTATTGGTTTTGTGTTCAGCCTGGTATTTCAACTGTTCCGTTATCGCAGAAACGAAAGGATTAATAGATGAAGGGCAGACTCCACCTGCACAGTGCAACCTTTCTAAGGAATGCGGAAGTATGAAGATAAGTATTTCTGTGTGTGTAAATCCAGAAATTGAAGAATTGCCAAACTTAAGTGGCAGTGGGCGGGGCACATTGCTCGCAGAACAGATAGCCGATGGGGAAGTAAAGTTCTCGAGTGGCGACCGCGTACTGGAAGGCGCAGCGTGGGTAGGCCCCCCACAAGGTGGACTGACGACCTGGTGAAGGTCGCGGGAATCCGCTGGATGCGGAAGGCGCAGGACCGGTCGTAGTGGCGATGCTTGGGGGAGACCTATGTCGAGTAGGACGTCTTTCGGCTGAAATGATGATGATGATGAAATCCAGAAAATTAACGACGATTAAGCAATTACTTGCACGATAAGATATTCAAATTAAGTGGACCTTTGCAACTACCTACAACAGACAATTAATTTCACAAGAAGCTGCGCTGCTACTGAAAGGAAATTAAATAAAGGAAATTGATTTGGAGTTATATTGCTCCTGTCTTGCTGTTTGGATAGGCATCTTGTTAGCTAATGTTATTTTGGTAAGCATAATATAGGGCTGGTTTTTCGAACTCAATTTTATTTGTGGAATAAGTTTAAAATTTTGACAGTTTTAGTTAAAGTTTCTTGTATAGAAAATCTGTCAAAGCGTCACATTCATTCCTCAGGTTAAAAGTTGAAAAACCGGCCCTTAGAAAAGTACTTTATAAATAGGTAAAAGTTTTGAACAAGATCTGTCAAAAATATCTAATTTATGGTACCCTAAACAACCTTGCTTACGCGGCACGGCAGGGCAAAATCGAGAAATATCTCAGTTATCTAAAAAATTCGATTGGGGTCCGTGGTGCCAATTAGCACTGCCGATGAAATGTGTGATGGTGTGATGAACAATGAGCATCTGCGACACTCGCGCAGATCGCCGATAATAGCAGCGCGGGCGCAGCGTAACTTAGCGCGCTCCACACCGCGCGCGCGCACACTTGGAATTTCACCTTTCATTAACGCTTGCGCATTCGACCACACGCCTTACAAATACTCAATTTGCACCCTAACTTTTGCGTCCATTAAAAAAATAATCCATAGAAAAGTATTAATTCGGAGCCATTCATAGAAAGTGTTAAATTCTGACTAAATCCCTGAGAAAACGCATAAAACATTCAATTCACATATTGAATGGGATTATAAAGGATCATGGCAATTTGTATAAAAATAAATTGATTTGAATTTTTTTTTTGAATTTGAAACAAGGTCCAGTTGAAAACCAACGCCAGACACTAAGTAGTTGTCTGGCATTTTTGCTGAAATGAGCCTATTTGGTGCAGCCGCGGGGCACACAATTATACTTTTAGGAGTCTGTGTTGTTTAAAATTGTATATTATTGTTATTGTGTGCCTCTGGCTGTAGTAAATAAACCATTTTTCTTTCTTTCTTTCTATTGATCCTTGGTCCCTAAAGGATAACTTTCGGTATTTAAAATAATCCGAACTAAAATATTATTTCTGAGTCGTACAGCCAGTGAGCCAGCTGTCAATTTGGTCACGTACAGAAATAAGTTCAAGATAATGTGGGCTCCACACGTTGGCCCCAACGCTGGGGCGAGCGTTGGCCCGTAATTATGCCTAGCGTCCACACGTTGGAGATAATGTTAGTTTAGTTCCGTCAGAGCCAATGTAAAGACGTCTGAAATAGATGTTGTACTGCGCACTTTAAAATTATTGAGTGCTTAAGAGCTGAACTGTCAATTAAAATAACTCAATAGTTAAGAATAATGTTATGACAAACAAGAGAATATCATTATTATTTGTTAATAAACATAAAGATTTTTTTATAAAATTTCTATAACAATTGCGTCCATCCACGCGGATGACATTTTCAAGACACGGTGACCGTAGGAACCTTGCTGCATGAGTGCTGTGGCAAGACTGAGCCACAGAATACTTTTTAATGACTGAGCAAACCGCCAGCGTTGGCGCATAATTCCTTTGATAAACCGACACGCGACGGCTAATCCTGGCTCCACACGTTGGCCCGAACGTTGGCGCCAACGCTATTCCCCAACGTGTGGATCGGGAAATTTGACAGTCCAATGCTCGCCCCAACGTTCGGGCCAACTGCATTTTCCCGATCCACACGTTGGCGAATAACGTTGGTGCCAACGTTCACGCCAACGTGTGGAGCCGGGGTGATAATGGAATGATAAATTATAATTTTTGCGGGGTTCTAAAAATTTTCAAATTTCGAAAATTATGCTTTAGGGACCAAGGATCAATAGTAAAACTATTCCAATCATCCTTCTGCCCTTATTCCAAATTTTCTAAAATTCTTTATTAAATAAATGTAGGCATGAATTTCGTCATAATTCTTTGCAGGTTTTATAATAATTCTACAACAATAACACCTAAGGCGAGATGAGATCATCCTAACATCTTGATTTCTTGCTAATTGACGATTTTGTAAGTCATTACCTAAAACACTAATGACATAAGAGTGTTGTTCTACAAAAACCAGCCAAGTGTCAGTCGGACTCACACAGTAAGGGTTCCGTACCACCCATCGACCTGATACCTCATAGAAACTGATTTAATTTACGAGAGTTTATCAAAAGACATCAACGAACGTCCGCGTCCGCATTTTTACATCTCTTTCTTACGTAGTAGTATAGGAGTCTGGATTTGTGCCCGGTTAATGGCAATAGGTTCGCCCCCTATTACATGGGACTATAACATAACTGGCGAAATGTGGGTGTACTAGTACACCTCTGTCTACCCCTTCGGGGAAATACAGGCGTGATGTTATGTTATGTTATGTTGTTTCTTACGTAGGTACCACCACATATGTCTACGTTTGCCATGTTTTTAGTATTTGTTGCTAAACTACATAGTATGCACTATAATCAGACCAAGTTTGACGCTGGTATGTATTACCGTTTTGAAGATAGAGCAGGAACAATAACGTTAAAAAAATTTATGTTTTTCGAGGTTTCTTGTATGGAGACACCCTTTGGTTTTAAACTTTTTTTATTTTTAGTATTTGTCGTGATAGGCATTATAGTAACACATATTCTCTAAATATTTCAACTAGTTATCTATTACCGTTACAAAGATATAGGTATGTGACAGACAGACGGATGGATGGACGGACGGACGGACGGACGGACAGCGTAGCGAGAGTAATAGGGTCCCGTTAGCACCCTTTGAGTGCGGAACCCTAAAAATATCTAGATTGTGTAAACCTGATACGGGGCTGGTGTGAGAACATTCTGCGGCATAGAAACGGTAAGACCGGTTGACTCCAATGATATAATAATCTAGATACTTTTCATTAGCGAGCCGCATTTGCATTGCCGATGAAATTATGCTTTTAATACGGTAGACGGGTAGACTGTATGCAAGTTTAGCGGGGTACTGTGTTAATAGGCCTTTTAGCACAGATTACTCATAAGTTTTATTTTTATTGTATGCCAATTTACACGTTGAGTATGTATTTCATTGTTAAACGTAGTGGCTATTGACAAAAGTAAACTTTAAGTACGTTAGTACTATTAGACAACAGTGTTAGGTTAACTTTCCGACATTTTACTACTGAGTAAATCTTTGTCTCTTCTATGACATTCCAGTCCATTTACGGCCAAAAATAAAACCGCCAATTTTACACCTACCTACCTACTACCTAAAGTAGATTATTACTTCTTTCGTTCCTATTAAATATTATTTTGTCCTATTTTTAACGTGTCGCTTATGATATACAACATGATGATCCGTATTCGTGCCATATTTAAAGAGGTGACTGTACCACTGATACACGAATCAGTAAAAAAATCAATACCTACCAAAAAAGTTTTTTTTATGTTTTTTTAAAAATATGAACAGCGTAGACTAGTATAGCATCTACTATCCTGACAGATTTACAGGGTGACTGGTTGAACGAGGGACTTACTGAAGGAGGATGTCCAGTACTTGATTCTCGTTCCAAATATGAAAAAATATTGTACCTACTTGACTTTTTTAAATATTGTTTCCAGTCGATTTCATCAATTATTGTGGACACTGTTCAGCGCTTAAGGTGGGCACTGACGATGTATCCATTCGGACGTCGTTTTAATGACTACTTCCAATAAACTTCCAAAAAGACTTGTTTTAAAAATAACATGCGTTTTCAACATTCACAGACAAATTTTGGAATACAGCCACGCCATGCGCACGGTTGGAAGCATCGTCAGTGGCCACCTTTAAAATTTGGATGCGGTGAGGTGATGCACCTTACGCCGCAGTGTGTATCAGTCGCCATTTCGTCTCCCCCTTTCGTAATAGCCAGCAGATCACTATAGAGCGTGCGCGAGCTTTTGTAAGCGTAATTTGTTGTGAAATATTATTTCAACTTTTGTTTTCATCCTGTGTACCTACGCACATTGTACCATATCCTTGAATATTTCCCTTGTACATGCAGTATTGCTGTATATCTTTGATATGAATTACTCTGTAACTTTCATCTAGATTTACCAAAATGAATATTCAATCTATCCACGATTTGCTCTATTAGAGATAGGAATTCGACATAAGCTCCATACAAAATATGTCAAATTTCTATCTCTAGTAGGGTAAATCGTGAATAGATTGGATATTATTTTTTGGATAGTCTATATTTATATTAGCGTCTATCCCTAATTACTTGTGTACCAAGTCCCGTCTCCTAAGCCGGAGTCTCTCATAGTCCACGCACACATACCATTCGCGATGCAGCGCATTCCTGGCATTGCGCACTCCCTTAACTATATAATTCGGCCGTTTACGCCGCCTGATAATCTGGTCCTTTGTTCCGAAGCCTTCATAAACATAATTGTGGAGGCAACTCAAGTTATGGATGTAGGGGAAAAATTCAACTGTTCTAACCTGGAGGAATTCAAACATTTTGTTAGAGATACGAAGGGTATGTGGTAGGTAGTTATGCTAGATGGTTTGTTAGGAAAAGATAACATTCAGCCTTTATACATTTTTAAGCCTTTTGTGGTAGTGGTATTACAGAACGTTCCTCAAGTATAGTTTGATCTTTCATCACCTTCTTCTTCTTCTATCGTGTCAACATGAGCTACATAATGATAATAGCTCATGTTGTGGGGAAAAGATTAGCCAGTCAACAGTTTGGTAGCGGGGCTGACTGCCCAGGGTGCGCCGAACGATCAATTACCTACATGTCGTCACTCGTGGAGGCCCTTTTAATGCACCCCAATCACCTAAATCTATATTATTTTCTCTTTATTAATTTTAAGGAACTTTTGAACAACAGTTGACGCCAGTCCCATTGTAACATACTCTAAACTTTACTGCTTATAATTATCTTACAAACCTCACAATGAGGAGAGTTTACTTTCTTCATGAGGTATGCAAACACTCTCAGGGACACGTGTCCCGAACGAAGCCTAAAAGCAGTTACTAGTAAACAACAACTAATTCTGTAACCTAGAAACCACGGTACTCGATAAGGCTCATTCTGAATAATTTTATACCAGATACCTTTTGTTTCAGATATTTCGTTAAAACGTAAGGTCCAGTCTTCATTGCACTGATTTCCAAATTTAGACAATACTTCCGAATATACTGGCAAAATTTAAATTTCTGTTCCTGTATGATCAGCAATTTTATCCAAAACGATCAGCTCCTCGTTACCTTTCAAACCAATGTATGACGGTATCCACTGCAAGACCAAATTGATATTACCCATAGAAAGATCGTTAATTATCTTTAGAATAGAATAGGCTATCGATACACATCTGTAGCCAGAAGCGCATCGAGCCAAATGCTGAAGAGAACTTTTGCTATCCGTGAATACAGGGTGTCAGGGAAACGCTTCCGAAAACGAAGATAGGTGATAGTGCTGGTGATTACTGATACGAAATCACGAAAAAAAATGCGACTCTTTTTTTAGATTTTTCAATATTTTTTTTGCATTTTTTGTTATGTATGAGTTTTATTTAACTGCCCAAAGCTGGGTTATGTATGAAAAATGCAAAAAAATATATATGAAAAAAGAAAAAAAAAGAATCGCATTTTTTTTCGTGGTTTCGTCTCAGTAGTCACCAGAGGGTCTACTCGCGTTTTACGAACGACAAACGAAGTACGAACTTTCGTTCCGACTGATACCTACACAATAAAGATCCGCACATAAAAAAGGCACAATAAATATAAACTAAGGTTTATAGTCGCATACAATTGATCGGAGATCAGAGAAACAAACGTCAAAAGACGATCATCGCATGCGATATGGGAACGATGGTTGACTGGAGTAGCAAATTGTGCGATGATTCGTACGATTTATCGAATATCGTCAAACGGGAGTAGACCCCCAGCACCTATCTTCGTTTTCGGAAGCGTTCCCCTTACACCCAGTATAACATAGTTACCTAAATCATAGAATCGTTACTTAAGCATCGGTTTTATTCCAAAACGGTAATTATAAACTTCAATTCAACAAAAACATAACTAGAAATAGCAATAAAATTTGTGTTCAAGCGCTGAGTCTCGACCAAATTGAGTAGTTTAGATCAAATCTCTGCTCAAGCATGAATCTACAAATGAGTAGGGTAACAGTTTAGAATAAAATTAGACTCAGTTCAACTGTGATCAATCAATGAATATTCTAAAACATAAACAGTGATCAAAGCTTGAGTTTGTTCTATAATACGTGCAGACGTCTATAAGTGCAGAAAGCCATTCAGCCATTGCGCCAATCGATCAACTTTATACCCGGGCATCATAAACATCAATAATACCAGGCCCCTCAGAAAGTATTGCGAAAAAAAGTTTTTATATATGGGAGACTGGCCAGTTATAATGTTTTTCGAAAATATGATTATTTATAAGTAAAAATAAGTAAGTTCCAATTTCAAAATTTCCCTCCACATTTTTTGCGAGTTAATTCAAAGTATTGTGTCTCACTGAAATATGGATCTGCGCCGGGAACATTTTAGAGCTATGATTTTATACGATTTCAAGTGTCGCCTGAAACCGGATGAATCGTACGATAGACTTCAAATGGCATTCATGGATGAAGGCCCTTCCAAGGCAACCGTGTATCGTTGGTATAACGAATTCAAGCGCGGTCGACCAACTTTGGGGGATAACGAAAGAAGCGGTCGCCCTTTGACGGCTGTTACCGAAGAAAACGTGCTAGCAGTGAAAAATTTAATCCAAGACAATAGGCGAATTACATATCAGGAGATTCAACACATATTGAAGATTGGATCGGGAAGCGTTCACGAGATTCTACACAGCCATCTTCGCGTGAGGAGGATAGTATCACGCTGGGTGCCGCACAACCTCACCGATGCTCAGAAGCAGGCCCGGGTGGAATGGTGCCGTGATATGCTTAACAAATTTGAAGCAGGCTCGTCTCGGCGTGTTTACGACATCGTTACAGGTGATGAGTCCTGGATTTATCAATACGACCCAGAAACCAAGCGCCAGTCGACTGTTTGGGTGTTTCAAAATGAGCCAACGCCTACCAAAGTGAAGCGATCTAGAAGCGGGGGTAAGATTTTGATCGCTAGCTTTTTTAATTTGACTGGCCACTTGGTATCAATTCCCTTACGGGATCAAAGAAGCATTAATGCCGAATGGTATACTACCAAATGTTTGCCAGAAGTTTTCTCTGTTATAAGCAACAAGCGACCAAACACTCCGCTCCGCGGGCTACTGCTCCATCACGACAATGCACCTGCGCACACCGCACTCAAAACGAGGGACTTCCTGGACAGCACGCCAGTCAAACTCCTGGGTCACCCTCCTTACAGCCCTGATCTAGCACCGTGTGACTTCTTTTTATTCCCAAAAATAAAAAATCAGCTCAAAGGGATACAATTTTCGTCGCCGGAAGATGCGCTGGCTGCGTTCGAGCAGGCTGTAAACGAGGTGTCTGCGGCGGACTGGAAAAAGTGTTTTGAAAACTGGTTTAGGCGCATGAATCTTTGTATAGAGGCTGGTGGAAAGTACTTTGAAAAGATTTGATAAAAATATATGTACGTATAGAACAATTTTTTTTAGTTTCGCAAAACTTTCTGAGTGTCCCACGTATGTATGCTTAGAATGCAGTTACTATTAGTTATTACGCTACGTTTGATTAGCGGTGACGAGTAACGTAACGCGTATACATATGCATGTGTAACTAATGATGTAACTCGTCCTGTAACTTTTGTGTAACGTTTCAAAGAAATGCATCGCGCTACTTACGTTTGGTCATAATCGCAGTTATAATTCCATACACGCAAACATCGTGACACTTTTCTTGTTTAATATTTATCAAGGAGTTTCTAAGCATTCGGAAAAATGATTAGGTAAAATGATTAAAATGTGGTGCATTTCTTTTTGCTTATATCTCTAACTGTGCTAATATAGGAGCCTGTAGTTTTTTATAACACTAATACCAAGGGTATAAAAACAAAATGATTTGTGGCCATGGTATGACAATAACACAATTAGCTAATTAAATAATTTGCTCATAATTAATAATTTTGGTATGTATAAGTTCAATTTGCATGCCCCAAGGGGCAGAATATGCTGGAACTAATCATAAGTCACCTACATCTGTAAGAATACCATATTCTAGCAACTAAATAATTTGAATTTAAATTAGCTGCTATGTCCACGGCTTAGCTCCCATGGTACATTGATAAAAAGTATCCCATGTGTTACTTCAGGACATGGTTTGTCTAAATTTCACTTCTGGTCTAACAAATAGGTCACACTACAAATAGGATTTAAGCCGCGCTAAAGCCTGCAGTTAGTACCTAGTATATTTCTGTCTAACCAAGTATCTATGTTGCAAAAAGTAGGCGTATCTTAGTGTGACATTTTCGATCTAGAGTTATGTTCTGTATGCACGTGTTTTTAGTAAAGTAGTAGCAATTAGCTATTGCCAACTCTGTTATCAAAACTGAAATAACGACAACACGTAAACGCAACGAAGCGATTCTGATGAAAAATTGTAACTTGTAGCCAATGTTCACAAGGAAGGTGCCGTTGCAAAAAGATAATGAAATATGGATTATGTTTAGTTTTCTCTCTTTTTTTTGTCAAGATTTTTGTAGTGCCGGTGAAATTACAAACACACGAGATGCACATGAGACTTTTCATGTTCATTTCTCAGTTTGGTAATTGCGAATTGCAATGTCATATAAGCAACAGTCTAGGTGGTGTTGCAGTTGTTATGGGCAAAGTTAACCAAGCGTCTTAAACGGTTCTTCTGCATAGGACCCACAAAATTCAATTTTTTTATTATATTAGAATAGAATAGTATTTATTTGCATCAAACATGGTACAATAAGGTGTTAGAAACATTATTTTGAACTAATACATGTTCCACCAGGTACTGGCATATTTGTTTTTCCTTAATGCATGTATTTCGAATAAGCATTTAAATGCACTTTCAAAACACACAATTTGGAAGCGTGCAACTAGAGCCTAACGTTTTAAAAGTGCCTGTAATTAGATTTATTCGAAATAAAGAATGACTTGACATGACTTACGGTGCCGAGACGTGGACACTGACAGTTGGGATAGTCCACAAATTTAAAGTCGCTCAGCGAGCTATGGAGCGAGCTATGCTTGGAGTTTCTTTGAAGGATAAAATCCGTAACGAGATTATCCGGAGAGAAACCGGATTGACCGACATAGCTTGTAGGATCAGTAAGCTGAAGTGGCAGTGGGCTGGCCATGTCTGTCGAAGGACCGATGGCCGTTGGAGCAGACGAGTCCTTGAGTGGAGACCGCGTATCGGCAAACGCAGCGTAGGGCGCCCCCCTGCCAGGTGGACCGACGACCTAAAAAACGTGGCTGGGGGGGACTGGATGCGGAAGGCAGAGGACCGAGCGTTGTGGCGCAACTTGGGAGAGGCCTATGTCCAGCAGTGGACTGCGATAGGCTGAGTTGATTGATTGAAATAAAGAACATTTGAATTTGAATTTGAATTCATAAAAAGTAAATTAGGTACTTGCGAAAAACACCACACGTTAGCACTTCTATCATCATCACTGGAGCTTGTTATTTATTAATTCTTGGATGAAAGCCTCTTCCTTCCTTTTCCATTTCTGGCATCAAGGCCGTAGCCAGGAAATCACTTTAAGGGGGTCCAGCTCTGGACCAGAGACAATAAGTCGGTAACAACTTTATTTTACTCTTTCGTCGTAAGAATGCATTTCGAAGAAGAGTTTAATGAATCTATTAACAAAACATTACATTTCGAAAGAGTCGAAAATATTTTAGTATGTGTGAATGGTGGGTTTGCTAAGGAATTTCGGAGGGTTCAACCCCAACCCCCCCCCTACGGCCTTACCTGGCTTTCCTTTTCCGTTTCTTGTGTCCGACTCTCCCAGTCATGGCCTCAGTCTCGTCTGATTATTCGATCCATCGCAGCGGAGGTCGACCTTTTCCTCGAGTGTTGACTCTGGGTCTCCATTCTGGAGTTTTTCTCGTCCAGCAGTTGGTATCCATTCTTGTAATTTGTCCTGCCTATGTCCCATTTACACCCACCAAAAAACCATAAACAAATCAGTTTTTTTTAATGAAAATTGCCATTCTTATTCTCTCTATTGAAACCGGTCAGGAAACTATGGATCAAGGAATTGAGAAGATCCAATTGAGTATAAGTTGTCACCAAGAAACGGGCCCATAAAGGATATTTTATTTTTATTAGTTGAAGCTGGTTGTAGCGGTGCGGCCGTATTTAGATGTTGGCCGACAGATCGGCTATCAGAGACGTGGGCGTCAACTGTCACACTTCAGGGCTGGCCGGTGGCCAGTTTTAGGAAGGATATAGTCGATATAGAGCTAATTTCGAATTCGACCAATGTTGCAACGACTAATTGATTTCGTAATCGAGTTTTCACTAATATTTGTTAGGTACATTTGTTAGGTACAAATTCAGCGCCAAGGTTTGTGAACCTGAAAATAATTTTGTTATGCCTAGCTAATTAATAAATAATTTCCTATGCCAATTTATGATACAAAGAGTATTTTCTAGTATGAGACGTAGTATTTCATTCATCGAGAAAAAAGAAAAAAAATATTGCCATCAGTGGTTTTTTTTTTCTAGATTTAACTTTACTACTTTTACTCTAATCCGAACTTGTCCTATACTTGACAAATTGATTGAATGATACGCTTCCTTTAGTTTAATTCCCCATGATTTCCAAAATTATAGTATCAAAAAATCTGCATTAAAAATTGTACAACATGTATCAGCCCTGCAGGAGCCATATATCGCGGAAACGGCTTGTGGTGACGCAATCGACTCTTGCGCCGATGTTATAATAACGATCACTTTTGTGCTATGCCAATTAACACCAGAGCTGAATGGATGGACTAGCTGGTTTGAAAGACAAATGGGTTCGGGAGTTTTGGTTTAAGGTGTAACGGTAAGATAGATGGCAATGAGGTTTGTGCTATTCACGAAGGATGTGGAAAGTCAACACTTACAGTCAGGGTTAGATAGAAGGAATATACAAACGATTGCAATTAGAAAATTATATTATGTTACTCGATCCCAGAGGTAGCAGGAATTTCGAGAATTCATTTCAAAAAGCCTTGCTCATAACTCTACTTAAAATTTCAAGTCCTGGAGAAAGGGACCATGACCGTGTCATTGGAATCCGGGATTTCTCTGGCACATTAACATCTTAATAATTCAGGCTTGTAGGATTACTAGAGACAAACCTTATTTTATTGTCTCTTTGAGGTGAAGGTACCTTCATTACTCGCTCTAATCGTACGATTAAACATATTTATTACATGACTAATTGGAAGGACTACTTAGAAACGAAAATGTGGTGTGAGAACTTGTAATCCGATTACAAAGAAATATATCATGTTATAAGAGTATCCCCTACTCGTAAGTATGGGGGATAATAATGATAGCCTTTTTGTTTTAGGGTGGAAATTCTCATGGATTTCATCCGTCTGGGGAAGGTGATGGGATATGTTGGACTTCTACCGAGTAGTAATCACATGGTGGCCGTTCTTAGCACAAAATAGAGAAGCTCCGTGAACTCCATTGGCCCATACCGGTGCCCCTCTAGTGCTACGCCTTTGACACGTTGTTTCCTGGTTGAAAGCTTGCCTTTCATATAAGACGATTTAAGTTCGAACCCGACTGACTTTTCGGATTCATGTGTGGATCAGAATTTGATTATCACTTGCTCTAACGGTGAAGGAAAACATCGTGAGGAAACCTGCACACCTGAGAGTGCTGCATACATTCTCGATGATGTGTGTAGTCCGCCAACCAGAGTACATGTCTCCGTAGGCTAGTGTGGTTAGTTAATTTCTGAATCCTTCTCATACTGAGAAGAGGCTCTTGCCCATCAGTAGTGGAACAGTAATTGGCTGATTATGTTATTTATATGCGGAAATGGACCTCTTCTCAATATAATAATGGGTAAGGGGGATCGGGGAATGAAGGGGAAGGGGGAAGGAAGGGTAAGGGAGAAGGCGGAAGGGGGAATGGTGAAAGAGAGGGAAACGGGAAGGGGCAAGGAAGGGGAGGAGGGAAGAAGCCTACCACTATGGTGTGGGTTGGGGGACTAGACTCAATGCATATTTCCTCACGAGTCACGATGTTTTCCTTCACTATTAAAGAAAATTGTTATCAAATTCTGATCCGTACATTAATTTAGCAAGTCAGAGACAGAGGTGTGCGGGCCAGGAATGAACTTATTCATACTTGCAGGCAAGCGTTCAGCTACTCAGCTGTCACTTCTCTGCTAAAGTACCATATCATCACCATTCTAGCCTCTTCCCAACGATGATGTAGGGGTCGACATCCAGTCTTACCATGATACGGCTGCATATTAGTATTTTACTCAGTACGGAGCGACTACCAACAGATCCCCACAACGCAGTTACTGGCAGTGGCGTGCATTGCATATAGGCAATTAGGCAATACCCAGTGCCTTCCTCATTCAAACTCAACAGTGGTGTATGTTATTATATTTTTTTCAAAGTACGATGATTCTTTATCCTTTATTAAACCTATTAATGCTGAATAAATCTTCCTACACAAAAAAATCAATAACTTACACCAAAAATAAATTCAAGTGAAGTAGGCCACTGCACGCCACTGGTTACTGGGCACTACTGAGATCCTCAGGTTAGACCAGCTGTCAGACTTTCGGGCTTCTGACTAGCCGAAAAACAACTGCCATAGATATTTGTATGGCAAACGAGACCGACAGCTTAACGTGCTCTCCGAGGAACGGAGGGGTCAACAACAACAAAGAAATGGTCACCCATCCACGGATTGATTTTGGCTAGCGTAGCTTACTCGCAAGACAATTTTAAGTTTGTTAGATAACTTTACCTGTATACTTTTTTGAAATCATCATTATCATCATTTCAGCAGAAAGACGTCCACTACTGGACATAGGCCTCCCCCAAGCATCGCCACAACGACCGGTCCTGCGCCTTCCGCATCCAGTGGATTCCCGCAACCTTATGACAAACTAGTATGACCACAAGGAAACAGCGTCGTCGGTCCACCTTGTGGGGGGCCTACCCACGCTGCGCCTTCCAGTACGCGGTCGCCACTCCAGAACTTTACTGCCCCATTGGCCATCCGTTCTGCGCTCAATGTGCCCCGCCTACTGCCACTTAAGCTTGGCAATTCTTCGGGCTATGTCGGTTACTTTCAAAACAAAATAACAAATACCCAATTTGAAAAACTTGATTTTGGAGGAACTGTTGTGGAATAGTTCCTCCAAAATCAAGTTTTTCAAGTTGGACATGGCTAAAACCAATGATATTCAAAAGTACAGATATGTTACTTGCACTCGCAACTGAAGACTCGATAACGTCTTAATTAGGACGTTTTTTCTATTAATCCGTGTCAAGTAAGGCACCGAGCGTGACCGGTGACAAAAAAAAAACTAAAATACCGTCGTATGTGCACAGAAAGTGTATCAATTATGACGCGAAAGTATCTTGAAGTAACCAATTCACTTACTTTATACTAGTTTATGTGTATTGTGCTTCCGTTGCGTACGGAACATTTTTTTCGTTGATTTTGTTAGGGTATGGCATATCTATCTATACTTTTAAATATCATTGGCTAAAACTAAAAGTACTGTATGTAACTTACCATTTTAATCTGACTCAGGCATTGAACCGCGTCCCACGCGCCTGCCTACCCTAAATATCATTATCGGATCGTATTTATGAAGTAAGTTGTGTTACAGAGTTGCTTATCTCATTGTAATGCGATGCAAATGTTATTTACATCTTGATAAGGCAGGTTTTGCAGTAATCTTATACGAGCCATTAGAGTATCGCCTAGATTAGTTTTAGTTGGCTGTTTCCTAACTGTACAGGGTGGATTTTTGACTTACGATACAGGATGTACTCTAGATTATTTTCTTGAATTTGAAATAAAGCGAATTGAGCTTTCGGCTTTATTTGTATCTTCTTATATTTGAAGTAAAGCTAATTGAGCTTTCGGTTTTATTTCTATCTTCTTGAATTAAAAATGAAACTAATGGAGCTTTCGGCTTTTTTGTATTTTGATGAATTTGAAATAACGCCGCTTGAGCCTTCGGCTTTCTTTGTTGGAGGAGACGAGGCTTGTTCCTGAAAAAGTTTAAAGTAGGTACTTACCTATATAAAGAAGTTTTCTTATAACCTTCCTTGAATTCTAATAAATTAAAATAAATGTACAACACACAAAATTATGTAAAATAATAAAACATGTATAACCGGATTACATCGCGTACCTATATTATTTAAATTAAACGAATTTTTTTTAGACGCCTGTCATCTTAAACTTCCTGCGACCACGAACGCTGCAAAGCTTTAGAAACGTCGGGAAAACCAATTTAAATAATATACGCGATGTAATCCGGTTAAACTTGTTTTATTGTAATGGTGATCGCGAAAACCTAAGAAATTATTATATAAATAAATATTATTTAAAATATTTTTGGGACATATTTACACAGCACCATCTAGTCCCAAACTAAGCAGAGCTTGTGGTATGGGTACTATACTAGACAATGGATATAATACATATATACTTTTTTTTGTTGTAAATACATTCTTATAATACATAAGAAACACCAAGACCAACACAAACACTTATGTTCATCACACAAATATTTGTGTCCTGTAAGAATCGAACCCACGACCTCGTGATCAGCAGTCCGAAACTCGAACCACTAGAGCACAGAGGTCGTCAAAAAAAACCGTAAAATGTAAAAAAAAAAAATGTGAGTAATATGTAAAATAAGTTGTTAAGTGTGCTGTTTTACTACTGAAAATTTTATTATGAATCTAAAAAACGTGAAACGACAAAATAAATGAGATTTTCTGAACTCTTTCAGAAAATGAGACAGATAAATTCATGAAATACTCAGTTGCCTACGTGATCGCAGTCATGGGGTGTTTCTTAGCTTATTATTCGAACTATTTGTTTGATTGTATTTTAACAATTTTACAGGCAGAGACGTGTTGTTGTTATTCAACAAACATGTTGCGCCGCTTTTCTTTCTCAACAAAACACTGGAAAGCGGTAAGGGCGCGCGTTTTTGGTAATGTCTGACATTCGAAAAGAACGGGAACTAATAGAATTTAGTCTATTTTGAATGAACGATTTTGACTTAACTTTTTTTAAAGCTTAAATTAATGAATGGATGTGTTTTTGTGGAGTTTTGTGAACTGTACTGTTAACAATGTTACTTGAAAATGTCTTATTTTCACGCCGGCTTAGCAATGGTAGAAAAAAATGTTTATGTCGTTAGTTCAAAACGAGATAAAAAGTTAAAAAAAAACAAGATTATAAAAAAATGCTTACAGTATCCACTGAGGTAATATGTACTACGTACTAGAGAAGACACCTCGAACAAAATGTTTGTAGCACGTTTTAGAGCTCCTGCACTTTCACTCGCTTAGCCACGCTCGCGCCGCGCGTGCTCCGCGGTTGTTCCTGATGTCTGCTCCAGTACGTAGTACATATTACTTCAATGACAGTATCAGATTAATTTTGAAAGAATGTGCTTTACCCTGATATTCTTTTGTTGAACTTTTTCAGCAAAGTTTTTGCGATTTCTTTTCTAATCGAATATGATGGAATTCTAATAAGGCCTTTTGATGTTTTTTTTACAAATAAAAGTTTCGCAAAGAATTTAATTGAACTTTACTACTCGTACTCTTCAGGCTTAGTGACTCAATGTGAGTCTTGGCTTCCAAACGAGAATCTATTTACTTTGTACGATCTTGCGTGATATTTTAGATTTTTTAAATGAGGTGGTGGTCAATCGCAAGCTCATTAGTTAAAAACAAACGAATTCGCCAGATGCTTGGCTGACAATGTGGCTGACAACTTTGAACCCAAGGACCACTATTTTGAGTCCTTTATTAGGGTTCCGTACCCGAAGGGTGACAAACGGGACCCTATTACTCTCGCTACGCTGTCCGTCCGTTCGTCCGTCCGTCCGTCCGTCCGTCTGTCTGTCACAGGGCTTTATCTTTTGAACGGTAATAGGTAACCGGTTGAAATCTCAGAATATGTGTTGCTATGAGGTGTATCACGACAAATACTAAAAACAAAAAAAAGTCTAAAACCATATAAGAAACCTCAAAAAACATGCATTTTTTTCAACGTTTTTGTTATTGCTTTATCTTCAAAACCGTAATACATACCAGCGTCAAACTTGGTCAAATTATAGTGCATACTATGTAGTTTAGCAACAAATACTAAAAATAACACAAACATAGACATATGTGGTGGTACCTGCGTAAGAAAGACATGCAAAAATCATATTTCGCGCACTGTGCGTTGATGTCTTTTGATAAACTCTCGTAAATTAAATCAGTTTTAATGGGGTATCAGGTGGTTGAGAGGTACGGAACCCTTACTGCGCGAGTCCGACTCGCACTTGGCCGGTTTTTTTTCTTTACTTTCCATTACCTTATTCAAACTCAAATTCAAATGGTTTTTTATTTCAAACAAACCTAATTACAGGCACTTTTGAAACGTCAGGCTCTAGTTGCACGGTTCCAAATTGTGGGTCCTATGGAGAAGAACCGGCAAGAAAGTCCATGAATATACTCTTTTTAAAATAGGTTATTGTTTATTACATCAAATTTATTCAAATAATGTGAGTATAATGTAGTTTAATGTCAGAAATAAACAAGAGTTTAAAAGTGAGAATATTGCCTTTAGAAATAAACGTAAATTAGCTTAGCTAATCCTTCTGTGAGATCATCATTATTATCATTGGAGCCTGTTATTTATCTAGTCTTGGATGTAGGCCTCTTTCCTCCTTTTCGATTCCTGGCGGTCTTGTACCCAGTCATGACCTCCATGCCGTCTGATTTCATCGACCCATCGCTGTAGTGGTCGGCATCTTCCTTGAGTGTTGGCTTTGGGTCTCCACTCTAAAGATTTTCTCGTCCAGCGCAGTGGCTGGTATCCATTCTTGCAATGTGTCCTGGCCATGCCCACTTCTTCCCTGCTATAGAAGCCATCACGTCACTCAGTTTATTTCTGCGAAATATCTAGTGGAAAAGTCGACTCTCTGATGACTCAGTACATTCTAGGTAACTTTCAGATTAGCAAGAAGACATCTTACATCAATTTACTTAAAACTCTCACTAAAAAACCTGGTTTAACAACCACGCATCTGCATCAGATAAAGCACTTGTTTCAATTTCTCTAACATTCCTTCCACATCCTGATGACTCCGCGAGTTTCTCCTGAACAGGCAGTTTCTTCGACCTTGATGGAGATCACATTGTATGCAGTGTACAAACAGAGTTTTTAATCGTTTTGGAAACGAAAAACATAATCTTTATATCAAATTATAGAATCGTTTGGTCCTGTAAATAAAATAAAACTTAAATCAAAATAGGTACCGTATAGTATTATATTATCTGTGCTAGTACCTACATAGTAATTTTAATTGCAAAACAAAACATTAAAAAATAATTTTATTATTTAAATTCAAGTGTGAGTTTATCGAGAAAAATAGTACATGTCAATGTCTTAAAGTAAGGACTAATCTACTTAATATTTGTACGCTTAGCTGTATGCAGATTTTGTAAGGAACTTTAAAATAATAATCCATCTTATGTACTTTACCCAAAATCATATGCAAATAAATGATTTCTATTCTATTCATAAAAATAATCATTTTATTAAATTCTAAAACATTTTTGCTATTTTCTTAAATTGACACGCTCAATCTATTCTATGATTGATTTACGGTCAAAATAAATAACATATCATCCAAAATTTGCTCTAATAGAGCTGATAGACATTTGATATGAATTCTATACAAATTATGTCAAATTTCTATCTCTAGTAGGGCAAATTGTGGTTAGATACAAGGACATCATGGCCGATAGTGTGTTAATGTTCTCAGTTTCCAAAACGACTAATAACTCAGTGAGTGTACGCACATGTCGGCGAGGTCCTGGAGACGTTTCCCCTTGTTTAGTATGCTGCACATTCAAGGCCAGGGACGATGTGTGCAGCATACTGATGAGCGGTTTCAGTCTGGGTGAAGGTGGTGTTTTGGTAATATTTAAATATAGGTGCTGATGTTATGTCGATGGTTGCAGATTGTTAAAATATTGCTGTTTTGGACTACTTTCTTTGGAAGACATAGAAAGATGTTATAAAACGACTCACAGTATGCCAATCAGCGTTGAAGTTTCCAATCGTCCTAAACAAACTAGGATTTTTTCAATGATCCTGATAATAGCTCGTATGGTAACGAAAATAGTTCTGAGATTCCAATGATACGGTCTTTTGGAATCATTCTAAGATTTTCGCAAAGATTCGGTTAGTCCGATTATCCTACGATATATTATATACTAAGGCCCGTATTACAGAAGCTTCCTTAAGTACAGTTTAAACTCCAATCACCTGATCAATACTTAAGGATAGAATCGTTACTTGATGTTACGTATCGGTCTTATTCCAGAACGGTAATTATAAACTTTAATTCAACAACATAACACACGAATTTGACCTGAAATTGAATAGAAATCTCTACTCAAGTGTAGTCTGGACCACACTATAGTGATTACAGATCAAATCTCTGCTCAAATACCGAAACAGGTGACCGTATAAAATAAAGCTAAACTCAGCTGAACTGTGATCAATAAATCTCTGCTTGAGGAACGTTCTAAAATCAAAGCTCAACACAAAACTAGTTTTAAACAGAGATCAATGCTTGAGTATCGTCCTGTAATACGGGCCTAAGAATAAGGTGGTATACTCTATTAAACTCTTGAGTCATCTCTACCGACGCCCACGAGAGACACAACGCATCTTCTGACCCGGAAATCAGTCGACGTAACCTTGTTATTTACTCCTTTCGTCTATTTCTACACAAAACAACAGATATTTATACAAATAGTCTCAAACTAGATACTAAAGGAATGTAAGGGCGTAGCTGACCTTTTAAAAGTGGCAAGTACGTACAGGCTCAATTACTTATCGGAACAGTTCTGAGGAAAACCGGCGCAAGAAGAAGTATGGAATTCCATATAATTACGGTAATTGTCAGGGCAGGCGATTGGCAGAGAACGAGCCGATTGTTTATTATGTTAGCTATTAGTACTGTGATTGGCTAAGAGATATGGAAATTAACGGAGCTTTGAATTCTTTTGCGGATTCGTAACCGCAATTGAGATCAAGCCGGCTGAGGGAAAGGGTTAGTTTATTAGCTGTGAAATGCTTGGCAACTGTACTGGTAGTCCCATTAGACTAAGCCCGCTCAGCGATTTTTATTCGCGTGATTTTCATTCGCACTGTTTTTATTTATCTAAGTACACATCATCATCCTCCGAGCCTTTTCCCAATTATATTGGGGTCGACTTCCAGTCTAGCCAGATGCGGATGAACATCAGTATTTTACATGGAGCGACTGCCATCAGACCCCCGCAACCCAGTTACTGGGTAATACTGACATTCGGAGGTTAGACCAGTTGTCAGACTTTCAGGCTTCTGACTACCCGTAACGACTGCCATAGATATTCGTATGACAACCGGGACCGACAGCTTAACGTGCTCTCCGAGGCACGGAGGGGTCTCGATGTGTCACGAAACGGTCACCCATCCACAGACTGACCGCGGCAAATGCAGCTTAACCTTGCAGATCGTACAATCCGCGCAGTCGTTGCATCGCTACATACACACAATTTATGTACACACAACACATTTATTTTATTTTTATTCGCACACTGAGTCTCGCCTACCGCCGCTATTTTAAATCGCCAGTGTACCTGCATATTCAAATTCAAATTCAAAAGTTTATATTTCGAATAAGCATTTCCATGCACTTTCAAAACGTTAAGAATCTAGTTGCACGGTTCCAAAATGTTGCCCTTAGAAGAAGAGCCGGCAAGAAACTCCATGGAAATACTCTTTTCATGTTAAATAGTACAAAGATATGTTAAATTGATTTGGTAAGCATTGTGTGAGATCAATGTAGATTAATGAGTGAGACAAATTCACTGAAGATAACAAATTATTAATGACGATTATTATGTTTAGGCTCAACTATAAAAGAAGAGAACCCATCGATATGACACTATGCCATTAATGGCTACTCCGATATAAATAAATAAATATTTTTGGGACATTTTTACACAGCACCATCTAGTCCCAAACTAAGCAAAGCTTGTACTATGGCTACTAGACAATGGATATGATACTTATATACTTTTTTTTTGTAAATACATACTTATAATACATAAGAAACACCCAGACCAACACAAACACTTATGTTCATCACACAAATATTTGTGTCCTGTGGGAATCGAACCCACGACCTCGTGTTCAGCAGTCTGACACTCGAACCACTAGACCACAGACGTCGTCTATGATTCTGTGTGTTACAGATTTAGCGATAAAAAATCGCAGTGCGGTGTAGGTCTTATATCACAATCAATCAATTAAAATGTTTATTTGTGTACACAGATCACCCTTTGTATGTACCAGGCCCCTCAGAAAGTATTGCGAAAAAAAGTTTTTATATATGGGAGACTGGCCAGTTATAATGTTTTTCGAAAATATGATTATTTATAAGTAAAAATAAGTAAGTTCCAATTTCAAAATTTCCCTCCACATTTTTTGCGAGTTAATTCAAAGTATTGTGTCTCACTGAAATATGGATCTGCGCCGGGAACATTTTAGAGCTATGATTTTATACGATTTCAAGTGTCGCCTGAAACCGGATGAATCGTACGATAGACTTCAAATGGCATTCATGGATGAAGGCCCTTCCAAGGCAACCGTGTATCGTTGGTATAACGAATTCAAGCGCGGTCGACCAACTTTGGGGGATGACGAAAGAAGCGGTCGCCCTTTGACGGCTGTTACCGAAGAAAACGTGCTAGCAGTGAAAAATTTAATCCAAGACAATAGGCGAATTACATATCAGGAGATTCAACACATATTGAAGATTGGATCGGGAAGCGTTCACGAGATTCTACACAGCCATCTTCGCGTGAGGAGGATAGTATCACGCTGGGTGCCGCACAACCTCACCGATGCTCAGAAGCAGGCCCGGGTGGAATGGTGCCGTGATATGCTTAACAAATTTGAAGCAGGCTCGTCTCGGCGTGTTTACGACATCGTTACAGGTGATGAGTCCTGGATTTATCAATACGACCCAGAAACCAAGCGCCAGTCGACTGTTTGGGTGTTTCAAAATGAGCCAACGCCTACCAAAGTGAAGCGATCTAGAAGCGGGGGTAAGATTTTGATCGCTAGCTTTTTTAATTTGACTGGCCACTTGGTATCAATTCCCTTACGGGATCAAAGAAGCATTAATGCCGAATGGTATACTACCAAATGTTTGCCAGAAGTTTTCTCTGTTATAAGCAACAAGCGACCAAACACAGGGCTCCGCGGGCTACTGCTCCACCACTACAATGCACCTGCGCACACCGCACTCAAAACGAGGGACTTCCTGGACAGCACGCCAGTCAAACTCCTGGGTCACCCTCCTTACAGCCCTGATCTAGCACCGTGTGACTTCTTTTTATTCCCAAAAATAAAAAATCAGCTCAAAGGGATACAATTTTCGTCGCCGGAAGATGCGCTGGCTGCGTTCGAGCAGGCTGTAAACGAGGTGTCTGCGGCGGACTGGAAAAAGTGTTTTGAAAACTGGTTTAGGCGCATGAATCTTTGTATAGAGGCTGGTGGAAAGTACTTTGAAAAGATTTGATAAAAATACCAGGCCCCTCAGAAAGTATTGCGAAAAAAAGTTTTTATATATGGGAGACTGGCCAGTTATAATGTTTTTCGAAAATATGATTATTTATAAGTAAAAATAAGTAAGTTCCAATTTCAAAATTTCCCTCCACATTTTTTGCGAGTTAATTCAAAGTATTGTGTCTCACTGAAATATGGATCTGCGCCGGGAAGATTTTAGAGCTATGATTTTATACGATTTCAAGTGTCGCCTGAAACCGGATGAATCGTACGATAGACTTCAAATGGCATTCATGGATGAAGGCCCTTCCAAGGCAACCGTGTATCGTTGGTATAACGAATTCAAGCGCGGTCGACCAACTTTGGGGGATGACGAAAGAAGCGGTCGCCCTTTGACGGCTGTTACCGAAGAAAACGTGCTAGCAGTGAAAAATTTAATCCAAGACAATAGGCGAATTACATATCAGGAGATTCAACACATATTGAAGATTGGATCGGGAAGCGTTCACGAGATTCTACACAGCCATCTTCGCGTGAGGAGGATAGTATCACGCTGGGTGCCGCACAACCTCACCGATGCTCAGAAGCAGGCCCGGGTGGAATGGTGCCGTGATATGCTTAACAAATTTGAAGCAGGCTCGTCTCGGCGTGTTTACGACATCGTTACAGGTGATGAGTCCTGGATTTATCAATACGACCCAGAAACCAAGCGCCAGTCGACTGTTTGGGTGTTTCAAAATGAGCCAACGCCTACCAAAGTGAAGCGATCTAGAAGCGGGGGTAAGATTTTGATCGCTAGCTTTTTTAATTTGACTGGCCACTTGGTATCAATTCCCTTACAGGATCAAAGAAGCATTAATGCCGAATGGTATACTACCAAATGTTTGCCAGAAGTTTTCTCTGTTATAAGCAACAAGCGACCAAACACAGGGCTCCGCGGGCTACTGCTCCACCACGACAATGCACCTGCGCACACCGCACTCAAAACGAGGGACTTCCTGGACAGCACGCCAGTCAAACTCCTGGGTCACCCTCCTTACAGCCCTGATCTAGCACCGTGTGACTTCTTTTTATTCCCAAAAATAAAAAATCAGCTCAAAGGGATACAATTTTCGTCGCCGGAAGATGCGCTGGCTGCGTTCGAGCAGGCTGTAAACGAGGTGTCTGCGGCGGACTGGAAAAAGTGTTTTGAAAACTGGTTTAGGCGCATGAATCTTTGTATAGAGGCTGGTGGAAAGTACTTTGAAAAGATTTGATAAAAATATATATACGTATAGAACAATTTTTTTTAGTTTCGCAAAACTTTCTGAGTGTCCCACGTATATGTACGTATAGAACAATTTTTTTTAGTTTCGCAAAACTTTCTGAGTGTCCCACGTATATACGTATATTTTCATTATCAAAGTCGTGTTTTCTTACTATAGTAGCATTCGTTTGTGAAGGGGCTCGCATACTAGTGGTGAGCCGGGACCTGTTCGGGGTGGGTGAAGAATGCAGAGCATATCCCACGCCCCCGGCCAAAGTTGTTGAAGGAACACCTTGGTGGTTTTAATCGGTAAGAGTCCGATACTAGCTCCACTTTTCCGGGCGTAGTGCGTCAATGAGGATTTCTCCATCCAAAAAAGGGGTATGACAGCGATGTGTCCTATTTCAGATCGACCATGACGTCTGTTCTGTCATTAAATATAGCACACAATGGGCCTGATAAGCTGGCTCAAAGTCACTCAAAGGTCAATGGAGAGGGCTATGCTCGGAGTTTCCCTGCGTGATCGAATCAGAAATGAGGAGATTCGCAGGAAAACTAAAGTAACCAACATAGCCCAAAGAATTGCCAAACTTAAGTGGCAGTGGGCGGGGCACATTGCTCGCAGAACGGATGGCTGATGGGGCAGTAAAGTTCTGAAGTGGCGACCGCGTACTGGAAGGCACAGCGTGGGTAGGCCCCCCACAAGGTGGACCGACAACCTGGTGAAGGTCGCGAGAATCCGCTGGATGCGGCAAGTGGCCTATGTCCAGCAGTGGACGTCTTTCGGCTGAAATGATGATGATGATATAGCACTCAAGAAGATGCTGCCGCTTATCTTATTAACATCATCCCTTAAGTGTCTAATGGAAGGCAGAAAACCTTACTGTATAAAGACGACTAAAATTTCTTTTATGCAGAAAACCACAGCAATTTTATGTGGAGACTGGAGATTGATCAACTGTTCGTTATATTATTATTGCAGATCTGCAGTCTAACAAAGAGTCAAGTCTCATCCTTATCATGTCATCTACCGTCTTCAAAAGATACCCATCTGTTGACCATAACCTAGGGCTCCGGACGTAGTCGTGCTGTCCACTTTCCCTTCGATCGACAGCTTCCAGATAACATCGGCCATCTTCATTGATAACTGGCTGCGGCAAAGAGTTGGTGGTGCAGAGGCGGATGTGGGCAGAATACGTGAGAAGAGTTATACATTGTGGGTAAGTAAATGAAAAATACATGTTAAAATGTGTGGCATCGGGGGTCACCCGACAGAAGTGAAACTTCGAAGCCAGCGCGTATAGAACGTGCGCGTGCAGAGATGTATGTGTGTCTTCGAGATAGTAATGTAGCTGCGCGCTTATATGGAGGAGGAAGTTAGCGGTGACGTTTTTTCTTAGTTTACTCCCAAGTGTCCAAAGACGCTAGAGAAGCTTCGTTTTCAAAAATAGGGCGAATTAAAAAAAAAAATACAGAGTTTTTTCCACACTCCCGTTTGGGAAGAAATCTGCTTTCATAACTGCAATTATTGCAGATAAACTTAGGTACTGACTTAAAGAAAAATTCTCGTCCACCGTAGGAAAAGTTAATACGGATCTGTGAAACGAAATCGAAACCTGGGAGATCAGTGACTTCATTACGGTAACGTTTGGTTCAATAACCCAGACGAGGTGTCTATGGCCTAATGCAATCAGTTTATTTTTCAGGTATAACTTTGATTACAATGTTATTAAACCTGATCGAGATATCCATGCAGTTTATTAAATTCCCGTTAATTAATCTCGCGAAATGTCATTACTTTTTTCACACAATATCGAAAGAAATTAAAATGTTCAGTATGACATCCGGGAACGTAAAATTTAATCAATTTTTTTTGTAGTCCGTTCTACGGTTGTACGTTTTAATCTTTGCGCATCAAACCGCGACCGCTTTCCACGCTGCGCGTGCGCCGGGCCGACATAACGGCGCGACTGCCGACGACGGGCGCACGTATTGTTGATCTGCGCATACGACGCGAGTGAAACACGCGTGTGAACATATACTTACGATAAAGTGACTGTGTTTGTGAATGCTCCAAGAAAACCAAGTCTTTGCGGTTCTTGTTAACCAGTGTTTGTACTGTGGCCACTAGCCATCATCATCCGGTAAGTGTTTATACAATTTCGCGTGCTATTTGTAATGATTCGGCCGCTTTGATGCTGCAGGAATTGTTCTGCGGAATGTTATTAAGTATTATTGACTTTCTAATTGTGTTTAAATATGTTGATTTATACATTTTCTGAATTATTCACATCGCATTAACATAGCCTCGTTTTGTTGTGTTTTCTATTTTGCTGATGTTTGTAAAGCCTGCTGATTAATTGGTCACAGTAGCTTAATAAACTTATTATTTTCTTATTTATTACTTTTCTATTAAGGTACCTTATTGTTTGATGTGTTTATAATCTATGGATGTGTCTATTCTGTATCATATCGTTTGTAATCATATGTTGTTGATCATTTTTCGCATGAAGTTTGCGGCATGCGTTATTGACATCTACCTGCATTTGGATTGCAAGGTTGACTGTTAATGAGTAAAAGTTGTTTTATAAACTCAATATAACTTAATGACATATTTGGCAATCTATTTATCATTTCAGATGTGATCTCAATATTATCGAAATATTATTATAGGTACTAAACTTAACTAAAGCTTTGACATCTATAGGCAAGGTTAATTTGCAAAAAAAACATTCAAAATTTCTTCCTAGACTTATTGAATTAGGAAGTTCATCATCAGCTTAGTTTCTTAAATTACAATGACTGTATAGTCTTTCAGGAGCAGAAAAGCACCCATTTCTCCACCACTCTTTCAACCGAATTTTCCCTTCGCACTTCAGCAAGGTCTTCAGATTTTTCAATAGGCTTCAGATCTACCTAAATATTGACATTAAATAACCAACTTCGTCTTCCCACCTAGCCGACATTATAACAAACGCGTAGGTGTGGAAATCTGTCAAACGACGATATTTGCTCTGCCACGCAGTAGAGATCGAACCTGCGCGCGCGCACCTGTGCACATACGGAATGTAGGCTAATGTCTCACACGAGAGGTGCCTAATTTATTAACTTCACACTTACCTATTTTATGTTTTATAGCCAGGTTTGACGTTTCAATGACCATAGATTTCTCCCTCTCTTCTCCGAGGTGAAAAGATATAGTTGTTAACTTTTCCGATGCAAAATTAGATCCGTGACTTAAATAGATTGATAACTTAGGTACAATGTGAGTTTTAGCCAAAGAACGGGTAACCTTTGCGGCAGACATTATTTTTGTTGTATGTCGGCAGACATTTAATGTTAAGCGGTTACCTTTGCCCATAACAACTTCAATACCACCTAGGTTGTTGCTTAATGGTACCGCAAGTCGGTTCGCCAAACTGAGACATGAAGATGGAAAGTCTCATGTGATTGTAATTTCGCCGGCACCCGTACCCTTCAGACCGAAACAGCAATGCATCACTATTTGGCGGAGAAGTAGGTACGGTAGACATATTATGTTCTTGAGTGGACACCGCAAATCGGCAAACGTAGTGTAGGTTTACCTCAGGCTAGGTGAAGCGATGATATTGGCAAGGTCGCTGGTAGCACCTGGATGCGAGTGGCTGAGGATCGATCGGTCAAGAAGTTCCATTGGAGAGGCCAATGTCCAGGATTGGACTAATATAGGCTGATGATGATGATGATGATGATGATGATGATGATGATGATGATGATGATGATGATGATGATGATGATGATGATGATGAATGTAAGTTATAGCGTTTAGGCAGCCGGTCAGAATTCTAGCTTCTTCTTCTTCTTCCTGTGCCATATCCTCATCGGATGTCAGCGACCACCGCACGGAATTCTTTTCTATCTTGCCATTCGTTTCTATCTTAGCTTCTACCCATCTTTATTAAGTCTTGAAAAAAAAAACCCCGATCTAAATCAGATGCGGGTTAATTTATCAGCATTTCTCATTAATTAACAGTAGGTTAGCTCGAAATTGTTATTAACAAAAAAACAAGTTAATATCCTCGTAGTCCTCACAGCTAAAACAACACGAATAAAATTATGTACTCTTTACAGTGCGTGTTATTTAAATTCAATATTAAAATTACCAAAAACATAATGAACGTCAACCTTGGTACTTGAATTAAACGTTTACGTTTGAATATTAGTAATTTTATTTAAATTTTATTTACATGAAACCTTATGGCATCAAAATCCATGTCGGCCAATTATACGACTGTCAAAAATGAGAAAATTTATCTTTAAATCCGACTTATAGAATTAATAACTTCTTAGGTTTTCGCGATCACTACACATTATAATAAAACAAAGTTTAACCGGATTAAATCGCGTATATTATTTAAATTGCTTTCCCTAAACCAATAAAACCAATTTAAATAATATACGCGATTTAATCCGGTTAAACTTTGTTTTATTATAGTATTAACTTATGGGATGAATGGGACTTAAGCTTGAACACTTGCCTTCCATGTAGGAGGCTCTGAGATCGATCCCGGCCCGAACCTCTGATTCTTCGAATTCATGTACAGATCAATTTGATTATCACTTGCTTTAATGGTGAACGCCATTATTCCCGGTTTTGCACCAGTCTTGTCCAGTTTTTCAGACAAACCACGCCATAGACCTACATATCTTGCCATCGGTCTTTTGAAGTTACGCTTGCCCCTTCTCGGCCACCATTCCATTAGGGATTTACTCAACCTGCAGTCACCACATCTAACCAAGTGTTCTGACGCCACTTGAGCTTAAAATGGTGCATTCCTTCAAAACAATAACGTATTATGTATTTAGTATTTACAATGAGCAGAAGTACAATATCTAGAGTATGTCATTGTGCCTAGTCTTAAAATTCTAAAAAATCTAGTCTGTTTCCGTAACAATCACAAAAGACAATGGGGAAAGAGTTTTATCGTCGTATCTCATCATACGACATAAATATTTCATAGGAAATGCATAAACAATGACAACAATTATCTAAGTACTTATTGTTTACAATATAATAGGAACTTTAAAATTTTCCCCACTGAACATAGAAGTGAAAGAAAATGTAAAGAAAGAGCTCGCCATAAAAATAATCTGAAGAAAAGTGTTACTGCTGAAATTGAAGTTTTTCAAAGATTCAAAGATTTATTGCATACATTATTGGTGATACATTTTGTTTTGCTGCTTATAAGTTAGTGGCCTTTTATAAGCATTGCAATATTGATGGTTAACTGTACTATTAAATTATTGCAATTATTATTATATACGGCGAACTGATAATCATCACTTTATTAGCAGTTTATTTAATACTAGAAGCTCGCGGCGTCGCGTCGTCGCTCTCGTGCGGCCGGCGGCCGTGGTAAATCGGTAAAAAAAGTGTTTCTGTAACCTTTACCACCTCTTTTCACCCCGTTAGAGATGGAATCTCAAAAATAATCCTCCTTAGTGCAAGTTATTAATTTTGGCCGTCACTACAATATTAGGTACTTACTTTATAAAGAAGTTGATCTGTATAGCTTTCCACGTTCCGTAAAAGCTGAAATATTTGCAATTAAATCCTATTATTACTTACTATAAGGTGGTATGTACACTTGATTCCTTACTTGGCGGTAATACTAGTAAAGAGAGAAAGCTGAGTAAATTGATCTAGGATTATCTTGTTGGGAGGATGCAGCCCGATGAAGCGAGTAGCTGGTAGTAAAATTATGATACGTCTTCTTAAGAAACTGATTCGTTAAAATTATCTGGGGAAGATCTTACAAGCATTGTTAATTCGGTCTCTTGATAAGAGTTTAAAGCGGTATCTGCTGTATTGTCATACTATATACGTATATTATTTAAATCAGTTTTTCAGTCTCTGTGTCACATTTAATTAGTATTATGATAATGAGAATTTGATACAGTTGTCATTACTATTTTAATGTCTTTTAGGAAGGTTTTGGAATTGCTCCATCCTATATCTTCTCATGGGTGTCATAAAAGGCGACTAAGGGATTCACCAGAGGATGGGCAGCAGCGTTCTCTGAGTATTTAACCAACCAACTACGATCGCTAACCCGCCTGCCTAGCGTGGTGATTATGGCATATCCCCCCAAGCTACTTGGGGGAGGCCAATGTCCAGTAGTGGACTTCTTTCGGCTGAAATGATGATGATGATGAGGAAGGTTTTGGCATAATTTACAGATACTTATAACTCCATACCTAGTTGCTTAGAGTCAAAAAAAATTCAACAAGACAGAATATTTTCCATCAGCATTTTTCTAACCGTACAAGTCTACACTATACACGAAATACCTACCAAACATTATTTACCAACATGCGCTGAAATTCTGAACCAAGATTGAAACCGCAATGTTTCTATTTTCAAAATAACTTCTAAAAATACCGTGCGTGAGCAACCAATTTCTGAAGCAAGTTTTTCAAGTTAAACTTGCTTAGTTAACTATATTGTTGGCCGTTAATAGACAGCATCCAGTAATACCCGTTGTGGTAATAGTTAAAACAAACTGTCCCGCGAAAGTCCCAAGTGCTAAGTGAAGGGCTAACCTTACGGTTTCTTTAGCTGGTTTAAGTAGTTTTAACTGAGAGTTGGAATATAGTACAAGCTTAAAGATTTCCCTGGCATAGTAGGTATCTATATATAATAATTTTTTTCTTGTCGACATGAGCTACATAATGGTAATATCTCATGCCGTGGGAAAAAGATTAGCCAGTCAGCAGGTTGGTAGCAGGGCTGACTGCCCAGGGTGCGCCGGACGATCAATGAAATATCGTCACACGTGGAGGCTCTTTCAATGCACCCCTATTACTGTTTATATATGTCTACTTACTAGATATCAATGAAGTAATTATTATTATTATGTCGGTTCAGTTCTGGTCAAATTCTCCCTTAATTTCACTTAGAACAGTTCCAAGCAGTTTCTTCTATCGTCATAGACATAAATCATAAATCGACTTTGATTTTTTTTGCCATATCGTCTAAATTCAGCTTACCCAATACACTACCGGCCAAAATTAATATCCAATCCATCCACGAATTACCCTACTACAGATAGAAACTTGACATATTTTGTATGGAGCTTATGTCAAATTCCTATCTCTAGTAGGGCAAATCGTGGATAGATTGGATATTAAATTTGGCCGTACAAGTCATCAGAATATGAGCACGTAAGCATAATCCTTGGATTTACAAAATTAGAATACAAACAATTGTACTAGATTTAAACGTTTCATTACGTTATGCATGTTTTAGCATATTTCGTGAGCTGCACAATATTCCGATCTGCTGATTATAATATAACTAGAATTAATGCTACGATATAAATCGATGTTTCAAATTAGAATAAATTCAATAAATATTACATAGAATAATTCGTTGTTACTAAAACCCTAACCGGAGTGACCGACATGGCTTGTAGGATCAGTAAGCTGAAGTGGCAGTGGGCTGGCCATGTCTGTCGAAGGACCGATGGCCGTTGGAACAGACGAGTCCTTGAGTGGAGACCGCGAATCGGCAAACACAGCGTAGGGCGCCCCCCTGCCAGGTGGACCGACGACCTGAAGAACGTGGCTGGGGGGGACTGGATGCAGAAGGCAGAGGAAAGAGTGTTGTGGCGCAACTTGGGAGAGGCCTATGTCCAGCAGTGGACTGCGATAGGCTGAGTTGATGAGTTGATGACTAAAACCCTTTGTAATCTTATTTTAAAAACATGCATATTGTTCTACAGGTATCTTACTTTGGACAGGATTGTTTTTAAGCGACTTCTTTCGAGGAATTGTTACATGTTTTCTGGGACTAGATGGTGTTGAGTAAAATGACTCAAATATTTATTTATTATTGACATCTGTGGTCTAGTGGTTCGAGTGTCGGACTGCTGATCACGAGGTCGTTCGATTCCCACAGGACACAAATATCTGTGTGATGAACATAAGTGTTTGTGTTGATCTGGGTGTTGCTTATGTATGATAAGTATGTATATACAAAAAAAAAGTATATAAGTATTATGTCCATTATCTAGTACCCATAGTACAAGCTCTGCTTAGTTTGAGACTAGATGGTGCTGTGTAAAAATGTCCCAAAAATATTTATTTATTCATTATTACTAAAGATTCAAGAAAAAAAAAGAAAATTTTGTCAACAGCTTAAAAATATATGCAGTACCTAGGTACACTTAGATTTACCTAACTAGTCATATTGCCTTGTATTAGTTATTTTTCTTTCAATAATGCAATACAATAAATATTATTTCTTTCAATATTATTTAAGTACTTATAATTTTAAGGCATGCGGTGCGGAATCTTAATATATACCTAAGTACCACGAGCGGAGTTCACGGTAGCTTAGCGGATAAAGCACTGGTGTATCGAACCAGGAGTCGCAGGTTCGAATCCTGCTCATGAGCTAATTTTTATTTCCACAATTTATATCCTCAATATTAAGCTATGGTTACGGAACTTTTCGTGCACATATTAATCAATACAAATATTCTGACCGACCTCGACGTTTTGCCCAAGTTGCATTGGCCGTGGTCACGAGAAGTACCAAGTCTTGTGCTAATATTATAACTTCAACGGGCCTCTGCAACGCTTGTTGCCCCGCGGCAAGACATTTAAATATTCCACGGATACAGGGAACCAGATATTTTGTCGCAATACTCAGTATTAATTGTCGCAACGGTAGCTATGACTGTGTTACCACTTTTACACAACACTACATAGTAGAAAAGATATTAGCAGCTGTATACAGATGCACAAAATGCTCAAGCAAGCGCATAAAGCTGAGAGGCTGAAATTTTGTGACTGAGCCAATTTTCGTTTAACGTTTACAAGCCGGCAAGATCATGATTGACGAAAACCGCTTTTCAAATATTTGCAGTTTTTTCAAATTGCATTATTTACCTAGCCGACCATCATCAAATCCATTTTTCAGCATACACTGTTTTTTTTAGAAGAAACAGATGAGAAACATGGTTTTCAATTCAATTCATTTATTTTTCGTGAATATAGGTACAATGGTTGTTATTTCAGAAGTATTATTAGCGCCTCTATATCCTGCCACTAATGTAGCGTACAAAATTACAATTATAATAATATTAGACAAACAAAATGAAAAATAGCTTTAAAATCACATTGCAAGTCATGATAAAACTAGAAAATAAATAAAATTAAATATACGATTCAAATTAGTCATAAATCACTATGCATTTAAATAATTAACATGTTTGTATTTTTTTTGTTTCTATATTATAATATGTCTAAATTATTACAGGACCTCATATTACCAGCCTGTATCTTAGTAAATCGTGTACTTTGTTCCGTATGGTGCTGAACATAAAGAATTGCACCACTCTAAATCTTCTCATGGGTGTCGTAAAAGGCGACTAAGGGATTCACCACAGGGTGGGCAGCAGCGTTCTCTGAGTATTTAACCAACCAATTGCGATCTCCAACCCGCCTGCCAAGCGTGGCGAGCATGTCCTGCAGTGGACGTCTTTTGGCTGAAATGATGATGATGATCTTATTAAACGTCACTATTAATTCATAATATGACGTAATTTTTACAACCATTTAAATGATGCATGGATGTTAACCCACATTTAAAAACACAATAAGCCCTCAAATCTGTGTTGCAATCATAGACATTACAATATTCATGTCGTAGCAAAACAGTATTTATTATTCATTTTATTATCTCCAATTACAACTTAAATTGCTGTTCCAAGCATAATAGTTCTACTAGACGAAGTAAGAACAAGATATTTTGTTGCAACACTTGTATTTGTCGCAAGACGTCGGTATGAAAGTGTGGAAGTTATTGGACCACGTTAGCAGTTCCTAGTTAGGCTGTGTTTACGAAACCTCAGATAAATTGCCTGCGTTGATACATTAACTGTTGCCCGCTAATGATTGACACACGAACGCAAACGACGTGAATAGTTTAATCGATGCAGAGACTTAAGTTTTTAGGTCAAGTTGGGAGAGCTTTCTTGTTGAAACGGTTCCTATTTGAAACTATAAAGTCAAGCTTTCGGAGAGTCTGACAAAAAAACCGGCCAAGTGTGAGTCGGACTCACGCAGTAAGGGTTCCGTACCACCCATCGACCTGACACCCCATAGAAACTAATTTAATTTACGAGAGTTTATCAAAAGACATCAACGAACGTACGCGAAATGTGAATTTTTGCATCTCTTTCTTACGTAGTTACCACATATGTCTATGTTTGCCCTGTTTTTAGTATTCTTTGCTAAACTACATAGTATGCACAATAATCAGACCAAGTTTGACGCTGGTGTGTATTACCGTTTTGAAGATAGAGCAGGAACAAAACGTTAAAAAAAATGCACGTTTTTCGAGTATTCTTGGGTTTGTATCCACCGATCTCGGGATCAGACTGAATTAGCCACATATCCCGGAGCGTTGTATCCACTGATACCGTGATCCGTTTCCCACAAAGCAACAAATTAATATTTTACCCGCTGATCACGGTATCCGTGGCTACAAGAAAGCAAGTACAATAATTTTAGAAACTGATCCATCGGTACCATCGGTATCGACCGCACTATCGCTTAACATCAGGTGAGGTGGTGGTCAATCGCAAGCCCATTATACTTAAAAAAGTAAATAAATACTACCATCTGTTGGTCACAAACCTTTTGTTCGCATGCGTGACCCTAAGAGATGACCAAAGTTTGATCATAAATCAGACGGAGTTCATTAATCGACAAACTGTTCTGCAGTTTGGCAGGATGTTTGATATTGTATACTGTGTAATTTTTCGTTGAATAAACAATTTAAAAAAAAAATCAGTTGATGCTGCTGACAATTTTTCTGATATGATTTTGTCAATCACCTCACACTAAAAGCAAAACTAGTTTATCAATGGGTAAATCATCTACTCTTTTCTGAGGATGTCACTCATAATCTACCACACTGAATTGTATGTATTACATCAAGAACAATAATTATAATTCACCGTTGCTATTATGAGTTCATACTTGAAACAAAAAAAGTTTCTACAGCTCCCATATCTACTCAAATATGTAATGTACTCAACAATAGATTTTCGCGTGGTTCTTGCCTTCAGTTTCTCGGGGAACAATGATTGTGACTGCCATGTTAACAATATGACTTCTCATACACATGTTGCACTCGTTTTTGTTTCGTAGTAAGAGGTCATTTTATACATTGGTTCATACATAACGAATGGTTAAATAAAATTGGCAATTTTCTGGGTGATTGGGTCTCTTTGTTTGCTGCTAATTCTATCTAGTCGTAGACCGTAGTCATTTATAGACAGGCTCAGATGGAACATATTTCAAAGAAGATTTTAATCCTGCCCTACAGTCTCATACTAAAACGCAACGCTCTTAACTATTGCCACAGACATAGTAAAAAATATAGACGAAGTGCTGCGAACAATCTAGTGAAGCCAAAAAAACTATGCTCCATCGTGTACAACCAGCGCTCACGCACACACATGCACTTGAAACTTAGCTCACCCCTCTCAGTACACACGTCGCAGCATCATCCAGAAGCATCGCAAAAGTCCTTCAGGTACATGGTGTGTGCGAGAGCGCTGGTTGTACACGAAGGAGCATAGTTTTTGTTGGCTTACTATGATTGTTCGTAGCACTTCGTCTATTTTTTTTACCATGTCTGTGACTATTGCACTAATAAATCTTCATGTTGCAGTTTAGAGCATGATATTATTAATCCTTTAGATTTCAAGTTATTATTTTAAAGGCGCAAATGCAATAAAATTTATGTCAAACATGTCATCAACCTTAATATTTTCATTGACAGATAACTCGTTATAAAAGTAATGTGGCAGAAGCACAATAGTAACAATTTAACAACAAGAAAAAACATTTAAAATCCATTAAGTTTAAACTAAAACTATAATGGTTTATTTCTCACGCTGATCAAGTAATCTTTTGACTAAATAGTGGTAGTTTTTTATTAACTTTCCATCTCAAACTTTATCGTATTATAAGTAATAGCTAGCTCACAAATATCTGGGTCAGGTAACAAAAAGTTATTATATTGTTTTTTTGCACTGACCTAGGAAATTATTTTACGTTGGCGTTGTGGCCTAGGTTAAGTTTAGTCCAGAAGTTTTTGTAGTTAATGAGACAATGATTATATCAGGTCCAAATGACCACTGGACCAACACTGGGTCGGTTTATCTTGCAAGCTGGTAGCAGTTAGATAAGGAAGGCTGAGAATCTCAACGTAACAACACATAATCAGCCCATGATTGTCCCTCTTCTCCAAATAAGAATGCCTAGCCTAACCAGAAGACCAAACTCAAGATCTGCCAACGAGCTATGGAGCGCTGTACACTATAGGTGGTAAATTAACAGAGCGTGTTCGAAACACTATACTGCGCTCTAGAACACAAGTAGCAGACGTCGCTCAAAAGGCTGCCATGCTGAAATGGGACTGAGCAGGTCATGTCTGCCGCTTGCTTGTACTGTGGGCTGAAATTGCACAGAACTGGACCAACTATGTCCAGAGGCAGTTACATGAAGGAAAATGCGGGACGAAAAAGAAGACATTCCTTACAAATCGGAAAGAAGAGGTGCGGGATCGGGAGAAGTGGAAGTAATGGAGCCTTTGCCCTGGAGTGGGACATCATAGGCTCATATTAAAAATAATAATAACCAACCTAGTGCGAGAATCTCATGGCGTTATTTAGAGTGGCTTACGTCTACCTGTGGACTGTAGGCTGATGATGATATTAACCAATTTCACTGGTGAAAATCATAATAAGTAACATGGTTACAAAAGTGTGCCAATCAAAATTGTATACTCAGGTACTTGCTTACCTAACCATACTGCACCATAACTTCTACCCACCCCAGCAACAGAATACACAAAAACAATTCCAGTGTATTGGAAACAGTTATTTAACCAGCTGTTGGTTGCATCACTCGACCGGCTGGGGAGTATCGACAAAAACCGACGCGTTGGGTAATGCAGGCGCAGGCGCAGGTATTAAAAGTAACGTTAGTTCTGCGTACCGACGTATGTGGTGCACCGGTAATTACTGCTACATTGTTACGTGTTATGTTATGAAGTTATGATACACGTATCATACTTGTGTTAATCCTTGGTACTGTTTGTCTGTACGAGATTTTTTTTTAGGTTTGGACGATATATGGGAATTAGTTTGATCTGTATTGTTTTGTTTTGAAGGGCTCGTGGTTGAGTAGCAACCGCGCGGATTGTATGATCGCTACACTTGCCGCGGTCAGTCCGTTGATGGGTGATCATTTCGTTGCACATTGAGACCCCTCCGCTCCTCGGAGAGCACGTTAAGCTGTCAATCTCGGTTGCCATGTGAACATCTATGGTAGTCGTTACGGGTAGTCAGAAGCCCGAAAGACTGACAACTGGTCTAACCTCCGAATGTCGGTATTACAGTAACTGGGTTGCGGGGGTCTGATGGCAGTCGCTCCGTGTGAAATATTGATGTTCAGCCACATCTGAGACTGGAAGCCGACCCCAACATAGTTGGGAAAAGACTCGGAGGATGATGATGCATTGTTTTGTTTTGTCGGACTATCACAGTTAGCCACATGAATCCACGTAGTATCATATGCCTAAAAATATTTTAAAACATTTTGTTCTTTCTATCTTCAGCATCAAACATATTCCAGTTACCATTTTTAGTTCTCAATAAGCTAAGCTAGTGGACACCAGCTCGGAATAAACTCTTTCTGCACAAAAATATAAATTCATTCAAGTACTCTTATTAGGTTCTTATAGTATCAAATCCAGAATTTGCAGCAATAATTTGTATTATTGCATTTGGAGCACGAAGCTTCTTTTCCACATATTATCAAGATCGATCGACTTACTTCCCGAATTCGCCAAACCATGGAAACAATTCATGAAGGTAATGGCTAAAATCTCTAGTTTCACTCAAAGCTATTAATTTTCCGTATTTTAATTTAATCAAAATAGACAATGTTTCCGTAGCTAATGTTAATGTTTAATAATTAGCTACGTATACATATAGGAAATGCTTCACGATATTATGCAGTAATTTTATATAGAAACGAGGAATTATAATTATTGTGTATAAAATTGTTATAATTTGAATCGTAATTAGTAATTAGGGATTGTTAATCTTTTGTAAAATTGTGCTTTATTGTACAAGCGATCCTCTCGGTTTATGGAACCATCCGGCTGGTTTGCGGAATTTCTTACTTGTAGTTACCGAATTGCGATCGTCTTTTATAATTCTTACTTCTGGTTTTGGTTCCTTGATTACTTTATTATTACTGTTATTGCTATCAAGGAACGAACTAATTTGGAATACTTAATGTTGTTAATTATGTTTAGTTCCCATACTTTTAGTTTGACCTGGAAAAAGAAATCTAGAATAATAAATATTGATTTACGCAGTCTTGACAGTACTCAAAATACGTGGTTAATAAAAAAAAAAATTAACAAAACCAAAAAACCCGACTGCGTATAAATATAACTGAAAAGATGTAAACAAGACTTGTGTAGGTACATGTAGGTATATGTGAAAGTATCAAATGAACACGCAGGCGGAGGCTACTTATGAACTACTTTATGTAATTCATGACCAAAAACATACGTAGCCTCCGCCTGCGTGTTGATTTGATACTTTCACATATACCTAGATGTACCTACACAAGTCTTTTTACATCTTTTCAGTTATATTTATACGCAGTCGGGTTTTTTGGTTTTGTTAATTAACTTTTTTATTTTAAAATTTTTAGTTCTGTCATGTTTTATCGCGCTATTAATGTAATTCATTTTTAACGATGAATATTTTGTTGTTTTTTAGCATTTCTCATTCCAAATTACATTTAAACATATAAGTTGAATATATTTTCGTAAAGCATTTATAAAGCCCTTTATTTTGATACCCCACTCTATAGGTTTTTTTTTATAATTTTGATATACCCAGTGTCACTCTCACAATTAAGACGAATCTAACGACACATCTCAAGCTAAAATCCATCAAGCCGTTTAGGCTACAGAGCGTGCCAAAGAAATATACATACATACATACATACACTCGAAAAACATAACCCTCCTTCTGGCGCAGTCGGGTAAAAATAACTTAGCTAACAAAAATTGGTTTTACAGTTGTTTAGTAAAAGTTGCGCAGGCGCATACTGTACGACAATATGAGCGAAGCATGGTGAAGGGGTGATCACTTCAGCAGCAAACTGACGGACGTGGGGAAAATATTTGTTGCACTAACCTTACATTAGGTAGGTTAGGTACATAACGTTACAAAATCATGCTGGAAAAAGTCCTATCCCAAGACAACCAAGTTGATAGGCTGAGTTGATTGATTGATTTAAGAATTGCTAACACAGATCCTATTGAATTTTCCTTGTAAAAACTTTGAGTTTTATTTATGGGTCTTTCTTAGTTTTTTTTGCTTTCGGGTAGAAATACTTATGAATATCCTCCGTCTGGGGAAGGCGGAGGGATATGTTGGGCTCTTACCGACTTAAACCACACGGTGGCCATCCTCAGCACAAAATAGAGGAGCTCCGGGAACTCCAATGGACCGCGCCGCGCGCCGCCGGTGCCCTCTAGTGCTACGCCTCCCCATACGTTTTTTTAAAATTAATCATATGCTACTTCGCATTTCTGTTCATATTTAGTTTTAAATAACACCTCCAGCTAAGCTAAACACGTATGAGCAGCGATCGTCTGCAAAATAATTACTAGATTGTGAGTGTGTCACAGAAAGGAGCGTATTATTTGCAAATCGGCCATCTTTGTTTTAGTATCTCTTCAATATTGATTGCTTTGTTACTGTTAATTACGAAAAGCGAAAGCCGGTGACAGGCTGTGTTTTATGAATCGTTAAAACATAGAATTTCTTTATTGTTTTTACTTTGTGTAAGGCATTTGCTACTTGCATTTGCCTCACACAGAGTGAAACGTGATCTGAATTAAAAGCTTCATGAAAAATTTAAACCTAGAGACAAAATATATCATTCGATATGAATTCAAGTATAAAATAGCTAATTACCAGCTTTCGTATTTCACTAAGTTGATTAGTTTCATAATTTTTTGCTTTTGCAGCAGTTTAGATAGCCAAATTAATTCGTTGTCGTAGCCGAGTACATCCGTTGTGTCTTCTTGGTTTAAAATATTAATGAGTTTCAGGGAATCCTTACTAAAAAATAAGTCCCTAATAAACAAAGATTCAAAAAACTACTCAAACAACACATCACTTTCAAAAAACTACTCAAACAACACATCATTAAAAATTCATACTTCATACTTACTACAATAACTTCGAGCCACATCCAGCTTTTCTGTATCGTGAACGTGTACTTGTTTTATATTAGAGTCAGTGTCAAATGAATATTGCATTTTTTGTTAGGACTACCTTCAAAATATTTTGTTTCTAATGTTAATTTTTTTCAATATGCCCAACAAATTTTTCAATTTATGTATTAGTTAATTCTCATGTACGTGGGACACTCAGAAAGTTTTGCGAAACTAAAAAAAATTGTTCTATACGTACATATATTTTTATCAAATCTTTTCAAAGTACTTTCCACCAGCCTCTATACAAAGATTCATGCGCCTAAACCAGTTTTCAAAACACTTTTTCCAGTCCGCCGCAGACACCTCGTTTACAGCCTGCTCGAACGCAGCCAGCGCATCTTCCGGCGACGAAAATTGTATCCCTTTGAGCTGATTTTTTATTTTTGGGAATAAAAAGAAGTCACACGGTGCTAGATCAGGGCTGTAAGGAGGGTGACCCAGGAGTTTGACTGGCGTGCTGTCCAGGAAGTCCCTCGTTTTGAGTGCGGTGTGCGCAGGTGCATTGTCGTGGTGGAGCAGTAGCCCGCGGAGCCCTGTGTTTGGTCGCTTGTTGCTTATAACAGAGAAAACTTCTGGCAAACATTTGGTAGTATACCATTCGGCATTAATGCTTCTTTGATCCCGTAAGGGAATTGATACCAAGTGGCCAGTCAAATTAAAAAAGCTAGCGATCAAAATCTTACCTCCGCTTCTAGATCGCTTCACTTTGGTAGGCGTTGGCTCATTTTGAAACACCCAAACAGTCGACTGGCGCTTGGTTTCTGGGTCGTGTTGATAAATCCAGGACTCATCACCTGTAACGATGTCGTAAACACGCCGAGACGAGCCTGCTTCAAATTTGTTAAGCATATCACGGCACCATTCCACCCGGGCCTGCTTCTGAGCATCGGTGAGGTTGTGCGGCACCCAGCGTGATACTATCCTCCTCACGCGAAGATGGCTGTGTAGAATCTCGTGAACGCTTCCCGATCCAATCTTCAATATGTGTTGAATCTCCTGATATGTAATTCGCCTATTGTCTTGGATTAAATTTTTCACTGCTAGCACGTTTTCTTCGGTAACAGCCGTCAAAGGGCGACCGCTTCTTTCGTCATCCCCCAAAGTTGGTCGACCGCGCTTGAATTCGTTATACCAACGATACACGGTTGCCTTGGAAGGGCCTTCATCCATGAATGCCATTTGAAGTCTATCGTACGATTCATCCGGTTTCAGGCGACACTTGAAATCGTATAAAATCATAGCTCTAAAATGTTCCCGGCGCAGATCCATATTTCAGTGAGACACAATACTTTGAATTAACTCGCAAAAAATGTGGAGGGAAATTTTGAAATTGGAACTTACTTATTTTTACTTATAAATAATCATATTTTCGAAAAACATTATAATTGGCCAGTCTCCCATATATAAAAACTTTTTTTCGCAATACTTTCTGAGGGGCCTGGTAAGTGAATGGTTGTATTCATGTAAGAAATAAAGTTAACTTTAACCTCAAAAAAGGGGTTCCATAAAACGTATGCGTAATAAGGTTTTTTACTAGGTTATTATGAATATGGAAGGGTTATGTCGGACTCTTTCCGATTAACTCCAGCATGGTATTCCTCCGACTACCTTAGGCCGGAGACACGAATTTCAATTTGCATTCTTCTCGTTCCTGCGGCAGATGGTTTATTATGCTAATAATTACACAAAGGGCCCGCTTCCAGGTTAAGATTCGAGATTAATATTTAAATGTCAAACGCATTAAAACTTCATGAGAAAACGTAGTAATGACTGAAATAAAACAGATAAACGAGATGTCGTCTTGGCAAGTATTCCGCGAGATTTGCATCTGACATTGCAGCAACTGCAGCTATTGCAGCGATCACTCAACTACAATGCTGAGATGTTCTCGAATGACGCCACAGTCCCACCGTATCTGATGGACAGCCTCCAGCAATTAATCTTCGTGCAGATCGGCAATCAACAGAGTTATTATAAACTTGTATTATAAATTGTACAGCAGAGTAAAAGCTAGTTTTCGTGAAAATTTCTTTTAAATACGGTTGTGATTAGAAAATGTAAGCTTGGATATTTGTTTGATTTGGTCGGGAATCAATCGAATGACATGAAAAATTGCTGAGTTAGGTCTCTTCAGATTCTTTGAGAAAAGAGATTATGGGTCACTTACTTTATACAAACACCAACAGTGTAGGGTACAGTAGTTCTAAATCAAACCGAACGTTTTTGCCATTTCAATTTCGTTCCTACATTCAAGCCATTCAAGGCTTCGCGTATTATACTTCTATGTCTACCGCATGTATGTCTGGACGACATCCTGCAGCCATGCGCATAGTTTTTGTTAAAATTGGAGAACTCTCACGAACGTTGCGTGAGGGAGGCGCGTTTAGCGGTCCTTTTAGACCGTGGGCTAAGTTAGGAGATGTAGCAAGTTTAGCTCATATTGTAGATGTTCTAATATTGTTTATTATTTTAACTCAATAGGAGCTAACTTAGTTTATTCAACGGCTGGTGTACTAAACCAGAAGGACGCATGTTTGATTCATGCTTAACAAGTCAAACTTTTCATACAACAATATATTTTTCAATTTGTTGATTCTAGATGGGAAGAAGGGCAGAATAGCATCAAGTATTTTAAAAAGTACACACGGCTACACATCAAGCTATACAAAGCCAACATCAAGCTATACAAAGCCAGTGTAAGCTAACCTCGCATTGTATACTTTTCGGCTTTCCGTACTTGCTATATAGCAATAAGACCGCCAATGTACCCTTATTTTACATGTTAGTCCCAAATTTTTATAATGTTGATGGTGTACAATAAAGAATAAATAAATAAATGAAATAAATATTTTTGGACATTTTTTCACAGCACCATGTAGTCCCAAACTAAGCAGAGCTTTACTATGGGTACTAGACAATGGATATAATACTTATATACTTTTTTTTTTTGTAATTACTTATAAAACATAAGAAACACCCAGACCAACACAAACACTTATGTTCATCACTCAAATATTTGTGTCCTGTGGGAATCGAACCCACGACCTCGTGATCAGCAGTCCGACACTAGACTACAGACGTCGTCAAAATAGGTATTAGGAGTATCTCTGGTGGCTACCGTACGCTTTTTGCTTTACATTTGGACATAACTTATACAAAAAAAAAAAAAAAAAGAGCCTTCACGAGTGACGACATTTAATTGCTCGTCCGGCGCACCCTGGGCAGTCAGCCCCGCTACCAACCTGCTGACTGGCTAATCTTTTCCCCACGACATGAGCTATTATAATTATGTAGCTCATGTCGACACGAAGAAGAAGAAGATAACTTATACACATTTGATGAGAATGATGAGCCTAAAGAAAATCTACAAAAGCTAAGAACCGTTTCTCATCTCCAATCTATGCTACATCCTTCACAGATGTAATTGTCACAAACAGACACTAAATTTCATAATACGATACTCATTACAGCAGTCGATCAGTCACATGATACATTTGACAAGCTCGGATTAGATGGCGTACAATTGGCTACACGATGTTACAATAGTGTGAGTGATGGTTATGTCTTTGTGTGAGATTAGGCCGTGTGGGAATATGGTTACAACAATTCGGGGTGAGAAGCCATTATTCTTGCACTGATTCTATCAGCTACAGGTGTATGCTGCTATCTTTTATGATAGATCCCTTATTCGTCATGTTAAGAAACTTGCGAAAAGATGTAAGCTTCGGAACTATTCAGTAAGAATGCAGTTTAGTTTGAATATATATGCTGGTTGGGTTCTGAATAACTTTTTTGTTAAATCCGCGCAAAAGATATTCAGTTACCTACGTAGAAGGTAAATGACAGTTAGTTTCTACGTAACTTATAAAATAACTTTATAGTCTTCGTAAATTACTTATTTTACGCTTCAGAAGCTTATATTCCCGTAAATGTACGAATTTGTTCACAAAATTACTTTCATCCGTTAAATTCTCCGCAAACAAAACTACTTATCAAATAAGATTCGATTTCATTCGGCAACACGTGTAACTGTTGTGTCGGCGCGGGCGCAGCTTGCACTAACTGCGTTGTAATACTGTCAGCTCGGATAACTGTTCTCATTGAGACCGTCGTTGTAGTGACTGCGATGCTTAAGTCAGAGCTAAGCGATGGAATCATGTCCTGGAGCGTACCAAGAAGACTTTTTGTAAGCATGTTTTTAAGTCATATCAGCCCGTGTCAACCTTTGCGGAGCAAAGAAGATTCTTATATATAAGAATAATAATAATTTATTAGCAATACAAAAAAAAAAAATTGGATACATAGTCGTTCCTGAATAATGAAAAATAATATTAATAATGTATAATAATATATATTTATATTTAATTTTTTTCGAATAATTTGTAAAGACGCTTTTCATCTTAGTCTACCTGCGACCACGAAATGCTGCAAAGCTTTCGAAAAGTCAGTAATACCAATTAAAATATGTTAATTAATTAATTTAATTCTTATGTATTATAAGTATGTATTTACAAAAAAAAAGTATATAAGTATTATATCCATTGTCTAGTACCCATAGCACAAGCTCTGCTTAGTTTGGGACTAAATGGTGCTGTGTAAAAATGTCCCAAAAATATTTATTTATATTTATTTATTTATATTAAATAATATACGTGATTTATTCCGGTTAAACTTTGTTTTATTATAATGTGTAGTGATCGCGAAAACCTTAGAAATTATTATTAATAATATAGGTTGCTGTTTTTGGTGTCTCTAACTTCTCTAAAATGACTAAAATATGTTGATATTGTTTCCGACCTACCAAAACATGAATTACGTCGAAAGCACAGCAAAAGTATAACCAATACAGCATACAATTACGAAAAAGATGGTTGATGCAGATTTCTCCTTTAAAAACTAAAACGACTAATTTCACCAAAAAAAACAGCTTTGGTTAAAACAATCATCTGATTGGTTAAGATTACGCGTAGCTGCGCCTGCGCAGTGGTCCGTCGCCTCAGCAACGCTCGTAACTGACACAGTTGAAATGAACGATCAATGCCGTTATTGTTCGTATCACAGCCGCGATTAGCCGAGAATCGAGATGTACCGAGCATTCATGTTCACCGATTCGATTCGGTTATCGTTACTATTAAGTTGGATTACTCCGTTAGGGATCATAAGCGTGATGGTGAGGTGTTTTGTTGCTTTTGCTGGATCTGGTGGAAGTCATGTGCTTTGATGATCATTCATCATCATTTTCACCTCATCAGTTTCTCATCATCCTCATCAGCCTTTTCCTAACTGAGTGAGTGAGTGGGTTTTCCGGGAGTTTGGCTTTCGCTTTTGGTCCCAGGGACCTAATGTTGTCTAGATAATTATCTTTTCAATTAAGTCTTCATGTCTCAGTTTGGCGAACTGACTTGCGGTACCATTTAGGCAACAGCCTAGGTAGTATTGCAGTTGTTACGAGCAAAGGTAACTGCTTAACATCAGGTGGGCCTTTTTCGTTTTGCTATCCTATACTATAAAAAAAAAGTTACACTCTTTTCCCATAAGCCACTTTGCCTAAGAATTAAAAAATAATTTTATATTATTTTTTTATTCTTCAGGACAACAAACAATTGCGCAATAATGCATAATACAAACGAAAAGAATATCATATAAAACTTAGGTAATCACGCAACCAGCACTGTTATCCACAAAATAATACATACAATTTTACAAATACAGCAAGCTTAAGGTGAATGCTACGGCCTTCTTCCGAACATTTTCCCGCTAGATGGCGTTGAAGTCAACATTTTACCTTTTTTATTTTTTTTGTGCAGTATTGGTCTATTACTGAACCGTAGGACCATTGTTGGCGAGTAGAAAACATTGCATTCTATAGAATCATGGCATAATATTACCTAAAAATTCACGTAAATAAACATAAAGAACAATTCCAATATCTGTCACTTGGATTTATGAAATTCACGCACACATGGACGATAGGATTGTTATATACTAGAACGTCGGTAATGTACATAACCCATTTGACGTTTTGGTTGGAGCCATCGGAGCATCCACCTTAATGCACTTTCTGCAGAAATTGAATAATAAAATTATTTGTGTGAAACAGTTTAGGAAGTCGGTGCTATTTTTTTCTTAAATCAAACCAAATCAAAGGCACCTAATTCCTTAACTGTCTCACACAAATTATTTAACTATTTTTGATGTAAAATTCACCCTATATCTTCTCATGGGTGTCGTAAGAGGCGACTAAGGGATTCACCAGAGGATGGGCAGCAGCGTTCTCTGAGTATTTAACCAACCAACTGCGATCGCCAACCCGCTGCCAAGCGTGGCGATTATGGCATATGGCCCTTGCTTGTGGGAGGCCTATGTCCAGCAGTGGACTTATTTCGGATGAAATAATATTGTACGCACATTCTACAATATTCTTGAGTCCCACTCATGCTGTACATGTTTGTGGCTTAGTTTGTAGTTTCGTGATTTGTGGCTAAAATTCAAAATATCCAAAGGCGTCATACATAAGAAATAGGGTAATTTCTATCAGTCTGCAATAGATTTTGTGTAATGTGCAAAATAGAGCAATATTACATAATTGCATACCATCGTGTATCAGTTACAGTTCGACACATTTCCTCGCAAGAATGTGCGATGTGTTTTCAAAATAAAGCGAGTTTTGTGTACTAGATGTAAATTGTAGCCAAATGCTACAATGTTTTATGTAAAACTTGTAGACGTTGGTAAATAAGGAAATAGTGAAACATGAATGCCAACAGAACTATGGTTGGCGACCTAATTTTATTACCTAAGTATAACTTTACTCCAACTGCATTATTATATTAGTGCACGTGGTTTCAAAGGTTTTTTATTGGGTTAGAAATAGTATGGTGTTGGCTAGGAAGTATGGAATTATGTTTAGATTTTATGGGAAAATATGTAAGCCGTATGAAAGGTGCATTACTTCGCTTTAACCACTCAACTTTGTGAGGTGTAGAAAATGTCAGGCCGGCCATCCGGAGAGGCAGCTTCTCCGCCGTGTGCTTACTCTCGCCTTGGGTGTATGGGCCGCGAGAACTGCAATGCATGGCATTTGCGACCCATCCAGCGCGGCCCTCTTCAGGCCTTCCACTTTCTTCCTAAACTCTCCTTCGGCGATGCCCGGACACACTTGGGAAATCACCGTAGCTCGAAGGTCGTGCGATGTGGAGGATATACTCCCCAATCTATCGCCCGCTGACCTTTCTACTCATCATAGTACTCATCATATCAATTCAAAGTATTTCCGTTCTTCCAGTCCATCCAAAGGTTGTCTGGAAGAGATTGCCTCATGCGATAAGACCGGCCATTGTACATTTATGTTAATTTTTGCTGTATTTGTTTTTATTAATTGGTGTAGGTATTTACAATAAAGAGTAAATAAATAGCCACTTTTTTTTCGAATGGCTATCTTGCATGCAGCACCTAAGTACTAACCAGACTAGTGTGACTAGTCCCGTGAGGGTCTCCATCCAGGAGTTTGCAATACCGCATAATAGGCGTAGGGCGTACTGCAGGGAGGGGCTCGGACCTCGGCTTATTGGGGCATTGTAGCCCCGCCGCTACGTCCCCCTGGCAGCCTTTGCTGCATCGGGAAGTTTTTTTCTCGAAAGTGACGGACTTTCGGTGTGTATCGGGAAATAAAAAGCCTGGACTGACTGGACTTAGCTGTCTGCTGAATTTCTTACCTTATCATTCGATTTTCCTGTATCCACAGCCCACCTATACCTTCCCCCCTAGCCAAGTTGACAATTTAAAATCGACAACCCTTAGAAAACAATCAAAATGTATGGGAATGACATATCACAACGAAATGGTCGACTTGGCTAGTGGGACTTTGTCTTCTTCAGGTCATCAGTCTCTAAATTTCACTTATTGTAACTCGATTCGGTAAATACTTATGCAAATAAAGTGTAAATTATATTTTGCAATCAAAGTGTCCTCAAACAATAACCATTAAAATTACCTGAAGAAACATCCAAAATATATGATAATTTCATGCTCAACTTCATGGCAATGCGAACACTAATTACCTATTAATACAGATTTCACAACGTAATTATGAAAACTGTATCAGTGGAGTGACACACAAACGTGCCGATATGTTTGTCGATGAAGCACTTAACTTGTTGCTTACATCAGCTCGACAAGGAATGTGCGCACACGAACCGCTGATAAATATGCGTTTTACTGAGTTTTACTTAGATGTCATAGTTAGAATTTAATTCAATAGTGCACGAATGATTTAGATATAGAAATAAATAATAAAAACCGGTCAAGCCTGAATCACACCCGCGCACAGGGTTAGATATAGAAATAAATAATAAAAACCGGTCAAGCCTGAATCACACCCGCGCACAGGGTTAGATATAGAAATAAATAATAAAAACCGGTCAAGCCTGAATCACACCCGCGCACAGGGTTAGATATAGAAATAAATAATAAAAACCGGTCAAGCCTGAATCACACCCGCGCACAGGGTTAGATATAGAAATAAATAATAAAAACCGGTCAAGCCTGAATCACACCCGCGCACAGGGTTAGATATAGAAATAAATAATAAAAACCGGTCAAGCCTGAATCACACCCGCGCACAGGGTTAGATATAGAAATAAATAATAAAAACCGGTCGAGCCTGAATCACACCCGCGCACAGGGTTAGATATAGAAATAAATAATAAAAACCGGTCAAGCCTGAATCACACCCGCGCACAGGGTTAGATATAGAAATAAATAATAAAAACCGGTCAAGCCTGAATCACACCCGCGCACAGGGTTAGATATAGAAATAAATAATAAAAACCGGTCAAGCCTGAATCACACCCGCGCACAGGGTTAGATATAGAAATAAATAATAAAAACCGGTCAAGCCTGAATCACACCCGCGCACAGGGTTAGATATAGAAATAAATAATAAAAACCGGTCAAGCCTGAATCACACCCGCGCACAGGGTTAGATATAGAAATAAATAATAAAAACCGGTCAAGCCTGAATCACACCCGCGCACAGGGTTAGATATAGAAATAAATAATAAAAACCGGTCAAGCCTGAATCACACCCGCGCACAGGGTTAGATATAGAAATAAATAATAAAAACCGGTCGAGCCTGAATCACACCCGCGCACAGGGTTAGATATAGAAATAAATAATAAAAACCGGTCAAGCCTGAATCACACCCGCGCACAGGGTTAGATATAGAAATAAATAATAAAAACCGGTCAAGCCTGAATCACACCCGCGCACAGGGTTAGATATAGAAATAAATAATAAAAACCGGTCAAGCCTGAATCACACCCGCGCACAGGGTTAGATATAGAAATAAATAATAAAAACCGGTCAAGCCTGAATCACACCCGCGCACAGGGTTAGATATAGAAATAAATAATAAAAACCGGTCAAGCCTGAATCACACCCGCGCACAGGGTTAGATATAGAAATAAATAATAAAAACCGGTCAAGCCTGAATCACACCCGCGCACAGGGTTAGATATAGAAATAAATAATAAAAACCGGTCAAGCCTGAATCACACCCGCGCACAGGGTTAGATATAGAAATAAATAATAAAAACCGGTCAAGCCTGAATCACACCCGCGCACAGGGTTAGATATAGAAATAAATAATAAAAACCGGTCAAGCCTGAATCACACCCACGCACAGGGTTAGATATAGAAATAAATAATAAAAACCGGTCAAGCCTGAATCACACCCGCGCACAGGGTTAGATATAGAAATAAATAATAAAAACCGGTCAAGCCTGAATCACACCCGCGCACAGGGTTAGATATAGAAATAAATAATAAAAACCGGTCAAGCCTGAATCACACTCGCGCACAGGGTTAGATATAGAAATAAATAATAAAAACCGGTCAAGCCTGAATCACACCCGCGCACAGGGTTAGATATAGAAATAAATAATAAAAACCGGTCAAGCCTGAATCACACCCGCGCACAGGGTTAGATATAGAAATAAATAATAAAAACCGGTCAAGCCTGAATCACACCCGCGCACAGGGTTAGATATAGAAATAAATAATAAAAACCGGTCAAGCCTGAATCACACCTGCGCACAGGGTTAGATATAGAAATAAATAATAAAAACCGGTCAAGCCTGAATCACACCCGCGCACAGGGTTAGATATAGAAATAAATAATAAAAACCGGTCAAGCCTGAATCACACCCGCGCACAGGGTTAGATATAGAAATAAATAATAAAAACCGGTCAAGCCTGAATCACACCCGCGCACAGGGTTAGATATAGAAATAAATAATAAAAACCGGTCAAGCCTGAATCACACCCGCGCACAGGGTTAGATATAGAAATAAATAATAAAAACCGGTCAAGCCTGAATCACACCCGCGCACAGGGTTAGATATAGAAATAAATAATAAAAACCGGTCAAGCCTGAATCACACCCGCGCACAGGGTTAGATATAGAAATAAATAATAAAAACCGGTCAAGCCTGAATCACACCCGCGCACAGGGTTAGATATAGAAATAAATAATAAAAACCGGTCAAGCCTGAATCACACCCGCGCACAGGGTTAGATATAGAAATAAATAATAAAAACCGGTCAAGCCTGAATCACACCCGCGCACAGGGTTAGATATAGAAATAAATAATAAAAACCGGTCAAGCCTGAATCACACTCGCGCACAGGGTTAGATATAGAAATAAATAATAAAAACCGGTCAAGCCTGAATCACACCCGCGCACAGGGTTAGATATAGAAATAAATAATAAAAACCGGTCAAGCCTGAATCACACCCGCGCATAGGGTTAGATATAGAAATAAATAATAAAAACCGGTCAAGCCTGAATCACACCCGCGCACAGGGTTAGATATAGAAATAAATAATAAAAACCGGTCAAGCCTGAATCACACCCGCGCACAGGGTTAGATATAGAAATAAATAATAAAAACCGGTCAAGCCTGAATCACACCCGCGCACAGGGTTAGATATAGAAATAAATAATAAAAACCGGTCAAGCCTGAATCACACCCGCGCACAGGGTTACATATAGAAATAAATAATAAAAACCGGTCAAGCCTGAATCACACCCGCGCACAGGGTTAGATATAGAAATAAATAATAAAAACCGGTCAAGCCTGAATCACACCCGCGCACAGGGTTAGATATAGAAATAAATAATAAAAACCGGTCAAGCCTGAATCACACCCGCGCACAGGGTTAGATATAGAAATAAATAATAAAAACCGGTCAAGCCTGAATCACACCCGCGCACAGGGTTACATATAGAAATAAATAATAAAAACCGGTCAAGCCTGAATCACACCCGCGCACAGGGTTACATATTACCGGGTGGTCACTTTGTTTGCCTTATTTTTATTACTTATTTGTTGTTTAACTATAGAGTATGTACTACAATCAGACTAAGTTTCGTGCTTTTATGTTTTACCGTTTTAAGATAGAACAACATAACATAACACAACATCACGCCTGTATTTCCCCGAAGGGGTAGGCAGAGGTGTATAGTACACCCACATTTCGCCAGTTATGTTGTAAGTCCCATGTAATAGGGGGCGAGCCTATTGCCATTAACCGGGCACAAATCCATACTCCGGGCTGCTACTGAGAATTTCCTAATGAAAAAACCCAATAACACTTTGCCCGACCCGGGAATCGAACCCAGGACCTCACGCTCAGCAGTCGCGCTTGCAACCACTAGACCAAAGATAAGATAGAGTGGGAAGAAAAATCATATCTCTTGTATTTTCTTTTGAATTTTGATTTATTATTATTTTTACTATTTGCCAGGAGACCATAGTAACACATGTTCATTAATAGTAACACATGTTCGTTAAAAAACACAACTACCAATTACGGTTACAAAGATACAGCTCTGTGACAGACATCTCTCTCTCTCGGGTCTCGTTGGTACGGAACCCTAAAAATCTGACTGAATTTGACTATAAGGGATTAAGGAACAGAAGTAGCAACCCTTATGATTAAACTGTAAGCACCTGCTGCTTTTACATAAATGTGTGGAGTTCAGCTGCACCCATCCATGACCCAATGAGCAGAAGGATGTAGCTGGAAAAATAAAAGAAGCAGAAGAAATGAAATATCATTAGACTTTATTATTTGTTTCTTGCATTATTATGATAGGTAACAGTATATTTAGCTTCGATTCCAAAACAATATGTAAATCGAAGCAGCAACCAAAACTATTAGCGTCACCGAACATCAAGTGCCATATTTGACACGAGCCTGATCGCGGCGCCACCATTTTGATGACGTAACCGCGATCCAGTCTACTACCTTATAAGTACGATCTATAAACCTAGGTTTTGTAATAAATTCGTGAGAAACACATTCAGTAAAGATATCGTGATGTGCTTGTGTCTTAAGTCGAGCAAATTGTCTACTGTGTGTATGATATAAAATGCTTAATCATGTAGACTGTGTGTGTGTGTGTGTGTAGATTCGTCCGTGAGGTGCCGGACGCAAAGAATTTCACTACCCTATATCTTCTCATGGGTGTCGTAAAAGGCGACTAAGGGATTCACCAGAGGATGGGCAGCAGCGTCCTCTGAGTATTTAACCAACCAACTGCGATCGCCAACCCGTCTGCCAAGCGTGGCGATTATGGCATATCCCCCCTTTTGGAGGAGGCCCATGTCCAGTAGTGGACGTTTTTCGGCTGAAATGATATGATGATGATGAATCATGTAGACTTGTACTTACCTGAACATGGTCTAGGTTATCTGTGCTTGTTGTATGGTGTATTTTGATGATTGTGACAGGTAGCACTATTTGGTTGCCTTTCCATGAGAACTATGTAAGTAAACTAAGTGAACGGTAATATAATCCACCAATAGGATCGTTTAATTTTCATCGCTTAGCTCTGTTGGAAAGGAGTTAGCTCAAGTTAGCTCTGTTGGAAAGGAATTTAGTGATGCGAAATATTTTAAATACTCACTGAAGCGAGGATTTCCAGCTAGGGATGCGAGGTAAGGTTGCGAGCTAGGTGTGTGCGGGTTAGGGATACGAGCTAGGGATGCAAGCTGGGGATGCAAGCTAGGGATGCAAGCTAAGGATGCGAGTTAGTGATACGAGCTGGGCTTGAGAGTGAAGGATGCGAATGGTACTCTATGCTCCTCGCCGCACTCCGCTTCCCGACCCCACTGTATTGCTAAGCTCGCATCGCGTATTTTCCTCGCATAGTTAGGTACCTCGCGCAAAGTGCATTTTCCTCCTGCATTTTACCCGCTCCGCTACACCACTTGGCTTTAGTGGAAATAGACGCATAGTTTTGTAGTTTAGCCTTGCCGTCGCTCACCGCACAGCTCTGAGGTGGAAAGGCACCCTTATTGTTATAGAAGTTTGTTGTAGCTTTCGATCTATACGTCTGTATAGATCGAAAGCTACAACAAAAAAAAAGAAAAAAAAAAAAACTTACTTGCAAAAGTCTTTTTGCAAGTTTGTAGTGGGACATCTAATAGGGTAACTGGGTCTCTTTCATACAGAAAATAAGGCAAGCTAAAGCCTGATATGATGAATCTGTTTTATATTGGTCTCGTTTGAGAAGAAAAGTTTCAATACATCCGTTCTCATATATTAAATAATATTTCTTATGTATTATAAGTATGTATTTACAAAAAAAAAAGTATATAAGTATTATATCCATTGTCTAGTACCCATACCACAAGCTCTGCTTAGTTTGGGACTAGATGGTGATGTGTAAAAATGTCCTAAAAATATTTATTATTTATTATTATTATTATTCCGTTTATTCATTTTATATACACATTTCAATACATTTTTAAATATTTTTTAAAACAAAAAGATATAAAAACATTAAAAAATATATAAAAACAGTAGCCCACCGGTATCAGGAACAGGGTCCAAGCTACCGGTGGTCAGGGCCTCAGAGAGAGGAACCTCCTCACGATACGCGCCGTGTCCAGAAGTACCGCTTTCTGCATCAAGCCCTTGATCCAGCCGCCTAACGAGAGCCTCTGCAGGTGTTGGTCGAGGCTCTTTGCGATGATGCCATTGGCTGTAACGACAATCGGCACAATGACTGCTGAGTCAACATCCCACATGTCGACAACCTCGTGTGCCAAGTCAAGATATCTGATTTCTTTATCTTTTTCGGCCTTCACGAGATTCTCGTCATGCGGGACGATAACATCAACAATCATTGTGCGGCGCTCTGATCGATCTATCACCACTATATCAGGTTTATTATGAGCAATAGTCCTGTCAGTGATGATAGATCGATCCCAGTACAATGTAACATGGTCGTTCTCGAGAACTGGGTCGGGCACATACCTGTAGTATGGTACTTCTGCATCTACAAGGTTGTATTTCAAGGCAAGTTGCTGGTGGATAATCCTGGCCACCAGGTTGTGTCTGTGCAAATACTCGCTGTTAGCAAGACGAGAACAACCAGAAATAATATGTCGGATGGATTCCCCGGGACAGTGGCATGCCCGACATATGTCAACTGTGCCGTCCTTTACAATATATTTCCGGTAGTTATTCGTCATGATAACTTCGTCCATAATCGCACAAACAAAGCCTTCGGTTTCTCCGAAGAGGTCACCGAAACGCAGCCAGGATACGGACGCTTTAAAATCTACATCGGGCCCATGAAGAACCCGGTAGAAGCGCCCGTGAAGCTCCTTGCTCTGCCATACCTCCTTGCGGTCATTGGTCTCCAGTACCACAGGTTTGCGCCAGTTCTCCTTAGCCAAGGAGAGCGGGGTGAGTCCTTTGTCCACTGCGACCACATCTCGATGCATTCCCACGTCCACGTGAAGGAAATATTCCCTCAGACTGCACATCTCACGGTTATGAAGGGTCTTGGCATTTAACAAGCCACGACCTCCACACTTCCGCGGGATGTACAGCCTCATCACCGATGAACGTGGGTGATGCATACGATATGCCGTCAAAAGCGTACGGACTTTCCTATCCAGGACGTCAAGTTCCGTATGAGTCCACCTGAGTATGCCGAAGGAATACATCAAGACCGGCATGACCCAACCGTTAAAGGCGCGCACCTTGTTTCCGCCTGAAAGAAGACTTTTAAGGACTTTTTTCAGGCGGCCAAAGAAGCGCTCCTGCAGCGATTGTCTCATGTCGGCCTCGCTAATACCTAACGCCTCCGACATACCCAGGTATTTGTAGGTCTCAGTTGGGGAGAGGGATCTAAGTTGTATGGAATCCGAGAGTTGAATACCCGCGGATTCCACTATCCCCCCACGCTTCACATGCATGACCGCACATTTGTCCACACCGAATTCCATCCTGATTGAATTACTAAAGTTTTCAGTTACCTTTAGTAACTCCATCAGTCGCAAATCGGTGGGGGCAAATAGTTTTAGATCATCCATGTAGAGGAGGTGGGATATTACTTGGCCACCTCTCCTCAACCGGTAGCCTAGCCCTGATTCGTCCAACAATGTACTTAGGGGATTCAGGGCTAAACAAAACCACAGGGGACTCAGGCTATCGCCCTGGAATATTCCCCGCTCGATCCTTATCGGTTCATCACTCCCCCGAATCTGTCGACATCCTGGATAGCTAAGAACAGTCCTCCATTGCCCCATACATGACAACAGGAAGGCGCGTAGAGTTGAATTTACTTTATACAACTCTAGCACCCTCATGAGCCATGTATGTGGAACGGAATCGTAGGCCTTCTTGTAATCTATCCAACATGTCGACAGATCCCTTCGGGATCAACGAACCTGTTGGCTAATGACCATGTCGATGAGAAGTAGCTCTTTAGTACCACGAGACCCATTCTTACATCCATTTTGAGTAGCAGACATAATGGAATTACTTTCAATATGATGGCTAAGTTTTGCCCTCAAAATGGACGTAAGAAGTTTATAGACCGTCGGCAATCACGTGATCGGTCTATAATTTTTGGGTTCCGTAGTACTACCCGATTTATAGAGCAGGTGGGTTACTCCTGTTGTTAAGAATTCTGGTAACGACCCAGACTCTAAAGATGACTGGAATTGTGAGGCCAAGCAGGCATGCGAGCTGCGTAGCCATTTCAACCAGAAGTTGTGCAGTCCGTCTGGGCCCGGGGATTTCCAATTGGACATTGGACGGACTGCATTGGCTACGTCTTGGGAGCTGATGACAATCTCCCCCATTTCATTGATTGGCTCACATGCCTGCTGGACCCCCTGCATCCAATCACCCTCGGTATGAGCAACAGGCACCGACCAGATGTTGCGCCAGAATGCATTCATGGCATCATTATCCGGTAGGTGCACGTCACCCACACCTTGGTCAGGTCGCTCCCAGGTTCTATAAACCCACCTTTGGTCGCTTTGGAACATGCAGTTCTGAGTATAGCGATCCACACGCCGCCTGTATCTACGTATACGGTTCGCCCATGCACAGACTTTCTGCTTCAGGAAGTCGATGCGCTCTGTGACACGAGATAAGTATTCTCCAGGACTGACATCAGTCTCAGAGAACGCTCGCCTCACAAAGCGCATCACTCTTGGTCGTTTATTGCCCTCCCTGAAGCAGGTGAGCTTACCAATGAGCACCCTGGCCTCGTTTATACGCTGCTCAATCCTGCACTGCCAAGCTGGCACGGCAGATATTGGTCGCGTAGCTCTGTCAGTATTTGGAAATTTGACATGAGCTACACGACATGCCGCGGCAGCCGCACAGTACAGGATTGAGTGCGTATCGTAGAGATCTTCGCTGCTTTCAAATAAATCTGATAATTGCGAGTCCAGGGCACACACCAGCGCTCTATTACGGTTGTGCATAGGCAAACGCGGCAACCGCGGCCTATGTTCAGGTGGTGTGGATCGATAATCCCGTAGTGCATCCTCCAAAGCACTTCTCAGTATGTCATTATACTGGGTACCTGCAGCTATAGCCGTGTCCTCCTCTTCTTCGCCAACTTGACTGGGCCCCGACGTTACCAAAGGGGTTACTCGTGGTCGCGTCGAGGGCTGTGGCAAAGGATGGTCGACACGGCTACTCTGCATTTCAGAGCGTAGCCTATCAAGCGCTGCGCCATCCAACCTGTGATCCCGTTGAATGACACGCACCTGATCCGACAGTCGTTGCGTCGAGACATTGACGGCAGGTTCAAGGGCCTGAAACAGAGCGAGCATCCGGCCACGGTACGCGGTCAGGTTAGTTCCTCCCTCTGTAGCCCCAAAGTATGCGCGCATGACGTTTTCGTTAATCGATTGCGTCCATCGCATGCGCGACACACTACCACCGGGAGCGGGGGCCCTGACAGAGGCCGGTGGGCCTCGGGGTCCCAGGCAGTCCGGTGGTCGGCGACCTCCCCGCCGGCGTGCTGGTGATGGTGACGACGGCGGAGAGAAATACTCGTCGCTCGAGCTCGACGCTACTGCGGCGGCCGGTGTCACAGCACTCACGGTGGGTATGCTGGATCCCGGCAGCTGCGAGGCGGAGCTGAGCGACGAGGCCGAAGGTGGTGGACGTGTGCACTGTACTCTGGCTTTACTCCTTGTTATCATATATTATCATTGTTTTATTTATTCTTGATTATCTGACATCTTTATGTCAGCTGTCATTACTTGGTTTTTATAACATCGTTGTGCTATAAATTAGTTTTCTTTGAGGTTTTATCATTTTCTTCATCTTTAATCGTTTTCATTGTACTTTTATTGCCTTGCTTTAAATTGTGAAAACCTATTAAATTAATTTAATTGAAAATCAAGAACGAAAAACGCTGACACTTAGTGGTGTTGCCAGTTATTATTATTATTATTCCATTTATTAATTAAAGTACACATTTTTTTACATTTTTAAACATTTTTACAAAAAAAGAAATAAAAGCATTTAAAAATATATAAAAACAGTAGCCCACCGGCATCAGGAACAGGGTCCAAGCTACCGGTGGTCAGGGCCTCAGAGAGAGGAACTTCCTAACAATACGTGCCGTGTCCAGAAGTACCGCCTTCTGTATCAAGCCCTTGACCCAGCTGCATAATGAGAGCCTCTGCAGGTGTTGGTCGAGACTCTTTGCGATTATCCCATTGGCCGTAACGACAATCGGCACGATGACTGCTGAGTCAACATCCCACATGTCGACAACCTCGTGTGCCAAGTCAAGATATTTTATTTCTTTATCTTTTTCGGCCTTCACGAGATTCCCGTCATGCGGGACGATGACATCAACAATCATCGTGCGGCGTTCCAATCGATCTATCATCACTATATCAGGCTTATTGTGTACAATAGTCCTATCAGTGATGATAGACCGATCCCAGTATAACGTGACATGACCATTTTCGAGAACTGGGTCGGGCACATACCTGTAGTATGGTACTTCAGTATCCACAAGGCTGTATTTCAAGGCAAGTTGCTGGTGGATAATCCTGGCTACCAGGTTGTGTCTGTGCAAATACTCGCCGTTAGCAAGACGAGAACAACCAGAAATAATATGTCGGATGGATTCCCCGGGACAGTGGCATGCCCGACATATGTCAACTGTGCCGTCCTTTACAATATATTTCCGGTAGTTGTTCGTCATGATAACTTCGTCCATAATCGCACAGACAAAGCCTTCGGTCTCCCCGAAGAGGTCACCGAAATGCAGCCAGGATACGGACGCTTTAAAATCTACATCGGGGCCATGAAGCGCCCGGTAGAAGCGTCCGTGAAGCTCCTTACCCTGCCATACCTCCTTGCGGTCATTGGTATCCAGTACCACAGGTTTGCGCCAGTTCTCTTTAGCCAAAGAGAGCGGGGTGAGTCCCTTGTCCACTGCAACAACATCTCGGTGCATACCCACGTCCAAGTGAAGGAAATATTCCCTTAGACTGCACACCTCACGGTTGTGGAGGGTCTTTGCATTTAAAAAGCCACGACCCCCACACTTCCGCGGGATGTACAGCCTCATCACCGATGACCGTGGGTGATGCATACGATATGCCGTCAGTAGTGTGCGGACTTTCCGATCCAGGGCGTCAAGACCCGTCTGAGTCCACTTGAGTATACCGAAGGAGTACATCAAGACCGGCATGACCCAACCGTTAAAGGCGCGCACCTTGTTTCCGCCTGATAAAAGACTATTGAAAACCTTTTTCAGGCGGCCAAAGAAGCGCTCCTGCAACGATTGCATCATATCGGCCTGGTTGATGCCTAACGCCTCCGCCATACCCAAGTATTTGTAGGTGTCGGTTGGGGAGAGGGACCCAAGATGTGTAGAATCCGAGAGTTGAACACCCTCGGATTCCACAATCTCACCATGCTTTACATGCATGACTGCACATTTGTCCACACCGAATTCCATCCTAATAGAATTACTAAAGTTTTCAGTTACCCTTAGTAGCTCCATCAGTTGCAAGTCGGTGGGGGCAAACAATTTAAGGTCATCCATATAGAGCAGGTGAGATATTACTTGACCTCCTCTTCTCAACCGGTAGCCAAGCCCCGACTCCTCCAGCAAAGTACTAAGAGGATTCAGGGCCAAGCAAAACCACAAGGGACTCAGACTGTCACCCTGGAATATTCCCCGCTCGATCTTTATTGGTTCTCCGTTACCTTGAGGCTGCCGACACGCTGGATAGCGAAGGACTGTTCTCCATTGCCCCATACACGACCTCAGGAAGGCGCGTAGAGTTGTATTAACTTTGTACAACTCCAGCACCCTCATGAGCCATGTATGTGGCACTGAGTCGTAGGCCTTCTTGTAATCTATCCAACATGTCGACAGATCCCTTCGGGATCGACGAACCTGTTGGCTAATGGCCATGTCAATGAGAAGTAGCTCTTTGGTACCACGAGACCCGTTCTTACATCCATTTTGAGTAGCAGACATGATGGAATTACTATCAATGTGATGACTAAGTTTTTCCCTCAAAATGGACGTAAGAAGTTTATAGACCGTTGGCAAACACGTGATCGGTCTATAATTTTTGGGTTCCGTGGTACTACCCGATTTATAGAGCAGGTGGGTTACTCCTGTAGTTAAGAATTGTGGTAACGACCCAGACTCTAAAGATGACTGGAATTGTGAGGCCAAGCAGGCATGTGAGCTGCGCAACCATTTCAACCAGAAGTTGTGCAGTCCGTCCGGGCCCGGGGATTTCCAATTGGGCATTGGTCGGACTGCACTGGCTACGTCTTGGGGAGTGATGACAATCTCCTCCATATCACTTATTGGCTCACATGCCTGCTGGATCTCCTGCATCCAGCCACCCTCGGTATGAGCAACAGGCACCGACCAGATATTGCGCCAGAATGCACTCATGGCATCATTATCCGGTAGATGCACGTCACCCACACCTTGGTCAGGTCGTTCCCAGGTTCTATAAACCCACCTTTGGTCGCTTTGGAACATGCAGTTCTGAGTATAACGATCCACACGTCGTCTGTATCTACGGATACGACTAGCCCATGCACAAACTTTCTGCTTCAGGAAGTCAATGCGCTCTGTGACACGAGATAAGTATTCTCCAGGACTGACATCAGTCCCAGAGAACGCTCGTCTCACAAAGCGCATAACTCTTGGTCGTCTATTGCCCTCCCTGAAGCAGATGAGCTTACCGATAAGCACCCTGGCTTCGCTAATACGCTGCTCAATCCTGCACTGCCAAGCTGGTACAGCTGATTTAGGTCGTGTAGCTCTGTCAGTATTTGGGAATTTGACATGAGCTACACGACATGCCGCGGCAGCCGCACAGTACAGAATTGAGTGCGTATCTTGAAGATCTTCACTATTTTCAAATAAATTTGATAATTGCGAATCCAGGGCACATACCAGCGCTCTATTACGGTTGTGCATAGGCAACCGCGGCAACCGTGGCCTATCGGTAGGTGGTATCGATCGATATTCCCGAAGTGCATCCTCCAAAGCACTTCTCAATATTTCATTATACTGGGTGTCTGCAGATATAGCTGTGTCCCCCTCCTCTTCGTCAACTTGATTAGACCCCAACGCATTTATAGGGGTTACACGTGGCCGCGTCGATGGCTGCGGCGTGGGAGGGATGTCATGGCTACTCTGCATTTCAGAGCGTAGCCGATCAAGTGCAGTGTCATCCAACCTATGATCCCGTTGAATGACACGCACCTGATCCGACAATCGTTGCGCCGAGACATTAACAGCTGGTTCAAGAGCCTGAAATAAAGCGAGCATTCGGCCACGGTACGCGGTCAGATTAGTTCCTCCCTCTGTAGCCCCAAAGTATGCGCGCATGACGTTTTCGTTCATTGCATACGTCCATCGCATGCGCTGCACACTTCCACCGGGAGCGGGGACCCCGTCAGAGGCTGGTGGGCCTCGAGGTCCTAGGCTGGCCGGCGGTCGGCGCCCTCCTCGCCGTCGTGCAGGTGTTGGTGACGACGGTGGGGAGAAATACTCGTCGCTCGAGCTCGACGCAACTGCAGCGGCCAGCGTCACAGCACTCACTGTGGGGCTGGATTCCGGCGGCTGCGGGGCGGAGCTGAGCGACGAGGCCGAGGGTGGTGGACGTGTGGATAGTATTCTGGCCTTACTTCTCGTAATCATGTTCCATTCGTTGCTTATTTTCTTAGTATGAGGCTCTTGATTTGTATGTCAGCTGTCATGTTTCTAGTCGATGAATTTTTCGTTATAATTTTATTGTTTTTAATGAGGTTTTTATATTTTCTTCAATCGATCTAGTCACCATTGTTGTTTATTTTATAACGTGGATGTAGTAATATATAAAATTGTTGGAAAAACGATTTATTTGAGATCAAGAGAAAATCTGTGTTGACACTTTCGAGTTAGTTATTATTATTATCCCATTTATTCATTTTTATACACTTATTTATTACATTTTTAAATATTTTATAAAAATAAAAAAAACACAAAACATTTAAAAATATAAAAAATAGTAGCCCATCGGCATCGGGAACAAGGTCCAAGCTACCGGCGGTCAGGGCCTCAGAGAGAGGAACTTCCTCACGATACGCGCCGTGTCAAGAAGTACCGCTTTCTGCATCAAGCCCTTGGTCCAACCGCCTAACGAGAGCCTCTGAAGGTGTTGGTCGAGGCTCTTAGCTATTAAGCCATTGACCGAAATGACTATCGGCACAATGACTGCCGAGTCAACATACCACATGTCGACAACCTCGTGTGCCAAGTCAAGATATTTTATTTCTTTATCTTTTTCGGCCTTCACGAGATTCCCGTCATGCGGGACGATGACATCAACAATCATCGTGCGGCGCTCTGATCGATCTATCACCACTATATCAGGCTTGTTGTGAACAATAGTCCTATCAGTGATGATAGACCGATCCCAGTACAATGTCACATGACCATTCTCAAGAACTGGGTCGGGCACATACTTGTAGTATGGTACTTCTGTTTCCACAAGGTTGTACTTCAGGGCAAGTTGCTGGTGAATAATCCTGGCCACTAGGTTGTGCCTATGCAAATATTCGCCGTTAGCAAGACGAGAACAACCAGAAATAATATGACGGATGGATTCCCCGGGACAGTGGCATGCCCGACATATGTCAACTGTGCCGTCCTTAACAATATATTTCCGGTAATTGTTCGTCATGACAACTTCGTCCATTATCGCACAGACAAAACCTTCGGTCTCTCCGAAGAGATCACCGAAACGTAACCAGGACACGGACGCTAGAAAGTCTACATCGGGCCCATGAAGAGCCCGGTAGAAGCGTCCGTGAAGCTCCTTGCTCTGCCATACCTCCTTGCGGCCATTGGTATCCAGTACCACAGGTTTGCGCCAGTTCTCCTTAGCCAAAGAGAGCGGGGTGAGTCCTTTGTCCACTGCGACTACATCTCGGTGCATCCCCCCGTCGGCTTGGGCGAAATATTCCCTAAGGCTGCACACCTCACGGTTGTGAAGGGTCTTGGCATTAAGAAAGCCTCGGCCCCCACACTTCCGCGGGATGTACAGCCTCATTACCGAAGAGCGTGGGTGATGCATTCGATAAGCAGTCAGCAGTGTACGAACCCTTCTATCTAGGGCGTCAAGTTCTGTCTGAGTCCATTTAAGTATGCCGAAGGAGTACATCAAGACCGGCATGACCCAACCGTTGAAGGCGCGCACCTTATTTCCGCCCGACAAAAGACTTTTCAGTACTTTTGTTAGACGGCCATAAAAGCGCTCCCCCAACGTTTGCTTCATGTCAGCCTCATTGATGCCTAACGCCTCCGCCATACCTAAATATTTGTAGGTTTCGGTTGAGGAAAGGGATCTGAGATTTATGGAATCCGAGAGTTGGGTTCCCACGGATTCCATAATCCTCCCCCGATTTACATGCATGACTGCACATTTGTCCACACCAAATTCCATCCTAATGGAATTACTGAAAGTTTCAGTTACTTTCAGTAACTCCAAGAGATGAGAATTGCTGGGGGCAAACAGTTTCAAGTCATCCATGTAAAGAAGGTGGGATATCATTTGACCGCCTCTTCTCAACCTATAGCCCAGCCCCGAGCCCTCTAACAATGTGCTCAAAGGGTTCAAGGCTAAGCAAAACCAAAGTGGGCTCAGACTATCGCCCTGGAATATACCGCGCTCGATCTTGATCGGTTCTCCACTCCCCCGGCTCTGTCCGCATCCTGGATAGTGAAGGACCGTCCTCCATTGCCCCATACACGACATCAGGAAGGTGCGCAGAGTTGTATTGACTTTATACAATTCTAGCACCCTCATGAGCCATGTATGTGGCACCGAGTCATACGCCTTCTTATAGTCTATCCAGCATGTCGACAGATCCTTTCGGGAGCGGCGAACCTGCTGGCTTATGGTCATGTCAACGAGGAGCAGCTCCTTAGTAGCACGGGACCCATTTCTACATCCATTCTGAGAAGCAGACATTATCGAATTGTTGTCTACGTGTTGGTTAATTTTTGTTCTCAGAATGGATGTAAAAAGTTTATATACCGTCGGCAAACAAGTTATTGGACGGTAATTTTTGGGCTCCGTGGTACTACCAGATTTATGGAGCAGGCGGGTAACTCCTGATGTAAGAAACCGGGATAACGACCCAGATTCCAAGGCCGACTGAAATTGAGACGCTAAACGAGCGTGTGAACTACGCAGCCACTTAAGCCAAAAATTGTGCAGTCCATCTGGCCCCGGAGATTTCCAATTGGGCAGCAGATGGACTGCATTGGCTACATCTTGGGGGCTGATAGAAACTGCCCCCATTTCCGGTATAGGTTCACACGCCCGCTCAATATCCCGCATCCAGTCGCCTTCGGTGTGGCTGATGGGCACCGACCAGATGCTACGCCAAAATGCATTCATGGCATCATAGTCCGGTAGTTGCCCATCACTCACACCCTGGTCGGGTCGATCCCAGGTTCTGTATACCCGCCTTTCGTCACTCTGAAACGTGCGATTCAAGGTATATCGCTCCACACGCCGCTTATATCTCTTGATTCGATTTGCCCATGCATAAACTTTCTGCTTCAGGAAGTCTATGCGCTCTGTGACACGAGCCATATAATCTCGAGGACTAATATCAGTCCCCGAGAAAGCCCGCCTCACAAAGCGCATCACTCTAGGGCGCGTATTGCCCTCCCTGAAGCAGATTAATTTGCCAATGAGTACTCTGGCCTCGCTGATACGACGTTCAATCCTGCACTGCCAAGCTGGTACAGCAGATTTTGGTCGTATAGCTCTGTCATCATTTTCAAACATAACATGAGCTATACGACATACTGCAACAGCTGCGCAGTACAGGATCGAGTGTGTATCGCTAAGATCTTCGCTGCCATCAAAGTAGTTTGACAGCACTGAGTCCAGAGCACACACCAGCGCCTTATTCTTTTTATGCATGGGCAAACGAGGCAAGCGTGGTCTTGATTCTGGTGGAATTGACCGATAATCCTGAATCGCACCCTCCAGAGCGCTCCTCAGTTGCTCACTGCACTGGATACTTACGGGACTAACCTCATCGCCTCCTTCCCCATCAGTTTGAATAGGCCGCGGTGGTACAGGATGTATTTGCAGCGGCACCGCGGGCTGCAACGGGGGGGTGACGACATGGTTGCCCCGCACTTCAGAGCGAAGCCGCGCAAGTGCGGCGTCGTCCAACCTATGGTTTCGTTGGATGACTCGCACCTGATCCGACAGTCGCTGGGCCGAAACGTTGACGGCTGGCTCAAGCACCTGAAACAGAGAGAGCATCCTAACACGGTACGCCGTGAGGTTAGCTCCCCCCTCCGTAGCCCCATAATATGCGCGCATGACATTCTCATTTATGGACTGAGTCCACCTCATGCGCGACACATTTCCACCGGCAGCGAGGACCCTGTTCGGGGCCGGTTGGCCTCTAGGTCCCAGGCAGACTGGCGGCCGGGCTCCTCTCCGACGACGTGCAGATGGTGGCGACGATGGTGGAGAGTAATACTCGTCGCTTGAGCTCGACGCGACCGCAGCGGCCGGCGTCACTGGACTCACGAGTGAGGCAGGATCCGGCGGCTGCGGGGCGGAGCTAGGCGACGAGTCCGGAGATCTTGGGCGTGTCCTTGTTGTAAGTGCCCTGGTGCGGGCTCGGGTCAGCATAGTGTCGTTTGTATTTTCATAACTTAGTTTTTCATTTTCTTGTGGTTTTTATTACTTTTATTGTTATGACAGATGTCATCTTCGGCTTTCGTTTTTCTTTGAGTAAATCTGCATTTTTTCATAATTTACAATAGTTTTTGGTTTAGAATAGGTTGATATAATTTAAAAATAATCTTTTTCCACTGTTGTGATTGATTTTTATCTATTTATATTGAAAAAATGAAAATATTTCTTCGAGACAGCTAGTTTCCCAAGCAGTGTTGCCAGGTTATTATTATTATTATTATTAAATGCAACTCGCGTGCATTTCGTCAAATTCTAAACTCTCGCGCGATACACGAATTTTGGCTTTGCAGTATCATCTCCGATTTCTAACGTACATACTTGCACGCTTATTTATGAGCGTGGAAGTAGCACAATGTTGACGAGCCGACTGAAAACGCTGCAACTGAACTGACAAATTAACATAAGATATGTTAAAACAGTAATTGTTACACTATATTTTAAGTAAGTTTAGGAGTATTAGAGTTCCTTGTGAAGTAGCTCGTCCGGGGAAGTACTACCAATTTCTGCCGCCAAACAGTGATGCTTGCATTGCTGTGTTCCGATGCGAAGGAGGTGCCGGTGAAATTACAATCACATGAGACTTTCCATCTTCATGTCTCAGTTTGGCGAACCGACTTGCGGTACCATTTAGACAACTGGGCTGTATTGCAGTTGTTATGGACAAAGGTAATAACCCCTTAACATCAGTTAGGCCTAAAGCTCGTTCCACCATCCTATCTTCGTGAGGCCCAACGACCTACTTTAAGTACATACAATACAATACAATAAGTACAAATCCTCTTTATTGCACAACAAGATTATATTTATTTACATACGGTCAGAAGTCGTTCAGACTCCAGCAAGCTTTTTAAAACATCAAATATCGGCCCAACGACCTAAAAAGAGAATTCTTTGTTTGGCTTAATTTGCATTTGATGTCCCTGTTTTAGGTTGTTGGGCCGATTTAGGTAAATTTTTATTAATTGACGTCTGAGCCGCAACGACTTGCACCTATTTTTTGTACATTGGTTCGTAGTTCGTTTTTCGCAGTAAAAAAATACTCCCGGTTTAGAACACAACAACGTCACTGACAATATTTATCGTTTTATTGTAACAATAATTACATCCTTACTATGTTACTACTATGTTGCATGCAAATCGTGCGACTTTTTCTACAAAAACGGTGAGTTCACGTTAGTCGATTATGAAGTAATAGCGTAATAGTCACACATGCGTTTTTCTCACTGGCGACTGAATATGCGTAACAATGCACCCTATTAGCTAGCTTTCTACCGACGACAACGTGACGTAAGGGTGAGGCAATTAATTTGATGCGCAAGAATAGACGGCTCTCACGGCATTTGTTTTGCTGCTATGCATGCGATGCTGTCAATGATTCGGTCTTTACGTTTCCTGCCGATACCAAAAGCCAATATCATTTCTTTGTCGTCATCGTCCTATCCCGATATCGTCTACAGCTGGGTATACATGCTGAAATTTGAATCGCTTATTTCCCGAAAAGGGGTAATTGTACTCATCATTATGAACAACTTTTACGATGGGACCATCCCTGAAATCGCGAAAAAAACAGAACACAAATGTAAGGACCAACTGGTTTTTTTTTTCAGTCTGGTTAGTCCCATAGTAAAAGTTACCCCTTTTGGCGAAATAAACGATTCAAATTTCAGCATGTATAGGCCTGGATTCGTTTTTGTCGATCTTGTACGTCGCGTTTCACGAAAGACAAACGAAGTTCGGACTTTCTTTCCGAGTGATACCTACTCAATAAAGATAAGCGCATAAAAAAGGCACAATAAAGTTAGAATTCAGTTCATAGTCATATGAAACTGACCGGAGATCAGAGAAACAAACGTCAAAACATGATCATCGCATGCGATAAGGGAACGATGGTTGACCGGAGTAACAAATTGTGCGATGAATCGAATATCGTCAAACACAAGTAGACTCCCAGGTGTTTCCTGAGGCTTTGTTGATGTCATCAACCCAACGTTGTTTCGCCTAATTCCACTTGAGCTTAATCGCCCTATCACCGACGTCATAGACTTTCATCTGACGACAGATTTCCGTGCTTCGGACTCGATCGAGAAAATTAATGCCGAGCATGGCTCGCTCATGTACTCAAAGTTAACTGCCTTATAACCGAGAAGTTCCAGATTTTAGTACCACGCTTTCTCACGACTTCTGGCTCTCCTGAAATTTAACCACACTTGCTTGACATCCGGTTGTTTGCTCAATTGCACCAAACTGGCAACTACAAAAATCTTAGTCCGTTGTTGTCGAGCACAAGAAGATGGGCTCTGCAGTCACTGTCATAACATGCTTTCTTTGGAGAGACCTACTACAGCCAGCATTTCTATAAAGAGATTAGCAGAATGAGTAGAAACACGTCACATACCTACATTGTTCTCACACAATTCTTTCCAAATGATGTTAAAAACCATTGTACCATTTATTACTTGAAAAGAGTATATCCATGGAGTTTCTTGCCAACATTTTCGGCATGTAAATGCTTATTAGAGATAAAAACATATGGATTGAATTGAACTGATCTTCGCAAGGTAGGAGCAGCCGAAGATAGAGGTCAATGGCGTGCTATTGGAGAAGTCTATGTCCAGCAATAGACTGCTATAGGCTGATGATGATGATGATGACGATGCCACATGTGTACCAAACCTAACACGATTTCAAGGTTTCAAACAACTGGGAAGTTCTCAAGCTTTTATTGAAAATAGAAAATACAATCTTTCTCTTTTTGTCATGTGTATTCTAATTAAATTACTTGTGTGGCAGTAAATATGTGAATTACGTAATGTTAGCAAATGTTCCGAGTGTGTTTGTGTCGTGAAATTTGAATAGTATTGTAAATAGTATGGTTTAAGTGATGGGTAAACTGTTATCTAACAGTTTGTTGACTATTCGCGTGGGTGTGTAATCAATTGTTGAATTAACTAGTTCGTGGTATTCTCACTTTCTTTGCACATATTTGCCAATATTACGAATGACTATGGTACTTTAACAGATTTCTGGCAAAACCTATTATGTATCGTATGTATTTTGTAATTTCTATCATCAACTACGTTTTTCTTTTCCCTTTTACCCTAAACTTATTAAGGTTTTTACCGCCCATTGTACATGTGTTCTATATAAGTCATATATGTTGCTATTTTCTTTTGTGTACAATCAAGAGTATTTGTATTGTATTGTATTGTTTTTAGGTCGGCTTCATGTCCAACCAGATGCTGCTGAACATGAGTAGAATAGTAGAATGGTTGTAATCACAACTTTACTTGCGATTCATGCGTGGCAACTTTCGAACAAACTACACCTCCCATATCGACGTCATTAATTTTTTTAAATTAACTTTAATCAAATGTACTTTACAGCTTTTGTTTCTGCAGTTAGAAACAGCACAATAAGGCATTGTTGCGGGTTTTTGTTACAATATTTACAGGCTTTAAAGGCTTTGAAATGCCCTGCACTATGGTGCAGAGTGTTGGCACGCGCGCCCTGCCCACTTGGCCATTCTATCTATTTATGTGGTATTTTACTTGAACCAAATGCGTCCATAATGTTAGCATTAATATAAAATACTAGATAATATAAATTGCCTACTCTCAGCTGTAAATAAATTGATTCAAAGCGCAAACATTTACCGTTGACCACTATAATATTCACAATATCTATTACTATTAGCAATAAATCACCGCTCCAATATTCGAGCATGGTAATTGTTGCCGGTCTCAGCGGTCGGTGCGCGCTCGTTGACCGGCGCATGCGCGGTATCGCGTGCGCCCGCGCACTTGCGTAAGGTGCAGGCGGTGTAAGCTATAGGCGGGTAGCGGGAGAGTTTTTATGCTAGGTGGAAGAGTTGAAGATAGATTTGTGTGTGAATAGCCGACCTTCGTATTTATGGTTAGGCAACGAAGATAGAAAAGTTATTTATTTATCATTTATTTATGTACACACAACACATTTTACTATAGAGAACATGAAAAAACGGACACTTGAGTACAAAGGTACTGCTTGTCTCCAAAAGGAATTACTTCCGGCAGACCTGCGACAAGAAAGAAGAATAAAAAGAAAGACATAGACGACACAAGAAGAATTGCAATTGTCTACTTAAAAGTAAGTATTGTTAGTACTTTTACTTGGACAAAAATTCTATTTCTCCTTACAATAGTTACAATAATTCTCTAAACATCTTCCCCCCTATTATATGGGACTATAATATAACTCGTGAAATGTGGGTGTACTATACCCCTCTGCCTACCCGTTCGGGGAAATACAGGCGTGATGTTATGTTATGTTATGTTATGTAAAACATCTTATAGCTGATATTAATGTGATGGCAATGCATGGTTTGACAAAATTTTTATAATTACGAGAGAGACCTTAATGGTGTAAACTCTCTAAATGACGTTAACGAATAGTTGTTTCAGAAATCTTTGAATGGTCTAAATGACGACTTTTGTAACATTTATAACCATATTTTGTCAAATAAATTGATTTAGTTTGAAAGAACATCTAGTTGTAAATTCTTACGAGATTTAATTCACACTGAAATACGTACTCTTGTACCATTTCACATATAGAACCGTAATAATCGCTATCATCTCATGTTATACTCCACACGCTCCGCCGAATTCTCCCACGGCAGTCAAGAAATGGCGGAGCCTCACCTTGGGCCTGGTAACAATTGCTACAATTAGCCAATTGTATTGCAACCTGCTGCTATAGGCTATGCTGCAGCCAAGGATCCAGATGATGGTAGGGTTGCTGGCCAGAAATGTTGAGTTTGTGGTTAATTACATGATTACCTACTTATCTTGTCTATTAAACATCGATCTACTTTTAATTGAAAGCAAAAAAATGCAAGTAGGTTCAGTGCTATTGAACGAATTCTTCAATTTGTGGAGATATCAGTGCTACGAATTATATGTTAAGATTCATAAGATTTACGAGGTAAAAAAGATCCCGCATAAATAGTTATTATTTTGGTTAATCAATTCTAGCAGTAGACGTGTAAATCAATTTTAGCAGTTGACATTTTTTTTTTGCAGTTGACATATAATTAATTAAATGACATATAAATAAGTTCCGTGTGGTGCCGGACGAAAGAATTGCACCACCCTATATCTTCTCATGGGTGTCGTAAAAGGCGACTAAGGGATTCATCAGAGGATGGGCAGCAGCGTTCTCTGAGTATTTAACCAACCAACTGCGACCGCCAACCCGCCTGCCAAGCGTGGCAATTATGGCATATCCCCCCAAACTGCTTGGGGGAGGCCTGTGTCCAGCAGTGGACGTCTTTCGGCTTAAATGATGATGATGAAATAAGTTTTATCAGTTGACATGTAAATCAATTTTAGCAGATAACATATAAATTAATTGTAGCAGTTGACATAAAAATCAATATTCATCAGCCTTTTCCAGAGGTAGGACTACTTAAATGAAAAAATATCTGCCTCGGTCGTTTTGTGTGGCAGTCTACTGTTTTATTTTTTTACCTTTTTCGCTCACCTAAGGTTTAATAACATTTCAGTTTAAATTAGAGGTTTCATTCAGAAGCTTACTTGCTAATAATAGGCATACTGATTCACGTTTTCATGACTCATCATTTTTTGTTTCAACATCCACGAGATGAACTTATGGGATTGATGTTGAGGTCACGGACCTGAGTAGTTACTAAGTATATACACTGTTGTAGAATCTTATGTTGGTAAAAAAACATACATAGCCAGAGGCTACAAGTGTGTGCCTGCCTACGCGTTGGGAAAGAAAGTGTAGTGCGAGTATTGCGACATTTGCGAGACCGGCAGTAACGTATGAAGATTCAATTTCAACAGATCTTTTCCTACACAACGTGTATCAGAAATGCGTGGTCATATTTGAAGAGCGTCTTCAGGGCATGCTATCGATCAACTTTTACCACGGGGTCAACACTGAAATCGTGAAAAAAAAATCAGCAGATCCATACATTTTTTTTTTTTTTTTTTTGACGACGTCTGTGGTCTAGTGGTTCGAGGGTCGGACTGCTGATCACGAGGTCGTGGGTTCGATTCCCACAGGACACAAATATTTGTGTGATGAACATAAGTGTTTGTGTTGGTCTGGGTGTTTCTTATGTATTATAAGTATGTATTTACAAAAAAAAAAGTATATAAGTATTATATCCATTGTCTAGTACCCATATCACAAGCTCTGCTTAGTTTGGGACTAGATGGTGCTGTGTAAAAATGTCCCGAAGATATTTATTTATTTATTTATTTTGTAGAGCGACATCGATGATTTAGTAGGGAACAGCTGATATTTTTTTCGCGATTTCTGGGTTGGTCTCATAGTAAAAGTTGTTCTATGTTATGCACTTAATGAGCTCTTCAAATATGTCCACGCATTTCTGATTCACGTTATTATTATTTATTATCAGCCTGTAGTGTCCCACTGCAGGGCAAAGGCCTCCCTTCCCTTTTTCCACTTGTCCCTGTCTTTTGCCTCTGATACACGTTGTATATGCATATTCAGCAAAACCTATATCTAATGTTTTTTTTTTTTTTAACATATAGGATGGCGTAGCGAGCTAAAGGCCCACCTGATGTTAAGCGGTTACCTTTGCCCATGACAACATCAATATCACCTAGGCTGTTGCCTAAATGGTACCGCAAGTCGGTGCGCCAAACCGCCAAACTGAGACATGTAGATGGAAAGTCTCATGTGATTGTAATTTCACCGGCACCCGTATCCTTCAGACCGAAACACAGCAATGCAAGCATTACTATTTGGCGGAGAAGTAGGTTCAAACAGATGTCAATTCTTCATGATATAAGACTTCTTAGCATCATGCAAAACTCAACGAAGAAGTGCTTGTTAGAGATTAACTTCGTTTAAATGTTCAGCAGTGCGTAAACTTGTTTAAATTCAAAAGTTTTTATTTCGAATAAGCATAAAATTTATATGCACTTTCAAAGAGTTAAGAATTTAATTGCACGATTCCAAAAAAAAAATCCTATTTAGAAGAGTCGGTAAGAAACTTCATGGATGATACCTACACTCTTTTCAAATAATAAATGATACAATGTTTGTTTGTTACATATTTTGGCTTGATTTGAAATACAGAACCTTTAATAATTTCTTAAGTTTTAGCGATCACTATATCATCATTCATCATTTCAGCCGAAAGACGTCCACTACTGGACATAGGCCTCCCCCAATTAAGGGGGGATCAATATATACACACTATTATATAATAAAACAAATTTAAAGACGCTTGTCATTTTAGTCTTCCTGCGACCACAAACGCTGCAAAGCTTTCGAAACGTCAGGAAAACCAATTTATATATATCAATCAATCAATCAAAATGTTTATTTGTGTACACAGGTAATTTTGGTGTTAGGTACATTATAGGTAGTCTCTCTGTGTGCTGCCACAGGTGGCATACAAATATTAGTACTTAATTAATTAAACATATTATACAACATTATTAAAGATTATTATTAGAACGAATAACATTAATTTACTTTATTTACATAATTATTATTTAAGATTTAAATTTACACATGATTTTTTTTAATAATAAATTTTAAACGAATTAGCTGCATTTAAAATATTCAAATCATTATTGATTTATTAGATTATTAATTAGGTACCGGTAGTGAATACAAATGCAAATCTCTTATATTGAAATATTATAATCAGATAGGATATAAGCGATGTAATCCGGTTAAACTTGTTTTATTATAATACAAAACCTTTAATTCGCAAGTTAGACTCTTGAGTTTTTTTTGCTTATTCAACCTGATATAAAAACCACGTCTACCAACCCTGGCTCTGATAACCAGACGTCCTGTGAAATATTTTAAGTCATTTAATTACACTTAGGTAGTATTGTTTGCATACTTGTAGTACATTCTACACACACGGTCAACTTCAAATAACTCGCGCTAAGGTTGCGGCCTCTACCGCATAATAGGTATATAATGACTTAAGGGAGATCTGCTCGTAATATATAATAATTATATACAATTTAGAAGTATTTTCGAGTGTTACGTCACGTTACGACGTATTCGTTTTAATTACTGATTGTTTTTGGTGTACTTTTACGCTGTGAAGTGTTATTAGATATTATGCAATGAGTTTGTTTACGAAAGAAATGTTATTTTAACCGACAAAAAAACGGAGGAGGTTCTCAATTCGACGCGTATATATTTTTTTAATTTTTTTTATGTTTGTCCACGCATAACTTTTTACAGAGTGGTCCGATTTTGACGATTCTTTTTTTAATGGATAGGGTATATCTCGAAGTTGGTCCCATTTAAATTTCAAAATCAAAATCCACCCCTAAGGGTAGTAAAACAGGGGATGAGTGTTTGTTCACCCACTGAATTCTTACCTGTAAACTGATTCTGTTGAAACTTGACACACATAAATATAGTTCTAGACACTACGACATAATGGAGACCTGGAGTTAGATTTTAACCACAAAAAAATGAAAAATAAAACTTTTTAACAAAAAATTGAACCGACGAAAACAGAAACTGAAAAGCGAAAAATAACTAATTATGAGTCGGCGCCAAACAACCAATCAACGAAGATCAATAAATTACTTTAAATAAATAATAAAAACAACGTCACATCAAATACAACGTGAAATTTTCAACGATAAACAATAACTTTCCAAAAATGCGTTCTCCGCTCGGCCACTTGCAACTTGCACGCACTTTGCTTGTTAAAAGTTCGTTTGGCGCCGACTCATAATTAGTTATTTTTCGCTTTTCAGTTTCTGTTTTCGTCGGTTAAATTTTTTGTTAAAAAGTTTTATTTTATTACAAGCTCTTATCTATTGTTGGTCAATGGCAATAGGCTCGCCCCCTATTACATGGCACTATAACAGAACTGGCAAAATGTGGGTGTACCTCCTCTGCCTTCCCCTTCGGGGAAATACAGGCGTGATGTTATGTTATGTTATGTGTGTCTTATTTAATTAGCAATGTTGGTAGTTGGTTTAGGTCCAATCTTGCAAACCAAATTTAAACCAATTCCCGTTATCAGAATTGGCTTAAATTTGGTACATAGATGTAAACCCGATGACAATGCAATATTATGGTATTTAGGAGTTGATCTGATGATGGAACTGGAAGGTGGTCACAGGATCTCTGCTGTAGTTACCGTTGACACACCGAGTTTCGGTTACATACGTTACATTACCAAATCCGTGTCTAATAAAAGCTTGTTTGGAAAAATATATTAAGTCCAATAAGTGTCTAAGTACTGCTTGAAACGCAAACGTAAGTCGTCGTTAATATATTATAATAATTATTATATAGTTTTCAATCATGTTAAGTGAAAAATACAGACAAACGTAAAGGGTTTTAAATCCTCCTTATATTATTACCTAGAATTGGGATGGTCAGCTGATTAATCAGCAGCGACTCTACGAAGGGTAAATACGAAGTGAAGTTTTTAATGGCACACAAATTTTCTCTCACGAACCATAAAAAAAATAACTTCTCGATCCGCAGTATGTTCCAAAGTTTTCTAAAGAAATTCCATCACGGACTCCTCAAACCTTCTGAAATAAAATAAGGGCAAATAGACACTTACCTAGATAACTCATGATTCACTCCCAAAGAATCTAACAGTTCCTGAATTCTCTCAATAATTACATAACTTTATGTCGCTCCCCCGGGGTTATCAGACGCCTCGCCTGCGTGGCCGTTTGGCCATTAGATACGCAACTAATCCCCGCCGCAGTTGGGGCCACATTTCGCGCTTATCGGCGCATATCACATAAATATCGGAAGGACACGGACGCCAATTACACATATCTATGTGTTTTCAGGGCTGCCAGTAGTAGTTCCGGATAATGTTATTTGATAGAAGGTTTTGTTTTAACTTTCTTGAATAAAAGGCTTTGCAATTTTCAATCAATGGGGATACAATATACTCGTATTATGTCAACTTCTGCCGTCACGGCTGAGCATGTCTTTTAAAAGATAGTTAAAATTAATGGCCCATCATCCACTCAGCCTATCGCAGTCCACTGCTGGACACAGACTTCTCCCAAGTTGCGCCACAACACTCGGTCCTCTGCCTTCCGCATCCAGTCTCCCCCAGCAACCTTCTTCAGGTCGTCGGTCCAACTGGCAGGGGAGCGCCCTACGCTGCGTTTGCCGATACGCGGTCTCCACTCAAGGATTCGTCTGCTCCAGCGGCCGTTGGTCCTTCGACAGACATGACCAGCCCACTGCCACTTCAGCTTACTGATCCTACAAGCTATGTTGGTCACTCCGGTTCTTCTCCGACCAATAGCCCATCACCCTAAGACGATTTCTGTGTGGAAGTTGGTAGCTTAGCGGCTTGAATAAACCTAAAGCTTCTGGTGTAGGACTAAACCAGAAGTCCCACAGGTTCGAATTCTGCTCGTAAGCGATTTTTTTCTTTTTCATAACTCTGCCTATCGCAGTCCACTGCTGGACATAAGTCTCTCCCAAACTGCACACAACACTCGGTCATCCACCTTCCGTATTCAGTCCACCCCTGCTACCTTCTTCAGGTCGTCGGTCCACCTGGCTGAATGGCGCCCTACGCTGTTTCCCGGATCACGGTCTCCACTCAAGGACTGGTCTGCTCCAACTGCTCGGTCCTTCGACATAGCAGGCCACTGCCACTACAGCTTGCTGATCCTACAAGCCACAATTATCAATTGTCTTTCCATAATTTATACCTGCAAAATGATTGGTCTTTCGTGGAATGCTGCTGTAATGAATATGCTTGAGATGTATTTATGGCGCGCGGTCGTAATTTGTTGTTGAGGGAGAGTGATGGCTGTAATTTCTCCCCTCAAACATTTTCCCTATAATATTGAGGAGGTAGAATAACAACCTGAAGAAGGCAGCTGGTGTGGACGGGAACGGAAGGTGGAGGACCGATTGTTGTCGCACAACTTAGGAGAGGGCTATGTTTAGCAATGGACTACGATAGCCTGAGTTGATGATTGAGGCCAACTTCCAATCTAAACTTAGACGGTTGAACATCTCAACTTCATGTAATTAGTAGTAATAAAACATCAAGTAAAACTTTCTAGCTGCTCCTCCTGGCAACCATACGTTTTGGGCACGCACGCTGCGCCCACGCACGTGTCACCTAGATCAGCGATACAGCTGCTATCTGACTTGCTCTGTGTTATCTAATGATCGATCCTGATTCTCGTTATGAGTATAAATATCTTATGATAGCTCCTATATTTGTTGAGCAGGAAAATGTTTGTGAAAAGTGGTTCCAAACTTTTGTATTAGGTATTTGATATCAGATGTCTTCTTTCATTTACTTTTTTTTACTACTTGTGCGCGTAAATTTCACTTTTAAGATATACAGATGGAAGGGCCCAGCTGAAAATCAGTGCTTTGCATTCCTACATGCACAGCAAATACTGAGCTGGATCCTTTGCTACACATATTATGTTGTATACATGTTGTGTTCTCTGTAATTTGTCCTGTTACCTCTGCGTGTAATATGTATATTTTATGTATGTAATTATATGTGGCAAAATAAATGGTTTAAATGGTACCTAGTTCATCATCATCATCATCATTTCAGCCGAAAGACGTCGACTGCTGGACATAGGCCTCCCCCAAGCATCGCCACAACGACCGGTCCTGTGCCTTCCGCATCCAGCGGATTCCCGCGACCTTCACCAGGCCGTCGGTCCACCTTGTGGGGGGCCTACCCACGCTGCGCCAGCACCAGCTCCAGTACGCGGTCGCCACTCCAGAACTTTACTGCCCCATCGGCCATCCGTTCTGCGAGCAATGTGCCCCGCCCACTGCCACTTAAGTTTGGCAATTCTTCGGGCTATGTCGGTTACTTTCGTTCTCCTGCGAATCTCCTCATTTCTCTTTTTTTTTTTTTTTTTTTTGATCACGCGGGGACACTCCGAGCATAGCCCTCTCCATTGCCCTTTGAGTGACTTTGAGCCTTCTTATCAGGCCCATTGTGAGCGACCACGTTTCAGTACCGTAAGTAATTACTGGCAACACACACTGGTCAAAGACTTTCGTCTTGAGACACTGCGGTATTTTGGACGAGAAGATATTGCGTAGCTTCCCGAACGCTGCCCAACCGAGTCGGATTCGAAGATTGTACCTAGTTACTAAGTTAGAAACACAGACATAGTTAATTAATCCTTGCGAATAATGCTGTGAACAATCATAGTGAAGCCAAAAAAAACCGTGCTCTTCCGTCTACAAACCAGGCGCTCACGCACGTACCATGCACAAGAAGGATATTTGCTTTCGCGATGCTTACTGGACGATGCCGCGATATGTGTACTGAGAGTGGTGAGCACGGTTTGAGGTGCATGTGTGTGCGTGAGTGCTGGTTAATATACGGAGGAGCACGGTTCTGTTGGCTTCACTATGATTGTTTGCAGCACTTCGTGTATATTTTTACTGTCTGTGGTTAGAAAAGGATTAATTAACTACATATAAGGGGATTCATTTAATTGTTTTCATTTGTTTTTAGTGAGAACTCTAAATGATGGAAAGTCATTAGGTACATATATATAACTTAAACGGAAAATGGTCTAATGGTTGAAGTCCGTAAACTTTCTGCAAACATCCGGAAAGATTTTAAATTACGAAACAGATAACAAATAAGCAAGCTGCGTTACTCTATACTTATATATATTATTATAAGACATATTTAGTAATGAAGTTTTGTATTTAAGTACAGCCAACAGCATATCAATGGTAACAAAACTATTACAGTACAGTAAATTTCATATAAGAGGGGCTCTGCTTAAACTGGTTTCTTTACCGTAGATATGCACATGATTGTACGATCATTATATTAAAGGCTATCGGTACTGCCCACCCACTTACAAATACTAATGACAGCTTTTTCACAGCAATAGGTAACTTTAACACAGTAATAGTCTGACAGTCTATTACTCCAGACTATTACTATATCATTTGTCACTGGCCGTCATCGCTAAACATTTATATTAGAAATCTTTGCAAGTAATGCGTTTTCTATGTGGACACAAACAGAGTTTATTACTCGTAAATGAACGATTTAGATCTCTCGTCGTATCGTTTGAACACTTTCTTATTATGGTGATGTGGGAATCGTAGAAATTAGAAATAAATAAAGTTATTTATTTTATTATTTTATTTGGGTCATTTTACACCATTTAGTCCCAAACTAAGCAGAGCTTGTACATACTATGTAACAGTACCTACCTAACACTATAAAAACATTCACACCACACCCACACGCGTAATCAAACCTCGATAGATTAATAATTTCTACAATAAATTACTACTTTCACTTAATAAAGCTAATTGCTTTACAAAGTATCCTAAGTTACGTAACTTAGATATGTTTAAGTTATCGATGAGATCTGACTCCTCCGTAGATGTTTTTACGATATAAAAGTAATATTCAATGTGCGTTTAATTTGTGTATAAAATATAATGTTTAGGTGGTGTCAAATATCACGCGTTATGCTATCGTTTTTATAGACGTGCTTAAAATTACTGCGTATAATCTAAGTAGTAAAAAGGTGTATAATAATAAGGTAAAGTAAAAAGTAGCAAGATAGTAGGTAAGTATTATAATAACTTCTTTCTTAAAGTTAACTGAGATTTTAAAAAATTATGTAATTTTTGTTACTGTTGTGTTAATGATACATCAAACTAAAATTATGAAAAACAGAACTGAAATATGAAAACTTTTTCAAACTGATAAATAAATTCAAATTCAAATTAACTTTATTTGCTCAAAATGTGGTACAGAGGGTGGTACATTCTAAATAGGTGCAAAGACACATTTTGCCATATATACACAGCATGCAAATTTAAAAAAAATACGATAATCAATTTAACTAAATAAAAGTAGTACAAGTAATAGCTATCACTGGACCGATTGTTATCTTTAATAAACAATTATTATTATTATAAAACTTGAAAACTTTCTCACATCCCACATTGCTTATATTATAATCCAGATATGAAATGTCATTAGCTACAAATTGTCGGTTAGAAAATGTCAGAATATGCAATTATTAAAGTATTAGTTCATTCAATTGTGATATAAAACCAACTTCCCATAATAACCTTACACTTAAAATCAAAATTTGACACGGATATATTCATTCTAATCAAAGAAATACAATAAAACCATTTGACATTTCCAAATACCGTGAAATTTCAAAATCGACTATTTATTTCAGGTGTCAAATTCCGACAATTTAACATGCGATTTTATTGTTACATAAGTCGCACGTTGTCGTGTAGTGAATGGGTCGCCTTAGTGGCAGTGAAAGCACGATGACCGGTACATTGGAAATGTAAAAACATTTATTTATTGTTACGATAAATTATGTGAATTGTGAACTTAAGGAATGATAACTAAGTTTGACATTACATTTGACATGCGTGGTTATGCAATCGATTTGTGTCTTGTTTATAAAGGGCAAAGAGACAGGAAAAGCGGAAGTCAGACAATGCATATTTTTTGTTTGTGTGAAATAATATTATCTGTGGGGAGATTGTTAAGCATTGTCAAATAAGTCGGAATCTACCCATATATTTATTTTATGTTTTCATTAATTAAATAATAGGAAAATATAATGAAAAGTTATTTCTTATTGTTCTTAGAATAATTCACAATTTACTGCCAGGTTAAGAGTACTCTAAATCGAAGAGCATGCATGACGAGGTTAATGGAGGTAGATGAAGCGAAAGAGGTGTGTCAAGATCGTAGCAGGTGGAAATCCATAGTCTCTGCCTACCCAATGGGAAACAGGCGTGATAATATGTATGTATATGTACTGCCAAATGTTACCTTTACATTTTCATACAACTGATAATCCGTAATAATTCTGTTCTAGCCTTAGTTATGGCGGCCATCTAAATTATGACCTTAATCTGGATATATACTCTTAATCTTGATGTACCAAACCAGTGGGGTAATTGTGTAATGCATTCACATGACATTAGCTTTCATTTTGAAATTACAACGATATTCATTGCGTGGTACATAGTTACCGATAAGACGAATTGTCAAAACACACGAAGCAATGAACATTGAAATCCTCTTGATTGCGATCGCGAGTGAGTTACGAAATTCGGCAGCTGTTTTGATTACATTGTTATAGCTGGTAGGTACAGGGATGGTGAATCTATAAAGAAAACATTTTTTAAGCTGCCGTGTCTTTACACAAAGCCGCGTTGACACTATCATAGAATTACATGTTCTTTAAAACTAGTTTAAATAATTTGTAATTACACACACACATCATTTTATAACAAACGACACAAGTCATTATACAAAATTTAAGATATTCAAATTTCGAATCAGCCCCCCTAGCCAAGTTGACAATCTACAATCGTCAAAACTAGAGAAAACAATCATAATGTATGGGAATGTATCTCAACTAGGAGGAATAAAGTCCTCCTAGTATCTCATTCCCATACATTTTGATGGTTTTCTATTAGCGTTGACGATTGTAGATTGTCAACCTGGCTATGGGGGTAGTTTTTTTTCGAACTAAACATCAATACATAAAATTGTGAATCGTTTGTATCCATATAAAACAATTAGTTATACGCAAAGAGCATTTTATTCTCTTTCAAATAGGTACATGATGGGTTTGGTTGTTCGACATCGACTTTTGATTGGTAGACTAAGCGCCATACATTAGAGGGCATTGTCCTTTTATCCAAATCCGTACAGCCGTTTCAGTGTGATTGAAGGACAAACAAACAATTATACGTACTTCCGCATTTGTAATATTAGTAGTATAAGATGGAATCTATAAGACAACAACCATGATATGGGAATTATTGCTAATCAGAAGTCTATACGGGTGAACACATGTACCTAACTAAAACACGTGTACTAGAGTTTCCTCATCCCTACATTGGTACATTGGAACCAAACCTGCTTCTTGATGACTGTGTTACTAATATGCGGGCGGCAAGCACAAAGAACCTTAATACCGGCCCACAAAACTTAGTAGCGCCACAAATGTCACTCTACGTTAATAAGGTTAGGAATGCCGTCCTATTTCCGACCGGGCTACAAATGGCCCAGTCGGAAATAGGTCTGTTTTTGCTTATCATAGATTTAATGGTGCAGGTGATGACAGGTGCCATGTTTCGTTTTATGGTGTTGATGACGTAACGATTAAGGAAAATTATAGTGGAGGCTTTTGTAAAGAAATGTTTGGATATTTAAATTTTTTTCACACACAATTTGCAGGCTGGTTCTACTCGTAGGCGTGCAAACAGTATTTCGTTTTTTTCTTAAAATTTACATTATGTAATATTATTTTGAAGAAAGAATATAAATAACAATCGTGTTGTTAAAAATAAATAAAATCGAAGAGGAAGATCTGTTTAAGTTTTTAGAGGGGGCATTTTCTGTCCTTGTCGTGCGAAACGGACATTAAACTGAGTGGTGTGTTAGTTACAATGGCGTTAATGTGTTATGACGTCAGTGGTCAGTAGTGCTAACAATTTTGAAAATGCTTAAAATTGGGCGTTGATAAAAAAAAATGCATTATTAAATAATTTTATTAGTTTTTTCATTATTGTGCTTATCTTGTTACTAATAGTTGTACGATTTCTAATAAAGAAATAATAGACTTATACCCGAATATAATAGCTTTCGTCCACGTAAACTTAAGTACATACATTCCTTTTGGGGTACATGCATTTTCCTTTCTGAATTATTATGTTTAGAAACTTTGTGTAAAAATAAAGGTTCAGAGTCAGCATATTAGGCTGTGCGTTGTCTTCCCGTCTCTAGACTAATTATATTTCTAGATTAATTCATGTTTTTAGAGTCAGCGTGTTAAGCTGTGTGGTTTCTTCCCGTCTCTAGATTAATAACATTTCTAGATTTAATTCAAGTTTTTAGAGTCAGCGTGTTAGGCTATGCGTTGTCTTCCCGTCTTTAGATTAATAACATTTCAAGATAACTCAACTTTTTAGAGTCAGCGTGTTAGGCTGTGCGTTGTCTTCCCGTCTCTAGATTAATTAAATTTGTAGATTTAATTCAAGTTTTTAGAGTCAGCGTGTTAGGCTATGCGTTGTCTTCCCGTCTTTAGATTAATAACATTTCAAGATAACTCAACTTTTTAGAGTCAGCGTGTTAGGCTATGCGTTGTCTTCCCGTCTTTAGATTAATAACATTTCAAGATAACTCAACTTTTTAGAGTCAGCGTGTTAGGCTGTGCGTTGTCTTCCCGTCTCTAGATTAATTAAATTTGTAGATTTAATTCAAGTTTTTAGAGTCAGCGTGTTAGGCTATGCGTTGTCTTCCCGTCTTTAGATTAATAACATTTCAAGATGTTTCAAGTTTTTAGTCACCGTGTTAGGCAGTGCGTTAAATTGTGTTCCCGTCTCTATATTAATTACATTTCTACATTAATTAGGACGAGGGCATTTTGAATTTTGGACGATTCCCACTGCAGATTGGGTAGTTCAGATGTTCATATTTTTAAAGAACTTTAGTAAAACTGTCATGTAACGAATTAGTGAGTTAGTGACTTGTACTCGTAGTTTCTGCACACCTAAGAGAGCTCGATACTGTCCATAATAGTGTGTGTACTTTGCCAACCAGCAATGTTCTTACGTGCACGACGAAGGCCCGAATACTTCTCATTCTGAGAAGAGACCACCAGTGGAACAGTAATTATTATTATTATTCGTTTATTCAAAGACGTCCAACAAAGGGTCCAGTGTGTTAGTAAAAATTTTACTTAGCCTATGTTAGTACCTATACCTAAAAGAGATTTGGTCCGATCGACCAGTGCCCACACGAGCCAGCTATCAGTTCTTGCTACTATCGCGCGCAGGATGGTGTTGTAATGGACTGGTTATTAGTTTTGTCCAAACAAAACAAGATCGGTCAAGCTTATTGGTGTACAATAAAGAATATTCTATCTATCTATCTTCTATCTTATTTTATAGGCCACCATGTAGAAAGCCATGTGGCAAGAAGTTCATAAGCCATCAACATATTCCCTTAACACCATATTTACGGCGTGTATATTACTTATCAGCTCATCAGTCGCTCAGGGGTATCAACACTCATGCGCATTTATCGCATAATAGAACCAGTTTGTCTCGAAATAACTTTGTTTTACGAGAGTTTTATTAATGCTCCATTTTTTTCTTTTTTTCCAGGTGTTTTTATTTGGAGCTGGGATTACAAAAAGTGTGCAGAGAATTGTAAGTTTTGTTTTATATTATATTTTTAATTAGCCCGTGACTTTGTTCCCGTGTTTTCTTCATACAAACTTCATCACCCCTTTTTACCCCCTTGAGATGAAGCTCCAAAAAACGCCTCGTTTTTCTTAAACGTATTTTCGATCGTATTTTGACATTATTTATATTTTAAATAATATCAAAATACAGTAAAAAGGTACGTATTTGACATCTGTCACAGTACTCAAGTTATCTTAGCAAGTTATAGTTTACGTTCTACGTGCAGCACCTCTAGGGAAGTCAAGGAATATTCCCCCTAATTTCAAATCTCTAGGTCCACTGGTTTAGGTTATGCATTGTTTGTCAGTCAGTCAGTCACGGTACTGCTTTATATGTATAAGATTTAGGAAGATTATTCATTGATCGTGTTGATCATTGTTCTCTCAAAATTATAGCTTTAAAAAATACTTTAAATATGTAGGTAGGTACAATAATGTTGGAGTAACACCCATCTTTTACACCTGGAATCTAAATATATTAATACTACTAACCATAGTACCTATACAGTCTAACAAAGCAATTAGTATCCAGGGTCGTCAGATATAAATGAAGTTTTCTCATTTTAATAACGGATAAAGTTAAACTGTATTTATACAAAACCCTAATCAAACCGTTCTATAATAATTTCATGACAAATTTTCATTTATATCTGGCGACCCTGGATACTAATTGCTTTGTTAGACTGTACCATTCAGTATTGATAAAAGTTCAAGTTCCTTATATTTAGGGTTGCCATCCGTCCGGGTTTCCCCGGATTTGTCCTAGTTCAGAGGGCATCTGGAGTGCGTCCGGGTGGGGTTTCATTTGTAGTCCGGGTTTTAGGCTGCTGACACATCTACCGAAAATACGCGGCCGAAATTACGTCTAACGCCTCACAATATTTATTTTTTACTGATAGTATGTTTTGTTGTCGTATGTCCGGGTATAAAGGCACAAAATCCAGGGTTTTCATACTTCTTGTCCTGGTTCGCAGATTTTAGAGATGGCAACCCTACTTATATTCTACAAAGAAATCATAAAGTAAGCTATAAAAACTGGAGTATATTTTTTTTAGTTAGTGACATAGATAAAACAATAACAATTCGATCCACACTTAATTTCCTTCCCACATCACTATAAAAATAAAGACGCGACGTAAATACGACATAATAAGCGCAACTTTCCTCTCATTAAGACATTTCCCCCGGATTCTATCAGAAAGCGTATCTATGTCAATATTTATACAGACCACAGCACATGATCACACTTGCGTAGGTTTTAGTTGCGATTTTTTTGTCGTATGCTGCATCGACATACTGACTGCAAGTATGCACTGTGAATTTTCGTTGATTTTGGAAACGAAAAGGGGTCCAGCACGCAAGGTTTCTTCTCCGTTTCGTTGCACATCGAGACCGCTGTCTGTCCCGATTGTCATACGAATATCTGTAGCAGTCGTTACGGGTAGCCAGAAGCCTAAAAGACTGACAACTTTTTTTTTTTTTTTTTTTTTGCCGTGGGGAAATCCTCATGGACGCACTCCGCCCGGGGTAGGCGGAGCCAGTGTCGGTCTCTTACCGACTAAAACCACCACGGTGTTCCTTCAACTACCTTAGCCGGGGGCGTGGGAACCCGTGAGTATTCACACAACCACCCCCGACAAGTCCTGGCCCGCCACAAGCAGGCGAGCCCCTTGTCCCCGTGCGGCCTAACGTCAGCCGCACCCTCCTAGGTGGCGCACACGAAACACTGCACGCCACCTCACCTCATGGGCCTTTACCAGCTGCGCCAACTACGCCGGCTGTGCCAGCTACGCCAGCTGCTGGTCGGGCAGCAGACTACCCCAAGTCTGCTGCTCGCAGGCCCTACCTCCCGTAATTTTTTATAGAGGATTTCTTCCTCGCGGTCCGGGCGGTGAAGCCAAGACCCTCGGTCCTAAGAGGCGCGAGAACACTACTCAGCGGGCACTCCTGGGGTTACGAGATTGACGGGGGCAGGGAAAGACAGTCCCCCCGCTGCCTGCCCAGTGGCAGGGTGAGTGCACACCGGGCCCGCCCCTGCTCCTCCACTGTGCCCTCTGCTGATATCAGAGGGACACGTGGAGCAACTCCCTGCTGGCCCAGAACGGGCCCCTCCCGCGCCAGAATATTCGCTACAGGCAATAAAATCCCCCGAAGGTTAATCCCTCGGCAGGATTTTATTGCCCGTGCCCAGGATGCACCGGCCAAACAACTGCCGATCCCTCCAGACGTGTCCAGAAGGACAAGCAGCCGTCAGGCACACGTGGAGGTTTTCTGGCCAGCACCCCAAAAGTCTGACAACTGGTCTAACCTCCGAATGTCAGTATAAGCCAGTAAGTAACTGGGTTGCGGGGGTCTGCTGGCAGTCGCTCCGTGTAAAATGAATGAACTGATATACAGCCGCATCTGGCTAGACTGGAAGCCGACCCCAATATAATTGGGAAAAGGCTCGGAGGATGATGAAGATCATGAAGGTTTATTCTGACGCTATTAAAAAGTGATTGGTTTTCAACCAATTTTTTACTACCTTTTGAGGGATGAATGTACGAAGCGAATTACAAAGAACAGCTTTTATGGGAGCAACCCTGAATTTGCCTAAAAAAAAACAGAAATCGCTTTTTCAGATTTTATATTAATTCCTTAAACTTATATTTATGTCATAATTTAACAACTCTTTCGATTTGCATAGACATTTTCCTAGCACTTTGTTTTTCTTTCGCTGATTTATTCGTCACATTGCAATTCTCTGCATAGCCACTACCTTCCGGTATTGAAATGTAATCTAATAATAAGTATAGTAATGTATGCTATAGAAAACATGTCATGTGCAGTGAATACCGACTTCTTCCGCAGTAGGTACATAGTACAAGTACCTATCTATGGACATGTATTGAATTTTAACATCTAGCAATATTTTCGCTAGCATGCAAAACTTCAGTGTCGCGTATAACAAAATGATATTATTTTATTTTGTGTAGCGTTGTGGTATTCGTGGTACGGTTGACCGCACGTCAGTGGTAATAGTGTGACATTTTCAGCGTCATTATTTCGTAGGGAGTAAGGGCGGTTTTCTAATTCAAGTGTTATCACTGTCATTATTAGTATTTGAGGAAAGAGGTAGAGGTCTTGAACGCTCCCTAAGCCACTGCGACCTGGTAAGATCGATTGTGACGCCTCTTGCAGCATTACAGCACTTCCCCAAGCTGCAAGTCAATCATGAAGTCGACTATGACTTTGGGGGAGGAGAACCTGATCTCCTGCGTTGAGATGACATGGCCTCCAAGATGCTGGCTTCTCATGTGGTGCACTGCATTCCACGCGCATAGGATATGGATGGGCGTCTCATCCTTTTCGCGACAAAACCTGCAAACTGTGGTATCACTGACACCCATCCTGTGAAGGTGTTTATTCAGCTTGCAGTGCCCAGTAAGGGTTCTTGTCAGGATTCTTATCTGGTTCCTGTTCAAAGAAAGCGCTTCTTTCGTAAACCTATCCTTGAGGCCTTTCGAGTGTTCTTGGCCTGGGGATTTTTTCCAAAGGCTAACAATTTGGTCAGCTCCCCAGTTTTTAAGGTGGGCTGTAGTGGTGCATTTGGGAATGCCACAGATTGTCTCCGGGCCCACAGTAGGGCTTTCCACTGTTATGCAGTCGACTGTACTTATCTTTGCTTTAGAAAAAATATGGGCTCGCGGCTCAAAGACGTCTGAGTGTTTTGCGGTAATTTAGCAATTGCCTTTACCTGCTCAAGTGAGTTCTGTTGAGTCTCCAGTTTGTTTGAGTTTTTTTTTTATGGTATAGAATGGCGAAACAAGCTAAAGGCCCTTTGCCTAATAACAACTGCAATACCACTTAGACCTAAATGACATTGCAAATCACGTTTGCCCAACTGAGACATGAAGATGGAAAGTCTCATGTGATTGTAATTTCACCGGCACACGTTTCCCTCACACCGGAACACAGCAATGCAACGGCAGAAATACGTACGGTAGAAAAACTTCCCTAGACGAGCTCTTTCAAAAGCAGCTCTACTACTACTAACTATAGCGTAGTAATGAAGCCTAAATCAATCAATTTTATCAAACTGAAATATACCCGATACGTGTTTACACCATTTTCCTCCTGCCCTTATCCCAATTTATTTGGGGTCGGCGCAGCATGTCTTTTTCTTCCATACATCTCTTTCGTTCACTTTCTTTTTATCCATATCATCTTTCACACAATCCAATCCTCTTTTCTTATAGCCATCCACCATAGAATAACATCCACATTCATACACACAACATTTTTTGTAACATGCTCCTCATTTCTCCGCATCACATGTCCATACCATGACAATCTACTGCATCTCGACTTTTCTGTCACTGGCGCTACTTTCAAACTCCCTCTCACATACTCATTTCTTATTATATCCATTCTCGTTACACCACACATTCCTCTTAACATTTTCATCTCAGCTGCATGTAGTTTATTTATTTATTAAATTCTCTATGCACAACAGGGTACAAAGGCGGTCTTAACGCCATAGGCGTTCTCTACCAGACAACCTTAGGGCAATGCAGAGACAAAAAATAAGGTAGATGCACCAGTAAAGTAGTAAAATATGTTTCGTACTACGGACTTATAATTACATATAATAAAAATAGATAAATACCTATGTACATGTACATGTAGTTGCCTTTCATTTCTCCCTTTCGTAGCCCAACATTCCGATACATACAAGACAACAGGTCTAATCATGGTCTTGTATATTTTCCCCTTTAGTTTAAGGGGAATTCGGGGGTCACAGATAGTTCCCGTGACCTGCCGCCATTTCATCCATCCTGTGTTAATTCTGTGCTTGACGGTTCGGTCTATATCGCCATCGCTTTGTGTTTCCCTACGCTTCAAAATATGTGTTTTTACACAATCCAAGTCTGCGTGTTAGACGAAGTCCTAGACCCTTTTCATTTTTAAAGAGACTCAGTCCCAATAGTGGGCCTGTAATACAGCAGGCCCAGCAGTTACTGGCTGAATGAGTAGAGCCAATAGCACGCATATTGTTAAAATAACAAATTCGCACTCTCGATAAAGCATCCGATTCGCTCTGTCACCTGATACAATTTCCATTTTTAATTCGCTAATGTTGCCGATAGATGGTGCAGTGTGCAATTGAGCGTGGCGATCGGTAATGGCGGGAAGCGCGCTGCGCAAGCGCAGAGCTTCCGCTGCTGACGACACAGATGCCGTTTTAATGGTCAGAGAACTCAGTGACCATCACTAATATGCTTGAATGTACTTAAGGGAATGGGTTGACGAACGAAGAGTTTGTTTGTTTGCATTTGTGTTAGGAATTTAAAGATTATAGTTTTAATTGTTGATACATTATTTATAGATTTTTTGATTAATTTAGGAGGGATATATGGATCCCGACTCGCGCCTTTGATTTTATCGATTCAGAATTTGACCATCACTACGAATTATTCTAAAGTAACCAGCACACCTGAAGAGGCCCTAAAAAGTTCTCGATGATGTGTGTAGTCCACAAACGGCACTTCTCATTCAGAGAAGAGGCCCGTGTCCAGTGGAATAATAATTGGCATTCATTTTGCTGGGAGGCAACCTACATCCTACGCTATGTTTTCTTTTCATGGTTTCGATCCAAGAACTCGTCTGTTCCAATCGTAAACGTTTAAAAACAATAAGTTTATGAAGTTCATTGTTTTGTTGAATGAGTGATATCAAATGAATTATTACCTAAACAAGTTACCTGTTAATCGTCTATCGTAATTTGTTTCACATAATTAACTGTTACATATTACGCAAAAACTTTGTAATCATAGATAAAATATGTTTTCTAAACAATATATGTAAGTAGGCAACACGTGTAGTTGGGATCACGCGAAACATTGTTTTATTTTCATAATTATTCGCACACTAGTTCGCTTGTGTATAGTTCGGTTTATCACAGAAAGACGTTATCACGAACCTTCGGGGTTTATCTTCGCAAAATTGTAAAAATATACGTAAAAATATTTTTAAAAACAAGCTTTTATCTCTATAAAATGAACTAAAAAGTAAAAAATATATATTCTGTGAATAAAGTTGAATGTTATAAAGTAGGTTCTTAAAAAGAATCTTAAAAGCTTGAGGCTTTATTTTTACATGAATGGCGTTTGATGCCTCAAACTTTTAAGAAATTAATAAAATGTTTACCTAAAATGCATACATACAATCACATGAGACTTTCCGTCTTCATGTCTCAGTTTAGCGAACCGACTTGCGGTACCAACAACAACAAAATAACGGCAACAGCCGGTGGTCTTGCAGTTGTTATGGGCAAAGGTAGCCGCGTAACTTCAGGTGGGCCTTTAGCTCGTTTCGCCATCCTACATAACATAACATAACATCACGCCTGTATTTCCCCGAAGGGGTAGGCAGAGGTGTATAGTACACCCACATTTCGCCAGTTATGTTATAGTCCCATGTAATAGGGGGCGAGCCTATTGCCATTAACCGGGCACAAATCCATACTCCGGACTGCTACTGAGAATTCATCCACACCATCCATCCATCCTATACTATAAAAAAAAAACCGGCCAAGAGCATGTCAGGCCATGCTCAGTATTATAGGGTTCCTTAAGTAGGTGTAATTACAAACGAATCAAATCGAATATTAATCATGGCTATTTTAGTTTTTGCAATAATCGGCAGCATTCGCGACTCAGAGCGTGTTGTTAGTAGCGCCATCTAGCGATAAAAATACTTTTTGTGATTTTTTCAAATAGAAAGTAGCTAAAAGAGCATTATTTGCTATGATCATTTTTCTCTAAGGTCAATGACCTTTGAACTAGGACGTTTTAAGTATTTTTCAGTTTTCTCTCTATAACTCAAAAAATTATAATCACATTATACTCAAAATAATTTTAAAAGAGAGTTTTCATAAAGGTCTATCAATGTGGAAGATTATAAGTTTCTACATTGCATAGTTTAGAAATGGCAGGGGGGGTACACATTGCAAGCCACTTTGGCGGGCTATATTTCGCAGATGGTACACCTGATAAAAAAGTGGTGTATCAAACATTACCTTCATTTTAGTAGACCTATTCAATGATATCCCACACGAGGGGGTGCAGCGAAAAAATTTTTTTTTCCCCGTTTCACATGTATGGACGCCACCCCTAAAATACGGAAAAACTATTTTTTTATTCTTTTAAAATTGAGATCTATATGTAAACTATTTTTAAAAAAAAATTCATTTACTTATGTTTATAACTGTAGAAGTTATTAAGCTGTAAAGGATTAGGACAGACGGACAGACGGACAGACGGACGGACATGACGAAACTATAAGGGTTCCTTGTAGGACTTCGGAACCCTAAAAACATTACTTTACTCTTTAACTTTATTCCCTGAACATTATTTTTAGCTTTTTGGTTTATTAAATAGTTTGTAAATAAAAGCTTGTTTATAAAATTAGATTAACTACCCATAGCAGAATTGTTATTACCTTAACCCCCAGTATCTGACAGTTGATATCGGATTTGACAGCTAATTTGTAAATTATTTTGTTGACCGGCTTTTCAGAAGCTGGAACATAAGTATTTGCCATGATCACAGACCAATGCCATGATAGAGGCCTCAAGTCACATATTCTGTGAAAATTTCGACTGGCTACCTATTATGGTTAAAAATATACAACCCTGTGACAGACACATGGATGAACGGACAGGTGACAGTTTTCACGTCAGTTCAAAAGACACGCAGAAATCAGTAATGGTGTTCTCTAAGTACACTTGTAAGTAATCTAATTTGCTTCGCTTGACACTCATTGACCTCATTTTTTACCGACCTGTGGTTTTAGAAACGTGACCATTTTTATCTGTCTGCTTCACACAATAAACACGTAGTTTAGACTTGGTTTTATTTACGAGTTAAGCAGAATTTAAACCAATCTACCACTAAGTAGTAAGATAATTAAAATTGGAATGATTTTATGTCGTCCTTTGTCAATTTTGGGTAGCAAATGTAAGACAGTTTTTTGTATGCTTATCTTTTTTTTTATGTTATTGGATGGCGAAACGAGCTGAAGGCCCACCTGATGTTAAGTGGTTACCTTTGCCCATAACAACTGCAATACCACCTAGGCTGTTACCTAAATGGTACCGCAAGTCGGTTCGCCAAACTGAGACATGAAGGTGGAAAGTCTCATGTGATTGTAATTATTATTTTATTATTATCTAAAGTTAAAAAAGTTCGCTAATAAAAGGTGATGCAATTTTTTGATCAGAGTTCCATTCAGCAGAACCCAGAGACGGCTCTGTTGAATGTAGTGACGAGAAAAAACTGAGGTAAAAACTAAGAAAGAAGAAAGAAAAACAAAGTATTTTTATTTGCATCTAGGGGATGACGCACAAAACCACCATAACTAACAAAAGTGTATTAGTGTAAACAAGATAATATACTAAAAAAACCAAGGCCAAGTGTGAGTCGGACTCACGCGGTAAGGGTTCCGTACCACCCATCGACCTGATACCCCATAGAAACTGATTTAATTTAAGAGAGTTTATCAAAAGACATCAACGATTGTACGCGAAATGTGAATTTTTGCATCTCTTTCTTACGTAGGTACCACCAAATTTATCTGTGTTTGTCCTGTTTTTAGTATTTGTTGCTAAACTACATAGTATGCACTATAGTCAGACCAAGTTTGATGCTGGTATGTATGACCGTTTTTTTTTTTTTAGATAGAACAGGAACAAAAACGTTGAAAAAAATTAAAGTTTTTCGAGGTGTCTTGTATGGGGGCCCTTTGGTTTTAGACTTTTTTATTTTTAGTATTTGTCGTGATAGGCACCACAGTAACACATATTCTGTGAATTTCAACTGGTTATCTATTACCGTTACAAAGATTCAGCCCTGTGACAGACAGACGGATGGACGGACGGACAGGGTATCGAGAGTAATAGGGTCCCGTTTACACCCTTTGGGTACGGATCCCTAAAAATAATACAAACAAAGACAGTTTGGAAAGATATGCGTCACATCCACATTTGCGCAAATCCGTGATCTCTCAGCAAATTGCTATGCCATATCATACATGCACAGAGCAGAGCCATAGCGCTGGCGCTGGTTCTAACGTCAACCTCTGCGGCGCGTAGTGTTTGTAGTAATTATACAACTAATTACTGAATAAAAACCTAAATAAATCTGGGGATAACATAACGGGTGTAAAACATAACTTGAATCTGAAGGCCAATTCAAACGTTCAAAACATATTTCCAACCTAAACTCAATGCTTTATGAAGCCTTGTCTAAACCTCCGCATAGGTAGGTGTTTCTGATTGCCGTTCATTCGTGACATTAGTGACCAAAGTGTCACAAATAAACGGCAATGCGGCAAAAAGAACATCTACCGTCGATTACTTTGGAACTAAATTTTGATTGCTGTTGGGTGCGTGCGTCCTTTGTAAGGGCCCAGGGGGGTGATTCTTGCGTCGTAGACATTATCTCGAAATCGACATAATGTCGAAACAAGATGGCGAATGTCAATTGATAATAAATTTTCGTATTCTCAGATCAGAATGTCACGTTAGAGATATTATGTCTACCACTAGCGCTCTAAATACAAAGAGCGATACGTAGCAGTTGACATTACCAGCGACATTTTTCGTAGAGATTTAAAATTAGAGATTATCTCGAATTAGATATTTTCCATATTTCACGCAATAAATGATAAATAAATAAATAAATAAGCGAATAATAATAATAATAGGCGACTAAGGGATTCACCAGAGGATGGGCAGCAGCGTTCTCTGAGTTATTTAACCAACCAACTGCGATCGCCAACCCGCCTGCCAAGCGTGGCGATTATGGTATATCCCCCCCTTAATTGGGGGAGGCCTATGTCCAGCAGTGGACGTCTTTCGGCTGAAATGATGATGATGAAATAAATAAATAAATTTATCTCTATAACGCGAGAATTAGGGCCCAGAATAGAGGGCGATGAGAATAGTGAAAAATACGAGGTATAATAATACACATTTATTATTTGAAAGGAGTATATCCATGGAGTTTCTCGCCGGCTCTTCTCTATAGGACAGGTAGGACCAACTTTTTGGAACCGTGCAACTAGATTCATAATTAACGTTTTGAAAGTAAATGCTTATTCGAAATAAAAACTTCTGACTTTGATACAGTATGAACAAAAATGTCTACTATCAATAACTATTTACACTAAGCAGTTAAACGCGGTCAATAACAACTATGAGGGTATCATAAAAACACTTGTTTTTTACTCTAAGATCTGCTCAAATTACTGACCGTTTTTCTCTATTGGTTTCACACGTCTTCCGTTATCTATCAGTGATCAAGATTGATAAAGCATTCCTCTTTAACAGCCTAGCCAGTAGTCTGATTGGCGTAGATACGTGCGTGCATGCTGCGTCATACGATCTCATCTCCTACATTCCTGCGCAGGAGTTCCCACGAAAGTGCTATAACTAAGTGGCATGTACGAAGATGTCGCAAAATAGACAAGGTAATAGTTAATATTTTCCTTTCCCATTGTTGCAAATACAGAATAATAATTATTAAAACCCAGCAAAGAAGCAATTTAGTGATACACGTTTTGGTAATACTTCCTAATAATATTATAAATATGAAAGTTGTTCGGATGTTTTGATGTTTGTTACGCAGTCACTCAGTAAGGGTTGAACGGTTTAGGGTGACTTAACTTAGTACAGATATAACATAACCAGGATTAACATATAGGCTACTTTTATCCCGGGAAGATGAACAGTTCCCGATGGATGCGCGATAAACGGTGAAGCCGTGGACATAGGCTAATTGAAAATAAACTGAATTTTCTGAAAATTTTATTGAAAAAATAAACATCCATATTTAATAACTTCTTAGGTTTTCGCGATCACTACACATTATAATAAAACAAAGTTTAACCGGTTTGAATTGGTCATATCTTTAAGCGTGCTTCTATCAAAACCTATTTCAAGCCCCAAAGAAAGATCAGCCAACTCCTCAGACCGGTGAAGTGTCACATTCCCTTACAAGATGCAGGGGTCTACAAGATTGATTGTGATTGTGGGTTATCATACATAGGGCAAACAAAGCGTAGTATAGCCACTAGAATTAAAGAACATATAGCTGACGTCAAGAACAGACGCTCCACAAAGTCTGCAGTGTGTGAACATGCCCTAGACAAACCCAACCATTTTCTTGGATTTGATAAACCACAAGTTCTGGCGAAGGAAAACCGATATGTACCTAGAATGCTCCGTGAGGCTATTGAAATTAAAAAAACATCCTAATTTTAATAGAGAAGATGGTTGGCAGCTACCACCTGTTTGGAACCCAGTCCTAAAAATAATCAAGTCCCAAACAGCACGCAACACTGTAAAAGATAATGATATTGTGAGTGATTACTGCGTGCATCGAAATGATTTTAATTAATAATATTGTACGGTAGATTAAAAGAAATTTTTTTTTAGAAATATTTGTAAAGACGCTTGTCATCTTAGTCTACCTGCGACCACGAAATGCTGCAAAGCTTTCGAAACGTCAGGGAAACCAATTTAAATAATATACGCGATTTAATCCGGTTAAACTTTGTTTTATTACAATCCATATTTAAGAGAAACAATCTTCAAGTTTAATTTCATATCATTAAAGAATGTCTGCTGTTCTCAGCATACAACATTCCTTTGAAGGTAACTAGATTCTTTAGGGGAATCATTACAAGTCACTAAGACAATATAAACGGTCCAGTGCAGCAGTGGTGCGATCTGCACCCATTTACACTGTGATATACAGGGCGATAATAAATACGGCAAAATGATTTTTGAGCCATGAGAATATAGCCATAGAAATCAATCAATCAATAATATAATTTATTAATTTAATCGACGAACGATCGATTTTTTCGATGACCTGAAGAAGGTGGCTGGGGGGGAACTGGATGAGGAAGACAAAGGACCGAGTGTTGTGGCGCAACTTGGGAGAGGCCTATGTCCAGCAGTGGACTGCGATAGGCTGAGTTGATGTTGATGATCAATTTCATGCTATTCATTTTTAATTATATAATTTCAGCGATATTAGCAAACACAGGGTTTCCTAAAGCTGGGCACTGACGATGTATCTATTCGGACGTCGTTTTAATGACGACATCCAAAAAAGCTTGACTTGTTCTAAAAATAACATACGTTTTCAACATTCACGGACAGATTTTGGAATACGGCTACGCCTTTCACACGTTTAGAAGCATCGTCAGTGGCTACCTTTAGTTCATTGACATTAATATAAATTTATAAACTATCGCACTGGCGTACGAGTAGTTATTTCAAAAATACTTATAGAAGAGGCCTATGCCCAGCTTTGTGGGTAGACTGAGATGATGTTAATTGAGAACTTAGCACGCGAACCTAACCAAATCGCGGTAACGAAACCATAGCGAGATTTAATTCGACGCCAACGCCATCTGTTGAAATAATAAAATATGAAAATTAATATGGAAACTACAATTGAATAGGTTGGTTGAATATTTTTTTCTGTTGTTCTCTTTTAATATTAACCATAAAAGCCTTAATTTTGGACATTTACAAGATTCACTTAATCTACACTGCTTTTATAAAATTGACACTAATTTTGATCTCCGTTCATCTCATGTCGAAGGCCTCCTCTAACTCCCTCCATTTTGTCCTGTCCTGTACCAAGTTCTTCCCGCCACCCTTATGATTTCATCCTTTAATCTAATCTAAATAAACACCTTGAAAGTGGGATCCGCAAATAATTTTGCATGTGTGCGTGCATGGTCTACACGATTTTTTAGGGTTCCGAAGTCCTACAAGGAACCCTTATAGTTTCGTCATGTCCGTCCGTCTGTCCGTCTGTCCGTCTGTCCGTCTGTCCGTCTGTCCGTCTGTCCGTCTGTCCGTCTGTCCGTCTGTCCTAATCCTTTACAGCTTAATAACTTCTACAGTTATAAACATAAATAAATGAAATTTTGTTAAAAAATAGTCTGCATATAGATCTCAATTTTAAAAGAATAAAAAAATAGTTAGCTTTAGGGGTGGCGCCCATACATGTGAAATGGGGAAAAAATAATTTTTTTCACTGCACCCCATCGTGTGGGGTATCATTGAATAGGTCTACTAAAATGAAGGTAATGTTTGATACACCACTTTTTTATCAGGTGTACCATCTGCGAAATATAGCCCGCCAAAGTGGCTTGCAATGTGTCCCCCCCCCCTGCCATTTCTAAACTATGCAACGTAGAAACTTATAATCTTCCACATTGATAGACCTTTGTGAAAACTCTCTTTTAAAATTATTTCGAGTATAATGTGATTATAATTTTTTGAGTTATAGACAGAAAACCGAAAAATACTTAAAACGTCCTAGTTCAAAGGTCATTGACCTTAGAGAAAAATTATCATGGCAAGTAATGCTCCTTTAGCTACTTTCTATTTGAAAAAATCACAAAAAGTAACTTTGACATCAATCAGACTTCTTAAATTTGGCTTCTTGAATTTATCACTAGATGGCGCTACTAACAACACGCTCTGAGTTGCGAATGCTGCCGATTATTGCAAAAACTAAAATAGCCATGATTAATATTGGATTTGATTCGTTTGTACACCTACTTAAGGAACCCTATAATACTGAGCATGGCCCGACATGCTCTTGGCCGGTTTTTATACATTGAGATCGAGAAAAAGTTAAAAACAGTGCTTTATTATGTGTGCTCTTCACATATGTGTATTATCTCTACACGATTTAGTTGTGTGTGTGTGTATCGAGGCGCGACGCCGCAGCTTCTGCGTCGCGCTCCATTTCCTGCGCCTGCGCATTGCACAAGCCGGACAATGGCGCTACTCCACATGTGAGGAGCTGCTTACCTACTTGTGTAGCATTGTTTGAATATCATAGCATGACAATGGATATGGATTATGACCTGACCACCGTTAAGGTAGCGGTTATTCGGAATATTGAATTGTATTGTATTGAAAGCATTCGGAAATGTTTATTCCTTCTATTAAATATTGCTAAAGAAACAATTGCAGTACTCGAAAATATGACAGTTTACAAATATATTATGGATCCAGGGAGGGAAGAAAAGAAATAGTCTATCGATAATTTCTATCAACACCGTCATGAACTGATGTATTTTTAACTAAAGACAACACAGCACATAACCAATGACCACATTACGAGAGATTTAATCTGATACATAATTTGAAGGATTTTCACTTAAGAATACCAGCATCTTTCATCTCACCCCCATCCATAGTCACCCACACCCAATACCATACACATCCCCACCCATACTCACCAACACCCACCCCCATACACACCCTACATACAACCTCACATCCTCTTTCACCCTTTCTCACATCCACTTCTTGCTAGCTAGCTATCATGTTAATATATTATTTTAATATTGTATCCAAATATTACTATTATCAAATTGATTCAATTAATGTTTTCTTAAAGTGCTTTACTTGTACTGTACCCCATAAGTGGAAGTTCGCTGATGCCTGTGATACTGTGTTTTGCATTAGTACAGGCACCAACGGTTCAAAATGACTGATAATGCTCTTTTACTATGTATGTACCTACCTACTTAAACTCGTTTTTGTTAAACCATTTTCAGTGCCTCGACTCAATTTCAGTATTTGACTGCCTCGTTGGTCTAGTGGTCGCAAGCGCGACTGCTGAGCATGGGGCCCTGGGTTCGATTCCCGGGTCGGGCAAAGTGTTATTGGATTTTTCCATTAGGAAATTCTCAGTAGCAGCCCGGAGTCTGGATTTGTGCCCGGTCAATGGCAATAGGCTCGCCCCCTGTTACATGGGACTTATAATATAACTGGCGAAATGTGGGTGTACTATACACCTCTGCCTACCCCTTCGGGGAAATACAGGCGTGATGTTATGTTATATTATTTTCAGTGCCAATAAAGAATTATTTATTTATTTATTTTATCTTTCCATTGTATAATAAACAATAAGGACTGTTAAAAAAGGAACGTGAATCAACAAATCTTAATAATGTCGATGCTATTTCTGTATTGATAAACAGTGATTGTTTTAGCGGCAGCATTCACTACAAGTATGTGGTTCAATTTATTGTCGTCGTAAAGTTGTAGTTAGCATCCGGGCTGCAGGCTCCCGTGGATGGACAAAGCAAGGGAAAGGTAACTTGTCATTGTCACTATTTCTAGCTTAAGCAACTTTTAAATCGAATGTGGTAATATTTGTGTTTTAATTATGCATTATTAATATGTCCATGTCTTAGGAGTGAGTTAGTCAGGACTTTTCTTTTTATATGCATAAGATATGCCTATGACTGTTAGCAACCTTATAATTTTGTCCTGTCTTTGTTTTCGTTTGGTGTATGTATAATAAAGATAATAATAAATAATAAATAAATAATTATAACTAAGTTCAGGAATTTAATTAATTTGTTTAGACTCATAAATTGTAAAAGGGTCTACGAAGCTACACATAGGATATAATAGTATCAGATAAAGGTCCAACACCGATGACCTTTGACCTGAAGAAGGTGGCTGGGTTGCGTGGGATGCGGTAGATGGAGGACCGAGTGTTGTGGCACAGTTTGGGAGAGGCCAGTGTCCAGCAGTGGACTGCGATGGGCTGACTTGATCAGATAAAGACGAAAATAAAAATAAAGTAAGGAATTTTTTTGAATTGCTCAACTACTACACTTGTATTAGTATTTATATGATATATATTTCTCATACTTATTTAAGTAAATTCCATTTACTTTATATTATTATATTTAAGTAGGTATATCATGTACGAAACGTACCTACTTTTACACCGTACCTACCCACGATCAGTTCCCATTCTTCTAGTCCATCCAAAGGTTGTCTGGAAGAGATTGCCTTGTGCAATAAGACCGCCCATTGTACTTATTTAATCTTTCTGTAAAATATTGTCTTTGTTTTCGTTTGGTGTAATGTACATTAAAAAATATAATAAATAAATAAAGTTATTTGGAGCTTATGTCAAATTTCGTATATCTAGTAGGGCAAATCGTGGATACATAGGATTTTAATTTTGGCCTTAATTACTAATGTCTTAATTTCAATTAATGTTGGTTTACTGTAGTCTCTCAAGATTTTTCCGAATTAAACCCCGATTTCTACAACTCAAATACAGTACCTTTCCAAAGCCAACTCCAAGATTGATAAGCACAACTACACGTTTCTGATTTCCAGTTGTGTGGGTACCAGTACATGAGTCACGTTTCCACAACACATGATCAATCTAAACGGCCCACAACTGGCTAGACCAGCACTGAACACTTGATCTTCTACACTACTCTAGCTAGATCCCGAGAAAGTGACAGGTTCACTTTCAAATGTAGCATGAACATTGGGTAAACAATCTACAGATGGGATTTTCACATACGTGTGATCCTAATTATGTGTGGTAATAATTACGTGGATATCAAAATACCAATCAAAAGTAAAAAAAAAAAAAACAGAAAACACATAAAAACAGAAATAAACAGAAATTAGAACAGGTATAAACAGAAATTGCTAAAAGTCAAACAAAAATTGTACGACTGTCTGAACTTATGAGATAACGCATACAGGCAACCCTTTAAGTGTGGTGGAATAGAGCCTGAACCCTTCTCATTTCGAGAAGAGACTCTTGAATAGCAGTGAGGCAGTAATGGACTATAATATTGTATGTATTTATACAGACATTGTTAACGAAAGCATAGATGAATAATTTAGAGCCCGCAGTGATTATTGATACAAAATTTGGTGTAGACGAGGTGAGTTAAAATGCAATAGAAGTGAACTCTGTCATTAATGGTATGGGTTTCGTAAGCTATAATTCAAAAAAATACAATTGCAGCTCAATTAATGCCGTTTAAGGAGCTGATGGGACCCAGATTCACAAAGAAATCAATACCAAAGATGGAATCACTAATACGGTTGTGTAATAAGTAGCTTACATCCTTGAAGTGTGTGCACTAGATACTGTGAATATTATAGACCGGTTTAGAGTTAATAGCGAGGCTGTGCATACAAATATTAGGTATTGGTGTTCAGTACCACGTAGAAATACAGATAACTTAATCGTCGCCGAGCAGTGAAAACCTCATATTTGTACAGACCCTAATTTCACAGTACAAGAAAATAACTACCGTTATCTGGTAAAAACATAGGGTAAAAAAAATGATTTCATGAAGCATAAAGAGATGTTCTTTTGTCTTAGATACCTAGATCGAATATTCAACGGTGCCGTCGGATTTGCTAAGGACAACGAATTTTGTTAATTATGTAAAACGAGTAATGATACACAGTCAAAACATTGAATTATGGTTTACGAGGTTTTCACTGCCCAGCGACGAAATAGGAATTTTGTCTATTCCAACGTATTTGGAAAATAATTATTGTATTGGTACCTGTATCAGATCAAGCATTTTGATAGATGGAATTCCTCGCACAGTAAAAGCAGTAAAAGTGACACATTTTGCAAATGATTCGCATTCAGGTCTGTTTTCTCGGCGGTCCAGCAATTTCTCTCCCCATGCAAACGCCGACATCCAATACATCAGAAATTAATTACAATTATAAGCACAGCATTACTGCCATTTTCATTTAAATTCAAAGATGCTCTCTCCTGCTTTTCATCGTGATATATCGAGGATGATAAAATCTATTAGTCACATAAAAGCGAATAGTAATTATTTATTGGAAACACCGAGTGAAATCCAGTTATTAATAACAGAAAATTTTACCTTTACCTTAACAGCACCTGTTATAGTGTTTTTATTAACTTAGAAAGTTATCTAAGTTCGAAAGTGGTTTGATGTCTTATCAAATGGGAGTATGTGGTGCGAATTCACGTTTGCAGCTGTAAAAGTGATTGCTATACGATTACAGACTTTATTGACAGTGATGGAAGGTTTATTGAAAATTTTATGAGTTGTAAATGTGTGTTGGTTTGTATTATTTCGTAGATAGTGACAGTGGTTTGACGGACAAGGCTTGTTGTTCGTTCAATGCCGCTGTTGTTTTTGTTTGGTATACTGTAATGGTTGTATTGATCGCTCCAATATGTTGGCAGACATTTTTATAATAGTATATTGTGTTCATTGTTGGTTTTTCGGAACATGGCGTATCATCACGTTTTGTGGCACAACTTTGAAAAGTGAAACTGAATATCTGTAGGTACAACTATTTGTAAGCATCACTTTGACAAGTTCTGTTGTAGATTTGTTTTGATTTCTGTTTTAATAAATTCCATTATTATGTTTTTTAGAGATCAATAAGAAACATCACGGCTTATACAGCGTGTGAACTTTTTACATTATAATATGCTGTGAATGTTTCGAGCACAGACAACTAATGAATGCTATTAATTAAAATCATCTAAATGTCAATAACAATTAATAGGTGCGATTAATCACACATTCATATAACTTGACTTGTCACACAAAATCGCCAATTTAAAAAAAAATCGTGATGATGTTGTCCTTTATTGGTATAAATAAATAAAATTGAATGGCATCTCAACTATGGTAATAAACAAACATGGCCATAAACTCAGCCTCGACTTACATGATTTACATAATTATTTATACGGCTTGACCCAGTAAGACAATGCTAACCGGTGCGTTTTTATACAACGTGTATCAGAAATGCGTGGTCATATTTGAAGACCTTATTCAGAAGATGCTATCGAACAACTTTTACTATGGGACAAACACTGAAATCGCGAAAAAAAAAACAGGTTATCCTTACATTTTGTCGAGCGACATCGATGATTTAGTAGGGAATAGCTGATATTTTTTTCGGGATTTCAGGGTTGGTCCCATAGTAAAAGTTGTTCTATGCTATGCCCTGAATGAGCTCTTAAAATATAACCACGCATTTCTGATACACGTTGTATAGCGTTAAATGCACGCTCATGAGTTGATTGTAAACTATGTGAGATTTAATTTATTTTTGCATAATCGTTTCTATAATACAGTATATTTAATCAGTAGATATTTGTCATAAGTTGGCTGAGTTAGTAATAATTATTCTAGAACAGTGGGATAAAAATGACCAAGGGCGCAAGGACGTGCCTGTAACATAAATTTATTACTATAACATAACATAACATCACGCCTGTATTTCCCCGAAGGGGTAGGCAGAGGTGTAGATATAGTACACCCACATTTCGCCAGTTATGTTATAGTCCCATGTAATAGGGGGCGAGCCTATTGCCATTAACCGGGCACAAATCCATACTCCGGGCTGCTTTTTTTTTTTATGGTATAGGATGGCGAAACGAGCTAAAGGCCCACCTGATTTTAAGTGGTTACCTTTGCCCATAACAACTGCAATACCACCTAGGCTGTTACCTAACTGGTACCGCAAGTCGGTTCTCCAAACTGAGACATGAAGGTGGAAAGTCTCATGTGATTGTAATTTCACCGGCTACTGAGAATTTCCTACTGGAAAAACCCAATAACACTTTGCCCGACCCGGGAATCGAACCCAGGACCCCACGCTCAGCAGTCACGCTTGCGACCACTAGACAAAAAAAATAATTGAACTAGTATAATAATTTTATAGCCTGTAATTAGGTCTGTTTGAATTTGAAATAAAAACAAATTTTAATGGACTGATTCAGATAGATCTAGCTGACAGCCGCGGCTTCGCTACCATTGTATGTCGTTAACATAGATTCATAAAAAAGGAAGATATGCCATCAATGCATAATTTTTCGCTGTTAGGTGTCGCGGCTTTTCACCCACTTAGGCATTTTAGAAACACAGGAAACAAAAACAATAAATACGGCACACACACTCAAGTTTTTTCTCACGCACACAAAAACGCACGCAGCAATATTAGTAGAATTACTAAATTAGTAAGTAATACTAATTGAACTAATTGTACATGTCGGCGTCTCGCCAGGGTGACCTCCCGGACCCATGTTGTTTGTATATATTTTTTTTTTTTTTACAAGAGTACAAAAACAAAAGCAACAATAGCGCGGCCATATACACATGCAAAACGTGTACGCGCTGTGCTTCAATCTGTGGGCATCCCGTAGGCGATGTTATCATATTGCGCATATCGAAGCGTCAAGCGTTGTTGCTACTTAAAAAATCTGCCTGGTTTTATTTATCTATGGTCGATAAAAAGCATCCTATACATTATTTATTTATTTATATTATTGAGGACCCCCAACAAAAGATGTACACAAAAAATCACAAGTGACAGATACAGGATTCTATCTGGTGTACTCCTTCACTTACAGGAGGTCACAGCATGCACAAATTTAATGACTGAGCTTACTTATAATTAAGGTGAAAGTATCTAACTCAACTAAAAACAAAACAATATGTAGGTAATACATATATCTTCCCGCTTTCAATCGAGTCAGACACTTTTTACATTATGTATATTATTTTTCTATATACAACGTGTATCAGAAATGCGTGGTCATATTTGAAGAGCTTATTCAGGGGATGCTATCGAACAACTTTTACTATGGGACCAATCCTGAAATCGCGAAAAAAAAAAACAGCTGATCCTTACATTTTGTCGAGCGACATCGATGATTTAGTAGGGATCAGCTGATATTTTTTTCGCGATTTCAGGGTTGGTTCCATATAGTAAAAGTTGTTCTATGCTATGGCCTGAATGAGCTCTTAAAATATGACCACGCATTTCTGATACAAGTTTTATATATAAAACAGTTAATTAATTATAATTTAAATAAATTCTTTTAATTTTTTCGTGTACTTTGATAAAGACGCACAGATGTCAATATCGCGAGTTTTTGATAACGCATTGTGTCGTCTACAAAGTTTAGGCATAGCAGCAAAATGACCGAGATTCGTTCTAGAAAATGGAATTTCCAATAAATCATAAACATTTTTTCTGGGGAGGCGGGTGGGAATTTTTATTTTAATAGAGCTTAAGAGTTCACTGCAGTCTATGATTCCGTTTATTAACTTATGAAGGAATTAAACATTACGTGTTAATCCAAGATATGTTCTATACATAGGTTCTATAAGTGTTCAAAATGTCATCCAAATATGTTTAACTGTTTCAGCGTGATTGGACGACGAACAAACAAACATCCACACTTCCACATTTCCACATAGTCACTATAATGACAGTGCAGTATTGTTTACTTATTTGTCATCCTCATAAAGCCAAAAGCTTTCTCCGTAACCAGCCTCAATATATTATGTCTCCACATACTTAAATAGTTGCTAACACTTTGCGGTTGTAGCAACAATGTTTAGGAGGAAAGCGTATAATATTTAGCGATAAACCCCGCCATAACTCACTCCATTAGTCTATGAAAGTTATATGAGTTTCACTATGGGGCTAGAAAACTGCTTGCTCATCCAGGTTTTTATGATAATTATAGCCTATATAGCACGGTTTACAACTGTAGGTCAACACTAACATGAGTATGGTAGTAACTAAATAAAAGTTATTTTTATTTTGCATTTGAGTTATGAGGGGCTAGCGGTATAAGTGGCTTGATATAAGGTTACTCGCTTAGAGCCTATTATTAAAATATTAATAAATATTGTTGGTAAATTTTTACACTGCACTATCTAGTCCCAAACTAAGAAAAGCTTGTACTATGGGTACTAGACAATGGATATAATACTTATATACTTTTATTTTTTGTAAATATAGGTACTTATAATACATAAGAAACACCCAGACCAACACAAACTCTAAGGTTCATCACATAAATATTTGTGTCCTGCGGGAATAGAACCCACGACCTCGTGATCAGCAGTCCGACACTCGAACCACTAGACCACAGACGCCGTCAAACTATTATACTAGATATAGATACCACTATCCACCAAGAAGCTTTGACTCCAAGTTCATTAGTTTTTCGTGTATCGGTACCCTTACTTTACAGCTGGTTGAAGACCAGTGGCCCTTAGAATTTAATTTTAATCACATTGCCTGTTCCATAGTTTGACATCCCTGCAGGTGTGCTTTATGAAGGGTGTAAAATATCCAATTAAAAGCTTAGTGATAAATAAGTGCATATGTTATTTATGATGACTTTAATAATATTTAAACGCCTTATAATTAATTTATATTGCCCCCTTCTTCATGTTATAGGTACATACTTATGCCATAGAATACCTAATAGTGATTATGCATAAAAATTATGCCTTTTACTTATATTATAGAATAGCCACCGCTTGTGATTTGTGCCCTTTAGAGAGGGTCCACACTAAATGTACAGTCAGTCGCTGATAGCTTTTGGCTGTAGCGTACCACCTAGGTACGTAAAGTTCAAAATTATGTTAAATCAGTACACCACGTAAAGCTAGCTTACATTCGGCGACTGCCTTTGAGCGAGTGTTACGTCTGGTGTGACATCTTTTACTATTGTGTACAAATTCATAAAACTTGGAAAATATCGGCTTGAGCATTGTTCAGATTCTTTTTTTTTAATATACTAATTATAGGCGCTTTTGAATAGTCGCACGGTTCCAAATGGTAGGTTCTATGGGGAAGAATCGGCAAGAAACTCCATGGATATAAGTACTCTTTTTAAGTAGGTATCAAATCAAATCAAATTGCTAGAATATGGTAGGTAAAATCTATCATATCTGGTCATCTTCAACACAAAAAAAAACCTTTTTTACCCGAAATCCTTTACGACGCGACACACACTAACTGAAAGAGCAAATTTATATTCTCCATTCTATGATTTCCGTTTATCTTCAACTCTGTTTAAAACACTTCCTTAAACTTTAGAGTTTACACTGTTTACCACTTAGAAACCAAGTTCCTAGTGAACACTACATATTATAGTATGAAAGAAACAATTTCAATAAGTATTAGGGAGAAATCGAAATGGCCATGTTACGCTGTTTACATAAAATTGTATCGAGAAAGTGCATAATGTTGATAAACAAAGTGTAGTAGTGTCGTATAAGTGCTTTCGCTAACAGTCATGGTTTTGTGATGATTGATGCTTGAGAAGAGGTGGTGATATTTGCGTCACAGGAAAGTCGAAGGATTATACAACGTTACCTTTTGTTTACGCAAGTTGAGAAACTATTTTGTTCAGGATCACCAGGAAAATCGAGTGGAATATTTTTTTTAACAAACTTGCTCGTAAAGTGGCTCTTAGTGCACCGCTTTTAGGTTCATAATGTATACACGCGTGCTTTTAACTTTACAGTTTATTTTTTAACGCAGCAGTTTTTGTGTCTACGCAAAATTATACATTTTTGTGAATAAATCAACTGTATTAATTATTTTATTATTTTTAACGCATTTACGCATGCGAAGCGAAATCTAAAGATTTAAATTGTGGAATAAAAAAATCGCTCACGAGCAGGATCAACTGTATTAATTAAAATATGATAAATAAACAATACATTTCATCAAATTATTTATTTTTGTCAACAAATGAACATTAATTTGTCAAAAATCTATTTATTATATTTTTAATACACTTTAGTACACTAGCACTTTTTACCCGACTGCGCCAGAAGGAGGGTTATTTTTTATTTTTTCTATATACACCCTTAAGGTGTGTATTTAAGGTGAATGCTACAGGGTACCCCGCGAAATTAATTTTTTTTGGCGTTTTTTGCAAATTGTAACTTTAGTTCGCGTTGTATATCGGTCAAAATATGATTGGCGGAAATAATAACAATATATCTACTCAATAATACTCATAAAAAATATTAACCTAGCTCTATTAGCTGTACTAGCTCGATAATATTAATTTACGATCAAATTATCGATTTTTGAGCTTATACAGCTTATAGAGCTAGGTTAATATTTTTTATGAGTATCATTCCTTAGATATATTGTTACTATTTCCGCCAATAATATTTTGACCGATACACAACACGAAATAAAGCTACAATTTTCAAAAAACGCCAAAAAATTTGAATTTTTCGGGCTACCCTGTAGCATTCACCTTAAGTGTGTTTTATGTAGATAAACAACGTCGGAGACTAACACATAATCAAATAAATGAGAACTGCCTAAGATAACAATAATTAAACTGACACCACTGATAAAATCATTCGACTACCTCTGAACAGGTTAAAAACACATAACATTTAATTTACATAACTATCATAACGTGTGGGTGATCCACGAGCAAGAGGTCGGCCATGACTTTCTCGCAGATGGGCGCAGCTGCTTTCACGGGGTCGTTCTCACGATGGACCTCTGCTGGACCATGCTGGCCTCAAGTAGGTGGTCAAAAATCAGGTGCTTGCAATTGTCAAGAAATTGGGGGGATGGTGAATTTTCATGTCGTATTTGGACATGGTATATTGATGATTCAATTGAGGAAAAGAGGTGATATGAAGAAGAAAGTCGTTTCTGGTTATCTTTAAATGTTATGTTTTTGTCGGCAAGTAAATTCGCTTTGCACTAAAATCTGGTATGAATTTGATTGAAATGTTTTGTTCCCTGCAGTCATACAAATCAGAGAGGCAGAGGACCGAGCGTTGTGGCGCAACTTGGGAGAGGCCTATGTCCAGCAGTGGACTGCGATAGGCTGAGTTGATTGATTGAGTCATACAAATCGTGTCTTTGTAAAAAACTTTTTTTTCTAATTCTATTGATCTCTTATCATATATAATATTTGACAGTATACTGAATCTAACCTTGTAAAGACTTGTCACCCCGTAAATAAGTAGAATTCGAACCTTGTCCACGATTTCCCAAAATCCTAACCAAACAGCGCACGTTGACTTTCAATATTTAACACTATCGATAAAACATAAACCAAATATTCGATATGACACTATACTTTTAGTTAGGGTTGTCACATAGAATGTTTTTAATATTGAAACTGAATTTAATTGATTCTTAAGAAGTCTCAGAATAAAACGAATAAAATACAGAATTTATCAAAGTTTATTTGATGAATCTTTATGAATTATCTTTTATCACAGGCTATGTTTACAATTTCTGCTAATTGTGCTGCAAATGCTTTATGAGTGTATTTGTATTACGAAATACTGGCAGTAGTAGGTAATAGTTTTATTATTATTTGTTTATTTACAGCAACAACATTTTAACATTCCCTTCGAATTACACAACACGACTAATGCTGAAAGGATAAACAAATTGTATTTAAATAAAATGCCTTGGCTCGCCACACGAAGTTGTTGATATGTAGGATGTGACTTGGCAGTCATTGTGCTGATTGTCGCCGTACCCTCAGACCAAAATCGTAAGAGGTTCTCATTAGACAGCTGGACCAAGGACTCAAATAACACAACTTATTTAGATACTCTAAAAATTACAAGAAATACGTTTTAAAACTTAAAAGTGCTAGCCCTAACGTTCGTGGTAGGACGAAGGCGCGGCCTTTGGCGCGTGTTTCGTGAAATGTTGACCAGACCTTCACATTTCCGTCAATACATTGCGGTACCAAAAAGCCGAGATAAAACGAAGTTTTTTTGGCATGCTTTATTTCTACCTTACTAAACACAATATGGTAGACACCATTTAATAGTAGACAGAAATAATTATGTAAATAGGGTGCAGAAACTGTAGGGTGAGGAACTCAGTTTCTCAATAAGATATCGCTGTCGTCACCTTGACATGGATTCAATGTGAAAAAGATCTTCGAAACTGTGAGCAGGGTAGCGTAGCGGTTAAAGCAACAGCGGTGTATTGAACCTGAAGTCACAGGTTTTAATCCCGCCCATGAGCGAGTTTTTCTTTCCACAATTTTATAATATTAGATTTCACCCTTGCGTTTATATCACTGCAAGGCCCCGGGGATTCTTTTCAGAATAATTATTTTTGAGACATTTTTACACAGCACTATCTAGTCCCAAACTAAGCATAACTTTTTGGGGTGCAATAAAAGAGCCTCCACGAGTGACGATATTTAATTGATCGTCCGGCGCACCCTGGGCGGTCAGCCCCGCTACCAATCTGCTGACTGGCTAATCTTTTCCCCATGGCATGAGCTATTATCATTATGTAGCTCATGTCGAAACGATAGAAGAAGAAGCTTAACTTATACTATGGGGTACTAGACAATGGATATAGTATTTATATACTTTTTGTTTGTAAATACATACTTATAATACATAAGAAACACCCAGACCAACACAAACAAATAAGTTCATTCATCACATAAATATTTGTGTCCTGTGGAATCGAGCCCACGACCTCGTGATCAGCAGTCAGACACTCGAACCACTAGACCACAGACGTCGTCAAATGAAAGGGTTTCATGCCCTAGTCCACCACGCTGGCCTAGTGCGGGTTGGCGGACTACACACACTATCGAAAACTGTTTGGAGCACTCTCAGGTGTGCAGATTTCCTCACGATATTTTCCTTCACCGTTAAAGCAAGTGATAATCAAATTATGACCCGCACATGAATTCGAAAAGTTTCAGGCAAGTGTTCAACCGCTAGGCTATCACTGCTGCGCTTGAGTTCTTCTTAGCTCTATCTTTGGTAGCTGGCTCATTGCTGAGATCGTGACTTTTGTCAATTGACTGCCTCCATTTGCTTATCAGCCACTTGGTGGAGTGCGGCGCTGATGGGCATCTCCAGTTGGCCGGATATATGTTCCGTCCAACGCTTGGGGCTCCAGCCTCTAAGTCTTTTCCTTCTACTTTCCCTGTCACCATCAGCCGTTCCAGGTTATCGGTACTTCTACTGGCAATGTACTTAATGTTGTAATGTACTTGGACTGCCTCGTTGGTCTAGTGGTCGCAAGTGCGACTACTGAGCGTGGGGTCCTGGGTTCGATTCCCGGGTCGGGCAAAGTTTTATTGGGTTTTGTCATTAGGAAATTCTCAGTAGCAGCCCGGAGATTGGATTTGTGCCCGGTCAATGGCATTGGCTCGCCCCCTATTACATGGGACTATAACATAACTGGCGAAATGTGGGTGTACTATTATACCTCTGCCTACCCCTTCGGGGAAATACAGGCGTGATGTTATGTTATGTTACTGGCAATGTACGCTTGCCTTAATTCGATGAAAAATAATAGAATAACCAACTTAACCTTAGTTTAGTCGAAGGCTTATCGGTCTGCATCAAAGTCGCTGGTTCACAATCAGATGGTATGGACGTCCGTGCGTAAACTAACAATGGAACAAGGTGAAATCTGATGCTGCGGAATTGGGCTGAGATGAACGATACAGATCACGGAGCAAAGTTTGTTATGTAGGATAATGTGGTGAGCAAAAAATTTAGTCTGAGGTTGAAAAAAAAAAACCGGCCAAGTGCGAGTCGGACTCGCGCAGTCAGAGTTCCGTTCCTTCTTAGGTTTTCGCGATCACTACACATTCCATTTCATTCATCATTCATTCACTATTTCATTCTCATTCGTTCCGTTCCTCTCAACGACCTGATACCCCATAAAAACTGATTTAATTTACGTGAGTTTAACAAAAGACGTCAACGCACAGTGCGTGAAATATTAATTTTTGCATGTCTTTCTTACGCAGATACCACCACATATGTCTATATTTGTCTTATTTTTAGTATTTGTTGCTAAACTACATAATATGCACTATAATCTGAGCAAGTTTGAAGTTGGTATATATTACCGTTTTGAAGATAGAGCAGGAACAAAAACGTTGAAAAAAAAAAAAAAAGACTTTTTTTTGTTTTTATTATTTTCGTGATACACTTCATAGGAACACAATTTCTGAGAAAATTTCAACCGGTTACCTATTACAGTTCAAAAGATACAGCCCTGTGACAAACAGACGGACAGACGGACGGACGGACGGACAGCGTAGCGAGAGTACACTCTTTTTAGGGTCCCGTTTGGCACCCTTCGGGTACGGAACCCTAAAAAGAGTGATTTTTGTAGCAACGGTGGAAATAGGGTTGTAAGCCTACAAACTATTTCGATTATCAACGAAGGTACTATCAGCAAACTTTCCAGCGAATCACCACTAAGGCTAAAATCGCTTGCGCTCAGTGTTCGACGACAGCCGTAGGTACGTGTAATGTAGCAGGATTCGTTCAAGGGACTTTGTCGACAAAATGCATCACCGGGAAGGATCGTGACTACATGATTTTTAAAGAGCGAAAGGAATCTAGAACAGCCCCCCTAGCCAAGTTGTATGGGAATGTATGTGAATGACATCTCAACGAAAAAACCATTCGTTGAGATATGTCATTCCCATACATTTTGATTGTTTTCTATAGCGTTGACGATTGTAGATTGCAAAGAGTATATAATCACTACGTTTAGTAGATTGTCAAATTGGCTAGGGGGCAGTTCATTTGCAATTTTTTTGTATGAATCCTAAATTAATTTTATCCATGACGCTCGAATAGGTCGGAACCATCCACCACTAACCAATAAAAATAAATCAAAATGTTCTGATATTCTGCTCAATCCCATTTCGTCAACTTCACTTTTGCCTACTAAACTGAATTTGAAGTATACAAAATGTATCGAGTTGAATAGAAAAGTAAACGAAATAGGATGTTTACCAATTGGGTGTACTTATGATGTAAGTAGTCGATATTCAAGGTTAGTCGGTTGACAACCCTGCTCCAAAAGTTATAACATTAGAAATAAAGCTTAAAACGTTAGTAGACTTATGTAAATGAATTGTATAATTTACTCAAGATGACTCACAAACAGTCGAAAGACTTTCTCCCAAGCCAATGTATTAGGAAACCAGATTTACTATGAAAGTCGTTTTGATTTACGATACTTTTCTTATTTCAACTTGTCACGGATTTTTAGTAAGAAGTAACTTGATAGTAGATTTAAGTTAGAGATATGTAGCGTGTGAACTGTGACACTACGAGTTGCTTGAAAATAAAATATTTAGTTTATGGTTTATTTTGAGTTGTCACGATATTTTTTGTAAATGTGGACGATTCGCGTGGTTGAAATTGTCGTCTTCATACTGAGGTACTGCAACGTTTAAGAGGAAATGCGAGCAGAGAGACATAAATATTGGGTATTTGAAGAAACTATCACTGTCACTGCCTCAAATAAGTGCGATAAGGACAACTGCAGTTCCAACTGAATAGCCTAAGTAAAAAAGGTTTAGCTCTCGACTATTTTCTCCTCCGAAACTGGACCAATTTTTCAAGATATTTCATAAACTGAATGAGAAGAATGTGTACTGTTTCGCTATGATTTTCCTTTTTCATTATACATTAGGCCTCTGTAGACAGTGGTCAAATAGGCAATTTTAAGATTTTTTGAGAGCTTATAGAAATAATTTATAAACAAAAACGAAACATAGGAGCGTAGAAAAAGCTGATATTTATTTTAGTCTTAAAAATCATTGCTCTGGGATCATAAACCAGAAAGAAAACAGTCGAGAGCGTTTGTATGAAGAAAAGACCACCCGTATTTCCTCATAACAATGCTTGAACTCCAAAATATATTTTCTCTGAACTAAAGAGAACAACACAGTTTGACTTTTTGTGAAAAACAGGCAAAGAACTGTATGTTTTTTCGAGAGAGTCATTTAGGATATTCGAGAGGCTATGCCCAAAGGCAACAGAGTTTATTCTCTTTTTCTATGCCCAATTGCCCAGCTTTTCATCTCGATTCAATCTAGACTATGCGGTTTAGAATAAAATATTAAAGGCGCCTCGCCTGACCGGCTAGAACGTCTTCTGAAAGACAGAAGTTCTGTCTTTATGTAACATTAGTTGGCCGAAATAGGGACCTTGATTTAACCCCAATTTTAATCATCCATATCAAAACTGCTTGTGAATTCAGTTAAAGCATTTACCTTCACTTACCTCGATAGAAAAAGTACCTACGCAAAAATTCGACAGCTCGAAATAATTCCGCTCTCACACTCCACTGCCCAACAATAGTACAGTCAGCATCAATGGCAGCTGACCCACACCCAAGGATGCGCTGACCTCACTCGGTAACGACCACAAAAAACATCGATAAAAAGCAGTAAACCTATCGATTTTACGCCACTATTCAGATTACGCGCGGCCGTTTTTTGTTGAGCCGATGAATGATTCGATCGATAAATGTGTTCGCTTTTACGTCAATTTAAACATAGAAGATTTCTGGTTTTGTGAATAATGTTTATCAAAAAGAAAAGAAGCTAGTGGACCCTTAAAAATTGTACAACAAATGAGCTTAGAAGGTATTTACGTATTTATTTAAATGCAAGCGAGTCATAGACCTCTCAAGAATGTACGGGCACGCGTAATTATGAGGCAATCGCGTAATTGCCGTAATAATCGTAATAATCGTAATACTAGGTATGGAGGATTATCGATCGAAATCACGAAAAAAACTAGCTGCCATTATGTTATGCTATGTTATTTAATAGACACGTGTTCCGTTTTTTTTTTGGAGAATGCCTACAGACTATATAGCCTACCTTTTTTCACCTATGCAACCCTAAAATTTTATGGAGCTTCTTTCTTTAAATGATTGTTGACTATGTTTCGTTTAATTAGTCCGTGTCTGTTTTATATTATTTTGACCATCAATTAAAAATTAACTTATTAGCACTTCGTTGTTTTTAAGCAAAGCCATTACAGCAATTATTGACAAATTGGTTAAATAAAACATTTGATTAGTTTTATTTATTTAATTAAGATTTTCTTATAGTCGATGTACCCTTGAAAAAGGATAAACAATTCACTATAAAGTCAGAACATTTTGTATCAAATATTATTGTAAATCAGTCAAGGTTAACTAAAGAATTGTGTTAAAGAAGGAAGACTTTAACAAATTTGTCACAATAAAATGGCAGAATTTGTCAACCCCAATATTTTTCCTTCGCGTTTGTGTCAGTAAAAATAAAGGATTTCTTTGACAGCTGTCAAAAATTCTTCTCGGCTGACGTTACAATGCAAAAACAACCGGCATTGATAATCGCCGACAGGCAGTCGCAGCCATATCATATATTGCACAACATTAGTTACACACTCAATTTCGGAACGTGCGAATGTTTGCTACCGGTTTCATTCATAGTTTTTTGCTCAGTTACTAAATGAGGTTTTATCTGCTGGCTATAATTTCTAGTGAACGGTGTTTGCAGTTGCAATTTCTGTTGCAAAGATCGTGATTTTTACATTGTAACAACTACGCTTTTATTTGTATTATCTAGTGTTTATTTTGTCGTTTATTAAATTAAAATTGAGTAATGTGTTTTGATAGTAATCTTAATTCTTTAACTACTTCAAGAAAGATTTTACACTGTTTTTTTTGTAAGAATTTGAGATTCATTTTCGTTTGCAAACTTAGTAAAGCTTTTTACTTGAGCTAATCTTTTAATCTTTTTTATCTTGATAATGGCAATAACCCATGTCTGTCCATATGAGCCTAAATACTGAGCAATGTTTACTGGCATGATGACTTTGACGTGGTGCCTAACACAGGCTTATGCATAATATAACAAAAACAGCACATTATTGTCTCACTGTTGGTCACGACAGGACCGGACGTTGTGGCGATGCTTGGGGGAGACCTATGTCCAGCAGTGGACGTCTTTCGGCTGAAATTATGATGATGTTGGTCACGAGACTCTTCTCAGAATAAGAAGTATTCATTCTGGCCTTAGTCTACCACGCTAGCCTACTGCGATGGCGGACTACACACAGTTTCCTCACGGTGTTTTCCTTCAACTTTCAAGTAAGTGATAATCAAATTCTGATCCGCAAATGAATTTGAAAAGTCAGAGTTGCGGCTGGGTTTGAACGCTGGCCACTCTTTTCTCTTACAAGGAACGCAAGCGTTCAATTTCTAGGCTATAACTGTTTTCATTAAATTCTAAAACAATAGAAATTCTTTCCATATAAAAAAACAGGATGATAAAGCTACATGCTAGTTCTCTCGTAAACCTGAATGAACACAAACGAGCACCGTATCAAAAACGTATGAGCTAACGAGTGCACGTGTGAGTCCCGAATGAGGATTATGCAATACACAATAATATGTTATGTACGGTACAAGTTATTGACTGTTGACGGACAATTACACTCCCCTGATACACATATTATGTTGTCTACATGTTGTGTTCTCTGTAATTTGTCTTGTTGCCTTTTCATGTAATATGTATATTTTATGTGTGTTTGGCAAAAGAAATGGTTTAATGGTTTAATTAATAGTTTTATTATTATTTTCTGCCATAGTTCTAAACCGATGAGTCACACGATCCTTCCCGATGGTACATTTTGTCGACAAAATCCCTTGAACGAATCCTGCTACATTACACGTACCTACGGCTGCCATTTAACATTGAGTGCAAGCGATTTTAGCCTTAGTGGTGGTTCACTGGAAAGATTTCTGACTGTACATAGATGAAATAAGTATATATACGAAGCGAGAATGGATGTTGAAGAGTTTGAGGGGGATGACCTTGGCAAACATACGTTTGGTTACGACTGCAACCAAATCCAAAGGCTAGGTTAAGAGCATTCTAAGCCGATGAGCATGCATGATGAGGTTAATGAACGTAGAAGAAGCGAAAGTGTGTGAGCAGGATCTTGGCAGATGAAAAATGTGGAAATCCATGGTCCCTGCCTACTCGAATGGGAAATAGGCATGATACCTAGTATGTGTGTAAAGGTACAGTCTAGCCTAAAGATAAGCGAAGACGTGAGGAAGATAGAGCATATTAAATTTAGTCATTAAGTCTGTCTATTTCTAGGTGACGAGGTTTTAAATATGAAGACAACCTGTTAATGACTTATGTGCTATGAATTTTAAAAGGTGCTGCACCATCCTACTAATATTATAAATGTGAATGTTTGTGAAGATGTTTGGATGTTTAGATGTTTGGATATTTGGATGTTTGTTACTCAATCACGCAGTAAGAACTAAACGATTTTTAATGAAATTTGGCATACTGATACAACATAACCCACATTAACTTATAGGCTACTTTTTATCCCGGTAAGATAAATAGTTTCCGAGGGATGCGCGATAAACCACATACATGCGGGCGAAGCCGTGGGCATAAGCTAGTATTGATCAGATTCGATATGTGCTTAAATGATCATTAAATTCTTAACGTCACGCTTCCAATCTACGCAGTTGCAAATAACTGTCTTATCAGGCCACGGCATTAATCAGTCAGAATAAAACAAAGAAAAAGTCTTCATAACACTATCCAGAACAGCAGTAGGTAAAGGAATATTTCTTGCTAGTTTCAGTCCATGACTTGCGTCTGCGCAAACCTGCGGTATGTAAGCAAAGTAGCCGGCTATTATCGCGGTGAAAGGAAATCAAAATATCACATGTTTGTGCCGCAGCGCCGCTTGCGCGCGCACCGCCGGGTTCTGTATCCCTTGGCAACGGACACAGCGGGTAACTGTACTTAATAAGAGCACTATTTACTGAGCGATATGCAGCTGTATATGTTTTACGTATACGGTGATTTAACGCTTAAGTTTCCGGCTTCTGTCTAAGAATAATAATAATAATAATCACATAATAATATTCATACGAGCCTTCAAACTTTAAATATTCATCCACTCACATTTACACTCCTACAGAAAGCAGTCATACTGAACACATGCAGAATCGTCAGAAAGTTTCTGTCAATAGACTAAACAATATACCGCCAAGGTTGTTTGGCCAAAAGTCCGCAACTTTGGCGTATTTCCTCAGAAATGGGAGAGATTCAAATCTATATAAAATTTAATAATAATAATAATAACCCTCCGTCGTATCCTTACGTTGACGTCGTGGTAGGGCTTGTGCACCTTAATGAGCGCTAGGGCTATACCGGTAGATACACTCATGCCGGGCAGGTCTAGGGTGAAAGGTCAGACCAAGAGGGGTACAAATTTGTTCTTGGTCCACTCCCAGACCAATAGCACTTTCCTTGCCCAAATTACCTTTTCCTAATCCCTATTCCTACATTTCCTTCCTTATCTTCCCTAATCCCAATCCTCAGTCCCTACCTAAGCTTCTAGTCAAACCCCAGGCTATAAGCTTCTCCATTTATTTATTTATTTATATATAGTTAGTTTCCATTTCCCAATCCCTCCAAACCAAGGTGAAACAGCATACGCCGAGGGTTTCATGGCTAAGGGAGAGCTTAGTCGCTAGTATGCGAACTCTGGATACTAGGGGACCTCCAGATTTATATACCCTTACCACGGTGAACGCAGGGCTCTGCCGTGGCTGACTTATAAAGTCCCTAGCTACTCGTGGGATTAAAATGATTACTAGATCCAAAACAAAAAAAGTTATTCAGGCAAAAATGCCACATATTAATGATGAAACCACTCAGGGTTCTTCGTCATCTTCCACGAAATCTCTTTTCCCATCAATTTCATCATCATCACCATCATTTTGCATCTCTCCAACACCATCATCATCAACCAGTAGACAGTCAGTGGATGTTGCACAGGAGACAAACTCTGTCAACGAACCTTTGCCCACCACAAGCACTGCAACAGCTCGTAGGAAATGGAGTATTGATATGAATAAATTCATCCTACGCACCTATCTTCATCTAACTAATATGGAAACAGATACCAACGCATATCTTCCACCTCTTCACACAAAATTCTTAGAAAAATATCCTATGATGCAAGTAAGCCGACAGAGAATAGGAGATCAGCGTAGAGCAATAGTTCAGAAGAAATTATTACCGCAAGAGATGATAGATCAAATCTACGAGGAAGTTAGAACAGAATTACAACTTACACAATCGCAAATACAACAACACTCTACACAGTTTAATACACCAGTCAATATGCAACCAGGAACACGTATGAAATGGACAAACGAATACAATGTAGCCATAATAAAAATATATTACAAGATAACACAACTAGAAAACAATAAAACAACGTATAGAAAACATTTATACGAAGAATTTATAAACCTATTTCCAGAAATGTCACATATAACAGAACAAAGATTGGCTGATCAAAGAAGAGCGATCATAAATAATAAATATATTAACGACGACAGATTAGTAGAAATCAAAAAGCAGGTATCTGAAGAATTAAGTTATACAAACACAGAAACAGACAACGAAAACAATGTTTTACAACAAGAAAGACACACAGAAGAGTATTTTGTTGAATACACTCACTCACTAAATACTTCACGTACAAATACATACATAAACTCTGGCACTCTAACAAGCAGTATACATACTGGCCACAATACACAAACACTCACAGATTCCCTAGATAACAGCAATTTTTTGAACAACATAAATATTGAACAATTAGGCTCCACGCAAACTAATCTTAATGGCATCCTAGAAACTAACCCAGAAATAGACAACACTTTCAAACAAGCCCAAGAATACTTTACTGATACACACCCCACTAATAGGCCATACATCCCTAAACAAAAAACATCGAGAAAATTTTCTGCTATAGTAAAATATATAAATACTATTATACTCCCAACGTACGTAAATATCGATACCAACTTCATCACCTTGCAGAGTGTAATCTACTGTGCAGCATGGACAGCAGCTAAATGTAATGGCGCAAAAATATCTCACCTTACACAAACTGAGCATCGAACACAACCATTTAGAAAACCAAATTGGCAGAAAAGATTAGAAAAGAAAATAGGAAGTCTAAGAGCGAATATAGGTAGGCTAACACAATTTATAAGGGGTAATAGGAATCAAAGAGTAGTAGCAGCAGTAGAAGCAATAAAAACAAAATATCAACTACACGCACAACACGAAAACTTAAACACACAGATCGAACACTTTCTGGACACCTTAAAACAAAAATTAAATGCAGCATCTAGTAGACTCAAACGATATAAAACATGCACAGATCGTAAAGTACAGAATACAAAATTTACCAATAACGAAAAAATATTTTATAGAAACTTAACATCTGTTAACAGAGATACTAGCAATCAAACCTTAGAAACACCTTCTACTGAAACACTTCGAGAATTCTGGGCTAACATATGGGAAAAACCTGTACACCATAATAATCATGCAGAATGGATTAACGAAACAACTTCACAAATCCCAGAAATGGAGTTCGAATTCATACCAATAGACACATTCATAGACGTCATAAAACGCACACACAACTGGAAATCGCCAGGTACAGACAACATCCACAACTATTGGTACAAAAAGTTCACTAGCTTGCACCCATACATACACAATCACTTAAATGCATTTATTCAATCACCCCATTCATTACCAACATACATAACACAAGGAGTAACATATATGATACCCAAAGACACCAATGACACCATAAACCCAGCTAAATATCGACCAATTACTTGCTTACAGACCCTATATAAAATCCTAACAGCTTGTATAAGTGAAGAAGTTTACAAACATTTAACTGAACATAACATATTAGCAGAGCAACAAAAGGGATGTCGTAAAAGTAGCCAAGGATGTAAGGAACAGTTGACTATTGACGCAGCTGCGATGAACAGCGCAATTAAAAACAAAAAAGACATCCATACTATGTTCATTGATTACCAAAAAGCTTTTGATTCCGTCCCACATAGCTGGCTGTTACATGTCCTACATCTGTACAAAATTCATCCGACACTCATATCATTCCTACAAATTTCCATGCAAAATTGGAAAACTACACTTAAAATAAATCTCCCATCAGAAACTCTAACTACTGCACCAATTTGTATCCAACGTGGAATCTTCCAAGGAGATGCTTTGAGCCCTTTGTGGTTCTGTTTGGCAATCAATCCTCTCTCACACCTATTAAATAAAACTGAGACAGGATTTACTCTAAAAAATAACGACACACAATATATCCTATCACACCTAATGTACATGGATGATATAAAGCTTTATGCAGCTGACAAAAAATCATTATTCAAATTAGCAGACACAACACAACAATTTTCTCAAGATATTCATATGCAGTTTGGAGTTGATAAATGTAAAATTTTGTCAATAACCAAAGGCAAAATCCAAAATAATAGCTACACACTGGGATCTGGTGAAATTGTTGAGCCTATGGATGAGCACAGTACGTACAAATACTTAGGTTTTAAGCAGTCTCGACAGATTCAACAAAAGATGACAAAACAGGAACTGCTTAAAAAATTCTCACATCGCTTAAACCTTATTCTGAAAACGCACCTTAACTCTAGAAACACAGTGAAAGCCATCAACACGTTTGCAATACCCATTCTCACATACTCTTTTGGAATAATACATTGGACTAAATCAGATATTAAAAAATTACATCGCACTATCAACACACACTTTACAAAACACAGAAAACACCATCCCAAATCATGCATACAAAGACTCACACTACCACGCAAAGAAGGAGGCAGAGGATTGATAGACATACACAATTTACACAATAAGCAAATAAACACACTCAGAACTTACTTTCATACCAAAGCCGAACACTCATCATTACATAAACACGTGACAGAATTAGATATAAAACTTACACCCCTCAACTTACAAGACAGAAACACACAAACGAATGAAAAAATCACAAACACAGAACAAACAATCGCAGCATGGGCTGGAAAATCTCTTCACGGGAGACACCGATCTTTCTTGAGTCAACCACACGTCGACAAAGAGAAGTCGAACGAATGGCTCAAGCGAGGTGAACTTTTCCCTGAAACAGAAGGCTTCATGTGTGCGATTCAAGATCAAATAATAGCCACCCGTAACTATAGGAAGTATATCATAAAAGATCCCAACCAACAAACTGACTTATGTAGACACTGTAATACTGCATCAGAAACCATTCAACACATTACAGGAGCTTGCAAATCATTAGTACAAACTGACTACAAACACAGACACGACCAGGTTGCCGCAATTATCCACCAACACTTAGCTTATAAATACCAGTTTATAACAGAAATGTGCCCATATTACAAATACACACCCGAAACTGTCTTAGAAAATAGAAACTACAAAATCTATTGGGATAGAACGATCATTACAGATAAAACAATCCACTACAAGAGGCCCGATATTACTGTTCACGATAAATCTAACAGAATCGTCTACTTAATTGACATTGCTGTCCCGAACTCTCACAACATGCAAAACACTATTTCAGAAAAACTTTGTAAATATCAAGATCTTGCTATAGAATTAAAAACTCAATGGAGAGCACAAACAGTCCATATTGTCCCTATAGTCCTGTCATCCACAGGACTTATTCCGAAGTCCCTTCAACAAAGCCTAAACACCTTACACATGCCTACATATACACTCCACATGCTTCAAAAAGCCACCATTCTTAACACCTGTCGCATCACCAGAAAATTTTTAACGTCTTCTACACTATCATCCACATATTCTATTTAATCATCCCCTCTTACGCTTGGCTTCGGCCCGCAGATGAGGTTCTTCGCCCTCCCAAAAAGAGGAGAAAACAAAAAGATATCAAAATAATAATAATAATAATTTATTCATTTATTCCTCTCACAATGGATTATATACACATTTATTATAGGTACAAGACTACATAGTTCATATTGTGAGAGCTGGTGCCTGTTGTGGGTTCGTAAAAACCTGTGTTACAGGTCACCAGGCCCCACTCAGTGGCTGCATACAATCTTGGCTCCCTGTGTTGATATTTGATCTAATACATCAAGTTGAAATAAACAAATTTACTAAAGCGCTAAGATGACGCTAAGCAAAAGATGAAGAAATTTTTTTTTTTTTTTTTTTAAAGTAAAGAAAAATAAGAAAGCAGATTGTGTCACAAAACTTATTAGACTGTTGGTAGGTATTGGAGTATGCATGGTGCGACTGAAATGAATGCTTCTTTCTACATTAAGTTTTCATAGGAGGCTTAAGCTAGGTATTATTTACAGCTTCGTTGGCCTCGTAATCGCAAGCGCGACTGCTATAAGTGTTCTGGGTTCAATTCTTGGGTCGGGCAAAGAGTTATTAGGTTTTTTTCTCAGTAGCAGGCCGGAGTATGGATCTTGCCCGGTTAATGTCAATAGACTCGCCCCCTATTACATGGGACTTATAACTACCTATGCATGCATTGATCACCCCACTCAAAAACGCTTGAACTCTTGAGCTTGTAGCTCACAGGAGCTGGCGATTTCAGACCACTAAGTTCAGATTTACTTATCATGTTTTCCTTGATGTCAGTGGTGTCTTAGATTAACAAACCGGTATACCGTTGACATAAAATTACAAGACCTTCCTTTTCCTATTAGGTACGTAGAAGCCAAATCTGCATACCTAAAAAAAAAAGACGATCATCATTTAATTTAATGCACAAGTACAAAAAAGGATGAAGACAGAATATATTCTTTGGTATAGTTCCGTGTGGTGCCGGACGTAAAGAATTGCACTACCCTATCTCTTCTCATGGGTGTCGTAAAAGGCGACTAAGGGATTCACCAGAGAATGGGCAGCAGCGTTCTCTGAGTATTTAACCAACCACTGCGATCGCCAACCCGCCTGCCATGCGTGGCGATTAAGGCATATTCCCCCAACATGCTTGGGGGAGGCCTCTGTCCAGCAATGGACGTCTTTAGGCTGAAATGATGATGATGATGATAGTTCATAAACAATAAATAAATAAAATGAACTTTTATTCATGAAAAGAGATCGTAGTAAAAAAAATAGCAATTTCTACAGAATAGGGTATATTCCTATTTTCAATCAAGTGGGTGAATTGCTGTTCTCCTAGCTAGGCTATACAATAACCTGTATTAAGGAGTAACATAAAGAATCAATAGATTTTATTAGGGTTAAAATAGCCTAAAATTTTCCAACGTCTAATCAAAATCGACTTCTCAATTGAATATTGGGTTCAAACTCATTTGAATATCATTATTAATCCCATTGGTTATTATTAAAAATGTAGGTCACAATATTAATTAGTATACAATTAGGAGTCCAATTAGCTGTGACCAATGACACATGTAACTGACACTGTTTATGGTAATCTGTTGAAAGGGAAGGTGTACTGCTACTTGAAGTATTTAATGTCAAAGCATTAATCATGATATCAGTCCATATTTGTCCATGGTAGAATATGGGCCCCGATGCAGTGAATGGTCTCAAGGCAATAACTAAATAAATACTTTACTGACTCCCACATATTATAACTATTGGCCAAGTCACTGTTGGTGATGGTCTGATTTGATGAGTTCTGTTGTCAGTCGTTGACCAGTGTCAGGTTAATGATAATAGAGTTAGTCTGCTCATACAATAATACAATACAATACAATTCTTTATTTACTGAACATAGGTTAACATTGGTGTTATAAGTCACATTGATACAGTCCTCTATATTCTACCTCATCATCGGAGTATTGTATTTAGATTATCAAGTCGAATGGTTACCCCACCATCTTTTGGTCATCAAGGAGTCAACACCGGGCAAGGTACCAGTCGACTGCATGACAGTGGTAACACGTCAATTCGAAAACCGCCCTTACTGCTTACGAAATAAAGATGCTGCTAATGTCAAAGTGTTACCACCGACGTGCGGTCGACCGTACAACGCCTTCAGGTGACTTTGACGGGAAGTTTATGATTTTCAGTTACCTCTTACATGGTTTACAGCAGGAAATGTTACGTTAAATCTACGATATGATACAATACAACATCCAACAGACTATGGGTGATACATCTTTATCGCCCCAGGGTCCCCAGCATGACAGTTATGTATGTCATACCATTTGAAACGGAAGACCAGTCGTCGTCGATATCCATATGTAATCTTCATTGCACAACCGACTGATTAATAGCAACCGGTTGCAGTTGTTCGTTAATTGTTGCGTGCGTTTCCTGGCAGGGTGTCCATATATCGGTTGTACGTTGTACAGCTTTATGTAATGACTTACAAGTCATCGGGGTGGGCCTATGGTTAAGCGAGCTTTGATTTGTAATTAATTTTGAGTTGTAGTTGTAATATTAAAGTTATATGATATAATCAAAATTATTTAGTGTGTGAATTGCTACTTTCTTTGGAACCAAGTGTAAAGTAAGAAGCTTTGCGTTATAAGGCGTTATTCTACGAAGTATTCCAGTTATTGGATATTAATGCTTTTCTAACATTGCACTGGTTTCTATGCACTTGGTATTAATGTATTTTTAGGGAATTCTTTTTTTACTTGCAAGTGACATTTGCGGTCTGTAATTTACACTTCTTTACTCTTCGCTCGATTTTTTGCATTCTCAGCAAACAGAAATTGATGACTGAATTACTCCACTTTAACCTTTCCAAATCTGCAAACTCACTTTTCAGTAGTATAAATCATAACATTATTTAAAACGTAATATAACTAACAGTTAAATGGACCGGGTACTGACTGTCAAGTGGTCAGTATTCAAATACGCCAGGAGTTCCGGCAGTGTGGGAGCTAGCCTGTTGGCAGCGGCTCCGTGTGAGCCTGCCAACCGCTGAGCCTACGAGATTTAACGCACTGACTACTAATGGCCAAAATTAATATCCAATCTATCCACGATTTGCCCTACTAGAGATAGGAATTTGACATAAGCTCTGTACAAAATATGTCAAATTTCTATCTCTAGTAGGGCAAATCGTGGATAGATTGGATATTAATTTTGGCCGTAAATAGATAAGACAGTTATAGCTGAGATTACTTAATACTCACTACGTGTTGTAAATTTACTAGATGGTTGGACACACAGAACTTTTGTCGACAACATAGATACCTTAACATTTGTTACTAACATTAGGTTTAGGTTTTTCTTTTGTTTTTACAACACTATTATGGATTTATACTCATATTGAAATTTGAATCGCTTATTTCCCAAAACGGGGTATTTGTACTTATCATTATGAACAACTTTTACTATGGGACCAACCCTGAAATCGCGAAAAAAAAATCAGGTGGTCGCTACATTTTATTAAATGAAGCGACAGTATTTCAGTTTTTTTTCTTTTTTAACCGACTTCAAAAAAAGGAGGAGGTTATGTATTCCGTGGGTTTTTTTTCATGTATGTACACCGATTACTCCGTGATTTGTGGGCCGATTTACGTGGTTGTTTTTTTATTTGGTAGAGAAAGTCCGCGCGGTGGTCCCATATAAATTTTATTGACTTAGGTTGAGTAGTTTTTTAACTAGCTTCAATAAATCAGTTTATTTTAGCTTCGCCTATCTAGATGATCTGCTCATTGGTTCGTTTTTCTGAGAATTCTTGGCCGATATGCGTGTTTTTTTTCACGATAGTGATTGGACGTTTGGAAGAACATGAGCGAGACCTTTGCCCAGCAGTGGGATAGCAAAGGTTAATAAAAAATATATTCTGAAATTGGTTAAATAAACATAATAACTTCTTAGGTTTTCGCGATCACTACACATTATAATAAAACAAAGTTTAACCGGATTAAATCGCGTATATTATTTAAATTGGTTTCCCTGACGTTTCGAAAGCTTTGCAGCATTTCGTGGTCGCAGGTAAACTAAGATGACAAGCGTCTTTACAAATATTTCAAAAAAAATATTTTAATCTACCGTACAATATTATTAATTAAAATCGTTTCGATGCACGCAGTAATCACTCACAATATCATTATCTTTTACAGTGTTGCGTGCTTTTTGGGACTTGATTATTTTTAGGACTGGGTTCCAAACAGGTGGTAGCTGCCAACCATCTTCTCTATTAAAATTAGGATGTTTTTTAATTTCAATAGCCTCACGGAGCATTCTAGGTACATATCGGTTTTCCTTCGCCAGAACTTGTGGTTTATCAAATCGAAGAAAATGGTTGGGTTTGTCTAGGGCATGTTCACACACTGCAGACTTTGTGGAGCGTCTGTTCTTGACGTCTGCTATATGTTCTTTAATTCTAGTGGCTATACTACGCTTTGTTTGCCCTATGTATGATAACCCACAATCACAATCAATCTTGTAGACCCCTGCATCTTGTAAGGGAATGTGACATTTCACCGATCTATATATATATAATACCATTTATGCAAAAGCCTAGGTGGTTTAGTTGGTATGGGCAAAGATAACCGTTTAACATCAGGCGAACCTTTATTATTTTTATTTATTTAATTCGAGTAATCAGGACTCATAGAGTTGGTAACATTATTTACTTAAAAACTATGTTAGTAATATTAAAATACAATCCAATTATTATACAATTTAAAACAAAAAAAATTAACAATAAAGGTTTTTGAATCACTGCTTCAAAATTCCAGCAGAAATTCTGGAGCAGCGATTCAAAAGACAGCAATCTAACCTGTCTGCAATCATGCTTTAGCTCGTTTCGCTACCCAATACGGTTAAATAAAATAAAACTTAAGGAGTGTCCAAGTGTCCAGCGCAACTATGCAAAAAAATATTTCAATTCTTTTTGCCAGCAAGTTGCATCGATAAACAACAAACAAAAAAAGTGTTGTTATTTTACTCAATTAAAAATAGAAGTCTGCTGGTATCTGTTACCATTGCACCAGGTCGTTCACCTTCGTTTTTCAATCAGATCTATTTCTGGGTAATCCATTGAAGTTTTTTCTCGTTACATAACTGTAGGTATTGTTTCAGTTCCGAGTGAGGGCTTTACGTTTTCCTGGTCAATTGTTTGTTCAACGTAAAGAGATTCGACTCGGTGAGGAAGGGTTGAAAAAGTGTCAAAACAACTTAGTGGATGACTTGTAAAAATAGTGCAAAAAGGAACACCACTTTTTTTGAAAACTTTGGTAAATTTAAATATTTAAAAAAGAAACAGATAGCTCGAATGATAGAGAGAAAATTCATATAAAAAATCATTCTGGAATTCTAGGCTTCTTGGTAAGGTAAGAACCTGTGGTAAGAACCATTTGATTGGTCACCGGTCACAACTCAAAAGCGGGATTTAGTTAATTTACTTTAGAGTCATTTCACTATGCCTGATAGTAACAGATATTTATAAATTTTAATGGAAACCTGCCAAAACATTTTTATTTGTCAAGTAAAAGTGAAAACGTGGGAGCGGCTTGTCAGATCTTGATTGCAAGAAGTGTTGCCTCGTTAATGACCATAGCCATCCGATGGTATGGAACGGACCACAGAGTTCCACTGCTTGACCTCCAAATCGTGGAATACCATGGTTCGTAGTAGAGTTTTCTATAGATGTTGCAAAAGCATCTGACGCGACGCCGACGGTTTCTCGTGGACAAATGGAATGATAGGATGATAATACTCTATGTTTCCGAATAGAGTATTATCATCCTATCGTCCCATTTCGTAGGTACATAATCAGCTCATTAATGGGGTTCATTAAAAGAGCCTCCACGAGTGACGATATTTAATTGATCGTCCGGCGCACCCTGGGCAGTCAGCCCCGCTACCAACCTGCTGACTGGCTAATCTTTTACCCACGACATGGGCTGTTATCATTATGTAGCTCATGTCGACACGATAGGAGGAGGAGCTCATTAATGTCCCGCTACTGGGTAAAGGCAGTTTTTTTTAAATTCTAAAATGGGCTTGCGTTTGGTCCCTACCTCACTAAGCTTAGGCTGTAGTCCACCGCACTAGCTTGGTGCAGATTGGAGGGAAACGGGCCGCAAATGCCATGTATTCAGTTCTCGTGGCTCATCAACCCAAGGCGAGAGTAGGTACACGGCGGAATCTTTAGTGGGTGCGAACTCCACATAACCACGCTGCCTCCCCGGGTAACATGACTTGCGACAAGCATTTCATCTGCCTCAAAAAAAAAACATGTGTGACACATAATATAATCATCAAGATCAAGAGAATTTTTGAGCCTTCTCAGATGTGCAGGTTTCCTCACATCGTTTTTCATCACCTTTGTTATCCTATCTTGTTCATATTTTGTACCGCTTCTATGCGAGTAAATGAATTTGAATTTATGTATGATGAAGTCGTAGGTGCATAAAATATTAAATTTACGATTTGAAGTGCATGCGTGTATCGGTGACAGGCGTTTGACGTGCAGTTACACGCGTAAAGCTGTGTGCATGAGACATCTCAATAACTTAGGTTGGCTTGTTATCACCAAATACAATATAATTTTTGCAAGCTTATAGCACAGTTTTACCATCTACTGGCTTACTTACTGTCTCAGTTATCTTGTAGCTAAATGTGAGGTAGTGCTTTTGATTACTGGGTAGACGAAGTGTATTTTTTTTGTTCTGTCATAAAATCCCCAGTACATGGCTATGTGTATTATATTTTAAATGCGAAAGTGTGGATGTTTGTTTGTTCTTCAAACACGCATAGATGAAATTTGGCAACAGTTAGACAATGTCCATACTTCTTTTTATCGACGTGGGTCCCACGGATGGCCGATGGGCAGTAAAGTTCTGGAGTGATGACCGCGTACTGGAAGGCGCAGCATGGGAAGGCCCCCCACAAAGTAAACCGACGACCTAAGGTTTGCTGGTAGAAAACTCAATTATGAGTTAAGCTCGCCTTTGTACATGTAATTTCAAAACTATTATGTATTGTTGTGATTTTCTTAAGAATAAGAACAAATCTCTCATGGGGGAGAGGCTGGGATTGTTAGCGCACTAAAACCTCCCAGATGGCTATCTTCAGCACAATATACAGGGGGAACTCTTGGAATGGGTTTTGCTACCGGTGCCCCCTCTATGCTACGCCTGACAAAAGTCTCTCCTGAAACGTAAGGCACGCTATCTTTTTAGACTTTTGTCTCCCTGAACACCTTCCCGATGCGAAAGCATACGGCCGGCGGCACGGGATCACCGCGTGACACCGTCATCCCTGAGGTCACCCAGTAGACACCTAAGTCCCCCACTGGACGGCCGTGACCTCTGATATATGTATAAGTACCACCTTTTCACACCGCTTTAGTAAATACAGACGTGTCATTTATTTGCTAACCAAATTGCGTATACGCAGTATGATGTCCCCTTAATTTTTTTATGAATGAATGAAAGTAATACATTTCTCGAAGTTTGACAGCTTCTGTACACAATGACAGAATATTTTTTGCCACTTTCTCTCTTTGTTTGTACGCCTTCTTATCAACGCGGTGATACGTGATGGTATTGTGGGTGTTACGTGACAGATCCAGGGGCTATGTCAATACGATCGAAAGTTAGGAGAAAATTTCGTATTTATGTAGACGGTCATATTCAGTGATATTATTACACAACCTAAGATACATTCGATTCCGATTCTTTAGTTTCCGTGGGGTGCCGGACATAAAGAATTGCACCACCCTTATATCTTCTCATGGGTGTCGTAAAAGGCGACTAAGGGATTCACCAGAGGATGGGCAGCAATGTTCTCTGAGTATTTTACCAACCAACTGCGATCGCCAACCCGCCTGCCAAGCGCGGTGATTATGGCATAGCCCCATGGGGGAGGCCTATGTCCAGCAGTGGACGTCTTTCGGCTGAAATGATGATGATGATGATGAATTAACACATAGACTATAGAGAATTAGACGGTTATATTCAGTGATATTATTACACAACCTAAGTAATACATAGACTATGCCATATTCGGTGATAGCCACTCGAGTGACCGTGGGTACTGGTAGTACCCAAACGTGTTTTCCCTCAAAGTGGCCTTGGGTACTAGTAGTACCCAAGCGAGGTGAATGTGGAGTACCTCATGAATATGCCTTATATTTTTCTAACAAAGAGTTATTTCTTTTTGGCAATATTACTATCTAGTTTCTAATGAATAATCCAACATTTTAAGGTACGGCAATACTACAACCATTCACTCAAAGATTTAATATAAATATTTTTTTTTCGGTCTGTTGTACCTACGTCTGGACTTGGCGGAAACGAATTTACCTCATTCTCGTATTTTTTGGATACAATGTAGTTTTGTTTAATTTCTACATAAAGAATAATCACACCATGCATTTTAAACCATAAAACATTTTGGTTGACAGTTCACTTTATTGATAAAATTTTAAAAATTATTGTCGATTCTCTTTTTCACGAACTAAACTTATTTTAAACTATCGCTCTCTTTTGCTAATAGCAGATACAAGAAAGGAAGGAATGGCAATAATTTTAGAACTGTCAAATTAATTTTCATGTTACATTTCTTTCCATCTCTTTCTTGTATTTCATCATCATCATCATCATTTCAGCCGAAAGACGTCCACTGCTGGACATAGGCCTCCCCCAAACATCGCCACAACGACCGGTCCTGTGCCTTCCGCATCCAGCGGATTCCCGCGACCTTCACCAGGTCGTCGGTCCACCTTGTGGGGGGCCTACCCACGCTGCGCCTTCCAGTACGCGGTCGCCACTCCAGAACTTTACTGCCCCATCGGCCATCCGTTCTGCGAGCAATGTGCCCCGCCCACTGCCACTTAAGTTTGGCAATTCTTCGGGCTATGTCGGTTACTTTCGTTCTCCTGCGAATCTCCTCATTTCTGATTCGATCACGCAGGGACACTCCGAGCATAGCCCTCTCCATTGCCCTTTGAGTGACTTTGAGCCTTCTTATCAGGCCCATTGTGAGCGACCACGTTTCAGTACCGTAAGTAATTACTGGCAACACACACTGGTCAAAGACTTTCGTCTTGAGACACTGCGGTATTTTGGACGAGAAGATATTGCGTAGCTTCCCGAACGCTGCCCAACCGAGTCGGATTCGACGATAATTTTTTTGATTTCTTGTATTTACTATCAGTAAAAGAGAGCGATAGTTTAAAATAAGTTTTGTTTGTGAACAAGAGAATTGACACCATTATTACATAACCTAATTAAATAACATAGACTATAGCTATAGGTACGGTCGACCGCACGTCAGTGGTAACAGTTTGACATTGACAGCGCCTTTATTTCGTAATCAGTAAGGGTGATTTTATAATTCAAGTGTTACCACTGTCATGCAGTCGACTGTACTATTATGTATTTTAATGTAGGCGGCTTTTCCATCATTCCTTATCCCTTGAGTAAAAGGGTAAGAGCTCTGAGACAGAGTGGAAAATATTTCTAGCTAGAAAAATTTAATTCAGAATCCGATGTAATATATCCATCAATCTTATATTTTTTGACGTAGCATAGGCTGTTCTCACCTTTAGATGAATAAAGATGTAATAAAAGTCAATGATAATTATAAATAAACACAATCAAGAATACTGCACGCTACATTAAGTTTAATGTAAAAATAACACTACTTTGTTTCCAATTAAAATCAAAACAAATTACTATCGGGAAAGTGCTATTGTCGTTTGCTGTAAACCTACTTTAAGTAATATACCTATATCATTATCGGGGAGGCTCGTAGCGAAGCAATGACTGCGCGGATTGTACGATGTGCAAGGTTAAGCTGCACTTGCCGCGGTCAGTCCATGGATGGGTGACCATTTCGTTACACATCGAGACCCCTCCATGCCTCGGACAGCACGTTAAGATGTCGGTTCCGGTTGTTATAAGAATATCTATGGCAGTGTTACGGGTAGTCAGAAGCCTGAAAGTCTGACAAATGGTCTAACCTCCGAATGTCAGTATTACCCAGTAACTGGGTTGCGGGGTTCTGATGGCAGTAGCTCCGTGTAAAATACTGATGTTCAGCCGCATCTGGCTAGATTGGAAGCCGACCCCAACATAGTTGGGAAAAAGGCTCGGAGGATGATGAATCAGCGTTTTTTAGCACTGAGCTCATTGAAGCAGACGAAGAGTTTAGTTGTAAGCTTTTAAGAACTGACTAACTACAGTGTAATTTTTTCAAAAATGTTTTTTTTACATTTGTAAATATAATACATACAACACAATTTTTTTTACCAGAAAAAAATTATGGATAGTTTCTGCTCATCATTAATTCATTATGAATAACTTTTATTATGGGACCAACCCTGAAATCGCGAAAAAAATATCAGCTGATCCCTACATTTGTGTTCACATAAATAAATATCTTTGGGACATTTTTACACAGCACCATCTAGTCCCAAACTAAGCAGAGCTTGTGTTATGGGTACTAGACAATGGATATAATACTTATATCCTTTTTTTTTATAAATACATACTTATAATAGATAAGCAACACCCACACCAACACAAGCACTTATGTTCATCACACAAATATTTGTGTCCTGTGGGAATCGAACCCACGACCTTGTTATCAGCAGTCCGACACTCGAACCACTAGACCACAGAGGTCGTCAAAAAAATCAACAAAATGTAGGGATCAGCTGATATTTTTTTCGCGATTTCAGGGTTGGTCCCATAATAAAAGTTGTTCATAATGATAAGCAGAGACTAACTTTCTGGTGATTAAAGAATAATGTTGTATATCGAAACAAAATTCACGATTTTCTTCATGTTCAATATCAAATTACCTTGATACAAACGATTTATAGTCCAGGGGGTCTACTCCCGTTCGACGATATTCGATAAATCGTACGATTCATCGCACAATTTGCTACTCCGGTCAACCATCGTTCCCTTATCGCATGCAATGATCGTGTTTTGACGTTTGTTTTTCTCATCTCCGGTAAATTGTATACGACTATGAACCATAGTCTATCTTAATTGTGCCTTTTTTATGTGCCTATCTTTATTATGTAAGTATCAGTCGGAACGAAAGTTCGTACTTCGTTTGTCGTTCGTAAAACACGAGTAGACCTACAGCAGTCCAGAGCGTATCGATTACAACGCCACGTTCGCAATGTTTGTATCACGAAACACGAAATATATTTAATATTTTTTATAGATTAGCGCCATCACGTAAGTTGATGACTTTGTTAATAAAAGTAAGGCTGTGATAGATGTAGTATTTTGTTGTTTTATTTTTATTTTTGTTACAGGTTTCTATTGTTTATTTTTATTTTTGTTACAGGTTTCTATTGTTTATTTTTATTTTTGTTACAGGTTTCTATTGTTTATTGTAACTGTTGCAATGTTGTTGTTTGAGATGAGATAAGCTGTTATGCGTTTAATGTCCCAGTAACAATAATTATATAACGTGTTATTGAAATAACTGAAAACCTCTTAAGTGGTCATTGTACTCATCAATATAAACAACTTTTACTATGGGGCCAACCCTGAAATCGCAAAAAAAACAGCTGATCCCTTATTCATGTATTTTGAGGCTCATGCCTACATTAAATTTGTGTTTCTGTGACTTGTAATTCATTATAATATCTTTGTACACGATATCTTGTGGCGAATAAATGATTTGATTTTTGATTTGATTTGATTTGATTCACATAAATCGACAAAATGTAGGGATCAGCTGTTTTTTTTGCGATTTCAGGTTTACTTACCGTAGTAAAAGTTGTTCATACTGATGAGTACAATGACCCCTTAAGAGGTTTTCAGTTATTTCAATAACACGTTGTATTAAAGGGTCGGTTGTCCCAATACAGTGATTGTTACAGTAGATTTTATTTGGTCATTGCACTTTCAGTAGCTTCCTTGTGCTGAAAAGCAAAACAAGCTGAGATACTGGCTCACAAGTCCTTTTGAAAAAAATATTACAAAGTAATCGTAAATCTTACTAATTGAACATAGAAATCATGGAAAGAAAAATTACCACGAGAGTAATTCTTACTAATTGGTAGGATTTCTCGCCAAATAAATTTATTCATTTAGTGAGGAAGTATTGAATGATACCCGCAAAAACACATTCCCTATAATTTTTTGTACCTTATCTCTCAAACAACTGAAACTAATAAAACTTATTGGACGCATTCTTAGAACATTTTTAGGGTTTGTCTGTCACAGGGTTGTATTGTTTGTAACGGTAATAGATAACCAGTTGAAATTTTCACAGAATATGTGTTACTATGTCGTCTAACCAGACAAATACTAAAACTAAAAAAAAGTCTAAAACTTAAGGGGGTCCCCATACAAGAAACCACGACAAACATGCATTTTTTTCAACGTTTTTGTTCCTGCTCTATCTTCGAAACGGTAATAAATACCAGCTTCAAACTTGGTCTGATTGTAGTGTATACTATGTAGTTTAGCAAAAATAAGGCAAACATAGACATATGTGGTGGTACTTACGTAAGAAAGAGATGCAAAAATTCACATTTCGTGTACGTTCGTTGATGTCTTTTGATAGACTCTCGTTAATTAAATCAGTTTCTATAGCGTGTCAGGTCGATGGGTGGTATGGAACCCTTACTGCGTGAGTCCGACTCACACTTGGCCGGTTTTTACATAGCAATTTAGGTTAAAATTAAATTACTTAGTAGCCTCATGGCTAGATTGTAATTCAAATAAAGTATCTTAAAGGTACTTTATAGAAAAAAATAAAATACTCTCACACATTTGGGTGTGGCGATCTAACAAGTTCAGCAGCAACTAATTAACATTTAACAAGTCATTAAACTTGTCACTCAGTAACGTTACTAGTGACAGAATTAACACTGACCCATGTTACGAGTTGCGACACAACATTACCTATTGTAACTAATGTTATGTATTACTGTGTATGTTTTACTTTTGTAAAGTTATACATAGTTAATTATTAATTAATTCATTATTGTTAGTTGTGAGGTAGCAGTCAAACGAAAGCCCATTTTAGAAAAAAAAAAGTAATAAAAGCAACGGTCATGTAACCCATAGACAATAACAGGCGACCGATGTCTGCAACACATCTATGAAATTTCACTAATGTTGGTCGACACTATTCACCACTTGAAATCTTCAAATCAGTTTTAACCACTTACATGAGCCGTCAAAACTGCTGCGTTAGTGATTAGCCAATAGCCGTCTTGGTAGGGCCAATCGGATTGAAGTACCCCGCCATAGAGTGGTGGCAGAATTTATTGTACTCATTATATTCAACATTAGGCGTTTCTGGATGTTTTTGCAAATAAATAAATAAATATTTCCGGACGTTTTTACACAGCACCATCAGTCCCAAACTAAGCAGATTTTGTGCTATGGGTACTAGACAATGGATATGATACTTATATACTATTTTTTTGTAAATTCATACTTATAATACATAAGAAATACCCAGCCAAAAACAAACGCTTATGTTCATCACACCAAATATTTGTGTCCTGTGGGAATCGAACCCACGACCTCGTGATCAGGGATCAGCAGTCCTACACTCGAACCACTAGACCACAGACGTCGTCAATTCGTCATAGGTACTTATAATTATATTGTATTGATATCGAAATTCGGAACGTTCTCGCCATCTTTTTGATTTTTCCTTATGATAGATAAAGCAAAGATAAGATTCTAAGAAAAGAGTGTTGATGATAAGATTAAGAAACCTAGTAGAATAAAACAATTTATTTCAATTATAATTATCCATGGAAACAGCATAAAAAGCTAAAAGTAAAAACATTTAGGCACAAGTTGTTTACAGCGCCATTTTAGCTGACAACCGATCGAACTGGGTCATTGAGCACGAACCGATCGTAACGTACGTAATGCACTTATGCACCCGAAATGCACGCACAGCCGAAACGCATTCTGAATTTCTGACGTAACAGCACTTGACCTCAGCCGGCGCGCGCGCATATTTGCACAACACTCGCTTTCGATACGCATTGCTGTTTAATTAAACATTACTATGGGTGTGTATGTTATGAAATACATCTCCAGATGCTGGAAAATGAGACAGTATCAGATGCTTGATAAATAATCTTGATATGTTATGAAAACTAACTCAAGATGTTCTGGAAAAGACAGGTGTTGCTTACAATTATTACGGCTAAACAACCTGATATTTTGTTCAAATATAAATTAGAATAGAATAGAATAGAATAATAATTTATTTGCAAAGAATGTAGGTACATGACATAAAGGTGTTATCGGTGAGTGAATTATAAATAAATAAATATTTTTGGGACATTTTTACACGTCACCATCTAGTCCCAAACTATGCAGAGCTTGTGCTATGGGTACTAGTTAATGGTTATAATACTTATATCCAATTTTTTTTGTAAATACTTACTTATAATACATAAGAAACACCCAGGCCAACACAAACACTTATAACTTCTTAGGTTTTCGCGATCACTACACATTATAATAAAACAAAGTTTAACCGGATTAAATCGCGTATTTTATTTAAATTGGTTTCCCTGACGTTTCGAAAGCTTTGCAGCATTTCGTGGTCGCAGGTAGACTAAGATGACAAGCGTCGTTACAAATATTTCTAAAAAATTATTTTAATCTACCGTACAATCAATCAATCAACTCAGCCTATCGCAGTCCACTGCTGGACATAGGCCTCTCCCAAGTTGCGCCACAACGCTCGATCCTCTGCCTTCCGCATCCAGTCCCCCTCAGCCACGCTCTTTAGGTCGTCGGTCCACCTGGCAGGGGGGCGCCCTACGCTGCGTTTGCCGATTCGCGGTCTCCACTCAAGGACTCGTCTGCTCCAGCGGCCATCGGTCCTTCGACAGACATGGCCAGCCCACTGCCACTTCAGCTTACTGATTCTACAAGCTATGTCGGTCACCGTACAATATTATTAATTTATTATTAATTAAAATCGTTTCGATGCACGCAGTAATCACTCACAATATCATTATCTTTTACAGTGTTGCGTGCTGTTTGGGACTTGATTATTTTTAGGACTGGGTTCCAAACAGGTGGAAGCTGAAACCAATTTAAATAATATACGCGATTTAATCCGGTTAAACTTTGTTTTATTACAAACACTTATGTTCATCACACAAATATTTGTGTCCTGGGGGAATCGAACCCACGACCTCGTGATCAGCAGTCCGACACTCGAACCACCGGACCACAGACGTCACAACAAACAAACCTACTCCTACTAATATTATCAATGTAAAAGTTTGTGAAGATGTTTTCATGTTTGTTACTTAATCACGCTGAAACGGCTGAACATATTTGGATGTAATTTAACACACAGATAGACCAAAACTCGGATTAAAATATAGGCTACTTTTTATACCGAGAAAATAAACAGTTCCCGTGGGATGCACGATAATGGGATAAGCCGAATTAAGGCTGATCAATTTGATCTGTTGTCAAATCTCATGTCAGCTCCTGTGATTGGCCGGTAAATATGTTAACAACCAATCACAACGCTTGACCTGAGATTTGACAGTTGATTAGTACATTTTTGTGTTGATTTTGCCATTTTTTTGCGTTGTTGTTTAATCTGGAGGATAAATATAAATAAATATACCTTTTTATTTATCTTTATTCTTTCTTTTTATAGTCTAGTAAATCCATGACAATTAAACGCAGATTTAAGGAGTCAGGCGGAACATTGGTCTTGATTCTCTTGTTCACCAAAACTATTCATATATCTTTTTCTAATAATGAAGAAAAGAAAGAGATAACAAGAATTTTGAACTGTCAAATTAGTTTACGTGTTGTTCTTCGTATTTTACGGCCAAAATTAATATCCAATCTATCCACGATTTGTCCTACTTGAGATAGGAATTTGACATAAGCTCCATAAAAAATATGTCAAATTTCTATCTCTACTAGGGTAAATCGTGGATAGATTGGATATTAATTTTGGCCGTTAGTGGGCACGTTCCGGGATCACGACAAAATTTTCAAGGAAATTTTAATTCCGACTAATTTGATAGCACTAAAACTGTTGCCATCCCTTTTATTTCTTGAATCTAGTATTAGCACAGTGTAATTTGACATTGTCAGTTTTTAAAGGCTACTCGTGACATTATTTGACAGTTTTGAAGGCAGCTACATTGGGATACTTAACTCTCGCGTTGGATGACTGTTTGATAAAAGAGTGAAATCACTTAAAATAAGTTTAGTTCATGAGCAAGAGAGTCAACACAATTGTATGCTATTTAGCTAATCAAACTATAAGTATACAGTGTGTGGACGAGTACACACGATGAAATTCGATGCATAAGGGATTACCTAATATACCTATTATGATTGTGACATTGCAAGAACTGCAACCGATAGTGTAAACATAACTACATATTTTGTAACCCAATTATAAATATGGTGACCAACATAGCATTAAAAAGAGCTAATTTAACTTAATGCGAGTGCTATAAAAAATAAAGATTCCACGTTAATTTGGAAATCAAACCAGACAATAAGATGGAGAAAATAAATATTTATGAAAAAAAAATGCATTTGTCTTCTTTTTTTAAAACGTACTTGTTTACTAATATCTTAGTATTTTCATCGGACCCACTTTTTTTTTTTTGAGGAAAGAGGTAGGGGTTTTGAACGCCCCTAAGCCACTGCGACCTGATAAGATCTATTGTGACGCCTCTTGCGGCATTACAGGACTTCCCCAAGCTGCAAGTCAATCATGAAGTCGACTATGACCTTGGGGGAGGAGGATTTGATCTCCTGCGTTGAGATGACGTGCCCTTCAAGATGCTGGCTTCTGATGTGGTGCACTGCATCACATTCGCATAGGATATGGATGGGCGTCTCATCCTTTTCGTGACAAAACCTGCAAACTGTGGTATCACTGAGGTCCATCCTTTGAAGGCTTTTAATGCTGCCTGGCTGTCAGAAAAGATGAAGATTCGCCTATTAATATCATCGGACCTACATGTGTATACAAAATTTCAGCTCGTTCGTATAAAGGAAACAGAAGGAAAATTCCCGAAATTAAAACCGTTCAAAATATATTTCAAAATTAGTTAAATTAGTAATTAGTCTCAATGGTTTAAATCTCAATCTCTTGACAGTATACTGTCAAGAGATTAACTATTAATAGTACATAACTGTCGATGCCTGAAATGAAGCAATTGATGGCCGAGTACCTAATATTGGAAACTTTCGAAGTGATTTTAATAAGTCTGTTTTAACTAAACGAGGCCGTTAATTGCTATTTCAGCCGAGATTTGTATAGTAATTTTCTCTCATTTGCGAGGAAACAATACACAAATTAATTCAACAGTATCTAATTTTCATTCGCGCCATTTCGTCCGCGCGTGGTTCTTGTTCTATTTTCGAAGTATTGAAAAAAAAATGCATTCAGCCTTTATAATGATAATTATTTTGTACTTACCTAATTTATACGTGTGTACTATTATTTATACGTATTTATAAGTGTGTACTTAAAAACCTCGGTAGCATAATTTTAAAGATAAAAACTGTCCAGCAATTTATATTATTGTCGTGTTGGATATTACTGGCCTGTTACATCGTTGGCGTACAGAAAAGAGTCGATTAATGTATTCTTTTTTTGAATAATTAACCAATTTCCGAGCAATTGGGAGAAAATATTATTAATTAGTAATTGACTGGTGCAATAAAACAACATAACATAACATCACGCCTATATTTCCCCGAAGGGGTAGGCAGAGGTGTATTAAGTACACCCACATTTCGCCAGTTATGTTATAGTCCCATGTAATAGGGGGCGAGCCTATTGCCATTGGCCGGGCACAAATCCAGACTCCATGCTGCTACTGAGAATTTCCTAATGAAAAAACCCAATAACACTTTGCCCGACCCGGGAATCGAACCCAGGACCCCACGCTCAGCAGTCGCGCTTGCAACCACTAGACCAACGAGGCAGACAAAAAAGAACCGAAAATCCATAGTTTGTTTATTTTTGCAGTATTTGCACTTTTTTAAATAAAAACCTTTAGCAAATGCACAGATAATATAATACAAAGGAATCCTCTCAGAAAACATTACATCATGTTGATATAAAAACAATTAGCAATATTAATACAAGAACTCTCAGATTTAGAAAGTACGGATAGCAAACATTCGGATAATTAATTAACAATATTCCTTCGTAACTTGCCAACCGTACAGGGCTGTCACTGCTTATCTGTGTTTCGAGATCTACCTTCCTAACTACTGGAAAGTCTCATAGGAAATCTATTCATTGATTAATTACATTCATCGAGTTTAAGGTACTTATATGTGTGTTTCCTTATCATATAGGTATTATGGTTTACTCAGTCCGTTTTCATTGCTTTATAAGCTATACAATAAATTAAAAGAATGTACTTGTCACACATATAAATAACTTTGTATAGCAACATTTTAAAATTATGTAAAGTACATAAAATGCTATAAATATTACATGTTATAGAAGTTACCAAAATCGTTGATACCTTTTAGAACCCCATTCATTTAATAACTACCTAAAAATAAATACAACTTTAAAAACAAAACAGAACATAGTATTTTTATTTAATAACATAACACAATATTACAACATAATATTATAACAAGACATTATTATACATAAATAACTAATAAATACAGTATGAATGAAAACAATTCTTTGTCAAACATGAGCCTCCAACCAATTACACTTTTGCGTTGCGTGGTGACCCTAAAAGCAATGCGCCCGCGGTCCAGACGAAGCGATCGAAAGTGAAATTTCAGAGCGCAACACATCGGCCGATGACCTCGACCGTACATAGGTATATAGCTATGTGATACATAACACTTGTGATAAACCCGTTTGTATTGACAAGTTGTACGCTAATTTATTATTAGAGCTGTTATAGTTATTTCAGGTTATGTAATAAATAAAGTTAACCTCTTTTTTTTTGGACGTTATTTTCATGTTTTTTTTTTCTGGAGTCCAGTAATTTCTCATCGAGATTACATCTTATAAAATCCGATCATTAAAATAATTTAGTAGATCATAATTAATTACCAACCAATTTTAATGGTTATTAGCTGATCGATAAATTATTATCAAGGAATTCGCGGTAAGCTAAAATAGAGCTGGGCCATTAGACAAAACTATGACTTGTCAATGAAATTATAATTGAAATGTTGAGTTGTTGATGATGTTGTATACATTGACTTTTCCAGAACTACCCACAGATACCTATATCGTAATTGAATTAAAGTCATAATCATTTATTGCTTTCATGATGTGTTTACATGTTACATTACAAGAATACAGTTACAAACATGAACCCTGGTACTGGCACAGCAACATCTGGCTTACCAGATTTCATAATTTATACTAAAAAAATAAAATAAATATCTTCGGGACATTTTTACACAACACCATCTAGTCCCAAACTAAGCAGAGCTTGTGATATGGGTACTAGACAGTGGATATAATACTTATATACTTTTTTTTTTGTAAATACATACTTATAATACATAAGAAGCACCTAAACCACCAACACCACCACCTTTTTTGTTTAAATAAATTTGTCACAATATTAATTATACATAAAATAATTTAAATTCAATTATTAAATAAGTCTCTAAGGTCGCTTGAACGGCCAAATAATTCCGATAAAGTTTCAGCCATTTTCGGCCAAAATAATAATTTTCGGCAATTTCCGTTTTCAGCAGAGAAAAATATATTTGTTTGGCCTGTAGCGAAAACGTTCTACGCGGCCGTGAAATCTACTATTTACTTCAGCGGGTCAACTTTATGCAGACAGATGCAGTACTAAGAAAATTGACTTTCCTTGTTTAAAAATCTGGTTTTGAGACTAATATTACGTAAATTTTCATGTTTCAAGTTTTAACATATGTTCGAGCATTTGGTCATTAAATTATGTACTTCAATTATTAAAAGATTGATATTTCATAATATTTTATCGTTATAGTACTTTTACCAAACAAAAATTTTTCGATATAAAAGAAGTACAAGTTTTTATTTTTTCAGACTTTTTCAGTTTCGGTTTTCGGCCGAAAATAAAAATCCATTTTCGGTCGGTCTCTACCAATAAATGAATCCAATCTTCCTTTTACAATATCACTGTAATTTTAAGTTTTTTTTATGTAAAATGTGTATTTATTTAGCAATAACTTATACCATATTTCCTTCTGCAGGTGTCGTGCATCGGGTTACGGCCGTCACGCGCGCTGCTACGTGACCGACAGACGAGTCGTTAAAGGTAAGCCAAGTTTAAACATGGTTTAACGCACAGTTACATTGTAATTTGTATTAAGGAGCTAAGTTAGAGGTACACTAAAATGTTTGGGTTATTGATTTTTCGCAACTGTGTCGAATGCGTATTGTATTGATTCCAAAAATTTATAAAGGAAGGAAAATGTCTTTGCCAGGAAAACGTTGGTATGAAAAGAAAGCGTTTTTAAGGTTCCGTACTCAAAGGGTGCCAAACGGGACCCTATTACTCGACCATCCGTCTGTCTGTCACAGGGCTGTATCTTTTGAACAGTAATAGGTAGCCGGTTGAAATTTCCTCAGACAATGTGTTGTTATGACTTCTATCACGAGAAATACTAAAAATAAAAAGTCTAAAAACAAAGTTGTTCCCCATACAAGAAACCTATAAAAATGACAATTTTATTAACGTTTTTGTTCCTGCTCTATCTTCAAACGGTAATACATACCAGCGTCAAACTTGGTAAGATTATAGTGCATATTATGTAGTTTAGCAACAAATACTAAAAATAAGACAAACATAGACATATGTGGTGGTACCTGTGTAAGAAAGAGTTGCAAAAATTCAAATTTCGCGCACGGTGCGTTGATGTCTTTTGATGAACTCTCGTAAATTAAATCAGTTTCTATGGGGTATCAGGTTGATGGGGGTACGGAACCCTTACTGCGTGAGTCCGACTCGCACTTGGCTGGTTTTTGTATTTTATTCTAAAACAGTTTAATTAGATATAAATTATTTCGATGCTTTTCCATTTTGATTAAATTTTTATAAAACACCTCGACCTTTCCGACTGCTAGACCAGAGTTCTACTTCTAATATAATAATTAACCAAATCCTTCCTCGTGACTCTGTTCAAAATACCGTTGAAAACACGAAATTGATCCATTTTAGGTAATTTACTATACCAATCCTTAAAAACAGGCAAAGGAGTGGCCGGAACATACTTTAAACGTAGCTGCTGCTGAAAGTAGGCCAGTTGCCGTACTGAGTTTTTTTAACAAATCATTAAAGAATAGTAGTTACTAATGCATTCAAAGAAAACAATCAAAGATCTAGATGTTGCACTAGAAGTGGTTTAAATACCAGGTCGTGGGTACATCAACACAATAGCTGTTCACATTGCGCTCAGCTTGCTGGCTGTTGAACATAATGTGAACTGCATTGTTGACGGCTGTACCTTCGCTTATCTGGTGCCAGATCCGGCTGCCATCACTGATCTGTGAGACCGTAATTATACCTATAAACAATTCTTGAACAAGTCTTGGAACATTATCACGGTACCTGCATCTTTAAAATGAGGACTCGATTATGTAGGGTTTATTTTGTTTAACTTTAAATGGTAACCTTGAAAGAGATGCTTTTGCATCGTATTTTATATCAGTAAAGTTGTTTACTTGGATTCTGATAAACAGTTTGATCAGGCAGAAATAGAAACGAAATACAACAATAACGCAGGAATACGCTGGATGCGAAAAGCGCAGCACCGGCCGTTGTGGCGATGCTTGGGGGAGGCCTTTGTCCAGTTGTGGACGTCTTTCGGCTAAAATGATGATGATGATGATGATGATGATGACAATAATATAGGACCTTAGTCCAAATATTTATTTATTTATTTAAACTTCATACAACATGCACACATGCGACACACATTTACATTTAGGCGGACATATGTTAATAAAGAGTTAATTTCAATAACTGAGCTATATGACATGACATCAGAGTATAGTGAAATCTTTCATGTAAGCGAAGTCACGAACAAAATAAACTCAGATCTTAAACCTACTTGAAACGCCAAGCTTAAACTCAGAGCAACAAATGGCAAATATTATATTTCACACGAGAACATTAATCAATTTACTTGTCAAATAAGACCCGAACAATAAAGGAACAGTCAAAATTTCAATGAACAAGTCTTTAGGGCCAGTTTTACGAATGATTTACTATTCCTAAATAAAATACGCTCAAAGCGAGAATTCCAATATTGTTTATTCAATTCTGAGATTTAAAGTTCTGAATAATTTACGAGGTTTTGGTTTTGATCTCGGTAAAATATCGAGAATGGAATGTTTGGAGAAGGTGCCATTCGGCTTGAACGGTAATAAGCCTTTCATCATAATACAAATAATGCCTACAAACGTCCAAAACTGAACTTGCTTCGACGGTCGAAGTTTGACCCCTGCGCTTTAATGGGCTGTTATTTGGATGATGGATTGTAATTTTCGTACTATGTTTTCTTTTGTTTGATTTTCCCTAGTATATCTAGTATGTCTATACCCATTACTTTTGCCCCAATCATAACTGTACCGATATCTGCTCTAGCCATAGCTGCTCTAGTCTTCTCCATATCTGCTCTAGTCATAGCTTTACTGTACCTTTGGAAATTGTGTATTTGTTTTAATTTCTAGTCAAAACATGTTCAGACGTAACACCTTTTCTATAGATTTAGGCTCGTACACATTCTTTTACACAAGCTATACAGCTTCAATTTATTCTTCTCTGTTTTTCTAAATAAAAAACTATTTCCTCTGCATCTTCAGTCTGCAACATTGTGAAATAAAATAAATAAAATGTTTTATTTATTGATTCCAATTCTAATTTCTCATTCACAACATCACAACAGCGCAGCTTCTAAGCCAAGCAAACATTCTCATCTCAAAGCCGCTGCATATTAATTAAGGCTTCATTTCGCTCTCAGAATACCAGAGATAGTCAGCCGCGAGATGTATCGGGTTCCCACAGGCTGCGCCGGAGTTTTTACGTGTTATCACCAACTCACATCTGTGCCCGCCGAGTGATTGGAATGGCCGCCAATATCTGTAACACCGAGTGTGGGATAAGTGTAGTGGAATTAGATGCATCCATGTAGTTAGGTACTGAATTTTTGTTGTAGTGCAGTACGCAATCCAGAACTTACCATGAAATCTCCTTACTTCCTTACTGACTTGTATTCATTGTAACTTCAATCAATCTAAAATGTTAAAATAATTAAATAATTTTACTGCCCAAGAAACTTACTGAAATTCCGACAACGCGGTTTATTTTATGTCACTATCTGAATTTCCATAAAACGCATAAATTCTAAGTCACATTTGATTCCAAAAATAGCCAAGTCGCTACCTCCCATAGCATGTCCCAGCCGCTACACAACCGTCGCGGGCGTCGCACGCGCTCCGGTAATCTCGACCATCGATCCTTGTTAATTGATCACCCGCACCTGTCCGCCGTCTGTCCGGCCCGACGGTCCGGACGCTCTGTCCGGTGGCACGCCATCTGGCCGCGTGCCTGTGCTATCTCATCTTCTACCTTTTAATATTAGCCGCGTGTTATCTATCGCCACTACTTCTTCTTTTATGAACAACTGGTTTTATATTGAATGAAGTTTTGTTGGTGTTTGCAAGTTGTGTATGAAGTATGAATATTTTGTTGTGTGTGTTAATGTTGTGGATTTGGGATTTGGAGACATAATATCTAATCCTCTTTGTATTATATATGTCATGTTGCGTGTCAAAGAATAGATATTTTACGACTGAGATATGAAGAAGTGTAATTTGAAAGTGTCCATTATTATGCTGGGCTTACTCATCAAAATCACTTTTAACAATTTTGGTGTGTCAAGGGAAACTCATAGAATATAATGATGAAGAAATTTATCAATAACGTAATTAATCATATGCACAATATATACATAGTATGGTAGGTTTCATAACCAAAAGCGGAAAAACTACATAATTTGCTAATGGCCGAAGTGGGTCGAACGCGTGTGTATACGCTTTAAAATAAAATACCATGAAATATCAATTTGTAATTCCTGCGACACGGTGTTGAGTAAACTTGCCTTTTAGTTGGCAATACAAGCATAGCAACTACAGAACATAGGTGGAAATCCAAAAATACGTGTAAGAAGATCCATTTAAGACGAAAAAAAGAGTAAACAGTATGTGAAATGAAAAACATAACTCGCTGAGGTGGCGGTATTCGGAATTTGCGACTGCAATTTGTTCATTCAAGGCTGTTCTGAATTACTTAAACCTAAATAATTACTGTTGCCTGAGACCTTCTGAGTGTGCCTTCTACACTTTAGTGTGTGTAGCAGCGATCAGGGCGGGCCCAGCGCGTGCGCATTGCGACATACGCCTATCTGATTACCCACTGTCGCTTACATACGTCCAAAGTTTTGTAATTATCAATTGCTGCTTTAATTGCTCTGTGTGTCACGAATTTTTGTAATTAAAGTGGTTTCGTTAGAAAATAGAGACACACGCAAATCATGACTACTAATATTAGTCTGTAGTTTTGTAGTTTTGTACCAACGTTTACCATAATGCAATCGTAAGGCAACGTAACAACTTATAAACAAGCAATAAAATAAACACCTTGTGTGTAACATACCAGCTAAATTCTCATACAATTTACATACAAATTGCTTTACAAGTACCAGTCATTGAATCGAGAAACATTCGGAAACGAGCGAAGTAACAAAGACAATACATTACAATCAGGATATTACAGATTATTATACATAGATATGCGCTACCCTTGAATAGAGCGAAATATAATTGCATAATGGCTCACGCAGGTTGAATGCGCCATTAGTAAGGTGGTGAAGTGGCGAAAAAGTTGTGTGAAACAATAGGAGCGCGTGCGTCGGCCGGCCGCGCGAACAATGAGCGAGGAGCGCCGCGGGCAGAGCTGGGCTGACCACCTGACCACCATGCGAGCCGGTGGAGACGGCATTCAAAAAGTTCTGGGACTAGGATTAATCAGGAAGGATGGGTAAGATTCAGACAATTTTGAAAGGTTAGTGTAAAAGAAATAAAGCCTGTTGAATAGTTTGCTTCCAATTTGAAGCCGGTGTTGTCACGAGAATTTAAGAAGGTGAAATGGAATTTATAGAGACAAGAACGTTTGCTTATGATTTTACTTTGTTAAGAGTTGTTAAATATGTACGAATTTTATACTTTGAGACATAATTCAAGTGACTGAATTTTCTTTTAAGTATAACCGTAATATTTAACAAAAAATTCATAAACTTTTGTCACTTTACCGCATCAATTGAACTTCCTAGCTCAGATCGTTGCGGGCTAGCTATTAGAGCGTTTGGTAGACAATATGGGAGATGTTAGATTGCGCCCATTGTTCCGGCGTCTCCTGCCGGCTGCTGGCGGCAAAAAGAGCACGCTGCGTCGTCGCCGTCGGCGCAGGACCACACCGAGCTGTGGGTCACTAGAGAACACCATGTATAGTAGTTGTAACATTCCTAGATTTTATAGTTTGGGAACACAGACAAGTTGTTTGGCCCCACCTGTTATGGTTAGCTCTTTTTAAGTCACTACAGAACAGATACTGTAAAACATTTTGAACATTCCAGCATAAAAAGTTCAGAATGCCAAAGATTTGATAGTAGCTTTTAGTTGACTAGCTAGTTACGATTAAATAAAATCAATGATATACCTAAAACAAAGCCTTGATAGTCAAAAGAACAATATTCCATCAACGTCTACAGAAAAAAAAAATCAGCATGCAGCAGCAGCAATGTTGCAAACAAGGTTCTTTAAGGCAGAAAAATGTGTTTTATCTATGTCCCGTATTTAACCAAGGAAATGTCTGCTCAATCCGTCTATACCGATTCCGTCCATTGAAAGTCCATTATATCTTCACTGCAGCCACCAGGTGCGTCCAGCTTTAGATCGCTCATTAGATTACACCGAGACTCGCAAATCTTAGCAAAAATCTCAGCAGCATCTGTCGGTACTAATTCAAACTTCTAAAACTTCCTGTCCATGTTTCCTGAATTCCTGATTGACAAACAGATACGGGAATCTTACGGTTGTCGATTTAGCATGGCAATTAATCACTCTTGGGTATTGTATATGTCAGATTATAATTATTGATTAATACGCTAACTTCAGATGTGTCTTCTGAGCGAAGATTTGAAGTTCATAAAGTTTTGAATGAATATTTAGCAGCTGTTTATTTTTCAGTAGAAGAAAGAGATTCAGTGATTAAAAAGAGAGGGCCAAGAACTGGAATTTATAAAATAAAATATTTTTCAATTTCAGAAAAGAAGAAAGGGAGTCGATTAAATAAAAGGTTATTAATTGGAGCTGGACTCCTTCCAAAAGGACTGGACGCTTGTAGCAATAGACAGGGAGAAGTGGAAGGAGAGTAGGGAGGCCTTTGCCCTGCAGTGGGACACTTCAGGCTTATAATAATAATAATAATATATATATATTAATTAGGTAAGGACAGGACAGGACTATCGCTCACAACAAGCCTGATATAGTGGTGATAGATCGTTCAGAGCGCCGCACAATGATTGTTGATGTTATTGTCCCGCATGACGAGAATCTCGTGAAGGCCGAGAAGGATAAAGAAATCAGATACCTTGACTTGGCACACGAGGTTGTCGACATGTGGGATGTTGACTCAGCAGTCATTGTGCCGATTGTTGTTACGGCCAATGGCTTAATAGCCAAGAGCCTCGATCTACATCTTAGGAGGCTCGCGTTGGGCAGCTGGGTCAAGGGCTTGATACAGAAAGCGGTACTCCTGGATACGGCGCGTATCGTCAGGAAGTTCCTCTCTCTGAGGCCCTGACCACCGGTAGTCTGGACCCTGTTCCCGATGCCGGCGGGCTACTATTTTTTATATTTTTAAATGTTTTTTTTATATTTTTTTATAGAAATATTTAAAAATGTAGATAATATGTATATAAATAAATAAAGGAATAATAATAATATATATATATTAATTAGGTAAGGACTAGCTAGAATATGTAGGCTGGCATAAACCCAGAAAGAACTTATAATTTTGTCATAGTCGGCATTCCTATAGCAAAAGAGAAGTTGAGGAGGTAAAGTATGCGGTAACTTGAGCGTCGCACGCGCCGCGATTGATGTGTGAGCAGGAAGCGACGTGTGTAGATAGTCAGGCTCAGGTTACTTGCGGCTGGCGATTTTATAGGAAAACTCGGTTTACGTTCCAGTTGCGTGGGTTATTGTTTCAAGATTTTAGATAGGCCATGTGCAGGTCACAAAGATAAATTGTAGACATTGCACTTGTATCTACGACTTAGCTTGAACTGTTTTATAAAATGATCCCTAAGCCCTAAGTGATGTTTGTGAAATTGTTGTGTAAAATATGACGGAAGCGAATGATGCTGAGAAAGAAGCTCTAACATTTTCTTCAGAATCATCATCATTATCGTTGGAACTTTCGGTATTATTTTAACATACATACATACATATTATCACGCCTGCAGAGACTATGGATTTCCGCCTGCTACGATCCTGACACACCTCTTTCGCTTCATCTACGTCCATTAATTTCGTCATGCATGCTCGTCGGTTTAGAGAACTCTTAACGTGGCATTTTTTGAGAACGTCCGCGATTTGATCGCGATACTATATTATTTTAATACTGAACTTAATCTCCATCTGGAGACTTTACTTGGTGATTATTACAGCGCGATATAAAATGAAGCAAGGATATGCATAAAGGCTAATAATGAAAAAGAAACAAATAATTGCTGACTACACTTGATTGCACTGTAACATGTTAATTTTCTCTTACACTTCCATCAATCTGATTCTATTGTCTGTCATCGACAGCCCTGATACGTCCATTATCACTTAACCCTTCATTTCGTTCGTACCCCGAACATGAACAACCATCCTTATAGGTCCAACCATTTTGGTCTTCCTCATCTTCAGTCCTTTTGTATGGCATTTTTAATCACCAGCACTTGCATCGTCATTGACGTGTTAATATTTATTCAGAACCTTAATTTGGACCCCTTATGTATTTTAGTAAGGTTGAATTTGGTTTAAGTGTGGTGCGTAGTTGTTTTAATCCTATGGTTATTGCGAAGCCGTTATGGGAATGAGTAATCGATTTTTGGGTCTTTTGTATCGAGAAATCGGGGATTATTTTAATTATCGATTACATGTGGACGATTTTTTTTTTAGCCCATTGTATGGGCCACCTTTGGAAGGCGAAGAGAAAATAATAACACTTTTGGTTGGTTCATTGAGTTTGATTGTATCTTTAATAGTCGTGCCGTGTTCGTGTACGGACCACCTCATAGCTTCCCATAGGTGCTGTAATTGGTGCCTGAGGGTGTATCTGTATAGCTAGATGGACAATAGTAACACTTGCAACTGAGGAGTTTCTTTTCAAAAGACGGTTAATGTAACGGAGCAGAAAAGTTAATGTTGTACCTACACTTTTTTTTGTTTCTACAAAAATGTAGAAAAGAGGTTGAGGACAATGTCATTTCGTATTGGAATAAACTATTTTTGATAAAAACAGGCATTTGGTCATTTATTTTCTGGTGGATCTATCACGATTTGCAAAATTTCTGTTGAGGCTGCGTGTAAAATTCAATGGGAATTCCAAAAATTGCCAAATAGAAAACCTATTCGGCCTTTTTTAAAGGACCTAGCTAAAATGATTACAGTGTCATCATTGCCATATTGATTCTAATTAACCCATTTGCATATACAAATGGGTTATTTAGAATCAATTTATTAACTTGTTGTAGCCTGACATAATAAGTCCAGGTACAATTTTCTGCATTTAAAAAATGTATGTGTATCTTTTTATTTAAGGTATTTTGCGTATTCCTAAAGTTTTAAAAATAATCCTAGAATGTATTTTTCATCTCGCATGTCGACACGACACCAAAGGTCTCATTAAGCTTATTTTTATGAACAAAAAAAAAAATATATATAGGTACCACCGTGAAATATACCTTACTGTCTGGCGCTGCCATCTGCCTTATTATGCCATGTTTATGGTCAGACATTTCAGTTTATTTAACCGAGGTTTAACTACAAACACGCATGTAGGTAATTCCAAGTACACTGCGAGCACAGATTAAAAATAAATCTTAATTACTAAATAATATAGGTACATAAAAATTCTCATGAAACAAAGCCGTATTAACGTATACAAAAGACGTTTTGTCCGGCCGTCAGTTGTACAAATAATGTGACATTTTAAAATAATTGCTCGAGAGTTTTTCTACAGATTCTCATTGTTGCAAGCGCACCAATTACTATGTGGAAGAATGCTCGTTTAATCACACCACGGAATAATTATTAAAAAAGAAGCAAAATTTCGTTTGTACGTGTTTTCATAATTAGTGGATGGTGTAGCCGGGACATTTGCCTCCAGTGGGCTCTGCGTGAGGATAATTGGCTTCGTCTTTTGTTTTTAGATTGCCCCGAAATTGCGGGAGAACTTGCCTTGAGGACTCAGAGCATGCGTGTACCTACTCGTAATTATCTAATATTCAAAATTTTCAATTTGTTGTTTGAATTGTGGGAGCTGAGAACACTGAGAGCCCACCAAGGTTGTCTATCAAAGATAATGATGAGAATGCAATCACAAACTGTGATGTTACATAAGTCGTGTTGCCTTTGAAACAATTGAAGTACAGTTCATTTTTCTATACTTGTCTTATTTAATCAACAATCTTGGCAGGTCTCTATAATGTTGATTTTTTTACTTTAGCCTTTCCAATGACACTTAAAAATGACGAAAGATTTCGTGCCCTCAGCGCCACGACTTTATAACTTTTGTACATTAGTACAATTACATGGACATTCGTCCATACAATATTTGTCTTCCTTAAAAGACGTGGCGCTGAGGGCATGAAAACCATTACGCCGCGGCACCGTGGCGTTGATAAAGTTAAATAACTACTGAGAAAATATAATTAATAGTTCTGCACAAGAAACTAAGATTTTATTATTTATTTACTATGTAAAATAATGTCTTTAAATAATTTTATCAATAACGAATTTAATTAAAAAGACAACTATAGGAAAACGGACTGTACCTATTATAGTGTCCCTTTGTAGCGTGTTCCTTGAATGAAGCCGTAAACGCCAAAATCCCAAAGATTAAGAAAAACAAAGCTAAGATTATTTTGAAATTAATGCATTTGGAATGTCGAAAAAAGTTATCCTATGTTTAAATCCAGGATATAGTCTATTATCTTACCTCTTTTTCTTCATTCTTTCTTCGTTTCTTTAACAAAAATCGATTCTTTCGCATTCATAATAATTGTTATAGTAGGATAAAGTACTTTGAAGTACTTACTTATCCATTTGATTCAGCAAGCTTATCTTGACTTTGAGTCGCAGAGGTCTTCAATCATGCGCAAGCTTCTAAAATCAAGATTCAAACATAGGTACTTAAACTTTTTTTTTTTATCACTTGCCAGTTGTAAAGTGAAAAGAGGTTGCAAACAAAATGAAAAGTGAATGAGAAGGTGGTTTGTAGTCAGACGAGTTTATTATCATAACAGGGTCGTATTAATACATCAATGTGTGGTGTCGCGCCCACTCGTGCGCAGATCTCGAAGACAAACTGAGACAGTAGAGCAATCAATTATTGGATGTTATGATGTATTACTGTAATGTTGTGATTGTTTTGAAAATATTAATTAACAGACTATTAACACAGGAGAGTTTTTTTGCAATGTTTCTTCTTCCCTTAGCCGGTGAGAAGACATCAGCAGGCGTAGCATGACCACTGTAGACAAGGGTTTTGTCTACGAAACACTAGACAAAATGACAGTTAAAGTACTATACAATGTTGTTTTGTCTATTCTTCCGTAGACAAATCTCTTGTCTACAGTGGTCATGCTACGCGTGCAGAAGTGGAGAAGAGTGGTGTGTTTTGGGTGCAGTAAAACTATTATGTTATTTGGAATCTTAGTTTATTCAGTAGGGTGATTGCGACGCAAATATTAATATACAAAATATTAATTGCTATATAATTTTAGGATTATTAAAATAAACGGTTTCACTCACGTTATTCCATCGGGTGTGCCCGACCAGTTGACCGAAATTTTGGATTACAGGACAAATACATGTTATAGAGCTAGTATTATGTTTTCTATGAGTATTATTCAGAAGATATATCGTAATTATTATCTCGGGACATATTCCGATCAACATAGAATATCAAAAAAGCTACAATTTACAAAAAACGCAAGATATTTTAGATTTCGCGGGATACTGCGTTGCGATCATTTTACTTAATAAAACTAGACTCCAAATAACATACGAGTTGTACTGTACCTAATACAACCCACCCTTCTGGTTTCTTCTCTCCGACTAAGGGAAGAAGAAATAATGCAGAAAAATCTCCAATAACATATCTATTACGTAGTCTGCAAATTAATATTTCCAAAACAATCACAACATTAAAATAAAACATCATCATCATCATTTCAGCCGAAAGAAGTCCACTGCTGGACATAGGCCTCCCCCAAAAAGGGGGGATATGCCGTAATCGCCACGCTTGCCAAGCGGGTTGGCGATTTTTTTTTTTTTTTTTTCGAATGGACTCTCGCAGGTGGTACCGAAGGACCATCTCTGCTTAACCGGGCTTAGTTGGCGGAGAGTCCCATGTGGGACTCCATTCGCCGAAGGTTTTTCCCTAATCCTAAATACTTACAAACTAAAGACGCGGTTTCAATACCGCAAGCGGGCGTCCCCCGAGGGAGGGGCTCGAACCTCGCTGGGGCATTGCAGGGGGATCCCGCCGTTCCTATGTCCCCCTAGCAGCCGTTGCTGCATCGAATTTTTTCCTCGAAAGTGGCGGACTTTCGGTCTATCGGGTGACGCGCTAAACACCGTTAATCGGCAAGCCTCGCCGGCGAGGCTAAGACCTACCTAAAACCTAAACAGTGGGTTGGCGATCGCAGATGGTTGGTTAAATACTCAGAGAACGCTGCTGCCCCTCCTGTGGTGAATCCCTTAGTCGCCTTTTACGACACCCATGAGAAGATATAGGGTGATAATTCTTTACGTCCCGCACTACACATAACATCAACACAACTAATAAAACATCATAATATCCAATTTATAGATTATTAACATTTTTGTTTTTGGACGATATTTCTACCTGTCATCGTATCAAAATATTTCTAACCATCATAGGTACTTGTGGACAAAACCAATCATAATGAAGAAATAAGAGCTAAATAAATATTAATAGATAAATAAGTACGTAGCTCTATTGCCACTTTACTACTGAAGTAGTTTATACAACTTAGTTTTGTAACAAATAAACATTGAAAAGTGTGCAAAAACTCTCCACGCCATACCCGTTGAGATTGCGTCAAGTATCAATCAAGTTTATAAATAAATGCTTGAAATTCGATCTATTCAGCAATCAATTGACGTGTATTCAAACTGATTGGTACTTTTTGAATCTAATAAAGATTAAAAAAAAAAGAAAACGCATACAAAATATTGACAGGGTATTTAAGTAATTGACTTAGGACTTATGCGTCAAGTGGCCATTGTTTAAACGAAGAGTTATAGTTTTTTATTACGAAAAAAATATACCAAAGAATCCTCTTTAAGCTCCCTAATTTCATAATCTATTTTAATTAGAAAAGTAATAAGATCATACTTCAGATGATGTTCAAATTTTCATCCCACTTTGCAGATACCTCTCAAATAGGTAGTGCATTTATTGCAAAATTGGAGTCTTGTAAAGTGAAGTGACCAATTTGAAAGCGCTACCAAACGACTCAAGTGCTGTCCACACATTTATGGGCCAGCAGGACCTTCCGAGCTTCCGGGCCATGATTCAAAATCACCAGCATACACAATTAGGCTGGTCACGTGATGTCAGCATCACCGCGGGCACAAAACACCATGTAACATACCATCGTCGACCACACCATCGCTTAATATCAGGTGAGGTGGCGTTCAAACGCAAGCCGATTAGTTATATAAGAAAATACAACTACCACGGCCCGGAAGCCCGGAAGGCCCGGAAGCCCGGAAGGCCCGGAAATGTCTTCGGAAGACAAAAATAGTTTCATTCGATATCTCGAACATAAAAGAGGCAGTACTCAAACATATCAATTCCTCAAACTCATAACATATTCAACCTACTGCGTCCATTGTACTGTGACGATGTTGTGTCTACCTGTCACGTGAAAGTGGTTGCGCAGGCGCAGATGCTATTGTTGCTATCACTTTATGAACTCCATGCATTAGCATATTTCATGAACTCCTCGTGTATGTATTAGCATACACAGACTGCCAGGCTGATTGTTTTGTTTGAGAATAATTTTTGATTTACGATGGGAGTGGGACTTTCGTTGTTTCTATGTGGGTTACCTTGTCCTCTCCTTGAGTATTCAGTGATAATCATAGAAATCTAAATAAAGGTCATAGAAGTGGCAAAGGTGGGTGAACTTGTCGCCGCGGACGCACGGTGTCTTTTAGAACACCAGTGCGCGAACCGTTTGCTTGATCACCAGTGCTGTTTTGGACGCAGAGTCATAAAAATTGTATTTTGTAGCATATCTAGCTTCTATCTTTTTAGGCTTAATTTATTTTGCATTGACTGCTAGAAATATGGTGGGTGTGATTGCGTATTAATTAAGTGTTGGTGGCGAAGAACCGGCGATATGCGTTCCCGTAGCAAAAGACAGTAGAAAACATTTCTATTATCTTATTATTTCGATTTCTATGGTGTTAATAGAGGCAGCTTAAATAGACTTTTATATAATAATTTCTTAGGTTTTCGCGATCACTGCACATTATAATAAAACAAAGTTTAACCAGATTAAATCGCGTATAATATTTACATTGGGGCCAGTTAAAATTACAAAGGCAAGATTATTATTATTCTTATTATAGCCATTTATTTCCTTAATAAAATTCATTTACATTTCATTTTACCAATAAGTTAAACAGATTTCATTTTAAAATAGATAATAGATAACATATTCATGCAATTAATTATTACAATTCATTATAAATATACATTCATTTTTGTTTATTAACATTTCATTGCAATTCATTTCAAATAAATAAGTAATTTTCAACATAAAAATAAAATACTTATAATAAAGATATTGATTATAATTTATGTCACTTTTTTTCTGTTACATTAATAAATTAAGTCTTGCTTTAAAAAAATTAAATTAATATTTTTATTCGAAACAAAGGCAAGATTAATTTTATGAATATTCCGGAAATGATAAATTGTTTGCAATTTTAAAACTGCGTATCACGATTTCAAAAATACCGTAGGTGTATAACCGACCTATTTGGACAAAAGTAATCTTAAATAATGGGTATCAAGAACAGTAAATGCCTTTTACGGAATCAGAATTATTTATATAACGATTAAGTAAAATCCATGTCCTCTAAACAAACCAGCTAAATTATATTTGATTGCAATTAATTTGCTTACAAATTAAGGACGATAACTCACGATTCACGAACGTTCCAGTTTTTTGCATTCCCAGACACGAAAATGTGTGAATTATGTATAATATAAGCAAATAGCTTGAATTATTGAGCTGCAGAACGAGAGTGGTGAATGACATCATAAAAGTTCAATTAAATAGGTTATTTTTCTTTATAGCCCGCCAAACATATTGATTTGATTTATGCAATACAAGACGTTTTTCTACTACAGGCGTGTATGATAACCAAGTTTATTTTATATACGACTGAAAAGAACTAGTAGAATATTTATGAAACAAGATTTTTCTCCCACTTGCTCAGAAATTGTTCATTATTCAAAAAAACGAATACAACAATCGGCTCTTTTTCATACGCAATGAAATAACAAGCCAGTAATATCCAACACGACAATAATATAAATTGCTGGACACTTTTTATTTTTTGAATTATTTTACCGAGGTTTTTAAGTACACACGTACATAAATTAGGTGTTTTTAGGTACTAAATATTTTTCATTACAAAGTAAAAAAAAAAACTAAACTTTGAATATAGAACAAGAACCGCGCACGGGTGAATTGGCTCGAATGAAAATTTGATACTGTTGAATTAATTTATGTATTGTTTCCTCGCAAATGAGAGAAAGTACTTACTATACAAGTCTCGGCCGAAATAGCAATTAACGACCTCGTTTAGTTAAAAAGGACTCGGCTGGCGCCTCTACCTTTTAAAATCACTTCGGAAGTACTCAGCTTCGCCTCGTAGGTACTTCCAATATTACTCGGCCGTCAATTGCTTCATTTCAGGCCTCCACGGTAATGTACTATTTTTTTATTAAATTATATACTTTGTTAGATATGGTACAGCTCTCAGAATTATAATATTTCTTTTGAAATCCTAATCTAATGATGCTCGCTTTTTTCTGTTAAACTCAATAAATGATAGCTTGAAGGTGAGAGCTCAAATTGTTCCCAGGGTGTGTCGCAACTGCGCAGGCGCATCCAGCGGCGCAAGAATGTGTCGGTCAGCACGATGCGGTAATGCACGTAATCATTACAATTATATGCGCCCGCGCCGAACTTTGTGGACGACCGAATTCAAGCGCCGCCGATTGAATTTCGTTAAGGGGAATGTAATTCTCTCAATGCTATGATTTCATTAGCCCAACTTGATCTAATATGAAATATGTTGCATATGAAAATAAATATTGATATTTTAGTGTATTGGTGTTAATAAACGTTCTTTATTCATTGACTAAACATCGTGTTGGTTTTAGTCGGTAAGAGTTCGACACTGGCTTCGCCTTCCCCGGGCGGAGTGCGTCCATGGGGATTTCTCCACGTAAAATAAATAAAAAAGCCGACAAATTGTATGTCAGATTGCACAGTAAGTAGAAGCCTTTATGTTATAACATTATTTACACAGAAAACAACAGTATTATTCACTAAACATAAAGCTAAAATCACTCAGTGAACAAAGTCACGCGTCGTCGCCTTAAAGCTTGTAGTGTGAATTCCCACAGGTTGATCAAACGCGCCGGTGACGCGGTCACGATTTTCTGTGGTATTATCACTTACCTGCTAGTTACACTTTTGTAATTATGTAAGTACCCACGCCTTCGATTCGTAGGTAATTCAAATTAGCAATAAAAAAAAATGTACGTTATGCCAGCGTTTCAGCCAGGAACTAGTTCAAAATCGACTTACAAGATTTATAGCAGAGAGGCACAATGAAAAAAAGCCTTGATTCTGTAAGCTGTATTTTAGTTATTTGTTTATTTACAATTTATATTTTTGTTATTTGTTTTTTTTTTTGTTTATATCATTCATTTTATTTATAATTTATGTACACACAAGAATACATGAAAAGAGGCAAAATGAACAGCATTTACTACAAAGGAACTAGCTTATTTATGTTTATAGAGGTCGCCCAATGGTCGAAATTCGACCGTAATTCATTAAATTTTTATCATAGAACTTTGATAACACTAAAGAAAGCGTCTGCTACACGGTGACAAACCAGCCTTCCCACCAAGGTGACCTTGCTGGTTTTCAATCATGTAGGCAAACTTATGAACTGTAATTTTCAGTCAGTGTGACCTGCGGTATGACCTAGTGTTTATCAACTGTTTTTCAGGAAGATATAAAAAAAATAGTACACTGAAAAAAGACATACTAAGTATCTTTAGGAAAAAGGTTTTATAACCAATAGTATAATTTCGGTCGGATGTTACGATATACATAACATCCCATCCATTCTGCGAGCAATGTGCCCCGCCCACTGCCACTTAAGTTTGGCACTTCTTCGGGCTATGTCGGTTACTTTCGTTCTCCTGCGAATCTCCTCATTTCTGATTCGATCACGGAGGGACACTCCGAGCATAGCATCCACACTTCTCATACTTATTTAAGTAAATTCCATGTACTTTATATTATTATACCAGGCCCCTCAGAAAGTATTGCGAAAAAAAGTTTTTATATATGGGAGACTGGCCAGTTATAATGTTTTTCGAAAATATGATTATTTATAAGTAAAAATAAGTAAGTTCCAATTTCAAAATTTCCCTCCACATTTTTTGCGAGTTAATTCAAAGTATTGTGTCTCACTGAAATATGGATTTGCGCCGGGAACATTTTAGAGCTATGATTTTATACGATTTCAAGTGTCGCCTGAAACCGGATGAATCGTACGATAGACTTCAAATGGCATTCATGGATGAAGGCCCTTCCAAGGCAACCGTGTATCGTTGGTATAACGAATTCAAGCGCGGTCGACCAACTTTGGGGGATGACGAAAGAAGCGGTCGCCCTTTGACGGCTGTTACCGAAGAAAACGTGCTAGCAGTGAAAAATTTAATCCAAGACAATAGGCGAATTACATATCAGGAGATTCAACACATATTGAAGATTGGATCGGGAAGCGTTCACGAGATTCTACACAGCCATCTTCGCGTGAGGAGGATAGTATCACGCTGGGTGCCGCACAACCTCACCGATGCTCAGAAGCAGGCCCGGGTGGAATGGTGCCGTGATATGCTTAACAAATTTGAAGCAGGCTCGTCTCGGCGTGTTTACGACATCGTTACAGGTGACGAGTCCTGGATTTATCAATACGACCCAGAAACCAAGCGCCAGTCGACTGTTTGGGTGTTTCAAAATGAGCCAACGCCTACCAAAGTGAAGCGATCTAGAAGCGGGGGTAAGATTTTGATCGCTAGCTTTTTTAATTTGACTGGCCACTTGGTATCAATTCCCTTACGGGATCAAAGAAGCATTAATGCCGAATGGTATACTACCAAATGTTTGCCAGAAGTTTTCTCTGTTATAAGCAACAAGCGACCAAACACAGGGCTCCGCGGGCTACTGCTCCACCACGACAATGCACCTGCGCACACCGCACTCAAAACGAGGGACTTCCTGGACAGCACGCCAGTCAAACTCCTGGGTCACCCTCCTTACAGCCCTGATATAGCACCGTGTGACTTCTTTTTATTCCCAAAAATAAAAAATCAGCTCAAAGGGATACAATTTTCGTCGCCGGAAGATGCGCTGGCTGCGTTCGAGCAGGCTGTAAACGAGGTGTCTGCGGCGGACTGGAAAAAGTGTTTTGAAAACTGGTTTAGGCGCATGAATCTTTGTATAGAGGCTGGTGGAAAGTACTTTGAAAAGATTTGATAAAAATATATGTACGTATAGAACAATTTTTTTTAGTTTCGCAAAACTTTCTGAGTGTCCCACGTATTTAAGTAGGTTTATTATGTACGAAACGTACCTAATTTTACGCCGTACCTACCCACGATCGGTTCCCATTCTTCTAGTCCATCCAATTGTCTGGAAGAGATTGACTTGTGCGATAAGACCGCCCATTGTACTTACTTAATCTTTCTGTAAACTATTGTCTTTGTTTTTGTTTGGTGTAATGTACAATAAAGAATATAATAAATAAATAAATAATTATACTTCGCTGTAGTTGTAGATAGAAAAACAGCGAAAAACTGCCACTTTTGGCATTTTATAAGAGTTTCTGATTACACTACAGTACCTGTACTTCAATTGTTAAAAACGAATTTTTGGTCAAAAGTCCGCACTTGGAGTTTGTCAGCGAGCAATGGAACGCAGTATCCTAGGAGTTAGATTTACTGTTCGCGTAAGAAACTCTATACTGCGTTCCAAAACACAAATTGCTGATGTAGGCCAAACAGCTGCCAAGCTTAAGTGGAACTGGGCTGGTCACATCTGCCGCATGCCGGAGGAGCTATGGGCGAAAACAACCACACAGTGGGTTCCAAACAGCAGCAAATGACAACACGGCTGGCCCACAAGGAGATGGCGGGACGAACTTCACTCCTATCTGAAGGATTAGCCCCAGAAGGCAAAAGACAGGGACAAGTGGAAAAAGGGAAGGGAGGCCTTTGCCCTGCAGTGGGACACTACAGGCTGATAATAATAATAATAATGATCAATGATGTATGATTCAGCAAGTAATAACGATTTTTCTGATGGGGGCACCACTTGTCTGCTACAGTCCCTTTAATCAGATTCACTCTTTTTTCAGGTTATAAAAATTGGAAGTAGAAAAATCGAAGGTCCAGTTTTTGATAGAATACATACATACATACATATTATCACGCCTGTTTCCCATTGGGGTAGGCAGAGACTATGGATTTCCACCTGCTACGATCCTGACACACCTCTTTCGCTTCATCTACGTCCATTAACCTCGTCATGCATGCTCGTCGGTTTAGAGAACTCTTAACCTGGCATTTTTTGAGAACATCCGCGATTTGATCGCGATACGTTCGCCGAGGTCGTCCCCTTCCAACTCTTCCATCCACACTCGCTTCGTATACTTGTTTCGTCAATCTCCTCTCGTCCATCCTCTCTATATGTCCAAACCATCTTAACATACCTTTCTCAATCTTTGTCACTACATCTTCTTTCACTCCACAACGCTCCCTTATCATGTTATAGAATCAACTTTTAAATCAGTAACGTCGTGTAACTAAAGCATTATTCGTATGTATATTATTATTATTAGATTCGAATCGGCGTGTCAGGATCATGGCAAGTGGAAATCCATAGTCTCTGCAGACCCCAATGAAAAACGGGCGTGATAATATCTACCTATGTATGTATGTAGATTCGAATCCTGTTCGTGAGCGAATTCCTATTTCCAAAATGTATGTCTATAAAACATTATAGCTAATAGCTGTAACGCCCAAAGAATAACAAAGACTCAAATTGCGTAAACAAAAAGTAACGTTGTATACAACAAATAAGATAAAATACAACAAATAAGATAAAATACAACAAATAAGATAAAATACAACAAATAAGATAAAATACAACAAATAAGATAAAATACAACAAATAAGATAAAATACAACAAATAAGATAAAATACAACAAATAAGATAAAATACAACAAATAAGATGAAATACAACAAATAAGATAAAATACAACAAATAAGATAAAATACAACAAATTACAGCAGATGTAATTGATTTACGTCTAATTAATACCTACTAGTAATACTCAGGTATGCGATCTATGCATGTAATAGCAGCTACCACACCACTCCTGGGCCCTAATTCACGTAATTTCATGACGCGCCGATCAAGTTGCAGTGACGCTGCAGTTCGTATCTGACAGCGACCGCCGAAGATAAGAGAATACGAAAAGCATTGTTTTGATCTAAACTTAACTGCAACTGCACTGCAACTGCACTTTAGTTACGTGAATTAGTCTACAGTACGTGTGATTTATTACTAATTAAAGAATTAAAATAAAACTCTGTACACGGACTATTATGAAAGAACTCGGTCGAGAATCGAGAATGAATGAAGTACATCATTGATATGGCGCTGGGTCACCTTGGCCAAATTACCACTATCTACCTACGTACCATAAGGTCTGCGATCTGCTCGCATACCTCGAAAATAAACGGGTAATGGCAACATTCCCCACGTAATGGAGGCATTTGGCTATTTTAATGGCATTTGATGGCGTTGCCTACGTTGGAACGAATTGAACGTGCTCCGGCGCAATTTTGTGTGTTTATGAATGATAAACTGTTGTTTCGCTTCTAATTTGTATTTGCACACATTCATACTTGCTATTACGCCTGTTTCTAATTGGGGTAGGCAGAGAGTTTTCCAGGCACTCCGATCCTGACACACCCCTTTCGCTTTCGTATAATGTTTTGTTGGATTTTTTAATTGATGTAGTACCTATATAAAGGAGGTTTCGTAAGTTTCTTTGTTACAAAAGAGATATTTCACATGCTAAGAAGATTTTTTATTTCTATGATAATACGGAAAACAAATAAAATATATGTTATGTTTAAGGTCATTCAAGCAAGGACGTTTTCGAGAATCAATAAACTCTATAGTCTCTGTACAAACAATATATTAAATCAAATAGCCAAAATATTTACAATAAAAACAAATCATTACCTAAAACGAAATCGAAAACTTGATGTGTTTATACGAATTCCTATGCAAATGATCGGATATTATGTTCTCAAGTGCCCGAACGCAGGCTAACAAAACCAAGGGATCAATTCTACAGATATTTTGCCAATCACGTTATGATTCACATTTGATTTCGTTTTAATTAATTTTTTCATTGATACAATAATAATAACCCAAAAATCCATTCCACTAGATTGTTAACTAAAGAAATACCTTGGATTTTGTATATCGCATGAAAATCTTGCATCGGGTTGGTTACTGACCCAAAAAAAATCGGATGAGATCGATTAATTAATATTGGACACAGATGAAAACTTCCAAACATCCGATTTATTTCTCAACAATTTTATTAGTAGAATAAGCCACCTGAGCTTTCGTACAAGACCGGTTGTTAAAACAACTTTACGGTTGTTTTCAACTGTTGCAAAATAACAGGTGCCGATTTTAAGATTAGAATGCGTATTAGTAGTTAGTTACTGTGTAGAGTGTGTAGGTTGTATCAGAGTATTGAGAGTGTTTTGTCAGTACGTGTGCGCAATGCAGCGATGACAAGATATTAAAGGTATCAAAGTATATAGGTAAATGTTATAGAGATGCGATTAAGATAAATTCGCACTTAAGAGTAACGTATTTTTTAAGTAATTTATTTAAATTTATTTATTCAAGTAACATAGACACATAGTGTAACAGATTGCTTAGAAACTATGTTAGTATGTACATTTTGTTACCGTTCCCGAGAAACCTACCGCAAGGTCACAGGTCCAGCTGAAACCTTGCAGCAGTGGTTCAGAAACACACAGTCTAGCCTGCTAGCTAGCGTCATTAGGATGTTGTTGTTGCTGGCCGGAACCCTACGGACCAGGGATGCACATCGCATCCGCATGACTGCATAGAAGCAGTCTGCGCGAGCATCCGCGAACATCCCTGATGCGCTGCAGTATCGAGGCAACCCCAGCAGCACCCTGAAGGCTTTATTGTATTGTATTATTTTTTAAGTAATGCAAGTGCATAAATATTAATTATTTGATATCACTTTTTCTTGCTTGCTTGGCTATTGAACTTGAGATACTGTTGTTGTTCCATTCCTAAACCTGGCCAGACTGTTATTGGGTTCCTATTGTACTCAATGCAATAAAATAGTTGGTGAATAGTGCTTGTATCTACAAGATTTCATGTCGATATCTTAATTCGCAAACCAGCTAACTCCATTTTAGTAAATTTTACATGAGACATTAAAAACGGTATATTTTTTTATTTATCGTACAGCAATGTATACAAAAATCATCGCACAGTGATGAAGGTATACTTTTTTCCTATTGGTTTAAGTAACCCGGGTAGTTTTAGAAGATATCCAAACAAAAACGTAATTTGGAAGTACAAAGTAGAGTTAGCTGGTCTTCGAATTAAGGTATCGATGTGTGCCTAATTTTTCAAGTGTTAAAGTATAACTTATACCTACAATAAAATTGTTTTTGTTACTTTCTTGTTACAAAGCAGCATTATATGCAATACAAATACAATAAACCTATCACTTTTCCTCAACAGAGAAGCGTCTTTTCTTCCGTACCAAAAGCTGTCAACATTAATTAAAAACTACAAAACCGACGTAAAGTTAGGTTTAAAATGAAACCTTACATAACTGTCGGGAAACATTAAAAGCGATTATTAAGGCCTTACTACTTGAGTAAGGTTACGTGGTTAGTGGCCATACGTAATATGTCATGCGTTGATAACCACTCTCCCTGAACCTGTCAACGGCGTGACGCATACGCAAGCGCATCGATTGAATCTGTGACGGTTACAAGCGTCATTTGTTGGTAGGGTTGCCTCTAATGAGGAAAAGTTTTGAAATACTGAATTACTGAATTTGACTTTGGACGGACTTTTCCTCTGTCTGAAACAGAATGGTTTTAACAAATCTAAAGACTATCTAAATATATGGCTAGTTCGTACTGCATACAGATGTATGTGGCTCTAAGGCCCGAATTACAGAACATTCCTCAAGCATTGATGCATTTATCACAGTTCAGCTGAGCTTATATTATACTGTCACTTTTTTCAGTACTTCAGCAGAGATTTCATCTGTAATCACTCAAGTGTGGTCGAGACCACGCTTGAGTAGAGATTCCTTTCCTATTTCAGGTTCAATTCTTGTGCTATGTTGTTGAATTGAAGTTTCTAATTAGCGTATTGTAATAAGACCCATGCTCAAGTAACGATTCTATCCTTAAGTAGTGATCAGTTGATTGGAGATCAAACTTTACTTGAGAAACGTACTCTATACGGACCTAAATCTGTGAAGTGATTGAGATGAGATATACTTATGGCCAAAATAAATAAATGATTTATCCACGATTAGCTCTACTAGAGATAGAAAATTGACATAAACTCCATACATTTTATGTAAAATTTCTATCTCTAGTAATGTATTTTTTGTGGATGATTAGTTACCCAGAGCATATCATAAAAATGCTCCACAGGTATATTATTCGTGTATTTAATGTTGTTCTATCAGTACCTGGGCTGCTACACCTGTTTTGGACCTATTATTTTTAAAAGCGTGTGACTATATACTTCCATGAAAAACAACAACTCGTTTAGGGTCAATAAAGTCTAAATTTTGATAAATTGGACGTCTTCAATCAGCCGGAACCAAAACTTATAAATATAAAGTAAGAATCCGGACTTTGCACAGCCCTACCTTCAGCGAAAGCTATCACATAACACGGTACTGCAGACACACCTTGTGTATGGGATGGGATGGGCTGAAGCATTCGAACACAAGCTTATGTGAACCATGTGAATGTTTGTAAGAGCTTTCCAAGTAGCTTTATTAACATTCCGAGCTTTTGCGGCAAGGTTTTGTTTATTATTTATTTCTCGTGGGAGCTTTTTTAAAACTGTTTCATTTTATGTTGATGTATCGATTGAAGTTTCAAAAGAGTTGTTATGAAGTAATTGCACCAATGTCGATTTGAGTGTGAAATAAGCAGAGTGAACTCAAGATGTTGCTATTGTTTCTGAATTTGTTGTTGTTTGCCTCGGAAAGCACTTTAAGAAGTCAGCCCCGGTTGTCATACGAATATCTGTGATAGTCGTTCTGAGTAGAGAGTGAGAGAAGTCTGACAATCTGGTCTAACCTCAGAATGTCAGTATTATCCAGTAACTGGTTTACGAAGGTCTGATCGCAGTCACTCCGTGTAAAATACTGAGGTTCATCCGCATCTGGTTAGGCTGGAAGTCGACCCCAACATATGGAGTTTCTTGCCGGTTCTTCCCCATAGGACCCACCTCTATCTATTTCTGTGGGACCCACAATTTGGAACCGTGCAACTAGAGCTTGACGTTTCAAAAGTGCCTGTGATTAAGTTTATTTAAAATAAAAAATATTTGAATTTGAATTGGACATAGCTGGAAAAAAGGCTCGAAGAAAGAGAACTCTACAAGATGCTAAAAAAAGTTACAGAACTTTCTTTAAATAAATAAGAACAAAAGCTACCTAAAAGGATGTAGGAATAAAAACGTTAAAAGGTTTCAGAATTTTGTTATAAATAAATGAAATACAATCAGAATTTTAATTTATATTAATTTATTTATTTATTTATAATTAGGAAAACCAACAGCCATATAAAAATTTCTAAACAGCTAGCATAGGTTACATTAAGCCAATTACAGGTTTCCACGGATAGTAATAGGATAAATTAACACTGATTTTAACGATCACTAGCAAGCACAAAAACTACAATTGATTAGAGTTGAAAAATATTACATAAAATACTTGAATATTAATTATTCTGTCATTCTAAAGAAGTCAAGGTTTAGCACATTGCGTACCGTAGAGCTTTTTGAAGTAAATGGGTCAAAGAGTTCTCCTCTTTACAAAATTCATTAAAATCTTTGCTCGCCCGCATGATATATGAATTTTGCCTATAGTTCGTGGAACAAAATTGATGATAAGATGATCAACTTATCTGAATTGCAATCAACAACATAATTTACTAGTTGCCTAATAAAATGCTAATCAATAAGACACAAGTACTGCTATTCAAAATAATAATATATGGATAAATATTGCATCAACTGCTGATGAAGATGACAAGTTGTATTAGAAGCATCACTTAATCATCCATACACATCATCCAAAAGTATGTCAAGTATCATTGTATAGTTTAACCTGTGAACTTAATATGTGTGTATTAATTAAAAGTGCTTGATCATGTTGTTTAATAAGATAATAATCGACAATAAACGGTCGTTGAAGGAAGGGAAAGTGAAGAAGAGAATCGTGAGGAAACCGTTCCACACATGAGCGTACTCCATACAGTTCTCGATGGTTAGAATGACAACGTTTCAGACTCTAGTCCACCACACTGGCCTACTGTGGGTTGGCGGATTACAGATACATCGTTGAAAACATCAAAAAATACAGAAACAAAGACTCATTGAGAACATCAAAAGGAGACCCTTAGACCCTCCTGCATGAATGTCAATCATCATCATCATCCTAGCCCGGGATCATATACTGCTGCGTATAAACCTCCTTTCGTTTTTGCCAGCTTCTTAGATCTTGTGCTTCCCTCATCCAGGTGTTTCCTGCGGCTTTGTCGATAGAATCACCCTAACGCGCTTTCAGACGGCCCGGGTTTCTCCGCTGAGCTTGGCCACCACTCGGTCAAAGCTTTAACTCCATCGGCCATCTCTAAGGCGAGCCAGAAGAAAGAAGACCTAATTATTGAATGTCAGTCATTCAATTATTAGGTCATTACTGCTTACACTGATGACAATAAAATACCTCACTGCTTCAAACTGCTTGGAGGCAAATCGTCATCTCAACTCATATCTGAAACCAAAGAAGCTTCCAAGTGTTTATGAGGCATCAAACTCATTTCTATAATTAAATGATTACCGTGTAACAGAATTTTTGTCTATAAGATTAAATAAATCTGCACGATCAAATTCACGTAGGATTCCCGATGTTTGTTTTATCCTAATGGGCTTATGTTATGTTTTTATCCTAATGGGCTTATGTTTGACCGCCACCTCAGCTGATGTTAAGCGATGGTGCGGTCGACGATGATTCACGCTTGCCCAGCAAAAACCTATTCACTCGAGCCTTGAAGACCACCAGATTACGCTTACCGGAAAACACTGACAACGAATTCCAGTCCTAATCTTATGTTCTTTTGTTTGCAAATGACTGAATTGGATCGAACTTTTATTGAAAGCTATAAATTAAATAAGTTTACGTAACATACAGTTTGGGCGCATCTCGCTGTATGGACATGGGCGTTCCTTATGCGAAGGCACCCACTATTAAGATCTTACGCCAATGATGAGTTGAAGAGAAAAAGTATTATACAACACCAGAATTCCTGGTTTTTTTTTGTCGAAATTGTATTTTAATCGTAAATAAGCTCATTTACGCATGGTTTTGAACTTATGACTATAAAGATATCTCGAAACCAATTATTAATAACTTGGTTTGTTTATAAAAACGAGAACAAATGACATAATTATTAATAGATGAAAAATTAACACCCAAATAATCGTTTTTTTTTATTTTTGACTGGATGTTTAAGAAAAGCTTGCTGTGTTGCCTGTTAGCTACATAAACCATTGACGTCTTCTTCTGTAATAAATTGTCAATTAAGATGCAATGGAGATAACATTCAAGCTCGCATAATTATCTACACAAAAATGACACTTTAAAACCGGACAGTTTCATGTCTTTTTGACATAACATTTCTTAAATCGTTAATATTTAGGTTCCTTGATACGCATTGCAATATTCAAATCCCCATCAACAGTTTCTCTGAAATTCACACCACACCTATATCACAATTCACGAAACGCACTTAAATCCAATACCATTAATTTTTTCCCCCACATTTCACCCACACTACTTGATCTGCAAACAATCAGACTTGTGGGAAATCGGTCGCCAAATACTACATACCATAGGATCATCGCCGGTTTGCCCTAAAGCCCACAAATTATGGCGCAGAATGACAACATAATACCCCTTGAGACCACTTTTGATGCCGAAATTAACATGTCACCTTCTAAAAAGTGCTCGTAATTATTTTTTGTCCACATCTTGGACAATAATATAATAAATTTCGCCTCATTTACCTATCATTAGTCGGGTTGCTCTATTTCTTGTGATAATCACCCTTTCACATGTTGTCGGTAGCTTTACGCATTTTTGCTGCTATTTTAAAACGTAATCAAGTACATTAATATTGTGGCTTGAACAAGATAATTGTTGTAACATCTTACTTTAAAATAAGATTGTTTCTTTTGGATTTCTCTGCTAATTATCATTAATAGCTCGTTTGGTATTTTTATTTAACTTTTCTCGTATTCAAAGGTTTTGTTGCTTAATTTGAAATGTGTTAATTGATCATTCATTTTTTTTCAATTTCAATCAACAGCAAAGTGGTAGACTTATTTACGAGATAACTGATTAAAGTATCTATTAATTGTTTTACGGCTTCAATATCTATTACGTATCATTACGAGTACCTAATTGGTCAATTAGTGTGCGTAATTGTTTTATGATAACGTTGTAAAACTGACGCCTGCGGCCTGCCTTCCACCACAGAGCACCGTGCTTCCACTACTAACTATGAATACCTTAGTTGCTTTCGTAGTTATTATACGCACTAATAGCACAGCTAATAGTATTTGAGCAATAACACAATCTGTGGTTGAGAACCGAGAGTTTAAAGAAGCGTCTCTAAGATAGGGCAAAAACGACAATAAACAACATAAAACCACATAAAAACGCTAGCGAAGATTACATTAAATAGTTACCTGGGACCAGTCAGCGATATCCCACGCTATATCTCACGAATCACGATCAATCGGCACCTGCGCGTGCGGCGCCATACATTAGGCAGTAGGCTGCACACGTCGCGACCTTTGCCTCTAACAATAGAGTTCACACTGTTACGAAATTAATCTAAGCTTTGTTCAGTAATCAGAATAGCAGAGGTCTTCGAAATGCGATAGGCAATTAGATTTTCAAGGTTGGATATCAGAGATATGATGGAGACGGTTTTAAAATAAGACTTTGATTATTAAAATATTTCAGGGATAGGTAGCTACTTTTAAAGCAGCTAAGCCATATGTTAACTTGCACTAAAAACAACATTATTGGATGGTGCTGTTGTAGCAACATCTATCGCGCTACATGGGAACTAACCACATGACGTAATTGATGACGTCACAAATACTGAATCGCGCAAGCAGAGTGTGACACGCAGTTAGCATAAACACAAGCGCCCAATATCAACCGATGGGCTGCCGCCGCCGCCGCCGCCCTTGATGCTTGATCGATCCTCGGCAGGCCTCATGTTGGTAAAAAAATCTTTAAGTTAATTCCACAAGGAATTTTCTTTTCCATCGTTATTTGGTAATAATAGTACATTACTGTCCAGGCCAGAAATAAAGCAATTGACGGCCGAGTGATTTTAAAAGAACGAAGCGCCTCGTTCTAACGTTATCTAAACGAGGCCGTAATTGCTATTTCGGCCGAGACTTGTATAGTACTTTTCTTTCATTTGCGAGGAAACAATACACAACTTAATTCAACAGCATCTAATTTTCATTCGAACCAGAATACGCAGGTTTGAATCCTGCTTTAAATCTTTACTTACTTTTGTTGTAATTCAATTCAATTCAACTTTTTATTTCTAAAATATAACAGTACATTTCTTGTCAAATAAAGGAACATGCAATCAAAAACACGAAAAATAGGGTTAATTCTTTGTTTCCCAAAATAAAGCGATGAAACGCTCTTCCCTCCAGAATTGTGATGATATGATACACATCACATTTTACTTAAATATTATAACATAATATACAGCAGTGATAGCCTAGCGGTTGAACGCTTGCCTTCCATGCAGGAGGGTGTGAGTTCGATCCCGGCCCGCACCTCTGACTTTTCGAATTCATGTGCGGATTTATATTCGATTATCACTTGCTTTAACGGTGAAGAAAAACATCGTGAGGAAACCTGCACACCTGAGAGTGCTCCATACAGTTCTCAATGGTGTGTGTAGTTCGCCAACCCGCACTAGGCCAGCGTGGTGAACTTAAGGCCTAAGCCTTCTCATACTGAGAAGAGGCCCGTGCCCAGTAGTGGGACAGTAATGGGCTGGTTGTGTTATGTTTATGTTATTATAACTTAGACTGCTTAGACTACTTAGTCTATCGCCTACGTACAAACTAGTTTCTAGATTTATTCATTCGTTATAGAACATTGCATTAATAAACACTAGGTAATTTTTTAAAGGATATTGCTTGAACAACTTGGTATAACTTATTCATAGCACAGCCATAGAATATATACTAACGACAAGAAGCGACACTTAAGCATGTGTGCTCGTAAAATTGCTCGCGGCTATGTGTGCGGGTCGGGGCGAGCGCGGGGCCGTGCGAGGTGCGCGGCGTGTGGAACGGGCAGTCTCTCGGCTGCCTCAGCCAATATATTGCATGTACACACGCTCGCTCAAGGTCACCGGCGAGCGAGCTCACACGTACAGTTGAGTGTCACCGATGTGGCACAGCGGAGTTGTAACTAGTTTTTGGTTACTCGATAAATCGAGCAACTGGTTCAGCTTCTGGTTAAGCTGCAAACTGACGAAATCTTCAAGATGATGGTAACTCACGATCCGCAATAAAGTTAATAGTAAAAGGAAGATAAATTGTCTATAGTTCACCACCATTTTAATGAAAGGATTTACCTTTAGTTGTTAAGACCATCATGGTTGGCATACGTCCGAAATCTTCTAGACATGTCCGAAAATTTTGGCCTTGTCCGGAATGCGGGGGAATTCTAAGATGTCCGGAATGTGTTCACTTCAACTTAATCTGACCCGTACCCGCATCACAAATGCGTAAAATTCCAGATGTATCTGTCGCTCAATCTAGTACTAGATTGAGTGAAGTCTTAAGTTAAACTGTACCTATACGTTTATAAATAAATAAAAAAAGACGTGTGGCACTCGGAGACTGCCGCGGTAAAGCTATTGCATAGCATTTTTTGTGTAAATACAAAGAGGAGGTGCCCTAACGCCGAAACTCTAAGCAGGCATGTGTCACCAGATTGCGGGGCGAAGAGGGGGATTACGCATGCCCAGTAACGCCGATACAACCAGTGCCACCTAGAGGCGATTTGCAGAACTAAAGAGACAAGCGTGATATTTCAAAAAGTCATTAAAAGTTCTTCTATTCATCGATAGATGGCAAAACTAAAAAGTATCACCGCTGTGCCGGTCGGAGTGGGGTGTTAGGTTATTTTCGTTAGGGAATTTCTGGATTCGGTCTCCACGCTCAAGGCCCGCGATAGAAGCTATGCAATAGCTTAAAAAACATGAAAAATAATGAAAAAAAAATGACACGCCGCGCCGCCGCGAAATTAGAAATTCTTAAAAAATTACCGGAATTTTCTCCTGATTTTCTTTCTTTTATTTAGCAACCCTAATCATGTAGATCCGCTAGTGCATTTGCATGAAGCATCTTGTTTCAACACGTAGTTTGGACATCAGGTAGCAGTTTGAGCGGAAGTTGCGTCAGAATAATGATGGTTTGCACATCGGAGCAGGCTTCTGCGTTGTAAACAATGTTATCATTAACCTCTTAGCTTCAGTGAATGTATCTTGTTATTGTTTATGTAAACATTGTATTTTAACAAACAATCAGTCTTTTACGATTTAAATTGTGGAAAGAATAAATCGCTCACGAGCAGGATTCGAACCTGCGACTCATGGCTCAGTACGCCAGTGCTTTAGCCACTAAGCTACCGTGAACACTGCTCGTGGTATCGAAATTCTCATTCAGTCGCAGGTTCGAATCCTGCTCGTGAGCGATTTTATCTTTCCACAGTTTAAATCGTAAGATTTCGCTTCGAATGCGTAAATGCGTTAAAATAATCGGTCTTATGAATTGTCTGACACGTTCTAAAAAGAATAAACTACCTACTCAGTAACAAGTGTAATAATTTTACCTGAAAGTAGACTTCGAAATGATTTCATAGAAGATATCAAGATGAGTTTCTTTACACGCAGCGACTGTTTTCTGCCATTTGCAAAGATTTGCCTAAATTGTTTTTTTTTCACGAGGTTTGGTTCATTTCGCTCAGGACACAAATATTAATGCGATGAACATAAGTGTTTGTGTTGGTCTGGGTGTTTATTATATGTATGATAAGTATGTTATAACGAAAAAAAAAAACTCGATTTCAGGCTTGGTCCCATAGTAAAAGTTGTTCATAATGATGAGTACAATGACCCCTTAAGGGGTTTAGTATACTAAACCCCTTAAGGATAACCTAAGAAGATAAACTAAGAATAAGGTTGTATATTTTTATCTCTTTCTTTATTTCTTAGGCAAGGAGAAGACAAGGAGACAAGGTTTTACAATATAATGTTTACAAAACAGGTTTAAATGCCCCAGCTAATTTAAGATTCTTAAGCAACATAACGTTGTTATCGAAACAATGTTTTATGAGTACTTATGATGTAGGTACTTCCCGTTGCTTGCATATGAAGTAGAGACCTTCAAAGTCTAAGCTACTGGTATAACTATAAAACTTTGTAGTTGTAACATTGGAAAAACGATTGAACCATACAATAAAACCAAAATGTCTATTACCACAAGTTACAGTTAAATTTGATTAGATACAGCTCGATAACGAAATATTGGAACAGAATTAAGAGATCACGAAAACGAATGCAATGCTACGAAATTCAATCTAAAATGGCCGGGAATTTCGAGTCAAAGTTCAAAAATTCCTTCAGTAAATCATCGTTAGGTGTCAACGCATTGCACAAGCACGGAACCTGCTTACCGTCGGCCGGTGGGCGCGGCTAACCACTCGCCTTACCGAACATTCGTAATGCATATAATTTAGTACTAATTATTTATATTAGCTTGCCGACGGGCTCAATTGCAGCTATTTGTTTCAACTGCTGCGTTTCATTAAAGCTGGCATTTAGTGTAACAAGCTAGTTATTTTGCACTGCACTACCTAATTCCATACAACACTAATGGACGAACATAGCAGATATACTTAAGGTGAATGCTACAGGGTAGCCCGCGAAATTCAAAATTTTTGGCGTTTTTTGCAAATTGTAGCTTTATTTCGCGTTGTATATCGGTCAAAATATGATTGGCGGAAATAATAACAATATATCTACTGAATAATACTCATAAAAAATATTAACCTAGCTCTATTAGTTGTACTAGCTCGATGATATTAATTTACGATCAAATTATCGATTTTCGAGCTTGTAGAGCTTATAGAGCTAGGTTAATATTTTTTATGAGTATTATTATTTAGATATATTGTTGTTATTTCCGCCAATCATATTTTTACCGATATACAACGCGAAATAAAGCTACAATTTGCAAAAAACACCAAAATATTTGAATTTCGCGGGCTACCCTGTAGCATTCACCTTAAGTACACCATTTTACCGAAGCGATTCTTATTTTCATATCAGCGTAACTCAACTCCAGCACATGATAGAAAACTCGTTAAATAATATAGAAATGAGCATTCGTCACCTTTTTTAGGCAGCTGATGTTAAGCAGTTACCCAAAGACTTTACATTGTCTTTGCAGTTACCTTTGCCCATAACAACTGCAATACGGTAGTATTAGGTGTTTTTAGGTACACGATATTTATTATTTTATTGCAACGATTTAAGAAGCTAAGCTTTTTATTGGCACAATGCGCATTTTTTTTTTCAAATCTTTGAAAATAGAACAAGAACCGCGCTCGGGCAAATTGGCGCGAATGAAATTTAGATACTGTTGAATTAATTTGTGTATTGTTTCCTCAATTACTAATTAATATTATTTTCTCCCACTTGCTCTGAAATTGGTTCATTATTCAAAAAAAAGAATACAACAATCGGCTCTTTTCCGTACGCAACGAAATAACAGGCCGGTAATATCCAACAGGACAATAATAGAAATTGCTGGACACTTTTTATTTTTTATATTAGCTACCGAGGTTTTTAAGTACACACTTACATAAATTAGGTGTTTTAGGTACAAAATATTTATCATTATACAGGCTGAATGCGCATTTTTCTTTTCAAAACTTTGAAAATAGAACAAGAACCGCGCTCGGGCAAATTGGTGCGAATGAAAATTAGATACTGTTGAATTAATTTGTGTATTGTTTCCTCGCAAATGAGAGAAAAGTACTATAACAAGTCTCGGCCGAAATAGCAATTAACGGCCTCGAGTAGTTAAAAAGGACTCGGCTAGCGCATCGTCCTTTTAAAGTTACTTCGGAAGTACTCGGCTTGGCCTCGTCCTTCCAATATTACTCGGCTTGACGGCTTGCTTGCTTGATTTCGGGCTTCGACAGAATAAACTATTCCTGTAATCCCCACGAGATCTGAAAGTCAATAAACTTATCGTATTAGTCTTGACATCCATTACTGAGCCTATTTGAGTCCACTTTTAGCCTGTGTGACCTTCACGCTTCTGCGCTTAACAGGTAGGCAGTAGGCCAGGTTTATTGACACTTGCACGCGTGCTATGACGTGCTAGGTCAAAGATTATGACCGTGCATAATGGTAACTATTAATAGTAACAAATACTTAATAATTTCTTATGTTTTCGCGATCACTACACATTATAATAACATAACATAACATCACGCCTGTATTTCCCCGAAGGGGTAGGCAGAGGTACACCTCTGCCAGACAGAGGTACACCTCTGCCAGACAGAGGTACATAACTGGCGAAATGTGGGTGTACTATACATAGTAAACCCACATTTCGCCAGTTATGTTATAGTCCCATGTAATAGAGGGCGAGCCTATTGCCATTGACCGAGCACAAATCCAGACTCATAACACTTTGCCCGACCCAGGAATCGAACCCAGGACCCCACACTCAGCAGTCGCGCTTGCGACCACTAGACCAACGAGGCAGTCAAAAAAAACAATAAAAAATTATAATAAAAAAAAACAATCATAAAAAAACAATTTCTTTAAATTAAATTGTACGGTAGATTAAAATATATTTTTTATTAAATAATTTCTTCTTACTTCTATGTCTGTCCAATCGACACCTATCACAACTCCCTACAAAATTATATCATCACATGAAAATACCTCAACATTTTTCACACTAGGACCCAACAATTCACAACACGCTAGAGAGGTGTGCGCGCTGCGCAGGCGCAAGGCCGTCCAACTCACGCGCACTTGTCCACGCGCATGTTCCCACATAAAGCCGGAATGGCTCGCCCAGTGACCTAATGCTGACCCCGGTTTGGACAGGGGCTTATTGGTGGATAAGCTTAGGTCGTTATTGGGTGATATTGATGGTTGGTCATAGTTGATGGATTAAGTTGTATGTGTGTGTGTGCTTGCAAATGTTATGGGATCGTTTTATGAAAGTTATGTGTGAATGGTTGTGGTTGTAAAATCTAAGTTGGATCGATGATAGATATTGATGGATTTTTGTTTTGTTTTACGGCCAAAATTAATATGCAATCCTACCACGATTTGCCCTACTAGAGATAGGAATTTGACATAAGCTCCATACAAAATATGCCAAATTTCTATCTATAGTAGGGTAAATCGTGGATAGATTGGATATTAATTTTGGCCGTTAGTGATTTACTGTTTTGCAATGGTCAGATAGTAAGTTAATATCTAAGTATTTATGGTACTGCATTCCTTTTATAAGTAGTTTGTACTTATACTTGGCTACTGAATAAACTAGTAGGTAGCTGCTATTCTGTTCGACCACCTTGATAGATTTCGAAGTTTCAGATGAAACTTTAAAGCCTAGTAAAATACTACTAATATTATAAAATAGAAAGTATAAAGTTTGTTTATCCTTCAAATACGCTGAAACGGCTGAACGGATTTAGATGGAATTTGGCACTCAGATAAACCGTAGCCCGGATTAGCATAAGGACTTCTTTTTATCCCGGGAATATAAACAGTTCTCTAGGGGTAGTATATTTTTTTCTGTGATACCAAAATTAATACGCGACACGAGCGAAGCTGCAGGCATATGCCAGTACACTAATGTAGGAACTAGAGACAGAATTACATTATTAGATTATTTATTTTTGTTGTAACACAAAGATCCACGTATTTGATAACAAGAAGTACCTATAAGTACCTAATTTGCTCCAAATGCTCTAATATACATGAGAGACAAACTAGCAATAAAAACTTGAATAAAAAAAACCTTTTACAGATCGGTGTGATTGCCGGCATGTAATCTAATAGATCACAGCTTTGCAGATTAGTACACAATTACTGAATTAGTTTCCTAGTACCTGTTAACTGCCTGGCTAATGTCATGGTCACTTCAATAAACTGAGAAAAAACACAACTAAACCACGTGATCTGAATAGTAAAATATTATATGTACGAAGCAAGTAAATACTTTTAACTTTAATGTTATGTTTAGTTATGTTTAGTTAGGGACTAACAAATATGTTTAGTTAGGGACTAACAAATATGTTTTAAACAAAATTCAATATGCTGACATAAAATTATTAATTACCAAAGAAAACAAGAAGTGGGTAATGAACCACAGCTTAAAATATTATTAGATAATTTCAAAAAAGTTCCAATATTAAATAAATTAAAACACTGGTGCCAACTGCTCAAAGAAACATGTCAAAAGCCATTTAATAAAATTAAAAGAAATGCTATTTATTGTTTAACTCCTTCTTTTGTGACCAGCTACATGTTTTAAGTTATTATATAGCACTAAAGAGGTTGTAATACCGAAATGATTAATTAATAAAAAAAATAGAATTGACAAATGCAGCAAATATAAAAAATATAAATATATTTTTGGGACATTTTTACACATCACCATCTAGTCCCAAACTAAGCAGAGCTTGTGCTATGGATACTAGACAATGGATATAATACTTATATACTTTTTTTTTGTAATTTATACATACTTATAATACATACGAAACAACCAGACCAACACAAACACTGATGTTCATCACACAAATATTTGTGTCCTGTGGGAATCGAACCCACGACCTCGTGATCAGAAGTCCGACACTCGAACCACTAGACCAAAAATAGCCATTAATTCAAATTTTGAAACTATTTTGTTTAATTTTTTGCAAGGGCTTCAGGTCTGGCCAATTATCGTTTATTAAATCCTAATAGCCAATAACTTTTTTTTACAACGACCATATAGCCCCATAGAAGCCAAATGTTGAATATAATGCTTACAATAAATTCTGCCACTAGCTGAGGTGGGGTACTGCAATCCGATTGGCCCTACCAAGGCGACTATTGGCTAATCACTAACGCGGCAGTTTTGACAGCTCATGCAAGTGGTCGAATCTGATTTGACGATTTCAAGTGGCGAATAGTGGCGACCTACATTAGTGAAATTTCATAGATGTGTTGCAGACATCCATCGCCTGTTATGAGGCGTCTATCGGCTGTATGGTCGTTGTTTTTTTACAATACCTAGTCTATACTTGTACCTTCTATTCTGCCACAAGGCAATTTAAAAAAATAGCGATGCATCTTGTCCAAATAATTTTTCATCTTATCCTATTGTTCAGTCAACACAACCATGATTAATTATATCTTTTCTCTGTTACAGGTGGGTGGTCCGTCATCTAATTACTGTGAGTAATTACACACAAATAAACTAATGAAGTTTTTAATTACAAAACTTAATATTTATAGCCCCGTAATTTTTGTTCTGTAACTGTGAAGTAATCGGTCGTGGAAATAATGATATTGTATGTCTAATTGTTTATTTAACTCTGTAATAGGTTAGCCGGGAATTTTCAGCATTTTGTTAGGTCATAATATTAATGTATATTGTTTTCGCCCCCTATTACATGGGACTATAACATAACTGGCGAAATGTGGGTGTACTATACACCTCTGCCTACCCCTTCGGGGAAATACAGGCGTGATATTATGTTATTATTATTATTTATGTTATTGTTTTGGCAAATAACTATGTTTACGTTATTTAAATATTTGAACTTATTGTATATGCATATTATTGTTTAAGTACACCGATAAACATGGCCTTCCTTATGACTGAAATTATAGATTTCGGCATTAACACTATTCTTGGCAAACCTATTGAAAGTGGTAATGGTATTTAACTATATCGTTATTATGGAAGAACCATAAACTTATTATACTGACGTATGTATAATAAGTTTGTGGGAAGAACTCCGCTTGCAGCGACGTCTATCGCGCTACGTGCAAACTACCATTGATTTTGTAGATGAATTCGAATTGCGCTGTCAAAGTTTGACGCGCAGTTAGCTAAACGCCCGATATCAACCGTTCGACCGTGGCCCACCAAGGAAAAAAACTTCAACCTGATTGAAGGATCCTTCTTTTGTGTTGGAAGAACCCTCGTTCTCCCATACCGCTCCCCATCCTTATTTAGCATCAACCGTACCTAAGCATTTCAACAATTTTATCATGAATAGCCACAGAAATTCATAGCGAAGCCAACAAAACCCTGCTCCTCCGTGTACAAACCAGCGCTCACGCACACACATGCACATCAAACCATGTTCACTGCCCTCAGTACACATGTCGCGGCATCGTCCAGTAAGCATCGCCAAAATAGATATCCTTCAGGTGCACGTGTGTGCGTGAGCGCTGGTTTGTACACGTAGGAGAGGTTTTGTTGGCTTCACTATCATTGTTTGCAGCACTTTGTAATAGATTTCTATGTCTGGTAATTATTTCATATAAGTTTCAACACGTTAGCGTGTTCATTTTAATTACAAATCTTATTTAATACCTTCCCAAAGGGTTACTAGAAACACAGCCACAAGCAGTGTCTGATCGACACGCCAGCTAAATGTTACAGTCCGAGGTAGCCAAAGGCGCGGGCGCACGACATAGAACTAACCGGGTATTTTGATAGGGCTTCTATGTTTTAGTATTTTATCTATTGAACGTATACCCACCATAGGACACAGTATTGATATATCTATCACTACAAACAACAGGCCGAAAAATTTCACTTCTTCCTCATGTATAGATTGATCAAAGGGCCCATTTAGTATCTGTTTGGATCGGTATTTGGAATTCACTCATTGCTGCTATATTAGAGTGAACTCTAATATTTATTATACACGCTGAAATTTGAGTCGCTTTATTCCCGAAAGGGATTCACCAGAGGATGGGCAGCAGCGTTCTCTGAGTATTTAACCAACCAACTGCGATCGCCAACCCGCCTGCCAAGCGTGGCGATTATGGCATATCCCCCCCTTAATTGGGGGAGGCCTATGTCCAGTAGTGGACGTCTTTCGGCTGTAATGATGATGATGATGATGATTCCTGAAAAGGGGTCATTGTACTCATCATTATGAACAACTTTTACTATGGGACCAACCCAGAAATCGCGAAAAAAGAATCAGTTGGTCCTTACATTTGTGTTCACTTAAATCAATGAAATGTAGGGACCACCTGATTTTTTTTTCGCGATTTTAGAGTTGATCCCATAATAAAAGTTGTTCATAATGATGACTACAATGACCTTCTTTCGGGAAATAAGTGATTCAAATTTCAGCGTGTATAATAAATAATTTACATCAAACAAAGAAAATGGTAATAATAACAGATTAATGGATAAATTACACTAATATCCAGAACTGAACGAAAATCATTTATTTGGCAAATATCCTGTGACGTTATATTTGACGACATCTGTGGTCTAGTGGTTCGAGTGTCGGACAGCTGATCTAGAGGTCGTGTGTTCGATTCCCACAGAACATAAATACTTGTGTGATGAACATGAGTGTTTGTGTTGGTCTGGGTGTTTCTTATGTATTATAAGTATTTGTTTACAAAAAAAAAGTATATAAGTATTATATCCATTGTCTAGTTCCCATAGCACCAGCTCTGCTTAGTTTGGGACTAGATGGTTCCGTTTAAACATGTCCCAAAATATTTATTTTATTTTATAATGTAAATTAAAAACCACGATACTTAGCCTGGGGAAAAAATAACAGCTTGTTCTAAATTAGTTACATAATTAATTAATTACACTGGACCTGCTTACGGTATAATTGTTTGTTTGTAAAAATTATAAAGCTCAGACGATAATACCTTCATTTCACATCGCAACTTACACGCTAAACTTCAAGCAACTTAATTGCTAACAGATACTTATCTAACTATTCCATAAATTATTATCAATCAATCAACTCAGCCTATCGCAGGCCACTGCTGGACATAGGCCTCTCCCAAGTTGCGCCACAACGCTCGGTCCTCTGTCTTCCGCATCCAGTCCCCCCAGCCACGTTCTTTAGGTCGTCGGTCCACCTGGCAGGGGAAAAAAATAAATAAAAATAGATTAATTAATAAATTATTATGATTGTACAATATTCATCTTGAAATATAAATATATTGGATATGAATTAACAACACACTTGACTTTGACTATAGTACTTAAGGGGAATGTACCAGCCAGGTGGCGCGGCGCCCCCATCAGTAAAAAAATTATAACTCGCTGAAAACATAATTTATCGAAAATTAGTTTTCAACGATTGAAGTACAGGTACTGTAGTTTAATCAGAAACTATTAACTCTGTAAATTATACTTCGTTGTTGTTGTAGATTTCGATAAATGATGTATTCAGCGAGTAATAATATTTTTACTGATGGGGGCGCCACTTGCCTGCTACATTCCCCTTAAGATCGGTACTGTTATCTATTTCTCAACTAAAAAGCTGCGATGTATATATAGTATATAAGAGTATACATATTTAAAATGTTCAAAACAATTTTCTTTATAATTATTTATTATTTTTAACGCATTTTACGCATGCGAAACGAAATCTAACGATTTAAATTGTGAAAAGAAAAAATCGCTCACGAGCAGGATTCGAACCTGCGACTCCTGGCTCAGTACGCCAGTGCTTTAGCCACTAAGCTACCGTGAACACTGCTTGTGGTAACGAAATTCTCATCCACTTGGTACATCTTACTACTTGTACTGCAAAGTTAGTCGAGTCGGTTAAGAAACACTGTTTCTTAATAAGATATCGCTGACGTCACCCAAAGATGTACCAAGTGGATGAGAATTTCATTACCACGAGCAGTGTTCACGGTAGCTTAGTTGCTAGAGCACTGGCGTACTGAGCCAGGAGTCGCAGGTTCGAATCCTGCTCGTGAGCGATTTTTTCTTTCCACAATTTCAATCTTTAATTTTCTTCATTTTTGAAAAGAATATGTCGAAAATTGTATGACATGGTGCAATGCAAGCATGTAATTCAGTTGACCCCTAGAATGTGGACAAAACACGCGACCTTATCGCAGTCTAGACAAGAAACCAAGGCAAAACATAACGGACAATAAGTACAGTTATTATCGTTTTTAGCAATAATTGTAATGCAAACTACATTTCCTCATTTCTATTATCTAAGCTCCTATATCATTCGCTACATCTCTCAAATGAGCTGATTAGCTTTTGTCTCCCGTCAGTCCGTCAAGCCATCAAGCAAAACTGACAGGCAGCACACTCTGATCTAATTCGTTGTTAGATCATTTATTACTGTTGCTCAAGTATGTTTGACATTATGATAATTACCACATAATTACAGTCGTGTGCCTTCAGGGTATTCGGCGAGGAGGTGCGTGATAATCACTAGTTTGGTTTGAGTAATTGTAAATTATAGTTGGTTACGTTTTTGTATCAGGCGCATAATTTGAGAGTCAATGAGATAATGAGTGGTTTAATTTATGATGGGCTGATGCTTGAAGGCGTTCGATATTTAGTTATTTGACTGTTTAGAATCTCGTGTTTGATGGAAGTCAGAAAGACACAAAACACAAAGAGATAACTACAGCAAAATCGACACCAACACCACCACTTATCTATACATATAAAATGCTTTGTCCTGAATGACTGACGAATCAACGCACAGCCTAAACCGCTGATCGTAGAGACCTGAAACTTGGAGGGTGTATTCTTTGTATGACGTAGGCATCCGATAAGAAAGAATTTATCGAAATTCTACCCCTAAGGGGGTGAAAAAAGGGGGCAAAGTTTGTATGGGACAACGTGATTCCTTGGTCCAATCGATTTCAAATTTTGCATAAACCTTTTTTAACAGAATTGATGAAAGATGTGTTTCGTATTTTATTGAAATTATCCCCTAACGGGGTAAAAAGAATAATTTAAAAAAAACATATAAAATACTAATATATAAGAATGTTAAAATCGTTATTTAAAATAATTTATATGTTATAATTAAATTAATAATGTAACCAATTGAAAATCCTGTTAGAACCATATTCGACTTCTACGCGGACGAAGTCGCGAGAAAAAGCTAGTACCTATATATATATCAGCATCGCTTAGTATCAGGTGAGGTGGCAGTCAAACGCAAGCCAATTAGGAATAAAGAAGAGCCTTACTCATATTATAAATGCGAAAGTAAACATGTTTGTTTGTCCTTAAATCACGCTAAAACGGCTACGGCCAAAATTAATATCCAATCTATCCACGATTTACCCTACTAGAGATAGAAATTTGACATATTTTGTATGAAGCTTATGTCAAATTCCTATCTCTAGTAGGGCAAATCGTGGATAGATTGGATATTAATTTTGGCCGTAAATGGGTTTGCATGTTTGGCACACAGATAGACATATTTTTATCGACATTAAATAATAATAATAATTAATTATCTCACTCACTGAGGCCCGCGGCTTTGCTCTTATGGTAATAATTATTGTATCTCGATAAAAAAAAACACATGTGTTAATCTACTATGCCCTGGATTAACACATGGGATTTTTTTGCTTTTATTTTTTATTTTTAGCCGTTTCAGTGTTATTAAAGGAATAACAAATAAACATCCTTACTGTGGCATTTAAATATTAGTAGGTATAGGATAATATTGTGTTGTGCTCGAGACAATTACTCCAGAATCTGGTGGTTACCCCCACGTTCTGAAAGGCTTATCAATGTGATCTGTTGTCAGATCAAATGACAGCGCCTGTGTTTGGTCGGCAAAAATACCAACAACCAATCACATCGCTTAACCTGAGAATTGACAGCTGATTACTTCATTATTGCATTAATCACCTTTTCGGAAACTGCGGGTAAGCTGATAATTAACAGCTGACTGATTACTTCATTCTTGCATTATTCACCTTTTTGGAAACTGGGGGTAAGCTGAGAATTAACAGCTAACTGATTACTTCATTCTTGCATTAATCACCTTTTTGGAAACTGGGGGTAAGCTGAGAATTAACAGCTAACTGATTACTTCATTCTTGCATTAATCACCTTTTTGTAAACTGGTGGTAAGCTGAGAATTGACAGCTGATTACTTCATTCTTGCATTAATCACCATTTCGGAAACTGGGGGTAAGCTGATAATTAACAGCTGACTGATTACTTCATTCTTGCATTAATCACCTTTTTTGAAACTGGGGGTAAGCTGAGAATTGACAGCTGATTACTTCATTCTTGCATTAATCACCATTTCGGAAACTGGGGGTAAGCTGATAATTAACAGCTGACTGATTACTTCATTCTTGCATGAATCACCTGATTGGAAACTGGGGGTAAGCTGAGAATTGACAGCTGATTACTTCATTCTTGCATTAATCACTATTTCGGAAACTGGGGGTAAGCTGATAATTAACAGCTGACTGATTACATCATTCTTGCATTAATCACCTTTTTGGAAACTGGGGGTAAGCTGAGAATTGACAGCTGATTACTTCATTCTTGCATTAATCACCTTTTCGGAAACTGGGGGTAAGCAGCCGGCCTCTGACAGTTGAAAATCTGCTAGAATCATAAGAAATAGCATAAGTATATAACGTTTTCTAAGAATTTCCAAAGGAAATAAACTGAAATTGAGTAAAACGTTTTCCAACAACTTTCCTACCTTCACCGGTACCACATAGGGCCATAACTTAACAGATACATTTTTCTGACAGACAATCAGACAAACGGGTACCTTTCTATTAGTACATTATCGTCAAAGGATGTGCGAACTTTCTGATCTCTCCTCCGTAGGACGTGACGTTAACCAATGGCGTCTCTAAAAGAAAACACTACGTATTTACTTAATTGGCTTTAATTAGATGCGGATAAGTTTCTTATGCACTTTCGTTGGAATAGTAATGGTGAATGTGCATGTCTGTGTTTATTTTACAAACATGGGACAAGTAAATTTAAATAGATATTTTTAAATTAAAATTCAAAATTATTTATTTGTCAAACATAGGTATGATGTACAAGACATGGAGTTAATTTATTAATAATCCAGTATCACTATGTTTTGCCTTGATAGGCGTACACATTTGATAACATAAAGAGAATACTTATTACAGATTTGTGAAAATTAATTGTTTAATAATAATAACAGTTTTTATAGCGTTGACAATCAGTTAGAGTCCCTAATTGATATATTCATGTTTTAATAACGAGGTGTCGATTGGCGATATCCATTGTTTATAATGTCGGATGGAATCACAACAGAACTGTTTCAAATGTATACTGCGACGTGATTAAATTTCACAAGAGCTTTATGAAATACCCATATTCCTAAAAACTGTGTACTTACTTCAAGTGAGTCATTATTATGGAGGAGTCTAGATAAATAAATAAATAAATATGTTGGGACATTTTTACACACCACCATCTAGTCCCAAACTAAGCAGAACTTATACTATGGGTACTAGACAATGAATATAATACTTATATACTTTTTTTTTTTGTAAATACATACTTATAATACATAAACAACACCCAGACCAACACAAACACTTATGTTAATCACACAAATATTTGTGTCCTGTGGGAATCGAACCCACGACCTCGTGACCAGCAGTCCGACACTCGAACCACTAGACCACAGACGTCGTCAAAAACCAACGTTGTCAAGATAAGGTATACCTATTACCCATGGATGGTATATCTGTCTAGGACCAACCGCGAATCGGACCAATCGAACCTAAAGGAACAAATGAACATACATACATACATAGTCCGCTAAAATCATAAGACTTGGATTGCCGTAGTCAGGTAAGAAGTTGTAACAACCTAAGTACCTTTATAAAATCAGCGTCCTCGTTCGATCCCATGGTGAGAGCCAACAAATAACTTAACACAAGGCAAACGATTGCGTAAATCAATAAACAGTGTTTAACAGCAAACATGACGAGCATACAGACACACAGACAAACAGACAGAACCTGCCCGCACTGTGTCACAAGGTCGCAGGGCTGGGTACGTATACAAGTATGGTAATTGGTAGTTAGGAAACCTGCGGTTAAAACGTCATCCACAGGTATTTTGGGAACTGCATACTGGGGCCTTATTCCCGACTGGATCGACTGCTGTATCACTTCAAATTCAAATGTTTTTTTATTTCAAATAAACCTAATTACAGGCACTTTTGAAACGTCAGGCTCTAGTTGCACGGTTCCAAATTGTGGGTCATATGGAGAAGAACCGGCAAGAAACTCCATGGATATACTCTTTTTAAAATAGGTTATTGTTTATTACATCAAATTTATTCAAATAATGTGAGTATAATGTCAGAGAATAATGCCTTTAGAAATAAACGTAAAAAGAGTTGCGATAGTATATAGGAGCCGACCTGTCCTGACAGACGGCACCGGTTCACGAGCATGACGCGAGCATCAGCCATCGCTTAACTCAACCATATTGAACGACCCGACACTAACGCCACCATCAGCATGACATTTAAGTAAGCATGACAGACTCATACTAGACAAACAAATAGACAGAAAAATATAGAACTAGCGGTCCCAACAGACGTTGTCCTGTCTCTTCCTAGAACTCGATCGCAGCGCCAATTACCGGGGCCAATTGTAATTCCGAACCATCCAGGGACCCACTCAAACACACTCAAATTACATCAAAATCGGTCCAGTCCTGTAGTAGGAGTTCAGTGACATTCACACGTACATAAGAATTATATTATAAAGATAGGCAAGTTATGTTAGATTTCATGGTGTTTCTTCAATCCAGGGCCCTAATTCACGTAATTTTGAGACGCGTCGGTCAACTTACAGTGACGCTGCGCTGCAGTTCGTATCTGACACCGACCGTCAAAGAGACTTGCACAAAACAAACAAATCGACCGGTAATCTTTTTATGCTTTTTACACGCTTTATATTAGCTTGACTTGTATCTATCTAAGTCTGTAACAAAATCTTTCAACGTAATTTAAAATTGCTAAGAATGGAATAGTTAAGTTATCACATAGCAAACAGAATAATCAACTAGCAACACAAACAATAAAATGACGATGAGGGGTTGGCGGGAAAATTCGTAAAGATCGTGTTGTAGATTTTTTATCATTTCCCAAAATTTGTGTTTCTTCGAGTGTTAATGTGTAATAATGGTGGATTATTAAATGTTAAGTGCTCGTTAACGTGTACAAGTGTGGATAAATGGTACAAAGATGAAAAACATGACTTTCGTATTATCTCATCATCCCCTCAGAAACCTAGTAAAGTTTTCATCACTTTACTAGGATATAAGTACAATGTTAATATGTTCAATGATTACGACTGAAGGACATGTATCCATGGTCATGAATAAATTTAAAAAAAAAAAAAAAAAAATGACGATGACGTTTTTGCTTGACAGCAAATAGAATAGGTTGTTGTCATTTGTTCTCTACATTTTTGTTTAAATTTCGATTAGAGTATTTTTTATGTATTTCAATATCTTTCAATTCAATTCAATCGTTTATTGCGAATATAGGTAAGGTAGGTGTTACATGAATATTGTCATAAAAATAATCTTTTTGCAGCTATATTCTGCCATTTGGCATGCAACAGGAAATACAGAGTTCTACGCCAAGCTATTAACTGAAGCGTCTAAAGCAATAAAACATAATACATTACATACGTCAAGAATAATACAATATCTTAATGTCAAAGTGAATATGAAAGCATGTCAAATGTAAATAATTGAAAGTGCATTATCGTGATGTCAAAACCTATTATACAATGTCAACGTAGATTTAATTTTTAACCGACGAAAAAAAGGAGGAGGTTCTCAATTCGACGCGTATATTGTTTTTTTTTTTTTTTTTTTTTTTTATTTATGACCACGCATAACTTTTTACAGAGTAGCCCGATTTTGATGATTCTTTTTTTAATGGATAGGGTGTATCTCGAAGTTGGTCCCATTTAAATTTCAAAATCAAAATCTACCCCTAAGGGTGGGAAAACAGGGGATGAGTGCTTGTTCACCCACTGAATTCTTACCTGTTAACCGATTCTGTTGAAACTTGGCACACATAAATATAGTTCTAGACACTACGACATAATGGAGACCTGGAGTTAGATTTTGACCACAAAAAAAGTTAAAATAAAACTTTTTAACAAAAAATTGAACCGACGAAAACAGAAACTGAAAAGCGAAAAATAACAAATTATGAATCGGCGCCAAACAAACAATCAACGAAGATCATTAAATTACTTTTAAATAAATAATAAAAACAACGTAACATCAAATACAACGTGAAATATTCAACGATAAACAATAACTTTCCAAAAATTCGTTCGTCGCTCGGCCACTTGCAACTTGCACGCACTTTGCTTGTTAAGTTTGTTTGGCGCCGACTCATAATTTGTTATTTTTCGCTTTTCAGTTTCTGTTTTCGTCGGTTCAAATTTTTTGTTAAAAAGTTTTTCATTAAGATACTCAACCACACTATAATATGCCTTGATAAAAAGAAATTGTTTCAATTTAAATGTTTCTACGTTCGAACAATTCGATATATCTGTAGGAAGATTAATTTCTTACTAGATTAATTTTCGGTTTTTTTTTTCGTGAATTTTACAGACATTTTAATAGTTATTCTGCTATTCGGGGCGGAGACGAATCCAACAAATCAGAGATCATTCATTGGTCCAGCCATTCTTGAGTTATAAATGATGTAACTAACCCGACTTTGTTTTATATATTAAGATTACTGTAAAAACATCAATGGCCACATCATTTCTTGCAAGTTACAGATACACAATAATAAAAATAACTAGTCAATACAATTAATAACATTATTAATGTAAGTATAATAAATTCTCAAATGTTTGCTGCATTTGTAGGAACAACCTGTATCAACACAAATACTACCCTTCACCACTTTGTTTTTAAAGACGGCTCGCGCAGTCACCGGTGTTCGCTCCTTCATAATGTAGCTAAATATTATCTGGTATCTACCCACATTGTACTTATTTAATATCCTACCTTGTTAACTATATTTTTGTTTACCTGTTTGTATAGTCGATGATACTGATGTACGGTAAAACTCTAATGAGTTTATGTTTACAACTTTAGAATGTTTTTGTTATGCATACCACTGAACAAATAAATAAATAATAATAATTCTTGCATTTTACATTTTAATCACCTATTAAAATCTAAATCGAATTTAAATTCGAGTTAGTTTCAATTCTTACTGCATTCCTCTAGGAATCTGACGACGTCTGTGGTCTAATGGTTCAAGGGTTGGACTGCTGATCACGACCTCGTGGTTTTGATTCCCACAGGACACAAATATTTGTGTGATATTCGTGTGAGGGTGTGTTTGTGTGTTTCCTATGTATGTATGTATTTGCAAAAAAAAAAGTATCATCCTCCGAGCCTTTTTCCCAATTATATTGGGGTCTGCTTCCAGTCTAGCCAGATGCGGCTGAACATCAGTATTTTACACGGAGCGACTGCCATCAGACCCCCGCAACCCATGTTACTGGGTAATACTGACATTCGGAGGTTAGACCAGTTGTCAGACTTTCAGGCTTCTGACTACCCGTAACGACTGCCATAGATATTCGTATGACAACCGGGACCGACAGCTTAACGTGCTCTCCGAGGCACGGAGGGGTCTCGGTGTGTAACGAAACGGTCACCCATCCACAGACTGACCGCGGCAAGTGCAGCTTAACCTTGCAGATCGTACAATCCGCGCAGTGGTTGCTTCGCTACGAGCCCTTTGCTTTGAGACTAGATGTAATACGGGCCTTAGTGTCACAAATAAACGGCAAACAGGAACATCCATTGTGATTAGTTTGGGGCTATAATTTGAACATTTTTGGTCACGAGAATTAGCCTTTAGATGATAACAGATTATGACAAAAAATTATAACATCAACAATATAGGACTTAAGTGGTAAAAACGTTTATTTATTTACGCCATATAGGTATGTCAAACTGCTGGAGCATCATGTCCAAATATGTATGTGGGTAAACAGATCTGACCCAAAACATCTAAAGTTCTAAACTGGTTTGCATTGCCCTAGTGTTAGTTGTCCGGTATTTGGGTAAACATTAGGGCCCGAGTTATTAGCACCGGCCCGTCAACCGGTCCGGCCCTGTGACACACTAACACATTCACTGATAACGGGCCCTTCGCACGTAAATACAAGTTATTAAATGGTTTTTATTGCTATGAATAAATTAAGAGTTGAAGTTATGAGAATCAGTGGTAGCCGATCTGGATATTGCACTTACATTCGAAAACAGGAAAATGAAATGTTCGAGGTCCTAGCATGAGTTTTTGCGATACCATGTAGTTATTTTAGGTTTTCTTTTGGTTTTACTAACACCACAGATAATATAATACTGCTAACACTATACGGATCACTTATGATCTGAAATAAAGATTTTGTTATTATTAACCAATTTTATATTTGGAACTAAGCACTAGTATTCTTTTTGTTTGTATTATGCATTATTGCGCAATTTTTTGTTGTCCTGAAGAATAATAAAAAATAAAACAAAATAAGCAAAGTCCCATATAAAATTTGTCAATAACTACACAATAACTTTAACTACAAAATACCGCAAGAACTCATGTTAAGGACTCATGTGTATCACGTTAAAAGATTTTTGGAAATTGTTGATGCCTAATTCGTGTCTTCTCTGTACTAGGAGGGACCTTTCGTCCTGCATTGGGATGTAACTGGCTGTAACTTGTTTAGAATCAAGACAGACGTCACCGAACGCCAGCACTTCTGCGTTTACCATCCCAATTACCGAGCGTAGTGATGACCACTGATATAACCTCTCATTTCCATGATACCTTATGTCTCTTTCTCGCAACGGTTAGACAGAACGGTTCTGTCGGCGTTCTGTCAGTTTCTGGACAGTCAAAAACTGTTGAGCCAAGGATTTACTTTAACAACTAAAACTTTATAATAAAACAAAGTTTAACCGGATTAAATCGCGTATACGTAACGTCAGGGAAACCAATTTAAATAATATACGCGATTTAATCCGGTTATACTTTGTTTTATTATAATGTGTAGTGATCGCGAAAACCTAAGAAGTTATTAACTAAAACTTTGAATGAGACTTTCCATCTTCATGTCTCAGTTCGGCGAACCGAATTGTGGTACCATCTAGGCAACAGCCTAGGTGGTATTGCAGTTGTTATGTGCAAAGGTAACCGCTTAACATCAGGTGGGCCTTTAGCTTGTTTCGTCATCTTACTATATAATATAAATTATATACTTTGAATAGTTAGCTAAAGTTGTGCGATTGAAGATGGAGGCTCCACAGATAGTAATAAGTAAGTAATAAAATTTTATTTCTCTCTTCACAAAGGTGTGCTTAATAATATAAATAGGTACCGTATAATTATGTAACAAATAAGTGAGTATAATGCGCGTGCGTAGATACCTAGTTATCCTACTAATTTTATAAATGCGAAAGTATGGATGTTTGTTTGTTTGTACTCCAATCACGCTGAAACGCCTAAACAGATTTAGATGAAATTTGGCATACAGATAGACCATAATACGGATTAAAATACAGGCTATTTTTTATCAATGAATAAAAATGAACAATTCCCCCACGATGCGAGGTATCGTCTTTCTGTGATAAACAGAATTACGTGCGGGTGAAGCCGCGGGCATTAGCGAGTTTTCCCTAATTGATACAGGTGGATTATATGTATGCATATTGCTTTTATTCTTCGTAAAGGTTTCACTTTTATCCAAAACGCGGTACAGTAGTAAAACAACCGGGTTGCGCGAATGAAAAGCTGTGCGTTTTGAGAGCGTCCCATACGCTCTGATTGCCGCAGTGCGAACCAGTCCAGATTCATAGATACGTATGTAAATTCGACACTGCGCCGGAATACGCAGAAGGGTAGTATTGAACAACTATTTCCATAACCAAAAGTACGACACGGTTACTAAACTAATCTATTAATTATGTCAATAATGTGTCTGGCCCAATAGACCCCTATTTATTGAACAACATGCGAAAAAAAAAAAAACTAGCCGAGATACGTGGAAGCGGGCTACTGCAATCGTAATGGCCCTACCCAGGCGGCTATTGGCTATTCACTAACGCGGCAGTTTTAACGGCTTATATAAGTGGTCGAAACTGATTTGAAACCTACATCAGACCTATTAATCAGATGGGTTGACAGATATCGTTATGATATTGTTTTGAGGCGTCTATTGGCTGTATGATCGATGCTAATAAAATTGTACATTTTAAAATTAAAAGTTGACGATATTATAGTGCAATAATAATTTGGACAACTTAAAGGTTTAATTTATGTGTTTCGTCATCTAAAATGTTGCCACTGTGATCCTTCGATCAAATATACTACAGATGCATGATCGCTGGTCGAAAAACGGCGCCATCAAAACTGAGCAATAATCAGTTGCGTGCACAGTTTCACTCACAGCCGCTTCAAGATCTTGAAGCTAGCCTAGCATTGAGATGTTTCACGATGCTAAAATGTATTTAAAAAAAAACTATACTCCAAAAGTACAAATAAAGGATGGAGTGTCGTACTTGTCGTTGTTATAAACATAATTATGTACATTTCATCGCTGAGACGTTTTTTCGGTTTTATTTTGTACATGACCTAAACTATTATGTATTGTTGTGATTTTCTTGTGTGCAATAAAGAATAAGAATGACCTATAGTATATTTCATCGAAGCTGTACTCTGTTAGTAATGCAATCAAATATAGTGTTAATGACGAATGAAATGCTATTAAAAGGCACAAGTTCAGCAGTGGATGTACTGAGGGTCTGATCTATTGATATTGATGATGCCACATTTTTTATGTGTCTGCATCCGCTCCCATTATAATTATAAAATTAATCTGATTCACTGGATTGCAACCCAGCGAGCATCTACTCAGAATATTGATCGCAAGTGAACGCTTAACCAGCCGTTAGAAATAGTTACACGTAACTTCTGATCGTTGAGATAACTGATCTACCGCTGGCTGTAACTAACGGTTCGGTATTAAGTCTCTTGAACGACGTGAAAAAGTATTAGTACTGTTCCCAGAGTTTATGAGACCGACCAGTAATTTGTGCGCAACTATGTGAATCCTGATGCAAAGAAAAATAAATGAAATTCAAAGCTAGGAAAAGACTAGAAAATTATTGGTATAAAACTGTTTTGAGCAGTCTCAGACCCGTCTTTCAATAGCCAGATAAATTTTAAATGAGGAATAAGTTTGACATTTTGATATTTGTAGTATAGAAAATCGGTTTGGTGTCAAGACGCCACATTTATTCCTCAGATAAAAGTTATCAGACTATTGAAATACTGGCCCTAAACCTTCAGCAAACTGTACCAGTTAAAAAAATACTCTTTAGATGGTTTGAGGTTATATCTATACATTGACAAACTTTAAAGAAGACACTTGATTTCTCAAAAATAAAATACCCTGTCTTATGCATACAATAATTAAGTGCACAAAATTGACTTTTGTTTATGACCAAAAAAAATTGCTCGAAAATAAAATACTTTACTGTATCCACGTGAATTCTGTTTATTTTCTGGAAATAAATTTTCATTAGGTAAAAATATAGATGAATTGAGAATCTCCTCCTTTTTTGGAAGTTGGTTAAAAATTTAATTGGCTCATTGGTTTCTTCTAAAATTACGCAAACTTGCAGAGCAAGCCTTGCATTGATAAAGATTAACTCCCACACTATTACAAGTTAACACGGAAACTCGTCAGTTCTCATTAAGTGATCTAGTTTCACACATTTCCCATACTAATCACCTGACGCCATGTACCGGTGCATCGCGTACAACGTCTGTTACACTTCTGAAAGTTATCTGCGTGATCGCCTGCGCTCGCGCATGCATGTGAGCAACAGGTGCGCGGCGGCACGCGACGACGCGGAACGTTGTTTCTTATTAGATGCACACTGATGTCTGATCACGTGATCACTGATGTGAGATTTAGTTTTTTGTTTAAAATAAAGTTTTTTGATTGTTGAGAGATCGTTGGTTTTTTTTTATTATTTGAAAAAGATATAAGTTTCTTTTTTGCTGGCTAAAAATATCAAAACACACACTCCACTCCAATCATTTCTTCTTTGAGTAAAGAAAGAGAGAAGAATAAAAGTAAAAATATGTATTGTCACAACAAGACATGTGGTAGGTACCTAAGTACACACGGCTACACATCAAGCTGTACAAAACCAGTAAAGACTGACCTCGTGTTGTAAGGAAAACCTATACAATGCGAGGTCAGCTTATACTGGAAATGTACAGCTTGATGTGTAGCCGTGTGTACCTAATATAAAAAAAAAACTATGAAGGTATCTTACATTTTAGGAAATCTTATAACAGTAGTAAGAATCATAAGAAAAGTAACAATGCTTGCAAAGTACGCACGGCTACACATCAAGCTGTACATTTCCAGTATAAGCTGATCTCGCATTGTACGGAAAGCCTATACAATGCGAGGTCAGCATAAACTGGAATTGTACAGCTTGATGTGTAGCTGTGTGTACTATAATAGTAACAAATATGTATCTATATAAAAATGTTAACTAGATGTATTAACAACTCCCTAATCGCCTATAATTACAACAAACTACCCAATCATCCAAAAACAATCTGTGCACAGTCCATCAACCTTTGTTTTACGATAATTTCCTACAGTAGTAACGGCAAGTCGTGGCCGCTGGCGGTGAATGGGTAGTGAGCGCAGTATAAAGTGGCCACTGAGCGAGCAGTCGATGAACCGGGCACGCGACGCGCTGTCTGGCCAGGCGACAATACCGGCTGCTTGTTGCTACTAGTAAGTTCCTTTCTAGAATAAAAAACTTTGAGGAAAATGTTTTATCATAGATGTTAGTAACCCTTTTTCTTGTGGGTAATTTTCCATGATAAATATCCTGGCTTTAAAACAAGTAGTTCTACTTTCTTATTGATGATTACGATTTGGTGGTTTAGCGGCCTGGTTTGCTGGAAAACCTTCAGACAGATTTTTTTTTATTTTTTTATCAAAGAAAACACAACTCCTTCATTCTGAGTTTTGTTTCATAACAAATTGATCCAAAAGAGCTACTTAGGTTTTCGCGATCACAACACATTATAATAAAACAAAGTTTAACCGGATTTAATCCGGTCTGATCCATAAGAATTGCTCAAACCAGTGGGGTAATTGCGTAATGCATTCACTTTGACATTAGCTTTCATTTTGAAATTACAGCAATATTCATTGCGTGGTAGATACGTCGATAAGACGCATTGTCAAAACACACGGAGCAATGTACATTGAAATCCACATGATTGCGATCGCGAGTGAGTTACACAATTCGGCAGCTGATAGGTCTTGTCATCTTTTCTAGATTAGATTCTATGTTTAATTTTCTATACATTTACGGCCAAAATTAATATCCAATCTATCCACGATTTACTAGAGATAGGAATTTAACATAAGCTCCATACAATGTGTCAAATTTCTATCTCTAGTATGACAAATCGTGGATAGATTGGATATTAATTTTGGCCTTTAGAATACTTTCATTGTAGTCATGTTATCTAAAAATTAGGAGATTAACCTACATCATTCTCACACAATTCTTTTCAAATCATGTAACAAATCATTGTACTATTATTATTCGATAAGAGTATATCCATGGAGTTTCTTGCCGGCTTTTCTCCATAGAACCAACTTTTTGGAACCTAGCAACGAGATTCATAAATAATAATTAACGTTTTGAAAGTGTATATGTAAACTCTTATTCGAAATAAAAACTTTTGACTTTGACTTTGAGGAGTTTGAACCTTCTGACTTCTTGATTTTTCCACCACCCTTCTCTTAAGACCACACAAGCCAACGACCTGTCATCTTGTGCGACACTAAACCAGCGCATGAGAGCGACACTATCTCCTTATCTGAACAGCGAACATCGGAGATGCGCCGATGTTCCCGTGCGACGTAGGCGCAACTATCTATACAAGAAGGCACAGAAGGCTCACATGCCCGTTAATAATAATAATAATAGCAATTTACAATAAATCACCATAAACTCAGACGACTAGTGAACAGGAATATCTTAAATTGAGTTACGAAACAGATAACCGATACTTATTCGTCGTTATTGACGTCTGTGGTCTAGTGGTTCGAGTTTCATATATATAAAAGTACTCTGTGGGTTCGAGTTTCGGACTGCTGATCACGAGGTCGTGGGTTCGATTCCCACAGGACACAAATATTTATGTGATTAAAGTGTTTGTGTTGGTCTGAGTGTTACTTATGTATTATAAGTATGTATTTGCAAAAAAAAGTACATAAGTATTATATTCATTGTCTAGTAAGTACCTACCCATAGTACAAGCTCTGCTTAGTTTGGGACTAGATGGTGCTGTGTAAAAAATGACCCAAAAATATTTTATTTATTAGTACCGAAACCGATAACCGTTGCGGTAGACGTGTTGTAAAGTGGAGAATTCGAATTGGCGAACGTAGGGTAGGACGCTTTCAGGCTCGGTGCAGCAATGATATTGGCAAGGTGGCTGGTAGCTACTAGATACGAGTGACCGAAGATCGATGTCAGTGGCGTGCCATTGGAGAGGCCTTTGTCCAGCAGTAGACTAATATAGGCCGATGATGAGTTACAAAACCTAGTTTTCAGCTTATTAAGAACGATGCTTCGAAAGTGTAAAAAGTATGACTTTCGAGTAACAAAAAAAAATTAAAACCGACTTCAAAAAGAATTAAAAAAAAAACTAATTTTATTTTTATAATTTTAGTGGCATTAGCAATAGAAAGACAAGCGATTGCTGCAATCCCCGATGATTTGCTGTCATCCATTGAAGAGTTCCCTTTTTTATCTCCGAAGTTCTTCATCAGATTTTCACCAAATGATACTTTCTGAATGCAAATGCTTGATTTGTTGATAAAAATACCAAAATCGCTATATGTATGGCTATATTTATTTGAGGAGTTCCCTCAATTCCACATGGATCCCATCATCAGAACTTTGTTGTTGTTTTGTTTGGTTCAGAACTAGATTATGATAAAAATGGGACCAATCTGGAAGTACCTATCATCATCCTCCGAGCATTTTCCCAATTATATTGGGGTCGGCTTCCAGTCTAGCCAGATGCGGCTGAACATCAGTATTTTACATGGAGCGACTGCCATCAGACCCCCGCAACCCAGTTACTGGGTAATACTGACATTCGGAGGTTAGACCAGTTGTCAGACTTTCAGGCTTCTGACTACCCGTAACGACTGCCATAGATATTCGTATGACAACCGAGACCGACAGCTTAACGTGCTCTCCGAGGCACGGAGGGGTACAGACTGACCGCGGCAAGTGCAGCTTAACCTTGCAGATCGTACAATCCGCGCAGTCGTTGCATCGCTACGAGCCCCTCTCTGGAAGTATCTATATCCTTTCAAATAAAATAAATAAAAACAAATCGGTTAATAAATGACGGAGTTCTGAGGTAATAAACATTTTTTTTAAATACAATCGAATTGAGAACCTCTTCCTTTTTTTGAAGTCGGTTAAAAAGTAAAAGCTCTTACAACAAAATAATGCTTCACGTTCTTTGTGTATGCAAAACAAATAATTACGCATCTTTGTGGAAAGGTACTTCTCCAGCTTCATTATTTGCGCAGTTGCAGTGCGCGGAAGCGCGCGCGCACCTCGGCGAATAATTTTCCACGTCCGTGCGCGCGCATAACTGTTAACGTTATAATGATCCCCTCCGGCCCCGCACGGGGAGGATCGTTGCTTATTGCTATTAATGTTCAGTTTTATAGATAATGGATAATTGTGGCCTACGCAAGTAGATCCCGCAGATATTGATGATAGTGATTCTATCGGTAGATCTTATTGGACACAATAATCAAAGACTTGAGAGTAAACGTTTTGTTTGGTTCTTCAGGACTTGGAGTTTCAAGTTAAGGTTTGCCATTAGTATCCCGGACCACCCAGAGTAAATATTTAAATGTACTCAACTCAGCCCATCGCAGTCCACTGCTGGACATAGGCCTCTCCCAAGTTGCACCACAACGCTCGGTCCTCTGCCTTCCGCATCCAGTCCCCCCCAGCCACGTTCTTTAGGTCGTCGGTCCACCTGGCAGGGGGGCGCCCTACGCTGCGTTTGCCGATTCGCGGTCTCCACTCAAGGACTCGTCTGCTCCAACGGCCATCGGTCCTTCGACAGACATGGCCGGCCCACTGCCACTTCAGCTTACTGATCCTACAAGCTATGTCGGTCACTCCGGTTCTTCTCCGGATAATCTCGTTACGGATTTTATCCTTCAAAGAAACTCCAAGCATAGCTCGCTCCATAGCTCGCTGAACGACTTTGAATTTGTGGACTAGCCCAACCTCAAATAACAAAACAAAAAAAAACAAAAAAAAAAAAAAAAAAATATTAATAAAATTAATATTAATTAATATTATTATGAAATAAATATTTAAATGTAATCTTCAATATTTTACTTCGACTGATGTAGACCAATAACTATTGGAATCGTATGGAAAACTTGTCCCATCCAATAATATACGTGTATAATCCGTGTCGATCGTAATCGAAATAATACGTTTCAGATCTCAAAGATATAACTAATAAGTTAAGATCATTTTACAACTCTCGCCTATTTATGCTAATGCTTGCATGATCAATTTTCCGCCAATAACAGAATAGTATATAATGCACCAAGGGGATAAAGCAGTGTCTTAAGTCACGGACGGATGGGATTTTTACCGCACTAAAACCTCCTCGGTAACCATCTTCAGCACAATAGAGGATGGGACTCCGAGAATTGGTTATGCTACCGGACCCTGGTTGTTACGAGGAACTCTCGAGTTTATTCCCGAGCGTAAAGCGAGTGAGTGAGCGAGTCTTGAGTGAAGCGAGGGGTTCAAGCCGCCCAAGACAAAGGCAGGCTTTATCTTCGAGGTGAATACTCTTCTTTCATACCTTCTGTGAGACAATAAAACCCAGGGCTACATAGATAACGCATTTATTGAATTATAGGAAAATACGGAACTGAACACCGTCTTGTGTGTCACATTCTTTACAAACGCGCCTTTTTTTTGTGTTCTGTCTATGGTGGCCAGTTCGATTTTCGAATAAACCCTCTTTATAATACCCGTATCTATGCTAAGAGTTTTCATACGCATTTTAACGTTCCAAATTCAAATCAAATTATATTCCTTGATATTTTCAATTTTCAAATTTTTCTTAATATTCCTTAGAATATAATGCCTTGTTTTACGTTGAGATTGCGTGATATGTAATTGGGTATTGTATGAAAATTATATAAGCTAACGTTACATAATTATTACAAAATTTATGGATGTTTTTAGAATACACTTTTCCATTTCGCCTAAAATTTCTTAAAATCTTTAAAAAAGTGCCAAATTAGAGCGACATGGCTGTGAAACATGAAGGGAAAGGTCATAATCATAATCACCACTTCACCAAATGGAACAACTTACAAATTAAAATTTTAATTACAGTACTTTTTGTGTACTAGTTAATGTTTACAACAGAAGATAGGATAAATTAGTACCTACCATAAAACATTAAATAAATCATCTATTGTAACCTGCGTGACATCTTTGATAGTTCCGTCACCTAATACACAGGTTTTAACAGTCAACAATTAAATTGTTGTTAATAATTGATGTCGTTAGTAATTATGACATGACACAATTTTCTTGCACATGCGAGTTAGCTCTCACGCTTTTCCTTTGCAAGTTTGACAGATCGAACGTGATATAGAATTAACTCTTTGTTTTAATTAAAGTGTTTGTCCCAATTATGTGACGTCATAAAGCATTCATTTCAAATCACTTATGATTAAAAGAAATATTAATTCCTAGTTTTTGAAGTGAAACTTCTATATAGACGGGGTATTAGGATTTTTCTGTCACGAAAAAGCGTTACGGCCGCGTAAATAAAGACAAAGTCCAGAGGCTCTAAGTAGGATCCGAACCTGTGACTGTAATGTCATAAGTCTAACACTGACACCAATATGCTATCGTGACCGATAATTTATATGTGGAATTTAACATACACTTACGTCTTTTGGTGACATTAGAACTTTTCTTTTTACAATTTATATCTTTAAATATCGCCTCAATTGCGTATTCACACATACTTTATACAGTAATTTCACGCCTGTATTTCCTTCGTTTTTCCACTTGTCCGTTGAAGTTTCACTTCTAAGTACTATGTGTCCCAGGACACATTTAGTTTTTTTTTTAATCTGTTCAATTTAATCTGTAGTTAGATCTCATGTCAGTCAACTATTGTTGGGGGTTGGCGGTAAAATTCGGAAAGAGTGGTTTTGGATTTTGTATTATTTTCAAAAACTTCTGTTTCTTCGAGTTTTAATGTGTAATAATGGTGGATTATAATGTTAAGTGCTCGTAAACGTGGACAAGTGTGGGTAAATAGGTTGCAAAACGTGACTTGTCATATTTTAACATCCATCCCTCGTAAACCTGTACGTAGTAAAAACGTGGCGAAAAGGTCCTAGCAACCAGGACGTAAAACTACTTGAAAAATCTACTAATATTTACTATTTTTGGTTGACCTGAGTACCTACTAAACTAATTAGTAATTAGTTACAACTTACATTCATTTGAGGTAATATTTATAAGCTGATTAGTTATTTTTTGCGTTGCCATAAAACACGAGTACCTACATCAGCCCACGGCTTCGAATATCAGCTTTGTTATTTCAGTCCATTAAGATAATGTAATTACGAAATTATTCAAAATAACAGAATTTTAGACTAAAACTAACCAACTTTCATTTTGTAGTCTGCTATCGCGTTTCTAAAAACATTTAGTTTTAAATTCAGTTCATAATAACAATCGTTTTATGTTGATCTAGATATTACGAATGCAAATGTACCATGATCTGAATAAGATAACACTATGTTACTATAACAACCTCCCCGGACCCTTGCTTCAAGTATTAAATTAATTCCGTTTAAAATTGGATTTAAATAAATTAGAAGATAAAATATTGTTGCCGATTCTGTTCCCGAACTAAACTAATTTAATCTCATGTACTCGTATATATTTCTAACATAAAAACATTAGAAATAGATAGAAGATATAATAGGTGATCAAACGAACTTACCTGTGATGTTCGATCATTATTATACGAAGGGCTTCGTTCGAAGATATGGGGATATACACCCAATTTTATTATATTGCAGATAGCTATATATAGTATATCACTATCTTTCTCAGCTGATTTAACTGAAGCAGGTCCTGGACAAAATTCTAATGAGCCTTACCACTGAAAAACAGATCGTACAAGTGATTGATAAAACTGCTTATTAAGGTCTCACGGACCTCACATAAGAGTAGAAGGATCTCGTGCGTATATCTCGTATAAGCCCCGAGACGAATGAGCACGTCAATGTATCTCGTACACCACCCGTGTCAACCGGTACAAAGGTTACGAAAAACCCTTGCGGCCTTACCTACTATAAAAGCTAGTAGCCGTACCGGTGTAATAGCAATCACAAGACAACGTATTTATTACCTGGAACACTAAAAAAAGATGTCTGCATGGTTAATACATATATCGAGAACGAAGCCTGTAGTATAATAGGTGATCGAACATCACAGTTCTGCATGGTTAATACATATATCTAGAACGAAGCCTGTAGTATAATTAGTACTGTTAAATACTAATTTACTTTTAAGAGGACTACCTCTTGCTGTTTTCAACGTAAGTTTACTCCCATAGGTCATGACCTCAGGCCTATCTCGTCACGACAATTTTCCCATCAATACAATACAATACAAATACAATACAAATCCTCTTTATTGCACAACAAGATTACATTAATTTCAATCACAAAGGTATACAAAAATTTTACACAGCACCATCTAAACCATAAAGGTATTATACTGACGTCAGTATAGAAATGTCTTTGATCTAAACCCAAACTACTAGTATAGTATTATATTATCTGTGCCCAAACTAAGCAGAGCTTGTACTATGGGTAGGTACTAAACTGTAGATATAATACTTATTATACAATTCTTAATACATAGGTACTTATAATACATAAGAAACACCCAGACCAACACTAATGTTCATCACATAAATATTTGTGTCCTGTGGGTTACTCAAACCCACGACCTCGTGATCAGCAGTCCGACACTCGAACCACTAGACCACAGACGTCGTCATTACATCTAATTTGACAGTTCTAAATATTTTCTGTCCTCTTTCAATGATGTTAAGAATAAAAAGATTGGATAAAAAATTGTTTATTTCATGAACAACAACGTACAAAATTGTATCAGCAATGTACTACGTCCACGAAGCAGACACAATTAGTTAAACTTCACCGTGACTTATTATGTAGGGCACTGCAGAGGAAGGGTTAATATCTTGATTGAAACTAAGAATATTGGCTTCTAGACTGAACGAATGAGGCGGCTAACAACCATCAAAACAAAAAACCCCCAAAATAACAACAAATAAATTCTATATATCAATAAAGTCTAACATAGCTTTAAGTTTTAACTTTTATTCAAAACACTAACTGTAACTTAGAAACCTACTTATGGACTTATAATCCTCATTTAATGAAGTAAGTATAGTAAGTATTATATTATCTGTGGTACATAGTTAGAAAACTAAATATATAAAACAAAATCGGGTTAGTTAGTATCGTTACATCCACAGACCAGTAAGCCTCTAGACGCCGTTTAGTCGGACACCCCCGGTCATCACGCATATGCAATACCACTGCATATCATACGCCCCGCCACCAATCAGGACGTCAGTCCGTCAGCGAGCTGCACCAATCATACGGAATCACACCACCGAACTTTTGAGCCGACCAATCATAACGTGCCGTCCACCCCCCGGTCCCCGCCAACATTTTACGACTGTGTTCTCATGCAAAACTTTGTTTATGCGGCGTCTTGAGGCTTACTGGTCTGTGGTTACATCATTATAACTCAAAAAGGGCTGGACCGATTTTAATTAAATTTGGCATACAGATAGAACATCATCATCATCATTTCAGCCGTAAGACGTCCACTGCTGGACACAAGCCCACAGGCACAGATAGAACATAACCTGGATTAACTTATAAGCTACATACATTTTTATCCCGGGAAGATGAATAGTTTCCGAGTGATGCGTGATAACCGACATTCACGCGGGCGAAGTCGCGGGCCTAAGCTAGTTGTAGATAAATACCAATAACGTCCAGTTATCCGGGTTTACAATTAAAGCTCTGTAACAGTTAGGGCATCTTTCACCATCTCAAAGTAAAGTCCCAAGTAAGCTACTCGCCGGTTAAAGTGGCAAGTAACTATATTACTAGTTTCACAATGTCCGAGTAGCACTAACCGTCACATAAACTGGCATGTAACTTACTTGTTACTTCATCTGCCGACTAGTGAGGTTAATTGACGAGTAGGCATCACAGACTTGTATCGTGTTTACTAATTTAACAATAATCAATAAAAATGGATTTGTATTAATTGATTGAAGATCAAATAGAATAATTAAAACATTTTTAATCACGAAGAATTCCGAGAATTCGTGTTTTTAACGTTCGATCATAATGAACAAGACTTTTTCGCTAGAATTTTGCTCTAAAATGGTGCAATCCGAGTGTTATTGTGTATTTGAGCCCATTTCTTCCAGCAGACCAGCGAGCGATAACCATGTTTAACAATTTTTTTTATTGTTTGTAATATCTTTATATTTTAACACCAGGGATACCAAAATATCCCGTTCTTCCAAATTAAAGTTAACACTTCTTAGGTACCTACCCCTTTTATCTTATTCATGTTTATTGTAGGCTAATTAATAATATTAAAATGATCAACACACAACAAACTTTAAAATAACAAGCTTCGGCGCATCTTCTTGTAACAAACAATAGAAAACCTTTTTGACGATTGACATCTGTGACTGTAGTGAAAGCGAAGTTGGAATGAACATTGAATGGTTTCATACATTCATTCGATTAACCGTCGAGTTAGTACTCGCAGCTTTGTCTCCATTTGTGAAACGGACAAAAGTTACTTGGGACATTTACTCGCCAGTTAGCACTAATCGGAAAGTAACTAATCAACACTTTACTTTGGGATGGTGAAAGAAGCCCTTAGTATCGTTAACTAACGTTAAAACCGATATGTTGTTAACTTGTTACAGTTAACCGTTTACACTTAGTTCGACCGACAGAGAAGTTAACTGCCTCAATGACCGCGGTTAATGAAAACGGTAGTTAGTTAATAAAAAAATATTAATTTATGATTAACTTTTATAGATTTTAATTACTTGAAGTATGTTAAATATTTTATAGGTTTGTAACATAACATAACATAACATCACGCCTGTATTTCCCCGAAGGGGTAGGCAGAGGTGTAATAGTACACCCACATTTCGCCAGTTATGTTATAGTCCCATGTTCCATGTTCCATGGGGGCGAGCCTATTGCCATTAACCGGGCACAAATCCAGACTTCAGGCTGCTACTGAGAATTTCCTAATGAAAAAACCCGATAACACTTTGCCCGACCCGGGAATCGAACCCAGGACCCCACGCTCAATAAAGGTTTGTAATTAAAGTGTAAGGCAGTATCACCCGCCACCACTCATGTCTAACCGCAGATAAGTACAGTCAACCGCACATTAATGGTACCTAATCCCAGGGCCGGATTAACCATGTCGGGGCCCATAGGCAATGCAATTCAAAAAACCCACAAATCGCAATTACAGATCAAGCATTTCAAAACTTTTGTTTATGAGACAATACGCTACGTAACGCATCCATACTATTAGTTCTACTAATCGATAATAGATGATTCTGTTCTGTAAGTATGAAGTATTTCATCAAGTGTCAGAATGTGCCACAAAAAAGCAATAATACCTATTGTCATTGTCGTTGAGAATACAAATTTTACAATTATATTTTCATTATTCTTGTGCGCGCGCGGGGCCCCTAGCCGATGCGGGGCCCTTAGGTAGTTGCGTACTCTGCCTAATGGTTAATCCAGCCCTGCCTCATCCACTATAAGCGGAACTGGCTATGTATGTACGTTTCACAAAACACAGGCTCTGCCATCCACATGTGTTTGACTGTATACAACGTGTATTAGCTAAGCTAGTGTTACACGAACTCAGAAAAGCAATTGTTGATCATCAGGATTGATATTATTACTTATTCCACCTACTCCTTTCTTTCATCGGACGACACACTGCAGGATATCATCCACATTTGATAGAAGTCCCTACTATCACGACCAAGCGCTTTGAGAACTCTTTCATAATGCGCACAGCCAAGTTGTGGAATTCATCTGTATTTCCGGGCACTTACAACCAACTGAAATGAATCGGCACCTAATAGGTTTGCTCACTCCATCGTCGACCACATCTTGACAAAGCTGTCTAGATTGCGGTCAAGAGCAGATCTATAAGCCAAAAAAAAAATCTTGTCACCTATTTTTATTTTATATTTTTATTTTTTGGACCACACTACTTCTTTACTATTACACCTTATTTTATTATTATTGGGTGTACTATTACACCTCTGCCTACACCTTCGGGGAAATACAGGCGTGATGTTATGTTATGTTATGTTACTACTTCTTTAGACTTTCTGCCGACGAGAACTTATGTACTACACAAATGGCTACATTGATCTTTAAAAGAACTCCAACAAATGTAACAGACACAGGTAACAGACGACACCTCAAAACTATTAGCGCAAGGCCGTAGCATGAGATTCAGCGGCCCTCGATAAATTACTGCGCAGACGCCGATACTGGATCATTAATCGTTATTTATAGCATTCCTTCTGCTAGCCCCCTCGTAAATCATGCGCGATAATTGTCCACCGATCTACGATTATTGAACGGCAAAGATTATGTAGCGAACAGATACCTATGGTGGATGGTGGGAAAATTGTTTAATACCTAACAAAATATTTCTTCTAATAAAACAAAGTCGATGACCTCTGTGGTCTAGTGGTTCGAGTGTCGGACTGCTGATAACGAGGTCGTGAGTTCGATTGCCACAGGACATAAATATTTGTGTGATGAACATAAGTATTTGTGGTGGTCTGGGTGTTGCTTATGTATTATAAGTATGTATTTCCAAAAAAAAAATGTATATAAGTATTATATCCATTGTCTAGTACCCATAGGACAAGCTCTGCTTAGTTTGGGACTAGATGGTGCTGTGTAAAAATGTCCCAAAGATATGTAGTATGTAAAGTTTAACCGGATTAAATCGCGCATATTATTTAAATTGGTTTTCCTGACGTTTCGAAAGCTTTGCAGCATTCTTGGTCGCAGGAAGACTAAGATGACAAGCTTACAGATATTTCTTAAAAAATCATTTTAATCTACCGTACAATTTTTATTAATTAAAATCGTTTCGATGCACGCATTAATCACTCACAATGTCATTGTCTTTTACAGTGATGCGTGCTGTTTGAGACTTGATTATTTTTAGGACTGGGTTCCAAACAGGTGGTAGCTGCCAACCATTATTTCTATTAAAATTAGGGTGTTTTTTAATTTCAATAGCCTCACGGAGCATTCTAGGTACATGTCGGTTTTCCTTCGCCAGGACTCGTGGTTTATCAAATCGAAGAAAATGGTTGGGTTTGTCTAGGGCATGTTCACACACTGCAGACTTTGTGGAGCGTCTGTTCTTGAGTTCAGCTATATGTTCTTTAATTCTAGTGGCTATACTTTTTTTTGCCGTGGGGAAATCCTCATGGACGCACTCCGCCCGGGGTAGACGGAGCCAGTGTCGGACTCTTACCGACTAAAACCACCACGGTGTTCCGTCAACTACCTTAGCCGGGGGCGTGGGAACCCGTGAGTATTCACACAACCACCCCCGACAGGTCCCGACCCGCCACAAGCAGGCGAGCCCCTTCTCCCCGTGCGGCCTAACGTCGGCCGCACCCATCTCGGTGGAGCACACGGAACACTGCACGCCACCTCACCTCATGGGCCTTACCAGCTGCGCCAACTACGCCAGCTGTGCCAGCCACGCCAGCTGCTGGTCGGGCAACAGACTACCCCGAGTCTGCTGCTCGCAGGCCCTACCTCCCGTAATTTTTTATAGAGGTTTTTTTCCTCGCGGTCCGGGCGGTGAAGCCAAGACCCTTGGTCCCAAGAGACGTGAGAACACTACTCAGCGGGACTCCTGGGGTTACGAGATCGACGGAGTCAGGGAAAGACAGTCCCCCGCTTCCTGCCCGGTGGCAGGGTGAGTGCACACCGGGCCAGCCCCTGCTCCTCCACTGTGCCCTCTGTTGGAAACAGAGAGACACGTGGAGCAACTCCACACTGGCCCAGAACGGGCCCCTCCCGCGCCAGAATATTCGCCACAGGCAATAAAATCCCCCGAAGGTTAATCCCTGGAAAGGATTTTATTGCCCGTACCCAGGATGCACCGGCCAAACAACTGCCGTTCCCTCCAGACGTGTCCATAAGGACAAGCAGCCGTCAGGCACACGTGGAGGTTTTCTGGCCAGCACCCCTCTAGTGGCTGTACTACGCTTTGTTTGCCCTATGTATGATAACCCACAATCACAATCAATCTTATCAATCTAATCTATTTCTTCCAAGAATTCAGAAAAATATTGATTCTAATGTTCATTTACTACGGTTCTGGTGGTCCATAACAGGCCCCATGTTCAGCCGTGGATGTAAAACATCTGATCTATGACAGTACCTATTTCTGTAAGGTTTCAATTCTGTCCAATTTTATAAGGGATTTCGCAGATACATCGTCAAGCGTTCCGCGTAAGCGTTCTGCGTTCTCGGTATTGTATTACATCACACAGTCTACAGAGCACGTACTTTGACCGTGTCGGTCAATTAGAACGTGAGCAACTGCACGCTTGAACGCACGCGGAACGCTTGAAAGTCGCCGCCTTTTGTATGCGAAATCCCTAAGATCGGCAACGCATCGGTGGTGTGTTATGGACGTCTACACGTCCATAAACACGAGGCAGTGATTGATTACCATCAGGTGAAACGCTTGTTTGTTCACCTCTCTATTATAAAAAAGGCTATGGGAGTATTCAATAAATAAATAAATATCTTTGGGACATTTTTACACAGCACCATCTAGTCCCAAACTAAGCAGAGCTTGTGCTATGGTTACTAGACAATGGATATAATACTTGGATACCTTTTTTTTTGTAAATACATACTTATAATACTTAGCAACACCCAGACCAACACAAACACTTATGTTCATCACATCACACAAATATTTGGGTCCTGTGGGAATCGAACCCACGACCTCGTTATCAGCAGTCCGACACTCGAACCACTAGACCACAGAGGTCGTCAAAGGTTGTATTACATCGACTTGTCAATAAAAAAAACTAAAGGCATTAATAGCCACCATACAAGTACCATTTCTATGTAATTTCATCATTAGAGAAATTAAGTAAATGACTAGAATTCTACTTGTACATCTTACAGCTATCGTCAAACCAGTTTGAAAAATATCCAAGAAAACAAAAATAGGCATTAATCTATGAAACCACAATAATTACACAGCTATAGTCTATGATAGAACTGTGGGGGATCATTTACTGTGTACTAATCGCGCAATGAATGGATGTTTCTAAGCAGTCTTTGGCTAAATAATTTTCCAGCAACCATGTGGGCTGGTTATTACAACAGAAACGTACGTGTATCGGCGTGATCTTGCGAGAAGAATTCCCGAGAACCTGCGGAGAGATGCGTCGGCATCTCGTGTGAAGCAAAGTGCAGGTAGCGGGTAGATCCAAATAGTGCAGAAGTGACAATGGGTACTTATTCAAAGTCGAAGTTTTAACTCGATTATGTAGTTAGAACTGTTCCATCGGCCATCCATTCTGCGAGCAATGTGACCCGCCCACTGCCACTTAAGTTTGGCAATTCTTCGGGCTACGTCGCCGCGTCGGTTACCTTCGTTCTCCTGCGAATCTCCTCATTTTTGATTCGATCACGCAGGTAGTTCTGAAAGGCGCAGCGTGGGTAGGCTCCCCACAAGTCGGACCGACGATCTGGTGAAGGTCGTGGGAATCCGCTGGATGCGGAAAGCGCAGGACCGGTCATTGTGGCAATGCTTGGGGGAGGCCTTTGTCTAGCAGTGGACGTCTTTTGGCTGAAATGATGATGATCATGATGATGTAGTTAGAACGTCACTGTGTGTGACGTTCTAACGCCCACAAATGTTGTTACTGATGAGTGCTTTTATCCCTTATAGTATTATTTCACCTTTATGATGCACGTACAAACATAGTAAATAATATAGATGAAGTGCTGCGAATAATCATGGTGAAGCCAACAAAACTGCTCCTCCGTGTACAAACAAGCGCTCACGCATACACATGCTCCTCAAACCGTGCCCACCGCTCTCAGTACACGTGTTGAAGCATCGTCCATTAACCATCGCGAAAACAAATATCCTTCAGGTGCATGGTGTGTGCGTGAGCGCTTGATTATACACGGAGCAGCACGGTTTTGTTGGCTTCACTATGTTTGTTCGCAGCACTTCGTCTAATTTTTACCCGACTGCGCCAGAAGGAGGGTTATGTTTTTCGAGTGTATGTATGTATGTATATTTCCACGCTCTGTAGCCTAAACGGCTTGATGGATCTTAGCTTGAGAGGTGTCGTTGGATTCGTCTTAATTGTGAGAGTGACACTTGGTATATCAAAATTATAAAAATCAAAATGGCCGCTTTTTGGAGCCATTTTATGTAACTTCAAAAATTTTTTTTTGCTCAAAACCTATCGAGTGGGGTATCAAAATAAAGGGTTTTATAAATGATTTACGAAAATATATACAACTTATATGTTTAAATGTAATTTGGAACGAGAAATGCTAAAAAACAACAAAATATTCAACGGTAAAAATGAATTTGACTTTTCAAAAATAAAACATTAATAGTATGATAAATAAAACATGACAAAACTAAAAAAAATCAAATAAAAAAATTAATTAACAAAAACTAAAAACCCGACTGCGTCTAAAAATAACAGAAAAGATATAAACAAGACTTATCAACACACAGGCGGAGGCTACCTTACCTATGAACTATTATGTAATTCATGACCAAAAACATACGTAGCCTCCGACTGCGTGTTGATAAGTCTTGTTTATATCTTTTCTGTTATTTTTAGACGCAGTCGGGTTTTTTGTTTTTGTTAATTATTATTAAATATATCTGTGGATGGATACACGTTGTTTATTATCCAGTACAGTCTCAACTCTATTTATTGGACGCGGATATATGCAACTGATTTGCGTTAGTTACTATCTGTGTCACGATCCTGATTAAACAGTAACTGTTACATATTCATTAACAATGCTGTTTGTTAATTGTTTGTTTATTACAGACTCCGTTAGATCGTTTAGTTTACACCGCTTTAAACCAATGGCTTGAATTAATTTGAGATTCGAGTAAATATCGTGGGAATCTTGTGTGGCTAACATTATCCTTGCCTTGAATAATACCATGGATCTTGTAGTGTAAACTCTAACTATACAACGTGTTATAGAAATAACTGAAAACCTCTTAAGGGATTATTGTACTCAACAGTATGAACAACTTTTACCATGGGACCTACCCTAAAATCGCGGAAAAAGACCAAGTGTTCCCTAAATTTTGTCGACTTATGTGAACACAAATGTAGGGAACACCTAATATTTTTTTCGCGATTTCAGTGTTGGTCCTATAGAAAAAATTGTTCATACTATCGAGTACAATAACCAATAATAAATAATAATTGTACTTAATTTCCGTCGTCAATGACTATAGATTTCTAGTCCTTTTGATACCTAATTATCTAAACAGCTTTGTATAATGCTTATTTAGTAAGTGCAAGGTTGTCTCTAGATTTGTTCCCGGACAATGGCAATAGGCTCGCCCCCTATTACATGGGACTATAACATAACTGGCGAAATGTGGGTGTACTATATTACACCTCTGCCTACCCCTTCGGGGAAATACAGGCGTGATGTTATGTTATGTTTAAGGTTGTCTCAATTGTATTTAACTTTATTTATGGCATTCAAGTTTTGCTCGGGGAACGAAAAGGACGTATGAATACGTGAATATGTATATATGCATATATGAATATGTATGTATGTGTGTATATGCATAAGAAGAGCCTCCACGAGTGGCGATATTTAATTGTTCGTCCGGCGCACCCTGAGCAGTCAGTCCCGCTACTAACCTGCTGACTGGCTAATATTTTTCCCACGGCATGAGTTATTATCATTGTGTAGCTCATGTCGATACAATAGAAGAAGAATACGTCTTTTATTTACGAAACCGCTAGGAACACACATATATTTGTCGAAATTTCACTCTATCAAGAATGCAAAGAATCCAAACTTCACTAATATTATAGATAAGAGCAAATCTAATGTAAAGATAGACAGATTCAATCCAATATATTCCATCTAATTGACCCAAGGGTTTCCCTTACGAGTACTTAGGTACACGAAAGAGAAACGCAGTTATTTTTAAATATCTTATTAAACGCCTCGATAGCTTTCCATTCCCATAAATCTAAGGTGTACCGGTTATCATAAATTACCTAAATTATCGGTCCGGGCCGCACACGGTGCTCGGAGGCCTGTCCTGACCGACCCTGAGATATGGAAGCCCCGGGACCTTATTAAACAGGTACCTACGTATCTGCTACGCCTGGAGTACTTTAAGTTGTGATAGATACGAAATTAGCCGTCGGTAGTGGGTTTGGTTCAGTTTATTTTTAAAGCTGGACGTATTTAGGAAGTATAGGTTAAAAAGTCGTCGAAAATAATTAAGACCTAAAACCTCTATGGTCCATATTGAACTCTGTTGCTAATCTGTTGCTTCGTTTGTTTGGGCTCAATCATCAAAGCTATCATTATTAGTTGCTCTGAGCATCAAAACATTTGCTTTATGATGGATTATTTATTTAAATAATCCTTCAAAAAGATCATTCTTGTCCAAAAATATAATCTTTGTGTACAGAAATAAATTTCGAATAAATAAACAACAATCACGTGTAAACTGATGTAAACCTATATTTTTTAAGCTCAAGATAACTTCATAATTAAGAGAAAGTTAAGCACAAACTGATTTCCCCGTCAAAGGATTACGTTAAAATATTGTTATGAGTTCGACAGGAACTCCATAACTATTTATTGAACTATTATTTAAAATTACGCTGTGATTAAAAATAATCCAAGCTTAAAAGATAAAAGGCTGAATGATTGTTATGCATATTTAAGAAAAAAAAACTGTACCTAACTGTCAAAATAAAAGGGCGGGAGATGTGACAGGTGGTACGCTTATTGAGCTTTAGATTATATAAGTACAGTTGCGTTTTGTTGCCAGCTTTTCTAATAAGGAAGGCTAATATTGTTACATTATGTAATAACTTTCACTGGTGAAGTTTAGTATCGTAGTAAAATATATGAAACAATAATTGGCGAGAGTTACGAGAGTACAAACACATGAGTTACAACTTCGCATGTGGGTGCATAAATGAAATGTAATACCTACCATAGACAACAATGAGTGTTAACGTTTCTGAAAGGTGAAGTGAAATTATTTTCATTGTTTTTCCACGCTTTATTAAATCTTGGTGTAATTTTTTTATGAGGGACGGAGAGAGAATAACTTTCTGAATATTTCTTCTCCCTAGCTTTAGAGTCTAGAACTCGTGAACACACAAAAAGAGCAATAGACGCAAAAATCTAAACACTTTCTACTCGTTTGGGGCCATTTATGGTCCCAGGGCCCAGGTCAGCAAATAATCAAGACCATTATCGAGGTTCTACTTCTAATCGTTCAGAGAGCTCTTATGTTCTGGGACTGCGGGTCATAGCCCAGCGGTCCTGATTGTAGCTAGGGCCCTGCTGCCTTTCCAGTAGGGTTTCTTCCCACATAAAGTCATACTAACATAGTACTTTGTATTGTTTCAGATGTGTGTGTAGAGGTGGCGGCATGGGGCAGGCGGGCAGCCACGCGCCGCCGCAGCGCGGCCGCCGTGCGCACACGCTGCCACACGACCCGCCCAGACTCGCGCCTAAGGTACTTAATCATACCCCTTTTATTTAGCGGAGAGAATGCCTATTCCATGTCACACCACCGGGGAGGCGGTGTAGTTATGTGGGACTGTCACCCACTAAAAAATCCGCCGTGAGCCTACTTTCGCCTCAAGTGGATGGGCCACGAGAACTGCAATTCATGGCATTCGCGACCTATCCAGCGCAGCCCCTTTCAGGGCCTTCCACTTTCTTCCTTAACTCTCCTTCGGCGATGTCAAAATCAGAATCACCGGACATACTTGGGACATCATCACAGCTCGAGGGCCGTGCAATGCGGAGGATAGACTCCCCAATCTAGCACCCGTTGGCCTCTCTTACTCGAACTGGCGTCGTATCATCAGTCATTGGGGCGTTTCTCAATTACTCCAATCCTAAACCCAATAAGTCGGTTATTTATGTGCAGAATTCCATAATTTAGTAACTATGAACCGTCGTCCAATCTTATGATCTGTTCCAGAAGACAACTTTCGATATTAGATGTCGGATCGGAGTAGTGGAAACAAACTACTCTGAGCAAGCGACCTTTTTACCCCAAAATTGTATAAACAAAGTGCTTGGATTCATTCACTAACTAGGCTGAAATTGACTGATTATCCCACCATATCAAGATTACTAACACGATCGTCTGATTAAGGGTGGGTTCCTACTGACAATATTCCTCCGCTCCTCTACACTTCAGTGGAAACTGTTATTATAATTATGTATTCCCTGGTATGATATGATTAGCCAATGGTACTTCTGTTTACCACCTTTTGATATCGGGGACCCCAGAATAGCCATCTTGTTTCGTAAACACTATTCACTTCGTCGTCTTTGCCATACCCACTAAAGTAAAAACGCCCTCCAATTAAGAGAAACATCACAATATAAGATTAAGGTACTGAGTATGAAGTAAAATAAAATATAATAGTCACGCGAGTATGATCACAAATTACAATACCTACGTTAATCGTTATTAATTTATTATAACATTAAATCAACATACCATCACTACTGTGCTGTGAACCATGTCATTTATTTTACTTTCACATTCTGTTAAACTATAAAATAATTGTTGTTAAGGTCTTCATGACGTTTTTACTACCATCGTAAATAAGATAAAATATCGTGTTATTACATCTGTTAATTACGTCCATTACGACAGGGAAATTCATTTTAGATATTTATAATTAAACAGTAGAAGACGTTAAGTATCTTATTTAATGATCAAGTTAAGAAAATCACTAAATTTTATTAAAGTAATAATATATTACACATAACCGATTAACCTATGAACACAGCCCAATACGTTCATCAATAAACGAATTTATCATTAATCTTTTTGGCCTTGGTTATCGATGTAAATGGGCCTTTATGCCAGTCCCAAATAGGGAAGGTGACTATTTTTTTTTAAATTAGTTTTTATTAGAAATCCCGAAAATGTTTCAAGAACAAGAAAAATAAGCAACAGTGAAAAACCTATAAAATATTTAATAAAATGTCCAAGTTATAAATAAGCGATTTAAATTTGTTCACTAAACAGAGACAGCACTATTAAAGAATGACGTCATTGTTCAAAACCTTCATAGTAACTTGACATCTCTCTGAAAAATGTCTGTTTCGCACGACAAGGACAGAAAATGCCCCTTCCAAAAACTTAAAAAGCGTGTATCTCTCCCATTTTTTCACGGATTTTGTGTATTCTTTCTACAATTGTACCTTCTTTAAAATAATATCACAATTTTGGTAATTTTTAAATGTAGTCATTTACCGGATTCTATAATGTCCATCCTATGTGCAGGTGCTGCCAACTCTGTGCGAGTCACCGCGCCTGCGCAGTACAGACAACGGCGCGATCCTGCACTCCGGCGGCACTATCAGCGGCAGGAGACCCAACACCAACCACGAAAATGTACCGCATGGACATGTGGTAAGAAAGCAATTTTTTCATGTATTAACAGATTTTGACTGTACTTGGAGCATTTTTTATTATTATTATTGACAAACTCTGTGGTCTAGTGGTTCGAGTATCGGACTGCTGATCACGAGGTAGTAGTAGGGTTCGATTCCCACAGTACACAAATATTTGTGTGGTGAACATGAGTGTTTGTGTTGGTCTTGTTGTTTCTTATGTATGTTAAGTATGTATTTACTATCCATTGTCTAGTACCCATAGCACAAGTTCTGCTTAGTTTGGGACTAGATGGTGATTTGTAAAATGTCCCAAAAAAAATTCATTTTATTTTTATTGTATAGACACATTTTTGCAATGAATTTTATCTTGGAGACACTTTACACCTACGTTTCGGTACAATACAATACAATATATTTAAATATCTTTTTTTTACATAAAGTAATAGTTCTTTAATACAGTTATAAAGTAGGTAGATATCTTTTTAGTATTTTTCTCTATCTCCTGGAAATAGAAATACGATTTTTCTACTCCTACCCAAAATATTTGATGATTTTTCTATAAGTGACCAATTTTTCTAATATATCTATTTATCGGGTTTTCAGCACGCGAACGCGTACCGGTCCCGGTCAGCTGGGATGGCGGGCGGGGAGGGTGAGATACGTGCGCGGGAGCGAGACCCGTTGCACCGGTCACACACCAACCTGGAGCTACGGCATGACAGTGAGTTTCATTACTAGAAGACATTTCATTGCCTGTTCACATTATGGCCATGGAGGTTGAAGACGGAGGTTTAAATGTAACGGGTATTGCAGCCTCTACCATAAGTCCACAGCGTAATAATACAAAATAGTTCTGTTAAGACATTCAATGTCTCAAATTCTTCGCAATGTCTTCGCAGTGTCTCAAGACAAAAGTCTTTGACCAGTGTGTGTTGCCAGTAATTACTTACGGTACTGAAACGTGGTCGCTCACAATGGGCCTCATAAGAAGGCTCAAAGTCACTCAAAGGGCAATGGAGAGGGCTATGCTCGGAGTGTCCCTGCGTGATCGAATCAGAAATGAGGAGATTCGCAGGAGAACGAAAGTAACCGACATAGCCCGAAGAATTGCCAAACTTAAGAGGCAGTGGGCGGGGCACATTGCTCGCAGAACGGATGGCCGATGGGGCAGTAAAGTTCTGGAGTGGCGACCGCGTACTGGAAGGCGCAGCGTGGGTAGGCCCCCCACAAGGTGGACCGACGACCTGGTGAAGGTCGCGGGAATCCGCTGGATGCGGAAGGCACAGGACCGGTCGTTGTGGCGATGCTTGGGGGAGGCCTATGTCCAGCAGTGGACGTCTTTCGGCTGAAATAATGATGATGATGAAGACATTCAATTGAAAATCTTAATGTTTATGATTACAGGCAGCAGCATAAACAAGCGATTTGGATCTGAGCCAGATCTAAGGATAGAAGAGGAACAAAAAATAAGAAATGGAAACAAACACTTTCGAAAAAAATATAGAGCACCCCCACCACCCACCAATGACGTAAGTAGCATTTATGTTTATGAGCAGTTCATCTACTTGGATAAACTAATGTTTATTTATTTATTTATTTATTTATTGCATAAGGTTCGCCCACAGCATACATATTAACACTATTACCAAATAATACAGTACAGTATTGTCCTTATACGTATGCCAATTACGGGTAAACACAACATTGGCTAAACAAGACGACTTAAAGTAAATTAAAAATTAATACTCCTAAAAAACCAAAAACACATTTTTTTTTATTTTTTTTTATATACTTCTACAAGCTAATTAAATTTAGGGCGATTTTTTGATACTTAAGGACTTCAATATTCTTGATCGAAATTTTTTTCTAGAGTCGTGGTTTATGTCAGCTTCTTGCACAGACTTTGTGAATGAATTTAAATCACTACACATTCTTACGAGAGGAGAGTTTAAGCCTATGTTGGTTTTATTTCTAGGTAGTTGGATTATTGTGGTTATGGGGTATCGGGGTATTCTGTATGGAACGTTTAGGGATATGTGGGATACTAACTCACTACAGTCCATCTGGCCATTCATCAATTTATGTAAGAACATAAGGCTGTGCATAGTACGTCGGTCACGAAGGGAGATCATTTTAAAAAAGCTGAGACGTCGTTCATATGGAGATCTGTGGGATATGTCACGGGATATAAATGCTAGATGTCTGGTGAAGGCACGTTGTATACTCTCTACACGTTGTGAGTGTACTGTATAGAAGGGGTTCCAAACTACGCTAGCGTATTCCAGTCGGCTTCGCACGAGCGCATTGTATAAGACGGTTTTAGTTTTATTAGACTGGAAGCCCCGCGTATTTCTTTTAATAAATCCTAACATTTGAGCAGATCTTTTCACACAGCTGTCTATATGGGCTTTAAAGTTTAGCTTCTCATCCATAATTACACCAAGGTCACGAATTTCATTTACAGTATTTAGTGTTTTGTCATTAATTCTGTAGGTTGAGGTATACGATATCTTTTTTCTGCTGAATTTTATATGATAACATTTCTTTATGTTCAGGGCCATAAAATTTCTGTTGCACCAATTCTGAATTGCATTAAGATCACTTTGGATGTTATCTGTATCACTTCGATCATTTATGACCTTGTAGATTTTCAGGTCATCAGCAAACATTAAAAAATTACAATTTCTGATTTCAGTTGTCAAATCATTAATAAACAATGAGAATAAAACAGGTGCAAGGTGCGATCCTTGCGGAACACCAGAGATTGCGTAGTATGGCTGAGATACATACCCTTTTATGGCAATTACTTGTGACCTACGCAGTAAATATGATGTCAGCCATTGCAGCAGGGATCCATGAATTCCACAAGCTGCTAATTTACTGACAAGCAATGAATGATTGACTGTGTCAAAGGCACTGCTGAAGTCCGTGTATACCGCATCTACTTCCAACCCCTTGTCAAGAGCTTGAGATATGTCAGATACGAACTGAACCAAATTGGTCTGTACTGTACGTCCTGTTTTAAATCCATGCTGGCAAGGTGATATACTTTGGTTAACATGATGCGATATAACAGGATTTATAAGTGATTCAAAAACTTTAGGCATACAGGATAATACTGAGATTGGGCGGTAGTTTTTTACCTCAGTTGGGTCGTCTTTTTTATAAACAGGAACTATCCTAGCCACCTTCCATATATTGGGAAAAATACCATCGTCCAGGGAGCGATTGAAAATTAAAGTAAGTGGAAGAGCAAGAAGACGACAGCAACGCCTTACAAATATCGGAGGAATTGAGTCAGGCCCAGGACCTTTTAAAGTGTCTAACTTTTTCAGTTTATTTAGTACCTCTCTTTCTGTAAACTGAATTTTACTGAGCACATTGTGAATTAAGGTAGTTTCTTTAGTCACACCTCCGGAGTCATGGCTATACACCGATGAGAATTGACGAGCGAAGAGGTTAGCAATCTCAGGACCAGCACCAGCAGATAACCCGTTCATGTGCATACAAGAGGGAAGCGAAGAGGCGCCCTTACGCTTATCATTGATAAAACGCCAAAACACTTTCGGGTTTTTTATAATATCGTTTTCTATTTGTTGTTTGTAAGAACTGTAGCAGCTTTTCATTAACTTATGGCAGTGGCTTCGAAGAGTCTCGTAGACTATGCCGTCCCGCGGATTTTTGTAATTGCGATATTTCAGTCTTACTTTTTCCTTATCCCGCAGCAATCTGATCAATTTAAATGAAAACCATGATGGATATTTCGATCTCAGTTTGGAATGTTTTGGAACAAATTTAGTAATTATTTCGTTAAGTATTCTATAGAATTCGGACACCATTTCGTTAACGTTGTTGCATTTAGAGAATCTGTGGTTCCAGTCAATACTTTTGAGTTTTAATAGAATGCTACCATAATCTGCTTTATAAAAATTGCTATCCGACCGAGAACAAGGTTTTAAAGGTTCGACGCTAGTGTAGGGGACTGATATGAGAAGTCCTGGATGTCGACGATCAAGCTTACTTAACAAATCTGGAGGGCTAACCACTGTAACGCTCTCTACATTACTCAAAACTAAATCCAACTCTCTATTATCTGAATTGCAAATGTCGTTAAACTGATACAAATTATTCAAGGAGATGAAGTCTATTAATGCATATCCTAGTGAGTTGTGATAGTTGGATGGTGTCGTGCAGTGTTTATTTCCATTCATTCGCGTCCAGTTTATGAATCCTAAGTTGAAGTCCCCAAGTATCACAACATCATCTACATTATTTAGCACGTTATTGGAATTATCCAGGAACAATGATAGGTTTTCCAATTTGATTGGAGGCGGAAGATACGCTAAGCAAATGGCAATTTTTTTTACTGTTCTTTTTGTGTTTATCTCAACAATTACCCACAAATCCTCTGAGCTGCTTTCCCAACTTTGGACTCTTACAGCTTTAAAATCTTTGGAAACAGCAAGTAGTATTCCACCTCCATCTTTTTTGGAATTCGTAGTACACAATCTATCTCTACGGAACGTGATGTACCTTTTGTCAATAAATTCACTAGTAAATATGTTTGAATTTAACCATGTTTCGGTGAAAGCAATTATGTCGTAATTATTTAACAATATATTAGAGTAAATATCATTCGTTTTAGTCCTCATACCTCCCAGGTTTTGATAGTAATGTAGGGATAGTATGCGTGTAGCGTGTTCAGGCGCGATGCAGTTTTAAATATGAAACAGCAAGAAGATGGAAGGAGTTTAATAGTGATAGAAGGCGAATACAGATGAAGGAAAGTAAGATGAAACGATACGTTAAGTTACAATGATAATGAAGCGAAGAGAAGTCAGGAAATATTTAGATATACGTAAATTAACAAGCTTAGGAATTCTAAGTTAAAGCGGCGCGTGCGTTCCTCAAGACGGTCTGGGACGACTGGTCTGGCGTCGCAGCCGTAATGAATATTATCGCCGCTGCCGGGTCCCCTCGCGCTCTTCAGTCCGCGCATGCCCCGCAGCGCAGGGCCGTATTCAAGGGGACGGACTCAGGACGCCACAGTACTCCCCTACCGAGATCGTTACTACGATCGATAGTAGTCGGGAAATCTCACGGTTCTCCCACTCTTCGTCGTCTTAGTGGAGTTTCCTGGTATGCAAGTGGGAACTGGATCCGGGATTGAAACTGTCGTTGGAGTATTAGATGGTGTGGAAATCGGCGTCGGCGTTGACGTGGAGTCGTCGGCTGTGTACGCTGGCTTCAGTCGGTCTATCGACACCGTAAGTATCTTCTCTTGGACTTTTATGTCAAATGATTTAGATCCTCTGCGTACAACTAGGTATGGGCCGCTATAAGGTGCTTGAAGCGAGCGTTTAACTGGACCTTGTCGTAAGAAGACGTGCGTCGCAGTACTCAGGTCTCTTGGTATGTAAAAGGGACGAGGTGAGTGCCACGAAGTTGGTTTAGGTGCCAGTTTGCTCATGTGGCTGCGTAGCCGATCAGCGAAATCAGTGACATCAACTTCATTCTCAAGCGTCGTTTTGAAAAATTGACCAGGTAATCGCAGGGGTTCACCGTACACCAGTTCTGCTGCTGAGGATTGAATGTCTTCTTTCCACGCACTACGAATACCCAGCAGCACCATGGGAAGAGCTTCGGCCCACTGCAATGACGCGTGGCTGGTGATGGCGGCTTTGAGTTGTCGATGCAGACGTTCCACCAGACCGTTGGCGGAAGGATGGTACGCAGTCGTCGTATGGTGAACAGCTCCGATCATGGCCGCGATTGATTTGAAAAGGCGTGATTCAAATTGACGGCCTCGATCTGTGGTGATGCGTTCAGGACAGCCGAACCGCGCAACCCAGCCAGAGATAAAGGCAGATGCGCAGGTGTCAGCCGTGATGTCGGTGAGTGGGTACGCTTCAGGCCAACGCGTGAAGCGGTCGACAACCGTGAGGCAGTACCTGTGAGAAGCAGACAAAGGTAAGGGACCAATAATATCCATATGGACGTGTTGGAAACGAGCTGAAGGTGATTTGAATGCAGCAAGCGGTGAATTTGTGTGCCTTGTAATTTTGCAGCGCTGACATTGATAACATTCTTTAGCCCATTGTCGACAGTCACGCCTTATACCCGGCCAAACAAATCTTGATGTTATCAATCGTACTGTAGCTTTAACGCCGGGGTGACTGAGGTTGTGCAGTGATTCGAACACTTGACGGCGAAAGGCATGAGTGACGTATGGTCGAGGATTAGAAGTAGAAGTATCGCAGTATACTTGCGTTTGTGCGTCAGATAGGGAAACCTTTTGCAGTTGTAGACTGGATCCTTCCACGAGTAAGCTACGCAGCTCTTCATCTATCTCCTGGGCTCGGGCAAGGCTGTGGTAATCTAGGGGCGTAGAAATTATTATTTCTTCTATACGTGAAAGAGTATCAGCTACGATATTGTCTTTACCTGCGACAAATCTAATATCGGTCGAAAATTGCGAGATAAAATCCAAATATCTAAATTGTCGTGGCGAACATTTGTCTCTTCGAGTGGTAAAGGCAAATGTGAGAGGTTTGTGGTCTGTCAGTATGATGAATGGTGTCGCTTCCACCATGAACCGGAAATGTCGTATGGCCAAATATATTGCTAGGAGCTCGCGATCATATGGGCTGTACTTTCGTTGCGATTGACTGAGCTTTTTTGAGAAAAATGCCATGGGTTGCCAGTCATTACCTTTCCTTTGTTGTAGCACGGCTCCGACAGCAACATCAGAAGCATCAGTCTGTATAGCAAGATCGGCTCTGGGATCTGGATGCGCTAGCAGAGTAGCGGTAGAAATGCTCGACTTACAGTTTTTGAAGGCTTCCAGTTGTTCGAGTGTAAGGTGGATTGGTTTCGAACCTTTACCTTGACCAACCAACATCTCATTCAGTGGTGCCTGTTTCGCAGCTGCATCTGGAATGAATTTGCGGTAAAAGTTTAAAGTTCCTAAAAATCTTCTAAGTTCCTTGGTATTTTTCGGGGTCGGAAAGTCAAGGATCGCTTGCGTTTTAGTTTCCAGGGGACTGATCCCATCGGAGGAAACGCAGAAACCCAAGAATGTTACTTTGGATTGTCCGAAATAGCATTTAGAAGTATTTATTAGTATGCCATAATCTCTCAAGCGACCAAAAAGTAGGCGGAGGTGTTCCTGGTGCTGCTCAGTATCCTGTGAATATATTAGAATGTCATCCAGAAATCCATACACAAAATCAAGGCCATTCAACACTTCGTCCATAAATCGCTGAAATGTTTGTCCTGCATTACGTAGACCGAAGGTCATAACCGGGAATTCAAACATTCCGAATGGTGTTGTGATGGCAGTTTTCGGAATATCGTCTTCGAAAACAGGTAACTGATTATAAGCACGTACCAGGTCAACGGTAGAGAATATTTTTTTACCTGTGAGCTGATTTGTAAAATCATGGATGTGACGTACGGGATACCGATCCGGAATGGTGCGGGCGTTCAGAGCTCTGTAATCCCCGCAGGGCCTCCAACCATCGTTTTTCTTTCGAGCTAAGTGCAGAGGAGACGACCATGCACTCTCGGATCTCCGCGCAGTTCCGTTTTGTAACATTTCATCAAACTCACGTTTTGCTATTTGTAACCTTTCTGGGTCCAAACGGCGTGGTCGACTCGAAACAGGAGGTCCTGGAGTTGTTCGGATATGATGAACTGTATTGTGTTTAGTTGTGGTTGGCTTACCAGCTGGGCGGGTGATCTCCGGGAATTCTCGTAGCAGTTTATCGTAAATAGTGTCATCTGCTGTAGTACGTATGGATGAAATATCGCATACGTCTTCAGGCTGCGGTGCGTTGATGCTGAGCATGGTGATTCCATCGATGAGGCGTTGCTGTCTACAGTCTACTAAAAGATGGTAAAAACTCAAGAAGTCTACCCCGATAATAGGTTTAGTGACGTCAGCTACGGTAAAACGCCAGTTGAACGCACGTCGCAGACCGAAGTCCAAGTTGAGTGGAAAATCGCCATAAGTCGAGATAAGCGTGCCGTTTGCGGCATACAATTGGTATTTGGTCCTTATCCGAGGCTCCCGTATAGCTGACCTTGGAAAGACGCACAGGTCAGAACCCGTGTCGATGAGGAATTGCACCTTCGATTTCCTGTCGGTAATGAACAGGCGGCCAGACGATTTCGGACAGTCAGCTTCCGCCACTAGTGACCGCCGTTGGCATTTCCCGCAGATTTGTACGTGCAGGGCTGCCTGCAGTTGTTGGCCTTTGGTCCATAATTGAAATGGTACCAGCAATGCGGGTGATCGACCGGTCTCTCTCGTGACCTTGATTGGTGTCTAGAGGTCGATCGGTTTCGGAAGTTCCGATGGTGGCTTCTGGACCGAGAGTTACGTACAGAAAGAATTTGTACCTGCTTAGTCAGTTCGTCAATCCGTTTCTCCAAAGCAGAAATAGTACCTGGTGCCTCACACGCTGAGGTACTCGCTGCATGCTGCGCTGGTGACGCGATGTCATTAATCTTATCCGCCAACTCAGCTACGGTTTGGAGTGCGCTGTCGGTCTGTGAAGCAATAATTGTTTGAATGTGGGTAGGCAACCTATTCGACCAAATTTGCCTAATCAGGTGTTCTGGAATAGTCGGCCCGGCTAAATTCTGTAAATGGCGCATAAATTGCGAGGGCTTCCTATCACCTAGTTCCTCATGAGTCAATAATTGCTGTAGTTTACGTTCTTGCGAAGCGGACAAACGTTTTATTAATTCGCTCTTTAATTTTTCGTAGCGACCAGTTTCAGGCGGATTTAAAATAATATCTTTCACTTCAGCCGCATATTGAGGCTCTAATTGCCCGATCACATAGTTGTACTTGGTCACGTCTGCAGTAATATTAGAAATTGTGAACTGACCTTCTATCTGCGCAAACCATATAGCCGGTTCCTCGGGCCAAAACGGGGGTACTCGCACTCCGACGCGCCACAATCCTGGGTGCGGTCCGGAACGTTCGCATTGACCTTCGCCCTCCTTCGGCATCTTGAACGTCGGTGTCACCACTGTAGGGATAGTATGCGTGTAGCGTGTTCAGGCGCGATGCAGTTTTAAATATGAAACAGCAAGAAGATGGAAGGAGTTTAATAGTGATAGAAGGCGAATACAGATGAAGGAAAGTAAGATGAAACGATACGTTAAGTTACAATGATAATGAAGCGAAGAGAAGTCAGGAAATATTTAGATATACGTAAATTAACAAGCTTAGGAATTCTAAGTTAAAGCGGCGCGTGCGTTCCTCAAGACGGTCTGGGACGACTGGTCTGGCGTCGCAGCCGTAATGAATATTATCGCCGCTGCCGGGTCCCCTCGCGCTCTTCAGTCCGCGCATGCCCCGCAGCGCAGGGCCGTATTCAAGGGGACGGACTCAGGACGCCACAGTAAATATTAAGCATTTAAAGTCAGTAACACCAAATTAGCACTAAATAATCATAATAAGCTATTTATTTTACTCATTCTTGTTCCTTAATCGGTTCAAGCTATCTAAATTACGGATATAGATGGAATCACACTCAACATCCTTACGAACAAAGATTCTACCGTTACGGATCCAGACAAATTTATAGGAGTTCTCCTTGGCTAATTTTCTCGTAGCTGCGTGAAGATGCTTGTTGGCAGGGCTTAGATGTTCAGACACAAACACCGGAACACGAGTACCGGCGATGCCGAGATGATGCGAGCTTAATTTATCTTGAGGATTCTTTTTGTTGAAGTTGATGACCGCTGCCAAGACTGTGTCGCGTTGTCGAGGAGATTGAAGTTTAGCAATTACAGATCGTGGTCGGTCGCTATCCTTGTTTAATTTAGCAATTCTGGTGACCTGCAGGATATCATTGTCATTCACGGGACTGCCGATGGTTTTAGATAAGTTGATCAATGTATTAGCAAGGTTCTCATCCTTATATTCAGGAATACCATTTATTTCAATGTTACTTTCTCTCATATGTTGCTCTACTACTCCTAGCCTGGTTGTAAGCTCAGAAACATTTGATTGTAGATGTTTGTTTTCGTCCTGGAGCTTGGTAATAATAGAGTCTTTCTCTTCAAGTTGATTCTTAAATTCTTCGAATTTCACATTGATAAAAGTGAGGGAATCGTGAAAACTTTCCAATCGGTGATTTATATTGTTTAGTTGATCGGCCACTAATTCTTTTATGGTAATTTTAATTGTGGCAGTTAGTTCTTGCTTCATAATGTCCCTTAGTGTATCTTCTGTGACAAATTTCTCATTCGTTGGGGATTTAAACTGCTGTGTGTTACACTTTCTACGCATTGTGACGTTCGCGCAGCTATGATCAGGTGTGATTGCCTTAGGTTTATTAGGACTGATATTCGTTTGCCGGCTAGCTGGACGTGCGGGGGTATTCTTATTGTCGGTCTTAGGTTGCTTGCTAAGACATTCCGGGCATGCCCAGGAAGATATTTCATCGTTGTCCATACTTTTAAAGCGTTTTTCAGGTACATTCGCGCAGAAAATGTCGTATTTCAGTTTACATATGTTACAGTTCATAAAATCTTTGCTAAGTATTGACTCTAAGCACCCCGCACACGTAATTCCATCACTTTCCATTGTTGAATAAAGTTATTATTATTTTGTGTTACAATAAATAATGTTAATATTTTCATGTTATTTTACAGAACTTCGAGGGTTCATCGCCAGATTCCAGCGAAGGGAACGCGAGACCTGAACCCCAAAGGAAACTAAGACTGTTCAAAACGAGAAACGAAACCAAAAAACTGAACGGCCAAGATAACATGCAGTTCAGAAATTCATATCACGAATACAAGTCACTCGACATGAATGACAACCAAGCGTTCGAAAGACGATACAGATCACCTTGCAAAGACAAGGAGCAACACTTCAAATACCCTGATAACAATGACATGGTGCAGAGCACTGCGTCACTCAAGAGGGAAGAACGACTCATTCAAACGAAACAAGACTACAGGAAGACGAGGATAGACAGAGTTAGCGGATGTCGAGCAAAGACATCCAAGAACGAACACAGCGAAGCGTGGAAAACTCCACTTTTAAACAGAAATTTCAGGTACTCCGAGAGGTTCAAGAAAGATGACAGCGATCTGCCCACGCTCAGAAGAGAGAGGACCTTCGATGAAACCTTGATCGCGAGCGAGAGAGAAAGTGAAGTCTCTAGAACGGCGCACGAGAGCAGAATGAAAACCATCGGCGAACAGCTCAAAGGGGGCAAATTCAGCCCCCTCGCGGAGACCGGCAAACCATTGAGAAAATCTCTTCCTTCACTATTGCAAAAAAATAATGAAGAAAAAGATGAATTTCAAGCAGAACTAAAGAAGGCTACGAGTAGAATTAGATACCAACTAGGCAGTAAAGTTAATGATAGTGTAACCAAAACTAGTCAAGAGAAGAAAGAGCAGAAAACCCCATCGAAAATACCGAGTAAAGTCAAAAAGTCTAGTCCACCGAGTGCTGTCAGTAAGCCAGACACGAAGGTTGTCAGTAGAAGACCTTTGAGTCGAGCTAATGAGGACAAAGCTAGACTGACAAATAATAATGTTAATGCCAAGATATCGGTCAATAAATATAAAATGAGTAGCAAAGAGAATAGTCGGCCAATGCCGGACAGAGGACAGGCGTCTGGTAAGGAGTCTACACCTGAACACTCGCCCACCAGGAAGTTGGAAACTTTAATTAGCCAACCGACACCAGAGAAGTAAGTTGTTTCCTTGTAATAATTTTACACATTCTGGTTTGTAAGTTTGCATTTATATTATTTCAAATTTTTGCTGTTTTATTTCTCTCAAAGTGACAAGGTGTAAAGGCCTCAACGTTCCTGTACTGATCAAAATTAAGTCTTCTTTCTTTATTTTCTTAGTTTACTTTTGCCCTCTTTCCAGACAAAAGCAGCAGGCTCCATCGAAGCAGTTCTACTTCGGCATGATTGAGAGCAAGAAACCAGACACGCACGAGCACCTGAAAGACTTCCCCGGGCTGGGCAGCCCTATCATCGAGGAGATCTCTAACTTCCACCTGATAGAGCAGAAGCTGCTTAACTATCACGAGGAGGACGCAGAGTTCGATAAGTTCAACGCCAAGATGAAGGAGGAGAGCAAGATAAAGAATAGTAAGTGATTTCGAGGTCTATTTTGCCAAACCTTTTTATGTCGTCTGGACAGCTTTTTTGTGGCCTCATCATCCTCCTAGCCTTTTCCCAATTATATTGGGGTCGGCTTCCAGTCTAGCCAGATGCGGCTGAATATCAGTATTTTACACGGAGCGACTGCCATCAGACCCCCGCAACCCAGTTACTGGGTAATACCGACATTCGGAGGTTAGACCAGTTGTCAGACTTTCATGCTTCTGACTACCCGTAACGACTGCCATAGATATTCGTATGACAACCGGGATCGATAGCTTAACGTGCTCTCCGAGGCACGGAGGGGTCTCGCTGTGTAACGAAACGGTCACCAATCCACAGACTGACCGCGGCAAGTGCAGCTTAACCTTGCAGATCGTACCATCCGCGCAGTCGTTGCTTCGCTACGAGCTTTTTTGTGGCCTATTAAAATTTATAGTATATTACTGCAACGGACGGCAACAGGGGCATTGATGGACGAACGTGAAAATGTTGGCTGAAGCCGAGGCAAACATACATGAGTTCATCAATGCCTGGTTGCGGCCAAGGCTTGTGTAGTACTTTTCTCAAATAACGCGCGAAAATTCAAACTAAGTACCTGTTTAAATTCTAGAATCAATGACGAACAACAATAATTTTTCACGCATCATAATGGTAATTTGTTTTTATTTTACTTTAATTAGCTGTATTTGGAAGCCAGTTCGAAATTTAAATAAAGTCTTTGATAAGTTACCTCCTTGGTTGCCATGTTTTGGAGTAAAAAGTTCGTTCCATTTTTAACCGACTTCAAAAAAAGGAGGAGGTTATGTATTCCGCGGTTTTTTTTTTTTCATGTATGTACACCGATTACTCCGAAATTTGTGGGCCGATTTGCGTGGTTGTTTTTTTATTCGGTAGAGGAAGTCCGCGCGGTGGTCCCATATAAATTTAATTGACTTAGGTCGAGTAGTTTTTTAACCAGCTTCAATAAATCAGTTTAATTTAGCTTCGCTTACCTAGATGATCTACTAATAGTTTAGTTTTTCTGTGAATTATCAACTAAAAAGTATGAAATAAAAACTTTTTAACAAAAAAAAAAAAACCGACTTCAAAAACCTTAACTAAAAAGTAAAAAATAATCCTTGTATGTATTTCAAAATATTAACATAAACCAAAATTTTGAAGGCGGCGCGTGTTTTTCATGTATGTTCGCATAAACCGTTTTTTAACCGACTTCAAAAAAAGGAGGAGGTTATGTATTCGGCGGGTTTTTTTTTTTTTTTTTTTTTTTACTATAGATAAGCGCTCGACAGTACATTATATTTACATGACGCAAAGGGACAGTCACGCGCCGCCTTCAAAATTTTGGTTTATGTTAATATTTTGAAATACATACAAGGATCATTTTTTACTTTTTAGTTAAGGTTTTTGAATTCGGTTTTTTTTTTTTTGTTAGAAAGTTTTTAAATTACACGACAAATATGAGTTTTCATAGTAATTTATTCATACCAACATTGCCGGCCGCTGCTCGCATGTATTTGACCTGTACAGCATTTTCGATTTATCACGAAGAAGGTTGTCCAAATAATGTTCGAATTTCCATACATGTTTGAGAAAAAGTAATGTTATGCACTACATTACATTTGACTTGACCTGCTTAACTTCAAAAAGTACCTACTAGCTCTTATGTTATTAATGGCCTTACTTTATACTATATCCTAGCGAGACATGACGTCACCATAAGAATATCTCACCAGTGTTCTGTCAAGATTAAAGACCTTTGCTCTGTATATGACTACAAAACATCATAACAACAAAACAGTAATAGAATATAACTTGTATAACATCTTGCAGTATCATCAGAATCAGCACTGTCATCGGACGGATCAGAGGGATCATGTTCAGAAGGCTCGCTGGGCATCGCGTTACGGCTGCGACCCACCTTACCCAAGAAACAGCGTGCCGTGCCAAGGTTCTCTCCAGCTGCTGCTTGGAGACAGCTAGCGTCTTTGGATGATCATTTAGCTGCAGGTAACAAACTTATGGTAACCTACGTCCATGAACCTTGGTTTTGGAGGCACAAAAGAGTCTCAATATGTGAAAAGAAACATGATCCAGCTTACTATATTGGATTGATAAATACATAACGACGATTTGTAATAACAAATAACATTGAAAATCAGAAACCTGATTTGGTCTTAAGAAGACTTATGGATCTCATTAATTGTAGTAAGACCAAATTCATCATCATCATCATCATTTCAGCCGAAAGACGTCTACTGCTGGACATGGCCTCCCCCAAAAGGGAGGGATATGCCATAATCGCCACAGTTGAAAGGCGGGTTGGCGATTACAGTTAACATAACACATAACATAACATCACGCCTGTATTTCCCCGAAGGGTTAGGCAGAGGTGTAATAGTACACCCACATTTCACCAGTAATGTTATAGTCCCATGTAATAGGGGGCGAGCCTATTGCCACTGACCGGGCATAAATCCAGACTCCGGGCTGCTACTGAGAATTTCCTAATGAAAAAACCCAATAACACTTTGCCCGACCCGGAAATCGAACCCAGGACCCCACGCTCAGCAGTCGCGCTTGCAACCACTAGACCAACATGGCAATTGGTTGAATAAATACTCAGAGAACGCTGCTGCCCATCTTCTGGGGAATCCCTTAGTCGCATTTTACGACAACGCTATTCTTTGTGTCCGGCACCACACGGAACAAAGGACCAAATTATTCTAACCTAACTTACCATTCTCTTTGTTTTTTTTTTGTAACAGAAACTCAACCACTAGCAGTGGAGACGAAGATGTCAGGTGACATATCGGCAGACACATCCCCACGGTCGGACCAGTCGGCCGACAAGTCGGGTGACTCCGGCATCTCAGGCGACCACGCCCACTCCGACCATAGGATAGACTCACCTTCTAGACATAACGTGAGTATCATCACTATCAGATGTAAGTCGAATAAAGGTCTTTAGAAGAATGTAGGCAGGTTTTGAAAGAATACTGCTGTATTCGATTATTAATGCACAATTTAATAATGTTTTTTTTTTAATAATAAATATCTTTGGGAGATTTTCACAGAGCACCATCTAGTCCCAAACCAAGCAGAGTTTGTGATATTATGGGTACTAGACAATGGATATAATACTTATATACATGTGTTTTTTTTGTAAATACATACATTCTCCTCTTTACTTAGAAAATTTCCATAATCCATAAGCAAGCCTTTTCTTCTCCGGTCTCTCATTCAGTGCAAAGCAACCAAGACGTCAGTCTTTCATTTTTTCATCGCATAGCATCTTACCTACATATTATAAAGTTGTGCTAACATCACACCCTGAACTAGTGTAATAATTCTCTGAAAATAATTACTCTGTAGGTAGTCAAGCTGCCGTCAAATCTTGAATCTTGTCGCCATTTGAAACAAAAAACCGGCCAAGAGCATGTCGCGCCATGCTCAGTATTATAGGGTTCCTTAAGTGGGTGTAATTACAAACGAATCAAATCGAATATTAATCATGACTATTTTAGTTTTTGCAATAATCGGCAGCATTCGCGACTCAGAGCGTGTTGTTAGTAGCGCCATCTAGTGATAAATTCAAGAAGCCAAATTTAAGACGTTTGTCATTTCAAAGTTACTTTTTGTGATTTTTTCAAATAGAAAGTAGCTAAAGGAGCATTATTTGCTATGATAATTTTTCTCTAAGGTCAATGACCTTTGAACTAGGACGTTTTAAGTATTTTTCAGTTTTCTCTCTATAACTCAAAAAATTATAATCACATTATACTCGAAATAATTTTAAAAGAGAGTTTTTACAAAGGTCTATCAATGTGGAAGATTATAAGTTTCTACATTGCATAGTTTAGAAATGGCAGGGGGGGGACACATTGCAAGCCACTTTGGCGGGCTATATTTCGCAGATGGTACACCTGATAAAAAAGTGGTGTATCAAACATTACCTTCATTTTAGTAGACCTATTCAATGATATCCCACACGAGGGGGTGCAGCGAAAAAAATTTTTTTTTCTCCATTTCACATGTATGGACGCCACCCCTAAAATACGCAAAAACGAATCTTTTATTCTTTTAAAATTGAGATCTATATGTAGACTATTTTTTAACAAAATTTCATTTACTTATGTTTATAACTGTAGAAGTTATTAAGCTGTAAAGGATTAGGACAGACGGACAGACGGACAGACGGACAGACGGACAGACGGACGGACATGACGAAACTATAAGGGTTCCTTGTAGGACTTCGGAACCCTAAAAAGGTCTTAACAAAACATTCCTTCCCAGGTACAAGACTCAAGTCCGGCAGCGTGGACTCCACAGCAGGATCTGGGCGACAGTAGCTCGGATGGCGTGGGGGGTGGGGTGGCCCTGCTAGGAGCGGGGCTCGCCACCTACAGCCCCGGCCACCAGCCCTTCAGCCTGTCGCTGCCGCGTGACCAGCAGGACCGGGTGAGTGGGGAACGGGGTCCGCGGGATGTTAGGTGTAGTGGATTTGTGACTCCGAAATTTGGGCGTACCTTCAAAAAATTATTTATGCTTCGAAATAATAATGGTATTACGGACAAATCCTTAATTTTATGCCGTCGTTATCTCATGCTGTCTCGATCACTTTAAGATGCATTGTAGCCACAAAACGACTTTTGAGTTACGTGTTGTTTGAGAACCCAAGAGGTAATTTCCTGTCATGATAACAATTGGAATTTATCCGCTTCGTTTTATGGCATGGTATTAATTTGGGATTTTATTTTTGTCGATGCTGGTAAAATTCTGGTAGTTTTTTAATTGTCAAAGTCAGTTTCTCAACATAACATTAACCTATTAAAATAAATCAAATCAACATAACACTAACCCATTTAAATAAATCGAATCAACTTAACAGTAACCCATTTTAGTACAGTCAGCTGCACCAATTAATTACTCCACTTACGAACAAACTCTCGAACAAGGGGGGTAACCGATTAATGACGCTGTGTGTACAATTACATAAATACAATCAACTTAACATTAATCCATTTAAATCAATCTACTGAGACAATATTATTGTTCTTTCTCACCCATCTGCAAACATTCACTGTTGTAAATTTTGTAACCTTGGTACGTCTGGATCTGGATTCACAAATAAGAAAATAATGTAGTAGTGGTTCTAGATTAACGTGGTGACTAACAAACTAATCGCTCACCTAACCTCCCGCGGCGCTGACGAGGAGTAAAGGTACTCACACTACTCACACGCCATAATCCTTTACTTCTATTGTGGTGCCGGGCAGTATAGCGGTAGTGGTGGCTTTAACAGACAGTAGTCTTGACTTTTTAGATGTGTGTAGCTTGGGTATTTGTGTAGCTAGTATTCTGTCTAAAATTATAATGTGGAAATTTTTGTGTTTAACTTATTTTATTTTCCTGTTTGCAAAGAATCTTATTTTATTTTATAGTTGTATTACCTTTAATCGATCTCTTTTGTTATTGTACGTGGGACACTCAGAAAGTTTTGCGAAACTAAAAAAAATTGTTCTATACGTACATATATTTTTATCAAATCTTTTCAAAGTACTTTCCACCAGCCTCTATACAAAGATTCATGCGCCTAAACCAGTTTTCAAAACACTTTTTCCAGTCCGCCGCAGACACCTCGTTTACAGCCTGCTCGAACGCAGCCAGCGCATCTTCCGGCGACGAAAATTGTATCCCTTTGAGCTGATTTTTTATTTTTGGGAATAAAAAGAAGTCACACGGTGCTAGATCAGGGCTGTAAGGAGGGTGACCCAGGAGTTTGACTGGCGTGCTGTCCAGGAAGTCCCTCGTTTTGAGTGCGGTGTGCGCAGGTGCATTGTCGTGGTGGAGCAGTAGCCCGCGGAGCCCTGTGTTTGGTCGCTTGTTGCTTATAACAGAGAAAACTTCTGGCAAACATTTGGTAGTATACCATTCGGCATTAATGCTTCTTTGATCCCGTAAGGGAATTGATACCAAGTGGCCAGTCAAATTAAAAAAGCTAGCGATCAAAATCTTACCCCCGCTTCTAGATCGCTTCACTTTGGTAGGCGTTGGCTCATTTTGAAACACCCAAACAGTCGACTGGCGCTTGGTTTCTGGGTCGTATTGATAAATCCAGGACTCATCACCTGTAACGATGTCGTAAACACGCCGAGACGAGCCTGCTTCAAATTTGTTAAGCATATCACGGCACCATTCCACCCGGGCCTGCTTCTGAGCATCGGTGAGGTTGTGCGGCACCCAGCGTGATACTATCCTCCTCACGCGAAGATGGCTGTGTAGAATCTCGTGAACGCTTCCCGATCCAATCTTCAATATGTGTTGAATCTCCTGATATGTAATTCGCCTATTGTCTTGGATTAAATTTTTCACTGCTAGCACGTTTTCTTCGGTAACAGCCGTCAAAGGGCGACCGCTTCTTTCGTCATCCCCCAAAGTTGGTCGACCGCGCTTGAATTCGTTATACCAACGATACACGGTTGCCTTGGAAGGGCCTTCATCCATGAATGCCATTTGAAGTCTATCGTACGATTCATCCGGTTTCAGGCGACACTTGAAATCGTATAAAATCATAGCTCTAAAATGTTCCCGGCGCAGATCCATATTTCAGTGAGACACAATACTTTGAATTAACTCGCAAAAAATGTGGAGGGAAATTTTGAAATTGGAACTTACTTATTTTTACTTATAAATAATCATATTTTCGAAAAACATTATAACTGGCCAGTCTCCCATATATAAAAACTTTTTTTCGCAATACTTTCTGAGGGGCCTGGTATGCCTCAATCTTATTATGTTTTCAGCTTCATATTATTTTTATTCGAATCCCAAATATCTCTCCTTTCACGTTTTGCATTACATCTTAGCAAAACCAAATCCTTCTTCGAAGAACCTTTATTCCTCATCAGCTCTCAACGAACTGGCCACAACACTCTCTTCCCTTAGTTTAAAGCGATGTCGTGTTTCTACGATTGCTTCCAGGGCAAGCAGTTGCAGCAAGGCTTCAACAGTCTTCAGAAACTTCGGAAATCGGTCTCAGGGGCTCTTGGAGCGGCTTTGGGCTCTAGAAGGTTCGATTTGGAACACGAGCCGATGTTGGAAGAGCCTGAACAGAACTGGTTCTTGACAAAATCGGCGCCTAATTCCCTGAGCAATCCGCTGATGTTCCAACAGCCGGCGAGGGCGAAAGGTTCAGAAGAAGATGCTATTAAAGAGGAGGAGTCTTTGCCACCTTCGGAAAAGGTATGGTCAAAATTAGTTTTTATTCTTTAAAGAAATAGTACTAAAAATTAGATTTCAAAACCCCTAAATTTTACAATATTCTAAACAGGAAATGTCCATCCTTTAACAATGAAATTGTACAGAAGGAGTTTCTTCCAACATTTCAAATAGTTTTACGTTTAAAAAAGCCGTATTCACACAATAACATCATTCGCTCAACCGCAAACAGAATTTTAAATCTTTTAAACAGCTACTTTTATTGAAATAAGCTATTGTTTGTAACCGCAATCACCTGAGGAAGTATAAAGTTTTCGATAATTTACAACGACCCCTTGTGTACCGTCTTACGGAAGTTCCCAATAAATATTTATTTAATTTCCTAGTTGGCCACAGTAAATTCAAGTTAACATGAAGAATAGCCAATTTGTTTCACAGCTCTTTGTCTTGAGCTAAGAGCTCAAGTAATGTAGTTATTTAATTAAGCTACTTCGAATTTAAGTAAGCAAACTGACGTTTCAAGTCCAAGTATGTAATTTGCAAATACTTTTTTGAACAAAACGTTACTTTGTTTGTTTGCGCTGGAAGAGCTTATCCGTCCAATTAACAGACACAAAAACAATGTTTCGTGGCCGCCGGTGGCTTTGCGTCCCTTGATTGATATACTCAATGATTACAATCAATCAACCAACTCAGCCTATCGCAGTGCACTGCCGGTTGGCCATACATAAATGTACTTAGTCTACACCCTGGACAGTCATGAAACCATCTTGCTAAATGGCTAATATTTTTACCACGTTAAGAGTCATTATTGGAAAACATTGTGAGGAGACTAAAGATAATATAAATACGAGGAAACCTGCACATCTGAGTGAGACAACCCACAGTAGGCCAGCGTGAGCTAAGGCCTGATTCTTTCTCGTGATACGATTTACATGCTATAACTTATCGGCTCCAGACCACACACGATGCACTCAACCCTCCCGTCTGCTCATCACCGTCCCTTGGTGTGGATGTATGGAGATGTATGGATGGAGTGCAGCGAAATCGCCCCACCCCTTTATTTACGTGTTATGGTTTCGAAAACGACCAAAAATATTGGAAGGGAGAAGACGACAGTATACTTCTTTCTCTTTCGCATACTACAGGTTATGTTGTTATATCAATCTTCGCTTTGGTTTAGGAGGAGCTTGGCAACTGGCGTCCCGGGACCTCATACCTGTCGTGGGGCGGCCACGTCATGTACCTGCCGCCTGCGCCGGCCGCTGAGCAGCCGCTGTCCATGCTGGGAGTGGGACCTATCGACAGGCCTGTCAGGTTCGTATGTAATAGTTGGCTAAACAGATGTCGCTGCCATCACCACAAGACAGTGAATGTGGAAGGGCACTTCGGCATATAGCAGAGATCGTATATCAACTCAGTTGGCTAGAGCGATTAGTGTAATAGACCTGAAAGTCAAAGATTCAACTTCTGCTCGCGGTTGAATTTTTCTCTCCCAAATTAATCTTCTACCCAAGTTGACCTTTTTTTGAGACGGAGATAATAAATACCTGTCTCATGTCACGTCACCCAAGGAGGCAGCGTGGTTATGTGGGGCTTGCACCTACTAAAACTCCCCCGTGTGCCTTTTCTCGCCTAAGATGGATGAGCCTAGAGGACTGAAAAGCATGGCATTCGCGACCCATCCAGCGCGAACCACTTGTGGACCTTCCTCTTCTTCTTTGACAGCGCTCTTTCGGCGATAATCCTAATAATATTATTTTTGGTTCATATTAAATAATTTTGACCGTTAATTCTTACTTTTTTTATTCTGTTAAAAACATTTTCTTCCTTTTGTCACAGCTTCATGTTGAAATGATATATGTATTATGTTAATTATGTTATCAAATAATAAATATTATGTTAATTTATTATGTTAATGAATGCTTTCTAATCCTGTTCTTATTTAACAATTATCAGCGTATTTTTAAAAATATTATTCATTGCACTTTAATATCGTCAATGTTACACATTTCTCTACATTTTTTTACTTTTTTTACTTTTTTTTTTTAAAGATATTGTATTATTCTTGACGTATGTAATATATTATGTTTTATTGCTTTAGACGCTTCAGTTAATAGCTTGGCGTAGAACTCTGTATTTCCTGTTGCATGCTAAATGGCAGAATATAGCTGCACAAAGATTGTTTTTATGACAATATTCATGTAACACCTACCTTACCTATATTCGCAATAAACGATTGAATTGAATTGAATTGATTTTAGATATATCGAAACATGGCATAATAACTACCTAATTATTAAAATAATTCACGGGTTCCGTTAATGTGTTTTATTGCGACCGCTAGGCGGCGCCTCTGTCGTGCACATAGCGAATAGTGACAATATGGACATGGTTGTCGTAGGAGCAAGTCGAGCGGCTGCCTGGAGGCGTCGGCGCGAGCGGCGCGCGCGGCGCTGGGCGCGGAGATGCGCGAGCGCGAGCGCTCCGCCTCGCCCGACGTGGCGCGAGCGATGCCGGCCAGGGTCATGCCCAGCGTAAGTACACACACTTATTATATAAATACTAATATACGATGTTGTAAAATACACATAATTTGGTTAAATTTAAATTCAAATTAAATTCCAATTTTTTGTATTAGGTATTTGATGTCAGATGTCTTCTTTCATTTACTTTTTTTTTTTCTTGTGCGCGTAAATTTCACTTTTAAGGTATAAAGATGATGGGAGGGACCAGCTGAAAATCAGTGCTGTGCTACATGCACAGCAAATACTGAGCTGGATCCCTTGCCACACATATTATGTTGTATGCATGTTGTGTTCTCATTAATTTGTCCTGTTACCTTTGCATGTAATATGTATATTTTGTGTACCTCTGTGTGGCAAAATAAATGGTTTAAATGGTTTAATTATTATTAACTTTAGTAAACAGGAGCAGAGAACCAAAACTCGTCATTAAAAATATTCAAATTATTATTATGCCGGGGCCTCACACATCGTGAAGACATAACATAACATAACATCGCGCCTGTATTTCCCCGTGAGGGTAGGCAGAGGTGTATAGTACACCCACATTTCGCCAGATATGTTATAGTCCCATGTAATAGGAGGCGAGCCTATTGCCACTAACCGGGCACAAATCCATACTCCGGGCTGCTACTGAGAATTTCCTAATGAAAAAACCCAATAACACTGCCCGACCCGGGAATTGAACCCAGGACCCCACGCTCAGCAGTCGCGCTTGCGACCACTCCACCAATGAGGCAGTCATTCAAGACATTCGTGCGATAAACTTCGTCTTCGGCCTACGGCGAATGTGCATGGCATACTTCGGAGTTGCATTGTCGCGATGTACACGAATATACACGAGTTTATACGACAACACACGAGCCAAATAAAATAAACGACGCGGTCGCTCTGTATTTCAGGGGTACATTCAGTTAACGTCCGACGACGCACGACGCGTACTTTGGTCATTCAGTTACTCAGAGCGATCATACAAACCTTAGAAAAACTAACTAAAGGTTAGAAAAGCTAGGTGGGCGGGGCAAGCGCGCCCTTACTTTGAACAAGACGCTCATAACCTAATATGATCAAACGACGCATTTAGTTGCTCACGGAACATATCGCTGTGCAAAGCTGGGGCTATTATTAGTTAGTTAAAGGCCCTCCTCAATTCCTTCAATCTATCGCGGTTCTGTGCCACCTGCCAGCTGTTTAGAAAGACATCCAACTCGTCTCTCCATCTCCTGCGTGGTCTGCCGCGACCCTGTCTCGCTGTCTCAGGGCTCTAGTCCTTTACGGGCCTACAGCTCATTTGGCATGCGGCAGACGTGTCCTACCCAGTCCCACTTCAGTTGGGCGACCTTCTGACCCACGTCAACAATTAGCGTTTTGACTTTTTAATATCTTGAATTTAATTGTTGAGTTGGAAACAAATAGTTGAATACCAACGCCGCGCTATTGAAATGACAGGCCTAAAAATAACAACGAAATTAAATATATTTATAAAAAATGCCAGCGTGGCTTAGTCACAGCCAGTTCTAGCTTTACTTCCCAAGGAATTTCATATCAATAACATTGCACCTATCCATTCTAATATTATAAATACGAAAGTAAAGTCTGTTTGTTTGTTACCTTCTCACGCCTAAACCGTAGAACCGATTTTGATGAAACTTAGTATAGACACAGTATAGAACCCGAACAAGGACATAGAAAGAAAGAAGAAAGAAAAGGTGTTTATTGGCACATCATCATCATCATCATCATTTCAGCCGAAAGACGTCCACTGCTGGACATAGGCCTCCCCCAAGCATCGCCACAACGAAATGGTAATTATTGGCACAAACAATCAAATTTAAAAACCGGCCAAGAGCATGTCGGGCCATGCTCAGTATTATAGGGTTCCTTAAGTAGGTGTACAAACGAATCAAATCGAATATTAATCATGGCTATTTTAGTTTTTGCAATAATCGGCAGCATTCGCGACTCAGAGCGTGTTGTTAGTAGCGCCATCTAGCGATAAATTCAAGAAGCCAAATTTAAGAAGTGTGATTGATGTCAAAGTTACTTTTTGTAATTTTTTCAAATAGAAAGTAGCTAAAGGAGCATTATTTGCCATGATAATTTTTCTCTAAGGTCAATGACCTTTGAACTAGGACGTTTTAAGTATTTTTCGGTTTTCTGTCTATAACTCAAAAAATTATAATCACATTATACTCGAAATAATTTTAAAAGAGAGTTTTCACAAAGGTCTATCAATGTGGAAGATTATAAGTTTCTACGTTGCATAGTTTAGAAATGGCAGGGGGGGGGACACATTGCAAGCCACTTTGGCGGGCTATATTTCGCAGATGGTACACCTGATAAAAAAGTGATGTATGAAACATTACCTTCATTTTAGTAGACCTATTCAATGATACCCCACACGATGGGGTGCAGTGAAAAAAAATATTTTTTCCCCATTTCACATGTATGGGCGCCACCCCTAAAGAACGTAAAATATTATTTTTTTATTCTTTTAAAATTGAGATCTATATGCAGACTATTTTTTAACAAAATTTCATTTACTTATGTTTATAACTGTAGAAGTTATTAAGCTGTAAAGGATTAGGACAGACGGACAGACGGACAGACGGACAGACGGACAGACGGACAGACGGACGGACATGACGAAACTATAAGGGTTCCTTGTAGGACTTCGGAACCCTAAAAAAGGAAAATAACATGAAATTTTTTATATATGTAAGTAAGTGCCAAAGGGCCACACCAGCTCAGCATAATGTTAGGCTACTATTATTCGTCATAAACGACATCCACACGGGCAAAGGCATGGGCTACCTCTAGTACTCACAAAATCGATCGATTCGCTTCACCTTTTCTTATTACTCCAGTTGATAGTAAATGCATTACCACGATCATTTACATCAGTGCAATTGTAAATGAAATCAATATTATTGTTTTATGTGTGTATGATTGTATACAAAGCTCTAAAAATCAATGTCAATAAGTATATGGACCGATGGACCTTGGTACCGTAGTAATTTACAGATTGCTCATATTTTCCTGTTCGTTGTGGGAATATTCTGTTTCAATTGTTGAAGGTTTTTTGGTACTGTATTAAAGCTGCGTTTTGAGTCTTATAGATTCAGATTCAAACATTTGCAAACTTAAAAAAATATTTCATCATCATCATCATTTCAGCCGAATGACGTCCATTGCTGGATATAGGCCTCCCTCAAGCAACGCCACAAAGACCGGTCCTGCGCCTTCCAAATCCAGCGGAATCCCGCGACCTAAACATATATTTATATGAATTTGTTTTAAAGTTTGTAATATCTCATCATCATCATTTCAGCCGAAAGACGTCCACTGCTGGACACAGGCCTCCCCCAAGCATATGTTGGGGGGATATGCCATAATCGCCACGCTTGGCAGGGTTGGCGATGTTTGGTTGTAATATCTACCTGCATCGTAAATACTCGAAAATTATTTAGATTTTTTGTAGCGGAAGGATTAAAAAAAAATCTATTCTACTCTATTACATGCCCCCTATTACATGGGACTTATAACATAACTTGCGAAATGTGGGTGTACTACCACCTCTGCCTACCCCTTCGGGGAAATACAGGCGTGATGTTATGTTATGTTGTGTTAATTGTACTCTAGTCTAGGCTAGGTTGATACCTCTTCGCTGGTTTCATGTTCTTGAACTTTTTAATGGACCTTTTTGCACTTGAGAAGTCTTTCATTTACATCCAAATGGCCAAACAATATGTAAAAGAATCATAAAATAAGATTATTATGTCAACCTTATTTACAAGATCAAAATGTGTCAAAATGTTAATGTCTGCTCGTGACCACGGCCAATGCAACTTGACCGAAACGTCGAGGTTAGTCAAAAAAATGTTATATTTTGATTTAATTGTGCGCGACAAGTCCCGTAAACTTCAAAATGTATTTGTCCGTAAACCGTCCTGTGATAATGACCTCTGTGCCTTGACCACCAGTTACCACTGCTCTCAATTCTGTGATGATAATTTAATATCTTTCTAATGCCGCCCTACTTCCAAGTGAATCATCTGCATCTTTGAAAGAGCAATTTTCTATAGAATACTTGGAACGGTTATAAAAATTAACCTGTTTTTGGTCGGGACTATTGTGTCGCGCGGTTTGGCGGTCGCATTGTCGCTGCAGAGTTCCCACCAGGGATCGAAAGCCTTTGTATATAACACAACAACTTTGTACTTAAACATTATTATTGTTATTTAGAGGAAAGAGATAGGGGTCTTGAACGCCCCTAAGCCACTGTGACTTGATAAGATCTATTATGATGCCTCTTGCAGCATTAATTGAATTTGATCTCCTGCATTGAGATGACGTGGCTTCAAAGTTTCTGGTTTCTTATATGGTGAACTGCATCACATTCGCCTAGGATATAGATGGGTGTCTCATCCTTTTCGTGACAAAACCTGCAAACTGTAGTATCACTAAGACCCATCCTTTGAAGGTGTTTATTCAGCTTCCAGTGCCCAGTAAAAGTTCTTGTCAGGATTCTTATGAAGAAAGTGCTTCTTTCGTTAACCTTTTTTTAAAGCCTACTAGAAGCGCTTTCGAGAGTTCTTGGCTTGAGGATTTTTTCCCAAAGGCTCACATTTTGGTTAGCTCCCTAGTTTTTAGGTGGTCTGCAGTACACATATTATGACTGAGGTAACCGTTATCTAGGTAACCAATAAGTACATATTTTTTCTTTCTTTCTTCCGCTTGATACGGAAGGAAATGGAAACCAATTATCTTCGTTGCGGGTTTCAAGACAGTTCAGTCATTTCCCTGGGACGCGCTGAGCTTCATCGTTTCGGCGTTTATCTGGTTGGTCGCCATTGTAGATCCTGGCTTACAGGAGCTACAGTGGTTGTAAAAGTGTGGCGGGCTTGTTCCAAAAAAAAACTTAATATGACTTTCATCATCATCATCATCATTTCAGCCGAAAGACGTCCACTGCTGGACATAGGCCTCCCCCAAGCATCGCCACAACGACCGGTCCTGTGCCTTCCGCATCCAGCGGATTCCCGCGACCTTCACCAGGTCGTCGGTCCACCTTGTGGGGGGCCTACCCACGCTGCGCCTTCCAGTACGCGGTCGCCACTCCAGAACTTTACTGCCCCATCGGCCATCCGTTCTGCGAGCAATGTGCCCCGCCCACTGCCACTTAAGTTTGGCAATTCTTCGGGCTATGTCGGTTACTTTCGTTCTTCTGCGAATCTCCTCATTTCTGATTCGATCACGCAGGGACACTCCGAGCATAGCCCTCTCCATTGCCCTTTGAGTGACTTTGAGCCTTCTTATCAGGCCCATTGTGAGCGACCACGTTTCAGTACCGTAAGTAATTACTGGCAACACACACTGGTCAAAGACTTTCGTCTTGAGACACTGCGGTATTTTGGACGAGAAGATATTGCGTAGCTTCCCGAACGCTGCCCAACCGAGTCGGATTCGACGATTGACCTCTTTCTCGAAGTTGGACTTACCTAGCTGGACAGTTTGTCCTAGGTATACATAATCGTCAACAACTTCGAGTGTAGATTCTCCGATGCTTACGGGAATGGGTGCTATATGGGAATTCGACATAACCTTTGTCTTGTCCATATTCATTTTAAGACCCACTCTATCGGAAGCTCTACTGAGGTCATCGAGCATTGTACCGAGGTCCTCCATGGTCTCAGCCATGACTACTATGTCGTCGGCAAACCGAAGGTGAGTGATGTACTCGCCGTTTATGTTAATGCCTAGCCCATTCCAGTCCAGAACCTTGAAGACATCCTCCAATGCAGCAGTGAAGAGTTTCGGAGAGATCACATCTCCCTGTCTCACACCTCGCTGCAGAAGGATAGGTTTCGAGGCTTGGTCCTGTAATCGGACTGACATAGTGGCGTTTTCATACAAAGACTTTAACACTTCGATGTACCATAGTCAATCTGGCACCGTTGAAGAGACTGTAGTACCGCCCAAGTCTCGATCGAATCGAAGGCTTTCTCGTAGTCCACAAACGCTAAACAAAGAGGCAAGTTATACTCTTCGGTCTTCTGTATAACCTGACGCAGCGTATGTATGTGGTCTACGGTGCTAAAGCCTTTTCGGAACCCGGCTTGTTCGGGAGGCTGGAAGTCGTCAAACCTGCGCGAAAGACGGTTCGTAATGACTCTCGAAAACAGCTTGTAGACTTGGCTCAGAAGTGAGATGGGCCTATAATTCTTCAGTAGAGCATTATCGCCCTTTTTGAAGAAGAGTACCACCACACCTCTGCTCCATGCCTGTGGCGTTCTCCCCTCGAGAATGACGGAATCAAATAACTTCTGAAGGGCCTTAAGGATCGGTTTTCCACCCGCCTTCAGGAGTTCGAATATGACTTTAGTTATGATTAAAAGAAAGATTGCGACTGCTGAGCGTGAGGTCCTGGGTTCGATTCCTGGGTCGGGCAAAGTGTTATTGGGTTTTTTCATTAGAAAATTCTCAGTAGCAGCCCGGAGTCTGGATTTGTGCCCGGTCAATGGCAATAGGCTCGCCCCCTATTACATGGGACTATAACATAACTGGCGAAATGTGGGTGTACTATTACACCTCTGCCTACCCCTTCGGGAAATACAGGCGTGATGTTATGTTATGTGTAAAAGAAAGATCCCGAATATTCGCCATCCGCTCTTTAAGTTATGCCAACAGCTGTATGAGATAATTTTCATATCGGTAAACGGTATTAATAGCGGTTGTTTTCGATTTAGATATTAATTCCACCCTTTAAAGTATCTGTAAAAACAATAAAGATTGTTGCCTGAAAAATACACGTACCGGTTTTGGTCCCAAGTTCCCACGCAAGTCGCAAGTTCGCAACTCCTTCCGCATTCGGTAGTAAGGCGAGATGTGATATCTTCGTAGATATCGTATAGCCTTGTTACCTTCCGTAATTTAAAGACCTAGATGTGGGTGTAAGATCTACTTGCAATTTTTGTTATGTAATTTATTAAGAAGTAGGTGTTACATTTTTGTCGCTTAATTTTTAGGTGTGTCTAGATTATTGTGAGAATTTTTTTATCAATGAAGAACGCTAAGAAATTGGTTTCAGCTTCTATTTGGTAAATAAGGGAGTAAATTATTTTATTATAGGGTAAAGTTTATATTAAGGACACATTTGTGATCAAATTCATAATTAATTAACTATTTAAACGATAAAAGAGAATTTATTTTGACGACCTCTGTGGTCTATGTGGTTTTTTTTTTTCCTTCATTTTTATTTAAAAATACATTATTATTCGAGTTTTTTGTTCGAATATCGGACTGCTGATAACGAGGTCGTGGGTTCGCTTCCCACAGGACACAAATATTTGTGTGATGAACATAAGTGTTTGTGTTGGTCTGGGTGTTGCTTATGTATTATAAGTATGTATTTACAAAAAAAAGTATTATATCCATTGTCTAGTAGTTCTAGTACCCATAGCACAAGCTCTGCTTAGTTTGGGACTAGATGGTGCTGTGTAAAAATGTCCCAAAGATATTTATTTATTTATTTTGCAAATATGGGTACAAATACATGATAGTAAAATAATAAATTAGTTTCAACCCATAAAGGTATTATACTGACGTAAATGTCTTTGTTTCAACCATATTTTACCAGACGGCATGCAAAAAAATCTGTTTAATATACATGCTGAAATTTTAATCGCTTCTTTCCCGAAAAGCGGTTATTGTACCCATCATTATGAACAACTTTTACTACGGGACCAATCCTGAAATCGCGTAATAAAATTTGGTTGTGCCTACATTTTATCGATTTAAGTGAACACAAATATAAGGACCAACTGATATTTTTGTCGCGATTTCAGGGTTGGTCCCATAGTTGTACTATTATTTGTTCTATGCCCATAGTAAAAGTTGTTCGTAATGATGAGTACAATGACCCCTTTTCGGGAAAGAAGCGATTAAAATTTCAGCATGTATTTTCCTCATATTTAATAGATCAATCAGTTTTCATAACTTCCCTGCGGATCTCTAGCCAAAGTTTATTGATCTACAATCTCATTACCATCGATCAATACACGATAGTCGCCAATTCGCCAGAAATTGTATGTAAAATGGCGGAATGATTCAAACTAGCGCGTTTAGTATGCGCGTACGCAGGCCACGGGTATGTCGAACATGTTCCGAGTCGCTAATATCGCTCACGCTTTGCTCCTGTTCTTAGTCGTGACCATATAGTGCGAGGCTCATCGTAGGAACAATACAGATGTCTTGTCAAATTATCCTTGGATATTAATGACTACCTTCTTGTTGATATAAGCTCACGTTAAAAAGAAAAGGAAGGAACTCGATATGCGATACAATTGAACTTTTTAACAAAAAATTTAACCGACGAACAGTAACTGAAAAGCGAAAAATAAAATGAAGCTTTTGTTTTTTCCTAACTAAACTAATGTAAATAACGAATTATGAGTCGGCGCCAAACATTGTAATATATACTATACATTATTCTTAAATCATCAGAGTTTTAAAATATTTCTTTTAAATCAATAATAAACATAAAAAAACGTCTCCTGTAAAATTTGGTCAGTGGTCGGTTGGACATTCAAGCACTGAGGCGACGAAATAGAGCACAAGCATAAGAATAGACAATATTACTAGTATGAAAATAAAATTAATGTAAACCTACTTCAAAGTTACGGAAAATATGGTACTTAGTTACTATATTTAGACGTGAAACATATCAACTAGATGTGAATTTTTTTTCATCTAAACACTCGTTTAATTTTGTACAGAACAAACCAAAATTATGTAGAATTCGCGTATGCAAACAAATGTAGGTATTCCGAATTTTATGACAGTAATTAATTTTTATTTGCTCTTACGCTTCAATTTTACTACGTTCATAGATAAACACGGACATGAAAGGAGTTTTCATTTCTCATACTCGGAAAGTTGTGTTTGTTTGATCCGAGTAGCGGGTGGAAAACGCTGATTCCTCCCTAGGGCGGGAATGAATTTTAAAAATAGAACTATAGATAGTCGGCTACAAATTTATTTTCATAATTAAGAAAAATATAAAAAAAAAATGCCGCGTGCAGTGTGAATTAAAAAAAACCCTATTAAGCGGGACGGCCCGGCGCCGGTGGTGACGCGGTGTGTTCCATATTTAAAAGTTAAGAAAGTCTATAAAAAGTCTATAAAATATCTATAAAATTCAAAATCTCAGTTTTATAGATTATTATTTGACTAAAAATGAGTTCAAGCGATTCTGAAATGTTGGCCCCAGATTCGGTTAAAGATGAGGCAGAAACAGTAATCGAAAATCTTTTGCCAGAAATTTCAAAGTAACGATACTTAAATACATACGTGGGACACTCAGAAAGTTTTGCGAAACTAAAAAAAATTGTTCTATACGTACATATATTTTTATCAAATCTTTTCAAAGTACTTTCCACCAGCCTCTATACAAAGATTCATGCGTCTAAACCAGTTTTCAAAACACTTTTTCCAGTCCGCCGCAGACACCTCGTTTACAGCCTGCTCGAACGCAGTCAGCGCATCTTCCGGCGACGAAAATTGTATCCCTTTGAGCTGATTTTTTATTTTTGGGAATAAAAAGAAGTCACACGGTGCTAGATCAGGGCTGTAAGGAGGGTGACCCAGGAGTTTGACTGGCGTGCTGTCCAGGAAGTCCCTCGTTTTGAGTGCGGTGTGCGCAGGTGCATTGTCGTGGTGGAGCAGTAGCCCGCGGAGCCCTGTGTTTGGTCGCTTGTTGCTTATAGCAGAGAAAACTTCTGGCAAACATTTGGTAGTATACCATTCGGCATTAATGCTTCTTTGATCCCGTAAGGGAATTGATACCAAGTGGCCAGTCAAATTAAAAAAGCTAGCGATCAAAATCTTACCCCCGCTTCTAGATCGCTTCACTTTGGTAGGCGTTGGCTCATTTTGAAACACCCAAACAGTCGACTGGCGCTTGGTTTCTGGGTCGTATTGATAAATCCAGGACTCATCACCTGTAACGATGTCGTAAACACGCCGAGACGAGCCTGCTTCAAATTTGTTAAGCATATCACGGCACCATTCCACCCGGGCCTGCTTCTGAGCATCGGTGAGGTTGTGCGGCACCCAGCGTGATACTATCCTCCTCACGCGAAGATGGCTGTGTAGAATCTCGTGAACGCTTCCCGATCCAATCTTCAATATGTGTTGAATCTCCTGATATGTAATTCGCCTATTGTCTAGGATTAAATTTTTCACTGCTAGCACGTTTTCTTCGGTAACAGCCGTCAAAGGGCGACCGCTTCTTTCGTCATCCCCCAAAGTTGGTCGACCGCGCTTGAATTCGTTATACCAACGATACACGGTTGCCTTGGAAGGGCCTTCATCCATGAATGCCATTTGAAGTCTATCGTACGATTCATCCGGTTTCAGGCGACACTTGAAATCGTATAAAATCATAGCTCTAAAATTTTCCCGGCGCAGATCCATATTTCAGTGAGACACAATACTTTGAATTAACTCGCAAAAAATGTGGAGGGAAATTTTGAAATTGGAACTTACTTATTTTTACTTATAAATAATCATATTTTCGAAAAACATTATAACTGGCCAGTCTCCCATATATAAAAACTTTTTTTCGCAATACTTTCTGAGGGGCCTGGTACAATGATTTTATGAAGTAGCTGACATACAAAAAAATAAGTATTTTAGAAAAACTACTATTTATTACTTTCCTTATATTCGAAATGAAAAGTAGTATGTTTAACTCGGGTGAAAGTCATCAATTCCTACTCGGACTATAGTCTAAATACCTCGTATGGGAATTGATTCCTTTCGACCCTTGTATAACAATCTACTATTCCAGTTTCGGAACGTTCATCTTGTTGATCAAAATTTTTTATGACTTCTTCCGCCTCACAACTATTATAAATAGTCACTACTTCACTAGTAAATATTAATCAGTCTTTTTAATCAAATTAGTAACTTCAAGTAACTGCAGTATCTCGTTCTGCCGCGAGATCTCTTCCGATTTTCATACAAGATTAATCTCGTAAAATATGGACGAGATCTCGCGGGGAATAGATTGCATTTCCTAGGTCGAACCATTTTTTTTATAGTATAGGATGGCGAAACGAGCTAAAGGCCCACCTGATGTTAAGCGGTTAACTGTGCCCTGTGCAGCTGCAATATCACCTAGGCTGTTGCCTAAATGGTACCGCAAGTCAGTTCGCCAAACTGATACATGAAGATGGAAAGTCTCATGTGATTGTAATTTCATCAGCAAAGTACCGAAACATACCGTACACACCGAAACACAGCAATGCAAGCATCACTATTTGGCGGAGAAGTAGGTACGGTGGTAGTACTTCCCAGGACGAACTCTTTCATAAAGGAGCTCTACTACTACTACACTTGTTTCGCTGTTGATTCTTTTGATGTTTTCTGAAAGTTGCATCTCAAAATATTTTAATAAAAATAAAAAATAAACCCGCCGAATACATAACCTCCTCCTTTTTTTGAAGTCGGTTAACAAGTAAATTGATGCATGTTTATGTTTTGCCCATAAGTAAGCGTGCTACATGCACATCAAAACACTACTCGCTTAGATTAACAATAGTACCTTGTTGATCGAAGACTGCTCATCAAATTCTATAGACAATTTAATACAATACATATTAAACCAAACAATCGCCCATGACATAACCTATATACCTACATAAACAAGTTAGCACGTACAATATAACCAAGAGATAAGTATGCAGAGTCGCATGTTACATTGAAATTTTTCATAGAAAATAATGATGAATGATTTTGACTAGTGTTTAGTATAAATACAGTCCGAAATAACTATCACCATCAGCCCATTACTGTCCCACTGTTGGGTACGGACATCTTCTCAGAATGAGATGATTGGGGCCTTAGTCCACCACGCCAACCTAGTGTGGTTTGGCGGACTACACACACCATCGAGAACTGTATGGAGCACTCTCAGGTGTGCAGGTTTCCTCACGATCTTTTCCTTCACCGTTAAAACAAGTGATGATCAAATTCTAATCCACACATGAATTTGAAAAGTCAGTGGTGCGGGCCGGGTTCAAACTCAGACCCTCCTGCATGGAAGGCAAGTGCTCAACCGCTAGGCTAACATTGCTTATAACCAACTCTATTAATAAATAATACTAGATGACGCCCGCGGCTTTGCTCCCGAGGTATGTCAATAAAAATAATCCTACATGTTAAACCAGATTACCTGCGTGGCAAATTTCATCCAAATCCATTCAGCCGTTTCAGTGTGATTGAAGGACAAACAAACAAACATCCATACTTTCGCATTTAAATTACAATTAGTAGGATTTCACTGGAAAACGTCAATAATTCGCGGGGAAAACTTCATCTATAGCTGGCGAACCTGCATAGATACTAATCTCTTTGTTAGACTGTACCAACACGTAGGTAGAACCTGTAATGATTGATACATATATTTAGCGCCATTGTTGTCGGCGACACACGAATTCCTACCACTTGTTAGTATTCTATAAACACGAAGATTATACTGAATCAATTGGGAATCCGTTCTTTCTAACCGGTACAGGTGCCAAAATAGTAGGTAAATAGGAATATATTTAAATTATATCCGTCGTACCGTTTGTTACTCGCGACTTCGTTCGCGTAGAATTCATACTTTCACATACAACTATGCATCCCCTATTTCACTCTCTTGTGGATTGATTTTAATTTAAAAATGAGTATAGGATGGCGAAACGAGCTAAAGGCACACCTGATGTTAAGCAGTTACCTTTGCCCATAACAACTGCAATACCACCTAGGCTGTTGCCTAAATGGTACCGCAAGTCGATTCGCCAAACAGAGACATAAAGATGGAAGGTCTCATGTGATTGTAATTTCACCGGCACCCGTACGCTTTAGAACGAAACACAGCAATGCAAGCATCACTATTTGGCGGAGAAGTAGGTACGGTGGTAGTACTTCCCCGGACGAGCTCTTTCACAAAGGAGCTCTACTACTACTAGATATCCATACCAAACAGCGCTTTAGCCATGAAACGTGACAGACAGAATTACTTTTGCATTTTAATATTAGTATGAATAAGTACTGTAATGTCAGTCGCAAGCTAAAGGAATAAATAATTAATGTTTGTTTACACGAGAATCTTGACCTAGTCGGCTTCAACACTGCAACTTGTGAAATATGTAAGCATAATGTGACCATGGAAAACAACTTGCAAAGAAGCAGGAAAGCCATGTTTTAACCAAATAACACTAGAAGCAGATATCTTGTAGTTTATCTTTTTGACTTACCTACAAAATTTTGATTTCAAAAGACACTGTGTAGGATATTTTGGACAGACAGCATTGAAGTATGTAGCTTACAAATATATAAAAACTGGAATAAGTAATTACTTATAGAGTAACCATGACAATTTCGTCTACTTTAGTGTAATGCCCGCTCTACATTCACGGCCGCAAACCTGCGTAGACTATAGTTCTATAATTACCAGAGATAAGAGATAATACAATACACATTACGCTGATGCTCGCGTCATGCTCGTGAACGGGTGCCGTCTGTCGGGACAGGTCAGCTCCTACATATTATGGCAACTATTTTTACGTTTATTTCTAAAGGCAATATACTCACTTTTAAACTCTTGTTTATTTCTGACATTAACCTACATTATACTCATATTATTTGAATAAATTTCATGTAATAAACAATAACCTATTTTAAAAAGAGTTTATCCATGTAGTTTATTTCTGACATTAACCTACATTATACTCATATTATTTGAATAAATTTCATGTAATAAACAATAACCTATTTTAAAAAGAGTTTATCCATGTAGTTTCTTGCCGGTTTTTTTCCATAGGACCCACAATTTGGAACCGTGCAACTAAAGCCTGACCTTTCAAAAGTGCCTGTTATTAGGTTTATTTGAAATAAAAAATCATTTTTCTATATTCTAACTACAGCACAAAATGCTATAAAAATTGCATGTAAGTACCTACTAAAATATTGTTGTATTTGACATGGTATTTTAAAGTGATTTCATGGATAATTTCTTGATAAATTTTTGTTTTGTTAAAAATCTAGATTTGAATGAGTGAAACGGCTCGCGAGCCACGCCTTGGATATTCTATGCCTTGAGTTTCCATCCTGTCATACATTTCACAGGTCTGGGTATAACCTCCCCTTAAACCAAATATTTTTACGGTTGTAGGTACTGAGAGCGCGGGGCAATGTAGGTACATCGTTTTCGCGGGTTCGCACCCGTGAACGTGGAGCGGGCATAAGAAGTCATTAAATGAAGAACATTTTCTATATAAACAAATGACTTTTAGCAGTAAGCCAGTAATTCTAGTGTTGTGTGATTCTGATTTACATGTAAATGGAATTCTTATAGATACAAGTTTTTCCAAAGGCATAAAATACTACAGTAGTGGACAGAAAAAAAACGTTAAAAGAATATTTTTGTGACATAACAATATTAAATCACTTTTCGCTACCTTTCGAAACTAGTTAGACAAGTAAATATGAATAAACATGGGTATATATATTATGTTAAGGTATAAATTAAATTAACCAGTTCCTATTAGGTACCTAAAAAAAAGCCAAAACTACTAACAGATATTAGATATTTTGTGGAGAAAAATTTATTTCCCAGATTTTCACTACAACCTTTATCCAATAACTATTGTCATCTAAAAGTAATTAAGCATTTTAAATGCTACCTAATAAAATATAAAATAACGAAATCCATTGAAATTAATTGTTCAATATTTTATGTCGCAACGTCTTTTATGTAGCAACTTCGTAGCGTTTCGTAGCAAGAAAATAAATGATTTTCCAACACTCATAAAAATCAATAAATAAATCAAACTGTCAGTTTTTCTACAAATTGCAAGTCCTCGCAATTTATTAATCGATAAGAAGCGCACGAACTTGCAATAAACAGAACACAATTACAATACAAACATGTGTTATGCGTCAATGACGTGTTGCGCGCATAGTGGGAGGATGCGCGCGCCGCGGCGTCTGCGCACTAGCGCGCACGTGGGCGGCGCGCACGCACCTGTGTCGCGTACCTGTACGAATTTGTTATATTGATATTATAGTCGCACCTGCGCACTAACGTACTCTTCGTATATTGCGTACAGCAATATTGCTTTATTTTGTTATTGTAATTTGGAGCAAGTTTTAAGGTCAGTATTTTATTACATTTGTTTGAATTATTATGTTGTTGTTGTTGTATTATTATTTTGTCGTAATTATTTGTTAATGTCTTGGTTTTAACTATTAAATATATATTTTAGTGAAAAAATAATATATATGTATATTAAGAGTATAAATATAAGTAGTGACCAGGAAACGCCGGAGCCATTTGGCGTAGTGACTTGTAAAAGTGTTGAAAACAACATACTTACAAAATAAATATTTTGATGTATAATTAAAATTGTAAAAATGGTGCGCAAAATATCTATATCTTTATAAATCTATCGCTCTAAAAATAATGCCAAATATTTTCACCTAACCCATATTAAAAGGGAAAACAAATAATTAAAACAAAGTGAGAGTGTATAAAATTATGTGTTAACATGAACGTACTATAAGACAATCAAACCCATCTTATCTGATATGCAAACTAATATAATCTCACAGTCGGATGCGCACGAGTGCACGACAGGTCTTGAGGAAGACGCGCATTTCCGCGCAATTATTTACAATAAATATTATAACGTACGCCTCTGCTCATACCATTTGCATAACGAAAGCGTAGCGAAGTGCGCCTGCGCAGATAATCTTAACATCAACACTTTCAATTTATTGTAGATTTTATACCTACTTCCTTCTTACTTACTTATTTTTTTTTTTTTCCTGTGTTGACAGTAATTTTTCTTCTTTTTACATAATTTATGAATGAATTTATTATTATCAATCAACTCAGCCTATCGCAGTCCACTGCTGGACATAGGCCTCTCCCAAGTTGCGTCACAACGCTCGGTCCTCTGCCTTCCGCATCCAGTCCCCCCCCAGCCACGTCGGTCCACCTGGCAGGGGGGCGCCCTACGCTGCGTTTGCCGATTCGCGATCTCCACTCAAGGACTCGTCTGCTCCAACGGCCATCGGTCCTTCGACAGACATGGCCAGCCCACTGCCACTTCAGCTTACTGATCCTACAAGCTATGTCGGTCACTCCGGTTCTTCTCCGGATATTCTCGTTACGGATTTTATCCTTCAAAGAAACTCCAAGCATAGCTCGCTCCATAGCTCGCTGAGCGACTATGAATTTGTGGACTAGCCCAACTGTCAGTGTCCACGTCTCGGCACCGTAAGTCTTGACAGGCAGGACGCACTGGTTGAAGACCTTTGTCTTGAAACTTCACGGTATAGGCGACGAGAATGAATTTATTATTATAGCCGAGCGTTATTACCTTGTTTTTGTTTTGAGCAGCATGATATCTTCTAGCGCCTTATTATTACAAAACTTGTGTGTAAACAAAACGCAGGTCCATGTCCACATTTTTGAACCAGTTTATAAAACTCCTTGTTTTATTAAAGAACAGCTTCGTCATTTTTATTTACGTTTAATGTTCAATGAAAACAAACAGCTGAAAGTAGGGTTGCCAACCGTACTATATAATATAGTATTTTACTATTTTTCGGCCGGCGTACTATATACTGTTGAAGACTGGTATAGTACGCAAAAATACTATATTTCGCTCGAAGGTATTATATGCTTCTGATTTTCCTGCAGATAGATAGTTTTTATGTAGGTAATTGTCCCTTCATGCAGCTTCAGGTTTCTATTGACTTTTTTGTATTGCCTTTTAGAACTCAAAGTGTATTTATTACCCTGTCCTACTACCTGTATTAGTTTTCATTTGTATTAATACTGTAACACCACTCAGCAATATGTATAATTGCAATTTACTTTAAAAGCCTTAACCTTAACTAAGTTATATATTGAAAAACACACACGGTTTTTACGTAAAGAGAAAATAAATAAATACACCTCGAACTTTTTTTAAATGATCATCGTGTTTTCGCAAAAAAAACATGAAATAAATTGGGCTCACTGTGCTCGCGCTGCTACTTTCAAAATAAAATTAAAATACTATATTTTCTTGCAATATACTATATTTTTCAAGTCTTGACCTGAAAAATACAATGTTTTCCCGAAAAACAGCTGGCAACCCTAGCTGAAGAGTTAAGTAGAAAAATAATATTGCGGACACAATCAATATTTTCTGAATTAATTCAATCCTCGTGTTTCATTCATCTTCAATCGTTGTTTATCTGTTATAGGAAAATAATTATTAAACAACTTAATCAACTTACTAAAGGCTGGCTATAACTGCCTCGTTAATTTATTCATATTTCTGGTCCATCATATCTTGTTTATATTTATTTGTAGTATTCGCTGCCATGAGACATAAATCACGTTGGTTAAATGTGTTGGCTGTTGTCCTTGCCATCTTCATGACGTCATTCTCATATGCACCATGCACTTATGTGTACCATGGAATAATGCACGTAGCTCAATAAATATGAGTGGGAGGTAACATCATTTATTTTCCGAAACTCATCTCTATGTAAATTTTAGTAAAATCGATTTTATTAAACATTACATTGTTTTAATCGATATCTATTGTGTAGTAAGTAACCTATCATTAAGATGATAATCGTGACATATTTTGGTGTATCGATTAAAGAATTAAGTATTTTATTATTAACCTGAGGGTAAGATCAAGGTTTGAATTATTAAAGAACAGGATTTATATATTATAAATTAATCCTACTAGTATTATATACACGGAAATTTGGATATTTGTTTGTTTGTTTATCTTGCAATCATGTTTAAAAGGCTGAATGGATTTGGTACACAAATAGACCATAAATTATCCCGGATTAACATACAAAGTGTTATTGAAACAACTGGAAACCTCTTGAGGGGTCATTGTACTCATCAGTATGATCAACTTTTACTATGGGACGAACCCTGAAATCGTGAAAAAAAAATCTGCTGCTCCCTACATTTTGTCGATTTATGTTAAAACAAATGTAAGGAAAAGTTGATTATTGTTTAGCTATTTCAGTGTTGGTCCCATAGTAAAAGTTGTTCATACTGATGAGTACAATGACCCCTTAAGAGGTTTTCAGTTATTTTAATAATACGTTGTATATGCTTCTTTTTATTCCGGGTAGATGAACAGTTTCCGAGGGATGCGCGATAAAATATTTCTGTGATAAACCGAATTATACGCGGGTGACGCCGCGACCATAGGCTAGTGTTTCACAGTTGTAACTTTTGAAATAATGATGACACGTAGTTTTTCTAGTGTCCTTGTTGAATGATGAAACATAAATACATGCGTAAATGTCTAGCTATGTCATCTATGCAAAAACACACACCACAGGAGATGGATGATCGAAAAAACACAACAAAACATAATTCACCTTTAAAGCCATTGATAAATGTGATCAAAACAAATGCAGTAATTAATAATCGTCAAGTTTTTCTACCAAAACCATTTGTTAAATTAGTTTTTGTTCCAAAATACATTTTTATTTCCATTTGACACCAGTTTTTTGACTAATGTTACGGTGTCAACGTTGCATTTGCCAATTAATGTGAAAAATGAAAAAGTGTAATAATTATCATAATAATTTTTATAGAATCATGTATATTTTAAAAGATAATTTATATGTGAAAAGTTGGATAGAGGTCATGATAATAAATTACTTAATATCACATGCAACTTTCATTATAATTGAGAAACCAAAAATTCGAACGGAAGACTATGTGATAATTATGGCTATTTGCCTTAGGTAAAGTTACATAATATCTATTAAAATTATAAAAAGCCCACTTATTAACATATTTTCTAAATATATTAGGTAGACACGACACTCGTACTACTACTTCAACTTTTTTATTACATGGCTTTACATATTTAGCGGATATTATAGTTTCTTAATCGTTATTAAAAAATATACGTGTCAAGCTAGAAATAACTACAAAGGTGTCGAAATAAATGGCTGAAAACACGTATACTAAGCAATAAAGGAAGGCTGGTGCGATGCCGCGCCCGCCTGTTGCATGGCCCGAGCCAGTCAAAAATTGGCAGAATTTATTTCAAACAAATCAGATATGATTAAGTCTCCATTAATTCATATTCAAATTTTTTTTGCTTTTAAATATGGTTACAAATTATAATAATTAATTATAATATAGGTGTTAATGCTTGATGAAATTTAAAAATATAACTAAAGTCATGACAAAACATAAGGCTATAGGATCAACGAATAAAAAAACCGGCCAAGTGCGTGTCGGACTCACGCAGTAAGGGTTCCGTAACCCATCGACCTTATACCCTACAGAAACTGATTTAATTTACGAGAGTTCATCAAAAGACACCAACGCATCGTGAGCGAAATATGATTTTTTGCATTTATTTCTTATGCAGGTACCACCACATATGTCTGTTACCCCTATTTTTTTTTAAGTATTTGCTGCAAAACAACATAGTATGCACTATAATCAGACCAAGTTTGACGCTGGTATGTATTACCGTTTTGAAGATAGAGCAAGAACAAAAACGTTAATAAAATTGCATGTTTTTCGAGGTTTCTTGTATGGGGACCCCCTTTGTTTATTTTTTATTTTTAGTATTTGTCATGATAGGCACCATAGTAACACATATGATGAAGAGGGACATTGTTTATGTATAATGACATAGGTATTTTATGAAAATGTAAATCTGTAGGTCCCAGTATTGTCACGCACTTCTGTCAGTCGAGTAGAATTCCAAGCAGAAGTAAAGTGCGGTTATTAGCATAACACAGAATATTATTAAAGTCACGTACAATAGTTTTCGTAAGTGTTTGTAAATAGACGGCAAGGGCTGCTCCTTCATTTACATAACAATTTAAAGTTCATAACAGTCACGCGTGCTGTTGTTGTTATCATCAACTCAGGCTATCGCAGTCCACTGCTGGACATAGGCATATACCTAGGAAGATACCTATACGTACTGAAATTTTAATCGCTTCTTTCCCGAAAAGGGGTCACTGTACTCATCATTATGAACAACTTTTACTATGGGACCAAAACTGAAATCTCCAAAAAAAATCAGTTGGTCCCTACATTTGTGTGTCACTTAAATCTTTAAAATGTAAAGACCACCTGATTTTTTTTTCGCGATTTCTGGGTTGGCTCCATAGTAAAAGTTGTTCATAATAATGAGTAAAATGACCCCTATTCGGGAAAGAAGCCATTACAATTTCAGCATGTATAAAAAAAATCTGCTTAATTTGGAAAGATAGATTTAGATTCGGGAATCTTTACATTTTGAGAATCATCATCATCATCATTTCAGCCGAAAGACGACGACGTTTATGTTAATGCCTAGCCCCTTCCAGTCCAGAACCTAATTAAGGTATTTGATGTGGCTTAAATACCTAAATGAAGACAGTTCAGTTGCAATTCGCAATAAACAGCAATAATAAAACGCTCTGCATCACTTTTTAATCACTGTTGCACCACTACTCATTAAATCATATCTAAGATCTACATAGTAACAACTATGTACATGATGCCGACGTTTTTGTGTGACATACTCGATACTAGCTCGCGGCTATGATTTCATACATATTTATGTATGAGATGAGACGAGCGTTACGTAATGGTTTTACCTAACCCTTAGATTTAGAAACTGTGTTAATTAGGTGCAGGTAAACATTTGAGTTACAACTGAGATATTTAATGTTAGACGTGTGTAATGTGATTCTTGACTTGAAATACGCTTTTGAATATTTCACGTTCGTCCACGCTTTCTGTAGTATTAAACTTTTCGCAATAATAACCACTAGTTTACAAAATTTACATTTTTGTCTGTTGCCGCGAACTTTATGGTTGATACCGTTTCCTTATGAAATATAATTTTCAAATCTACCCTCCGAAATTTTTGTACAGCTCAAATTATTTTCATCATTTTTTCCGTTGATAACGTGCGTGTTTCACTTCGTTAAAATTAATATCTCAAGTTTTTGCGACATGAGTACATCTAGGAGAAGTTTTTTAAACAATCCAAATATTTTTTGCTGCAGATGAGCAGAATATGTGTATGTGTGTATTTTTTATAATTTTTTTCTAGGTAAATACAGGTGTTTTTCTGTTTGAAATTTAGGTATCTAAAACTCAAAAACCAGATCTGATCAAAAAATTCCAAGTATGTGTGTATACCATAATATGTAGTCAGCAAAAGCAAAAAAAAAACCCGGCAACAGATGCACTGTAAACTAGTGTAATCAGATTGAGTTACAAGTATTTCTGTATCTTTAAAGTTTGGTCATGCAAAAATAGACGTACCTTCTCGACTGCAAAGGACTCGCGTGTATAAGCATCGCCGTGTACCAAAATTATTTCAAATTCTATCTTCCCCCAAGCCTTTTCCCGATTATATCGGGGTTTACTTTCAGTCTAACCAGATGCGGCTGAACATCAGTATTTTACACGGAGCGACTGTCACTAGACCCCCGCAACCCAGTTACTGGGCAATACCAACATTATAAGGTTAGATCAGTTATCAGACTTTCAGGTTTTTGACTACCCGTAACGACTGCTAAAACTTTTTCAAACTATAGCAGTAAACTCAGATTTAATACAACTTTTTATTGTGACGATATCTTGTGGCGAATAAATGATTTGATTTGATTTGAAAACCCATAGAAAGCTAGTCAACCTTGTAATAGCCCTTTAGTATAAGAAACTGCATACAACTAATAAATTCAAGAATGTCACAAGAAACAGTTACAACAGAAAAATCTCAACAAAACCGTATAATTTACAACGTAAACAGTAAACACACAAATCGTAAACGTGGAGGTTTACGGTTTAATATGGCCGCACTATGAATACCAACACGCAATGGGACTCGGTCCTGACTATGAATTAAAATTCCTATCAAGTATCAGACCATTCATACCTCATTGCTAAATAGATAAGTAGTTACTTATAATTTGGTTAGGGCCATAAATCCGATGTTTTTATTTATTGATTGTAAGTTCGCAATTACGGATTAATTGGGTTTGAAGTTCGATGGTCTAGTCACCTTATTTTTTTTTGGAATTTGAGCTGTATATCATAAATTGTGAAAGTCGCCTTAATTCGGCTAGTAATGCCAGAGATGCCATAAAATAAAGTATGTAGCAAAAATAAATACTGTTAAAAAGAAGCCTTTAAATTGAATGAAGAAAGGTAGAAGGAGAGGTAGAGACCGCCTGCCATTGACCTGGTGGTCAAACATAGAAAGTAACCTCGAGCAAACTAAATTGCCAGAACCGACAACCCAAGACAGAACAACATGGCGCAGAAATAAATAAATATTTTTGGGATATTTTTACACAACACCATCTAGTCCCAAACTAAGCAGAGCTTGTACAATGGATACTAGACAATGGATATGATACTTATAAACTTTTTTTATAAATACGTACTTATAATTTATAATACATAAGAAACACCCAGACCAAAACAAACACTTATGTTCATCACACAAATATTTGTGTCCTGTGGGAATCTTACCCACGACCTCGTGATCAGCAGTCCGACACTCGAACCACAGCACTAGACCACATACGTCGTCAAATGTGAGGAGAACAGAATTCAAATAATGAATCCAGGGAAGGAAGTAGAAGAAATTATTTAACAACTTATATTATCACTAGCGTTCCGCTCCGTTGTTGTTGCGTTCCGTGTGGTGCCGGAAGTAAATAATTGCACCACCCTATATCTTCTCATGGGTGTCGTAAAAGGCGACTAAGAGATTCACCAGAGGATTGGCAGCAGCGTTCTCCGAGTATTTAACCAAACAACTGCGATCGCCAACCTGCCTGCCAAGCGTGGCGATTATGGCATATCCCCCCATACTGCTTGGGGGAGGCCTATGTCCAGCAGTGGACGTCTTTCGGCTGAAATAATGATGATGATGATGATTGTCACTAGCTGTTGCCCATGGCTTCGCTCCCGTGGTATGTCGATAAAAAGTGTACCGTCTCTTAAACCTAGACATGTTCTGTGAGTAAAATTTCATACAAATCCTTTAAGCCAAGCGCGATTGAAGGACAAACAAACAGACATCCATACTATTCGCAATAATAATATTAGTAGGATTTTATAGAAAAGGTCCAGCAAGGAATACTTGGTTCCAATTTCCTTTTCGTGTAATTTACTCTTTCTTTTTGAGGCTTTGTTTTCGTCATTTTTCTAGTATTGTTTATCATTCTAGACATCTCGATGATTGCATATTAAGATATCCAGCATGGGGTACATTAAAAGAGCCTCTATCATCATCATCATCATCATTTCAGCCGAAAGACGTCCACTGCTGGACATAGGCCTCCCCCAAGCATCGCCACAAAGAGCCTCGATGAGTGCCGATATTTAATTGATCGTCCGGTGAACCCTGGACAGTCAGCCCCGCTACCAACCTGCTGACTGGCTAATCTTTTTCCCACGGCATGAGCTGTTATCATTATGTAGCTCATGTCGACACGAGAAGAAGAGCAATATCCAGCCAGCATCTTACGATATTCTAACCTTAATTACAATCAGGATTAACAGAAGTAACTCGTTTACAATAATCATGTTATGTGATTTGATGTGCTATAATCGCATTCCATTCTCAATTACCCAAGATTGTTACCAAACAGTTATTTTGACGCACATTTGTTACAATTAGCTCAGCTGTTACTCGAGTTACACTTAATTGTTAACTGTTCGTTATCGCGAGATGACGGCGATCCGTTTGAGATTACATGATAGCTTCGAAGCACGAGGCGACTCCCGTTTTTTATAACGGTGTCGAATCATGGTGGCGCTTATACAACGTGTATCAGAAATGCGTGGTCATATTTGAAGAGCATATTCAGGGGATGCTATCGAACAACTTTTACTATGGGACCAACCGTGAAATCGCGAAAAAAATATCAGCTGATCCTTACATTTTGTCGAGCGACATTGATGATTTAGTAGGGAACAGCTGATATTTTTTCGTGATTTCAGGGTTGGTCCCATAGCAAAAGTTGTTTTAAGCTATGCCCTGAATGAGCTCTTAAAATATGACCGCGCATTTCTGATACACGTTGTATAAATGCACAAAAATAGTTAGCTAGGAGTAGATGGTTTATAGTTTACAAGATAAGATGTGTTTTTAAGATGAAATTGGTACCTAGTTTGCGATTTCAACTGAAGAACTTATTTTCAAGATGATTTTCAAGAATATGTTTTTATTCTTAATTAAACGCAGGGCCTTTAAAAGCCTTTGGTTGTTGTTGCTTGTGCTTGCAAACGATGCTTACATTCTTATAGTATAACAGTACCTCTTCAAGCCCCAGCCATCATTTTTACTTTTCTTCTTCGTATCAGTAGTACGATCTTCTGTCAGACTTGGCAAGCCCAAAACTTTGCAACCTCTATCGCGTTATCAGCGGCGACGCAGAAGTTGCTTAAGGTGCAGGTGTTGGGGCACAAAGGACAGGATAAGAGGTGAGGCATAGTTTGAGGGTCCACAACCACACACTGTCGCCGTTTTGTTGATGTAACCCCACTTCCCAAGATTATAATAACATCTTCCCACTTGGGTTTGAAGTCGATTGAGTGACTTCCAAGTAATGAGGGAAGGTTATACCCCGTAGGAAGATGCTCACTAAGCTGGATGTAGTAAGTGAGTGGTGTCAATGTCTTAAGCCACAGTTTACGACAGTTTTACTGGTATGAATATATTGAAATGAGGAGTCCTTTCTTTTTCTTTATTAAAAAAACACGTTAACTTTTGTGTCGCGTGAGTATATTTACGAATACAAATCTCCACATGTAAACACCTGTTATAGTTGAATGGTGTGGCGCTTATGTACGTCATTGGAGTGTGTGAAAACCTTTGAAATGCCATCCACACAACGTTCTTTACAGTTTACTGTCGGAAATTGATGTTTTTCAATTTAATTGAAATTAAAATCACAATCGCCGGACGTTGTGAATGATGATATTATGGGAACCAATCGACTGGTGATCGAATGTGTTGAAGACTGGGAATTGGAAAAGTAAGGCTATCAAGTCAAAAGGTTTCAAGATTAGTTAATTTATTTATTTATTTTCTACAAAAAAAAAAAATTTGGCAGATACAGTGTAGAACATAGGTTTAGGTTTTTCTGTACACCACCGCTTGGTCCGTCGACATTCATTTAATTCACTACAACAAGATGTGGGTAATGAATGTGGTGTGTGTGTGTAATGAACTCAAATATCAATGTTGAAGAGAAACTGCACACAACATGACAATGAAGATTTCAATTCCTTTCTCGTTGCACATTCATCATTGTTCATTACTTTTTTAATGAAGAATGGCAACATAAATATAATGTTATACTGAATCAGCTTCCTATATTCTTGTTCGCGTCAACAGACATCAATCATCAATACTACAAAAATAAAAGCACAGACTCACTCAGACTGAGTCATCAATGCCCAGCCAAAACCTAGAAAGCTGAAATTTTGCACAGAGGTTTTTTTTTTGTTGTAGATAAGCCCGAATATTTCGATATTCCTGTTGGAAATGAAGTGGATTTTCTGTTTTAAATTTGCCTTATTATAAAAGTCTACGTGGACGGATTTGCGGAAAAGCTAGTATACAATAATAAATAACAGATCACGTCGTGACAAAAGTCGGCAACGGGGCTGACTGTTTAATGTACACGAGAGACATCGGCACGAGACGATCATTTGAATATCGTCACTTGTGAAGGCTCTTTTGATGCATTCCAGCTTCCTATCTTTTTTTAATTGAACGATAGCAGTATATTGTCCTTAGTTTACTATACAAAGAGATACATTATTTCACTTCCTGACGGAAAGGTTAATCAGGTGCAATAGATGCAGTCGATGCTATATTGTTAATCTTTGAATTAATTTGCTATTTATTTATTATTAACACTGCATGTGACTTCCATAAGATACTATAGTTATAATTTAAAGAAGAATTTTCTTAAATTGATTTAGATATTATTCATGAAATTGAATGTTAATTCTGTAGTTTAAATGTATACTGAGAGAGGGCGATTTTCATTAGTTTTCTGCGATAATTTGTATTATAAATACGAAAGTATGTATGTTTGTTTGTCCTTCAATCTCGCTGAAATGGCTAGATGGATTAGGATGGCACATAGACCATGTCCTGGATTAACACATAGCATACTTTTTATCGACATACGACAGGAGCGAAGCAGCGGGTACTAACTAGCACATGATAATTATAGAAGTGCCAAAGTTCGCTGGTTTGAGTAATTTTCAAATAAGTGTCCGGCGTGGTATTAACTCAGTAGAAACAGCTCGCAACATCAATGATGTGTTTTAATTTTTTAGTATAAAACGGGAACTTTATACTTTACCCCTAATATTAACTGAAGATTCCACTAAACATTACCTAAAGCCTATCAACCTAAGTTACTGCTAAGCATGACACTTTCAATGTGAAAACCAGTATAAACGTAGCCTGTCCTATATGAAACCTACATACTAGTTCCGCTGATAATGGTGCTCGTACAACAATTTCGAAACCTTAAAGATGTTAAAATCGAACTGCTAACAATACGTTAACAAATAATTTTCCTTGCTACACTTATTTCCGTTCAGCTGTGTCTCATACATCAGAACAGCTGTACAAGCACACGTATTTGCATACTGATCTATTGTGTCGTTGGAAGTACTTCTCGAATTCGGTAGAGTTCGATATTGGGAAATATTTAACTGTGTTACCTTTGGAATTAGTTTTGTTTGCAGAGGCATCAGTACCTTTAGTCTGTTGTCAATGTGTTTGACTACTATTATCTTCTTTTTCTACTTCTTGCTTCTGTGATATATTTCTTGATTCTGTACTTCCCTGGGTACTTGGGTCCGGTGAATATTCAAGCTACGACAATAGCCCCCAGTTTCCGAAAGGCTGATCAACATAAAAATTTACTAATCGACTGTCAAATCTCAGGTCAAACGACCTGAGATCTGACCTGGTTTGGTTGTTGGTATTTTCGCCGACCAATCACCGGAGCTGAGATTAGATTTGACAATAGATCAAATTGACCAGCCTTCCAGAAACTGGGGGTAAGTCTGACCAAAATATTTGGCATTTCATGATCATTTTAAAAACACCAATAGATATTCAGCAAATCTAGGATTTCTACTCACGTTTTACGGCCAAAATTAATATCCAATCTATCCACGATTTGCCCTACTAGAGATAGGAATTTGACATAAGCTCCATACAAAATATGTCAAATTTCTATCTGTAGTAGGGTAAATCGTGGATAGATTGGATATTAATTTTAGCCGTTACAGTATTCGATCACTTTGCTACTCCGATCAATCATCGTTTCAATATAGCATGCGATGATCGTGTTTTGATGTTCGGTTTCTCAAAGTCTATCTTCATTGTGCCTTTTTATGTGTCTATCTTTATTGTGTATGGATCAGTGGGAACAAAAGTTTGCACATCGATTGTCGTTCGTTAAACGCGAGTGGGCCCTCAGCACTAGAAACGACCAATTTCTATGTTATGTCAAGTTTTATATGTTTCACGGTTTGACCACCGACCGTCTAACTTTAGGGTGGTATGCCATTCGACAAATTTATTTGTCGAATGTGACTTTGATTAAATAAAGAAATGGGATGATTTTCATCAAATGTTGTATATATTTTAACAATACAATACAATACAATACAAATCATCTTTATTGCACAACAAGATTATATTAATTTCTTAAATAACTACTTATGCGCTAGTGTACAACTGGCGGTCTTATCGCTCCACGGCGATCTCTTCCAGACAACCATATTTTAACACTGATCATCAAAGAAATTCGATTGGACAAAGAAATTTGACCAGTGGCATACCACCCTTAGGCTTTTAAGCTTGCAGTCTTATATGTTTTAGTTTCATAACTTACCCTTTAGGTATCTCTTATACTTCAAGATCTTCATCTGCGTCTCGATGGTATGACTAAAATTCTTAAATAAAACTTGGCGAACCAAAAACTTTGTCTCTTCTACGGCGTTTTCAGTGGCAGCGTAGAGCAGCGGATGCTAGCTGTATCATCAATCAGTCGTCGTCAGTGCCTCAGCCGCACCATGTCCCCGTTTTTCAATATAGCCTCACTTGGCATGATGGGACTTGCTTCACTTTGCTTTGCTTTGTTGATTGCTTTTAACGTCATCAAACAATGGAATTCCACCTTCGATATCGACCCAACCGTTCCCAGGTCATCGGTCCTTCACTCAAATATTTCAAATGTTACCATTTTTGTATTGAACACCATTGCGGTCCGTTTGTCATACTATTGTGTCCCACAAAGGGGCGTCCTTGACGCGTCCTGCCCTGTTGTATTCGATACGCGGACTCAAATAGAATAGATACTAACAAATATTATTGTTGGACGTCTATAGAATACTGTATTGATGTCACGGAAAACTCGTGAGTGTTTGTTTTCCTGTTAGATGTTATGTCTTTGTTATTTTCCTCGATTTTTACTGAAAAGCGTCTGTTTTACTATAATATTATGATGTGTAAGTTTGAAGTATTTGGACTATAATACACTGCAAAAATATCATCATCATTCATCATTTCAGCCGAAAGACATCCACTGCTGGACATAGGCCACTAAGGGTATATATATATATATATATACACAACTAATATGCCATAATCACCACGCTTGGCAGGCGTGTTGGCGTTAAATACTCAGAAAACGCTGCTGCCTATGCCTTTTACGACACCCATGAGAAGATATAGGGAAAAAATTAAAACCCGCAAAAATATGAAATAATTTAAATCAGATAAAAATCGAAAAGACATAGTCGTACTGCTTACAGCATAATTTTGTTGAAATATCATCCTAGTCTTGTACAGTCATGTTTGTTTTGCTCTTTCAATTTCAATTTTAATTTCTTTATTTGCTTAAATGTGGTAGATACAGCACAGATCTTGCATGTACTTGTCTTTTCTTGTAACCACCTCCTGATGCAATTAATGTAACTCCCTGTGGATTTAATTAATGAGAGCGCTGGTACCCATAACACAAGTTAAATCTTACGGTAATAATAATAATAATCGGTTTAATCTTATGGTACCAGAGTTCAAACAAACACTTTATACCGAGAAATTGTATAACTATTATTTGTAAGTGTTTACTGTACACCATTTATGTGAAATAATTTTTTATTTCATTTATTTATTTTATTTATTTATTCTGTTATGTTATACTTAAGATAATTAGATGCACAAGTAATAAACAAACCCGCGTCGGCCATGAGTGTAGTCTGGTTGGTATATTATCCTGTTAGATCTAGGAACATAGCAGCAGTTAAATATCTAACTACTTCAATTTGCGATCATTCATTATGTATTTGTTCTTCACATTAATCTAAAAAACCTTGAGCAATAATGTTCGCGACAACCCTAAAAATGTGCGCGGCAACCCTGTTTCAGTGTCGTTTTTTCTACTGAAAGACAGTAAAATCGCGAGTGAAAATTTCGTAAGTCAAAAGACGATTTAGAGACAATAATACAGAAATATTTAAGTGATTAGTACCGTAATACAGTAGATTCAGTGTGTTTATTAACCTAAATTCAGTGTTAGTGCTGAAACACGTAAGTTTTCATGATATTTTATGTGCTTAATAGTCAAAATAGTGAATTTCATAGTTTTTCGTAGAACGCATTTGACCCATGCAAATGGCAGGGAACAAGTTGCGCGGAGTGCGCGTCTCGAGCGAGGGCGCTGCCTCCAGTATATTTTTTAATTACTAGTACAGAATCGTAACTATGCACTTCATGAAAACTTATATCTTTATTATTTAAGTAAATATCAGTGTAATCTTTCAGGTATAGCGTTGTTTATGTTCGTTCTATATAGATTTATCCATTTATGTAGCATTTTAGCAGTTTCATAGTAAAATAACCGTTTTATATAGAAAATTAAATTTAAAAATACAGTTTTATAAGAAATACATAACTTTTGATAGTAAATGAAACGTAAATAGAAGGAACATAGTAAATAACGCTATATACTGCAAATATTATGTAAATTTGTAAGTTATTTAATAGTTTTAACAATGTTTTAGAGTCATGAAATTTGTAAGTTTTAATTGTGAAATTTAACATAGTAAAATAATAGGTAGGTATGTGTATTGTCACCTACGGCTAGACAATGCATGTATCTATAGTATACTATCAATAGAAAAACATTATCTTCAATAAATTTTGTCTGGGTTCGATAAGAAAAATGTAAACAAACCGATAACAAATGTATGAAAAATTCACCCGTTTGGTGGAATATGTGTACCTAGCCTAGTTTACATCAAATAAACACTTTTATTATTGTTTTTTATTTAAAGCCAAAATGGTCGTGCAGGGGATACCGTATAGTAAATAGTCCCAACCCCAATAACAAAAAAGTTATTAAGGGTGAAAGTAATAAAAATCCCCTGACACGGCCAATTTTGCATAGAAAACCTTAATCTATGGATAATCTATGACACCTAGAATGATGAGTCATAGATCAATAGATAGCCTAGATTTTTGCCTATCCATAGGTTTTGGTTGCATAAAACAAACACAGATAGATACATAGATATAGACAGAAATGTAAAAATAAATAGAATAAATAAAGTTGTAAATGGCTTGAGGCGCCTGCGGCTCTCGTGCCGGTAAAGTTTAGTGCCGCGTTAGTAAACGCATTTTTCAACAGAATTCGTAGCAAATCTACCATATAGTCAAGCCTTCAAATCAAATGGAGTAAGCAGAGGCCTCAAGCTCTTCATGAACAGTCAAGTCGGTGTTTTCATTTCCTGAAAAATTCTCCCGGTGTTCCCGAAATAATCCTTCAGTTCGGCGTGGGAAGTCAACCTATAGGTACAGGGCGTCAGCGGCTCATACACACGGTATCGAGTTCCGCCCGTCCGGTACATTCGCTGGTCCTTCGAGCCGGATTTCATCACGTGCCTGAAGAATTATCACCTGAAGAATTACAGCTGAAAAATCAAGATGCCGATTACGCGTTCAAAAGGAAGAGCTCCCGAATCCTGGACGTTGGACGTTGAAGCAGCAGCTACCAGTACACCCGGCGTGCGACATGAACAGCCGCCGCGGTCACCGTCAACGTCAACGTCACACAGCGCCGATGCGCCGCCGCCCCCCCCGCACCCCGCGGAGGGAACAGTACCGTCTATTTCGAGGCGGGACACATCGGAGGATAGAAAAGGAACAAATTCGGATCAGACGTTGCGTCCAACCGACCGTGCTGCGCCCCACAGTATAGAAGAACAGGAAAAACAGAAAAAGGGACGCGGCGGACGCTCCGTAACTACGAATCGCTCCAATAGAAAACAGTTGAAGGCACGTGAAGAGATTCTAAGAATCAAACTACAGTTAGCAGAGATACAGTTACAGAAGGCTGAAGAGGAAGCGGACTCTGACGACTATGATGAAGACGGACAATCGAAAGCTGACTACGTTCGTTCATGGTTGGAAGAAGGACCGGAACCACAGCCCAACCCTATAGAAGCCGACACCGGGAGAAACACCGACTTGGCCGCACCCCCACCCGGGGGGAAGGAAGGGGAACAGAAAAATATTTTGGATGTCAAGCATCAAGATGAAGATCCTAAGAAGAAGGAAACTCATCAACAGGGAGGTGATTCACTGAAGCCGTTCATCACCGATCTCACCTCCGCCATAGCTGCGCTCGCCGAAAGGAAGCCGTTGGACTCGTCGTACACGTCGCCTCATCCAGCGGTTTCAAAAGTGATCATGTCACTACCGACCTTCGGCGGCGCGCATACAGAGTGGTTGTCGTTTCGTGCAATATACGACACCACAAGAAGATACTTCAACGACGTGGAAAATACAGCGAGGCTTAGAAGATGCCTCAGGGGGAGAGCGCTGGAAACAGTGAGCTCGGAACTCATCGGGCACGCAAGACCAGATGACATCATGCGAGAATTGGAACTTCAATTCGGACGACCGGACTCCATCGCTCAAGCCGAAACAGACAAGCTGCGAACCCTACCGCGCTGCAGCGAAGCTCCCAAGGACATCTGTTTCTTCGCGAGCAAGATTAGAACCAGCGTCGTCACACTTCAAGCATTGAAGAAGGAGCACTACCTCATCAATGCAGAGCTGCTGCGCGTGCTGACGGAGAAGCTGCCGAACTCCCTGCGCGTACAGTGGTATCGAACGTACACCGAAAAGTACAATTCGATGCCGGACCTTAGCAACTTCAGCAACTTCGTCACAGAACAAGCGCGCTACTGCAGTGCCTTCGCGCCAGCTGAGAACATCCGTACAGAAGAAGGTCAGCAGACTCGTCGTGCCATCCAGAGGACACACACCGCTACCGAGAAGCATGCTGCGGCCGGCGCTTCTGCCCCTGCCCCGAAGTGCAGGATATGCGAGCGCGTCGGACACTATGCAACGGACTGCACGAAGTTTCGCACAGCTGACTCAGATGGAAGATGGCAGCTCGCAAAGAAGTACGGATTGTGCTTTCGTTGTTTGCGCACACGACCGTACGGGCACTCATGCAAGGCGAAGAAATGTGGCATAGAAGGATGCCCCGCCACTCACCACCAACTCCTGCACTACGAAAGGAAGCCGAGAGAAGAGGCAAAGATTGAGAACCAAGAAACAGTAGCAAGTTCCAGTCTACACGCGAAGCCTCAAGCTTACTTAAAGATAGTTCCTGTGCAGATAGTTGGACCGGCGGGAGAAGCGAACACCTTCGCACTGCTGGATGATGGGTCAACAATTTCGCTCATAGATGAAGACGTCGCTAACGCAGTCGGAGCAGAAGGTCATCTAGATCCCTTCACCATACGAGCCATTGGGGATACGTCACTCGACATGCCCAGTTCGAGACGAGTCAACCTGTCTATGAGGAGCGCTGAGGGCAAGCAAGTGCCTTTATGCGCGCGCACCGTTCCAGGCCTGCATCTATCGCCACAGAGGGTCAGCGAAGATGACCTAAGAGACTGCAGGCACCTCCAAGACATCAAACAGAAGCTCGTCTACAACATAGGCGTCCCGAAGGTGCTGATTGGACAAGACAATTGGCATCTACTCATCGCAAGTGTCATCAGAAAAGGTCCCAGTCATCAACCGGTCGCATCGCTGACATCATTAGGATGGGTGCTGCACGGCGCACACTCACGAACACTGGGCCACAGCGTACACTGCGTCAATCAGCTGTCACCGGACGAAGAGAACATAGAAAAACAATTGAAGGAGTACTTTGCACTCGAGTCTCTCGTCATCAACCCACGTCGCCCGAATACAGATCCAGAGAAGCAAGCTGAAGATATTCTTGAGAAGAATACAAAACAGTTAGAAGATAGACATATAGAAACGGCCCTTCTCTGGAAGAAAGAAGATTTCGTCATGCCCGATAGCTACGAGAACGCAACACGAAGACTTGCGTCAACAGAAAAGAAGCTCGATCGCAATCCCGAACTGAAAGCAAAATATACAGAACAGATGAACGCTCTCATTGAAAAGGGATATGCGGAAGAAGCTCCGAAGAATAGCACGCCAGGAAAGACCTGGTATCTTCCACATTTCGATGTCCACAATCCCATGAAACCCGAGAAGATGCGCATAGTTCATGATGCTGCCGCGAAAACAGGAGGAGTGTCGCTCAACGACTTCCTCCTCACAGGACCAGACTTGCTACAGTCATTACCGGGGGTGATGATGAGGTTCCGACGTCACCGCATCGCCGTCTCAGCGGACATTGCAGAGATGTTCATGCAAGTGCAAGTCAGGCAAGAAGACAGAGACGCGCTGCGCTACCTGTGGAGAGGAGACCGGCGGGAGGGCGCCCCTCAAGAATTTCGCATGAAATCGATCATCTTTGGTGCAGCTAGCTCACCGTGCACAGCTATCTTTGCGAAGAATTGGAATGCGCGCAAGCATCTGAAGGAAAATCCAGAAGCAGTAGAAGCCATCGTAGAAAACCACTACATGGACGACTATCTCGACAGTTTCCGAGACGAGGAAGAAGCGACGCGCACAGCAACAAAGGTCCGTGATATACACAGAGAAGCGTGCTTCGAACTCACCAAGTGGATCTCCAATTCCGCGAACGTCATAGAAGAACTAGAGCCAAATCGACAACAGGCGGAAACAGTCAGTCTCGCGAGCAAAGGTCAAGAAGAGAAGATTCTCGGCCTCATGTGGAAGCCAAGTACAGACGAGCTGAGCTTCAATTTAAAGCTCGCTCGGCTCCCCGACAACCTCATCTACAAGGAATCGCCGACCAAGCGGGAAGCGCTGAAGATAGTCATGTCATTATATGACCCTCTCGGCCTCGCATCGCCGGTAACAGTTCGAGCCAAACAAATTCTTCAAGAAGCGTGGCGACTCGGTACAGATTGGGATCAAAAATTCGACGAGAATCTGTCGAAACAATGGTCGTCATGGATTCGCCACTTAGAACAATTGAAGACGATCAGCGTCCCGAGATGTTACCCCGGATTCAGTGACCCCAGCTCGCTTCAAGTACACGTCTTCACGGACGCCAGCGAGACAGCCTACGCGACAGCAGTTTACTGGCGTACGACGACAACAGACGGGCGAGTGCACGTGTCACTCGTCATGGCCAAGGCGAGAGTGGCTCCACTAAAAGTCACGTCCATCCCACGCCTCGAGCTTCAAGCCGCCGTACTTGGAAGTCGCGTAGCCGCCGCCGTCATTGAAGCACATCGCGTCAAGCCCGAGACAACAGTGTACTGGACAGACAGCAAAACCGTGCTGACATGGCTGAGAAAAGGGTCTAGAACATACAAGCCATTTGTCGCACATCGTCTGGCGGCAATAGAAGATCACAGTAAAGTCGAAGACTGGCGCTGGGTGCCCACGAAGATGAACATCGCTGACGCTGCTACTCGTGACGTTCCCGTCAATTTCAGCTCCACTCACGAGTGGTACGCCGGCCCATCGTTCCTGTACGAAGACCCGTCAATTTGGCCCGCAGAGAAACCCATCGTCAATGAGGCAACAGGGGAAGAAAGGACAACGACAGTGACAGAATCACGTCGAACACAGAAGATATCAGAAGCCGTCCCAGATCCGAACAGATTCTCAAAATGGGAACGACTCCTACGAACTACAGCGAGAGTGCTACAGTTCATAGCCTTGTGCCGAAAACCCAAGGCCCAGGTTCTATATAAAAGAACGATCAAGAATCCAGAAAAGGATCCAGATTGGCGTCACAAGAAAAAGAAGACGAAGACCACCACGACGGGAAGTGCTGCACCTCACCCTGCCGCCGACTCCCGGGACTTCGTGCTTCTCCCCGCAGAACACATCCGCGGCGCCGAGGATCTCCTTGTGAAGGCAGTACAAGGGGACTCCTTCGACGCCGACCTCCGGGAGCTTCGGCGCGGGGAAGGTGTCGCCAATGACAGCCGCCTACGATCACTGCCCGTAGAAATAAACAACGGCGCGATCACTCTACGCAGTCGCATAGCTGCAACAGAAGAAATTACCGAGAAAACAAAGAGACCGCCAATCTTGGATGGCGATCACCGCGTCACACAGCTCTATATAGACTGGACGCACAGAAACTTGCATCACAGCGGGACAGAGTTGGTCATAAACGAAGTACGCCAACACTACTGGGTTCTTCGCCTGCGGCCGACGACGAAGAAAATAGTGCATCAATGTCTGCAATGTCGCATTCGAAAATCGCAGCCTCCAGAGCCAGCCACAGGGGATCATCCGAAGGCGCGCCTAGCCCATCATCAGAGGCCCTTTACCTACACGGGCCTAGATTATTTCGGGCCGCTCTCCGTCACCGTCGGAAGACAGCACCAGAAACGGTATGTGGCGCTGTTCACATGCCTCACCAGCAGAGCGGTTCATCTCGAGGTCGCCGCTAGCCTCAGCGCTGACTCCGCAATCTTGGCGCTGCGAAGGTTCGCAGCGCGCCGAGGTTGCCCCACAGAAATCTACTCCGACAACGGTACCAACATGCACGGCGCAGACAGAGAGATGAGAGAAGCCGTGAAAGAAGAAGCAAGTCGTCGCGGCATCGTGTGGCGTTTCATCACTCCCACAGCGCCCTTCATGGGAGGCGCGTGGGAGCGCCTCGTCAGATGCGTGAAGACCACTCTCTATACGGTCCTTCACGAAAAGCATCCGCATGAAGAAGTTCTCGCAACCCTACTGTGTGAGGCCGAATACACCGTAAACAGTCGGCCCCTCACGCACGTCTCCATAGAAGCAGAAGACGACGAAGCCATCACCCCGAATCACATTATATTCGGGGGCTCAGCACGTCTACCATCCCTCGGCGAGTTCAGCGAGTCTGACCTCGACAGCAAGAAGCACTGGCGGCGCGCCCAAATCCTAGCCGACATGTTTTGGCGTCGCTGGGTGCGCGAGTACCTACCCGAGCTGCAGTACCGGCGGGAGCCCCATGACACTGGGCTCATCTTTGAAGTCGGCGACCCCGTTCTCATCGCCGACGGCCAGCTCCCTCGCAATACATGGCCGCGAGGGAGAATCACCGCTGTCTACCCAGGCGCCGACGGACGAGTCAGGACCGTCGAGCTGCGCACAGCAGCGGGGGTCCTCAAACGCCCCGTCAAGAAGCTGGTGCCCCTGCCGAAGTGATGTCGCTCTCCGGGTCATCTGCAGCACGCTCCACTACGGGTCGACGCTCTGCTGCACGGCGGGAGAAATGTTCGCGACAACCCTAAAAATGTGCGCGGCAACCCTGTTTCAGTGTCGTTTTTTCTACTGAAAGACAGTAAAATCGCGAGTGAAAATTTCGTAAGTCAAAAGACGATTTAGAGACAATAATACAGAAATATTTAAGTGATTAGTACCGTAATACAGTAGATTCAGTGTGTTTATTAACCTAAATTCAGTGTTAGTGCTGAAACACGTAAGTTTTCATGATATTTTATGTGCTTAATAGTCAAAATAGTGAATTTCATAGTTTTTCGTAGAACGCATTTGACCCATGCAAATGGCAGGGAACAAGTTGCGCGGAGTGCGCGTCTCGAGCGAGGGCGCTGCCTCCAGTATATTTTTTAATTACTAGTACAGAATCGTAACTATGCACTTCATGAAAACTTATATCTTTATTATTTAAGTAAATATCAGTGTAATCTTTCAGGTATAGCGTTGTTTATGTTCGTTCTATATAGATTTATCCATTTATGTAGCATTTTAGCAGTTTCATAGTAAAATAACCGTTTTATATAGAAAATTAAATTTAAAAATACAGTTTTATAAGAAATACATAACTTTTGATAGTAAATGAAACGTAAATAGAAGGAACATAGTAAATAACGCTATATACTGCAAATATTATGTAAATTTGTAAGTTATTTAATAGTTTTAACAATGTTTTAGAGTCATGAAATTTGTAAGTTTTAATTGTGAAATTTAACATAGTAAAATAATAGGTAGGTATGTGTATTGTCACCTACGGCTAGACAATGCATGTATCTATAGTATACTATCAATAGAAAAACATTATCTTCAATAAATTTTGTCTGGGTTCGATAAGAAAAATGTAAACAAACCGATAACAAATGTATGAAAAATTCACCCGTTTGGTGGAATATGTGTACCTAGCCTAGTTTACATCAAATAAACACTTTTATTATTGTTTTTTATTTAAAGCCAAAATGGTCGTGCAGGGGATACCGTATAGTAAATAGTCCCAACCCCAATAACAAAAAAGTTATTAAGGGTGAAAGTAATAAAAATCCCCTGACACGGCCAATTTTGCATAGAAAACCTTAATCTATGGATAATCTATGACACCTAGAATGATGAGTCATAGATCAATAGATAGCCTAGATTTTTGCCTATCCATAGGTTTTGGTTGCATAAAACAAACACAGATAGATACATAGATATAGACAGAAATGTAAAAATAAATAGAATAAATAAAGTTGTAAATGGCTTGAGGCGCCTGCGGCTCTCGTGCCGGTAAAGTTTAGTGCCGCGTTAGTAAACGCATTTTTCAACAGAATTCGTAGCAAATCTACCATATAGTCAAGCCTTCAAATCAAATGGAGTAAGCAGAGGCCTCAAGCTCTTCATGAACAGTCAAGTCGGTGTTTTCATTTCCTGAAAAATTCTCCCGGTGTTCCCGAAATAATCCTTCAGTTCGGCGTGGGAAGTCAACCTATAGGTACAGGGCGTCAGCGGCTCATACACACGGTATCGAGTTCCGCCCGTCCGGTACAAATAAATTCTTAGAGGAAAATCTGAACTCACTTGAGTTCAAGAATGCAAATTATTTATTAATGAATACAATAATGCCTTTGTTTTGATATAAAATATATATATTGAAGCTTGTATAAGAGAGGCTCGTGGCTAAGCAGCAATCGCGGGAATTTCATGATCTCTGAGGTTAAGCTACACTTGCCGCGGTCAGTCCGTGGATGGGTGACCATTTCGTTGCACATCGAGACCCCTCGTGCTCTCGGTCCCATTTGCCATACCAATATCTATGGCAGTCGTTACGGGTAGTCAGAAACCCGAAAGTCTGACAACTGGTTTAACCTTCAAATGTCGGTATTACCCAGTAACTGGGTTACGGGAGTCTGATGGCAGTCGCTCCGTGTAAAGTTCTGATGTTCAGCCGCATCTGGTTAGACTGGAAGCCGACCCCAACATAGTTGGGAAAAGGCGAGGAGGATCATGATGATGATGATGATAGAAGCTTGTATAAAATATATGTGCTGGTATAAATAAAAATATTCCATGAGCCGGTTATTATTACAATATCAATCGATATCGGTTAAGCTACAAAAGAAATGGTACTAAACGGATTGACGGTGTGCTACCAACCGGATAGGTACCCACTTTTTAACCTACCACAAGTACCTACTTACTTAAATAGTTCTTATTCTACTTACCCCATTTCGGATCATAAACGCAATATTATTTATGTTTAGTATAAAATTTTATTTATTACACTAATTTCCTCTATCAAGTAATATTGTGTAAACATAACGACACCATTTTTAAGCACTCGCCACTTGACAGCTGTCAAAAACAACCAGAATCAGCTGATCCCTGCATCGCTAACAAAATTACCGAGTTAGGAAGTAACAAGGGGTCTGGTAAATTTGTTTGGGCCATCTTCCATTGTCAGTCTGGTAATATTACCGCATACATTTGTTCGGGTAGGCTCTGTCTAGCTTTCACAAGAGTTACTTAAGCGTTCTACTTTAAATTGAGTAGTCGCTATTGTCCCCTGAGTATATAAATTAGAATTACTTAATACTCACTTAACTGAGCATTGTTTGTGACTTCATAAAGTTTAGCAACATGACAATGGTTTTAGAGTAACTCTCGCAGAAGAACGTTAAGTCGTTATGAAGTGTTAGTTTGTAACTAAACTGTTGAGATACGTTGTGTACCTTATGTACATTAAAATAATCATGAAATTCTAAATAATTGATTTTCACTTTACATGAACTGAAACGTAAATTTCATAGGAATCAATTAATCTTCTGTTTTTTTATTTCCACCATTAAATTAGTTTTTTCAGCCCGCTTCCGTCAATGTGTTAAAATAAAATGATTGGTTTGCGCATTCCATCTTCGCAACCGCCAAGCGAATTCTCAATGTGCGGTGGCAGGGTGTTAACATCCATCACTGCTTTCATCCAAAATACCTTGGCGTAACTTTGGACAGGTCTCTGAATTTCAAATCCCACTGCCTCAATACAAAACTCAAAGTCTGTGCGCGTAACAACCTTCTCCGTTGCCTCACTACCACAGAATGGGGAGCAGCACCACAAGTCTTGCGCACGACTGGTATGGCTCTGTGCTTTTCTGCTGGTGAATTTGCGTGCCCAGTGTGGCATCGATCTGCACACTCCAAGCATGTCGACGTTGCCCTTAAAGAAACATGCCGTACGATAACTGGTTGCCTAAAGCCCACGGCTCTTAACATGCTATATCCATTAGCAGGCATAGCTCCACCTTCCGTACGTCGAGATGTCGCGTGTATATTGGAGAAATTGAAACAAGAGACCGATCATCGACAACCTCTCTTCGAACACCAAATCCCAAGAGCCCGGTTGAAAAGTCGAAAGAGTTTTATACGCTCCACTCGGACCTCACAACTCCATCCAGCCGCAATGAGGACGAAGTTGTGGAAGCAAAGGCTCCCACCACCACCTGATTTTGTAGTCACGATCTTCCGTGGCCAGTCTGGAAATCCCTCAACCGGCTCCGGACTCAAGTCGGTCGCTGCAGAGAAAATTTGTGCAAATGGGGAATTCGAGACCCCTCAAAAACTGAATGCGATTGTGGGGCCCCCATTCAGTCCATGGCCCATTTGCTTACTTGTCTCTTGTGCCCCGTCAACTGTACAAGAGCCGACTTAAATGAAGCCAATATCACCGCCATAGAAGTGGCCAAATATTGAATACATAACCTCCTCCTTTTTTTGAAGTCGGTTAAAAGGTGTGAACCATTGACACGAAAGAAGAAGAAGAATAAAACGATTAACAAATCTTCAAGCAAGAGATAGGCCAAACAATGCCAAACAGAAAAGGACTACATACGCACAAAATTACACTTGCATGAATATAGGTAGACTAAGAATACCTCAAGGAAAATTAAATTGCAAACGACAAGGCAGATAAACGTGGCATTCAACCTCTTTGTTTACTCAAAAATGTTAATTTCTCAAGTAAATAGCATCGACGATCTAGCCGAATAAAGTGGTAATATGAAAAACGTAATTTTACAGGAAAACTTTACCTTTGTTGAGCATCATGATCATCATCACCATTTCAGCCGAAAGACGTCCACTGCTGGCCATAGGACTGCCCCAAGCATTTCCACAACGACCGTTGGTCGGTCCACCTTCTGGGGGACCTACCCACCCTGCGCCTTCCAGTACGCGGTCGCCACTCCAGAACTTTTCGGCCCCATTGGGAATCCATGCTGCGAGCAATGTGCCCCAGCCATTGCCACTTCAGTTGGGTAATTCTTCGGGCTATGTCGGTTACCTTCATTACCCTGCAAATCTACTCATTTCTAATTAGATCACGCAGGGACACTCCGAACATAGCCCTCTCCATTGCCCTTTTCGTGACTTTAAGCCTTCTTATCGGGCCCATTGTGAGCGACCACGTTTCAGGGTTTTGTTGAGTATTGGCTACAAAAATAATAAAGAATAATAAAATCACGCATCTGGGTCCAAATAGGATTCTAAGCCCACAGTTTTTTATAGTATAGTTTGGCGGTACAAGCTAAAGTCCACCTGATGTTACGCGGTTATCTTTGCCCATAATAACTGCGTCAACTGCAATATCCAGGCCCGGATCTAGGGGTTCGAGGGGGGTACATGCCCCGGGTGGCGTAGTCTAGGGGTTGGCCAGCCCTGGTGGCTGACCGTGCCCTGGGCGGTGAGGAACAAAGGGGCAATATCATCTAGGCTTTTGCTTAAATGGTACTGCAAGTCGCTTTCACCAAACTGAGAAATGAAGATGGAAAGTCTAGTGTGTTTTTAATTTTCCCGGCTGCCGTACCGTTCACACCGGAACACAGCAATGCAAGGATCACTGTTTGGCGGCAGCAATAGATACTGTATGGTAGTATTTACCCAGCCGAGCTGTTTTTACAAAAGCTCTACTGCCACTAGATGCGTTGCGTGAAAAAATAACGTAATATTATTTTACCGCTTTATTCGATTAGGGTGTCGATGTGTTCTGCCTGCCCTTCCCCCACGCGAAGACATCACGCTGCCGATGTCCCATGCCCGCAGATGTATTTTGCGTGCACTATCTTGATGCACGTGACTGTATTCACGCTGAGCCTCATCTCACTTGAACCATCTTAAACTTAAGATGACAATCTCAGAGGTATCCGTTGTTAACTACACTACACGTTTCCGATGCTGTACAACTGATGTTTTTGTCCTGAAATTGTTTTTAATCATGTCTCGTTTTGTTAAGAAAATGTCGTTTGATAGGAATCTTAGGCTTACATTTAGAGAAGAATCTAATCGCACAAACTTAAAAAAAAAGTACAACGCTCTACGGGTTCAAAACGCTTTCCTGGCGTTGGTGGGCCTGCCTCGATTCTGCAGTGCATCAGGAATGTTTGCAGTAGCAGTAGACTTCTTCTACACCACTATTCGCAAACGATGTCCATCCTTGCTCTGAAGAGTGCGAGCCAGCCCCAATCGCGTCATGGCTATGATAGCTAACCGTCTGGATTCTTTGTACTTGAATCGTTGTATAGCGATGCCCGTGGAGAGAATCCAGACAAAACGTCGATTTTAGTGTATTTTATTGAATTGTTACTAACAATAGTTGTTAAATTTTGTACTAACACATTATGGGTCCTAGATGCCCGAATAAAGAATATTTAATTTAATTTTAGCGTGAACTTGTGCTTCTAACTGTCAAATAGCACTGCATTTTGATATTTGGAAGCATGAGTTCACGCTTAGATTCGTTTCTAAATATAAATAAAATAAAATGTAACTTTACCCTAAATATTAACAAGATAATTACACATTATAATGAAACAAAGTTTAACCGGATTAAATCGCGTATATTATTTAAATTGGTTTTCCTGTCGTTTCGTTTTTTCGTTTTGTTTTATTATAATGTGTATTGATCGCGAAAACCTAAGAAATTATTAAGATAATTACAATTAAAATACATTTTATCCAATAGTCTTAATTTTTAAGATAAGGGATTACTTAAGTTAGGTCTTCACTGTCCAGACAGCAGACAAAGTTTAAACAATCGTTTCATCTTGTAGTCCAAATAGAGTTACTGGACTGTCAAAGTTTTAAATCATAACTATGCTACCACATGCTACCTATGCCTATCTTCACATCTATATACCTGTGCCTATGTCCAGCAGTGGACGTTTTTCAGCTAAAATGATGATAATGATGCTGTTGCCACAGGTCACGCACGCAGTTTGCAGTATTTGCTAGTGAAGTGACTTAAGAAAACTGCTCAAAACGATGTAATAATAGAGTTTTGAAATATAATTTGCTACAGAAATTCGTTAGATGACGCTGATACTGTTTTATAAAACCCTGCTAGATAGCAAAATATAAACTATTTTGCTATCTAGCAACTACGTCATAATTTTATACTTGAAATTATCCCAAGTTTTATTCAGTTACAACTCGAGAATTTTCCTGGGCCTGACGCTTCATACAACTTGATCAATCTCCTTTGCTTCTTACATTTGAAGTAGGCAGGTACTACTTTTTCTAGGTGATCATTTGGAAAGTCATCAAATACTCAAATATTTTGTACGCGTCATTGGCGATCCAATGTAAGCAGTGCGATGTTTGTTCCCCAAACGGCACGCTCGTAAATATTGTCTCAAACCGTGTCGTGTTTCAAAACGGGGACAATATCGCAATTAGTTCAGCTTTGAAGATAAATATTAGCGTTAAATATTCACCTGTTAGTTAGCTTTACGGATTTTAATGTTTTTTGTACGTGTAGTCTTGTTACATAGCAATTCTAGTCTGTTTTTTATCTAGTCAATGTTGTGTTAAATTCAGTTAACTCCATTATCTATGTTTTGTTTTTATAAGTAGGAACATGACTATGCTATCTCAGTATCTCACACATGCTGTAACTGGTACTTATAATCTGAACTTTGTCAAGTACAATCTTCCTTCGTATATAGTTAATTTTGCTCTTCACACGATTGATTATAATTCATTCAAAAATATTGTAGTTAAACTATAGCATTTTGCTACTATAACAAATGTAACACAAAGGTCGGTTGCGCAAGCGCAGAGGATGCAACCTGCGCGCGATAGCGATCTATAAATTAGCGCATCATAGTGCGGCATCCTCGCATCGTTATCTATGACGTGTGCTTCCTATACGTGTATATTGTTACACCTACACCATCGAAATCACTCAAAGACATAGATTATGTTGGGCATTATTAACCGACTTCAAAAAAAGGAGGAGGTTATGTTTTTACATTACTTGAATTAATCACATTGAATTTATTCCACAGTTTGCCTTTATATAAAAGAAAGCTAACAGAGTATAAATTATAAATGATCGGTGTAGTTGTAGCATCCCAATTGCTAAGATCATAAACCACAAGAATTTTTAAGTAAATACTTAAATTATACTAGCCAAACTGATGATGCAGTTTGTAGGCTTTTGCTCTTTTGTCTTGAAGGGTGTGCAGTTGTGCACCTCACACAAGCTTAGAGTACTCGACATGACAAAGCGTTTATTTCCATTTAATTTGTTGCTTATTATCTTTCCCACAGTGAGTACACAAAATATGCAATGGAGTGAATCGGTACCTAATAGGTTTGCTCGCTCCATCGTCGACCGCATCTTGACAAAGCTGTCTAGATTGCGGCCAAGAGCAGATCGATATCTCATAAAAAATGCAATTTGTGTTTTCGTAACATATAGATAGATAGATAGATAGAATATACTTTATTGTACACCATGAAAATAGTATTAAACAGGAACAACGTATAAATTATGGGTACATGGGCGGTCTTATCGCTAAAAGCAATATCTTCCAGACAACCTTTGGATGGACAGAAAAGACGTAAGATCTAGATAATGTGGGCAGTCCGTATGTATTGTATTGATTGTATGTATGTTTTGTCAATTCCATGTAACGAATTAATGTTCAAGTTTAACTATCATCCTTTGATCACACCTCATATTGGCACACTGACCCCCAGTTTCCGAAAGGCTGGTAAATGAAAAAAATTACTAATCAACTGTCACATCTCAGGTCAAGAGTTGTGATTGGTTGTTAACATATTTGCCGGCCAATCACAGGAGCTGACATGAGATTTGACAACAGATCAAATTGATCAGCCTTTCAGAAACTGGGGGAGAGCGTGCAATAAAATACTACCAACATAAGCTCTTAATTACGATTTATGTCTCAACATAACTAATTACAGAACGCATTAGCAAATCTAAGTCGTATCCAGTAGACTTCCTACACGGCGGGTCACACGCTCTGAATACAACGTCGTATTCAGACGGTTCAGCAATGCTGTTAATATTCACACCTTTTACTTTCAATGGACTTAACATACAATATCTAAGTTGGGTTGAGAAGGTCCAACAAGAAGGTACACTGCTCGAAATTGGCCGCCTTTAGATTGCTACCAAGAACCCGGGGACCCGTCTTCTCGCAAAATCGATAATGAATATATAGTAACATTTGTTTTGTCGAAACCGAAGTAACTAGGTAACTCTTATGTCACTTGTGATACAGGTCTTTCCTACTAAGAATAGTCTCAACGTCATACATATCTATATATCTATACTATAATAAAACTGTAAAGGTCGAAAAGTCTGTACATTGAGTTTTTTTTCGCGTAACCGGCAAGGGGGACTAGAAATAAGCTATAAAACACGAATCAATCGTTTAAAAAATTTATGTCTGTCTGTCTGTCTGTCTGTCTGTCTGTTTGTTACCTCATCACGTGAAAACGGCTGAACGGATCGTAATGAACCTTAGCATTTGTATTGGTATTAGTCTAACTTAAAATATAGGGTATGTTTTATCTGAATCGGTTGAGTAGATCCAGCGATACAGCTTGACCCCTCTATTGTACTAAGTTGCATACAAAGTAGAGGTCATGATTGTTGGTTGTATGCAAATTGCAGGTTCCTAAAAATACAATTGGATTCTATTAGTATTATAGAAAATATAGAATAACATAACATAGCCCATCACTGTCCCGCTGCTGGGCATGGCCCTCTTCTTGGAATGAGAAGAGTTAAGGAACTGGATATTGTTAGTGTAATAGATTATCATAACATAATCAGCTCATTACCTACTGCCCCACTGCTGGGCACGGACCTCTTCTCGGAACGAGAAGAGTTAAGAAACTAGAAAATTTAGAATAACATAACGTAGTCAACCCATTACTGTCCCACTACTGGGTATGGCCCTCTTCTCAAAATGAGAAGAGTTAATGAACTGGATATTATTAGTATTCTAGAATAACATAACATTACCAGCCCATTACAGTCCCACTGCTGGACGCGGGCCTCTTCTCAGCATAAGAAGAGATGTGGTTAGTGTTATAGAATAACATAATCAGCCCAATAACTTCCCACTGCTGGGCACGAGCGTCTTCTCAGAATGAGGGAGTTTAGGGCTAATTCCATGAAATTCCATCACCTTAGCCGGTTGGTTGTAAAAACAAAATATAGTATGGTCGGTAAATAGTGTAATCGTCTGTGTAGGCGCGTTATATGTATATAGTTGAAGATATTGTGTTCATAATTATGACACGATGTTATTTTCCGATATCCACGCGGACGGAGTCGCGGGCACAGCTAGTCAGAAATAAACGTCAAACTGGAATACCTACTTTATTTTCTTTATCTTTATTTTTCTCATCGGTTTATAATACACCCACACATCGCCAGTTATGTTATAAGCTATTTATTTTATTTTTTATTTAAGTCCCATGTCATATGGGGAGAGTCTATTGCTATTTTTATTTTATGATTTAAGTTATGTTACATGAGACCCAAGGGGAGAAAAGGCAACCCTTAGGATTGGGAATCGTACAGTCTAACAAATCAATTAGTATCCAGGATCGCCCAGATATAAATGAAGTTTTCTCAGAAGATTATAGATGTTTTCTAGTGAAATATTATTTTAATAACGGACAAAGGTAAACTGTATTTATACAAAACCCTAATCAAACCGTTCTATAATAATTTCCCGAAAAATCTACATCTTCATCTGGCGACCTTGGATACAAATTGATAGTATTATATTATCTGTGCTAATTGTTTTGTTAGACTGTACAAGATTTCGCTTAACGCACAATGTGCGACCCTCATTTTCACTTCTCATTTATCCTCATTACTCTTTTGCATTAGTTGTTAGAAATGGAACTTCTCTTCGTTCTTTTCTGGTGTCCATAATCGCCAGTTACTAACTGGCTTCGAGGTGTGAATCACCGCTCATCAGATAACCTGAGCCTTTGTGATGGAGAAATGGAACACAATTGATTTTCTAAACTATTTTCACATTAAGATCGTATCTAAATTATCGCCTTTTCAAGAGATAGACGTTGAAATAAGACTATTGGGATAATAGATAGCGCCATTCCGTACTCAAAAAAATGAATTAGTGTCAATGAGTGTTGCTAAATCCTATTAACTTTTTTGAGCTATTCAAGAGTCATCGTTGTGAACGAATTCCTGATTCCTGATGAAAAAAATCTTTCCATGGATTTTGACGACGTCTGTGGTCTAGTGGTTCGAGTGTGGGACTGCTGATCACGAGGTCGTGGGTTCGATTCCCACAGGACACAAATACTTGTGTGATGAACATAAGTGTTTGAGTTGATCTGGGTGTTTCTTATGTATTATAAGTATGTATTTACAAAAAAAAAACTATATAAGTATCATATCCATTGTCTAGTACCCATAGTACAAGCTCTGCTTAGTTTGGGACTAGATGGTGCTGTGTAAAAATGTCCCAAAAATATTTATTATTTATTTATTTATTACAATGTGTCGTCACTATAATTGAGTGACCGCTAATTGTTGTTATTTATTTTAATAGAACATGACTGCTTCGAATTAATGACCGAATAGATTATACTAGTTCCCACAACTTGGCTTTCCTACAAGGCCTAACTTTGAACACACATTGTATCACTTCTGGTAAATTTTTGAAAACCTTTCCATAGTACTATTCAGTAGTTTGAAAGGAGCTTCTGTTGAAAATTTCGAGTTTCTGTACCCAGTGGTGTGCCTTAATCAGTCAATCAGTCACGAATATTTAGTAGTAGTAGAGCTCCTTTGTGAAAGAGCTCGTCCGGGGAAATACTACCACCTTACTTCTCCACCAAATAGTGATGCTTGCGTTGCTGTGTTTCGGTCTGAAGGGTACGGGTGCCGGTGAAATTACAATCACATGATTTACAAGTTTTATCTATACCTAAGGCCATAATTATACGATTTAAATTGTGGAAAGAAAAAATCGCTCACGAGCAGGATTCGAACCTGCGACTCCTGGCTCAGTACGCCAGTGCTTTAGCCACTAAGCTACCGTGAACACTGCTGGTGGTATCGAAATTCTCATCCACTTGGCACTTCTTTGGGTGACGTCAGCGATATCTTATTAAGATACAGTATTTCTTAATAAGAAATTCATAATTATGTAGTACATAGGAAAATTCTTGAGATATTCTCAGTGCGGTCTTAAGCAGTTGTTTTCTTAGTTCTCATGAACGTGCTTAATGCGACTCTTGAATGAAGATTACTTGGAGTACATTCAAGCAAGGTCGGTATGTGAGCAGGGCGCGGCCTTAGTAACTAGGAGGCACGGCTACTGCCGACCCCTATCTTGATACACGCCGCAGATAACAGACAGGTCACAGTCACGTGGAAGGATCTGTGCGCTTTTTGCCATAATGAACTGAGAACGTTACACGTAATGTAACGAAATTTTTAATGGGTAAAAAAATATATCGTGGTAACCTTGGCTAGACCGATCAGTGTACTGAACCACAGAGTCGCAAGTCCCAGATCCAGCCAATGATCGAATTTTTCTTTTCTTTTCGCGAAAAATGTTTCAAAACAACGTGTTTCTCTAATGTGTTTCGCGATTATTAGGGTTCCGTACACGAAAGGTGCCAAATGGGACCCTATTACTCTCGCTACGCTGTCCGTCCGTCCATCTGTCTGGCTGTATCTTTGTAACGGTAATAGATAACCAGTTGAAATTTTTGACAGAATATGTGTTACTATAATACCTATCACGACAAGTACTAAGAATAAAAAAAGTCTAAAACCAAAGCGTGTCCATACGAGAAAATTCGAAAAACAACGTTTTTGTTCCTGTTCTATCTTCAAAACGGTAAAACATGCAAGCGTCAAACTTGATCGGATTATAATGCGTAGTTTAGCAATAAATAATAAAAATAGTGTAAACATGGACATATGTAGTGGTGGTAAGAAAGAGATGCAAAAATTCATATTTCGCTCACGGTGCGATGATGTCTTTTGATGAACTCTCGTAAATTAAATCAGTTTGTATGGTTTTTTTGTATGTTTTTTCTTTTGTTTTTATGGGTATCAAGTCGATGGGTGGTACGGAACCCTTACTTCGCGAGTCTGACTCGCACTTGGCCTGTTTTTTATTCTGCTTGGAGTAACTGAGCCTGGCTTTCGCCTAAGTCGACGTCACTTTGCTTTATTAATTGTCATAATTTTACAACAGCATAATTATGACATAGGCCTCTCCCAAGTTGCGCCACAACACTCGGTCCTATGTCCAGCAGTGGACTGCGATAGGCTGAGTTGATTGATAATTATGATGAACATCGTAAAATTTATTATCTTTTGTTACAGCGCACCTCAAACGCAGCGGTTCGCGGCAAACGCTTCACGTTCCAGTCAACAGTGAGACAGCTGGAACGAAGGAAAATCGCTGAGAAGCTGTCCAAGGAGGCTGACCTGAAGGAGCAACAAAGAAGAACCGAGCTGGAGGCCATGAGGAGGTAAAATATCTTTGTCAATTTTTTAACAGATTTCTGAATCCTAGATTCAAGATCGGTTGCTTTTACCACAGATAATATAATACTTTTTACTATCATACTTCTCGATCCTATCATTTATTTATTAAAAACTCAGTTAGTGACACTATAACAAAGTATTTAGCAATCTATGAAAGTTGTATTCATGTAACCGTGAAGTAATTAAGTTGTGTTATTGTAACCAGGGAAGGAACTGTCTCCTAAGATACAGGCTAACACCCTAGTTCAGGAGGCAGAGTTTCATTGTTATAGTGTCACTTACTGAGTTTTTAATGAATAAATAGTTTTATTTATTTATTAAAAACATATAGCTTTAGTTAATCTTGGTTTCATCGCTTGTATGATTGAAATCTGCTATGTTACGGTTTTAATGCTGAGTGATAGACATTAATCCACAGCCATAGTAAAAAATATATACGAATAGCTGCGGACAATCATAGTGAAACAAAAAAAAGTATGCTCCTTCGTGTACAACCAGTGCCCCTGGAGTGCTTTCGCGATGCTTACTGGACGATGCCGCGACATATGTATTGAGAGGGGTGAGCACGGTTTGAGGTGCATGTGTGTGATTTTGATTTCAGCCTTTTCACCTTTATGGCTTCATCATGTGTGTGCGTGAGCGCTGGTTGTACACGAAGGGGCATAGTTTTTTGGCTACACTTGACTGTTTGCAGCACTTCGCCTATACTATTTAATAGGTCTGTGTGCCTATCGTATCTTTTAACGGCCAAAATTAATATCCAATCTATCCACGATTTACCCTACTAGAGATAGAAATTTGACATATTTTGTATGGAACCATAGACCAGTAAGCCTCTAGACGCCGCTTAGCTGGACACCCCCGGTCACAACGCATATGCTCTACCACTGCATATCATACGTCACTCCGCCAATCGGAACGTCACTCAGTCAGCGAGCGGCACCAATCATAAGGAATCATACCACCGAACTTTTGAGCCGGCCAATCATAACGCGCCGTCCGCCCCCCTGACCCCACCAACGTTTTACGACTGCGTTTGAATACAAAACTTTGTTTATGCGGAGTCTTGAAGCTTACTGGTCTGTGTATGGAACTTATGTCAAATTCCTATCTCTAGTAGGGCAAATCGTGGATAGATTGGATATTAATTTTGGCCGTAAGTGGGCATCAAATTTGGATATCACATTGATGTAACAATGTAGCGGCCGATCACTTGGATATAAGTTTTACCCACTGATACAATCTTTAACTTATCATCAACAACAACAACAACATAACATCACGCCTGTATTTCCCCGAAGGGGTAGGCAGAGGTGTAATAGTACACCCACATTTCGCCAGTTACGTTATCAGTCCCATGTAATAGGGGGCGAGCCTATTGTCACTAACCGGGCACTAATCCAGACTCCGGGCTGCTACTGAGAATTTCCTAATGAAAAAACCCAATAACACTTTGCCCGACCCGGGAATCGAACCCAGGACACCACGCTCATCAGTCGCGCTTGCGACCACTAGACCAACGAGGCAGTCAGACCAAACAAACTTATCATCAACTTCAAAATATAACTTTAAGAGTTGTCGCTTAATTTTCTCGATAACCACCAATCACATACCCCAATATATACGGGTGTAGCGGACTATACAATACATTACGACCATATCCACAGAGTCGAGGAAGAGTTTCAGCGCAAGCGTGCTCGTGAGAAGGCGAACATCCGTCAGCAGCTGCGCCTTGTCAGCAGCGGAGCAGCCAGCATGCCCAACCCCACCGCACATCACAACAAGGTAATTACCATAGACTGATGATGATGATGATGATGATGAAGATGATGATGGTGGTGGTACCGTAAGAGTTCTTAAAGCTTGCACGCTGAAGCCCGAACGGAATAACACTTAATTGAGAGCTCACTTAAGAGCGTATGTTCGATTTAGCGCAAGTCAAAATCTGCACGATCTATCGAAAGGCACACTCACTACGGCACGATACAATGGTTCCTCTGTGTGCGTGAGTGCTGAACCGTTAGCACGAATAATTTTGATACTTTTATTTTTTTAGGATCTATTTTATGACTATTTTTTTTTTATGAATGAAAATTAAAAAATTAAATATGATTTTTTGGAAATATTATAACGGATTCGGATTCTACTTATCAATGCAAATATAAAATGCTACCTCAGTGTTTTCATTTAACAAGTATTTTCAAAGATATAGATAGCGATTTGAAGTTTTTTTTTTGTATGGAGAGTAAGTTAAAACCTTACATTACCTTAAAGTTTCGTGTATAGATCCATATAGTTTTAGTGCCAAACTACACTAAATACATACTCTGTTGCTTCAAAAATCTTCGATTTGGTTTTATTTTTAAAAAATCGTCAGCTAAAGATAAAATTAAAATTGGCGTTTTACGCTAAAACCGCACAATACCTCAAAGATTCATTTATAGATTCATATATTAGAGATGCCAAACTATAATAAATACATACTGTAATGCTTCAAAAATGTTCAATATGGTTTTACAATATTTTTAGAGATACAGCCATAGAAGGAAAGACGTTTTACGCCAAAACCTTACGTTACATCAAAGTTTCGTGTATATATGCATATAGTGTTTGTGCCGAACTACAATAACTGTATACTCTGTTGCTTCGAAAATCTTCGATTAGGCTTTTAAAAAACATTTATATGAAAAAAAAAATCGACACTAGGAGATAAAGTGGTAATTGGCATTTTACGCTAAAACCTTAAAATACCTCAAAGAGTCATTTATAGATTCTTATAGTAGAGGTATTATATTCATTCTAGTAATTTGAAGTTTTTTTATGTATGTAGAGAAAAGCGTGTTACGCCAAAACCTTTCGTTACCACAAAGTTTCGTGTGTATATTTGTATAGTATTTCAATTCAATTCATTTATTTTGTAAAAATGTGGTAAATACAGGTGGTATTTCACATTATGGCATACAATTTTTTTTTTTATAAATATAAAACAATGATGTACAGAGCTAAAATCACATTCAATATTAAATTATCAATTTATATTATGTCATAGAATTATTTGTGCCGAACTTCAATAAATGTACTCTGCTGCTTCGAAAATCTTCGATTAGGCTTTTAAAAAACCTTTATATGAAAAAAAAAAACCACACTAGGAGATAAAGTGATAATTGGCATTTTACGCTAAAACCTTACAATACCTCAAAGAGTCATTTATAGATTCGTATAGTAGAGGTGCCAACCTACAATAATCCCACAGTGCGCCGCCGCCGCCGACGGATTTTAGACGACGCCGCCGCTGATTTGCGTATCGGCGTAAAATCGGCGCGAGTTCTAAATGTTTTAGAACTTAGTTTTAGGAAACCCTACAACAGCACTCACATTCTTCTCTAATATATTTCTAACTTTCAAACATAGACTCGTTTAAGTACCTAGACCTAGTACATAAGAATAATAAAACCGGCCAAGTGCGAGTTGGACTCGCGCAGTACGGGTTCCGTACCTCTCAACGACCTGATACCCCATAAAAACGGATTTAATTTACGAGATTTTATCAAAAGACATCAACGCACAGTGCGTCCAATATTAATTTTTGCATGTCTTTCTTACGCAGGTACCACCACATATGTCTATGTTTGTCTTATTTTTAGTATTTTTTGCTACATACATACATACATAACATCACGCCTGTATTTCCCCGAAGGGGTAGGCAGAGGTGTATAGTACACCCACATTTCGCCAGTTATGTTATAGTCCCATGTAATAGGGGGCGAGCCTATTGCCATTAACCGGGCACAAATCCATACTCCGGACTGCTACTGAGAATTTCCTAATGAAAAAACCCAATAACACTTTGCCCGACCCGGGAATCGAACCCAGGACCCCACGCTCAGCAGTCGCGCTTGCGACCACTAGACCAACGAGGCAGTTTTTTGCTAAACTACATAATATGCACTATAATCTGACCAAGTGTGACGCTGGTATATATTACCGTTTTGAAGATAGAGCAGGAACAAAAACGTTGAAAAAAATGCAAATTGTTTGAGGTTTCTTGTATGGGTAAAAAAAGTCTAAACTCTTAGACTTTTTTTGTTTTTAGTATTTGTCGTCCGTCCGTCAACCGGTTATCTATTCCCGTTCAAAAGATACAGCCCTGTGACAGACAGACGGAGCGGTAGCGGTAGCGAGAGTACCCGAGAGTACTGAGGGTCCCGTTTGGCACCCTTTGGGTACGGAACCCTAAAAAGTAAAGTAGCGACCAACCGACCGTTGCACCATTCATGTTCCATATTTCCGTATCATAAATTACAAAAACTAGCCCGTGCCCAGCAGTGGGACAGTAATGGGCTGCTAATGCTTATGCAAGTCACGGGCATAGGGTTAAATAATAAAAAGTTTTAAAGGGAATGTTCATTTTATTCATTCTAGCGCATTTAAATAAAACCTTGTTTTTAAAAAAGTTTTTTTACTTTTAATTTATTTTTTACTTTTTAGTTATCACTGGACAGATTTTTTAACTCGCATTCGTATTCTCAGCAAGTTCTTTCATTTGGTACGTATATTGTAGGAAACCATAAAAAACTTAGTCCGCCATATTGGATTTAGAGAGACGTCACTTTATTTTTCAAGTTACTCTTAGCAAGCCCTTTCATTTGATACCCATATTGTAGGAGTGCATTAAAAATAACTAGTCCGCCATCTTGGGTGTTCCGCCATGTTGAATTTAGAATAACATCACACAGCTAACCATGCATTGTCATCCAAACTAAACGTGTATACAAAATTTCAGCTCAATCATCCTCCGAGCCTTTTCCCAATTATATTGGGGTCGGCTTCCAGTCTAACCAGATGCGGCTGAACATCAATATTTTACACGGAGCGACTGCCATCAGACCCCCGCAACCCAATTACTGGGTAATACTGACATTCGGAGGTTAGACCAGTTGTCAGACTTTCAGGCTTCTGACTACCCGTAACGACTGCCATAGATATTTCAGCTCAATCGGTTGAAGATATCTGCTTCAAAATTGAGTTGCAAGATTCAACCTTAACAAATAACATACATACATACATACATTGCAAGTTAATAAAAAGCTTGTAAAAAGAAGGCAATTTCATAGAGCAAACTTTGAACAAAAATTTAAACTTTTTTCGTTCAACAGATTCGGCTATGACAGACGGATAGACAGACAAGACAGTGAACCTATAAGAGTTTAGTTTTTTCCTTCTAGGTACGGAACCTTAAAAATACATTATTTATAAATAAAAAGCCAACGATTTTGTTTTTTTTTTTTCTACTAAACCCGAATAACTTACGTTTGTTTTCATTAAAACCCTAACCCCTAATTTTTTTATCCAAAACCCTAAAACATGAAGTTCCAAACTTGAATCGATTGCACACTCTAGAACACTTGTAACATACCGAATTTCACACGGGCGAAGCTGCGGGTGGAAGCTAGTGTAACATAACTATACCTTCTAGCTCTTGCCTTAGCCTAATTTTCAGAATGTTTGCGTTTTCTCTTGCCAAAAAACACCTTTGTTTTATTTCCCATACCGTCTAAAACATAATTTTTTGTCACTATAAAACAATGTCAGTCATAAAAAAATACTAACCAAGTACTTATGATAATACTACAAAATTTTGTCGGTCATCAAAAATAACATATTTTATTTACCAAAGTACTAAGATTTGACGATCGCCCTAAAAACTTGCAGTATCCGTGTATAAACGCACGGCAAAGGTCGTCAACCCCCGACGGAGCGCCGAGCGACGTGACCACTCTCTGGAAGGGCTCGCGGCGAAGTGATTTGAATCGATTTATTTTTTATTTTTTTTTTTTTCGAATGGGCTCTCGCAGGTGGGACCGAAGTCCCATTTCTGCTTAACCGGACTTAGTTGGCGGAGAGTCCCATGTGGGACTCCATTCGCCGAAGGTTTTTTCCCTACATACTTACAAACTAGATGCGCGCGGCATCAATACCGCGCGTAAGCGGGCGCCCCCCGAGGGGGGGGCTCGAACCTCGCTGGGGCATTGCAGGGGGACCCCGCAGTTCCTATGTCCCCCTAGCAGCCGTTGCTGCATCGAATTGGTTTCCTCGAAAGTAGCGGACTTTCGGTCCCTATCGGGTGACGTGCTAAACGCCGTGAAGCGGCAAGCCTCGCCGGCGAGGCTAAGACCTACCTAGAAAACCTAACCAGTGGCTACGCAATAGCCTGCTCCTAGGAACTACTCTAGAGCATAGGGCCGGTCTCGCGTGACGAGATTATCTCCGGTTGCTTACACCGTGAGGGCGTCCCCAGGGGGGAGCTCGGACCTCGACTCAGGGTGCAGCAGGGGGACCCCGCCACTGATCCCCCCAGCAGCCGGTGCTGCGTCGGCATGTGTTTCTGTTTCTCGAGAGTCGGACTCTCGGATTCTGTGTGTGTGTCGCGTCGGTCCTCGCCGGCGGGGACGATATTTTGGACGACGGCGTCGGAGTGTGCTTGTACTTTTATCTGACTCCTGGAGGAGTGTAATAGCGTCATCGGGCTCAATGAGTGTGTATCTGGGACGTCGGGTTTTGCTAATAGCAGATGGCTGGTAGACGGTGGCCGCCACGACCAAGGGGTTGGGGTGCTTGGGAGCGGAATCGAAATAGCGTTTTGAGACACGCTTGAAAAACTGCTTGATGGTCGGCAGTTTGAGGTCTAGGTGGAGGTCGACATTGCGTACGTACCAGGGGGCGCCTACGGCCCTTCGCATGAAATGGTTCGCATGGTTTTGGAGGGTTTGGAGTATGTGAATTCTCACCGGCTTAACGTGTGCGAACACAACGCTAGCATAGGCGAGTATGGGGCGGATACAGGTGGTGTATATCCTTACTTTGAGAGGAGTGGGCAACTTACTGTGCGCATTGAGTAGGGGGTGGAGACGTCCGAGGACGAAGGCGGCACGGTTTTTCACCTTGCGGATATGCGGTCTGAAAGTCAGTCTACGTTCAAGGATCACGCCAAGGTATTTGGCTTCTCGTTGCCATGGGATCTGTTTTCCGAACATTGAGACTGGTACGCTTAATTCTTTACGATACTGTGACAGGGGTCTCTTATCGAAGAGGACCGCTGCACTTTTTTCGGGATTGACTTCGATTCTCCATTTCCGGAACCAGTCACCTAGGGTGTTGGCCGCGGATTGGAGGGTACGAGAAATAGCGACATGGCTCCTGCCGGAGTAATAGATTGCCGTGTCGTCGGCGAAAAGGGCAATACGGGCTGCACCGCATTTTGGAATATCGCTGGTGTACAGCGTGAACAGTAGGGGGGAGAGCACGGAGCCTTGTGGCACACCGGCGTGAATGGGATGGGGGGAGGAGAGAGCCCCTTCTATGCGATAGCAAAAGGTACGATTCGATAAGTAGTCTCGGATGATGAGCACGAGACGATGTGGCACATTCATAGTGTACAGCTTATATAATAAGCCGTTGTGCCACACTTTATCGAAAGCCTTTGCTACGTCGAAAAAGAGAGTACCGGTCATTTGACCGCGTACGAAGCCTGCACTGATGTGTTCTACAATGCGGTGCAGTTGATTAACGCAGCAGTGCTTTGTACGAAAGCCAAACTGCTCGTCGGGAAGGAGTTTATTTGAGTCGGCGAAATCTTTGAGTCGCTTATAAATAAGCTTCTCGTAGATTTTACCGAAGACATTGAGGAGACTAATCGGCCGGTAACTACTCGGCTCGGCTTTTGGTTTGCCCGGTTTTGAAATACCGATTACCGTAGCCTGTTTCCAAGCCTGGGGAAAGATGTTGTTTTTAAATGCCGCATTGAAGATGACGGTCATTAGAGCGATTAGGGTGGCAGGGAAACGTTTCAACACCTTATTGGTGATGCCGTCTGCGCCGGGGGCTTTTTTGGGCTTAAGATCCTTGACTATAGAGAGAACTTCGTCAGGGGTGATCGGTGGGAGCGGGTCATCAGGGTCATCTATTGGGGGGGGGGGGAGGGCTGACCTACGCTCTACTTCTGAATTAACCTTGTCAAGGTGGGTTTGGCTTACGGGAAGCGTACTGAGAGTGCACTGAGACTCCAAGCTGTCGGCTAAGCATTCGGCTTTTTCGTCATCATCAAAGGCCGGCCTTTGATTGGGTCGATTTAGGGGGGGCATAGCTGCCGTGGTCTCGCATTTGAGTTTGCGTTGAAGTGCCCAGAAGGCTAAATGAGACGGTTGGATTTCGCTGACTTCCTTGTCCCAGCGATCCTCCCGTACCTGAGCTACACGTCTTTTTACAGTATTCTGCAAAGAGCGCATATGGGCACGGTTGGCTTCGTTGGGAAAAGCGTCATAGGCACGGATGGCCGCGTTCCTCTCGGTCCTCAACTCATTTACATCGTCCGGCAGTTTCAGACGCTGGTCATCCAGCATCGGAACCTGCCGTGAGCATTCGCCCACTACGGACTGTACATGGTTGGTGAGCGAGGTGATCGCGGCCACCGTATCCGCGACTGTCTCGATGGAGTCAGGGATTGAATCTAGTTGGGGGGATGAGGTAGATTTGAGGCGGTCCTCTAGTCTCCTCCAATCGGTTATTGTTTTAGTTAAGGGTGGAGTACCGGGATCCGAGGGACCACCTCGGGGACCCAGTTGAATGATCACAGGTCGGTGATCTGAGTCTAATTCTTGAATTACCTCGATAGAGCGAATACCGAGGTTTACGCGCTTTAAGAGGGCTATATCTAGGATGTCGGGCCGTTGCCCTACTGTGTCGGGAAAGTGAGTGGGACGCATCGGGGCGATGACGTCAAAGGAAAGTCTGTCGCTAAGTGCTTCTAATTGAACACCAGCGGTGTTATTGGAGACACAGCTCCATGAGCAATGTTTGGCGTTTAGATCGCCTGCTATAATTACAGAATTACTAAGATCGAGTAAGGATTTTAGGTCGTCCTCGAGCAGACTCGCGGGTTTGTTTGAGGACCTATAGGCCGAAACTATGGTGATGGGCTGGTGCCCTGTCATGCCTAGGCGACAGATTGAAGCCTCCAGGCATGCTAGCTCTGGGGGGTCAATGGGGATGCAATATAAAGAATTGCGGTAATAGATTAGCGTTCCGCCTAGTGCGGTGTACGTTCTGTCGTTTCTAATCAGCCTATAATTGGCTATGTTGGGATTACGACAGTGGGGCTTGAGAAAGGACTCTTGAACGAGTAATATGTCAAGTTGGTGCTCACGCAAGAAGACAGCTACGTCATCGCGTTGACCACTAATGCCTCTGGCATTAAAGAAGCCTAAATTTAGGGAACGGGGTTTGAATCTTTTGGGTGGGGCCGTATTATACATTATAATTGGAATTAAGTATTCTATAGATGTCTTGGTACTTGGTAAGTACCTGAAGGCGCTGCTCGTGGATGCCTTGGGTAAAGGCCCAAAGTCTAGAGTAGGCGTCAATGCGGGATTCCCCTGATTGGGGTTCGAGGTATTCTCTCGGCAGAAGGCCGGGGGAGTTTACCGGAGGGGGGGTTCTCATGGGGGGGGGGCTTTAGCTGCTGGTGCAGTTTTGGGCCTGAGAGAAGGTGCGGGGATGGGTAAGTTCATCAGCGCGGGGGGCTCTGAGGCCGGGGGCGCGAGACGAGAGGTCGGAAGAGGTGGGTATTGGGGCTTTTGATTACCCTTAAACCAGGGGTTGGGCCCGAGTGGGCCGTGGAAATTAGGGGAGGGCCCGAGTGGGCCTCTAGGGTTTGGTGGTTGGTAATGGAAGGGGGCTGCGTAGGAGGGGGCTTCCCTCTCAACGCGGTCGGAGGCGCGTTTTGCCGTTTTGGCGTTGCGCATTTTGGGGGCTTTGGGGCATCCGCGATAGTTTGCTGGATTCCCGGCTTTACGGCAAAGGACACAGCTAGGGGGCTCCGTGCACTGGTCCCTCTCCTTGGGACGCTCGCACTCGGTAGTCCCGTGATCGCCTAGGCACTTAACGCACCTGGGCTTTGCGTAGCAGTTACGCTGGGAGTGACCATACAGCTGGCAACGGTGGCATTGACCAGGCTGGTTCGACTTGTGGGGGCGCTCGACCGTGATGCCTGATAAATTGCATACGGTCTTTATATTATAGATATTTTTGGCGTTTTCGCCAGGGTGGCAAATGACAAGGACCATGTTATAGGGTTCCCCGTGCTTACCACGGAACATACGGTGGGTTATTGCAACCGGGATCCCTTGACGATCGAGGTCGGCGTGCACTTCCGTGCAGCTGACTTCGGACGGAATCCCTCGGATCACCACTCTAAGGAGTCGGTCCTCTGGGAGTGCGTAGGTGTGAAAAGACACACCACGCTCGCGTAGCAACCTGGTAAGGTTGCGGTAATCAGTGGGGGTGGGGACAACTACTTTAATGCCCTGCTGTGTGGGGCGGGCACTAGTGAAATTTATCTTATTTTGATTGCACCAGTCGGATATCCTGGTCCAATATTCCTTATCCTGGATGAATAAGGGAGGCGGGATGGGCACCTTCTTCTGGGAAGGTGAGGTATGTTCCTGAGGGGAGGGGGGCCTGTTATCCTGCGAGGAGGAGTGAGAGGCGGGACGGGGGGTAGGGGCCGGGGCAGAGTTTGCCTCGGAGAGTTTTAGAGATTTTGAGGCGAGAGCCTCGGCCTTGTTAGTTTTCCGGCTGCGTTTTTTACCTTTGCCCACTACCGTGGTAAAGGCACCGGCCTCGTCTGAGTTGACCTCACTGTCCGAAGACATCTCTTGGTCTGATGGGATTGGGGAGCGATCAGGATATTGAGTGGGGGCTGGGGTGGGGAGAGGTGAGGGGGTACGGTCCTTATGGTCCAGGCTGGCTGAACGCCTAGGCGGACCACGCGGAGACCTCGGCCTCTCCTCATCACTGTCGGAACGGGCGGGGCGCCTATTCCTCCTTAGGGGCGGGGGGGTATCGGGCGACTCTGGAGAGTCGGGGACGTCAGGTTGTTTGGCGGCAAAAGCGCTGCCAAACAAGTCGCCATAGTTGGCGATAAAGGTGGGGTCCTTGAAGAGGACGTTTTTTAGGATGCTGAGAAACTCGGCATCAGACACCATCATATAGATGGTGACTAAGCCAAGCCTAGCAACAACGAGAGATTTGAATCGATTCGAACGCGAAGTTTTATAGTAGTTTTAAAATATTTATAAAAAAATTATAGAGTTAATTTAGTTGAAATTTTCAAGTGTAAGTTTTTAAAGAATATGTTCTTCTATTATAGTAATTTATTGTTATATTAAATTATGTAAGATATAGTGGTGAAAATAATGATTGTATCGACTATAATTTCTGAATAATTTCACATTGTTTGGATTTTTATTTCTTATGTATTTAACCTAAAATAAAAAATCCTTTCTAGTAACTTTTTTTTTAAGGATCTTCCCAGTTGGTAAAAAAATTTTGTTTGTTAGGTCTGTCAGTGATTTCAGATATTTGAAGCTTCGAAATTGACGCTGAAAGTGAAATTAAGAAAACCTCTGTTCAGTTATCTTGATAGATTTCACAAATACTCTAATAATCGAACAAAATAAACTATATTCTATTTAGACCATAACATTTCCTAAAATTATTAGTAATTGATATGTTCGTAAGGTAAGTGGTTGATGAATAATCAGATTTGAAAAATTACGTTTTTGAGCAAAACAGCCCACGGACCGAGCATACGCTCTTAACCGTCCCATCGTCGTAAATATATTCAAAATATATTTGCAATCTTGTCTCAATTTCGTAAATGGAACAAGTGTTATTCTCCTAAACGAACAGACAGCGTCAAACATCATGGTTTGGCAATCAATACCAATTAGTCAATACACAATTTAATCTCAGTTCAGTTAACTTTCAGTTATAGGTAGGTAAATTATTTACAGAGAAGTTCTCCTCAGGAGTTTTTGATCAAATTAAACAATTCTTTTAATTTTGAACGTTATCTTTAATATTACATAAATATTACCTTTATCGGCCTAAATTAATATCCAATCTATCCACGATTTGCCCTACTGGAGATAGGAATTTGACATAAGCTCCATACAAAATATGTCAAATTTATATCTCTAGTAGGGTAAATCGTGGATAGATTGGATATTAATTTTGGCCGTATATCAATAGCTGTTAATGATGGAGAATATCTAATATTCCAAGGTATAATCGTAGTAATGAAAAGCTATCTATCTAATTCCAACAAAGTCGCCATTTCAAGTGCCTTGTGGCGAACAATTTGTAGGAATCGAACCACATCGCTTCACGGGTAAGATTTGTTATTTAAACTCGTGAGGCATACTGGCACATCAATCATTTCTGTGACATATCCTCAACCACAGATCTAATGCCTTGAACCAAGGTGACACCACAAAATGATATAATACCCAGACATAAACTAACATAAACATAAACTAACGAGCAATATAATTGCGTTTATTACAAAAATGATAATAATGCCATGAAACTGTGACGGTCACCTTGCAATAAATAGTGTGTGAACTAACATGACTGTGTATTAACCTTCATGGGGGATCTTAGTACTTAGGTACTTTTTGTGCATGATATGTTTGACAAGACCGTAAATTGTAATGTGTTTTTTTAGGGTTCCGAAGTCCTACAAGGAACCCTTATAGTTTCGTCATGTCCGTCCGTCTGTCCGTCTGTCCGTCTGTCCGTCTGTCCTAATCCTTTACAGCTTAATAACTTCTACAGTTATAAACATAAGTAAATGAAATTTTGTTAAAAAATAGTCTACATATAGATCTCAATTTTAAAAGAATAAAAAAATCGTTTTTCCGTATTTTAGGGGTGGCGTCCATACATGTGAAATGGGGAAAAACAATTTTTTTTCGCTGCACCCCCTCGTGTGGGGTATCATTGAATAGGTCTACTAAAATGAAGGTAATGTTTGATACACCACTTTTTTATCAGGTGTACCATCTGCGAAATATAGCCCGCCAAAGTGGCTTGCAATGTGTCCCCCCCCCCCTGCCATTTCTAAACTATGCAATGTAGAAACTTATAATCTTCCACATTGATAGACCTTTGTGAAAACTCTCGTTTAAAATTATTTCGAGTATAATGTGATAATAATTTTTTGAGTTATAGAGAGAAAACTGAAAAATACTTAAAACGTCCTAGTTCAAAGGTCATTGATCTTAGAGAAAAATGATTATAGCAAATAATGCTACTTTAGCTACTTTCTATTTGAAAAAATCACAAAAAACTAACTTTGACATGAGAAACTTCTTAAATTTGGCTTCTTGAATTTATCGCTAGATGGCGCTACTAACAACACGCTCTGAGTCGCGAATGCTGCCGATTATTGCAAAAACTAAAATAGCCATGATTAATATTCGATTTGATTCGTTTTTAATTACACCTACTTAAGGAACCCTATAATACTGAGCATGGCCCGACATGCTCTTAGCCGGTTTATTTGATTCTGTTTATAAATGGAAAGTATTTCTAATCGATTTTTAAGAAGAAATGCGGGCAGAGAGACTTTTGAAGAATAAGTTTTAGATGAAACTATCGCAGTCGTTTTGCCTCACGTGAGAGTGATAAGGACAGCTGCAGTTCCGACTGACGAGCCTTTATCAAAAATTCATAATTCGAGGTTTGGCTTTCGTCTATTTTCTCCCTCAAAACTGCACCAATTTGAAAGATATTTCATAAACTGAATAAGAAGAATATGTACTGTGCCGCGTGTGCCGCTATGTTTTTCCTTTTACATTAATAGTTTTCAAATTAGACAACGGTCTAAATAGGAAATTCAAAGATTTTTTGAGGGATTCTAGAAATAATTTATCGTCCAAAACGAAATTTTTTATTTTTTTTTATTTAACTCAAAAAAATCGTTGCTCTAGCATTATAAACCAGAAAGAAAATAGTCAAGAGCGTTTGTATGGAGAAAAGAACACCCGCACTTCCTCTTAAACAGGTGCTTTACAATGTGACAAAAGTTAGCATAAAATGTATAAATATGCAGTTATAAAATTTTATAGAACTGTTATAACAGATATTTAGCTGTATCAATTTGTCTTGGTTATGGCAATACTATCTACTGAATATATAATTGGGGAGGTTGGCGGGAAAATTCGTAAAGATCGTGTTGTTGATTTTTTATTATTTTCCAAAATTTGTGTTTCTTCGAGTGTTAATGTGTAATAATGTTGGATTATTAAATGTTAAGAGCTCGTTAACGTGTACAAGTGTGGATAAATGGTACAAAGTTGAAAAACATGACTTTCGTATTATCTCATCAACCCCTCAGAAACCTAGTAAAGTTTCCATCACTTTACTAGGATACAAGTATAATATGTTCAATGATTACGACTGAAGGACAAGTATCCATGGTCATGAATAAATAAAAAAAATAAAAAAAATATATATAATTGGGTTGGCGGGAAAATTCGTAAAGATCGTGTTGTAGATTTTTATTATTTTCCAAAATTTGTGTTTCTTCGAGTGTTAATGTGTAATAATGGTGTATTATTAAATGTTAAGTGCTCGTTAACGTGTACAAGTGTGGATAAATGGTACAAAGTTGAAAAACATGACTTTCGTATTATCTCATCATCCCCTCAGAAACCTATTAAAGTTTCCATCACTTTACTAGGATATAAGTATAATATGTTCAATGATTACGACTGAAGGACAAGTATCCATGGTCATGAATAAATTAAAAAAAAATATATATATATATATAATTTACTTACTGATATACCTATTATACGTATAACTGGTTGAAAGATAGACATATTGCATATTGAAAGAGGATGTTTAATTTACGTAGTAACTAGTAACTTATAAGTAATCAGTGGTTTCGTACTTGATTATCATTCTAAATGTGTAAAAAATTATACGTACCTATTTAACTTAATTTTGGAAATATTTTATCAATAATATTCTATTGATTAATTATTTACTTCGCGCTAAATCCATGTTGCATGCGGTGACGTGATGCAGCTATCACGGCAGTATCCATCGGTCGCTATTTCCACCCTCTTTGCTTTTAGTATTACACAGCAAACCCCTAGTCAGTCAGAACGTGAGCTAGCAATTTTAGTAGTGTACGCGCAATTTATCGTGGATTTTTATTTTTATGTGTACACACGCATTATTACTATATTCAATCAATCAATCAAAATGTTTATTTGTGTACACAGGTAATTTTGGTGTTAGGTACATTATAGGTAGTCTCTCTGTGTGCTGCCACAGGTGGCATACCACGGAATACTTGAATAAGAATGGAATTGCTATAGTACACAGTTTCTTCGGAAACCCGTGTCGCCTAACTCTCCCACTATCCGTCTCACTACTACATAAGCACTGTATCTAGCTTGTATCTAGATATCTAAACGCATACGCGTGCAAGAAATACTACACTGAACGCGGCCCTACTATTAGCTGTCACGTCTGTCACACATAAACGTCGACCATGTGCGAACGCACCACTACATTCGAACAGGTCGTTAGTGATGTCCATGTACAAAAAACTAATTTTATGAATGTTATCGATATTTTCAACGATTTTCGCACATGGTCTTGGAATAAAAATAATTTGTCCTACATAAGGAATTGGAAAGTTACTGTTTCATGATATACTTAATTATTTAAAATAACGTCTGACACGTTTTAAAACAAGCAGCGCGAGGTATGGTGAAAAATAAAAAGTAGTTTTTCGATTTTTAACCTACTTTAAATTTGTTATAAGACCTGGTTTGGTGTTTTGCGTAAATAAGATATACAATTCTGCATATTTACGGATTGGTTTTCTTTTTAAATCGTAACATATAAAATAATTACTGCCCAACATACTAAAGTCGTCAAAATTTGTTAGTTTTTTGTAAACTTTTTGTTTTTTGTATTGTATTGTATTGAAAACTAAAAATAAAATAATATGCCCCTTATTACGTAAGTTTAGAGTGTTTAGACCACCTTTAAGGGGAATATAGCAGCCAAGTGGCGCCCCCATCAGTAAACAAATTATTACTCGCTGAATACAAGTACAGGTACTGTAGTTTAATCAGAAAATATTAACTGTATGCTGTAATTGTACATAGAAAAAATGCGAAAAACGGCCACTTTTGGCATTTTTTCTATCTACAACTACAGCGAAATATATTTTAAAGAGTTAATAGTTTAGCACGCAACACTGTAAAAGATAATGATATTGTGAGTGATTACTGCGTGCATCGAAACGATTTTAATTAATAATATTGTACGGTAGATTAAAATAATTTTTTAGAAATATTTGTAAAGACGCTCATCATCTTAGTCTACCTGCGACCACGAAATGCTGCAAAGCTTTCGAAACGTCAGGGAAACCAATTTAAATAATATACGCGATTTAATCCGGTTAAACTTTGTTTTATTATAATAGTTTCTGATTGAACTACAGTACCTGTAATTCAACTTTTAAAAACGAATTTTAGATAAATTATGTATTCAGCGAGTGATATTTTTTTTTACTGACGGAGGCAACACTTGGCTGCTACATTCCCCTTAAGCACTTGTTAAAACCGGGTGTAATCCAAACTCCATACATAACAAAGGTATTTAACCACCAAAACGAAGAGGAGAGGATATGTGTCGAACAACCAATAGGATTGCGTTATTTTCATATTTCACCGCCTAGCTTCAACATTATTTATTTATTTAAACTTCATACAATACATGTACATAGGTGGACTTAATGCCTTTGGCTTTCTCTCCCAGTCAACCAGCTATTCTATATCTAACGCAGTCTTATTGGTGGCTTGCGACACATCTCGTCACATCTCGTCTCTGCGTTTTGGTGGAAACCGAGCCTAAAACCCGATTTTTAACCGACTTCAAAAAAGGAGGAGGTTCTCAATTCAATTGTATGTTTTTTTTTGTATCTTTGTTACCTCAGAACTCCGTCATTTATGAACCGATTTCGAAAATTATTTATTTATTTGAAAGGATATACTTCCAGATTGGTTCCATTTTCATTAAAATCCAGTTTTGATGATGGGATCCATGTGAAATTGAGGTAACTTCTCAAATATTATAGGCATACACATAGCGATTTTGGTATATTCATCAACAAGTCAAGCATTTTCATTTAGAAAAAATCATTTGTTCAAGATCTGATGAAGTTCATAGGAGATAAAGAGGGAACTCTTCAATGGATGACAGCAAATTATCCGGGATTACAGCAATCGCTTGTCTTTCTATTGTTAATTCCACTCAAAATAATAAACAAAAAAAAATTACTACAAAAAAAAAATATGTTTTTTTTTTTCAGTTTTTTCTTAAATCTTTCCGAATCAAAGGCACCTACTTCCTAAACTGTTTCACACAAATTTTATTATTTTATTCTTTTTTAAGTCGGTTTTTACTTTTTTTTATGTTGTTTATGTTTATGATAATTATGATAATTGATAAATATCAAAACTCGAAATTGCGAATAAATAATTTCGACAAAGAATCTACCTAAAAATTAAATTATTATGCATTTAAAATAATAAAACCGGCCAAGAGCATGTCGGGCCATGCTCAGTATTATAGGGTTCCTTAAGTAGGTGTAATTACAAACGAATCAAATCGAATATTAATCATGGCTATTTTAGTTTTTGCAATAATCGGCAGCATTTGCGACTCAGAGCGTGTTGTTAGTAGCGCCATCTAGCGATAAATTCAAGAAGCCAAATTTAAGAAGTGACATGTCAAAGTTACTTTTTGTGATTTTTTCAAATAGAAAGTAGCTAAAGGAGCATTATTTACTATGATCATTTTTCTTTAAGATCAATGACCTTTGAACTAGGACGTTTTAAGTATTTTTCAGTTTTCTCTCTATAACTCAAAAAATTATAATCACATTATACTCGAAATAACTTTAAAAGAGAGTTTTCACAAAGGTCTATCAATGTGGAAGATTATAACTTTCTACGTTGCATAGTTTAGAAATGACAGGGGGGGGGACACATTGCAAGCCACTTTGGCGGGCTATATTTCGCAGATGGTGCACCTGATAAAAAAGTGGTGTATGAAACATTACCTTCATTTTAGTCGACCTATTCAATAATATCCCACACGAGGGGGTGCAGTGAAAAAAAAAATTCCATCCCCATTTCACATGTATGGACGCCACCCCTAAAATACGTAAAAACGATTTTTTTATTCTTTTAAAATTGAGATCTATATGTAGACTATTTATTAACAAAATTTCATTTACTTATGTTTATAACAGTAGAAGTTATTAAGCTGTAAAGGATTAGGACAGACGGACAGACGGACAGACGGACAGACGGACGGACATGACGAAACTATATGGGTTCCTTGTAGGACTTCGGAACCCTAAAATTGAGGAATATTTATTTTAAAACAGAAAGTATACACCGAATTAATTATATCGATAATGCATTCAATATGTTACTACACTATCGATACGCGGGGATTTTGGTGACAGTCAGGCAAATAAGGTGAAGGCGACATCGAAAGAAACGCAATACATTACGCGGTTACTCACGTAGTGAAAGTCGATATCCATGTTTTATAAGCAATGTATATTTTTTTATCAGTTTGCGATAACATCGTTTTTGTCATGAATCACATAATACTAAGAAAATATTTGCAAATATCACAACTAATTAAAGGTTTTTAGACTTACCGATGAAAAGAAATCCCTCCTTTAGTTAAACTACACACCTCGCTTCTTTTTCGGCATGATATAATGGCGCAAGACGGCTAATTATTATTTTTTCGCACAGCAACGTACTCTGTCACAGCCTGGCCGCAATGTTTAAGCTGTGACGCGGATTTTGGTTACATTAGCGCGTCTGCTCAAAAGCGCGGCGCGCCTATCCCGCCCACAATTCCCCTCTATTTATATTCATTTCCTCTATGTGGCATACAAATATTAGTACTTTATTAATTAAACATATTATACAATATAATTAACGTTATTATTAGAATGAATAACATTAATTTACTTTATTCACATAATTATTATTTATGATTTAAATTTACACATGATTTTTTTATTAATAAATTTACAGGAATTAGCTGCATTCAAAATATTCAAATCATTATTGATTTATTAGATTATTAATTAAGTACCGGTAGTGAATATAAATGCAAATCTTTCATATTGAAATATTATAATCAGATAGGAATTCATTGATTGAATAATAAGTTTTACTGATTAAAAACAATTTTAACTCCTCCTCCTTTTTTTTATTTTTTATTCTTGAATATGTCCATTAATCCAACCATGCTGTGTTTAAAAAAAAAAAAGTTTGTTGGATAGAGCTTCCAGATGTTGCTCTATATTTTCTTGATCGTTAATTCTCTGTAGTCTCATTTACTATTATTATTCAATCTTTTCCCTTTTCCTGTAACAGACACGCGATTCGCCGGATGGATCGTGTCGCGAGTCCCCAGCGCCAGAGCGTCCCCGCGACACGCGCCAACGACACAGCAACGCATCCTCCGAGATCAGCGGACGCAGCAAGAGTACCACACCCGTGAGTACATTACAACTAGAACATGTAACAGACGCGCGACACACGCCAGCGACACAGCAACGCGTCCTCTGAGATCAGCGGACGCAGCAAGAGTACCACACCCGTGAGTACATTACAACTAGAACATGTAACAGACGCGCGACACACGCCAGCGACACAGCAACGCGTCCTCTGAGATCAGCGGACGCAGCAAGAGTACCACACCCGTGAGTACATTACAACTAGAACATGTAACAGACGCGCGACACACGCCAGCGACACAGCAACGCGTCCTCTGAGATCAGCGGACGCAGCAAGAGTACCACACCCGTGAGTACATTACAACTAGAACATGTAACAGATGCGCGACACACGCCAGCGACACAGCAACGCGTCCTCTGAGATCAGCGGACGCAGCAAGAGTACCACACCCGTGAGTACATTACAACTAGAACATGTAACAGACGCGCGACAACGCCAGCGACACAGCAACGCGTCCTCTGAGATCAGCGGACGCAGCAAGACACACCCGAGACAGATCCGACACAGTTTCTGTTTTCGCAAAAGGGTCCTTCAGGCTAGCAATTATTTGAACTTCATCGACATAAATTTACCTTGGCTTTTTGGTAATTAGCTCTCAGTATACATGCAACTATAGCTCTTGTCTGCCAACTAGCACTATGCCAGCGTTGTATACTAAAGCTTTAAATTTCTCATTCTGAGAAGAGGCCCATACCCAGCAGTGGGACAGTATTGTACTGATGATGATGATGATGATAGCTCTTGGATAAAATATGAGACAACTACTTCGTACTATATTAACTTTTCTTTATCGCAGCAAGCATTTCTCAAATTTACCCCGGAATTCATATATTTATTTTCTAATATTGTTTTTTGCCACCTTAACAAGAGTAGTAAGAGTAAGTATGTCAGGAGTCGACACCAATATAAATCATACAATGTGAACAGATCCGCAGCGTGGAGCTGTCGGAGTGGCGCGGCGCGCGCGTGTACCGCGACTGGGCCGCCGCGCACGCGCACCCGCCCGCCTGCGCGCGCATGCCCATCGCCTCGCAAGCGCTCTACAATGGTGAGTGTTGTAACTAGCACACTCCACTCACACTCACACTCCACTCACACACATACTCCACTGACACTCACAATACACTCACACTTGCAGTCCACTCAGACTCACAGTTCACTCACAGTCACAGTCCAAAACTCACAGTCCACTCAAACTCACAGTCCACTCAAACTCACAGTCCACTCAAACTCACAGTCCACTCAAACTCACAGTCCACTCAAACTCACAGTCCACTCAAACTCACAGTCCACTCAAACTCACAATCCACTCATACTCGCAATCTAATCACACTGGCAGTCCACTCATACTCACTGTCTAGTCACACTCACTGCCCACTCACACCAAGTCCATTCACTCACGCTGATATCCATATTATAATTTTTTAAACTTTTTACTTATTCATTCATTCTAACAAAAAAGTGCAGCTTGCTCACTGCAGAGCAACCCTGTAGTACCGAAAAGCTCTTGCCCATCTAAGCATCATCCTACATTAGTGAAGCCGCTATAGTTATCTTGTAAATAACTAACCGATAATAAAAACGCTGAAAATAAACGGGAAAATGTTAAACTAATAAAAATATATGTAATAAAATAATATGTTTCCTTAAACCTTATTGGTACTAGTTGGGTAGGTATATAATTAAATAATAAATTAACTAGCGTTTAGTTTAATTTGTATTATTTATTTTATATTATTTATTGTACACCTTAAAATACATAAATTTAATATGCATTTAACTATTGTACAAATGGCGGCCTTATAGCTTTGTATGTACCTACCTAACTACTTATCCCATTGTTTGCTTGTTATTTTTACATTTAACTCTAACCTATTAGTATGTAGTTAAAAAATAAAATAAATATCTTTAGGACATTTTTACACAGCACCATCTAGTCCCAAACTAAGCAGAGCTTGTGTTATGGGTACTAGACAATGGATATGATACTTATATTTTTTGTTGTTGTAAATACACACTTATAATACATAAGCAACACCCAGACCAACACAAACACTTATGCTCATCACACAAATATTTGTGTCCTGTGGGAATCGAACCCACGACCCCGTTATCAGCAGTCCGACACTCGAACCACTAGACCACAGAGGTCATCGAGTTTAGACGGTAAAGCCTATACCTATACCACCACAGTATTATAAAATAATACTATAATTTATAACTCATAATATAGCTCATTATACAAGTTTAGAAAGTTTTGTCACTACCAGCTACATATGGGTAATCAAATGCATGTCTCGCCCGTCCCCAATGCATTTAGATCTGGGACAGTCGCCATATTCGTGAACTGGACCTACCTACCAAGCTACTCAGTCAATGTCTAGCAAGCATTGTTGCAACGGCGAGTGTAATTATGCAACTGGAATAACAACAAATTCAAATTCAAAATTATTTATTTGTCAAATATAGGTATGATGTACAAGACATGGTGTTAATTTTTAAATAACAGAATATGTTTTTCTCCCACTTGCTCGGAAATTGCTTCATTATTTTTAAAAAAGAGTACATCAATCGATTCTTTTCCGTACGGAACAAAATAACACGCCAGCAATTTCCAACACGACAATAATAGGAATTGCTGGACAGTATTTTTTTTTAAATTATGCTAGAGAGGTTTTTTAAGTACAAACTTAAATGGAATAGGTGTTTTAGGTCCACGATATTTTATCATTACAAAGGGCATTTTTTTTTTAAAGTTTGAAAGTAGAACAAGAACCGCGCGTGAACGAATTGACGCGAATGAAAATGAGATACTGCTGAATTAATATGTGTATTGTTTCCTCGCAAATATGAGAAAAGTACTATAGAAGTCTTATCTGAAATAGCAATTAACGGTCTCGTTTAGTTAAAATTTTAAAATCACTTCGGGGGTAGGTACTTGGCTTTGCTTCATACTTCCAATATTACTCTGCCGTTAATTTCTTTATTTCAGGCCTCGACAGTAATGTACTATTACAGATAATTATGTGCCCCAAATAATTTTTTTAGAAAGAAAAAGAAAGAAAGAAAAAATATTTATTTGCTTCAAAAGTGACGCACAAAATTACCAAAAAATTCAAGAACACAACAAATACAGGTACAGAGCCAAGAAGTGTGGTAAGATATGCGTCACATCCGCGCAAAACGGCCACCGCTCAGCATATTGCTGTGCCTCATGCACGGAGCAAAGACACAGCGCTGGTTTTCAGCGACAGCCGGCGTCGACACAAATTCACAATGCAATAATGTAGATCAGTGAGGCGTAATGTTGGTAAATAACCATAAAAAATAAATAAGTAAGATTATTATATATTTTTTTTTTTTACATATTATATTATGATCTTTCGAAAAAAGAAGATTCCTAATACGCAAATAAAAGGGATAGGAGGACAGTACTTCTATTATGAGTTTAAAAAAGTATTAAAATCTACTGTCGCTATCGTCTGTAGAAAAATATTCCCACTCTTATTGACTCAGGTAATGTCACTGTCAATGTACGACAGTAAATTTTAACACTTTGTAATACTCAGAGGTAGCTACTGATTTCCCAAAACGATATGTTGTGATAAGTGTAGGGTAGGTATGGTATTTGTCTACAAGAAGTTCATCTTTCTAAGGGTCAAAATTTATATCCATACGATCTGCCCTCCGAGATATTGACTTAGCTCCATACAAGTTATGTCAAATTTCTATTTTTAGTAGGGCAAATCGTGCATAGATTAACCCTTTTCCTGCCCCGTGGATCACATACTGATTCACGACGTTTGTTTAATCATGGTGTCTGCTTCACACTTATATATATAAATCAACAATAGTATTGAACTATGTTTACGGGACTTGTTGCGCACAATTAAATCAAAATATAACGAACATTTTGACTAACCTTCGATCAACAAGTAAACAGTAGTTGATCGAAGGCTTCACAACAGCGAACCTGTTAATTTTGGCTGTTCAAATCAAAATCAAAATCAAATGTTTTTTTTATTTCAAATAAACCTAATTACAGGCACTTTTGAAACGTCAGGCTCTAGTTGTTCTGTTCCAAATTGTGGGTCCTATGGAGAAGAACTGGCAAGAAACTCCATGGATAAACTCTTTTTAAAATAGGTTATTGTTTATTACATCAAATTTATTCAAATAATGTGAGTATAATGTAGGTTAATGCCAGAAATAAGTGTATTGTCCAAATAAATCCTTTACTTACACGAAAATATCAACAACTAGACTTTGCCTGCGGCTTCGCCTGCGTACTGAAATAATTAAAGCACTTCTGAATAAAGTAGCTTGTACTCAGTTTACCAACTTATATTAAATAGGTAATTCCCAGACAGTTACATAGTCGTTACTATGTACCTAGTAAGTAGTAACAAAACACAGGATATCGATAGTTAGAAGTAAGGCGGTGGGGCAGGGCTCCGTCTATCGGAAGTACATTAGCACAACGACGCCACAGATGGAAGGCGTGTCTGTTATGACACTTTGAATAACAAAAAAACAGCTGTTTTAAACATTTTGTTGAGATGCATTGATTACAATTGTTGCTGATTTTGTATCCCTTTCCCGTCTAACCTTGTTACTTAAAATGATTTGGGCATTCCAACCTTTTACAAAGTCAAAGTCAAAATAAATGTAGTAGATAGATAGATAGATAGAATATACTTTATTGTACACCATGAAAATAGTAGTAAACAGGAACAACGTACAAATTATGGGTACATGGGCGGTCTTATCGCTAAAAGCGATATCTTCCAGACAACCTTTGGATGGACAAAGAAGACGTAAGATCTAGATAATGGGGGCAGTCCGTGGCGTACTACTAAATAAAATAAATAAATAGCACAAAATATATTACACATATAGGTATCATAAATATATATAATATATATATAAATAATCTTACAATTTAGAATAGAGATTGGATACATAGGCAATGTCTTAATAAATTAAAATTTATTTGGAAAGGTAGTATTCTTTAACTAATTTTTTAAATGAAAACAGTGACTGAGCTCGCCGTATAGACACAGGTAACTCATTCCACAGACGCACAGCCTGAACAGTAAAAGATTTATCATAAAATTTTGTAGAATGCATTGGCATCAGAAGCCCCAAGTTTTCCGATGATCTTAAGTATCGTGTATGTGTGTCATGAAGGAACTTGAAACGTTCTTTGAGATAAAGGGGGGTCTTGGGATTAAACAGAATACTGTAGAGAAGTGATAAAATATGGGTATTCCGGCGAAGACGTATAGGGAGCCACTTGAGCTTAGTGCGGAATTCGGAGACATGATCATATTTGCGTAAGCCAAATATAAATCTGATACAAACATTTTGAAGTCGCTCAAGCTTATTTAGTTGTGCCTCAGTAAGATCTAAATAGCTGGCATCGGCATAGTCAAGAATAGGGAGAAGGAGGGATTGAGCAAGCGCCGTTTTGGTAGCAGTAGGGAGAAAATTGCGTAGTCGTCTCAAGGACCACGCTGACGCAAATAATTTACGACTGACTTCCTGCATCTGATGATTCCAAGAGAGATTTTTGTCAATATAAATTCCAAGATTCTTGACTGAATCACTTAAAGGTATTGTGGTACCATCAAATACAATTGGAGGAAATTGTGACCAATCAATTCTGGAAGTCATCCCAGGGCTGCCAACAACAATGACTTGGGTCTTGGTAGGGTTCACCTTTAGTCCATGAGCAATACTCCACTCAGATATTCGTGCTAGATCTGTGTTCACCATTTTAACAGCCTCCGACAACTCTTCTAAAGGAGCCTGTGAATAAATTTGTAGGTCATCTGCATAGAGGTGGTAGGATGATAGAAGTTGATTTGAAATTGAGTTAATAAATATTGCGAAAAGTAAAGGAGAAAGAACGCCCCCCTGTGGTACGCCGGCAGAAGTATTACACCATGAGGACAGAGTACCATCAATGCAAATACGTTGCCGACGGCCACACAGGTAACTACGAAACCAATCAATTGCCGTTGGAGATATGTTGAGAGAGCGAAGTATGCCAAGCAGGATATCGAAATCGACGGTGTTAAAGGCATTACTAAAGTCAAGTAAGGAAAGTACCGTCAGATTTCCATTTTCCATACCTATCCTGATGTCATCCGTAATGTGAACTAAGGCTGAGACTGTACTATGTCCTGGACGAAACCCGGATTGGAAAGGATTAAGGAGGTTGTTTTTACAAAGGAAAGTACTAAGCTGGTTGTGGATAAGGCGTTCGAGGACCTTGGAGAGGAATGGTAATATGGATATTGGGCGGTATTCAGAAAATGATATAGGATTAGATTTTTTGGGCAAAGGGGTTATTATGTAGTATTTGGGTATGCCAACCTTTTACAAAGTTAGAGTCAAATAATTAAGATATTAATTAGTTATTTTCAATCGTATAGTTCGTAGCGGTCCCTAAAATGCCCCCGACATGAGAACCACCGTAAGCTCAGTTTGGTCCCATTTATGGGACCGAAAAATATGTCAAACGTCACCCTAATTAAATATATCAATATTTAATGTAGTATTTATCGAATCATGTATGCAGACGTTTTAAGGACTTCCATGTAGGCCAGGTGATTATGACCTGCAGGGAGCTTCTCACTGGGTTGGATATAATTTGCGGGTGGAGGTAATTTTTCCAACCACAGTTTTTGACGGGCCAACCTTTGTGACAACCTTGTAGAGCCTCTGTCGATTTAAATAAACTGTGGCGGCTCTTTAGGCGTTGGGTCTGTATCTTAGCGCCATATAGTGAGTGTCTTGAGTCTGACTCCCGCTTTTTAGGGTTCCGTAGTCCTACAAGGAACCCTTATAGTTTCGTCATGTCCGTCCGTCTGTCCATCTGTCCTAATCCTTTACAGCTTAATAAATTCTACAGTTATAAACATAAGTAAATGAAATTTTGTTAAAAAAGAGGCTACATATAGATCTCAATTTTAAAAGAATAAAAATATCATGGTTACGTATTTTAGGGGTGGCGCCGATACATGTGAAATGGGGATGAAAATATTTTTTTCGCTGCACCCCCTCGTGTGGGGTATCATTGAATAGGTATACTAAAATAAAGGTAATGTTTCATACATCACTTTTTTATCAGGTGTACCATCTGCGAAATATAGCCTGCCAAAGTGGCTTGCAATGTGTCCCCCCCCTGCCATTTCTAAACTATGCAATGTAGAAACTTATAATCTTCCACATTGATAGACCTTTATAAAAACTCTCTTTTAAAATTATTTCGAGCATATTGTGATTATAATTTTTTGAGTTATAGAGAGAAAACTGAAAAAACGTCCTAGTTCAAAGGTCATTGACCTAAGATAAAAATGATCGTAGCAAATAATGCTCCTTTACTTTCTATTTGAAAAAATCACAAAAAGTAACTTTGTGTTATGTTGACGACACACTTCTTAAATTTGGCGCCATCTAGCGGCGTCTAACAACACTCTCTGAGTCGCCAATGCTGCCGTCAAGTGCCGTCTATTGCATTTGGCACTGTATAGCGCCATCTAACGGCTGCTGACAACACTCTCCGAGACGCCAATGCTGCCGTCTATTGCAAAAACTAAAATAGCCATGATTAATATTCGATTTGATTTGTTTGTAACACCTACTTAAGGAACCCTGAGCATGGCCCGACATGCTCTTAGCCGGTTTTTTTTATAAGACAGTAATAAAATTGTTTCACCATCATCATTTCAGCCGAATGTCGTCCATTGCTGGACATAGGCTTTCCCCAAGCATCGCCACAACGACCGGTCCTGTGCTTTCCGCATCCAGATAATACCCGCGACCTTCATCAGGTCGTCGGTCCACCTTGTGGGGGGCCTACCCACGCTGCAGTCGCCACTCGAGAACTTTACTGCCCAATCGGCCATCCATTCTGCGAGCAATATACCCCGCCCACTGCCATTTATGTTTGGCAATTCTTCGGGCTATGTCAGTTACTTTCGTTCTCCTGCGAATCTCCTCATTTCTGATTCGATCACGCAGGGACACTCCGAGCATAGCCCTCTCCATTGACCTTTGAGTGACTTTCAGCCTTCTTATAAGGCCCATTGTGAGCGACCACGTTTTATTGCCGTAAGTAATTACTGGCAACACACACTGGTCAAAGACTACGTCTTGAGACACTGCGGTATTTTGCACGAGAAGATATTGCGTAGCTTCCCGAACGCTGCCCAACCGAGTCGGATTCGACGATTGACCTCTTTCTCGAAGTTGGACTTACCTAGCTGGACAGTTTGTCTCCTGCGAATCTCCTCATTTCTGATTCGATAAAATTGTTTAATATGATCAAACAATTTGTACAACAAGTCCTCATTCTTCCAGGAGGAGGCGAGGCCGAGGCCTTCAGCGGCAGTCCGCGCTCCGACAACTACCGGCTGGAGTTCGCGCGCGGGCGCTCGTCCGCCTCCCCGCGCACCCCGCGCGCCCCGCGCCTGCTGCCCGCCCCGCGCTCGCCCTCCACGTCGGGCTCCGAGCTGTCGCTGCGACAACCCATCAAGATCAGGTACGGTAGCAGTGGGCATAGTCCTGATAGATTAGTTGCTTGAACTGTTACAGTAGAAACACTACTAGAATTTTTATCTAGATTCCTTGGTATTCCTTTTTAAAACATTGTTGAAGTCACAGAATTAGATAGATAGAAAAAAATCGCATGCCTACTAAAGGTGGATTTGTCGGACACCTAATGTGTAAAAACATGTATATTTAACATCTTCTTTACCATATCCTTGCGAATAAATATCTTTATCTTTAGAATGGAAAAATGGTCGGGGTGCCTGCACTCTCCACCAGAGTGCAGGGCATTTCAAGACCTTTCTCAGTACTCCTTATGACTTGTTTCTGTAAATACTGTAACAAAAACACACAAAAATGCCTTATTGCGCTGTTTCTAACTGCAGAAACAAAAGCTGTAAAGTACATTTGTTTAAAGTTAATTTTTTTAAATTAGTGACGTCAACATGTAAGGCGTAGTTTGTTCGGAAAGTTGCCACGCATGAATCGCAAGTAAAATTGTGATTACAACCATTCTATCTATCTATTTATGTGGTTGAAGTACCTAATTGAAGTCATCTGTGAAAAATAAAAAGGTCAAAATGGTTTTTTTTTAATTCTTGGACTTTTGTTATTTGTGCATGAAATATTCATAAAAAATGTACAAAGCATGTAAACAATGAAGAAAGCATTAATAAAAATTCGATTTAACTGTCTAATTTAACGCTTTTTGTAACAGAAGTCCTAGTTGAATACGATCTGTGTAATGACCTATATGTAATAATGTTGTTGTATGGTGTTTCCGAAGGTGGTGATGTGTGGGAGTAGCGCTATTACCTAACACTAACACTGCGCGCGCGCAACAAGGTGAGTGCTTGCCATAGGTACGCTTACATACCTCAAACATATTCAGTCTTTATTATCCTGACTTCTTATGATTTTCTTTAATTTAAAAAAAAATTTACTGTATGACGAGGACTTGACCGAAACGTCGAGGTTAGTCAAAATGTTTGTTATATTTTGATTTAATTGTGCGCGACAAGTCCCGTAAACTTAGTTCAATATGATTGTAATTACTTTCTTTTAGTTTCCAAATCTCTGATAGTTTGATTCGGGATATATAAAGTAATGACAGCTTTTTCGTAAACAATCTGTTAACTAGCCAAACAGTAATGCTTAATATAACTTTTAGAAGTAGATAGAAACCTTAGAGATTGCATGTTGAATGCCTATGTAGACGAATGAACATAATTCCAAACGTAAACTGCCTATGATTTTGACCAAAAATTTGTTCTGCTTTCATTCTCTAAAATTATTACAATTCTTTTATCGTTAACATGTAAAAGATTCTAAAATACTCAATAATTTTCCATGCTCAATTTAACCTTTTCCTCACACCAACAGTGAACCAACGAAAGAAGAGCCGGAACCGGAAGAGCCCGCCATAGTACCGACACTGCGTCCATCCGGGCCCGCCCGCACCGCGCTACTCACTCACTGACACTGAGTCACCAACACTCATTGAGTCAACGCCATTGGGCCACTGAAACTAACTGGGTCACCTCCACTCACTGAGTCACCTACACTCACTGAGTCACCTACACTCACTGAGTCACCTACACTCACTGAGTCACCTACACTCACTGAGTCGCTTACACTCACTGAGTCACCTACCCTCACTGAGTCACCTACACTCACTGAGTCACCTACACTCACTGAGTCACCTACACTGAGTCAATGACACTCACTGATCGATTAACGCTGGGTCATTAAAACTCATGGGTCTACAAAACCCACTGAATCACCGACATACATTGTGTCACTGAAACTCACTAGGTCACCTACACGTACTTAGTCAACGACATTGAGTCAATTAAACTCACTGACTAAATGACACACAGACGAACACTAGACCCGTAAATACATCTCAACGCGTGTAATTAAGAACTTAAGCATAAGCTTGTAATATGTAAACTTGTAATCTATGTAAAATTCTATTTATTTAACTTGAATCTTGTTAGGAGTTTGTTACCTGATATATTATTGGTTCGTACATAATAAGGACGTCAAAGTCTTTTGAAAAAGGCCAACGTAAGTGCCAATCCAAAAAATAACATATGTTAATATTAAGGTACTAAAATTACTGTTAAAATTGAGGAAGCCCTTACTAATTATCCTATTATTTTAACACATTAACGTATGCGGGGAGCAATCTAAAGATATAAATTGTGGAAAATACAGTAATATTTACTGATATACAGGGGCCTTACTGGCTCGAGTTCTGAACCAAATCGAGCTAATATCAATTCCTAAAGGAACTGGAGTACGAATTGACACTAACTCGAATTCAGATTCGATTGATACCACAGAAATAGATAGCAGAATGGTTGTAATCACAATTTTACTTGCGATTAATGCGTGGCAACTTTCGAACAAACTTACACCCTACATATTGACGTCATAATTTTTTTTAATCAAATGTACTTTACAGCTTTTGTTTCTGCAGTTAGAAACAGCACAATAAGGCATTTTTGTAGGTTTTTGTTACAGTATTTACAGAAACAAGTCATAAGGCGTACTGAGAAAGGCTTTGAAATGCCCTGCACTATGGTGCAGAGTGTTGGCACGCGCGCCCTGCCCACTTTTCCATTCTATCTATTTCTGTGATTGATACAGAACTCGAACCAATCGCCATAAGGCCCCTAAACTCGCAGGTTCGAATCCTGCTTGTGAGTGAATTTTACTTTCTACATACTATAACTTTTAAAGAAACCCTTTTATAAATTAGTTTTGGAACTCATTACGGCTACAAAGGCGGTAAAATGGCCGGTGTTCAGCGGGAGCCACCGGAATGGGAGTGCTACAATCTGTATGTAAGCCCGTCACGCGAACCACCGACGCTGATATTTGGGTCGCTGACCATTTATCGTGCTATTTTTATTCACCCTTTACTTTTTATTTGTATTGACCTATGGTCATGCGAGGTCGAGCTTGCTGGAAGACGAAGGCAGGAATTTTAAGCCTGGTAGCTTGCAGTGGCGAAGGGTGCATATAACTTTGTTTTGTTTATATAACTTTGTTTTATTTCGTTTATTTTTTTATACATAATTGTTTAAGTTTTATATTATTTACAACGCATTAGTTTTATTTAAACTGTAATTTTGTTAATGAATACTTGAAATAAATAAATAACACGATTCCCACCGGCTTCCCTTTAGGAATTGCTTAAATACAGATCAACGACATTTCTGTGCTAATTTATTGTTCTAAATTACAAAAAAAGAATGAACAATTGAATTTAAAGTTATTAAATTGGTTTATTTTATTTTATTCAAGTGCGATCTTAGCAATTTTAGTATTTTTATGTACCTGCGACTTCTCTTCTGAAAACAAACACCCTTTGCCACTGGTAGCTTGTTCTTTTATACTTGTGTTACTTCACTTTGTAACCAATATTGTTTTCATTTTCAAGTCGGCTGGTCTGCGTGACGTAATAGTATGATTTTTGGTGCTCACTTCTCTTTACTAGTTTTTCTTTAAACATTGATGTTAAAATGAATCTCTACAAAATAACTTGTACCAATTTCCTGTATTATGAAAATATACGTAATTCGGAGTGCTAAGTGCTCCTAGCACCTAGTGTTAGTATAGTAAGGACATTGTATTATGAAGTTATTGACTCCGAAGAGTGCTTTAATCCGCATCGCTACGAGTATGTAAAACTTTGTATTTTATATAATCAAGTTTAGATTTACTTGTCAAGCTGTTTTCACAGGAAAATTTACCCCAACAAAATGATTCAATTATTATTTTTATCCCATTAACGCATGCGGAGCAATATCTAAAGATATAGTTCATTAAATTGTGGCAGTAGGATCCTGTTTTGAAAAAAGAAAGATTTTTTTTATTGCCACAACAAGACATTTGGTAGGTATCGTTTTAATGAATCAATTGTAAAACAATCTAAATTATCTAATTTATAATTGTCAAATTGAACATTAATTTTCTATTCGTCATATTTCAATTCACTCTTATGAAAACAGCTTTTAGTAACTAGTTATAATTATAATAGTTATGGTCTTCCATTCGATTTTAAGCTAAATACTGAAGCTTTAATATAGACTTAACTCTAAGCTTATAGTGGTGCTATTCTACGTCACACTGTAGAAAGACGCTACAATGTCAGTGTCAGCTTCTACGGTTTGACGTTTTGAATTAACGGTCAGGTGCTGAATTATACCGATTTTATATATCTATTGCAGTCTTACCAATACTCTAGAAATTGAAAATGTGAGTCTTCTCTACAAAAAACAATATTTTCTGAATACCGTATTGGCTATTGTATCTTTATTATTCGACAAAAATATCCAATTTATTCGACCTTATAACTCCTAACATCTTCATTGTATCCTTAATTGCTACTTCCCCTCACTAACCTTTAGGCCACAGCCTAAGGGTTAATAAATCATTTTCCATACAGTCAGGATATGAAGGACCGAGGCGCGGCGTGACCGGGTTAGCCACGGCCTACAAGTAGCCACCCCTAATAAAAGCTGATCGATTGACGCAGTTATATTTTATGACGTGAAAATAATAATATTGGGTGGGCCTTATTGTTATAATGTAGCATTGTTAACAACCCACTAATAATATGACGTAAAAGTCTGGTTTATGAAGGTCAGGGGAATTGATTTGCGTCAATATCTGAACATTTGTGTTGAGCCATATTATGGTAAAAAAAAAAAAAAAAAAGACACGATTGGTTTTGATTGCGCAAACACTTATTTGTATAACACATTTAATAGCGACAATTCGTCTGAAAGCTAAATGTGTAAAAAAAAAATTAAATTCCATCAAACTTATTACCATTTTTGAAGGCTCACATACGAACCAAGTATATTATTTCCATATACGTAAATCAAATAATAACATGAAATTGTATTACATTTATATAATACGTTAAATATACTTAATATACAAGAAAAAGTATTTTATAAGTAAGAGTAAACATATACATCTAATTATTAAACGACTCGCTCAATTGTATATAACTTAATAATTAGGCATTATTAATATAATATATTAATTTTGTGTAATCTTTATTCGAAACATACCATGAGACTGCGGCGATACAATCTTGTTGTAGCATTATGAAGATAATTTTGTGTTATGCTAAAGAAAACTTTGTATTAAGGTAATTTTAATATATTTACTTTAATAACCTATAATAATCTATTCCTAAAGCTATAAGAATATGTTATGATTCTTCCACATTGTTAGACTTTAAACCTTGTATCATAAGTATATAGCATAGATTATTTTGTATATAACATAAGCTAAAGTTCGATGCATGTATATAATGTAGAGTGTAAAACCGTTTATTTTGAAAGTAATAAAGATTTGTATAACGATTTATTTTGGTCTTTTTACTACCTCAATTTTCCTTACGAACTAATGATATTTAAAAGTACTGATATGTTACTTGCACTCGCAACTGAAGACTCGAAAACGTCCTAATAAGAACGTTTTTTTAATCATCCGTGTCAAAAAGCCGCCGAGCATGACCAGTGACAAAAAAATACTAAAATGCCTTCGTGTTTGTACAGAGAGTGTTCTAATTATGACGCGAAAGTAACTTAAAGTAACCAACTTACTCTGTACTAGTTTATATGTATTGTGCTGCCGCTGCGCACGGATTTTTTTTTCGTTCGTTTTGTTAGGGTATGGCATATCCATACTATTAAATATCATTGCTTACGAGACTTTTTTCATTTGCACTAAAGTTATTTAAGAAATGATAGCCTAGCGGTTGAACGCTTACCTTCCATGCAGGTGCGACAGAGTTTGAACCAGGACCGCACCTATGAATCTTCGAATTAATGAGAAGGAAATCATCGTGAGGAAACCTGCACACCTGAGAGTGCTCCATACAGTTCTCAATGGTGTGTGTAGTCCGCCAACCCGCACTAGGCCAGCGTGGTGGACTAAGGCCTTCACCTCCTCATTCTAAAAAGAAGCTCATGCCCAGTAGTGGGACGATAATGGACCGATAATTTATTTTAAAAAAAGAATAAAAAACATGATCATAATGCCAGTGTTATTAAAATTTTTAAAACTATCTCATTCGAATGTGCAAAGATATTTTTTTATTTTATTTTTGCGGCATTGTTGTTATGGCAGGTATCTACGAACAATAAACAAGCCATAAAGCTACACTACATTGCACGGCACTTCAATTACTTGAAAATGTCGTAGTTTAAAATATCAGCGTAACATTTAGAAGCACGACACCCCAACAGCCATAGGTATATCTGATACATCGCGGCAGCTAAGGCCTATGCCCAGCTAAAGTAATTATAAAATTTGATTATGAAATGCTTATCACTTTCTAAAGATTAACAAAAATAGGCAAAAACAAGTAGGTGAATTTATTAATTTTTTAGACGAAATTGTTTTCTTTGAAAATATAGTTTTTCCCGCACTAAGATCTCTTTTGCATGGTGATTTTATTTACAGGCTCAAAATCACATACACAAATGCCCAGACTAGAAACAAGTATCTGTAGGACATACAAATATTTGTTCTTTTGAGAATTGAACCCGCGACCCGTAGCGCTACACCTAAACCAGCCATTATTCAGCCACTGCCAAAATTTTACGTCAATATGGAGGCTATATAAGCCTAGTGATATACACTTCTGCCGGATAAGGCAGACCATCTGCAACGAATGGTTATTCAGACTGGTTAATTGTTGACATAATTACCAACCTTAACTAACAAATTGGTGACTAATTGGTTGTTATAGGTCCTACGCAAAGCATGTCTCACCTACCCACTTATATGTTGCTTGCCCGCTGTGCCCGAGAGGACCTAATGCAGGCTATAGAGAGAAATACAATCTGCAATTTTCTGTTGGAAGACCATCTAAAATGTATAATTTAATCGTATAGTATCTTTATAGGCTATATACATCTAGAATAGAATAGAATAGTATTTATTTGCATCAAACATGGTACAATAAGGTGTTAGAAAACATTATTTTGAACTAATACATGTTCCACCAGGTACTGGCATACAATTTTTTTCATAATTTTCTATATCTACTACTATTATAAAATTGTTAAATGTCAGTTGTCTGTTTGTTTGTTTGTTTGTTTGTTCCAGCATCACTATAAAACTACTAGACCGATTTTGTTGAAAGGGTTTGTGACTAAAAACTTATGATTTGACTTAAAAACTGGTATGTATTTTACCTCGCTACGATGACGGGAACCGGTGATTTTTAATTATATTTTTCTACAACATTTAGCATACATTAAGGTGATTAAGGCGCTCATATCCAGCTGTCATTCGCACGCATGCGCTCTAGCGCGCGCCTCCATAGAGAAAATACGGCTGCTAAAGAAATTGCATTAAAAACTTTTTGGTCGGGCCGAATTGTACAGAGTAGAAAAAAAAATCCTGTCATATGTGGGTGGTGCCATCTTGGAAATGCAGTCTTTTGAGCCAACCGAAAATCAGAATCTTTCGACTTACAGACAAGGACTGGAAGCTACCTCTAAATTGCGATTTCTCTAATTTTTTGTATGAAAAGCAATAAAATTTAGAAGTACCTAAACGTTGTTATATTGTATCCATCTTAATATACGAATAAGCATAAAGTTATCTTGGTGTAACTAAAAAAATACTATTTTCAGTCTACAATTTCTAATTACCTTCTTCATCTTATATTATCTTAACTATTATAATCTTAACTATTATAAAATTGTAAACGTCTGTTTGTTTGTTTGTTCCAGCATCACGCTAAAACTACTGGACCGATTTTGATGATTTTTTTTTTGTTTGAAAGCTGATGATCTGACTTAAAAACTGGTATGGGTTTTGAGAAAGAAAGAAAGAAAGAAAAAAAGAAAATCGTGGGTTGCGTACTCACCCGACAGATCGAAGCTTCTATGCATTTGCACGAGCGGATAGTAATGTACGATGGAGTGGAGTGGACAGGGGATGGGACTGGGGACGGGAAAGGGGACTGGACAGGGGACGGGACAGTGGACTGGACAGGGGACGGAACATGGGACGGGAAATGGGACGGGACATGAGACGGGACATGGGACAGGACAGTGGGACGGCACATGGGACTGGACATAGGATGGGACATGGGACATGGGACGGGACGATAACGATAGTGATATAGTGAGATAGTGGGATAGTGGGACAGTGGGCCGTGGGAGAGTGAGATAGTGGGACAGTGGGACAGTAGCACAGTGGCAGTGGGACGGTGGGACTTTGGGGCAGTGGGGCAGTGGGGTAGTGGGGCAGCGGGGCAGCGGTGCAATGGGCCAGTGGGGCAGTGGGATAGTGGGGCAGTGGGGTAGCGGGGTAATGGGGCAGTGGGGCAGAGGGGCAGCGGGGCGGGGCAGCAGGGCAGCGAGGCAGTGGGGCAGCGAGGCATTGGGGCAGCGGGGCAGCGTGCCAGCGGTGCAGCGGGGCAGTAGGGAACCGGGGCAGCGGGGCAGTGGGATAGTGGTGCAGCGGGGTAGCGGGGCAGCGGGGCAGTGGGGCAGCGGGCCAGCGGGGCAGTGGGGCAGCGGCGCCGGGGGGGCAGTAGGGTAGTGGGGCAGCGGGGCAGGAAGTGTGGCAGTGGGATAGTGGGGCAGCGGGGCAGGAAGTGGGGCAGTGGGATAGTGGGGCAGCGGGGCAGCTGGGCAGGGGGCCGTGGGTTACCGGGGCAGCGGGGCAGTTGGATAGTGGGGCAGCGGGGCAGCGGGGCAGCGGGGCAGCGGGGCAGTGGGGCAGTGGGGCAGCGGGGCAGCGGGGCAGTGGGGCAGCGGGGCAGGATGTTGGGCAGTTGGATAGTGGGGCAGCAGGGCAGTGGGGCAGTGCGTTACCGGGGCAGCGGGGCAGTGGGGCAGTGGGATAGTGGGGCAGCGGGGCAGTGGGGCAGCGGGGCAGCGGGGCAGTGTGGCAGCGGAGCAGTGGGACAGTGGGGCAGCGGGGCAGCGGGGCTGTCGGGAAGCGGGGCAGTGGGGCAGCGGGCAGGCTGTGGGGCAGTGGTATAGTGGGGCAGCGGGGCAGCGGGGCAGTGGCGTAGCGGTGCAGTGGGGTAGCGGGGCAGCGGGGCAGTGGGGGGCTGCGGGGAAGGCAGTGGGGCAGTGGGATAGTGGGGCAGTGGGGTAGCGGGGCAGCGGGGCAGTGGGGCAGTGGCGTTGCGGGGCAGTGGGGCAGAGGGGTAGCGGGCCAGCGGGGCAGGGTTGCGCAGTGGGGCAGTGGGGTATTGGGGCAGTGGGGTAGCGGGGCAGTGGGGCAGCGGGGCAGCTGGGCAGCGGGGCAGTGGGGCAGCGGGGCAGTGGGGCAGCGGGGCAGTGGGGCAGCGGGGCAGTGGGGCAGCGGGGCAGTGGGGTAGCGGGGCAGTGGGGCAGCGGGGCAGTGGGGTAGCGGGGCAGTGGGACAGTGGACTGGACTGGACTGGACTGGACTGACGTGGGTTAGCAGAATTTAACGCGAGCGGAGCCGCGGGTAAAAGCTAGTTATTTTATAATTCAATGATAGATTGAGATTCTTCAACCGGATGGTGGCGTCAGGTGTAAGGGTGAAAAGATCCTCTGGAGAGCCACGATACGACAATAAAGGACATCGTTGGATTATATGGTCCACGGTCTGGTCTTCTTCGCCGCACTCACAAAGGCTGGAGTATATATTATATAACGTACCACCTAAAATAAGAAGAAGTTAATTACAGTAAAATAACAGAAGGAACTATAATAGTAGTTTATGAAACTGTTGCATAATAGGGGTTATTAAAACACGAGTGTGAGTTTAAAAACCGAGCCGTAGGCGAGGTTTTTAATAGTATCAAAAAATTAAATTACCGCATTGTTTTGTTCAGCAAACTGTATCGTAATGAAACTTTTTAATTCATAACAGGTGCATGTGGTGCATTTTTTTTCCATAACCGCACACTTCAGCCTAACTAAGGAGTTTTTAATGCCACTTCGACCTAACCAAGGAGTTTTCAAACCTTTTTTTTAGCAGTCGTACAGTTTGGCACCAATGAGTACACAAAATTCAGGGTGGCGCCACTTGTCATACATTGAAAATTTTTATCGTTTAAAATCGCGTTTTTGGCAGAACTTTTGATTGTCATATTGCTTTTAATTATATTTAAGTGTTTACAGGCATATTTTTTGTATGATAAAACAGGCTGACAAGGATAGAAAATTAGTTCCGATTATAATGTTGACTATATTTTATTATCTGTGTAGGCGCGCACCAGCGCGCGTGCGCGGCCGCGCGCCTGGCCTACTGGATTTGGTCATCGTTACTTGTAAATTTATTGTTATTGTTTACGTTATTATTATGGTTTTGTATGTCGAAAGTTTTATTCTGGGCAAAAATATCTGACTACAGCAGTGATACTGAACTGAGGAGAATATGACCCCGCCTGAATTTCTGGATGCAGCAACGTAAATGACGAACAATCTTTTACCAGAGAAATCAAGAAAAACAACGACAATGTTACTAAGATTTTGACTTTGGTATTTTATTTAAAATTGTATGAGTGTAGATAAAATAGTGTATGAAACTGACATAATTAGGTATTAAAACACTCGTGTGATACTATTGTGTGTTTTAATAACCCCTATTATGCAACAGTTTCATAAACTACTATTAATTAACGAAAAACACGATTATTATGCTCATTCAATTCTGTAATATATACTTTCATAATATGTTTGTACAAAAATGACGATCTCTGTGGTGTAGTGGTTCGAGTGTCGGACTGCTGATCACTAGGTCGTGGGTTCGATTCCCACAGGACACAACTATTTGTGTGATGAACATGAGTGTTTGTGTTGGTCTGGTTGTTTCTTATGTGTTATAAGTTATGTATTTACAAAAAAAAGTAAATAAGTATTATATATTTTTATAATTTTTGAGAAAGTCATTTATAATAGTATTTATAATTACTTTGAGAAACAAAATATTTTTTGCACCGAACAAATGGGTTTTAGGAAGACTAAAACCATAAATATGGCATTATACAATTTTCTTGAAAAAATACACTATAACATGGATAACAGAAAACCAGTGGTGGCAATGTACATGGATATGACCAGGGCATTTGACTATGTGGACCATAAAGTACTACTAACTAAGCTCACTGGCTACGGCATCAGAGGTAACGTGCTTAATCTCATACAATCTTATCTAGAAGATAGAAAACAAATTACTCAGATAAGTCAAGTGAATATGAAGTCCAAAACTGAAGTAGTATATTCATCTAGCTCTAGTCTAGAGTACTTTCTTACGGTGTTCCGCAAGGGTCTGTGTTGGGGCCATTACTGTTCATATGCTACATTAAAGACTTTCCCCAAGTAACTAGGCATCAAATGTCCTTATTTGCTGACGACAGTACAGTTATTTTTAATACCGGTAGTAATAAAGAAATAGAAGATGACATCAATATAAGCCTCGTTTCGATAATTGACTGGTTAAATGCTAATAATCTAAAAATTAACATTACGAAAACAAAAATCATGAATTTTAAATTAAGACAATCAGAACAATCACAATTTCAGATAAACTATAAAGAAGATCAAATACTTGAAACACACGTAACAAAATTTCTAGGGCTACAAATTGACAATAACTTGTCATGGAGAACGCAAATTGATACTGTGTGTGGAAAGCTTAGTAAGTTCTCCTACGCTCTTTATATGCTAGGTAAAATTGTGAATAAAACCGCACTCCTAGCAGCTTATCATGGTTATGTTGCCTCCACTTTGCGGTATGGCCTTATATTTTGGGGCAACGCTACTAACGTTGAAGAGGTACTAATAGCACAGAAAAAGTGTATTCGAGCTATGTGTAAACTTAAACGAACGGATACATGCAAGCCACATTTCCAAAACTTAAGAATATTAACAGTACCATCACTTTACATCTATGAGGCATGTAATTTTGTTAAAAACAACGTACATCTATATAAACGTGTTGAAAGTCAACGACGCTCGAAAATGCTGCATTTACTTCCCACTAAAACTACGTTCCTCCACAAAAGCATATATGCAATGGCACCAAAATTACAGAATAAATTACCTAATGAAATTAAAGTGATCACGAACAAAAATGAATTTAAACGAAAACTTTTTAAATTATTGAATGACAAAGCATATTATTCTGTTAATGATTATCTTAATGACAAATTGTAGTAGGTAACTTATTTTATTTGTGACTAGCTGTGTCCATCTATATGTAGGTATATGTAGTGAAAATTTAGCTAATTTATTTGACATTTCTTTATTGACAATTTTAAATTTATTTCATTGACATTATTATAATTTTGTAATTAAAATTTTGACATTATTACTGTGTTGACATCTAATAATGTTTTCTTAAATTGTGACAGTGTATTGATACCTAAATGTTTTGTATGCCTTCTGGCGGGACATAGCAAGGATCTTCATTTTTTTGTAAATAACATCTGTATACCCTGTGTTCACAAAACGAAATAAATGAATTGAAATTATCCATTGTCTAGTACCCATATAGCACAAGCTCTGCTTAGTTTGGGACTAGATGGTGCTGCGTAAAAATGTCCCAAATATTTATTTATTTAATGGTAATAATTTCGTTAATTATATAATCTGACCTATAACATTGCCTGACTCGTCGCGTTTACTTCTCGGTGGCTTATGAGCTTCGGAACTAACTGTCATAAAAAATATATGACATGTTAAAACATGCTCCATTGGTAATTACCGGTCAACGCTCTCCAGTAACCGCTTGAAAACTTCATAAAAACAAAAGAAAAAATACTACACTTAAGTCTTGTTTGCATACATCACCGCATATCTTCACGCTATGGCTTTGTTTCGTAAAGAAATGCGGTAATGGACGTCGAATTAGGTGATACACAAGCATCAAAGGCAGGCATGCGCAGAGGTTTCAGAAATGAAGCTTGCGTGAAAAGTTTTCAGTTTGAGCGCGAGCTTTCAGTGAAGTGTACACATTGGACTGTTTGTTTTAATGAAATTGGACAGTGTCTAAATATTTGTTTATAGAGAAATACCTAAGTAACCTATGCAAATATTCCATAAGTACCTAAATGTACTTTCTGTGTACACAAAGTTTATACCTAAAGTAATTTTTTTGGTATAAAGATTATTAAATGAAAATTCAACCCGAAAGTATTAATTAACTTAATGGACTGCATCTAATTACTTAGCCGATTACTTTTGTGATACATGATTTAAATCTACCACCACTTCCCTCCCTCAAATAAATAATACAAATAACAAATAGCGTAAAAAGCTAAAGATACTCACTATTAGACAATACAGTATAATTTACTTTGTTAATAATTTAAAACTAATACCATCCCAAATAAGTAACGAGAAAGTACTACCCTACTACTCTTTGGAAGAAAATTCTAAAGCAGCATACCCACAAACCTTTACCGTGGCCTTTGAAGACGTCCCGCTCGGTTCCGGCGGCGCGGCCGTCTCGAACCTCGTCCGGACGACATCGCGACAGTGTCTCGCCTGCGACCACCGAGCCAAGCTGCTGCCGGATATTCCCGAACCGGTGTCGGCCCCTCCGGTGCTGATACCGACACCTGTCCCGCCGGAACAGACAGACTTTGGCCGTGTGACCGGCCGCCGGACAATGACGGCGAAACCGGAGAGCGTTCACGAAGCGCTAGAGGATAGGGACCCTAACAGTCTGAATCAACATGTGCAGGTTTGTATGGACACGCTTTGGAGTAGGTAACCTTGAGACTAAGGTCCCTATTACACCGAAACGCCTATGACATCGCAACTGGTTGAGCAACCATGACGTCTATACTGGCGGTCGAGTGTGTGAGACGCCATTATACGGTGCTATACATTTAACTGGCTGCGCGACCAGCGGTTGAGCCGTCAGTAAAATTCTGTGGTGCTATTTTCCTGATGTTAAGCGATGGTGCGGTTGACGATGGTTCATGCTTGCCCAGCATTGGTGAGAGGATGGCAGTGAAATATTTCGGACCCATCCTCTCAAATGGCTACATCGGGCATCGTACTGGAACACGACTACGTCTTTGCCCGGTGGGTGGTTGCAAGCCGTCGGCTGTGGCCTACCACCAGTATGTCACCTGATTTGCACCACCCAGGGATCACGTGTGTGTGTGTGGGAGACTCGATCCCCAAATTGGAACTTGGTTGCGTGACTAAATTGGGTTCCCAACCAAGCGGACGCTAGGTGTGGTACCCTCTCTAGAGCTGTATACATTTTGTTGGCAGCGCGACCTGGTTGCGCCGCTATGGCGTCTCGGTGTAATAGGGCCCTAAGCTTTGATATTTAATAAACAGGTTTAGTTAAAGCTATTGAAGTAAGTTGTGGTTTTTTTTAAAGTACTTAAATAAGTTATCGATGTAGGCTTGACTATGGATTTGATATGTATCTATCAGCTAGGATTATGTTATTCAACAGAATATTGGTGACCACCTGGAAAAAAGCTTCACCATTCCAATTAGGCCCGTAAACATTTAAATACCGAACTTGGGCCCACCACAGGCTAGTGCTACAAATTGTGTCGAACAGAAGGATTCATCATTTCAGCCGAAATACGTCCACTACTGGACATAGGCCTCACCCAATTAAGGGGGGGATATGCCATAATCGCCACGCTTGGCAGGCGGGTTGGCAATCGCAGTTGGTTGGTTAAATACTCAGAGAACGCTGCTGCCCATCCTCTGGTGAATCCCTTAGTCGCCTTTTACGACACCCATGAGAAGAGATAAGGGTGGTGCTATTCTTTAAGTCCGGAACAGAAGGATTACCGACATCCATTCCACCCATTATTATGATAATCATTACGCCTCATGCATCCATTATGGTATATCGGTATATCCTAATCACTACTACTTAAAAGCCTTACTATGCCCATAGAACAAATAATATGCCCTAGAGGTATTTAATGAAACTATGTTAAGTACAGACCAGACCCATTTTAAACCAGTCATGTTGCCACCAGCTGCTTCAAACACAAACCGCATGAGACAATTACACACGACCATGGCATTTAGACTAACAACTAAATAACTGCTTTTCTGAAAACTCTTTAGCTGCGGGTGGCGAGTCAATTCGTTAGGTAAAATGTCCTCTGAAATACGATAGTAACCAGAGAACTCGAAAATGACCATGTGAATTTTTCACTGCGTCCAGTGTATAGGTCATGTTTCGTGTACGACCTTGCCGCAGTAAAAAGGTTAATTAACACTAGCAAAATAATTTATAATACAAAATAATAAAATTTATTTTGTATTATAGGATAGACTTATACTTCGTCGCAGGAAACCCATTTACATTTTAGCCACTTAAAGAGGTTGTTTAAATTGTGTGACGTAAACATAATAAGGGATGAAAAAACTTCTAGCACCGTATATTATGGGTGCTATTTATAGAATAACTGGTGACTTGGAGTTTAATGCTTGTAATGTGTAGGAAGACCTTGTAACTGGAACATAAGTTAATTATTTACACGACTTATGTTACGTGACGTCAGATTGCACAACTAGTATAAATATGGGTCTACTGCAAAGATATTTAAAAGCATAGATATGTTTTAGTTATTTTAAGTTAGTTTCGCGTCATAATGAACTGTACATTACACACTTTGTGTAAACAAATGACGGCATTTTTGTTTCTTTTTGTCATACGTCACGCTCGGTGCCTTGTTTGACGCAGACTAGTAGCAAAACGTCCCAATTAGGACGTTTTCGAGTCTTGAGATATCGCGCGCAACAACATATCTGTACTTTTTAAAATATCATTGGTCTACTGTTAAAGTTTTCTGATGACTAGTAAGTAGAACCAAGTACTTACTAAACACAGGATTTTGTATCATATTTCTACATGTCACTTGAAGACCTAAAAGCCGACTTAATTATGATTTTATGAATACCAAATGCGAAATTAATTAAAACGAACATGAAATATAACACAGACGAATCGATGATCGCAGAAGACTGTCATCTGTCAATATTAGTGTTGCCTACCGTATTTCATCTATTTATTAAAACTACTTAGATTAATTAGGTTTGAAGAAATCCAGTGAAACAATGCAGTGGCACAACTTCGACAGTTTATTTATTACCAACTGCCTACACAGCGTCGAAAGTTCCCTTCACATGATATTTGATTCCAATTTCATTCAACAAAAGAGCCATGTAAAAAAGACCTTTATCGCGTACTTTTCTGTAAATAAAACATAGTCGAGTTATCGTTCGATCTAGGTATACAAACCTTGATTACAGTCCTTTTCGTTTGAACTATAAATCAGTGTCAGTGGAAAAATCATTTTTATTATACTTACAAACAACAATTTGGGCCGTGCTGCGTGTAATTGGAACATAGGAGTGTATAGTGTGGCAGACGGGAAGCATATCAAGGGTTATCGGGAATGTAGTAGCCCCCATCAGTAAAAAAATATTACTCGACGAAAGTTTACGATTGAAGTATAGGTACTGTAGTTTAATTAGAAACTATCAACTCTGTGTAACGCGACCTTAAGTAGCACTCGGAGCTGCGTTCTGTAACGTGTCCTTAAGCTTGCGCGGGCTCGCCTTCCTCACCCCCGCCCGTCGCCAACCCGCTGCGGCACCCCGCTCCGCGGTGTCCGCACGGTGTCCGTCAGCAGTCCGCCTACGGCCGGGACGCACGCGCCCACGTTTGTTTTGTTTTCTCGCTAAGATCATTGTTTTACTGTTTTCAAGTTGTCTGTACCTAATACCTTGTATCTTGGTGTCAATATACCAGTTTTCCTTGTAAATCGTGTTCGAACCGTATTATTTACCGCCCCCTGAGAACCTACTTCAACTATACCACTACATCTGTAAATTATAGTTCGCTGTAGTTGTAGATACAAAATGTGCCAAAAGTGGCCGTTTTTCGCATATTTTAGTGCGGTAGCTCTATGCCGCTACGAGATTCTTACACTGGAACTACGAAAAAATTTCATTTGTCACTACGCGATTCTTAAATTTGAGCTACGGGAAATTTATATTGCTACAAAAAATCTTTATTCCCACTATTCCATTCCCATTTAAACAAAACCACGACATAATTACAACAAAATTGCCGCCACGAGATCAAGAAGATTTTCGCGTATTTACTACGAAATTTTACATTTCCATTGACAAACTTTCACATGCCACTACGAGTGTTTACGTATTTCCGCTACATGATAGGAATTCATCACGTGATTTTAACGGTCCTGCTATCAACATAAGCTAATTAATTCTTAATTAAGCTAATTAATTCTTAAATAATTGTTCAATTCAACATCGAACATATAATTGTATTTAGTTGAGCCCTGACCACCACCTACGTCTGTGGTGCAACATTATTTAATTATCTTGGCAACACTTTTTTCCTGTTTCCTCTCTCTTACAGATTAGTGATATATGAAGCTCTCTCTGATTTTTCCTTTGAAACCAGCACGTTATGTTATTTAAACAATAAAATCTTACGAGTCTTACAAGACTTGATATTGATTATTTTATTGTTTACAGTTTGTTTTTTTATTTTTTGAACAATAATTGTTTAGGCTTCAGTAGATTTATCCTTGCGCGCCTTATTTTAACGCGTAAAAATGACTTACAGCCATAATTATCCTATCTACCCACGATTTGCCCTATAGAGAGAGGTTGACGGGAAAATTCGGAAAGGGCGTGTTTTTGATATTGTATTATTTTCAGAAATTTGTGTTTCTTCGAGTGTTAATGTGCAGTAATGATGGATTATTAAATGTTAAGCGCTCATTAACGTTAAGTGTGGGTAAATAGTACAAAGTTGCAAAATATGACTTTTCGTATTTTCTCATCATCTCCTCAGAAACCTCTAGTAAAGTTTTCATCATTTTATTAGGGTGTATATTATTATATATAACTGCCTCGTTGGTATAGTGGTCGCAAGCGCGACTGCTGAGCATGGGGTCCTGGGTTCGATTCCCGGGTCGGGCAAAGTGTTATTGGGTTTTTTCATTAGGAAATTCTCAGTAGCAGCCCGGAGTCTGGATTTGTGCCCGGTCAATGGCAATAATATATGATGTCTGTCGAAGGACCGATGATCGCTGGAGCAGACGAGTCCTTGAGTGGAGACCGCGAATCGGCAAACGCAGCGTAGGGCGCCCCCCCGCCAGGTGGACCGACGACCTGAAAAACGTGGCTGGGGGGGACTGGATGCGGAAGGCAGAGGACCGAGTGTTGTGGCGCAACTTGGGAGAGGCCTATGTCCAGCAGTGGACTGCGATAGGCTGAGTTGAGTTGAGAATGGCAATAGGCTCGCCCCCTATTACACGGGACTTATAACATAACTGGCGAAATGTGGGTGTACTATATACACCTCTGCCTACCCCTTCGGGGAAATACAGACGTGATGTTATGTTATGTTGTATATTACTAAAAACGTGGCTAGAAGGTCTTACTTACCAGACCTTAAATATAAATTTTACACAATTTGTATTGGCTTTATTTTTGGCTGTATGATTTGAATTGTAGAAACATCTGTCTGTCAAATGTTAAAATTCAAAACACGATTTGCAGCCGTAAACTTAGATAAAATTAATTGAACAAAATATGACATAATAATATAGTCATTTACGAAAATAATATCCAAACACAATGTTAACAAAAATGCAAATTCTCACAAAAACTCAACAAAGCCTTAATTAACAGCGGACAAAGAAGTCGAGACGTTTACGTGACTCGGGTACCTGAGCTCCCCAACTATAGACCACGGGTCACTCACTCCTGTTCTATTGTTCTTCACTAATTAACCCCAGTACTTTTACCCTTTAAAGAAAAATTTAGAAAATAAAGCTCTCGCGTAAATTTTCCTTTATCTAGATTTTATTTTTAATTTTAGTGTTAGGTACTGCGCATGAATAATAATCTATAATGTGTTCATAAATGTGGTTAAAAATATAGTCACGTGTTGCTTCAACCAAGACATGTATTTTATTGGTACTTGACCAAACATTTTTTTCAAACTTTTACTATAATAAATAATAACTCGTGTTACAACACGAATTTATATTCTTATGCTTTTACATAGGTCAGAGATGGCGAACCTTGGCGATGTATACATCAACGTGCCTTTTATTTCAACAAAATATTACGTCAATAACATGCCACAGGTGTACCCAGGTTTTAGCCTGGCGTTAGGGCGAATCAGGAATTCCCTGTAGGACCCGACATATTGTTTAAAAATTTCTTGTCGCGTGCCATCTGTGGCACGCGTGCCATTGGATATCCATTCCTTACATAGATGATACAAGGACAGCATCAGCTAGCAGCTGTGGCTAGCCGCTTCGTTCACAGCACCACCTATCGGGTCCAGATTTTGTGATTATATTTTTTGCCACTAGACTAACACACATTGTGAATATTGGTCTATAAATATAGAATTGTTAATAACTTGATAAACTTAACCACACTAGCATAGCTATGAACCATCGTCTCAACAAAACAACACAAATACATACGACGACGTCTGTGGTCTAGTGATTCGAGGGTCGGACTGCTGATAACGAGGTCGTGGGTTCGATTCCCACAGGACACAAATATTTGTGTGATGAACATAAGTGTTTGTGTTGGTCTGGGTGTTTCTTATGTATTATAAGTATGTATTTACAAAAAAAAAAAAGTATATAAGTATTATATCCATTGTCTAGTACCCATATCACAAGCTCTGCTTAGTTTGGGACTAGATGGTGCTGTGTAAAAATGTCCCGAAGATATTTATTTATTTTATTTATTTTATACATTGTGTGAATACATGAATATGACATATATTACATTGTGTGAATACATGTATACTTCAATCCAATGATTTTTCATAAATTACACGATTACTAAAGAAGCACCCTCCAAATATTATGCATACATGTAAAGGTAACTATACAGTTTATTAAGCATAATTCTATCAAGTATACTTCTACTATTATACACACAAGCCTACAAGGAAGCCTACAGCTTACAAGCCTTTTTCACTTTTTTTATTATTTTGGTAATGTTATTCCGAAGTTTAATTCTTGAGCTTGTGACATTGACACACTGACTTACAGCAGGGTGAATAATACAAAAGTGCTGCCAAAACTGTCGTGTTTACAATCGACAATTGATTCCATTTCCCTTTTGTTATTGATTTTGAAGAACATAGCATTATACATGTATATATTACACATGTATATATTACACATGTATATATTACACATGTATATATTACGGTTAAAGTAATTACAAATGAAGTAGAGGCTGACCACGCTAACTCTGCAGTGGAAATTCGGCAACACCGTAAATAATAAATAAATAAAAATAACTGCCTCGTTGGTCTAGTGGTCGCAAGCGTGACTGCTGATCGTGGGGTCCCGGGTCGGGCAAAGTGTTATTGGGTTTTTCCTTTAGGAAATTCTCAGTAGCAGCCCGGAGTCTGGATTTGTGCCCGGTTAATGGCAATAGGCTCGCCCCTTATTACATGGGACTATAACATAACTGGCGAAATGTGGGTGTACTATACACCTCTGCCTACAAATACAGGCGTGATGTTATATTATGTTATGATGTTATAAATAAATAAATAAATCATTTATTGCAGGCATACACCCATAGAACTTACACATACAATTTTAATTTAACGAACAAAAATTATAGTAGTTAAAAGATTAAGTAAATGATTTAATCCAATTAAATAACCAAAACAATTTAATAATTTATACTAATCATTAAAAAAAACTTAACTATCACAATCTCTGTAATGATTATTTTATTATTTTTAACGCATTCACGCATGCGAAGCGAGCAAGTTTTTTTTTTTTTTTTTTTTTTCTTTTCACAATTTAAATCTCTGTAATGATCTTTTATTCTAATGGAAAGTTAGTTTTGTCAGACTTACGGCCAAAATTAATATCCAATCTATCTACGATTTACCCTATTAGAGAAAAAAAATTGACATATTTTGTATGGAGCTTATGTCAAATTCCTATCTCTAGTAGAGAAAATCGTGGATAGATTGCATATTAATTTTCGCCGTAAGTAACGCTTCATATGGATTTATTTTAATGTGGCGTTCTTGAGACTAAAGATAAAGTTATTAACGACTGTAGAGTCACATCTTGATATCTCGTTATATTTGGAGCTTAGGAGCCAAGAAATGTATAAAATGGGAAGAAGTAGACTTTTTTGCTGAAAGCCAAAGAACTGAATTTTATTCTTTACAACGCATTTACGCATGCGAATCGAAATCTAAAGATATAAATTGTGGAAAGAAAAAAACGAGTGTGCTTTAGACCACACGACTGAAGTAAAACTTCACAAAAAAGAAACTGGTCACACTTTTCGTAACGCATTCACCCGCTTGCGTTACGAAAAGTGTGTGACTTCCCAAGACAAGCGTGCGTAAAGAAGTTTTACTTCAAAAATCGCTCACGAGCAGGATTCGTACCTGCGACTCCTGGCTCAGTACGCCAGTGCTTTAGCCACTAAGCTACCGTGAACACTGCTCGTGGTATCGAATTCAACTTCTATTTACTACGTCTTTGAGAGACGTCAGCGACATCTTAGTGTTCCTTGGAACATTTGTAAATGTTTTAGTTTTATTTAGTTATGTTAACGCAACACTTAAAAGGCAACGTGACAATGGCGCCCAACGTGGGGCCGTAACGTATCCGTAATAACACAACGTGTGAATTATATTATGATCAATAGGTCCCGCTGGCGATGCTTGGGGGAGGCCTATGTCCAGCAGTGGACGTCTTTCGGCTGAAATGATGATGATGATGTTGAATAGGTCCCGCTGAAGTCTTTAATTGATGAATCCTCACATAAAACACAATTTTTTGCTAACTTAAGTTTGGATGCAGTAGTAATAGCCTAGGTTGAACGCTTGCCTTCCATGCACGGGGCTCTGAGTTCGAACTTGCCCCGCACCTCTTACTTTTCGATTTCATGTGCGGAACAGATTTTGTTTATAACTAGCTTTAACGGTGAAGGAAAACATGGTGAGGAAACCTGCACACCAGAGAGTGCTCCATACAGTTCTCGATGGTGTGTGTACCATCGACCGCCAACCCGCAGTAGGCCAGCGTGGTGTAGTAAGGCCATAACCTTCTCATTCTGAGAAAAAGACCGTGCCCAGCAGTTTGAAAGTAATGGGCTGATTATGTATGTAGGTATCGAAAATGACTTATCGCATGAACGCACTTGGAAAAGTTTTTAAAAGAGCGACATTTTTGTGGACAGGAAATTCTTCAGTTGGCTAGACTCTACAGCGATCGGTGGACTCACAGATTCCTGAATTTCTGATTTCTGTGGGTGAACTCAATCATAAAGCAGGTTTGATTCCCGCTCGCAGTCGGATTCTTGCCACAAAAAAAATGGTAACCTGTAATAATGATTTACATATTATGCCTGTTCCTGTCAGGAAGACACAATGGATTTGCACCCGCTATAATCCTGAATCCTGATACACCTTTTGCACTTTATTATACAGAATACGACCATCCATTGACAAAAAACGCGTTTTGAGATATGGGTCAAAACAGAAAACTGCGAATCGGCACGATGTGAATACGCAACGCAGAAAACTGCGACTCGAATTGCTGCGATGCTATTTCATGTGGCAAAGCGAATCATGTAGCAAGTGTTTTCGAATTCGAAGCGTCGTCCGAGCTCGTAGCTTTCTGAGATGGACGTCACATCGAAGTTTTGTGTTTCGGTCCTCGACCCTATGGCACACCTCGGACACTCAATACAACATAAATGCTAGCACCACCTCCTACATACACAAGGTAACGTCTGTATACGAACGCACATACACGTGTAGATTAGGAATACTCGCCGCTCGTAATGCTGACTCACTTCTCATCTCAGTAGTTCTCAGAGATGGCGTGCTTGTATAGCGACTGGCGATTGACATCCATTGCAATCTTGTAGTCCAATTGCCGTCAAACTGCGGGCGCGTGCGGGGTGCGGGCGAGGAATCTTAAATTGGCGGAGGGCGGTGAGTGGCCGTTCTGTACGTTAGTACTATTAGATATTCTGTGCCTGTTTTAGGTTTTTTCTGTGCAGCATTCTGCACGAGCAAATAAATAGGTACTTTAAAGTTATTTCTAAGTTAAACTTTACGTTTATATCTATCAAATAAAATATCTGAATCTATCAAAATACTTTACTGACTTGTTTACCGTATTTAAAAAAAAATACAGTACCTACTCGCTTTAGGTTTATTTTGTAACTTTTTCACGCATGTTCTGTTATTGTACTCGCAGATAGTATGGGACGACATAATCGGCGAGCCGGAGGGCGTGCGCAGCCCCGAGTGCGCGTGGCGGCTGAGTCACGCGTGTTTCCGTCACGCGCGCAACTGCTGCTACACCGCGCTGGCCGTGCTCGTGGCACCGCCGTGCGCGCTGTGCCTGGGCTGCGGGTTCGCCTGCCTCGCCTTCGAAGTAAGATCATCATCATCATTGTTGTGTAGACTCACCCTGCTCTCTCGTCCGAATGCGTAGCACAACTCCGGCGAGGACCCCAGGGCTGGGGTGATCAGCAAAGTATCCACACAACACGGGAATGTCTAGATCTCTTGGGATTTCTTCTACCAGCGTTCTTTGTCACCGTCGTAGGAGATAATTTTGGGATTTTTTTCGTTTGCGGAAAGCACGTAGGTGCTGCGTCACGCGCGCGTTGATACCGTAGTTGTGTATTCGCAAGAGGGCGCTTGATACAGCGGGCGGAAGCGGATAGGTATGGCCTCCAGCCAATCGCGTCGCGAGGTGGCTCAGAGCAATGTTACCAGCACTTTTTGCACGAGCCCACACAACCCTGACAAATATTGGCTGATTCCACACATCCCGTTGTCACTGTTTCGTTAATTCTCTATTCCGGTACGGAACAATCATCATCATCATTACAGCCGAAAGACGTCCACTGCTGGACATAGGCCTCCCCCAAGCATGTTGGGATATCCCATAATCGCGACGCTTGGTAGGCGGGTTGGCGATCGCAGTTGGTTGGTTATATACTCAGAGAACGCTGCTGCCCATCCTCTGGTGAACCCCTTAGTCACCTTTTACGACACCCATGAGAAGAGATAGGGTGATGCAATTCTTTACGTCCGGCACCACACGGAACCCGAAGTAAGATAAGCATCCGCATTCGTAAACTCTGGCTCAACACTCGTTTTACACTGCTTTTTTATGAGATATAGATCTGCTCTTGACCACAATCTACAGCTTTGTCAAGATGCGCTCGACGATGGAGCGAGCAAACCTATTAGGTGCCGATTCACTCCAGCTTTAAAGGCGTTAGGGTTGTAAGTGCCCGCACTGCACTAAATATGTAGAATACGTGGCGAATGATATCGTCTGACTTCTAACGATTCTTAGAAAACTGGTGTAAATACCTGACACAAAAACGATGCGTGCGACACCACCAAAACAATTTGCAGGTATTTCCACCATTTGACAATGCCGCCGATTACTTATTTTCCGAGTCGTTTGGGATTTAATCTCGAACCCTCGCTATGTTTCTAAGTGAAAATTTAGGTATTAAATAATCGTAGAATTTTTCAAGTATTTTTAGGTGACTAAGCACATTATTTATCATTAGATCTAGAAATATGGCACGACTATAGATCAACATCTTGTATAACGTATTATATACCTAGTTTCCTCATGTTACCTATCTCTTCCAGCAAATCTGGTGCACCGCCCCATGCCTCCGCTGCGTGAAGATCTACTTCGCATCGCTCCGCACCATGGTGCAGTCGTGCATGGCCGCCATCGTAGTGCCCTGTGCAGACGCCATCGGACACATGTGCAGACACATCAGAGTCAACTTTCGGAAGGACGCCCCTGACGAAAAAGATATTTTGATCGTGTAACTTCACAGACCAAAAATATTTACGTGTGCTACGATTCAAGATATTTGTATTGCATCAAAAACTTCTACAACTACTTGCAAGACGAAAGCGGTGCCTTGAATTTTAATACATTAGATGTACGGTAAATGTGTTATGCGCAACTTTTGTGATTTTGGTCGATGACGCGCCTATAGGTGCACTTTTGTGGGTCCGCTCGATGCGACCGACGTGCGGAAGTCCAAAGAAAAATCTAAAGATATAAATTGTGGAAAGAAAAATTCCCTCACAAGCAGAATTTGAACCTGCGACTCCAGCGGTGCTATTCACAAACGTTCGCAAAGTTTCTGTTACCGAAGTGAAATTTGACCGGTAAACGAAACAAAATGACCACTTCCTGCGACCATGAACGCTGCAAAGCATTCAAAACGCCAGGAAAACCAATTTTAATAATAATACGCGATGTAATCCGGTTAAACTTGTTTTATGTATTATGAAACAAAACGATTTGAGAATCGAACGGATTTGGAAACGCTATTCATAGCTCTTTAATTTTACAACGAGTGCTTTCCGACAACAATTAATGACTCTCGGAAGTTTCCGTAAATTTCGCGTTGCGTTTCCGAATCCGGTTCGAATAGGACCGCTGGTTCGGTACAGCAGTGATTTATCCGCTAAGCTACCGTGATCTCTGCTCTAAGATCGAATTTAATGTCCACTTTGTATCCGTCTTTTGGTGACGTCAGTTACAAGATGTATTAAGAAACAGACCGAACCAACTCGACTCAAAGTCAAAGTCAAAAGTTTTTTTTCGAATAAGCATTTGCATGCACTTTCAAAACGTTAATTATGAATCTAGTTGCACGGTTCCAAAAAGTTGGTCCTATGGAGAAGAGCCGGCAAGAAAATCCATGGATATACTCTTTTCAAATAATAAATAGTCAATGGTTTGTTGCATGATTTGGAAAGAATTGTGTGAGAACAATGTAGGTTAATGACCGACACAAATTCACTGAAGTAAACTAATTAATGATTAATAGTGAATGCTTTTAAGTTTAGGCTCGACCATAATAGGATCTGATAATGATCTGACTCTCTATGCCATTAATGAGTACATTATGTTCACTAACTTTGACGTTAATTCAAAGTCGTATACATGTGCCTACCCTCATTATTTATTTATTATTTTCGAAATCTAAAGATAAGGCTCAATCAATGAAATTTAAAAGTACAGATATGTTACTGCGCTCGCAATCTGAAGACTCGAAAACGTACTAATTAGGACGTTTTACTATTAATCCGCGTCAAGTAAGGAGCCGAACGTGACCGTTGACAACAAAATAACTAAAATGCCGTCGTGTATGTGCAGAAAGTGTTGACGATAAAGTAACTTGAAGTAACCAACTTACTAATTTTGTACTAGTTTAAGTGTATTCTGCTGCCGCTGTATGTATGGTATAACATATCTATACTTTTAAATATCTTTGGGCTCAATTTATATCTTTAGATTACGCTCCGCATGCGTTATTGCGTTAATATTATAAATAATTCCAAATAAGAAGGTAAACTGACCAATGTATATCAAATATAAGACAGTGTAAGTATTGTCAGATATTGAGATAGATTACGAAGGCAAAATGTTCAAACCGGGTCCTTACACGCTGCATGGTGGTCCAAATCTGCAGCTGCTTTTTTGTTTCGATTATGAAACCTATTTTTTGTAATCTACAGCATTAGGTAAATATTTGAGGGAAAACTGATCTCTACGACCTATGAAAGTATTATATATGTTACTAACATTATCATTTACCCGTAATTTAACCACAACAAGTTTGCCCCGTTACTATATAAGTCTTGGAGGAGATATGACACTCCGAGAAATAAGTACCTATTTATGAAATAAAATAAAGCGGTAAATAGCATTATTTATACCTTATCATATACTAGCGTTGGTTTAAAGCATAATTTATATTATTCCTTTTAAATACTTTATGATGTATATTTATCAACCTATATGTACCTATTTATTAGGGAAAAATAATTGGTAGTTATAAAATAATAGCCTTAAGTGCCTTTCTTAAATAACATGTGAGTAAATTTTTACATGTCGTATTAACTATTCTTAATATTTGTTTTAGCACTCAAATCTAAATTATTTATTGTGTAAGGCTAAAATGTATAATCTATTTATTATCCACGATTTGCCCTACTAGAGATAGAAATTTGACATAAGTTGTATGTACGTGGGACACTCAGAAAGTTTTGCGAAACTAAAAAAAATTGTTCTATACGTACATATATTTTTATCAAATCTTTTCAAAGTACTTTCCACCAGCCTCTATACAAAGATTCATGCGCCTAAACCAGTTTTCAAAACACTTTTTCCAGTCCGCCGCAGACACCTCGATTACAGCCTGCTCGAACGCAGCCAGCGCATCTTCCGGCGACGAAAATTGTATCCCTTTGAGCTGATTTTTTATTTTTGGGAATAAAAAGAAGTCACACGGTGCTAGATCAGGGCTGTAAGGAGGGTGACCCAGGAGTTTGACTGGCGTGCTGTCCAGGAAGTCCCTCGTTTTGAGTGCGGTGTGCGCAGGTGCATTGTCGTGGTGGAGCAGTAGCCCGCGGAGCCCTGTGTTTGGTCGCTTGTTGCTTATAACAGAGAAAACTTCTGGCAAACATTTGGTAGTATACCATTCGGCATTAATGCTTCTTTGATCCCGTAAGGGAATTGATACCAAGTGGCCAGTCAAATTAAAAAAGCTAGCGATCAAAATCTTACCCCCGCTTCTAGATCGCTTCACTTTGGTAGGCGTTGGCTCATTTTGAAACACCCAAACAGTCGACTGGCGCTTGGTTTCTGGGTTGTATTGATAAATCCAGGACTCATCACCTGTAACGATGTCGTAAACACGCCGAGACGAGCCTGCTTCAAATTTGTTAAGCATATCACGGCACCATTCCACCCGGGCCTGCTTCTGAGCATCGGTGAGGTTGTGCGGCACCCAGCGTGATACTATCCTCCTCACGCGAAAATGGCTGTGTAGAATCTCGTGAACGCTTCCCGATCCAATCTTCAATATGTGTTGAATCTCCTGATATGTAATTCGCCTATTATCTTGGATTAAATTTTTCACTGCTAGCACGTTTTCTTCGGTAACAGCCGTCAAAGGGCGACCGCTTCTTTCGTCATCCCCCAAAGTTGGTCGACCGCGCTTGAATTCGTTATACCAACGATACACGGTTGCCTTGGAAGGGCCTTCATCCATGAATGCCATTTGAAGTCTATCGTACGATTCATCCGGTTTCAGGCGACACTTGAAATCGTATAAAATCATAGCTCTAAAATGTTCCCGGCGCAGATCCATATTTCAGTGAGACACAATACTTTGAATTAACTCGCAAAAAATGTGGAGGGAAATTTTAAAATTGGAACTTACTTATTTTTACTTATAAATAATCATATTTTCGAAAAACATTATAACTGGCCAGTCTCCCATATATAAAAACTTTTTTTCGCAATACTTTCTGAGGGGCCTGGTACCTATGTAATGGAGGTTATGTCTCATCTCTAGTAACCCAAATCATGGATAGGCAAGATATTAATTTAATTTAATTAAAGATATTAATTATTATTATTCACTAATTTGTGTTATACTAATGGGAGAAGACACTGACTTCTGTAACACAGGTTTGTACCTAGCTTGGAAGTCAGGGACTTTACAAATATTTTATGTAAAAACTTTTTGTGAATAAAGAAATAATTATTTATTTATTTATTTCTAATTAATTTTGAATGTTAAGATTCATAGTTTTAACTTCATTTATATAATCAAATAATATTAAGACAATTTGGAAATCTATTTAATAAAACATTTTAAATAAATGTCTAATCATAAAGTACCTACCTAGTGGTTTTGTTCTAAAATATAATAATAGTAAAACCTGAGAATATACAAATAAAAACATAGAGCTTTGCTTCTGTACACAATGGCCCGCGTTGAGAACTGTTGTTCTCAACGCAGGCCATTGTGTACAGCACATACAGCAGTACATTGTGAAAAGCAGACCTTTTCTAATGTGTCAACAACGATGAAAACATTGAAATAGCAAGAAATAATACTTCTTAGGTTTTCGCGATCACTACACATTATAATAAAACAAAGTTTAACCGGATTAAATCGCGTATATTATAATTAATAATATTGTACGGTAGATTAAAATAATTTTTTAGAAATATTTGTAAAGACGCTTGTCATCTTAGTCTACCTGCGACCACGAAATGCTGCAAAGCTTTCGAAACGTCAGGGAAACCAATTTAAATAATATACGCGATTTAATCCGGTTAAACTTTGTTTTATTATAAGAAATAATACCTTGAAAAATTAAACAATGATATACTAGACCTCATAACGTCATCTGTAAATCACAAAGTTGATGAATACTGTCAAAATATCACGCACTCATTATTAAGAAGTTTAAAAAGCTCAAAATTAAAAGGCAAAAATGTACAATCTTGTCAGGGGAAGCACTAAAGCTCATGAAAGAAAGAAACACCACTAAGTAAGTCCGATAAAGACAAGTTGAAAAACCTTTATAAACTAACAAATAAGATACCTCGAAATATCTAGATCCGTCAAAAAAGCATATTATATAACTCAAACTCATATCATATAGATCAAAGAAATGGATTCCTTCACTTCAGCCTGGCTCTACCAAATGCAAGTCCCGTATGGAGATTATAAACGTAGCCACGGATTTTTATGCCAAACTTTATAGCCAGGACTCGTTAAAATGAGTAAGAGTCAGCTATGAATGCAGGGACATCTTGCCGGCTCAAGAGTTTATGGGACCTGAAATTCTGAAACAAATAATAAATCTAATGTCAGAGAAAAGCCCGGGACCGAACGGCCTCATAAATGAATGTATCAAATTGGCAAGGACTTACTACTACCTACTACTCCTACTCCTACTCATACTCTTACTACTGTAACCACCTCCTGATGCAATTAATGTAACTCCCTGTGGATTCAATTAATGAGAGCGCTGGTACCCATAACACAAGTTAAATCTTACATTGGGTACCAGAGTTCAAACAAACACTTCATATAACCCACCTGAGAAATTGTATAATTACTTTTAGTGCTATTTGTAAGTGTTTACTGCCTCGTTGGTCTAGTGGTCGTAAGCGCGACTACTGAGCGTGGGGTCCTAGGTTCGATTCCCGGGTCGGGCAAAGTGTTATTGGATTTTTCCATTATGAAATTCTCAGTAGCAGCCCGGAGTCTGGATTTGTGCCCGGTCAGTGGCAATAGGCTCGCCCCCTATTACATGGGACTATAACATAACTGGCGAAATGTGGGTGTACTACTACACCTCTGCCTACCCCTTCGGGGAAATACAGGCGTGATGTTATGTTATATCTCAACGAATGACTTTTTCGTTGAGATATGTCATTCCCATATATTTTGATTGTTTTCTGTTAGCGTTGACGATTGTAGATTGTCAATTTGGCTAGGGGGGCAAGTATACATGCTGAAATTTGAATCGCTCATTTCCCGAAAAGGGGTAATTGTACTCATCAGTATAAACAACTTTTACTATGGGACCAACCCTGAAATCGCGAAATAAAAATCAATTGGTCCCTACATTTGTGTTCACTTAAATCGATCGAAAGGGCATAATTGCGGAGCCGGAAGGCATGCACAGCCCCAAGTATGTGTGGTTAGTAAGCCAAGCGATCTACAAATATTCCAGCCTCATTTGCTACACTCTACTGACTGTGGTGATAGGTCCTCCATGCGCCTTGGTGTGGGGCTGCCTCTTCCCTTGCATAGATAGACTTCGAAGTAAGTAACACTGATTAGTGATACTGTAACTAGGACAACCTAAAATCTAGCGTCACAGAATATCTAATAGTACTAACGTACTAGCGTCTAAGACCAGTGGGGCAATTGTGTAATGCATTCACTTTGACATTAGCTTTCATTTTGAAATTAAATCTATATAGTTACCGATGGGAAGATGACCTGAAAACATCAGCAGGTGCGACATGGAGGAGGGAAGCTCACGACCGAGAAATGTGGACAGTACATAATATTTAATGTAAATAAATAACTAGTTTGTTAATAAAGGCTATTTGAATTTGAATTTGAAATATAGTTGCCGATAACACGGATTTTCAAAACACACGGAGCAATGAACATTGACATCCAGATGATTGCGATCGCGAGTGAGTTTCTTCAAACTGTGGAATAAAATTCCTAATTTAATATTTTTGAATCATAATAATAGTAGTGCTTCGCCCCGAACGGAGACCTCGCGATAAACGTTTTGACGAACTCAATCGACACATTTCTCGGAAAAAAAATCTGTTGCAAGACTGTCTTCTTCTTCTTCTGTCGTGTCGACATGAGCTACATAATGATAATAGCTCATGCCGTGGGTTAGCCAGTCAGCAGGATGATAGCGAGGCTGACTGCCCAGGGTTGGCCGGACGATGAATTAAATATCGTCACTCGTGGAGGCTCTTTTAATGCACCCCATACTAATGATGTGCGTTGTGCGTATCTTTTCCAAACATAAATCTTATTTTTGTTGAATATTGACCGTTGAATGTACAGCAGAGTTCAACGACTGGCCAGAAAGGATAGTAAGATTTTTTCTTTTTTCTTTTTATTGTTTTTTTTTTTACTTTCTTTAGTAGAGATAATTGATAAGGTTTACTATTTGTTGTTTAAAGGATATTACTGAAATCATCCTTATGTTACAACTTTTGAAGTGGGGCCATTTTTTACCGGGACAAAATAGGTCTAAAAACAGCGACTGGATAAATAATTATGTGAAAATCTATTGTTAATCATAAATACCTAATATGACAATAAAAGTTATTTGATTTGACAATTTTACAATCTTGGCATGTCTTTTTAATGACTATAACTTTATTTTTGTTACTGATGATTGATAAGTTTTAGTGTTTTTGTTTAAGTAATCCAGGTTGTCGGCCCACCTTGTGGGGAGCCTACCCACGCTGCGCCTTCCAGCAGTGGTCCTTGCGGAAAGCGCAGGACCGGTCGTTGTGGCGATGCTTGCCTATGTCCAGCAGTGGACGTCTTTCGGCTGAAGTGATGATGATGATGATGAATCCGTGTATACTACAACAAATAGATGCTGCTTCTGAATAAACGCTATAAGCATTTACTTATTTTCACTTGAACTCTAGAGGGTATTTGGTGTAGAAACCCCTGCCTCCGTCTCCTGAAGATCACCTTGGCAACGGTCCGTGAGTTGATGCAGTCAGTCTTAGCCGTCATCTGTGTACGTTGTTTTGAAGCCTGTGGCCACATGTGTCGTCATATCCGTATTAACTTCAAAACAAAAGCACCTGATGAGGATATATTAATTGTATAGGTAAAGCAGCGTAATTTTTTTAAATTAAGTATTATTAAAAGCAAGAAAGATTGAATTCTATTTATTTTTTAGTGATTCTCCTGTGGTAACAGTTTTTTATAATACCTATGTATTCGTTCTGTATAACATTTATTTTTATTTTTTATACGTACAATAACTACAATACAATATTTTAATATAATCAAACGTTGTGGTTCGAGAGCTATTTTTAAATGAAATTTTATGATGAATTGTTTTAATTCGTTTTAATTTAATAATGGCAAAACAATGATATATTTCCTTATGGCTCCTGCATGCATTTGCCATACTGCGTGAACCCTCTTGAACTTATGTTGGTCAAAGCAAAAGAATGAGAGAGAAAGAATTCCAATTATGACACGAAAGCAACACGAAATAAGTAACTTGAAGTAATCAACATACTTACTTTTTAGGGTTCCGTACCCGAAGGGTGACAAACGGGACCCTATTACTCTCGCTACGCTGTCCGTCCGTCCGTCCGTCCGTCTGTCTGTCACAGGGCTGTATCTTTGTAACGATAATAGATAACCAGTTGAAATTTTCACAGAATATGTGTTGCTATGAGGTGTATCACGACAAATACTAAAAACAAAAAAAAGTCAAAAAAAAAGGGGGTCCCCATACAAGAAACCTCTAAAAACATGCATTTTTTTCAACGTTTTCGTTCCTGCTCTATCTTCAAAACAGTAATATATAACAGCGTCAAACTTGGTCAGATTATAGTGCATATTATGTAGTTTAGCAACAAATACTAAAAATAAGACAAACATGGACATATGTGGTGGTACCTGCGTAAGAAAGACATGCATAAGAAATTCATATTTCGCGCACTGTGCGTTGATGTCTTTTGATAAACTCTCGTAAATTAAATCAGTTTTTATGGGGTATCAGGTCGTTGAGAGGTACGGAACCCTTACTGCGCGAGTCCGACTCGCACTTGGCCGGTTTTTATTAGTTTATGTGTATTGTGCTGCCGCTGCGTACGGAACATTAAATTTGTTTCGTTGGTTTTATTAGGATATGACATATCTATATTTTTAAATATCATTGTATGCAGCTATTGGTAAAATACGATTAAAACATTATTTCCATGGTATAGGGATTAGCGTAAGCCCAAACAAAGCAGGTGAGTGATCGCAAGTCGTCACAACAAGCTGTGTGTGGAATGTATAGCGACACGCCATTTTTCATTAAGGTATACTTGCTGTAACCGCTGAATATTTTATGAGAACTAAGTTATAGTTGAACAACATCTAGTACTTGAAGAAGAAAATCTAGTACTAGGTGGTAAATCCGATATATTGATTTTGTGAAGTAGCATTTTTTATTATTAAAAGCAAGAAATACCGAATACCATTATTATTTTTATTTCACCTGTGCTATAAGTTTTATCTACACTCATATCGTAAAATTCGAAATATGAACTCAAAAGTAATGTCATAATGATAGACTTCAGTACGGTAGTACTACCTCCTTGATGATTTTTAATTAAAGTGTCCTTCATTGGCGAAATGCACAAGCCGTGCAAAGCCATTAAAAAAAAAAGTGGCGGGAAACGAAAAGTCAAACTTGAAGAACACTGTTCTGTTCGAATTCGAATAAAATATTTTTGTAGTGAACGTAAATTTTATTGTTATTATCTATAATCATGGAGGAAAATTCAACGGATGGGGCTACAACGTCCGTGCTGCGACAAACAACAAGCAGTATGAATAATTTGAACTCAAACCAACCTGACAATCACTTTGTTATAGCCAAAAGCCGGAGGTCTGATAAATATTTACATAGATTTATTATTATATTATAATTATATAATAAATATTTTTTTATTTACAATAATTCGTCTTGCCCTTTTTTTTTATTTATTAATTTATTATTGTAGAATAGAATAGAATACAATCTTTATTGGTGTGTTTTAATAAATAGTCTTAATAAATTATTACTTAGGTATAGTAGATAAATAAGTTTTTCAGAGGCTCATTTTAGGAATGATAATCCAAATACGAATGGCCAACAAGAATCTAGCGAAGAATCTGAGACAGAAGAGGTACGTATTCATTGTTATTATCTTCTGGGTAAATAAAAATCAAATGCCACATCTATGACGGAGCATCACTCAAGATTTAGAGCATCTTCTAAGACTTGAGAGCGAGAACACATTACACAGATCTGTTTGAGAGCGGCTCCACGACTCCACCGATTTGGCAGTTTATTTTTTTGTTGTGTTCGTAATTCTCGCGACAAGGATTGTATGAAAGAAAATGTTTGAATTTTTTTTTGCAATTTTACGCTGCTTGAAAATTAATGACTTTAATAAAAATGTCGTAGAGGGTGTTGGTGGCATACTGTCGCTCTGGAAAACTGGGAGCGGCCTACTGCACCCTCCAAACAGGCGAGGTGAGTCTGATTTACTGACCTTTTTAGTTTAACTTTAATTTAAATGGTCTTTAAAATTAACCCCACATTTGGGTCACGATATTTTAGCATTGAGCCGTACAAATATGCATTTTTGTTTTGTAGTGTCGTAATAACAACTTATCTAAAATTAGTTACCTAAATGTGTTCTCTAAGACTTAGATTTAGTTAGTCTAAATTATAAATCAGATTTTACCAACCATTACCACTCGAAAAAGGGTATTTTATTCATCGATAACAGTGATAAAACTCTCTTTTACTCACAAGTAAGCAAGAGAGTAAAAACATTTTGAATTTGGAACAAGCACGAATTATGTACAAAATATAAAAACGTGCTGAACGCATCTACTGGCTGGCTGACTGAAGCTATTCCACTGAGAGTTATCCAATTTAAATTTGAAAATAGAAATACGATACCTACTGTTTATTTTCTCGCAGTCAATGCACAATGGTAAAAAGTACCTACAGTACATAACTTGTAAAAAAAAATTAACATCACTCGGTCCTTGTATCCCTAGCTCCGATTAGGATTCTCCGGGGTTGGCGGGAAAATTCGTAAAGATCATGTTGTGAATTTTTTATTATTTTCCAAAATTTGTGTTTCTTCGAGTGTTAATGTGTAATAATGGTGGATTATTAAATGTTAAGTGCTCGTTAACGTGCGCAAGTGTGGATAAATGGTACAAAGTTGAAAAACATGACTTTCGTATTATCTCATCATCCCCTCAGAAACCTAGTAAAGTTTCCATCACTTTACTAGGATATAAGTGTTATATGTTCAATGATTACGACTGAAGGACGTGTATGGTCATGAATAAATTAAAATTAATTAATTATTCAGGATTCTCCTGTAGAATTCTTCGCTGCTCTCCGGATCCAACTTAAGTCCCTCTAATTAAATTCCCTTTTTATTTCACTTGCTGTATTATTTACTATTATTTAAAAAACCTACAAATCTAGCCGTGTACTATTTATCACTCCCGTTTCACAACTGATATTCATGATACATAGGTATAGCATAAAATATTTTTCTTTCTTTGTATATAAAAATTATTTTCTGTAAATGTAGTTACCTAACACACCACATAATACGATTGACAGTGCAGCCACCACCTTCACGAGCCTCCACGAGTGACGATATTTAATTGATCGTCCGGCGCACCTTGGGCAGTCAGCCCCGCTACCAACCTGCTGACTGGCTAATCTTTTCCCCACGGCATGAGCTATTATCATTATATAGCTCATGTCGACACGATAGAAGAAGAGTGCAGCGAAATTCCAACAAAACCTTGAATTTGTCTCTTCTTGCCCCTTCTCCAGCTATTCATCCTAGAGGAGATAGTAGACCGCCCCCCTGAGTACCAAATGTTCGCAAGCCTGTTCCGTCAAGTAGAACCCATCTGTATTCTCCTGGACGGCAAGAACCAGGGCGCTTTCATACAGACTGTTAAGAAGACTGTGTTCGACAGTGATGCCAACGATGAGGGACGGTGCAAACTGGTGTTCTTGTCTGCTAAAGAGTATAGTAAGTGTATTACTCTCCTATCGAGGAATATATCTACCTATGTTCTATCTATAGTATCAAAGGTAGAGTACAGTCTTGTGTATACATACAGTATGTAACAAAAACCCTGTTGTTCCTGTGAGTTACGTTATCAGAATCGATATTCATACGTAAGGAAAAACTCTTCAATAAAAATGATAAAATTAAATATTAAATCATTATTAATAGTAAATTAAAAGTGATTATAACACTCCACTCAGTGATTATATCAATAAAAATAATTAAATTAAATATCAAATCTTTATTAATTGTAAATTTAATGTGCAATGATATAATCACTTTTAATACTGATTTAATTTGATTAGTTTAATTGAAGAGTTTGAGTTTTCCAAATGAGTTGTGTCCTTACGTATGAATGAATATCGATTCTGATAACTTAGCTCACCGAAACGACAGGGTTTTTGTTACATACTGTATAGTCTTTATATTTTATGTCATAAAAATATGTATATTATGTCTTCGGTTTTCGCGATCACTACACATTATCTACTACTATTATAAAATTGTTAAATGTCAGTTGTCTGTTTGTTTGTTTGTTTGTTCCAGCATCACGATAAAACTACTGGACCGATTTTGTTGAAACTGTTTGTGACTAAAAACTTATGATTTGACTTAAAAACTGGTATGTATTTTACCCCGCTACGATGACGGGAACTGGTGATTTTTAATTATATTTTTCTACAAAATTTTGCATACATTAAGGCGCTCATATATCCACCTGTCATTCGCACGCATGCGCTCTAGCGCGCGCCTCCATAGACAAAATACGGTTGCTAAAGAAATTGCATTAAAAACTTTTTGGTCAGGCCGAATTGTACTGGGTAGAAAAAAAAATCCTGTCGTATGTGGGTGGTGCCGTTTTGGAAATGCACTCTTTTGAGCCAACCGAAAATCGGAATCTTTCGACATACAGACAAGGACCGGAACCTACCTCTAAATTGCGATTTCTCAATTTTTTTGTATAAAAAGCAATAAAATTATGTTAGAATAGAAGTACCTAAACGTTGTTATATTGTATCCATCTTAATATACGAATAAGCATAAAATTATCTTGGTGTAACTAAAAAAATATTATTATCAGTCTACAATTTTTAATTACCTTCTTCTTCTTATCTTATCTTCTTCTTCTTGATCTTAACAATTATATAATTGTAAATGTCTGTTTGTTTGTTTGTTCGAGCATCACGCTAAAACTACTGGACCGATTTTGATGAAACTTTTTTGTTTGAAATCTGATGATCCGACTTAAAAACTGGTATGAGTTTTGAGAAAGAAAGAAAAAACTAAATTCGTAATTCCTTCGCACGAGCGGATAGTAATGGATGAATGATGAAAAAACACAAAGAGTGTGAGTGTGAGGGTGCGGGTGAGTATGAGGGTGAGGGTGAAGGTGAGTGTGAGGTTGAGTGTGAGGGCGAGTGTGAGGGTGAGCGTGAGGGTGAGCGTGAGGGTGAGCGTGATGGTGAGTGTGAGGGTGCGGGTGAGTGTGATACTGAGTGTGAAGGTAAGTGTGAGGGTGAATGTGAGGGTAAGTTTGAGGGTGAGTGTGAGGGTGAGCGTGAGGGTGTGGGTGAGTGTGCGGGTGAGTGAGAGTGTGAGGGTGAGCGTGAGTGGGAGGGTGAGGGTAAGGGTGAGGTGAGGGTGAGTGTGAGGGTGAGTGTGAGGGTGAGCGTGAGGGTGATCGTGAGGGTGAGGGTGAGTGTGAGTGTGCGGGTGAGTGTGATGGTGAGTGTGAGGGTGAGGGTGAGGTGAGGGTGAGTGTAATGGTGAATGTGAGGGTGAGCGTGAGTGGGAGGGTGAGTGTGAGGGTGAGTGTAATGGTGAGTGTGAGGGTGAGGGTGAGTGTGAGTTTGACGGTGAAGGTAAGGGTGAATGTGAGGGTGAGTGTGAGGGCGAGGGTGAGGGTGAGGGTGAGTGTGAGGGTGAGGGAGAGCGTGAGCGTGAGTGTGTGCGTGAAGGTAAACTTAAGGGTGAGCGTGAGTGTGTGTGAGCGTGTTTGTGAGTGTGTGTGTGAGGGTGAGTGGAACTCGGACTGGGCTGGACTCGACTGGACTAGACTGGACTGGACGGTCTGAATGAAAGAATGGATGGATTGAACTGGACTGGACTGGACTGGACTGAATTAACAGGATCCGTCTCGTGGGTTAACAGAATTTAACGCGAGCGGAGCCGCGGGTAAAAGCTAGTATATAATAAAAAAGTCAGTAAATAAGTATTACTTCGCAACACATCCTGCAACCACGAACGCTGCAAAGCATTCGAAACGACAGGAAAACTAACTACTAGTCGAAACAATACGTTAATCTTATAACACATTATCAACTATAGCTCAACATGGTTATGGTTTAGAGCTTGGCTGCCCTAGGGACTTTCGTTTGCGGACATGTCCTGTATGTAAATGTACAGTATCGTAAGTATGCAGGAACTTTAAAAAATACTACTTGCTAATAAACGTGAAAGTTTGTGAGGATGTGTGGATGTTTGTTACTCTTTCACGCAAAAGCTTCTCCATGGATTTTAATTGAATTTGGCATACAGATAGAACGTAGCCCGGATTAACATAGGCTACTTTTTATCCCGGGATGATGAACATTGCCCGAGGGATGCGCGATAAACCACAATCACGCGGGCAAAGTCGAGGGCATAGGCCAGTAATCCATCTTCTACAATGTACGTAAAATGTGTCCTAAAATAACGATAAACTCTTGTCCAAAGGCTTCGAAGCATGCAAGAGGCGTATCTTCTCCCTGTCCCTACCCACTGAGCCACCAAACACCTCTGACGAAGAAAGATCTTTATACCTTCGCACAGTCCTGGACTTCTCCCAGACGCAAAGTGTGCATGCATTGGGTGCACTGCTAAGGTACCTGGATTTGAACTGGGCCAAGTTGAGCATGGACCTACACGGGAAGCCGCAGTTTTTGAGCCTTAGAATTATTTCACTGTAAGTATGTATGTGGTATATTCAGGGCCGGATTAACCATGTCGGGGCCCTTAGGCAATGCAATTCTCGGGGCCCCTTTTCAGCCATTTGAAGATCATCAGCTCTTTTCAAGTTGATGAAAGGATCACGGTCGCAAAACTCACAAATCGCAATTACAGATCAAGCATTTCAAAACTTTTGTTTATCATACAATACGCTACGTAACGCATCCCTATTATTAGTTCTACTACTCGATACTAAATGGTTATTTCTGTAAGTATGAAGTATTTCATCAACAGACAGCATGCGTCGAACATAAGCTATAATACCTATTGTCATTGAGGATACAAATCCAATAAAATTTTCACTGAATGAAACATTTTCATAACTCTTAAGCGCGCACGGGGCCCCTAGCCGATGCGGGGCCCCTAGGCAGTTGCCTACTCTGCCTAATGGTTAATCCGGCCCTGGGTATATTCAAAATGGTTTTGAAAGTTACAAACAATCCCATAAGTAGGTAGGTAGACCAAAGACATTTTTATACGAGGTAGACTGAGAATACTGACTTTAATTTTGGCAACGTTAAAATTCCTCCTAATGAAAGAAGTCTTTGATTGACAGGTTTGTAAAATTTTCAAGATATTGACAAACCTGTCTGATCATTGTTAAACCGACACTTCTAATGATAATTATTAGACTCTAAGGGCGGTTACGTACAGGGTTTTTGCACTGCATTCAATCCACGGATAGGGTTGCCAGGTCCAAATATAAAAAATCCGGACGCAAATTCATATTTAGCTGGACAGTTTGCTTAAAAGCCTGACCCACTATTTTAAAAATAAAAAAATGATACTTTTATTTATGTATTTATTTGAGACTTCAAAGACTTAAGTTATTCATTTGAGACTATTACTGAGACTACTTTTAATTATAGTTAAATCACATTTTGTTCTTACTAAAGAAATTTGTAACTTCTTTACATTGAAAGTAACTAAAACAATCAACAATCAGCCTTGTCATTTGTAAATAAATCATAGGTACGTGTAACTTTCCTTCCGTTGACTAAAAGCCTGACAAAAGCCGGAGAGGCCGGAATTGTACCTATATATTTGGCCGGACACGATTGTGAAAAGCCGGCCACCTGGCAACCCTATCCACGGAATACCCGGACTGAAGTAGCCGTAGCACTTATTATAGGAGTGGTTGTACACTGCATCGGATCAGTATTACATAGATTTCCCACTGAATTTTACCGAACAGTATTTTCTCGGCGTCGCGGCGTCGGATCTGACGCAGTGCGTAACCAACCTAAGTGGGCTTTTGCACTGCATCCGATGCCAAAAAAAAAACAAGAAAACAAGAACCGAAGTAGCTGTAGTACTTTTTGTAGTGAGTGCACGCTGCGTCCGATCCGAATTCTAGCTGTCATCATAGTTTTCTGACCGAATTTCATCGGAAAGTATTTTCTCGGATTCAATCCGGTCGCAGTGCAAAAGCGATCTACTCAAAAATCTAATTTCTTGGTACGTTCAGTGCTGATATAGTGACAGTAGACGAAGACACGTATCGTGGTCTGCAAGTCTTCAGCGCGGTAGCTCACCCCAGCGCTTTCAAACGCGGCGCGCGAGGCTCCAGCCGCGAGGGACTCAGCCTCTTCCAAATGTTTAGCAGATGCTGTTCCAAGCTTGGCCAGAGCCGGATGAGGTATGTAACTTAAACATAATGTCCTCCCAGTTGAATTTCGGTCACGGAGGCCAATCTCAACGAAGACTAGACATCTACGTGGGATATATTATAGTGCACAAGTGTGTGCGCAAACACAGGTGCACTCTCTATTCCCTCACACTCAAAATCCGATGGGAGTGATGGGACGGCAATCTGACACGACCGGAGAGAGATCAGAAGCAGGACGCTTTACCTGCTCTCTGAGGCTCGGAAGGGTCTCGATGTGTAACGAAACGGTCACCCACCCACGGACTGACCGCGGCTAGCGCAGCTTAGCCTTGCAAATCTTGCAATCCACGTGGTTATTACTTATCGACGAGACGACTTAAACCTATTAAGATTTAGAACAATTAAGATAGGATGATTTATAAAATCCCGTATTGATTGCGGAATTCCCGGGAAACTATAAAGGTCATAGTATCCATATCATCAGATTCCCGCCCAGTAACGATAGTGAGCTAAGGATGTTAATGTTATACAATTTCTTCAACTGGTCTTTTGAAATCTTTAATTAATAATTTAGTATTTCTTAAGGATAACTTCTTTTGAGCCAGTCCAGTCCTCGCAAACTAAAAGTATCTTAGCAGAAGACTAACTAAAATTTAATTAAAAAAGTTTTTATTCTCAGAAATAACAATTTTACAAAAAATATTACTTCTGCCAAACTGTAAAGCATTTTATTGGCAGATGAGATAAGGGATGATGATGATAAGGGAGCTACCCTTACAGGAGATGAATTTCCACTTGTATACATAGAGTGCTGCTCCAACACCCGACCTCTGACGTGTCGACACTGACGAGGCGCCAGGATGTGGTGGCGTTCTTCATGAAGCCGCAGAACGACGCACTCATGAGGAACATCTGCTCCTCCATGCGGTACATCAAGAATGTTCACGTGAGTTCAATCTCGTATCGTCACTAGATGTGGGCGTTTAAACGAAAAGCGCTTAAAAAAGTCTGTTTAAAAAAAAGCGTATAAGCACGCTTTGTGATTAAAGCAGATTTCGTTTAGACTTTTTCGTAAACCAAACTTATGCTTTCAATAGTACGATTGAAATGTAATCTTATCTCTATGAGAATAAGACCCAATTTCAAAGTTGACGTGTGGTTTAATAACCGGCAGAATTAAATTTTATTCGTTTACGTAAAATTTGTTTAGAGAAAGCACTTTTTTGTTTTGTCGATTTTTTTTGTATCGTTTAAACGTTTTGATTGATTTGCTTTCGTTTTGGCGCTTAGTTTATCTTTTGTTGTCAACGAGTGAACGCGTTTTTGAATGTTCTCCTCGGTAATTACGCGACGATTGTAGTTTGTTTGTATAGTTTTTAGTGAACTTTGTAAATAGTTTAATTGTAAATAAAATAGTGTAATGTAGATGAAGAAAAGTTATTTTTTTTAGAAGTGAAAAACAAAAAGCGTCAAAAGCGTAAAAAAATTCGTTGGCAGAAAAAAGCACAACGTTTAAGCACGCTTACGATTTTAAGCCGTTTTTCCCAACTTTAATCACCAACTATCAAAAGTAGGGGTTTATTTAGGGGTTCCCACTGAAAACCAGCGCTGCGTTGTGGCCTGCGTCATGCTGAGTGGGAACCTCATTGTCGCGGCTACGGTGTGCAATTGGCCAACTGTCATGAAAATTAACAGATGTAGTTTTATTAGTCTTTTGTATGCATGATTCATATTTTAATCCATCTATCCAGGGTTCACTGGGCGTGCTTAACATGACCGCGCGATACCGTAGGTACTTTTACTGAAATATATGTGTGGTGATCGGAACACATAGGAGTTAGGAGACGTTTGTTGACGTTGGTATGCGAGCTAGTGCCTACATGTGTGAGTACGAGTAGTGCATTTAGTACTGCAAAATCGATCCTGCCTGACGCTAGATTCGAGATTTTGATATAAAACGTGGGACACTCAGAAAGTTTTGCGAAACTAAAAAAAATTGTTCTATACGTACATATATTTTTATCAAATCTTTTCAAAGTACTTTCCACCAGCCTCTATACAAAGATTCATGCGCCTAAACCAGTTTTCAAAACACTTTTTCCAGTCCGCCGCAGACACCTCGTTTACAGCCTGCTCGAACGCAGCCAGCGCATCTTCCGGCGACGAAAATTGTATCCCTTTGAGCTGATTTTTTATTTTTGGGAATAAAAAGAAGTCACACGGTGCTAGATCAGGGCTGTAAGGAGGGTGACCCAGGAGTTTGACTGGCGTGCTGTCCAGGAAGTCCCTCGTTTTGAGTGCGGTGTGCGCAGGTGCATTGTCGTGGTGGAGCAGTAGCCCGCGGAGCCCTGTGTTTGGTCGCTTGTTGCTTATAACAGAGAAAACTTCTGGCAAACATTTGGTAGTATACCATTCGGCATTAATGCTTCTTTGATCCCGTAAGGGAATTGATACCAAGTGGCCAGTCAAATTAAAAAAGCTAGCGATCAAAATCTTACCCCCGCTTCTAGATCGCTTCACTTTGGTAGGCGTTGACTCATTTTGAAACACCCAAACAGTCGACTGGCGCTTGGTTTCTGGGTCGTATTGATAAATCCAGGACTCATCACCTGTAACGATGTCGTAAACACGCCGAGACGAGCCTGCTTCAAATTTGTTAAGCATATCACGGCACCATTCCACCCGGGCCTGCTTCTGAGCATCGGTGAGGTTGTGCGGCACCCAGCGTGATACTATCCTCCTCACGCGAAGATGGCTGTGTAGAATCTCGTGAACGCTTCCCAATCCAATCTTCAATATGTGTTGAATCTCCTGATATGTAATTCGCCTATTGTCTTGGATTAAATTTTTCACTGCTAGCACGTTTTCTTCGGTAACAGCCGTCAAAGGGCGACCGCTTCTTTCGTCATCCCCCAAAGTTGGTCGACCGCGCTTGAATTCGTTATACCAACGATACACGATTGCCTTGGAAGGGCCTTCATCCATGAATGCCATTTGAAGTCTATCGTACGATTCATCCGGTTTCAGGCGACACTTGAAATCGTATAAAATCATAGCTCTAAAATGTTCCCGGCGCAGATCCATATTTCAGTGAGACACAATACTTTGAATTAACTCGCAAAAAATGTGGAGGGAAATTTTGAAATTGGAACTTACTTATTTTTACTTATAAATAATCATATTTTCGAAAAACATTATAACTGGCCAGTCTCCCATATATAAAAACTTTTTTTCGCTATACTTTCTGAGGGGCCTGGTATAATGGCGCAATGACATCACTTTTAGAATTTAGTATGGCCAACTAACTTATCCTTACGTTCTTGGAATAAATCAAAGACTTTGATGAGCGACGAAGTCATACGTTGTTCCCTTCGTTCTTGGAACATACTGGGTGTAAGGGAAACGCTTCCGAAAACGAAGATAGGTGCTGGTGATTACTGATACGAAACCACGAAAAAAAATACGATTCTTTTTTTAGATTTTTTCATACATATTTTTTTTGCATTTTTCATATATAACCAGCATTGGGCAGTTAAATAAAACTCGTACATAATGAAAAATGCAAAAAAAAATGAAAAAATATACAAAAAAGAATCGCATTTTTTTCGTGGTTTCGTATCAGTAATCACCAGCACTATCACCTATCTTCGTTTTCGGAAGCGTTTCCCTGACACCCTGTATAAGCCTGTGCTGAGAATTTTAATCCTTCCATGTAATTTAGTCCAAATTTAACAAATAACTATATAACTATATATTAAATGTTTTGTTCGTAGTTCTACACGGCTTCAGTGTTTTGGACGACATACCTAATTATGAGTAGGTATATGTGACGTTGCTCGCGCGAATGTATTTGACAGTCTCGTCAATTCTCGATTTTTCCTAAGAGCATATAGTACCTATGCCTATTTGAAATAAAAACATTGAATTTGCATACGGCTATAAAAATAGGAAGGAAAATAGAGAACCAACTGAATCTCTTTAGATTCAGTTAAATAATAAATCTTAATTTATTTCAGGGAATACTGGCGAAAATCAAAGCTTTGTCTGCACAGCCTTACCAATGGAAGTCCCTTTACAATGTGAGTCAGTTGCACTTAAACCCGTCATAATAATATAACTATCTCCAACAGTTTTGACCTGCAAATAACTGTTTTCCAGACACTGTACAACGCTGTGCTGATCTGTGAGATGTGCGAGAGTACGGGCAAAGCCAACGAGTTCTTGACGCAACTCGCCTGCTTCGACAATACCAAGCTCTATGAGGTTACCTACACATTATTTTATTATTCTGTCGTTGTGGTCTGTTTTTCCAGTGTTTAGAAAATATTTACTTTTATACCAGTTAGTTTGTGAAGAATCAGTCACCTAAATATCATGATTTGTTAAAGATATGCTTACATTATGGTAGCTTCTCATCGAGCATTAATATTTAAATTTAAATAAATTTTAATGGCTTCTTTCCTGAAAAGGGGTCATTGTACTCATCATTATGAACAACTTTTACTAGAGGACCAACCCTGAAATCGGAAAAAAAATCAGTTGGTATAAAATGTAGGGACCACCTGATTTTTTTTTCGCGATTTCAATATTGTTCCTATAGTACAAGTTATTCATAATAAAATGACCCCTTTTCAGGAAAGAAGCCATTAAAATTTTAACATTTATATAGCACAGATTACTTATTGTTATTAGTCCCTATAGTGATGAATTACGGGCTGTTCAATTCCGGAAGTGTTTTATTTATTTGCACAGATAAATATCAGACGCAGACAATATTGCACATATTTTAGTATACCACCTTATTCTTAGTTTATTAAACTTCTTAAGGGGTCATTGTACTCATCATTATGAACAACTTTTATATGAGACCAACCCTGAAATCGCGAATAAAATAACAGCTTAACACCACATTTGTGTTCACATAAATCAACCAGATATAGGGAACAGCTGATTATTTTTATCGCGATTTCAATAATTTCAATTGAGTACAATGACCCCTTAAGAGGTTTAGTATTAACTAAGAATAAGGTTGTAGATTTTCTGTTATTTGTTTGAATTTCTTATCAACAGATGTCGTTTTTGCATAACTTATACAAATAACATTGCAGATGGCGTTATACATGAACAGAATAATCGACTTCGATTTATCAAAAACGGAAGGCAAGTTCACTGTGAAGCCAGGCGTCGACCCTGAACTAGACATGAGTACAATTTTATATCCTTGTTCTTAAAACCATTCTTTTGGCGTCGTTGTCCTCAGTATGAGTACCTACAACTTTTGGATCATGATGGGATATTTTACATGTTTTTTTTAATAGTATAGGATGGCGAAACGAGCTAAAGGCCCACCTGGTGTTAAGCGGTTACCTTTGCCCATAACAACTGCAATACCATCTAGGCAACAGCCTAGATGGTATTGCGGTGATGGATGGTAGCCTGTACCGCAAGTCGGTTCGCCAAACTGAGACATGAAGATGGAAAGTTTCATGTGATTGTAATTTCATCGGCACCCGTACCCTTCAGGCCGAAACACAGCAATGCAAGCATTACTATTTGGCGGAGAAGTAGGTACGGTGGTAGTACTTCCCCGGACGAGCTCTTTCACAAAGGAGCTCTACTACTACAAAAAAACTTGAAAAAAACTACTCTACTCTACTTCTACTACTTCTGGTGCTGATGTTCTAACACCCGACCTCTCATTCTTGACCGGGGGATTCGTCTACATATTCTCAAACCACCCGCAACGGTTCGTAGAAAGTATTTAGCGCGGACAATATGGTTGGGAAATAAACTAGGACGACGTAAGGAAATATTTTACACAGAGGTAACGAATCGGCAAACATCTTGGTGTAGCAGGTATCCACAGGCGGTTATCACTTTCGATTACGTGAGCCGTCAGCTTATTTGCCAATAATGGTATAAAAGATGGGGCATCGGGGGCATCCGACAGGAGACTCAACACATTTGCAAATGCAGAAAGAACGCGCGCGCGAGTTTACGGTCACGTTTTTTCTTGGTTAACTCCCCGGCGCCGAGCGCGCAGCAAAGCTTCGCTTGAAAAGTTGATCCCACAAACCAGTAAGCCTCTAGACTCCGATTAGCCGGACACCCCCGGTCACCACGCATATGCAGCACTGCATATCATACGCCCCGCCGCCAATCGGGACGTCACTCCGTCAGCGAGCGTCACCAATCATACGAAATCATACCACCGAACTTTTGAGCCAACCAATCATAACGCGCCGTCCGCCCCCCAGTCTTTATGCAGCGTCTTGAGGCTTACTGGTCTGTGGTTGATCCTTTATCATTACATTATGGTCCATCTACATTACCCATAAAACAATGTCCGTAACTCCTCAGAGAAGCAAACAATGGCAAGTCTTCACGGTCTAATGTCGGAGACAGCTAAAGTGGAAATGGATCGTCTTCCGACCTACATTCAGGAATGCAACATGCTGTACATGCCTCACCTTGGATATTTACTGGGCGTGAAGGTCTGGGCCGAGAACCTGAGCGCTGAAGATAAGGAGCTGCCTGATATGAAGTTTATGGTACGTTGTTAATAGAAGATGGTGAGTGTAAAGTTAGCTATTAACGCAGTTAAAATGAAAGTACCTTATCCGCTGACTCGGAAAACGGCCGTTCGACCGCACAATCACTAGATCTTCTATTCTGTTGGAGCACAATGGTATACTTATCCTTATCCTTATGATCCCACCGATAGGACCATAAGGACATTTGTTCTAGTGCTCCTACCCGTAGGAGAACCCAGTAGGAGAATGTGGAAACGATGTTATTTTATTGATAACTAGAAAGATTAAACATGTTTCATGGTCGAAGACAGATAGAGACATTCGGTTTGCTGTTACTTGTTCGGTTCCCTTTCATACGTTAATTTTCTTCATGAACATTTTTTCTTTGTCATGTTTCAGTTCCAAAACAATGACTACATCCATTACAAAAGTAAAGGATGCGAAGGTAAGGTTTTCTTAACAACAGTCCACTACTGGTTACCCTGCTAGAAGAATACAGGACTTTGGTCTACCCCCTCAGAGCTGGACGTGATGATAGGCGACACGTACCCGGAGATAGTGGCGCACGAGACGCGCATAATGATGCGCCTCACCGCTGTGATGCTGGAACACCTGCACACCCTCGCTGCAGTCGTCGACATGTGCGCGCAGCTGGACTGGTGAGAGAGTCAAAACCTTAGGAGGATGAAGCATATTTTCCAGGATATACCTATAAAGACTTACTGGCGAAACGAGTTAAAGATCCATCTGATGTTAAGCAGTTACCTTTTCCCATAACAACTGCACTACCACCTAGGCCTAGTCCACCTAGACCTTGTGACTGCTTCCTGCCGCCATGATAGCAGTATCATCAGCAAAAGTAGCGATGGAATTTTTCAAACTGAGACATGAGAAGAGCTGGTCCGGAGAAGTACTACCACCGTGCCTACTTCTCGTGCTTGCATTGCTGTGTTTCGGTCTGAAGGGTACGGGGGCCGGTGAAATTACAATCATATGAGACTTTCCATCTTCATGTCTCAATTTGGCGAACCGACTTGCGGTACCATTTAGGCAACAGCCTAGGTGGTATTGCAGTTGTTATGGGCAAAGGTAACCGCTTAACATCAGGTGGTCCTTTAGCTCGTTTCGCCAAACTACACTATGAAAAATAAAATAAGATAGAAAGTCTCATGTGATGGTTATTTCACTTGCCCACTTTTTGCCAAGGAAACCACACTGGGGCAAAGTATTAGTAAAGGCTAGTTCTCTGGCACTGGTCAATCTGTAGAGGTATGTCAATACACCGGATTCTTCACTGCAAGTCTACTGACATCATTAGCCCTGGTGTGTAGTTCTGCAACAATCAAGATGTTTATTGCTATATATCTACCGGACCTAAGAACGTAGTTGATAAACAAAAGAACACCTCATGAAGATAGGAACTAGTCTGGAAAGTTGGAAACTCGATGTTGTACTTTCCATCTTGAACCCGTTATCCATAAATCCCATCTTCAATATTCATTATCACTGTCCTGTGCTGAATACCTACCTATTTTTTGTTTTTCTTCCAATCCTCAGTCTAATAGCTTTATCCAAGGTCTGCAAAGAGTTCAACTACGTCCGTCCAACATTAACTTCAGAGAAGATGATCAGCATAAAGCAAGGCTGGCACCCCTTGTACGCTCTGACGTGCGACAGCTTCGTACCTAATGACGCGGAGTCCAGTCAGAAGGCGGGGTGTGTCAAGATATTGACCGGACCCAACTCTAGCGGCAAGTCCGTGTACATGAAGCAAATTGGTTAGCTTGGTTCTACTAAAGTTCATTTCGTTTAGAAATAAGTCACCTTGTAGGTAGTCACCTTCTTCCTAACGTTTTCCACGCTGGATCAGAAACAATTATCGCTTACGCCACGATCAAGGCCGTAGCCAGGAAGCCACTTTGGTCGAGCTCTGGACCAGAGACAAAAAATAACAACTTTATTTTTTAAACCGCCGTCGGCACAGTTAGCGACACGAGTATTGAGTTTCGAAGTATTTCGGGGGCGGGGGGGGGGGTGCTAAAAGCCCCCCAAACGGCCTACGATAGACCATAACCAGAACAAAATATGCTTTAGACCATTTGATGAGCAAGACAATCCTCGCCAGAGTGAGTTCACAAGTGTAGGTATTATTGTTGATATCAGAGCGACTGCCATCTTTCTCGAGACCCGGAAACTAGACCTTCTGAACTTTGAATTAACTTCTTCCAAAACCTATTAGGAAAACCTACATCTTATCCCGTTTACGTTAATAATAATGAGAGAACTGTTATACCCAGGTCTGATAGTATACCTGGCCCACATCGGCAGCTTCGTGCCGGCTGCAGCTGCCACGGTCGGCGTGGTGCGGCACATCCACACGCGCATACAGAGCACGGAGTGTGTCGCCGCGCACATGTCCGCCTTCCTCATAGACTTGAGACAGGTGCGTGAACACAACAACAACAAGATTATCTCGAAGACTCTCATCAATATCAGATGAGATGGCGGTCAAACGCAACAGTACACACGAGTAGTTTTTATAAATAACCGACTTGTAAACAACCAATTTGCATGCATGCAGAATAAATGATTAGTATTTGTATTTGTTAGTAACAGCCAGCACATGAATAATAATCCATACAGAAGCCAAGCTGAGCCGGTACAAACCGGTTCTTAGAATCTTACCACAGCATATTATCTGTGCCACAGCGGTGCATACGTGAACCCGTCAGTGAATGCGTGCACACATCACCGCGCTATGTGTGAGTGTACCACCACAGCGGATAGCTTGACTTCTGTATGGATTTTTATTCATGTGGTAACAGTGCAATAACTTTATTTTTTCTTTCTCTCTTTCTTTCCTCTCAGGCGCCGCTGGGACGTTTTTTACCCAAAAAGTCGTTAATACCCTCAAGCACCGCTGTGACGAAAACGTCCCAGTGAAACCAAGTCTTTTTAGACTCTATTATTGATCTGTGAAGGTTCAAATTATATTGAACGGCGCATGCGCAGCGGTGCCTGAGGGAGTTTTTCCGCGCGAAATCGCAGTGCCTGGGATGTATTCGGTTATGAAATTTCCGGATTGGGCAGACTAGCATATTCTTAAAAATGGTGGACAAGGCACTATTTAAAGGACAAACCTGCCTATTTATATGCACTAGCTTAAAATAGTGCAACTTATCCTCAAAATTCAGTATCTCACACTCTTCTTCTAGATGGCTTTAGCACTCCAAGAATCCACATCAAACTCCCTACTAATAGTGGACGAGTTCGGCAAGGGAACGTCCGCGACCGACGGCCTGGCGCTGTTAGCCGCTTGTCTGAACACGCTCCTGTTCAGAGGAGACCACTGCCCGCATGTGCTGTTGGCCACACACTACCTGAACATCAAGAAGTATATTGTGGACACACCTATTGTTAGGTTTCTGGTTAGTAAAAATCATAACTCTTGAACGTACTAAGTAGCGCGAAGTATGAGCTTATTCCGCCATCTCCTTTCTTTCATCGGACTACACGACGCACTGCAGGATATCATACACATTTTGTAGAAATCCCTACTATCAGGACCAAGCGCTTTGAGAACTTTTTCATAATGCGCACAACCATGTTGTGGAATTCACTGCCGGCATCTGTATTTCCGGGCACTTACAACCCTAACGCCTTTAAAGCTGGAGTGAATCGGCACCCAATAGGTTTGCTCGCTCCATCGTCGACCACATTTTGACAAAGCTGTCTTTATTGCGGTCAAGAGCAGATCTATATCTCATAAAAAAGTAGGTAATCTTGGTCAACTCTCGGTATACCTAGTAATGTGTGACTCTCAATATTACTTTCAAACCAGAGTGCTCCATCATAGTAGTTCCTTCTCATCTAGTAGAATTTCAACTCACATTCCATACTATAAGTCGAGAAATACATGTCTCGCGACTTGTATCGGACACAAACAAAAAAACAAAGTACTTACAAGGGACATCGAGTTCGCAACTTGTGCCGATATTCTGTAATCGTACAACTAAAATTTATTTTAAATTATTTATAATGGTATCAGTCCAATAATTAACGAAGTTCCTGCAAACGTTCACGTAACTAAAGAAAGAAATGCAGTTGCAGTGAAAACAACGCTTTTCGTATTCTCATAACTTCGGCGGCCGCTGTCAGATACGAACTGCAGCGTCACTGCAACTTGATTGGCGCGTCATTTAATTACGTGAATTAGGGCCCTGCTTATTCTTTTCCTCTCCCTGGTTTTTTAAATCTTGACCACCATCTCCAGCCAATCTTGGCCACTGTTACCCCATCCCCCCTTCTATCCTCCTGGCAGCGGTTCGAGTTCGTGATTGAGGACGGCTCGCCAGTGTTCCTGTTCCGCGTGTGTGAGGGGGGGGCGGAGTCCAGCTTCGCGCTACAGGCGGCCGCCGCCACTGGCCTCACGCCGCGAACACTCAACAGGGCTCAACAAGTCATGGACTACGTTAAGGTAACATGATGACTATGTTAGAACTATTCTGAGGCGAATAAATCTAAAGTAAATCAATTGTAGAAAGAATGAATTCGTTGACGAGCAAGATTCGAACCTATTTTAAAACCTACTTAGTACCCTTTAGTCAAAGCTAGTACCTATTTTTTTTCAAGTTCTTGGGATAAGAGACAATCTGTCATATTTCCGACCAAAGATATTAGTATAAGCCATTATTATGGATCCACCATTACTCGCAATTAAGTCAGGCCCCACAAGGAAGCACTTTCTGACCAATGCATAATTTTCAAGCTATGAAGCACATTTGCATTATATTTTCCAACGACATCTCTGTGCTATTACCAAATTTAAGGAGCATAAGCATTTTAGATAGTACGATAATTTTCTTTTAATAATTTCGATTAAAGGATGATTTCCACCAAACGGCTCGTATCGCATCGGATCGGAAAGGATAGGAACGGATGGGGCGACAGCCGATCGCGTCCGGCAGGATGTCGACGCATACGATCGGCTCCGTACCGTTTCTGCGCCTAGTCAAATAGTTTCATTCCTACCGTCGTGTTCTAATTTTTGATACTTCACAAGAATGAGTGGAGCCGCCCGAACACTGCTTTGAGCGCACTCGACAACAGCCGAAAGGATTCGATCGGATACGACGACATGCGAACGGAGACGATCGCGCGTCGCAGCAAACTTTCGGCTATAATCGCGTGTCGCGGAAGACTGTGCGCGGAGGCGCGGCTTGGTAATATAGACTTTAAAAACTGTGTACACGATTTAATATCGTTTAAAGATTGTGAAATCCGTTCCGATCCGATGCGATGCGAGCCGTTAGGCGGAAATCATCCTTTAAAGTTAATATTATGAAGTCTTATTTAATTTTTCAGAATAATTCCCTGCCAACAGAGAACAAACGAATCACGACCAAGCTGAACGCGTGCGTCGAACAAATGAAAAACAAATTTCTCACAGACGATATTTAATAATTATAATAAAATTTGTTACAATACAATAATAATAATATGTATAATGATATTCAGCTCAGCGCAGCTAACAACAATATCGGTATAAAAGTTTAAACACATCAAAAAAATAAATTAACTACCACTTATGCTACTCTCGTTGACTCTTAAACAAATATTATAGTTTATACAATTAAGCCGGAATGCTTGTTTCAATGTCTTATATGAAGCTTTTCGATACGTTCAAGAATTCATTTCCATACATTCACTTTTACATTTTGATACATTCACAAGGTATAGTCCATCCGCTCAAATAATGGCGGTACATACAAACGGCAAGCGGGAATTTAATTTAATATTAAATAAATAATGGAATCAGGCGTTACTTTGCAGAAATCCATGACACACAAAATATGAAGTTACAATATTTTGTGTTAAATCTGCCGAATAAAACTAGGTCATCAAGCTTGAATGCAATAGCACCGCCCTCCCGCTGTCAATCGATACTCAATCAACACTCTATACTCAATAGTATCGGTTTGCTTTGCATATTGCATAATAAATTAATAAACTAATCGCACCTTCTGCATGTGTATATATTTGTGGGCGGAAGTGCGGTGCTGCATATTGCAATCATGCTTGACGACCTAGTTTTTGGCAGTATTAACAATAAATATACAATATATATAATACACAGAACCGCGATAGTTGGAAGGAATTGAGAGAGGCCTTTTCCCAGCAGTGGGACAGTAAGGGCTAAAAAAACAGGAAATATTGTAACTTCATATTTTGTAGGTTAAAAAGGTAAAGGTGGCAGAAAAAAATTTGGTAGCTGTTTTATTTTAAATAATAAGAATAAAATATATACAGCTAACAACACAAAATTAACCGCCATTCCATTCCATCATTTCCACTAGAAATGTCCTCGGAATCATCGACGCCACTATTTGAGCGGATGGACTATAAGCAATCGCCTAATAATTGGGTTCAACCGCCCAACAGAGAGAGACAAAGCTATAAGAAAAAAAGGGGCAGTCAGCGTCTGTCTCATTCTTTCTAATAGATACGTCTCTCTCTGTTGGCTGGTTGACCTGACCGTGTAGAAGACGAAGTAGATATTTAAGATCCATTCTTTGTGACTCTAGCACACGCAAAGTAATTGATCACAAATGCTTTTAGCTAATACATAAATTAAGTTAAAATAGCGACAAATACAATACAAACAGAAAAGATACTCGGAACATTATGTAAAACATCACATATCGTTTTAAACTCGTATAAAATCTGTACATAATAATATATTTTCTTGAAACTAAAAACAATACATCATAATTAATAATTATATTTTCGGCGTTTTTACCACATTTTCAATACATAAACACATTTAATAAAATTTTACTTATGGCCGATCAAATTAGTCTTTATATATTTACCTAATTAAAAGAATTCTGTTTAAATAAAATGGACATAAGACTACGAAAATATTTAAATTCTCCTTGCAAATTATTAAAAAACATAATATATCACTAACACAAACGCTCATTTTTACAAACAACCAAATATAAATGCTCTGCAGAAACTCATTCGCAATTGATATGGAGTATTAAATGGCGACACATAGGCACAGTGCAATTATTTAAAACAGTAAAGCAACTACGTATTAAACGTCCTAATCAAAACACTCAGACAAACACACGACCAACAGCATTTACAGGACCTCTTGAGTTAGTTTCGGTATGCAGTCACAGTCAATGGTATCACTGCGTCGAGACAGTCGTTTCTGTATATGCGTATATTCTGTTTTTTATCTCTTGTCTTATAGTAAACAATCTTGGCACGTCTCTTTATTCAAATAACTACTGATAAAATATAATTACTAGTTCTGCACATGTATTTAGGTTAAAAAAAAATATTTACCCCCAGTTTCCGAAAGGCTGATCAACATAAAAATTAACTTACCGACTGTCAAATCTCAGGTCAAGCGATGTGATTGGTTGTTAGTATTTCTGCGGACCAATCACAGGAGCTGACATTAGATTTTACAATAGATCAAATTGATTTGATTGAATTGGGGTAGTGAAATTGTTAAAATGATGTCATTTAATACTTATTATTGACGAATTGCATTGAAAAGACATGCCAAGATAGTTTAAAACAAACAACAACACAACAACAACGATTATTTTGTTTGTGTGTGTGTTTGTTGCTGTGTTTTGTATGTTGTGTGAAGTAAGAAAAAACAGAGTATAGATAAATATCGCACAAAAATAGCCTAGTTGGAATACTGCTTCTGAATAATATTGTACTGTGACATGTGGGTCAGTGACTCTGTGGTCATGGTTCCAAGTTTACACAGACGATAGTGGCCATGGGTCCAAGTTTACATGGACTTCATCTGCTGCATCAGTTCTTCGAGAGATAGCTCGGAGGCTGCGACGGCACCGCCTGTGCTCGATTCGGGAGTGCTATTGTCTACGGGAATGCTGTAGGCCACCTAAGATAATGATAATGATTATAATAACTGTATTTAATCTGATGTAATAAACTGTTGAGTAAATCAAATTGAATATTAGATAATGGTATAAATGTTTTTATTTAATTGTTTAATGTCCAATTGGCGCTAAGCCACATAGATTGGAAATCAAGGGAGGAGGCCTTTGCCCAGCAGTGAGATTTTACAGGCTAACAGTAAACAGTAAAACAGTAATTGTTTAATGCACAAGTGGTACATGTAAAAAAGAGAAAATTATAAAAAACATGTATCAGTATATTTTTATTTTTTTGTTTTGGATGGCGAAGTGAGCCAAAGGCCAACCTGATGTTAAGGGGTTACCTTTGCCTATAACAACTGCAATACCACCTAGGCCTAAATGGTACCGCAAGTCGGTTCGCCAAACTGAGACATGAAAATGGAAAGTCTCATGTTATTGTGATTTCATCCGCACCCGTACCCTTCAGACCGAAACACAGCAATGCAGGAATCACTATTTGGCGGAGAAGTAGGTACGGTGGTAGTACTTCCCCGGACGAGCTCTTTCACAGAGGAGCTCTACTACTACAGAACTACTACTCTCTAGTACACATGCTATTAGGCTTATACATCAGAGACGAATCTAAGCGTAAAATGCAGAGCTATGTGACAGTTGGTAGCATGAGTTCACGCTTAGATTCGTCTCTGAATGTCTCGGATCTTCATCTCATCGCCCCGCAAGGCGCGAGGAATCGGGCTCGGGGGTAGGGCCCCCTTTCCCGAGGTGTCGGGTTCGCGGCCCATAGAAGTATGGGCCGGTAATTGGATTGGGTTCAGAGGGTCTACTCCCGTTCGACGATATTCGATAAATCGTACGATTCATCGCACAATTTGCTACTCCGGTCAACCATCGTTCCCTTATCGCATGCGATGATCGTGTTTTGACGTTTGTTTTTCTCATCTCCGGTAAATTGTATACGACTATGAACCGTAGTCTATCTTAATTGTGCCTTTTTTATGTGCCTATTTTATTATGCAAGTATCAGTCGGAATGAAAGTTCGTACTTCGTTTGTCGTTCGTAAAACGCGAGTAAACCTACTGGACCCTTTTGGCTGGCGGGCCGGATTAAAAACGGTCCCTAGGCCGCGGGAATTTTCCGCGACACATGTACAGCTGTTATGTGTGTCTGTAGGGGCGCCTGAAGTGTTTCACACCGCCCGAGCGACCAGACCCCCGCTAGGTGAGACCCCCAATAACCTGGGGGAGGCTCGGCGAGCGTCTCTGAATGTAAGGCTTAGATAGTTACCCCCAGTTTCGGAAAGGCGAATCAACGCAAAAATTTACTAATCAGCTGTCAAATCTCAGGTCAAGCGATGTGATTGGCTGTTAACTTTTTTGCCGGCCAATCATAGAAGCTGACATTAGATTTGACAATAGATCAAATTGATCAGCCTTCCAGAAAGTGGGGGTTAGAGAAATAAAAAAAGTAAATGCACAAATACCTGAACTCCGTCCACTAATTTAAGGTTAGAGCAGTCGTCATCTTCAGGCGTATTTTCATCAACTAGACTGATACCTGTGGAAGAAGAAAAAATATAATAATGTGTTCTTCTTCTTCGTGTCTATGATTCGAGTTTAATTATATTATTGTGGACCAAAATGTAGCCACGTCAACAGCACAAGCAGTAGCCTCGCATAGTACTTTGATTGTGCAGGTGGAATTGCACAGTGAGCAGGTCAAGAGGAGAGGCATCGTCTGTGGATTGACTCCACAGTCACATTGTGACTCATCTGTGTATCCCCTTTGACCTGCAGTGGCCCATCTAGCTTCGGAGTCGATTCAAGGATTTCCAGATGGGCCACGGTAGTTGGTGGCCTGCTGGGAGCTCTTCTGCATGCTCGATGTAGTCAGCAGGAGGAGGGTGTTTTTGTAGCCACAGTTCCTCTCGTGCCTTAATAGGGCTGCTGCCTGTTAATGGTTTTATTACCTTAAGAAAGCTTTTGCGACTCTTTAGTGCAGCGGTACTCTAAGTGTGTTCCGCGGAACCCTAGGGTTCCGCGATACCCCTGTAGGGGTTCCGCAAGAATTTAGAAAAAAAAAACAAAACACCTCTCTCTGGTCACTGGTCGAACGTTTTGAATCCGCCCGCCGCGCGTATACTTGTGAGCGCGCAGTCCCTTTGATAAAAGCCGCCTCTGAATTAGACGCTATAGTTGTGAACAAGCGACTTTCGGCTCTATCTTCAAAAGCATAAAGTCGAGATTGTTTACAACGCATTTTTTTGTATTTTTATTTTTATTTCCGCTTTTTGTTTATCAAAGGCGCCGACTCGAGTATTTTTGAGAATGTTCGAGTTCGAGTCTAGGACTAAGTATAAAAGCGCTATTATATAAAAAAGTCGCGCCTCGTCAGTCAGTTGACGATTAGCGTTCGGAGCGATAAGTTCGTACCTACCTACTTACAAGCTGGCTAGCCTGCTGCCTTCTTGTAAGTTCTACTGCCCGCTGTATTCTGATTGTATCAGTTTTGTACATTTCTTCTTTGGACTAAACTTTGTCTCATAAACGCAGTAACGATTGTGCATTATTTTGACCCTACCATCCTGACGTGTAACATTATTAATAAAGAAGAATGGAACGTTGGCTTAAAGGTGTTAAACGTGTTGCAACGACATCTTCTAATGACGCTGAATGTTCAAAAGCAGTACGCGCGGAGAATACAGCAATTACCGATCCAGACGATGATGCCACGACGTCAAGCTCCACGGTTTCAAAGACGAAAAAAAGGAAGTATGATGAATCATATATCAGTTTCGGATTTGTTGATTCCAACGGCTCACCTCTCTGCATGTTATGTAGTAAACTGCTTCCTAATAGTTCCATGGCACCTGCCAAATTACGCAGACATTTAGAAACTGTACACCCCGAGTTTAAAGACAAGAATAAAGAATTTTTTGTTCGTATAAAAGAACAGTTATTGGAAAGTCAAAAAAATATGATGCATGTAACACAAACTATCAATGAAAAGGCCACGGAGGCATCATATTTAGTTAGCTATCGCATTGCACAAGCAGGTGAAGCGCACACTATCGCTGAGAATTTAATAAAGCCATGTGTGTTAGACATAACAAAATGTATGCTCGATGAAAAATCTGCAAAGCATCTTTCTACTGTACCGCTATCAAACGATACTGTTTCACGGCGAATCCATGATCTGGCAAGCTACGTCAAACAAGAACTAGTTGCACGTCTACAAAAAACACGATTCGCCTTGCAAATGGATGAGTCAACTGATGTCACTGGTCTGGCTATCTTGCTGGTTATCGTGAGATATCCATATGAACGTTCTTTTGAAGAAGACATGCTTATGTGTTCACCGCTGCCCACAAACACTACCGGGGAAGAAATTTTTAATAAAATAATGTAATGTCCTTGGTGCGCAGGGTGCGGGCCAGCTCCAATACTGTCCTGGCGATGATTGCTGGGCGACTGGACTGCCCTTACATCAGGCACTGCTGTAACAGACATGTTGCTGGTAGTGCCTGAATGTCAGTAAAATGAATGTGATTGTGAATGTTATTATTGTAATTATAAATATGTGTTTTGTGTCTATATTTTATGTAATTTTATGTCATATGGGTACATACCTGAAATAAATGCATTTTATTTTATTTTATTTATTTATAAACATATTTTTTAAAGAAAATAATCTTAGTTGGAACGATTGCATTGACATTTGTACAGATGGGGCCAAGGCGATGACAGGTAAAACAGCAGGAGCAGTATCACGAATAAAAAGTAAAGCGCCTAATTGTAGTTCCAGCCATTGTATTCTGCATAGACAAGCACTTGCGATGAAGCAAATGCCGTCAAATCTAAAATTAGTTATGGATGAAGCGGTAAAAATAATTAATTTTATCAAATCACGACCACTACAATCCCGATTGTTCTCATTATTGTGTGAAGATTATGGCAGCAAACATAAAACACTGCTGCTCCATACAGAAGTGCGATGGCTGTCTCGGGGTAAAACTTTAACAAGGCTATTTGAACTTAGAGCCGAGTTACAAATGTTTCTTTCAGCAGATACAGTTTCTTTTAATTTGAAAGACCGTTTGTATGATAAAACTTGGTTGTTCCGATTGTCTTTTATGGCGGATATCTTTCAAAAACTGAACGAATTGAATTTATCATTGCAAGGTAAACAGACAACAGTGTTCCAGGCCTATAACAAAATAACTGCCTTCAAAAGAAAATTAGATTTTTGGATTATTTGCGTTGGTAAGAGAGAAATAGAAAGCTTTACGTCACTCAGTGAGTTTGTTAGCGATAACGACTCGGAAATGTTTCAAGATGATGTGTTTGAAGAATTGGTCCAATATCTCACTTCGATGCGCGCATCTTTTGTAAAGTATTTTCCCGAAGAACATAATACAAAAATGAAGCTGAATTCATGGATTCATAATCCTTTTTTACCCAACTTGCAAAAGCCCGAAAGTATGTCAAACGAGATATATGAATCTCTTTTAGAAATGTCATCAGACACAAGTATGGAGTCACTGTTCAAAACGACGCCTCTCAACGATTTTTGGTGCAGAATCCGTGATGAATATCCAATGCTTGGCAGAATGGCTCTGAATATTCTTCTCCCGTTCCCAACAACATATTTGTGCGAAACAGGATTCTCAACCTATGCAGCCACGAAAACAAAATATCGCAATAGACTGGACGCCGAACCTGATATGAGACTTCAAATGTCTTCTATCAAACCTGATATCAACCAATTGATGAAAAATAAAAAACAGTTTCATACCTCCCATTAGTTAAGATTTTTTCATTTTTAATATCTTTTATTATTGTACTTGGCATGTGGTTAAAGTAAGTAATAATTAGTAACTGTTACATTGTACTTTTATTATGCTTATATAATAAAGAATACACTTTTAAAAACTATTGTTTTATTGTAGGGTTCCGTCAAGTATTTTGCTTGTCAAAAGGGTTCCGTGACCAAAAAAGTTTGAGAACCGCTGCTTTAGTGTATTTAATCTGTAGTCTTATTTAATTAAACTACATGTAACAGAATAAACGTAAGACCCTCAGACATCCCAATTTGAAAATTATGAATACTATCAGCCTTTTACGGTCGACCGCACGTCGGTGGTAAAACTTTGACATTAGCAGCATCTTTATTTCGTAAGCAGTAAGGGCGGTTTTAGAATTGAAGTGTTATCACTGTCACGCAGTCGACTGAACTACATATAATTTTTCAAAATCACAAAATTACATGGTTTTTAGGCATCAGTAGTTTCTGGATAGCTACAGGATAGCGTTTAGGGGCTACCTGACACAAGGAAACACATGTTGTCTTCATAGACCTCAAGGACCTACTCGACATCCGCTGATATACATGCTGAAATTTTACTCGCTTCTTTCCCGAAAAGGGGTCATTGTACTCATCATTATGAACAACTTTTACTATGGGACCAACCCTGAAATCATATACATTTTACATTAGATACATTTTATCTATTTAAGTGAACACAAATGTTACCAAAAATGTTAAAAAATGGGACCAACAGGTATTCTTTCGCGATTTCAAGTTGGTCCCATAGTAAAAGTTGTTAATAATTATGAGTACAATGACCCCTTTTCGGGAAAGAAGCGATAAAAATTCAGCATGTATTGATTTATCCTTAGTATCCAAAATGTAATTTAGTACAATACAATACATCATCATCATCATCATTTCAGCCGAAAGACGTCCACTGCTGGACATAGGGCTCCCCCAAGCATCGCCATAACGACCGGTCCTGTGCCTTCCGCATCCAGCGATACAATACAATATTCTTTATTGCATAAACAAGAGACAACCATACAAGAGTTACATAATTTCTACAAATCTTAGATAACCATGATAATATATTACAAAAATCGGTAACAATTATTTTACACTGGCGTTTATCAAAACTGACAGTACAGTACATACCCCAATCGTTATCAGCGTGGACAGGTGCGAGGTCTTCCGTGACCTCTGTGGCCAGTTCCACCACGGGCTTGGCTCTGAACTCCACCTGACGGGAGCGGCAGTAGCTGTCGTCGCATTGAGGATTCGGCTATAATAGGAGAGGTACTTTTAATACAATAAGAAATATTATCGGTAACTGCAACGTTGGTCTAGTGGTTGCAAGCGCGGCTGCTGAGCATGGGGTCCTGGGTCGGGCAAAGTTTTTGACTCGAGGCATCTATTAAGCGACCCTGGGGAGGACAGCAGCACGTGGTGGTCACGTGCTGCTGTTGGGTAAACCTTGTTGTTTCCCCGGGACGTGCCAAAGGCGTAGCACCGGCGCGGTCCACTGCAATGGAGTTCCCGGAGCTCCTCTATTCTGTGCAGAGGATGGCCACCGTGTGGTTTTATTCGGTAAGAGTCCGACATAACCCTCCGCCCTCCCCAGACGGAGGGTATCCATGAGGATTTCCACTCGACAAAAAAAAAATAAAAAAATAAAAAAAATTGTCGTGCACAGTGTTATTTGGGTTTTTTCAAACTCTCAGTAGCAGCCCGGAGTCTGGATTTGTGCCCGGTTAATGGCAATAGGCTCGCCCCCTATTACATGGGACTTATAACATAACTGGCGAAATGTGGGTGTACTATACACCTCTGCCTACCCCTTCGGGGAAATACAGGCGTGATGTTATGTATTATCGGGTTGTGATGTTCAACTTGGTACACGTCTAGCTCATACACAAGGCTGTGAAAATCTATAAAACCCTCTTTGTCAATCATTTATATTTCACATAAAGAGGTGTGTCAGGATCATAGCCGGTGGAAATTAATAGTCTCTAAAGATTTAAATTGTGGAAAGAAAAAATCGCTCACGAGCAGGATTCGAACCTGCGACTCCTGGCTCAGTACGCCATGCCAGTGCTTTAGCCACTAAGCTACGAGCAGTGTTCACGTTAACTTAGTGGCTAAAGCACTGGCGTGGAGCCAGTAGTCGCAGGTTCGAATCCTGCTCGTGAGCGATTTTTAAATGAATAATAAAATAATTAATTGTCTCTGCTCACCCCAATCGGAAACAGGCACTATAATATGTCATCAACTCAGCGTATCGCAGTCCAGTGCTGGACATAGGCATCTCCCAAGTTGCGCCACAAGTTTGTATAATATGCTACATTTCAACTCTTCAATCTTAAATAGAAGCTCGCTTCAAGTTATAGATATATCATATGGGTAAATAACTTACCTTCAAAGCCATCATGGGGAAGAAATCTGTTAGCGCACTATATCCTAAGTAATGGCTGACTGCTCCAAACTCCAGCAGGTATTTCAATGTGTTTTGCACTGAAACAAACGAAAAAACATATCTAAGATACTGCATCATCACCAAACTCGCTCTAAGTACAGTGTCCATACAAATCGTCTTTCGTTTGATGACGTCTGTGGTCTAGTGATTCGAGTGTTGGACTGCTGATCACGAGGTCGTGGGTTCGATTCCCACAGGACACAAATATTTATGTGATGAACATAAGTGTTTGTGTTGGTATGGGTGCATGTTTCTTATGTATTATAAGTATGCATTTACAAAAAAAAAGTATATAAGTATTACATCCACCCTCTCTCTTCTCATGGGTGTCGTAAAAGGCGACTAAGGGATTCACCAGAGGATGGGCAGCAGCGTTCTCTGAGTATTTAAACAACCAACTGCGATCGCCAACCCGCCTGCCAAGCGTGGCGATTATGGCATATCCCCCCCCTTGGGGGAGGCCTTTGTCCAGCAGTGGACGTCTTTCGGCTGAAATGATATCCACTGTCTAGTACCCATTGTAATAATAAAAAAATATTTATAATAATTTATTTATACTGGGATGTGAGACTATGATTAATAGAATACATAAAAGATGTGTGAACTCCAAAATATATAAAAAAAATGTTACACCATAGCACAAGCTTTGCTTGATTTGGACTAGATGGTGTTGTGTAAAATTGTCCCAAAAACATTTATTTATTATTTATAAATTATTTATTTAATTATTTAAAAACCGGCCAAGAGCATGTCGGGCCATGCTCAGTATTATAGGGTTCCTTAAGTAGGTGTAATTACAAACGAATCAAATCGAATATTAATCATGGCTATTTTAGTTTTTGCAATAATCGGCAGCATTCGCGACTCAGAGCGTGTTGTTAGTAGCGCCATCTAGCGATACATTCAAGAAGCCAAATTTAAGAAGTGTGTCATTTCAAAGTTACTTTTTGTGATTTTTTCAAATAGAAAGTAGCTAAAGGAGCATTATTTGCTAGGATAATTTTTCTCTAAGGTCAATGACCTTTGAACTAGGACGTTTTAAGTATTTTTCAGTTTTCTCTCTATAACTCAAAAAATTATAATCACATTATACTCGAAATAATTTTAAAAGAGAGTTTTTACAAAGGTCTATCAATGTGGAAGATTATAAGTTTCCACATTGCATAGTTTAGAAATGGCAGGGGGGGGGACACATTGCAAGCCACTTTGGCGGGCTATATTTCGCAGATGGTACACCTGATAAAAAAGTGGTGTATCAAACATTACCTTCATTTTAGTAGACCTATTCAATGATACCCCACACGAGGGGGTGCAGCGAAAAAATAAACTTTTTCCCCATTTCACATGTATGGACGCCACCCCTAAAATACGGAAAAACGATTTTTTTATTCTTTTAAAATTGAGATCTATATGTAGACTATTTTTTAACAAAATTTCATTTACTTATGTTTATAATTGTAGAAGTTATTAAGCTGTAAAGGATTAGGACAGACGGACAGACGGACAGACGGACGGACATGACGAAACTATAAGGGTTCCTTGTAGGACTTCGGAACCCTAAAAAACCATCATATACTGCATCATGACCACCAATCTCGGTCTAGATGAAGTGTCCGTACAAGTCCGTTCATAATAAAGTAATATTTTACCTAAGAATCCTGCCACTATACCCATGGTGGTTGGCAGACTGGCTGCACAAACGCCTTCTCTCTTCAATGTCCTCTCGTCGATTTTGGATGCAACCACTAATGGTGGGGCACACTGCAGAGCACAGAACAAATAATTATTAATCATTCAGAATATTTATTAACTTTAATGCCAGGGGGTGTAGCAGACCATACAATGTGTTATTGAAATAACTGAAAACCTCAAAAGGGTCTCTGTATTAATCAATATGAACAACTTTTATTATGGGACCAACCCTGAAACCACGAAAAAATTATCAGCTGATCCCTACATTTGTGTTCACATAAATCGACAAAATGTAGGGAACAGCTGTTTTTGTTTCGCGATTTCAGTGTTGGTCCCATAGTAAAAGTTGTTTATACTGATGAGTACAATGACCCCTTAAAAGGTTTTCAGTTATTTCAATAACACGTATAATGTATTTAAGAATTGTAGCTTATTTGTCTTAGGTATTAAGACTTGAATTTTTAAGAACCATGCAAACCAGCTTTAGAAAATAAAGTAACATAAATTTATTCCGTATAAATCATATGCTTTTTTTAAATCATCACACATCTTGTGTTTGATAAAGTTCAATAAATATACTTACAGCAAAACAAGCAGTCTCCCCAGGCACAATGAACTGTATGTGTCCAGACACTGCATTCTCACTGACTCCGGACTCGAACCACTTCTGGTTGAGCTCGTTGCACGCCGTGTTGATGGCCATGCGCGCCTCGTAGTTGTCCACACAACTCAGCACCAGGTCAACAGGACCACCTGTCAGGCTTCCAGTACTGAAAACAAGAGTTTTGATTAATTATCATTGGCACTATCAAAATAGATTTGTAGTAAAGCCTCTCTTCCTCTCGGTTGGGCAGCATTCGGGAAACTACGCAATATCTTCTCGTCCAAAATACCGCAGTCTCAAGACGAATGTCTTTGACCAGTGTGTTGCCAGTAATTACTTACGGCACTGAAACGTGGTTGCGCACAATGGGCCTGATAAGAAGGCTCAAAGTCACTCAAGGGGCAATGGAGAGGGCTATGCTCGGATGTCCCTGCGTGATTGAATCAGAAATGAGGAGATTCGCAGGAGGACGAAAGTAACCAACATAGCCCAAAGAATTTTCAAACTTAAGTGGCAGTGGGCGGGGCACAATGCTCGCAGAATGTATGGCCGATGGGGCAGTAAAGTCCTGGAGTGGCGACCGCGTACTGGAAAGCGCAGCGTATACTGGCTCGTGTATACATTTTACAAGCTACAGGCATACAAGTAAGCAAATTGCATGCAAGTATACTTGCAAATGTATACAGTGTGCCGGTTACTTGCACATTAGCTGGCATGCCAGCTATTTTTCCATTTTACAGGCATGTGTATTCTGGCCATAATACTAATTTTTTACAAGTTACAAAGATCCACCCTTTTCCTTTGCAAACTTGGCTGACACACTGCCGTGTATCTAGATGGTTAAGTAAAAAAACAATATATAATATTCATTATGATCACATTATGTAATTGAAATGATGTTTTGTTTTTAATATCAAGAAATTTTATTTAGATTCAAATATTTATGTGGTATTAGCTAAACCCGTAAATATTACAACTTGGCAAATGATAGAGAAATATCTGTGTCAAAAACAGTAGCTAGAAATATACTGAAATTGCCTCATCATCTTCATTTCAGCCGAATGATGTCCACTGCTGGACATAGTCCTCCCCCATAGGGGAGCATATGCCATAATCGTGGGTTGGCGATCGCAGTAAGTTGGTTAAATCTTGATTAATCTGGTTTATTTCTGACAGCAGTCTACAATATACTCAAATTTTTTGAATAAATTTGATGTGATAAATAATAACCAACATATATCCAACATATATGGACTTTGTTACCGGCTCTTCTCCATAGGACCCACAATTTGGAACCGTGCAACTAGAGCCTGACGTTTCAAAAGTGCCTGTAATAGGTTTATTTGAAATAAAAAACATTTGAATTTGAATTTGAAAAATACTCAAGAACTCTGCTGCCCATCCTCTGATGAATCCCTTAGTCGCCTTTTATGACACCCACAAGAAGAGAAAAGGGTTGTGCTATTTTTTATGTCTGAAATTGCCTATCACTAACCTAATAGTATCACAGAACTTCTGGAAGTTGTCCATGGTAGTGATATTATAGTTGTACGCATCAATGGCTACATCTGGGTTGATGTTCTGTAGAGTGGCAGCAGCCGCATCCACCTTGCTGAGCCCGGCCTGGTGTGGCTGGAAGAACAGCCGGTTCATGTTGGCCAGCTCCACCTTGTCATAGTCAAACAGGATCAACTGGAACAAAATCATCAGTAGAAATAATATTGAATTCTTTGTAGTGATCATTTTCATGTATGTTATGTGATCATCATTATTATCATTTCAGCCGCTGCTGGTCATTGGCCTCCCCAAGCATCTCCACAACAACAAATAAATAAAATTATGTTATATGTAAGTTTATCATAAAAACTGACAGTATAGAATCTCCAATAAATTTAACAGTCTGATTAATTAAATGTAGCAGGGCAGTATCAAGACACAACACAAGTTTAAATTTACTTTTATTTTTAAGTTTATGTTTTCTCTGTAAGTGAATCTGTAATTCTTTTGAGAAAATAAAGATATTTAACTGTAAATGTTTATGGCTATAGGCATACTGTCTCGCACATGTTATTATTTACACCACTAATGAATTTGAATGAGGGAGGCACTGGGTACTGCCTAATTGCCTATATGCAATGCACGCTGCAGTAATGGATATAATTAGTGGTGTGTAACTCAGCTCAGAGTCGGTTCAAGTATACAGATCAATAAGCTTGAGCTGTTGAGCTGCAGCTCAATGAAAAAATACGCAGCTCACGGCTCAAAGAAAAGTATCTATCTAAGTGATGTCGTTCGTTGCACGAGAGATGAAAAAAGTCCATTAAAAAAAAACCTGTTTGAACCGATGAGCCGGAGTGGCGAAAGAAGTCTACGAGTCACGGAGTGAGCCGCCAGTGAGCGACGAACATGCACTCAAATAGATTGAAAGCTCTATAAGCTCAGCGACTCGCATCACAGATAAATAACTCTAAGTAGGCAGAGAAACAAATTGAGCTGATCTGGGAGCCGGTTTACAGCTCTGGTTCATACACGTGACTCGTGAGCTGAGCCGCAGCTCACTCATTTTTGTTGAGTTACCCATGTCTAGATATAATACTTATACATATACTTTTTTTTTTGTAAATACATACTTATATTACATAAGTACAATATACTTGTGCATTAGTAAAGAATGTTTCTTCCAATTTGATTTACCTTTCCAATCCCGCACCGAGTGAGCATCTCAGCAGTGACACTCCCCACTCCACCGACTCCGACCACAGCTACAGACATCTCGCGAATCTTCTCGTAGTTGTCCACGATGCCCATCCGCTTCAGTGCCATCAAACGACTGCAAGAAATACATTTCTTACTTCACTGATATGATTAGCATAATAACATTTGTGCCCCACTGAAAATATTTAAGTACAGTGCTGGGTCTGAGTCCCGCCTTAGGGATGGTCCAAACAGAACAATAAACTTATTTAATTTATTATTATAACTGTTAATTTAAATATATTCAATGCTTTCAGAGAACTTCGTTACAAACGGCAACATATTGACCACATTTTCTCTAAATTTTGCGCAAATTATAACGATATCGTCTAGAAATGTATGTTAAATCTACAGCACTCTATTCTCAACAAACTGTAGGATCTAGGATTTTACAGCTTTTCCAGAGAAACATTCAAAAATACCTGTAAGGATTAGAATCGACGACTTCGGATGACATGACATCGATTTTCTGGCGCACTGGGCCCACATTTCCCTGAGCGGCAGCAAGCTGTGCTTCTAGCTCTTTCACTTTCTTTTGCAACTCTTCAACGGTGGCCATTTTCACTTATTTTTCCACAAAATTCGCAAAAATCGAATCACTACTACACGGGCCGTTTCACTCTCACTTCATCAAATCAAGTCTAATGTCAAAGTGACGTTTCTTGCCACGATTTAAGACGCGTTCCGTTTTACGCATAAAGTATAGTGTTTTTCGTTTATTTTTTTATTTTTTAGATATCGCTTCACTCGCTTGTAAATGTAAGTTTACGTAATTACGTACATACGTGTGTACTTTTTTTTTGTTGATATATACTTACAATACACAAAGAAACACCCAAACCAACACAAACACTTATGTTCATCACACAAATATTTGTGTCCTGTGGGAATCGAAAACACGACCTCGTGATCAGCAGTCCGACCACAGAACAATATACTCTGAGTCCGACACTCGAAACACTAGACCACAGACGTCGTCTTTGGTGGAGGCCTATGTCCAGCAATGGACGTATTTTGGGTGAAATGATGATGATGATGACTAAAGACATCGAATGTTGTCGTGATGCCTCCACCATAAGTCGCTATTTGATTCATAAATCCCTACCTAGGGACAACCATATTGTTTAAAAATAAACCAAAACATCTTACAATTAATGTGTTTACTATAACATAAAACTAGAGCGTCATAATGACAATGACCTTCATAAGGTTCAACGTACATTAAAGTTTTTTAGTTAGTAGGTAAGTATACCTACCTAATCACAAAAATTCCAACCGGTTTTAGGCCAACCTGCGGCAATGTTTTGTTTCGTCACCTATTACATATTATATCTCAAGAGGCCAACTTAATTTCATTTTATCAACTACCAGAATAAAAATTCTAAATGAGGAGTTTTCATTGGTCAGCGACCACACAGTCATTGGTTTATCTTTGCTGCTTCTTGTTTGTCTTGCTGTTTTTATTGTGCTGCTGGTTTTTTTTTCTACCTCTTACCGTTGGCGTTCTTCTGCCTATCCAATTTCAAAGGATGTGATGTTATTGTGAAACGGCTATAAATAATATCCTATCTATCCACGATTTGCCGTACTAGAGATAGAAATTTGATATAAGCTCCATATAATATACGTCAAATAAATAAATTTGTTTAAACTGACATTCATACTTATACAACGTGTTATTAAAATAACTAAAAACCTCTTAAGGGGTACTCATCAGTATGAACAACTTTTACTACATAGTATTATATTATCTGTGCTACTGCTACAGGTCAAACCCTGAAATCACGAAAAAATAAATCTTCTGATCCCTACATTTCTGTTCACATAAATCGGCAAATGTAGGGATCAGCAGATAATTTTTTTCGCGATTTCATGGTTAGACCCGTAGAAAAAGTTGTTCACACTGATGAGTACAATGACCCCTTAAGAGGTTTTCAGGAATTATGTTGGGGTCGGCTTCCAGTCTAACCAGATGCGGCTGAACATCAGTAGGTATCTTACGCGGAGCTACTGCCATCAGACCCCCGCAACCCAGTTACTGGGTAATATCTACGTCCTACTGTTTGCTCCATATAAATCTAAATAATATGCTAACGGAAATGTTATCTAGGTACTGTCTTTTACTATAGGAGCGCATGTCGCCGGTTTTCCGCCACCAACACATAAATACGCAATCACGCCCACCGTGTTTCTAGCATTCAATGCAAAATAAACTAAACTTTAAAAAAACCACTTCTAGATAAACTGCAAAATAAAATTTTAGTGACTCTGCGTCTCAAACAGCACTGATCAAGCAAACGGTTCGCGCACTGGTGTCCTAGAAGACTGTACGCAGCGACAAGTTCACATATTTCTATGGTTTGCTCTGACTAACCGTAATGACTGCCAGCTCAACGTGCTCTCCGAGGCACGGAGGGGTCTCGATGTGTAACGAAACTGTCACCCATCTAAGGACAGAACAAGTGGTTATTAGCCACGAATCCCTATGTGTAAGTAGATAAACTTGATTTTGTAGAAAATACCTAAGTCATAAGGCTGAGAAGTGGCTGAGAATGAGTTTCCCAAGCCATGGTAATTTTGAGGAAACCACTCTGCAGAGCCAAGAGCCGACTCTCTCGCCCCAGGGTGTAGCGATAGCGTAGGTACAGACAAGTACACCCTAAAGTTGGCTCTAAAAACCAGGTACTAACTAGTTTTAGTAATGAAATTTTCTTTATTTCTTCGTTCTTCTTTCTAGTTTCAAGAACGTCAAAGCGATCCAAGCCATGTCCTAACCTAATGATTAGGTCATAGTTTCGTAAAATGACGCAATTAAGACATTTATATCAATTAAGTTCAAATTAGTTCGTGGAATTCTGGAGTCAACCACAGGCAATCAGTCCCGCTATCAACCTGCTGACTGTCTTTTACTACGATAATGAGCCATTTATTAATGCATTATTCGTACTAATTAATTATTTTGTGGAAAGAAGTAGGGCTCTTGAACGCCCATAAGCCACTGCGACCTGATAAGGTCTATTGTGAGTGACACCTCGTGCAGTATTACAACACCTCCCCAAGTTGCAAGTCAATCATGAAGTCGGCTATGACCTTGGGGGAGGAGGATTTGATCTCCTGCTCTCTTATCCTTTTCGTGACACAACCTGCAAACTGTGGTATCACTAAAGGCAAGACCCATTCTGTGAAGGTGTTTATTCAGCTTGTAGTGCCCAGTAAGGGTTCTTGTCAGGATTCTGATGTGGTTCAAAGAAAGCGCTTCTTTCGTAAACCTTTTCTTGAAGCCTACTAGAAGTGCATTATCGTAGCTGACGCCCGAGGCTTCGCTCCTGTTAGGTAGACACGTCGATAAAATGTATCCTATGTGCTCGAAATCCCTTCCAGTGGAACCAGGGACTCTATACTCGCATTTGACAAACGACAAACGAAGAACCAACTTTCGTTTGGATTGATTATTATTATTATATGGAAACCACACTAGCAGCTTAGTAAGCTGATGCGTGTGTGTCTTGCGATTTGGAGATTTTGTCAGGTCTGTTTTTGAAGCAGTTTATTGTGGGTGCCATTATCACACTTTCAGGGAGTTTATTCCACTCTGTGACTACACGATTTGGTAGGAAGTGGTAGAAGGGGTTTCCTTTAGATAGCGTCCTCAATCATTTTAATGAGTGTACCTTAACAATAATAATAGGCACATGAAAAAGGCACAATAAATATAGACTACGATAAATGAATATTTTTGGGACATTTTACACAGCACCATCTAGTCCCAAACTAAGCAAAGCTTGTAATATGGACAATGGATATAATACTTATATACTTTTTTTTGTAAATACAAGAAACACCCAGATCAATACAAACACTTATGTTCATCACACAAATATTTGTGTCCTGTGGGAATCGAACCCACGACCTCGTGATCAGCAGTCCGAACCTCGAACCACTAGACCACAGACGTCGTCGTGAAATGATGATGATGATGATGAATAAGTATCCCACGTATATAGGACATGGTAGAAACGTTTTTTTTTATGGTCTGTCTGTATACCAAATTTCATCAAAATCCGTTCAGCCGTTTCAGCGTGAATGAAGGACAAGCAAAGAAACATCCATCCTTTCGCATTTATAATAATTAGTATCTACAGTAGCACAGCTAGAGTTCCTCAGACTGTGACAGTAGGGTGTCGACAAGTCTTCTATCGGAATAAGAACCTTGCACTTGGATCACTAAGCTCAATAAAGCTTTTAAACACGTTTGTATGTGTACCGGCGTGAACTATCTAGTAGTATAAAGTCTCAATATAGGCTGCCAGCAGCCAGCAGCACATGTAGAAACCTTAAAAAAGAAAGGTGCTTGACTCTTCAAATAAGCTGCTGACTAAATCGTTTGTTTTTTTGGTAGTTTACAGTCTTTACAGACATAGTACAAAATATAGACAAAGTGCTGCGAACAATCATAGTGAAGCCAAAAAGAACTATGCTCCTTCGTGTACAAGTTTTTTTTTTTTGCTTCACTATATTGTTCGCAGCACTTCGTCTATATTTTTTACTGAAAACTGTTTAAATATGTGCCAGTTAACTTATTTATTTGCTTAAATAGAGGTGAAGTCAAATTATAGCAATAAAATAATTATTAAGTATCAACTGCTTCTCAAAAATCATTATTATGACCTAGTAGTTACACATATTACACTAGCTAAAATTTCAAGAGTAAACAGGTTTTTATTTTATTAATCTGATAGTTTGAGTAAGTAAAGAAATCAATTATATTCACTTAAAATTCCAAAACAACTAACCCGCCTAGTAAAATAATGTTGGCCAACGTGTGGAGCCCGCCTTAAAATATTAATATCACGTAACGAAAAAACGCAGAAAAAAAATAGGCATATAGGGCCCTAATATAACCCTACAGAATTGAAAAGCCGTAGAACTTGGCCGTAGAACAAATTGATAGCATTAATTAACATCAGCTGGGTATTGTAAGGCTGCTCTTTACCAAAGTCTTTACTTAGTGATGGGCAATCTTGCTGACTGTGCGGTTGCTGGCCAGTGCGCGCGGTAATTTGAAAAAAAAAATACAACCTGAAAACAATCGATTCTTTTTTTATTTATTCTTTTCTTTTGTTATTTTAAAAAGTGTATGAAGACAATTACGAGCAATAAGGCAGTGCAGTTTGTGTTATTAATATTTAATTGTACTGGAGGTTTTATCTAGGTACATAAAGTAAGTTAATTTTCATGGTTTTTTTTTCTATCTAAATATTAAAACCCTAATCTCGTATGGAATCTCGCTAAACAAAAACTGAAGCACTAAGCATAATTTAAAAAATTAAAAGTGTCCAGCAATTTCTATTATTGTACTGTTGGATATTACCGGCCTGTTATTTCGTTGCGTACATAGATTTATTCTGTGGTTGCGTACGGAAAAGAGCCGATTGTTGTATTCTTTTTTTGAATAAAATTAACCAATTCCGAGCAAGTGGGAGAAAATTATGCTACCGAGGTTTTTAAGTACACACTTACATAAATTAGGTGTTTTTAGGTACAACATATTTATCATTATACAGGCTGAATGCGCATTTTTTTTTCAAAACTTTGAAAATAGAACAAGAACCGCGCGCGGGCGAATTGGTGTGAATGAAAATGAGATACTCTTGAATTAATTTGTGTTGTGTTTCTTCGTAAATGAGAGAAAAGTACTATACAAGTCTCGGCCGAAATAGCAATTAACGGCCTTGTTTGGTTAAAAAGGACTCGGCTTGCGCCTCGTCCTTTCAAAATCACTTGGGAAGTACTCGGCTTCGCCTCGTACTTCCAATATTACTCGGCCGTAAATTGCTTCATTTCAGGTCTCAACAGTAATGTAGGTACTATTATCAAGTTACCAAACTTTAATATAAAATTATTTATTGTCAACTATCTTCAAACTGCCTATATTCTGCCTGTGTTCATTGCCGCAGGATATTTACTGCAAGAAAATACTATTACGGCTAGTTTTCTGCAGTGACTCAGCATTTAGCTGCTAATCACGGTTTTGATTCCCGAATGGAGCAAATATTTGTATGGCCTACCGAATCTCCTTACAGATAATTAATTAAGTAGCAGACGCCTGCAGCTTCGCTCACGTAGTATGTACCTAGATAAAAATTAGGTATCCTATGTGATAATCTAGGACATGCTCTATCAGTACCTATGCCATATTTCATCTAAATCCGTTCAGTCGTTTCAGCGTGTTTGAAGCAAAAACAAACGTCCATTATTTATCTAAAAAATTTACTTTGTTGAGTCTCCAAACCAGATCGGTTGAAAATCTATTTTTAGATCAAAACTTCTAAAACAATAAATTATATATTAATTGACCGTCGATAACAAGTTATTCCTATTCATTTCCTAGATTAATATATATTATAATTAGTAATGAGAGTGCCATTTAATCAAATGAATTCAATTTGCAAACTTTGTCGTAGGTGAAGAAAATAATAATAATTCTGCATAGAATTACTACACACTACTTGTGTTATTAATCTAATTAATTCTGATATTAATTTTGGCCGTAAGTGGAAGTTAAGTTCGATATAACCAGCAGAGTTATAAATGATGTAACTAACCTGACTTTGTTTTAATAAGGAATTGTAATGTTTAATACGGCGCCCTTTATGAATTTTTATATTAATTGATTTTATTATTATCTGAGATTTGGATTAAATAATAAATAAATAAATAAATGATGATGAAATCATGATTATATCTATAATGACATAAATTTTAATTGTATTGAATTTTGCTGTGCCCTACATGGTCCATAATTGTGACTAGCTATATGTTTACCACCTAATTTACATTGTGGAATGCAAATAAATAATATGAATATGAATATGAGTTCACGGTAGCTTAGTGGCTAAAGCACTAGTGTACTGAACCAGAGTCGCAGGTTCGAATACTGCTCGTGCCCGATTTATATCTTTATCACTATAGCCCTCAGTACTGAGTCGTGAAAAGGTAACAAACAAACACAGACAGACAGGGTGTGGATTGTGATTAATTTATTTAAACTTCATGCAACAAATGTGCCATATGCTATTGCCATTTTACTACGATTAATTAATTCTTCTTCTTCTATCGTGTTCTATTGTGATTTTATTGCCTGTGGCGAATATTCTGGCGCGGGTGGGGCCCGTTCTGGGCCAGTGGGGAGTTGTTCCACGTGTCCCTCTGATATCAGCAGAGGGCACAGTGGAGGAGCAGGGGCGGGCCCGGTGTGCACTCACCCTGCTACTGGGCAGGCAGCGAGGGGACTGTCCTTCCCTGCCCCCGTCGGTCTCGTAATCCCAGGAGTGCCTGCTGAGTAGTGTTCTCGCGCCTCTTGGGACCGAGGGTCTTGGCTGCACCGCCCGGACCGCGAGGAAGAAAACCTCTATAAAAAATTACGGGAGGTAGGGCCTGTGAGCAGCAGACTCGGGGTAGTCTGCTGCCCGACCAGCAGCTGGCGTAGCTGGCACAGACGGCGTAGTTGGCGCAGCTGGTAAAGGCCCATGAGGTGAGGTGGCGTGCAGTGTTCCGTGTGCGCCATCGAGGAGGGTGCGGCCAACGTTAGGCCGCACGGGGAGAAGGGGCTTGCCTGCTTGAGGCGGGCCAGGACCTGTCGGGGGTGGTTGTGTGAATACTCACGGGTTCCCACGCCCCCGGCTAAGGTAGTTGAAGGAACACCGTGGTGGTTTTAGTCGGTAAGAGTCCGACACTGGCTCCGCCTACCCCGGGTGGAGTGCGTCCATGAGGATTTCCCCACGGCAAGCAAAAAAAGTTCAGCACAACCGACGGAGTGGCGGCAAAGCAGCTTAGGGAGTAACTTCATCCCTCACCTACCGGCTGACGCAGATACTCTCGGGGCACGGTTGCTTCGGGAAGTATCTGTGTCGCATGGCCGGGAGCCGACACCCGAGTGTCATCACTGCGGGAGCTCCCCAGAAGACGACGCGGCACACACTGGAGGAGTGCCCAGCTTGGGCCGTGCAGCGCCGTGACCTCATCACTGCAGTAGGCAGCAGCACAGAGTACTTTAATGGCGGCAGCGACCTCTCGCTTCCGGCCGTGGTTCTGTCTTTGGTCGGGAGCGAGAGCGCTTGGGAAGGCGTCGTCTCCTTTTGCGAAGAGGTGATGATCGCTAAGGAGGTGGCGGAGAGGGTTCGAGGATTATCTCTCTTCCCATCCGCAGGAGACGACCTGGGCGTCGCAGGAGGGTGTATGCCGACCTCCAGCCACCCTGGTGTGAGCTTGTGGCCGGTGGACGCGGGGTGGCCCGCCGCCCGACTAGTCAAGGCCCGTGGAAGGTGGCGCGAAGTGTTTCGCGCGCGCCAGTCAAGAGGAGGGTGCGGTCGATGTGGTTGCCGCACGGGGATAAGGGGTTCGCCTACTAGTGGCGAGCCGGGAGTGACGCCGGGACTTACCGGGGATGGTTGGGAGAATAAAAGTTTCCCACGCCCCCGGCCAAGGGTCTTTAGAGGAACACCGTGGTGGTTTTTAATCGGTAAGAGTCCGACACTGGCTTCGCGTTCCGCGGGCGGAGTGCATCCATGAGGATTTTCCCCACATCAAAAAAAACCGAGTTACTTCATTTATACAGCTCGATTCAGCTTTTGTCCATAAAAAACACCGCGTCCGGCATTCAACTGAACGCCGCTGAACTGATGCGTACGAGTACGTAAAACTAGTACGTTTACTTTTAAAAAAACCGGCCAAGTGCGTGTCGGATATTATTATTATGTTACTTCTCCATTCAAAAAAGCAAAACCGAAATAAAAAACATAATATTGAACAGTTTAAAAATTATTTGAAACTGTCGTAAAGTTTTTAGACTATGTAACTCATATATTTTAGTAGTATTAGAGCTCCTTCGTAAAAGTGCTCATCTGGGGAAGGACGGTCGACTGCACGTCGGTGATAACACTTTGACTTTAGCAGCATCATTATTTCGTAAGCAGCAAGGGCGGTTTTCGAATTGAAGTGTTACCACTGTCATGCAGTCGACTGTACTAACACGGACCACCGTACCTACTTCTCCGCCAAACAGTAATAATAATAATAAATTTATTTATTTCAGGCAAATCCACCCATAGTTACAAGTTACAGTCATTGCATTTATAATAATACCAATAATATTTACAACAACATAATTTTATCATTATTACACAAAATTAAACGAATTTCAAAGACATGGAATTAGAATAGCTTAATAACTAACTTAATGTATATTTGCACACCATATAATGGTAGAATGTACATGGGCCATTTCAATTTAAGATCATACATGTACTCCTACATTCTGGCAAATAAATGAATTGAATTGAATTGAATTGAATTAAATATTTTTGAAAGTACGTTATTGTTTAATTAAATTATTTTAAATTTTAAATTAAATTGTATATTAATATTTACTAATATATATAAAATTATTACATAGATTGGTACATATTAAGTTTTATTTATCTGCCCCATGCCTGATAAACAGGTGCATGTAAGGCCAGCCAATGTTTTAGAAACGGCCCGTCCAGCCTGTCGGCGACGCCGGCCAGGAGGCTGTTGCTACTGACCCGCACTTTGCCCGCTATCGAGGTCGCCCTTTTGCGCATGGTAGCATAAAAACAGTCCATGCGCACCCCAGCAAACATTCCCGATGCGCTGCAAAAACGGGGCAACCGCAACAGCACCCTTAACGCGTTGTTATATTGAACGCGGAGAGCGTTGTAGGATCTCTGCGTGTATTGTCATTGCCTGTGGGTGTCCCCACAGGCTGCTCGTATAAAAAGATGTACAGTAGGCTCTAAACAAGACAATCTTCACTTCCTTGGAGCAACGAGCAAACCTGCGGGCTATCATGTTCGCCCTCACCGACAACGCCCTCCTTTCTCGCTCAATATCAGCGTCATCCTTCAGGTCAGACGTCACAATGTGGCCCAGGTATCTGAAACTCTGTACCCGCTCCAAGGGCACACCGTATAGCTTAACGGGTGGAACCTCTGCCACAACAACAGTGATGCTTGCATTGCTGTGTTTCGGTCTGAAGGGTACGGGTTCCGGTGAAATTACAATCACATGAGACTTTCTATCTCCATGTGTCAGTTTGGCAAACCGACTTGCGGTACCATTTAGGCAACAGTCTAGGTGGTATTGAAGTTGTTATGGGCAAAGGCAACCGCTTAACATCAGGTGGGCCTTTAGCTCGTTTCGCCATCCTATCATCATCATCATCATCATTTCAGCCGAAAGACGTCCACTGCTGACATGGGCCTTCCGCATCCAGCGAATTCCCGCGACCTCACCAGGTCGTCGGTCCACCTTGTGGGGGGCATACCCACGATTCTCCTTCCAGTTCGCGGTCGCCACTCGAGAACTTTACTGCCCCATCGGCCATCCGTTCTGCGAGCAATGTGCCCCAATCTATACTTAAAAAATATAGATAAATAATAATTTTAGGGACAAAGAAAGCTAAATTCATCTTAGTACATGAACTTTTAGAAGCTAGGCAGAGAGCCTTATACCATGGCCATGTCCTTTCATTCAAATCTATACAGTAGTTTTTGCTTGAAAGAGTAACAAACATGCACACATCCATACATCCTCACAAACTTTCACGTTTATAATATTAGTGTGATAGGATAGTAGGATTTCCCATGACAACTGCTTGACATTAGATTACACAGCAACTGAAAATCTCATAAATCAACAATTTAACACGAATAATTGACTACAAAATAAAAATATAATTAAAATAAGGCAAACATCCCGAAACAGCACCTGTCTTACGCACATCTATCGCTCACACTGACACAAATACACCTTACACACACATAAAACATCCACACAAGAACTCATAACACAAACCCATTCAAGTACACACACACACTTTCACCTGATGTGAATGTGGCATATAATTAGTTAGTTTTTTACCACTTTTTAGGAAGACCTGTTTACAACAGTAGTACTTTGCGTTTCTGTGTAATTTGTGAACTGATTCCCTATATACAGGCCTGCCTACATTGGGAATCCAGTGATTCAACTGCAACTTTTTGCTACGATTGATGTAAACAAGTTATTAGTGCGGCGACGACGGAGCAATCACCTAGCACCCATAACATAGGTTGACTCCTAGCTCGGGACTGGGTCTTGCTCTGTCTCCCACGTAAAATTCCAGATGTATCTGTCGCTCAATCTAGTACCTACTTAAGTTGACCTGTACTCATACGTTTATAAATAAAATTTATGATTATGATTATGAATACCACCTAAGGCTGCTGCCTAATTGGTAATTGCAATTCGCGTTCGCCCGTTCGCCAAATGAAAAGTTTCAGTGACATGATTATAAGCCTCACATGTCACTGTAATTTTCAGTTTGTTGCTAGTTACAATTTACTGCTATGTACTAGTTGCTTCTGCTTCTAAGTCCTATTTCTATAGTATAAGCAGATTGGCATTATATTGCAACTTCGTAATTGTTTTTCTCTATTAGCCCTATAATACAGTCATCTCTTACGGCAACCCAAAATTTCGTGTGTCGGTTTATAATGAATGGAAACTTCACGACAAAAACTTGAATCTCCAGTCTACTTACCAACTTATTTGAATTTCTATTACGATATACACGCCTACATGCTTAACTGAGTAGAGGCAGCTAACCTGTTTGTCAAAATTGGTCTCAATACGGCCAAAATTAATATCCAATCTATCCACGATTTGCCCTACTAGAGATAGAAATTTGACATATTTTGTATGGAGCTTATGTCAAATTGCTATCTCTAGTAGGGCAAATCGTGGATAGATTAGATATAATTATTTTTGCCGTTTGTATATCATGGTATTCACAGTAAAGAAGTAGACAGTGGATAAGACGTGAATCCCTTATCTAGATTTTGTGCTAAATAGTAGTAGGTAGGTATTAGTACTAGTATTACAAGGCAAAACAACGTTACTACTACGTAACTACTAAAGCAGGATTTCGAAAACTGCATCGACATCTTATCATCATTAATTTAAGAACTAGGCTCCTGTCGGTGGAGTATTTCCTTTCATTCATCTTTCTCTGTATTCCGCCTCCCTTTTGGCTTCCTGAAAAGATACGACATAGCTTTTAACAACAAAAATCATGTACCTACTCAGAGCGAGAATTTCAAGAATTGTGCGAAAAAAGCTGATCGTGTTTGTCTGGAGCATAGCTCTTACTCTTATGGATGCAAAATGTGGACCATGAGACAAAAAGAGCTAAATCCCATTTCGTTACTTCCCATTTCGTAATTCTCTAAATTCCATACAAAGAAACCCATTTCGTACACTTCAAATTCATTATACAACTTGGCAAAAGGAAAATTGACGAAATGGGATTGAAATACAAAAAGATAGAGTACATTCATTTGGTTCCGTGTGGTGCCGGAAGTAAAGAATTGCACCACCCTCTCTCTTCTCATGGGCGTCGTAAAAGGCGACTAAGGGTTTCACCAGAGGATGGGCAGCAGCGTTCTCTGAGTATTTAAACAACCAACTGCGATCGCCAACCCGCCTGCCAAGCGTGGCGATTATGGCATATCCCCCCCCCCCTTTGGGGAGGCCTTTGTCCAGCAGTGGACTTTTTTCGGCTGAAATTATGATGATAATGACATTAATTTGGAAGATTTTGAAATAATTTGGAGAAAAAAGAAAACGCACATGGAGGTTTTAAATATATATAAAGAAATAAAACCGGCCAAATGCGAGTCAGACTCGCGCAGTAAGGGTTCTGTACCTCTCAACGACCTGATACCCCATAAAAACTAATTTAATTTACGAGAGTTTATCAAAAGACATCAACGCGCTGTGCGCGAAATATGAATTTTTGCATGTCTTTCTTAAGCAGGTACCACCACATATGTCTATGTTTGTCTTATTTTTAGTATTTGTTGCTAAACTACATAATATTCACTATAATCTGACCAAGTTTGACACTGGTATATATTACCGTTTTGAAGATAGAGCAGAAAAAAAAACGTTGAAAAAAATGCATGTTTTTTGAGGTTTCTTGAATGGGGACCCCCTTTGTTTTTAGACTTTTTTTTGTTTTTAGTATTTGTCGTGATACACATAGCAACACATATTCTGAGAAAATTTCAACTGGTTACTTATTACTGTTGTTCAAAAGATACAGCCCTGTGACAGACAGACGGACGGACGGACGGACGGACGGACGGACACCGTAGCGAGAGTAATAGGGTCCCGTTTGGCACCCTTCGTGTACGGAACCCTAAATGAAGCATCCACATCTGCAATCCACTTGTTTGTTCATTTTGTGATCTGTTGCGGCATAGTACAATTATTATCTTTATTTATAAAACCGTGTCTGTCTATAGGGACGACCCATGCTCAGATTGCTCAGCGATGTGTAGGGCCAGTTACGACATAACCTGTTGTACCAAATAGCGACTTGAATTCATTTGAATTTGAACCATGTGGTCGTCGTGAAGGTCACAAAATTCTTAAATAGTAACCAAATAGAATGGAATGTCTTATAAAACTTCGGGTTAGTTAAATGTGGAAATGTCTCTCAAAATAAAATATTTCTACTTATATGTGAAAACAGTGAATAGTTACGAACTTCAACCGTTTAGTTTTATTAAAACCTATGTTGTGAAGGGCAAAGGTGCTAAGGAACATAACAGTTTGTAAACGGTTTTTAATAACTTTAAAATTAACTGAAACGTCGGAAAATATTATGTAACAATACCGGTTTTAACAGTTAATAGTTGGAGTCATAATCACTTCGCTGTTAATCGTCAACATATTTTTTTAATTTCGTTTTAGTGCAACATTCCTTGAATAATAAGGAAATGTTAAGGCCACAGGCAATTAACTATGATCCTGGAACAAATGCTAGCAATTAGTACCTACACAGTTTAAATAGGTACGTATTTTATGTTATGCTACATCTTCATTTTCATTACAAGTTCATACATTTTCTTCTCTTCCGTTGTATATCATATTTATGTTACTATTATCTGAATCTAAAATGATTACTTAATATCTAATTATTTTATTGTTTTTAACGCATAGATATCGCTGACGTTACCCAAAGACGTACCAAGTGGATGAGAATTTCGATACCACGAGCAGTGTTCACGGTAGCTTAGTGGCTAAAACATTGGCGTACTGAGCCAGAAGTCGCAGGTTCGAATCCTGCTTGTGAGCGATTTTTTGTTTCCACAATTTAAATCGTTATTTAATATCTGTTAGTTTCCCTAATAAATAAACAAACTAATACCTATTTAAGAAAGACCAAGACATTAAAATTGAGAAATATGCCTTTCTATGTTTTGTGTAACCAAGGCTAAGAAGAAATGGCGTACCTATATAGAGGAATTTCTACCAAATCTAAAAATAGCAATCAAATGGGTCTTCAGTCAATTGGATCAATTTAGAAAAGCCAATTATACTTAACCTGTAGTTTTAATAAACTTAAGGAGTTTTAATTAAATGTTAGAAAATTTTATATTTTATGATAGGTAACCTTTATCGTTACAATGCGTTTAAGATCAATCCTAAACTAACCAGTCGAATGATTCCAAAATTAACTGCGACATAAAGGTCAGATGGAAATGGTTGAATCAAGGTTGTCATGAGTGCAATGTATTGTGATGTTAATAACTACGAAGAGAAGAATAAGAAGACTATGGGAGGTGGTGTCTCTTAAAAGTCTCGTGGAATTACAATAGCAGTACACTTCTTGTGTAGGTGACATATTTTATAATAACTCACTGTGGCAGCCAAGCTTTTAACTGAAACCATGTCCAGTCGTTGCTTATAATCTGTTTCTGGATTTGTTTATCTTGATGACTTTATTGTTTCTGTATTTTTTATATATTGTTAATAGCAATTATTGTGTTGATTTTATTACAAAAAATTGTAGCCTATGACAATTCGGGAATGAAGATGAATTTAATGACACTCACACCGCACTTCAAAATCCGACAGGCCATTTAGGCTACAGGAGGTCACAATGAAACAGACAGACAAACATGCATACATACATACACCTGAAAAATATTACCCTCCTTCTGGGGCAGTTGGATCAATATGCCAGCGAAGAATTTTATAATGCCTATCTTTATAATGCCTATCTTTATAAATCCTATCTTTATAATGGCTATCTTTAAGATAGCGACGATAATAAGTTAAATAAAAACAATAACGAACTCAAAAATATGTGACAAACCAAAACGAAAATTATGTGATGACACAAAAATTCCAAAATAATGTGCCCCTCTTGGTAGCAAAAATATGTGACGGTTTGTCAAAGCGAAAATATGTGATACAATTTTTCGTATAACAATTGTACAATATACAACCTAATGAATCTGTTATCATGAGCAAGAGTAATTAGGTGCTTACGCTAATTAAGTAATTACTAACTATGCACCAATATTACAACACATTAATAAAAGACATATCTAGAAACCTAATGACTTCGTCACTTTTTAAATCTTACTTGAAAAATGGATTGGAGACACTTAAAATGTTTTACTTTATTCTTAGCCCCGAAAACAGTAGAATGAGCTATGGAAACTGAAGTAGGTACAATTTATTTATTTTATATATTTATACATGTAATATTTTCTATGGTTGGTAAATATTTATTTATTTATTATATTAAATATCAGTAAATTTTATGAAAGTGCACCACATACTGCCCCCATCTATTTTTCACGTCTTCCTTGTCCATCCAAAGGTTGTCTGGAAGATATCGCTATTAGCGATAAGACCGCCAATGTACCCTTATTTTACATGTTAGTCCTAAGTTTAATAATGTTATTGGTGTACAATAAAGAATATTCTACTATCTATCTACAATGAATTAATGGTATTTTTTTTAATTTGTGTCCAGGTGAAGATGCAGGCCTCTTCGAGCAGTGAGCGCACGCCCTTGGTGCAGCCTACTTATGTGTTCGAGTCGAGCATGTCGCGTCGCTACCAGAAGCGACTGCACCACATACAGTGCGCCACCTGTGTTTTTGTAATGTAAGTACCATCTCCAGGTGTTGTGCAGATAAAGTTGGACATCGAATCGACATAAGGTTGCATCGTACACTGAGACAGCGGGAACATGCTGTCCCCCGCCATCTTGCCCCTCATATGAACAACCTATCAAATGCTATCAGTCTTGAACTCTTGACGTCATAACCGTTAGGTTCCAAAATTCACTGATACAAAAAGCACAGTTATATTACATGTACTGTATTTGAATACAGAGACATGCCAAGATTGTTTACTAAATAAGAAAAGAGAGAAAAACCATTGACTTGTACCTATGGACCAGTAATACCTACGAAATAAGCGTGGTATACCTACAATATCCGGGCCACCGTTATGGTGGCCATAGCTAGGGAAGTAAGTAATCAAAACTAAAAAGTATCGATATCGATGCTCGTGTTTCGTACCAGAGATGTGTGCTGATTAAAATCATTTTCAAATAGTAATAAATAATGCAATTATATCAAATACTAAGTTCGGCTGTCCCTAGGACATAAAAAATCAAGCTTCTAGGTCAAGGCAATCATACGGCTATGTCACATTTTGATACTCGCAAACTCACATAAAAAACCTATAGGGTACTTTGCATTGACCTAGAATCATGAAATTTGGCCAATATATCGAAATATCTTTTTTTTTTCAATATATCGAACACCGATTGTATATTTAAAAATATCGATAGATCGAATATCTGATATTTAAAAAATATCAACAGCCCTAGTTTGTTTACTTGACAGCTCATGTACTATGAGCCACATTGCGGGGTAAGCGGGGTTGACACGCGGCGTAGGTATTTTGACATCCCGTAAAGATGTTGCCAAACAGAGAATATACAAATAGCATGCGATCTCTTTCACCAGACGACATAACACGTTGGTTAACAAGAGACAAAGAATAGTTTCATAATTCAATAACGATTTAATAGATATTTGTATAAACTAGGTGGATATAGAAGAATGGGCCACTTCCATAGGTTTCTTAATTCAATGAGAAAAACAGACTTTATATCATGATAATACGGTTAGGTATGTGGTAAAACTGGTAGAAGCCACGTGGTGAGTAAACGTGAGAAGGGCAGGAGAGTTGTCAGAGCCTTCTGTTTGACTAGAAGCTTCAGAAATCTTGTGAATGGACTTAGGGCAATTGACCGCGAATATTCTATCATTTTTGAAGAGCTTATTAGAAGAGATATAGCTTTTTTTTGTCTCCAAAGGCAGCTCAATCAATAGTAAACGCAATAAAAGGTACTTGAGGTAATCACAGAAATAGATAGAATGGTTGTAATCACAATTTTACTTGCGATTCATGCGTGGCAACTTTCCGAACAAACTACGCCTTACATTTTGACGTCATTATTTTTTAAAATTTATTTTAATCAAATGTCCTTTACAGCTTTTGTTTCTGCGGTTAAAAACAGCACAATAAGGCATTTTTGCGGGTTTTTGACACAGTATTTATAGAAACAAGTCAAAAGGCGTGCTGAGAAAGGCTTTGAAATATCATGCACTATGGTGCATGGTGCTACCACGCGCGTCCTGCCCACATGGCCATTCTATCTATTTCTGTGGAGGTAATAGAGAGTGCACCTGTGTTTGCGCACACAATCAACAATCAACTCAGCCTATCGCAGTCCACTGCTGGACATAGGCCTCTCCCAAGTTGCGCCACAACGCTCGGTCCTCTGCCTTCCGCATCCAGTCCCCCCCAGCCACGTTCTTTAGGTCGTCGGTCCACATGGCAGGGGGGCGCCCTACGCTGCGTTTGCCGATACGCGGTCTCCACTCAAGGACTCGTCTGTTCCAACGGCCATCGGTCCTTCGACAGACATGGCCAGCCCACTGCCACTTCAGCTTACTGATCCTACAAGCTATGTCGGTCACTCCGGTTCTTCTCCGGATAATCTCGTTACGGATTTTATCCTTCAAAGAAACTCCAAGCATAGCTCGCTCCATAGCTCGCTGAGCGACTTTAAATTTGTGGACTAGCCCAACTGTCAGTGTCCACGTCTCAGCACCGTAAGTCATGACTGGCAGGACGCACTGGTTGAAGACCTTTGTCTTCAAACTTTGCGGTATAGGCGACGAGAAGACACGGCGAAGTTTGCCAAATGCTGCCCAGCCCAGACGGATCCTTCTGTTGGCTTCTTTCTCGAAGTTGTGTCTACCAAGCTGAATTGCCTGCCCTAGGTAGACGTATTCCGTTACAACTTCGAGTGCCGACCCTTTGACGAATATTGGCCTCGGCATGACATGCATATTGAACATGACTTTAGTCTTGTCCAGATTCATGCCGAGACCGACACGTCGAGAGGCTCCGTTTAAGCTGTGCAGCATTTCGCCCAGTTGTTCCAGCGACTCAGCCATTACAACGATGTCATCGGCAAAACGGAGATGTGAGATGTTCTCGCCGTTAACGTTGATACCCTGTCCAGTCCAGTCCAGCGTCTTGAAGACGTCCTCCAACGCGTTAGTGAACAATTTCGGGGATATTACATCCCCTTGTCTCACCCCTCTGCGCAGTTGGATTGGCTTTGTCTTTTGGTCCTGGAGCTGAACATTCATGGTTGCAGCGTTGTACAGGCATCTCAGCATCTCTATATACCGCTCATCAATGTGACATCGCTGAAGAGCATCCAGGACTGCTCAAGTTTCGATAGAGTTGAAGGCCTTCTCGTAGTCCACGAATGCCATACACAGCGGCTGATTGTACTCTTCAGTCTTCTGTATGATCTGCCGAACAGTATGGATGTGGTCTACGGTGCTGTAGCCTTTTCGAAACCCAGCTTGCTCTGGTGGCTGGAATTCGTCGAGTCTTCCGGCGAGACGATTCGTGATGACCCTCGAGAACAGCTTGTACACATGACTCAGGAGTGAGATGGGTCTGTAGTTCTTCAGAAGGGTTTTATCCCCTTTTTTGAAGAACAGTACCACCGCACTCCCGCTCCATGCCTCCGGTGTAGAGCCTTGTTGGATGACGGAATTAAACAGACTCTGTAGCTCCTTCAGGACCGGAGCCCCGCCTGCTTTTAGGAGTTCAGTAGTAATGCCGTCATCGCCCGGAGCTTTGTTGTTCTTAAGCTGCTCGAGGGCCGCCCTAATCTCGCCCTGGTCAACGTCCGGAAGATCCTCGGTGTAATGGCGCGTGAGCTGGGCTCTTTTGTCGTCATTGCTAGGAACCGCTGGTCTCGCCGTTTTCGTAGAATACAAATGCCCATAGAAGTTTTCGACCTCATCAAGCATCTCGATCTTAGAGGTGACAATTTTGCCATCCGCGGCTTTCAGTTTCATCAGATGGGTCCTCCCTAGCTGCTGAGCGAAAACTTTCGACCCCCTATTTTGCTCAATCACAGCCTCAACTTCCTAATCTGTAGGTTTAAGGACCTATTATCTGATGAAAACGAATGCGCGGCTGACATTTCCCGTCTTTTCCTCATCAGATCGAGAGTCTCAGTCGAAAGCTTGGGCATCTTGCTTCCACGCTGCGGCGGAAAGAATTTTCGAGACAGTTCCTGCAATGTTTTGACTATGGTGTTGGTTTTCTCCTCAATATTGCCAGTGGTTTCCAGTGAGTCGAATCGATTTTGAAGTTCCGCTTGGAACCTTTCGGAGCCTAAACTGGTTTGGAGCGGCGAAGGTCGGAGAGTAGACTTAATCATGCGCGTTCTTTCAGCTCTAAAATTGATATTTAGAGTGCCTCGGATAAGTCGGTGATCGCTTCCGGTGTTGAACCTATTGATCACAGAGACATCTCTAAATATGTGCTTCTTATCCGTCATGATAAATTCTATCTCGTTCCTTGTCACCTTATCGGGGCTTTTCCAGGTCCATCTTCTTTGGGGCTTCTTCTTAAAGAAGGAGTTCATTAATAAGAGCCCCTGGGACTCCAAGAAGTTGACCAACATTTGGCCCCTGTGGTTTCTGCGCCCCAAACCGTAAGGTCCGATTTTCGATTCGCCGCGTTCTTGTACTCCCACTTTAGCGTTGAAGTCCCCCATAACAACGTTGTAGTGAGCCTTAGCGGTTCTATTCATAGCCTTAGCTATGTCTTCGTACATCGCTTCGGCTATATCGTCAGAGTGTGTCGAGGTCGGCGCATATACCTGCACTATTTTCAGCTTGTACCTATCATTTAGCTTTACTACAAGGTACGCTACCCGTGTCGACACACTACCGATTTCCACAACGTTGTTCACAAAGGCCTTATTGACAAGAAAACCAACACCACCTTGGGAGAGCTGATCACCTTCGCGGAAGTAGAGTAAGTGTCCTGACTCCAGGGTTATCGTGTCCTCCCCCTCTCTACGGACTTCGGATAACCCCAGTATATGCCATTTTATATGACTTAACTCTACTTCAAGCTCGGCGAGGTGATGGTCCAGTCTCAACGTTTGTCCATTATACGCTGCCAGATAGAGTCGTCGGTTTTGGTAGCCTGCCGTAACCCGGGGATTCTTCGCACCCCCCGTCCCACCGTTACCACGACCGCTACCGTAGTCGGGAATAGAGGGACCACCGGGAACTGGGGGCCGTTTTTTTTGTTGTGCTTGCATTGGGATGTATGCCCATAGTCACCACGCTGGGCAGGCGGGTTGGTGACCGCAGTGGGTGATGTTGCACGATGTTTGTGCACAGAAGGACGCTGCTGCCCATCCTCCTGATTTCAACCCTTAGTCGCCTTTTACGACACCCATGGGTAGAGGGGGGGTGGTCTATTCTTTTTATTTGCCGCATACCACACGGCAACAAACAATTGTGCACTATAATGTCCCGCGTAGATGGGTAGTCTCCGTTGAGATTGGCCGCCGTGACCAAAATTCAGCCTGGAGGACATTATTCGTTGCTGATAAATTGAGCCAAATGCTTAAAAAAGCCGTTTTTATTTACCTTACTTCATCATCATCATCATTTCAGCCGAAAGACGTCCACTGCTGGACGCCTCCGCCAATCATATGTTGGGGGGATATGCCATAATCGCCACGCTTGGCAGGCGAGTTGGCGTTCGCAGTTGGTTTTGGTTATATACTCAGAGAACGCTGCTGCTCATCCTCTGGTGAATCCCTTAGTTAGTCACCTTTTACGACATCCATGAGAAGATATAGGGGATATTTACCTTACTTATATTGTTTTATTTGTCCAGAGGTGTCCTCGCGGTGGCACTGCTGGTGACTGTCTCCTACAGCCTCAGTCAAGACATGGACGATGACGATGACAACGCGACGGAACCGGCTCTACCGGACCTACCTCTTCCACCTGGTAACCAGACCTTGCTGCAGATGATTCCCGGAAAGATACCACCAGGCAATGTGGCGCTGAAGGCAATGCCACCAGCGCTACAACCACTATTAGATAAAAAGTGGCCATTGGAAGGTATGTTGGTTATTCAATCAGTTTCTTCTCTCAAGAACCAAAATAAATCAGCCAAAGAGAGAGCCTGTGGGGCCTTACTCCCGAGTGGATCGAATGCTGTATCAATCGAATTTGAATTCGAGTTAGTGTCAAATCGTATTTCATTTCTCTAGGAATTGACATTAACTCGATTTGGTTCAGAGCTCGAAACAGTCGGGAGTAAGGCCCCAGGTCCTCTTTCCAGCTGCTTGAAGCAGCCAATGCTTTTCTTTCCTTCTGATTGAGGAGAATCTAATGTTTGTGATGGAGAGAGATAATAGAAGTTCACTCAAGAAAGTAATATAATATACAACGTGTACCAGATATGCGTACATAGTCATATTTAAAGAGCTCACTTATGAAATACTATCTAACGACTACGGGGTCAACCCGGAAATTGCGAAAAAACAGCTATTCGCCCCGCCCTACACTACGTTTGCCGATCCGCGGTCTCAATGACTCGTCTGCTCCAGCGGCCATTGGTCCTTCGACAGACATGACCAGCCAACTGCCACTTTAGCTTACTGATCCAAGCAAGCTACAAGCTATGTCGGTCACTCCGGTTCTTTTCCAGTTAATCTCGTTACGGATTTTATCCTTCAAAGAAACTCAAAGCATAGCTCGCTCTCAATTGTCAGTGTCCACGTCTCGGCACCATAAGTCAGATCGGCAGGACGCACTGGTTGAAGACGTTTGTCTTCAAGGACTGCTTATGTTTATATTTTGAAAAGTTTTTTTATGAGAAAATAAAAATAGCTCATCAGCTACTCTGTGCAATTATGCAAAACGAGCCAGAACGTGAGTTTTTACGATCTGTTTTATTATATTTGTTTTGGCAATAATTGGCAGCAACAAGTTGATTAAACTTGGCATTCTAGTAACCCTGTGAGGCTGTGAATTAAAAGGCGTCTCGTCTTAATTATAATTCTGGCGTATTTGGCAATTTTATTTAACTTTTCGTAATACAGCTTGGACTAGAAGGCCCTGTTTTTACCACCTCGTACTGGAATTGAATACTTAGTTGGATGTTTGATTTTATGCAACGTGTTATTGAAATAACTGAAAACCTCTTAAGGGGTTATTGTACTCATCATTATGAACAACTTTTAATATGGGATCAACTCAGAAATCTCAAAAAACAGCTGATCCCTACATTTCATCATCCTCCTGCCTTATCCCAATTTATTTGGGGTCGGCGCAGCATGTTTTTTTTCTTCGATACATCTCTATCAGCCCTCATCTCCGTGTTCACTTTCTTTCTATTCATATCATCTTTCACACAATCCATCCATGTTTTCTTCGGTCTGCCTCTTTTCTTATAGCCATCCACATTCATACTTAAAACTTTCCTTGTAACATGCTCCTCATTCCTCCTCATCACATGTCCATACCATGACAGTCTGTTGCTACTTAACTTCTCTGTCACTGGCGCTACTTTCAGACTCCCTCTTACATACTCAGTCCTTATCCTATCCATTCTCGTTACACCACACGTTCCTCTTAACATTCTCATCTCAGCTGCATGCACTTGCCTTTCATTAATTCCTTTCTTAGCCCAATATTCCGATCCATACAGGACAGCAGGTCTTATCATGGTCTTATAGATTTTCCCCTTGGAGTCAAATGTGTTCACGTCGGCTGCCGCCATTTGAACCATCCTGTGTTAATTCGGTGCTTAACGGTCTGGTCTATTTCGCCATCGCTTTGCACAAGTGAACCGAGGTACCGAAAGTCGGAACAGACTGGCAAGGGCACGCCATCTAGCGCAATAGCAACAAAACCGGAAAGACAAAATATAAGGAACAGCTGTTTTTTTTTTTCAAAACCTGCCTTTGTCCTATAGCAAAAGTTGTTCATACTGATGAGTACAATGACCCCTTAAGAAGTTTTCAGTTACTTTAATAAGTGGCTGTATAATTGTTAAAGTGATCTTGTGTAAAGTAGTCAAATCAATACTAAATTAGAGATTATACTCATTCAGGATTCAGAAGTGAACTCGACACTGAGTACTTACAGAATAACTACGCAGGTCCTTCAATATGGAACACCCATGTATAAATATGTTTTGGTTCTTGGCAGTCCTTAATAAAGACAATTAAGACGAGTCTAGACGACCACTCCAGTGGTCCAATTTGAATAATAAACTACCAGGGTAGATAATGTATTTAAAAAAATATTACAAGGTGATCGAACTAATACAATTTCCGTGCTTTATTATTTTCTAGTATTTACAAGTAGACGTCATTATAATATTCTTGACGTAATAAAGAGATAATGTCAATAAAGTATAAATAGCTCGGCCAGACTTCATAATTATGTTAATCTATAAATACTAAGCAAAAAGACTTTCTGTCGCAGAAATTATACGTTAGTTTAGATGATTTTATCACACAGTAGCGTAGTTTACGCATGCGGCTTATACACATGCTGAAGCACAGATCCAGGGCCCCGAGTCTGCTAATTGACAAACGCTTCAGTTGGGTGTCGGTAGTGTCGGTGGAATAGTTTTAGCCATTTGGTATTCTACTAGTTATTTTGAGACCAATGGCTTTCCAATGACTTTCCACTGAACTGCCATTGACTACAATTCAACTGCCATTGGACTATTTGCTATTCTGCTGTTATTTGACGTTTCCCACAATCGTCTTACGATGATTTTTTTGCCATCATATTTTTTTTTTAATAATTTTTTTTTGATGATTTAAGCTTTGGTCCCATTATAAATGTTTTTCATACATCGAATGTGTACAATGACCCCTTAAAGGGTCATTGCACATATTTATTTTTTTGATGATTTCAGGATTGGTCCCTTAGTAAAAGTTGTTCATACAGATGAGTACAATGACCCCTAAAACCATTTTCAAGAACACGTTTTATTTTATGTCTATAGTATTGCCGGGTAGTACCTACGCTAAAAACGTAAACGTAAAAGTTGTTCATACGGATGAGTATAATGACCCCTTAAGAGGTTTCATTAACACGTCGTATGTCGATAGCATTACCGCGTTGCACGCTCAAAACGTAAACGTAAAAGTTGTGCATACGGATGAGTATAATGACCCCTTAAGAGATTTTCAATAACACGTTGTATGTCGATAGTATTGCCTCGTAGTACGCTAAAAACGTAAACGTAAAAGTACCAAAAGTTGCTCATACAGATGAGTATAATGACCCCTTAAGAGGTTTTCAATAACACGTCTTATGTCGATAGTATTACCGCGTAGTAAGCTAAAAACGTAAACGTAAAAGTTGTACATACGGATGAGTATAATGACCCGTTAAGAGATTTTCAATAACACTTTGTATGTCGATAGTATTGCCGCGTAGTACTCTAAAAACGTAAACGTAAAAGTTGATCATACGGATGAGTACAATGACCCCTTAAGATGTTTTCAATAACACGTGACGTTGTATAACCGCGTAGCGTAGTACGCTATCGATATACGTGTTATTGAAAACCTCTTAAGGGGTCATTGTACTCATCCGTATGAACAACATTTACTATGGGACCAACCCTAAAATCACCAAAAAAATATCAGCTCTTCCCAACATTTGTGTTCACATAAATCGACATAATGTAGGAAACAGCTGGTTTTTTAAGTTTGATGTGTTTTAATTATTTTATAGACATGAAAATTTTGTAGGTAATATCAACAAAATCCTTAATTTAAATATTCCATTGATAATACCTTAAAAAAAGTTTGATAAAAAACAATACAACTACTAATGGTAGATTTAAATGGGCAACATCGATTTGAAAACAATTGATATCCCATTACCATTCTATTGCCATTCCGACGAGATTGACATTTAAGTTTTAGCAGAATACCCATTTTGTCACAGTTGTATAGGAGTGTCAGTAGGATGTCGGTGGAATGGCGATGGTTGGTTTTTATCAATTAAGGATTCACGTAGTTGCTTCATGTTCCAATAGTTACGTAAACGACGTAGCGAACTTCGCTTCAAGTAACTTAAGCCGAAGGCGAGGGCGTATTGGAGCCGAGAGGATAATAGTCAATGCTCACGCGTTTTTCAATACACTTGCGAGGAAAAAAACATAATATGAACGTATTTTAGGCAAATATTGAATTTGTGAATAATAGCGAGCGGATCACTGTAATCGCACGGTGACGTATGCGCGCGCAGTTGGTAGAATGAAACCGCCAAAAAGCCTAATATTAAAAATATAATTGTGATTAAATTTATTATTTATAACACAAATTAATGTTAATTTGTACACAAACATAAATAATTTAATGAAATTAAATGTTTATATAACACAAATTAAATAGTTGATTTATTCACAATTTTTTTAAATTTTGTTTCGACATAAAAACATTTTGCTGCTTTAAAAAAATAAACTGTAAGTAAAGTAAAAACTAAAAAGCACTAGTGCGATAATATAAAGTAAAAACCACGCGTGCTTTACTATAAGCTATATTATGAACCTAAAAGCGGTGCAATAAGAGCCACTTAACGAGTAAGTGTGTTGAAAAATAATTGAAACATTTCAAACGTAAAGAATATGCTGTTCTCTACATTTCGTCGATTTATGTGAACATAAATGTAGGGCCGCGAAATCGGGAAAATGTAGGGTACAGCTGTTTTTTTTTCGCGATTTCAGGGTTGGGTTCATAGTAAAAGTTGTTTATACTGAAGATAATATATATGTCGATAATATTGGCAGGTACCACGCTATCGATACTATCGATAGAGTAACTGATTCTCAAGGTTAGCTATAGATACTATCGAAGCGATCATTGCTATCGACCGTATTGATAGCTTTTTATGCAATACTATTCATAGCACTATTAGTGTCCAATACTATATAGACACTAACGATAGTATTGCTATAATATGTCGATAGTCAATAGTACATGCCAATCGATTGTGTAACTGATTCTCAAGGTCGCATCTCTAGTCTAAAATTGAATATTATCTTCGAATTAAATTACTACATTACACAATTTTCAACTTTATTTTACAAAAAAAAAAGTTCAATTGTTACAACAATAACTGCAGAAAAGGTATGTTTGCAAAATGACCTCTCAGTTGTAGTTCGATGGCAAAAAGTCATTGAGAGACGATTGTCAGAAACGTCAAATAACGAGTAGACTACCGAAACTTAAGCTATCGAGAAGACATTGATACACTATTGGTTTACAGAATAGCAAATAGTCCAATGGCAGTTGAATGGTAGAAACGAATGGAATAAAAATGAAAATGCTATGCTGTGTTCTATAGGTACTATGTAATTTGTATGCCTTTCAAGGTTAAACATAGTGTGACTTAATATTTTAATTTTCCACAAAGTTTTTAACTTTTACCTATGTTTCACAAATAAATTATTTTGATTTTAATTTTGATTTTATGGTTGTCAATTATAATGTAGTTCAGTGGAAAGTCATTGGATTGCCATTGGTCTCTAAATAACTATTATTCTGATGATGATGATGATGATGATGATTCGGATGAGTACAATGACCCCTTAAGAGGTTTTCAATAACACGTATATCAATAGCTTACTACGCGGTAATACTATCGACATACGACGTGTTATTGAAAACCTCTTAAGGGGTCATTGTACTCATCCTTATGAACAAATTTTACGTTTGCGTTTTTTGTGATTTCAGGATTAGTCCCATAGTAAAAGTTGTTCATACAGATGAGTACAATGACCCCTTAAGAGATTTTTAATAACACGTTGTATGTCGGTAGTATTGCCGCGTAGTACGCTAAAAACGTTAACGTAAGTTGTTCATATGGATGAGTATAATGACCCCTTAAGATGTTTTCAATAACACGTATGTCGATAGTATTGCCGCGTAGTACGCTAAAAACGTAAATGTAAAAGTTGTTCATACGGATGAGTATAATGAACCCTTAAGAGGTAGGTAATATCAATGAAATCCTTAATTTAAATCTTTCATTGATAAAAACTAAAAAAAAGGTTGATAAAAAACAATACAACTAATGGTAGATTTTAATTGGCAACATCGATTTGACATTACCATTCTATTGCCATTCCGACGAGATTTAAGTTTTAGCAGAATACCCATTTTGTCACAGTTGTTTATGAGTGTCAGTAGGGTGTCGGTGGAATGGCGATGGTTGGTTTTTTAGTGTAATTAGCAGACTTGGGGCCCAGGAATCGAGACCGTTATTATGCACTAAAATTGGAATTGGAATATTTTGAATATGGTGTTGGTATTCTGTCATTATCTTTGAATTGATTTATGGCTATGTGAACAGTCTCAATCAAACGAATAATTATGACACTCAATTTTGCATTCTTTTAATTATTGATAAATAGTCTCGGTGATTTTTATAAATATTCATGCATATTAAAAAATAAACGTGCAAATCGTGCAATGTCACGTGTTTGCTTTGCTTTGTAAAGTAAAGGCTACGTCTCGCTCCTTGTCTGTGGCTATCGTAGAGGTCTTCTTGACCAGCGTATGCTAAGGATCTTGGCAAATAAATAAACTTACATCACAGCGCGGGATTTTGATAAAAGCCGGATTATGACAAAATGGAGACTTGATTTCATCATAATCTTAAGTAGATCCAGGATTTTGATTTCAAATAACTACCTGCATTTATTTAGGATAGCGGCCCGTCCCGGCTTCGCACGGGTGGACATGTTTTTTTTTTTTTTTTTTTATGAATATTGCCTATGTTACTCAGGGTAAATGTAGCTTTCTAATGGTGAATTTTTTTTTTTAAATCGGCACAGTACCTAATTTTTGAGTTTATTCATTACAAACATACACACAAAAATGCAAATCTTTCCTCTTTATAATATTAGTGTAGATTATGCTACTGCATTTTCGGATGCAGATTATTTAGTGAAATTCTTAATTACAGCAATCGTGGAGAAAGATGTTGTTATGATGCTGGACTGCTGGAGAATGTCAATGATAGATCATTAAAAAAAATCAATAGACAGATGCTGATTTACGGATGTTATCAATAACCTATCTATCCTCGATTTGCCCTACCAGAGATAGAAATTTGACATAAAATGTGTGGAGCTTATGTCAAATTTCAAGATGGCGAAAACAGCCGTTAGAAAAATTAATGTTGGTTTCAATCGGTGGAGTCAGATATTGATTTTATATTATGCAAAGTCAATTTTAAACGATAGCAGACAATTTTTCTGATTTAATAAGAATATAATTATGTAATAACTAAAAACCCTAAAATATCTGGTTTCATCAAAATCCTGTAGAAATCCTGCAACATATTATGTAAACCTACAGCTGTAGTTAGCGGTCTACACACAATGTTTAGAGATGCCTTCTTTTCCTTCCTAAATACAACAAAACAAAACCAATTTAAGATGTCCAAATTTGTAGTCTATGACTAGTGGCGGCTTGTATCTATACTCTTTTATGCCTAACTGTATTCTAATTTTAATTATAAATGTTATAAATTTTTTGCGTGCCATTTAAGGTTAAATATGTGGAAACTAATTGGGACTTTTTAGCCATCTGTCTGGACCCGTGTTTTTTTTACGAAATAAGTCACAAACTTTTAAATAAGCACATAACTCAGACCAAAAGAATATAATAAATTAAAACAAATCACATTGATAACAGTTTTGATTTTTTACGTATTATAAGATCCTCATTTAAATAAATAACAACAAACAAAGAAGTTGGCAGAACTTGTTCTGAGCTACAAACAGTCAACAAATACTAGGTTGTGAAGTTGTGATAGACCATTGACGTAACCAGACGTAACACTAGATCTGCCTCAAGTTCGAGGTCAGATTCAGCCACCATTTTTTATTTAAGCCTGTTTAATTTAGTCATAGAGGCAACTAAGTTAATCAGCCATTATATCAATTAAAAATACGTGTTACGTCAAGAATATTAAACATATTAAATTATTTTAAAAGAAGTTCTTTTTATTTTTTTAGATCCATAGAATCTATGGGGGTTTATAGATCGGTATCGGTAATAGATCCATAAAATTAAAATCATAACCCTCAAATTGGCCCCAGAACTACACATTAAATCGACTTTAGTATGACTCAATAACGACTCATAATCTAATAGTGATAAAATATACCTAGTGCCTAGTACATAAAAAAATTGGCTCAACTAACTAACTTAGTCAGTACAATATACTTTATACTTGTAATCTCCAATTTAAATTACTGTAGAACATAGACATACGTGTTATATTTCTATGACTATAAAGATTAAGACCCAAAAAATTTGCTTTCTCGACTTCATTAATTTCTTACATACATAAATACATACAGTAAGCATACATACATAATATTACACCTGTATTTCCCCAAAGGGGTAGGCAGAGATGTAAAGTACATCCACATTTCTATAGTTGTGTTATAAGTCCCATTTAACAGGAGGCGAGACTAATGCCATTAACCCGGCACAAATCCAGACTTCATAGGCTGCAACTGAGAATTTCCTAATGAAAAAACCCTACCGAATAATTTCTAATTCTTCTTCTTATCGTGTCAATGGTTCAAATATTGTTGGAATAAAAAGTGGCCACTTCAATGGCGTTTTCAGTGGCGGCGAATAGGTCATCTCTTGTGCAGGTGTTTGGGCACAAGGGACACGTTAGCAAGTGCGACATGGATTGTTCTGGGTCACCGCAGTCACAGTGTGCAAGACTAGGGTCCCTAAACCCCCATTCACACATATTAAGTCTACAGCGACCAACCAGGGTACGAAGGCGATTAAGTGACTTCCACACTGGCCACTGTAGGTCGTGTCCTGGTGGTAACCTCTCCTGTGGAGTAATAAAGCCAGGAGGTGGAGGGTGCTTTTAATTCTAATCCTATAATTTATAATTAACACTGCCCAATAATTTCTTGCTCATTAAGATTTGTCAAGATCCAATCCAATTTTTTTTTCTATTTCTAAATGTCATTATATTAGTTTTTATTCAAATTAATTATTGTATGATAACGATTGAATTATTATGTCAAGTTGTTGGTTTACATCAGATTCTAAACTAAGTTTACAATTATTTATTGGTGAGCATGATCCACAGACTTACTTGTCTGTGGAATGATCTTACTATCGTCAGCAAATAGAATCATGTTTTGTTCGACAAAATTAGGGAGGTACCTAATTTAAATAAATAATGATGCCTGGAGAGCCTGAGATGTGTTGTTTTTTTTTCGAATGGGCTATTCGCATATGGAACCTAGGTCCCCGCCAGGTGGATCAATGACCTAAAGAAGGTGGCTGGGGGGACTGGATACGGAAGGCAGAGGACCGAGTGTTGTGGCGCAACTTGGGAGAGACCTATGTCCAGCAGTGGATTGCGATAAGCTGATTGATGTTGATGACCTAGGTGTCCTGACTGCTTAACCGGACAGGGTTGGCGAAGAGACTCCATCCGCAGAAACTGGGATGTGTTGGATTGTTACCACACTTAATCTCCCCGTGGTGGCCATCTTCAGCACAATAGAGAATGCTCCGGGAATGGGTTGAGCTACCCTGTATTACGCCTGTAAGGCACGTCCCAGGGAAGACATGTCTCCCTAAACACTTACCCGATGCAAAAGCATACGGCGGCATGCGACCACCGTGTGCCCCCGTCATCCCTGATACTACCATTTAATATTATAATTGATGTTGCCATAAGGCGTATAACGATAACGATAAAGATTTTAGCTATCATAAACTAAACACATACTCTCTTCTAGAACGTCCAACCACACCCTGGGCCAACGACCACCCAAGCGAGGCAGAAATAGCATCAGCACTGCAACAAGGGAAGGTTGCTTTACAAGAGTTGACCAAGGTGGAATGGCTGCGAAGACCTCTAGACCTGGATACTCCGGCCAATAGAGCTCAGCGTGCTGCTGCCACCTCCGCTGACGTAAAGCCTTTGGCTGACTCGGCATATGCTACTGAAGTGGCGACAAGAGCACTCATGAATGGGTAAATGGAACTTAGGTTCTTGAACATCATTTATTGCCTAGTCGGCTTTCTGGGTTTTTACAAGGTTTTGTTTGACTTCATTTTGTTAATTATAGATCATGGTTTTCGACCCCTTTGGACCAATAATTTTATTAGATCTTAATAGACTAAGTGATGCGAACAACCATAGTGAAGCCAACAAAAACCGTGCTCCTTCATGTACAACTAGTGCTCACGCACACACATGCACCTTAAAACGTGCTCACCCCTCTCAGTTCACAATGTCGCGGCATCTTCCAGTAAGCATCGCGAATGCAAATATCCTTCAAGTGCATGGTGTGTACGTGAGCACTGGTTGTACATGAAGGAGCACGGTTTTTGTTGGCTTCACTATGGTTGTTCGCAGCACTTAGTCTATTAGATCTTAGAGCTTTGTCATAGTGTCATAAGTGTAATAAATACTAATAGTAAGTCAACTCCTTTGTCGCGGCCCAAAATGCCAACAGGCGACTAGTAGTTAGCTAAAAATATGCAAGGGTTGTTACAAAAAAAAAAAAATTACATATAATATTATATTACCTTATCAAAATTTGTATTCCTCATAATTAAAATAAAAAAATGTCCCAAAAATATTCATTTATTATTATTTATTCAATATTATTCTAGTAATATTATTATTAGTCTATGATATTATTATATTATGTACTTACTAGCTGTGCCCTGCGGCTTCGCCCAATTCACCGTGAATAAGTTATTACAAAAAACATCCAAAGCTTTTCATCAGCGATCTTACATCCAAAATATTTGATAGTAGGACAGAATAAAATAAAATAGGCTAAAATATACATTTTTAGGGTTCCGAAGTCCTACAAGGAACCCTTATAGTTTCGTCATGTCCGTCCGTCTGTCCGTCTGTCCGTCTGTCCGTCTGTCCGTCTGTCCGTCTGTCCGTCTGTCCGTCTGTCCTAATCCTTTACCGCTTAATAACTTCTACAGTTATAAACATAAGTAAATGAAATTTTGACCAAAAATTGAATAGATATAGATCTCAATTTTAAAAGAATAAAAAAATCTTTATTACGTATTTTAGGGGTGGCGCCCATACATGTGAAATGGCGATGAAAATATTTTTTTCGCTGCACCCCCTCGTGTGGGGTATCGTTGAATCGGTCTACTAAAATAAAGGCAATGTTTCATACACAACTTTGTTATCAGGTATACCCTCTGCGAAATACAGTTCGCCAAAGTGGCTTGCAATGTGTCCCCCCCCCTGCCATTTCTAAACTATGCAACGTAGAAACTTATAGTCTTCAACATTGATAGACCTTCATAAAAACTCTCTTTTAAAATTATTTCGAGTATAATGTGATTATAAATGTTTGTGTTATAGTGAGAAAACTGAAAAATACTTAAGACGTCCTAGTTCATAGGTCATTGACCTTAGAGAAAAATGATCGTAGCAAATAATGCTCCTTTAGTTACTTTCTATTTAAAAAAATCACAAAAAGAAACACACTTCTTAAATTTAGCTTCATAAATTTAGCACTAGGTGGCGCTGTTTGCAAAAACTAAAATAGCAATGATTAATATTCGATTTGATTGGATTGTAATTAGACCTACTTAAGGAACCCTATAATACTGAGCATGGCCCGACATGCTCTTGGCCGGTTTTTCATTTATATAGATAGCTTTTTATTACCATATCCATATGAATTTTACAATTACAAATGTGTTTGTTAGTATTTTTTTCCTTATTTTCTAGGGGTTAGTTTTTATTCCATTCCTATAAATTGGATATGGACCCCTTAAGGTTTACCCTTAAGGGATCCATAGCCTCCTCCAGGTTTTTCCACTTGTATCTGTTTTGTGCAGTGGTTGCCCATGTGCACCCAGCAATTTCTATTATACCATCGGTCCACCGATTTTTAGGTCTACAATACAATACAATACAAATCCTCTTTATTGCACAACATAAAAAACATGATAGACCAACCACCAATATTTCGTTTCCCCTTTGGTCCTATCCAGGTTGTTACTCTTCAGGTCCACCTCTTGTCTTTGTATCTAGTAATGTAGTCAGCCCATTTCTGAAACTGGGTACATCAAAATTATAAAAATTAAAATGGCCGATTTTTGGCGCCATATTATGTCTTTATATTTATTTTTTCCCTCAATACCTATCGAGTGGGGAATCAAACTAAAGGGTTTTATAAATGGTTTACAAAAATATAAACAACATTATATGTTTAAATATTATATAAGTCTATGTTTAAATATAATTTGGAATGAGAAATGCTAAAAAACAACAAAATATTCAACGTTAAATTTATTATATTCAATGTGTGACTTTAAAAAAAAACATTATTAGCGCGATAAAACATGACAAAAATCGATTATTATTTTCAAATGAATCGATTTTTTATTAATCAATTTTAATGAAACTTAAAATAATCGAATATTAATAAATCTATTTTCTTACAGCTAAGTCACATCCCTACCAACACACTTTATTATTAGAAGTACATAGGTGGTACATAGGTGGCAGCATGGTATAATAAGATATTTCAGGTGGCAGCTAATTTCTAGGTTGACAGCCATGAGACTACCGTGGACTCGGCAGTAAGTAATTCCGTAAACACGCTTAGCTATAAAGGCGACGATGTGACGTATAACATGGCATTTTCCACTGACAAACATTTAAAATTGCATAAAAAAATAAAAAAGAACATAAAATGACGTTAATAATTCTTAAAATGTAGTTAATAAAGAAAAGTTGCACTTGAATGCTTGATAGCCAGATGACGTGATAAGCGTCCACCAAAATGTTAACGCGCTCCCAGAATTTCTAGATTTCTAGGCTCGATATCATCTACAATGGAGGTGAATAGGTGCTGAAAACCAGTATTGTTATTATGCAGTCATATATAATTTATGCTAATTTATGACAGGCTGCGGGTGTGTGCACTGATTCCTGCGATTTGTTTGCACTTCAATTGAATCGTTCATTTTCTCGATAATTCAACAAATATGGAGACAATAACAATACTTTTAACAGTAGTAGAGCTCCTTTGTGAAAGCTCGTCCGGATAAGTACTACCACCGTACCTACTTCTCCGCCAAATAGTGATGCTTGCATTGCTGTGTTTCGGTCTAAAGCGTACGGGTGCCGGTGAAATTACAATCACATGAGACTTTCCATCCTAGGTGGTATTGCAGTTGTTATGGGCAAAGGTAACCGCTTAACATCAGGTGGGCCTTTAGCTCGTTTCGCCATCCCATACTATAAAAAAAAACTTACTTTACGAAACTGAATGATAAAGTAGGGTATAAGATACTAATAGGCCTCTTTTAAACAAAGTTGAGAAGAAATAGATTGGAAGTCCTAAAAATCATCAATTCTGCATTCAAAATTTAATGTTCTATATTTAGCATTTGTGCAACTTCTGTTCACCATTTTATATCTGCTCTTGTCTGCAAGATATAGTTATTTCGCAGAACAACTGATCGATTTGGATCAAATTCCAACATTCGATATTCTGTGAATTATTGTCATAATATGGTAGGTAGGTATTCGATTTATTTTGTTTTGTTAAAATCCTTTATGAATCAGAAATTCAATATAACCATATAACTTAGCTAGAGGTATATGCAGTCTATTGCATCCTATCCCCAGGCCAAGAACACTCGAAAGCGCTACGAGTAAAAAAAAAAAAAGTTCAAGAAAAGGTTTACGAAAGAAGCGCTTTCTTTTAACAGGAACCACATAAGAATCCTGACAAGAACCCTTACTGGGCACTGCAAGCTGAATAAACAACTTCACAGGATGGGCCTCAGTGATACCACAGTTTGCATGTTTCGTCGCGAAAAAGATGAGACACCCATCCATATCATATGCGAATGTAATGCAGTGCACCACATCAGAAGCCAGCATCTTGGAGGCCACGTCATCTCAACGCAGGAGATCAAATCCTCCTCCCCCTATTAGGTCATAGTCGACTTCATGATTGACTTGCAGCTTGGGGAAGTGCTGTAATGCTGCAAGAGCCGTCACAACAGATCTTATCAGGTCGCAGTGGCTTAGGCACGTTCAAGACCCCTAACTCTTTCCTCAAAATAATAATAATATGCATTCTAGACAACATTGCAAATACACGCAACACTTAATTTATAAGCAACCACATAGCAAATCGCACCAAACATTCTACTCTTGAAAATTACATTTACATGAAAGAAATTTCTTTGCATCACGGTTGGCAAACAGATTGTTAATCGCATCGTGTTTTCATGAAGAAAATTTCTTTGCATCACGGTTGGCAAACAGATTGTTAATCGCATCGTGTTTTCATGAAGGAAATTTCTTTGCATCACGGTTGGCAAACAGATTGTTGATCGCATCGTGTTTTTATGTCACAAGAAACTACTTCCCATCTTCTTATCATAATTCCTTGTTTATAACACATGAAAATGGATTCATAAATCCATCTAGTTCAATAGATACAGCGGTCAGCACTCAATTGAAGGCAATAGTCTTCCGGTCACCTAGATACGTTCAATTGGTGTCCCGTCGCTACTGCATGGATGCATGTACTCTAGATCGCATTCTAGTACAATCCATTGCATTCAGATTGTAAACTTGCAATGAGATCAAGAAGCAAGCATCTACTTAATTTTTACAAAAGAGTTTGTATTAACTTATGCAGCAAGACCTAGTATAAAAGAACATGGCTAAGTTTGTGATTCTAAAAATGTGTATAGCATAAACACCAAAGCTGTTTATGGAAAAGCTCTAAATTGTTGTAAAAGTCAAATTAAAGTCAACTAGGTATGTTAGTATGTCAAACTGCAACTTGGAAAACAGTCGATGGAAATTTGGCAGATGCAGGAAAATCTTGCATTGTTCATGCTATATTTTTTAGATTTTTTGCAGATCTTTATTCAATGGACTTGAATTCGCAAATAAATTCCAACAAATTTTAGTTTCAAATAAAATGAAACAATTTTAAGAGGTGTTAAATTATAAATATGTCTTTAAGACGTATTCAGTAAAACTCACATAACATCACACATAAATTATTTAAAATATTGAACTCGTAAAGATCGAAAGATAATGCATTTTCACATAAATGGTGGTTCTCATGTTTCACTACCTCATAAGTTAAATTATTACTTTTTTAAATGATCAAGATTATTGAATGGAAGCATCTAATAATATAATCTTAGTTAAAGGGGATAATAATAATAAGTCTGTGACGAGCAGTTGGTGAGTGGCGACACGACGTACCTTATCACCCCAGAGAGACGGTCAGGGCCTCGTCTCCAGTTGACCTTTATTGGGTAGCTGGGAGTGGAACCCCAAGAGCGCCCGCAAAACTCTCAACTCTGGCTTGCCTTGATTGGCCGGCCAGAGGGAGGTTGCCAGAGGTATATGCTCTGGAGTGGAAATTTCTAATAGCGTATAATAACGGGGAAACACCCGGGTCTTCTAGACCTTATTAGACTCGGGGCCGTAAAACCAGGCCCACACCTCTCTGTGCAACGTGTATCAGAAATGCGTGGTCATATTTGAAGAGCTCATTCAGGGCATAGCATAGAACAACTTTTACTATGGGACCAACCCTGAAATCGCGAAAAAATATCAGCTGTTCCCTACTAAATCATCGATGTCGCTCGACAAAATGTCGAGACAAATCAGCAGATTTTTTTTTCGTGATTTCAGTGTTGGTCCTATAGTAAAAGTTGATCGATAGCATCCCCTGATAAGCTCTTCATATATATGACCACGCATTTCTGATACACGTTGAAGAGACCGAGGACCGAGATGGTTGGCATGCAAAAGAGAAGCCATATGCTTGGGCATAGGGCTGGCAGTGAGATTGTGGAGACTGATTACAATGATGATGAAGGGTCTACACAACCTTAGCCACTCGCAATCGTGTTGCCCCCTACCTGGTAAGTCAAGGCAGCCTAAAGTTAAGCTGTAAGGGATAAACTGTTTCAAGCAATTCAAGCCGAACAAGCAAAAAAAAGTGCTTACTTTATTAATTAGCTTCTTTCCTTCTCTTTTTAGTCATTGAACAAATAACAACATAACATCACGCCTGTAATTTACTGAAGGGGTAGGCAGAGGTGTATAGCACACCCATAATTTGTCGACCTCTGTGGTCTAGTGGTTCGATTCCCACAGGACACAAATATTTGTGTTTATGTTGGTCTGGGTGTTTCTTAGCTGTGCCCGCGACTCCGTCCGCGTGGATGTCGGAAAATAACATCGTGTCATATTTATGAACACAATGTCTTCTAATATATACATATAAGCGCCTACACAGACGACTACACTATTTACCTACCATACTATATTTTGTTTTTACTACCAACCGGTTAAGGTGATGGAATTTCATGGAATTAGCCCTAAACTCTTCTCATTCTGAGAAGGCGCTCGTGCCCAGCAGTGGGAAGTAATTGGGCTGATTATGTTATGTTATTCTATAATACTAACAATATCCAGTTCCTTAACTCTGCTCATTCCAAGAAGAGGCCCATGCCCATCAGCGGGACAGTGATGGGCTGACTATGTTATGTTATTCTATATTTTCTATAATACTAACACTATCTAGTTGTATTTTTAGGAACCCGCAAAGAACCAACAATCATGACCTGTACTTTGTATCGCTGGATCTAGTCAACCGATTCTGATAAAACATACCCTATATTTTAAGTTAGACTAATACCAATACAAATGCAAAGTTTCATTACGATCCGTTAAGCTGTTTTCACGTGATGAGGTAACAAACAGACAGACAGACAAATTTTAAAAACGATTGATTCGTGTTCCATTGCTTATTTCTAGACCCCTAGCCGGTTTTCGCGAAAAAAAACTCAATGTACAGACTTTTCGACCTTTACAATTTTATTATAGTATATAGATAAGTATGTATTTACAAAAAAAAAAGTATATAAGCATTATATCCATTGTCTAGTACCCATATCACAAGCTCTGTTTAGTTTGGGACTAGATGGTGCTGTGTAAAAATGGCCCGAAGGTATTTATTTATTTATTTAATTCGCCAGTTATGTTATAGGTAGTCTTATGTAATAGTAAGTCATTCAAAAACAGAAAATATGGGAACCTCAACTATATGACATTGATGTGATCACTGCAAAGTTTTTGTGCTTTGCAGTTCTTTTAATTGCCTGCATTTTTATAATGTTGTTTTAATTATATATTATACTAGATATCTCTTTATTTGTCTTTGAGAAAGCCCATATTGAGAAAAAAACCAAGACCAAAACCAAGCAGGCAGCACTAAGACTTGGAGTTACAAAGAATTTTTCAAATTGTTTCTGTATCAATCGGCTTTTCTTCGTCACTCGGTTCACTCGTTTAGATTTCCACATTTTCAAACATGGTAACTAGTACTATATATATCACAGAAATAGATAGAATGGAAAAGTGGGCAGGGCGCGCGTGCTAACACTCTGCACCATAGTGCAGGGCATTTCAAAGCCTTTCTCAGTACGCCTTATGACTTGTTTCTGTAAATACTGTAACAAAAACCCGCAAAAATGCCTTATTGTGCTGTTTCTAACTGCAGAAACAAAAGCTGTAAAGAACATTTGATTAAAGTTTTTTATTTTTTATTAGTGACGTCATCATGTGAGGCGTAGTTTGTTCGAAAGTTGCCACGCATAAATCACAAGTAAAATTGTGATTACAACCATTCTACTCTACCTCTTTCTGTGATTATGCTACTACGCATTAAGCACTGATATTAAGCAATATTTTAAAGTGGCGTATTTTTTTAGCTCACGATATATTTTCAAAACCTGTACCTTTAAAATTTAGGCTACCACAGACAGTCTTCTTTACTAGAGTGTCCTAAGAATTAAATGAAGTGTGCATTAAAAGATCCTCCATGAGTGACGATAATTGATACCCTGAGCAGTCAGCCCTGCTAACAACATGCTGACTGGGTAATCTTTTTCCCACGGCATGAGCTATTATATTTATGTAGCTCATGTCGACACGGTAGAAGAGAATACTAGAGTATCCAGGCATAGGTAATCTATGGTCCAGGTATGACGCATTGAGAACCAAAATATGAAGACTAGCTATTTGCGTCAATATGGTTGCACACACAGAAATAGATAGAGATAGAATGGTTGTAATCACGTTGTAATCACAATTTTAATCGCGTTTCATGCGTGGTAATTTTCGAACAAACTACGCCTCCCATATTTACGTCATAAAATGTACTTTACAGCTTTTGTTTCTGCAGTTAGAAACTAAGGCATTTTTGCGGGTTTTTGTTACAGTATTTACAGAAAAAAGTCATAAGGCATACTGAGAAAGGCTTTGAAATGCCCTGCACTATGGTGCAGAGTGTTGGCACGCACGCCCTGTCCATTTTTCCATTCAACATTCCATTCAAACGAAACCAAATAACTTTCGATTTTATTTCATTAATATGAGAAAATATCGTGTGTCGTATGGAATTAGGACGGGTAGATAACGGTCACGGTAATAGGATACATGATCCGAGTTATAAACCGCGTAACACTATCCTGGCGTTGGTTTGGTTTGGCTTCTCGACGCCTCACTGGGTACGGGTTACCGAACTCCACCAAAATATATCGATCGACAATTAGGTATTGGCCAGTGCTATATTGGTCTGGGAATTAGGAAACTATAAGAAACTAGCCATTGCCCGCAGCTTGCCCTCGTATAATTTGGTTGCACAGAAATGCATTACCGCGCATCCTTCGGAAACTGTGCATTTTACCGGGATTATCGGGGGTATGGTATATATCTGTGTGCCAAATTTTATCCAAATCCTTTCAGCTATTTCAGTGTGATTGAAGGACAAACAAACAAATAAATCCATAATTTCCCATTTATTAGTAGGAGAAAGTAGGTGAATATGCTTTGTTTTGATCTGCATGAAAGCTGAAAGAGTCTAAGTAATTCCTAACTCTTTAACACTTATGAACGTTCAACTTTGTGAATGGATACACTAACAAACTGTTGTTTTTGGGGTAATATTCATCATCAGATTCGCAGGAGAACGAAAGTGACCGACATAGCCCGAAGAATTGCCAACCTTAAGTGGCAGTGGGCGGGGCACATTGCTCGCAGAACAGATAGCCGATGGGGCAGTAAAGTTCTGGAGTGGCGACCGCGTACTGGAAGGCGCAGCGTGGGTAGGCCCCTCACAAGGTGGACCGACGACCTGGTGAAGGTCGCGGGAATCCGCTGGATGCGGAAGGCGCAGGACCGGTCGTTGTGGCGATGCTTGGGGGAGGCCTATGTCCAGCAGCGGACGTCTTACGGCTGAAATTATGATGATGATAATTCGTCATAATAACGCACATAAATTCACGCCTGTATTCCCCGAAGGGGTAGGCAGAGGTGTATATTACACCTATTTCACATAATATAAGTCCCATGTTATATGAACCTATTGCCACTAAATGGGCGCAAATCCAAGCTGCTACTGAGAATTCCCTAATGAAAAAGCTAAATAACACTTTGCCCGACCCGGGAATTGAACCCAGGACCCCACGCTTAGTCGCACTTGCAACCACTAGACCAACGAAGCAGTTGGACGAGCAATGCTGGACATAGACTTCTCCTGTTGATTACCATTTCATTTAACGTAAGTAGAGATAATGGATAGTGACTTGGTCACCATGATTAACAGAAATTAGAAGGTATTATTGGCCTAAAATGATGATGAGCTTATGACAATGTAAGAGGCCCACTGCCCATGCATTTAAGACGCTGACAACAGCCAAATACCCCAAATAGGCTTCTTTTAAAAACTTTTTTAGCTGTATGTATTCAGTTTGTGGCAGTGAAAAAAATACATGTTAATCTTGATCGTATTTTCTGAAACTGTATTGTGCCCAAAACACGTTTTCTTGAAGTTTTCTCGATAGAAAATAATTGTAAACTAACCTCTCAAAACATGCTTTAAAGCAAACAATCTCTATTATTTACTAAATATTATAAATAAAATTAAGAAAACATTTGAGAAAGACAATAATCTAAACATTTGTTGTTTCTGTTTTTCAAATAAGCTTTTAGTTTTTTATTAAAAAAGAAAATTGTTAATTTTCATTCAAGTTGAGCGGCGTATCCGACGTCCCTCGGCTCGTTGCCTCTCTTTCATCTCTGTACGAAACGACAGTGACCGCAGAGGTCTGATTTTTTAGGTGTTGTCACCCTCTTAAGGAATTCGCCAATTATAAAATAATCGATTGATTGATGATTAGATCCATAACATAGAACATGCTTTTTTGTGCAGAAGAGAAAACGAGTGTTGTGTGCAGTGAAGATATCAACTAACTTGCGTGACACTATTCACACTTCATTTCACTCGTACTGATCTTGGTTCAGAAACAGGAAAATATCAATTTCCACCCGGTTTCCACTTTTTAACCGACGAAAAAAAGGAGGAGGTTCTCAATTCGACGCGTACATTTTTTTTTTTTTTTTTTGTTTTTTTTACTTTTTTATGTATGACCACGCATAACTTTTTACAGAGTGGCCCGATTTTGATGATTCTTTTTTTAATAGATAGGGTATATCTCGAAGTTGGTCGCATTTAAAATCAAAATCCACCCCTAAGGGTCGGAAAACAGTGGATGAGTGCTTGTTCACCCACTGAATTCTTACCTGTTAACCGATTCTGTTGAAACTTGGCACACAAATATAGTTCTAGACACTATGACATAATGGAGACCTGGAGTTAGATTAAACCACAAAAAAAATTAAAATCAAACTTTTTAACAAAAAATTGAACCGACGAAAACAGAAACTGAAAAGCGAAAAATAACTAATTATGAGTCGGCGCCAAACAAACAATCAACGAAGATCATTAAATTACTTTAAATAAATAATAAAAACAACGTCACATCAAATACAACGTGAAATTTTCAACTATAAACAATAACTTTCCAAAAATTCGTTCTCCGCTCGGCCACTTGCAACTTGCATGCACGTTGCTTGTTAAAAGTTTGTTTGGCGCCGACTCATAATTAGTTATTTTTCGCTTTTCAGTTTCTGTTTTCGTCGGTTAAATTTTTTGTTAAAAAGTTTTATTGTGTAAGCAATATTGCTTCCTTGAAGAGGTTAGATACCGTAGATACTATATTTTGCTGTTACAGAGTTGTCATGTTATCATGTTACTCCTGAGACACAAGGATGACGTATTTCGGGAGTTAGTGACTCGTTTAATTATTTAATGTGAAAGCCAACAAAAATCTTATCTTATTATTACTTCTCCTTGATATCATGCGGTTTATTCAAAATTATTTTGTTATTCAAGCGCCTAACCAGTTTGATGCCGATTAGCCTAGTTCGAACATTTTGCTATTCCGAAACAAATTATGTTGCTTGAATTCTTGTTTTTTTTTCTTGAGTTCTCTAGTTACTGTTATGCATGTATAATTAAATATTTTCAATCTATTGCTGCTTCATACGTTATATTTAAGCCATAGATACTATTTGAAATTGGTTCAATCCACTAAACTAACATACTAACTCTAACTAACAATACTTATCACTATATCATGTAACCCATCGAATGTTGTAATCATTCGATGCAGTAACTCTTCGATTATAACCTTACGATTTTACGACATTCGATGTAGCGTACCATCGAAGTTGTAATCATTGGATGCACCGTGTTCGATGTTGAGACATTCGATGACTTTCAATATAACGTAGGGAACCCCATGTAAGTATACTAATCAATCAATAATTAATAAATCAGTCATGTGGGTAACTATATTATGTTTTTTTTTTTTTTTTTTTTTTTCCTTTTTTTTTTTTAAACATACATTATTATGACAAAAGCAAACCAAAAACCACGGGGGTTTGTCCGGAATGCCGTTATTCTGCAGACAACTTATTAAACTAAATACATAAATATGTGCAATAAATTAACAAACAACTGTAACTGTTCTAAATCCTACTAACAATACATAAATGCGAAAGTATGGATATTTGTTTGTTCTTCAATTACGCTGAAACGATTGAATAGATTCGGCTGAAATTTGGCACACAGGCGTAATTTGTTCTGGATTACAATATACTTTTAATGACATACTCACGGAGGCGAAGCCGCGGACTTTAGTTAGTTCGTAAATTTATTAATCCTATCCAAATCATAACGAAGTTAGCAACAAGTGTGTGATTGTATCGATAGATTTTGTTGCTAACAAGAGCCATCGGCAAGCAAAGTAAACCTGTTCCATTATTTCCAGGACTGACATATCAAAGCGCGCAGGTGGATCTGGTCAGGGTCCCCGGCTCAATGGCTCTTTCCCGGAGCCGAGCTACTGCTTGAAAAATCCTCCGCCCTGCAAACCTTCCAAGTATAGGTCGCTGGATGGCACTTGCAATAACCTGCAGAATCCTCTACGTTGGGGAGTCTCCAAGACGCCGTTTAGAAGGGTGCTGCCTGCTGATTATGGTGATGGTAAGTGTTGATCAGAAATTAATTATCACTTGCGTTAACGGTGAAGGAAAACATTGTGAAGAAGCGTACACACCTAAGAGTTCTCCATACAGTCTCCGATGGTGTGTGCAGTCCATCAACCCTTACTATGCCAGCCTGGTGGACTAATGCCTGACTCTTCTCGCATTGAGAAGAGGCCCGTACCCAGCAGTGGGGCTGTAATGATTTGATTATGTAAGTGTTGAAATACTGCTGGTAGAATAGCATCAAGTATCTTTGTAATTCCTTGCAGAATTGAAACAAGTATGCAGAAGCTGGTAATTTAAAGAAGAAACTTTTTTAACACCGCAATCATTAGGCAGTGATGGCTGCTTTGGTACTCTGTTTTTTAAATTCCATTCTCTTGTAGATCGACTGCCTCGTTGGTCTATTGGTCGCAAGTGCGATTGCTGAGCCTGAGGTTCGATTCCTGAGTCGGTCAAAGTGATGTTGGGTTTTTTCACTAAGAAATTTTCAGTAGCACCCCGGAGTCTGGATTTGGGCTCGCCCCCTATTATGACTGATAACATAACTGGCGAAATATGGGTGTACCCTCTGACACCCCTTCGGGGAATAGAAGCATGATGTTATGTATGTATGTATTATCTCATCACGTTCCAGGCATCAGCTCCCCCCGCATCGGTGTGGACGGGGCGCCCTTGCCCAGCGCGCGTGACGTCAGCGTGACGGTGCACCGGCCCAGCTACGCGCACGACTCCAGCTTCACCGTGATGCTGGCCGTGTGGGGTCAGTTCATAGACCATGACATTACCGCCACTGCACTCAGCAAAGGTACGTAAAGGTGTTTTAGACGACACGGTTTATAAAAATGGACCCTTTATCTCCCAAACAAGACCCTTATTTACCTTAACCCCACAGATTTTAACCCAGAGGAAATACAGTACAGTCAGTCGGATACGGTCTTACACAAAAAGTACAGAGCACAAAATCAAACTTATGGTCGGGCAGAGTTACTGGGCCATTGTCCAGTAATTGCGATTGCGGGGGTCTGATGGCACTCCCTCCGTGACATAATTTTCATCATCATCATTTCAGCCGAGAAACGTCCACTGCTGGACAGAGACCTCCTCCAAAGGGGGGGGATATGCCATAATCGCCACGCTTGGCGGGCGGGTTGGCGATCGCAGTTGGTTGTTCAAATACTCAGAGAACGCTGCTGCCCATCCTCTGGTGAACCCCTTAGTCGCCTTTTACTACACCCATGAGAAGAGAGAGGGTGGTGCAATTCTTTACGTCCGGCACCACACGGAAAAAAACTCCCTCCGTGTAAACTAGTCATATTCAACATCTGGTTAGGCTGGAAACCAACCCCAACACAGCTGGAAAGAGGCTAGGACAAAAAAAAACGTTTTCAAGATTCCATTACTCACATTGATAAAAATCAAACCTCGGTTTCCAGGCCAGAACGGCACAGCTCTCTCCTGCTGCGATCCATCTCAGATACCGCACCCGGAGTGCTTCCCGGTGCGCCTGGACCCGGAGGACCCATTCTACCAGGACTACAACATCACCTGCATGGAGTTCGTCAGGTCTGCATCAGCTCCCACCTGTCACTTCGGTACGTAAATCTTAACTTACTGGTCCAATTGAAGTGTTTCACGCCTATTTGTTTTTCTTATTCAGAACATTGAAATGTCTAGTGACTTTGCTGGTGTTTATTGAAATAAAAACTGGCCAAGTGCGAGTCGGACTCGCGCATTAAGGGTTCCATACCACCCATTGACTTGATACCCCATATAAACTGATTTAATTTACGAGAGTTTATCTAAAGACATCAACGCACAGACGCGAAATATGAATTTTTGCATCTCTGTCTTACGCAGGTACCACCACATATGTCTATATTTGTCTTTTTTTTTGTATTTATTGCTAAACTACATAATATGCACTATAATCTGACGAACTTTGACGCTGGTATGTATAACTGTTTTGAATATAGAGCAGGAACAAAAACGTTGAAAAAATGCATGTTTATTGAGGTTTCTTGTATGGGACCCCCTTTGGTTTAAAACTTTTTTTGTTTTTAGTATTTGTCGTGATACTCCTCATAGAAACACATATTCTGTGAACATTTCAACTGGTTATCGTACTGGTTAACGTTACAAAGATACAGCCCTGTGACAGACAGACGGACAGACGGACGGACAGCGTAGCGAGAGTAATAGGGTTCCGTTTGGCACCCTTCGGGTACGGAACCCAAAAAAATGGTTGTAGCTGTTTCATACTGTACTTTTATCTTGTACAGAGACCTAATAATTGTTTGATTTTACACAAATATGTAGGTTTACATAATAACTTCTTAGGTTTTCGCGATCACTACACATTATAATAAACAAACAAACAAACAACAAAGTTTAACCGGATTAAATCGCGTATATTATTTAAATTGGTTTCCCTGACGTTAAAAAAAACAAAAAAAAAATTCTATTGATATTGTGAGTGATTACTGCGTGCATCGAAAAGATTTTAATTAATAATATTGTACGGTAGATTAAAATATATTTTTTTAGAAATATTTGTAAAGACGCTTGTCATCTTAGTCTACCTGCGACCACGAAATGCTGCAAAGCTTTCGAAACGTCAGGGAAACCAATTTAAATAATATACGCGATTTAATCCGGTTAAACTTTGTTTTATTATAATATGTAGGTTTACTCAATCACACGAGAGTTTCTATCTTTTAGGTCACAGTTTGGCGAACGCGATTTTCAATACTGTTTAGGCAACAACCTAGGTGCTATTGCATTGTTATGGGCAAAGGCAACCACTTAACATCAGGCGAAGCTTTTTGTCGTTTCGCCAGTCTTTACTATGAGAAACTACCATATTGCCACTGCAACTGCAAGAGTCGAGATAAGAATACTGCTGTCCTGTACTCTCTTTCAGTGTCCTCTCTTACTTATCTCTGACATTTCTTTTTAATAAGTTTCGTCATCTTCAAGGTCCACGCCAGCAGCTGAACCAAGCCACCGCATTTCTTGACGGGTCCGTAGTATACGGTTTTACGGAAACCCGTAACGCCAGACTGCGCTCCCCGAAGGGTGGTCAACTGAAGATGCTGAAGATTAGAGACACCGAGCTGCTGCCAATGTCGACTGACCCCAACGACAGCTGCAACACAGCCGAAATGAACGCCAAGGGACAGTACTGCTTCGAGTCAGGTAGGAAAACACAAGTCTTAAAACCGAAGAGTCAACATCACCTTTGCAGCTGTCCTCTGTGGCTTCGTGGCTTCCTGTCGAAGAGGCTTTTTCGATGAAAAATAAACTTGTAGGCACAGTGACTATGGATGGACTCCATTTCTTAAGAAGTCGAGTGATAGGTCGAATGCGATAAACCGTGCAGAAATCATGAAAAAGAAGTATCAAGCTTCAACATTCAACATTCCCTTACAAGATGCAGGGGTCAGGATGCATTTTTTTTAAAGCATTTTTTGCATGCATTTTTTTTTTTTGTCAGCGTTTTAATTAACTCAATTATTTTTGTGCAGGAGACGACCGTGCCAACGAGAACCTGCACCTGACCACCATGCACCTGATCTGGGCTCGCCAGCACAACCGGCTGGCGACCATCCTGCGCACCTTGAACCCCTCGTGGGCGGATGACACGGTGTACCAAGAGGCCAGGAGGATCGTGGGCGCCCAGATGCAGCACATCACATACTCCGAGTTCCTGCCTAATGTTCTCGGTGAGTTTTCATAGTTTATCTTCTTGTCTTCTGTTGGCCCGAACTATACAACCTTATTGACGACGTCTGTGGTCTAGTGGTTCGAGTGTTATACTGCTGATCACGAGGTCGTGGGTTCGATTCCCACAGGACACAAATATTTGTGTGATGAACATATTTGTTTGTAATAAAACAAAGTTTAACCGGATATTATTTAAATTGGTTTGCCTGACGTTTCGAAAGCTTTGCAGCATTTCGTGGTCGCAGAACTTTGTTTTACTATAATGTGTAGTGATCGCGGAAACCTAAGAAATTATTATTAAGTGTTTGTGTTGGGCTGGGTGTTTCTTATGGTTAATAATGTATTTACAAAAAAAAAGTATATAAGTGTTATCCACTGTCTAGTACCCATAGTACAAGCTCTGCTTAGCTTGGGTGGGACTAGATGGTGCTGTGTAAAATGTCCCAAATGTTTATTTATTTTTATTTAATATTCTTAGTTTATACTAAACCTCTTAAGGGGTCATTGTACTCATAAATGAACAAACTTTACTATGGTACTCACCCAGAAATCGAGAAAAAAAAACAGTTTTTTAGTCATTAGTGTTCATATAAATCGAAAAAAAATTGGGATCAGCTGTTTTTTTTTCGCAATTTCAGGTTTATGAACAAAAATTTGTTTGTTAATTTTTTTATGTTTGTAAAAGTTGTTCATACTGTTGAGAGGTTTTCAGTTATTTTAATAACACGCTGTATAAGATTGGAGGCTTTGAATAAATGTGAAATTATTTTGATTGCAGGTGCGGACGTGATGTGGTCTCTGAACCTGACGTTGCAGACCGAAGGCTTCGCAGCTGTATACGACCCCACCGTGGACCCCTCCATCGCCAACCACTTTGCAGCTTCTGCGTTCAGATTCGCACACACCTTGCTACCGGTAAGATGCATAGATGGAAGCGAGCTACTCAACGCAGGGCCCTGCCTGCAGTCCCTGCCAAATTATATAGTGTGTATATTTCCAGGGCCGACATTTTTTATCTATGTTGCTGAAAAAAGAAAAAAGAAAGAAAAATATTTTCAACTTTTTTTTATTTTTTTTATTTTTTTTATTTGCTGTATACAGATAAAAAATATCGGCCCTGTAAATACAACGTGTTATCGTGTTATTTCAATAACCGAAAAGCTCTTAAGGGGTCATTGTACTCATCAGTATGAACAACTTTTACTATGGGACCAACACTGACATCGCGAAAAAAATATTTGTTGATCCCTACATTCTGTCGATTCATGTGAACAAAAATGTAGGTGACAACTGTTTTTTTTTTGCGACTTGAGGTTTGGTCCCATAGTAAAAGTTGTTCATACTGATGAGTACAATGACCCCTTAAGAGGTTTTCAGTTATTTCAGTAACACGTTGTATATTGATAGTTTTCTCTAACAATTTCATGTTTCATACTGCTCGTTTGTTTTGAATACATTATATTAGTCTCTTTATCCTTTTAAGGTGAATGCTACAGGGTAGCCCGCGAAATTCAAAGTTTCTTGCGTTTTTTGCAAATTGTAGTTGTATTTGGCTTTGTGTATAATTCGAAATATGATTTGCGGTAGTAACAACAATATATCTACTGAATAATATATTATATATTATATTATAAGCCTGAAGTGTCCCACTGCAGGGCAAAGGCCTCCCTACTCTCCTTCCACTTCTCCCTGTCTATTGCTACAAGCGTCCATTCCTTTTGGAAGGAGTCCAGCTCATCCCGCCATCTCCGTCTGGGCCAAAATAATACTCATTAAAAAAAAAAAAAAAACTAATAAATAATAATAAATATATATATATTTTTTTATTATTTTTAACGCATTTTACGCATGCGAAGCGAAATCTAAAGATTTAAATTGTGGGAAGAAAAAATCGCAGGTTCGAATCCTGCTCGTGAGCGATTTTTTCTTCCCACAATTTAAATCTTTAATATATATATTTTTTTTTTTTTTTTGTGAATACTGAATAATACTCATAAAAAATATTGACCTAACTCTATAAGCTGTACAAGCTCGATTATATTAATTTACGATCAAATTATCGATTATCGAGCTTCTAGAGCTTATAAAGCTAGGTTTATATTTTTTATAAGTATGATTCAGTAGATATATTATTGTTACTACCGCAAATCGTATTTTGATTGATATAGAACTCAGAACATAGCTACAATTAGTAAAAAACGCAACCTGTAACATTCGTGGGTTCGATTCCCACAGGACACAAATATTTGTGTGATGAACATAAGTGTTTGTGTTGGTCTGGGTGTTGCTTATGTATTATAAGTATGTATTTACAAAAAAAAAGTATATAAGTATTATATCCATTGTCTAGTACCCATAGCACAAGCTCTGCTTAGTTTGGGACTAGATGGTGCTGTGTAAAAATGTCCCAAAGATATTTATATTTTTATATTTATTCACCTTACTAGGTACATCCAGCCAAGATGTTTAGTAGCAGTTATGGTTCTGGTTGCAGGGTCTGATGCACAGCACGGACAAGAGCACGGGCACGGTGCAGTACAGCAACCTGCACCAGATGCTGTTCAACCCCTACGTGCTGTACAGCAGGCTGGGGCCCAAGGACGCCATCAGCTCCGCCATGGACACCCTCGTGCACACCGTGGACCCGCACGTTACTACTGAGGTACTTCTACTTACATATACATGCATGTCCTGATAAGTGTAAGGATATTATCCGGACTGCCTCGTTGGTCTAGTGGTCGCAAGCGCGACTGCTGAGCGTGGGGTCCTGGGTTCGATTCCCGGGTCGGGCAAAGTGTTATTGGGTTTTTTCATTAGGAAATTCTCATTAGCAGCCCGGAGTATGGATTTGTGCCCGGTTGATGGCAATAGGCTCGCCCCCTATTACATGGGACTATAACATAACTGGCGAAATGTGGGTGTACTATTACACCTCTGCCTACCCCTTCGGGGAAATACAGTCGTGATGTTATGTTACGTTATATATCCGGAGCTCAGACCTCAGGACCAGGGGGATGATATATTTGGTCCTTGGTCATGTCATGGAGCGACTAAAGAGTAAATAATAAAATAAAAAAATTAATTAATTAATTTCAGATAGATCCATGGTTAATTCAACACATACAATAACATTAATTAAAATTAAATCATTATCAATCAATTTAAAAATTAAATATAAATGCCAGTCTTCTGGGCAATATCGTCAAAATATTTAAAAAAAATATTGTACAAAATAAAATGATACAATATTTACAAAGTACAAAATAAAATTATACAAAAAGGCGCGCCTAGGCGTCAAAATATTCCTCCACACTCCACACCACTGTCATCTGTATCATTTTATTTTGTACTTTCTAAATATTTTTTATTACTTATCTAAATTTATCTTAAGGTTTATTGTCATTCATATAATAATAAAATACAAATTATATCAAACATACAAACAAAGTTAGAATAGAATTACAGAACATATCAGACTTTAAAATTAAATTAAATTACCAGACATTTCAACCTATACGATTATTACATATCAGATCAGACTAAGAACTAAATTAAAATGACAAATGGATAGGCAATAACATGAAGCTGACCCACCTTTGCAACAAGGGCGAAAGACGAAAAAGAAAAGAAGGAAAAGTTATATGGCAACCATCCCCATCTACTTATGATAACATACTACAGAACGGACTAAAGCTGCAAAGTACCAAAAAACAGAGCTAAATCAAAAACGCTGAGCTGAATGCTTCTGTTAGAATAATTTAGTAGATATAGAATATTATAATAAAACAAGTCTTCTTCTATCGTGTCGACATGAGCTACATAATGATAACAGCTCATGCCGTGGGGAAAAGATTAGCCAGTCAGCAGGTTGGTAGCGGGGCTGACTGCCCAGGGTGCGCCGGACGATCAATTGAATATCGTCACTCATGGAGGCTCTTAAATAACAAAAAAAAATAACAAAACAGTTTTAACCCATAGGCTTATATATTACTAGCGGTTTAACCGGATTACATCGCGTATATTATTTAAATTGGTTTTCCTGACGTTTCGAAAGCTTTGCAGCGTTCGTGGTCGCAGAAAGACTTCTTAGTCAAGCCAATATTTCTAAAAAAAAAAAAACGACCAGTACTACTTATTACTTTTACTATTATTTATTTTAATTGTACGGTAGATTAAAATATGCTTTTAGAAATATCTGTAAAGACGCTTGTCATCTTAGTCTTCCTGCGACCACGAACGCTAACGATACGCGATGTAATGTAATGTAATGTTTTGTGTGGTGCCGGACGTAAGAATTACACCACCCTGCCTCTTCTCATTGGTGTCGTAAAATTTGACTAAGGGATTCACCAAAGGATGGGCAGCAGCGTTCTCTGAGTATTTAACCATACAACTGCGATCGCCAACCCGCCTGCCAAGCGTGACGATTATGGCATATCCCCCCATTTGGGGGAGGCCTTTATCCAGCAGTTTTTCGACTGAAATTATGATGATGATGACGCGATATAATCCGGTTAAACTTGTTTTATTACAATGTGTAGTGATCGCGAAATAGTAGTTTATGAAACTGTTGCATAACAGGGGTTATTAAAACACGAGTGTGAGTTTAAAAACCGAGCCGTAGGTGAGGTTTTTAATAGTATCACACGAGTGTTTTAATACCTAGTTATGACAGTTTCATACACTATTTTATCTAAACTCATACAATTTTAAATAAAATACCAAAGTCAAAATCTTGGTAACATTGTCGTAGTTTTTCTTGATTTTTCTGGTAAAAGATTGTTCGTCAATTACGTTGCTGTATCCAGAAATTCAGGCGGGATCATATTCTCCTCAGTTCAGTATCACTGCTGTAGTCAAATATTTTTTCCCAGAATAAAACTTTAGACATACAAAACAATAATGTAAACAATAACAATAAATTTACAAGGCTGGCTTCGGACATACAGGTCACCCCAGTTTAGAAGCCAGGGCTACACTAATTTGTAAAATTGGACTAAACAATAAAGTTAATTTATTTATCTACACTCGTATCGTAAAATTCGAATTATGAACTCGAAAGTAATGTCATAATGACATACTTTACGCACACGCACCTGTAATGAATTTAAAAAGTTTTATTACGATACAGTTTGCTGAACAAAACAATGCGGTAATTTAATTTTTTTTCCATAACCGCACACTTCAGCCCAACTAAGGAGTTTTTAATGCCACTTCGACCTAACCAAGGAGTTTTCAAACCTTTTTTTTAGCAGTCGTACAGTTTGGCACCAATGAGTACACAAAATTCAGGGTGGCGCCACTTGTCATACATTGAAAAATTTTAACGTTTAAAATCGCGTTTTTGGCAGAACTTTTGATTGTCATATTGCTTTTAATTATATTTAAGTGTTTACAGGCATATTTTTTGTATGATAAAACAGAGATTGACGGAATCCTGACAAGGATAGAAAATTAGTTCCGATTATAATATTTTCGCCAGACTATATTTTATTATCTGTGTAGGCGCGCACCAGCGCGCGTGCGCGGCCGCGCGCCACGGCCGCGGCCTACTGGATTTGGTCATCGTTACTTGTAAATTTATTGTTATTGTTTACGTTATTATTATGGTTTTGTATGTCGAAAGTTTTAATCTGGGCAAAAATATCTGACTACAGCAGTGATACTGAACTGAGGAGAATATGACCCCGCCTGAATTTCTGGATGCAGCAACGTAAATGACGAACAATCTTTTACCAGAGAAATCAAGAAAAACAACGACAATGTTACTTTGGTATTTTATTTAAAATTGTATGAGTGTAGATAAAATAGTGTATGAAACTGACATAATTAGGTATTAAAACACTCGTGTGATACTATTAAAAACCTCGCCTACGGCTCGGTTTTTAAACTCACACTCGTGTTTTAATAACCCCTATTATGCAACAGTTTCATAAACTACTATTATTTATTTATTTATTTATAAGTAACGATGACCAAATCCAGTAGGACGTGGCGCGCGGCCGCGCACGCGCTCTGGCGCGCGCCTACACAGATAATAAAATATAGTCTGGCGAAAACATTATAATCGGAACTAATTTTCTATCCTTGTCAGGATTCCGTCAATCTCTGTTTTATCATACAAAAAATATGCCTGTAAACACTTAAATATAATTAAAAGCAATATGACAATCCAAAGTTCTGCCAAAAACGCGATTTTAAACGATAACAATTTTCAATGTATGAGAAGTGGCGCCACCCTGAATTTTGTGTACTCATTGGTGCCAGACTGTACGACTGCTAAAAAAAAGGTTTGAAAACTCCTTGGTTGGGTCGAAGTGGCATTAAAAACTCCTTAGTTGGGCTGAAGTGTGCGGTTATGGAAAAAAAATTAAATTACCGCATTGTTTTGTTCAGCAAACTGTATCGTAATGAAACTTTTTAAATTCATTACAGGTGCTTGTGCGTAAAGTATGTCATTATGACATTACTTTCGAGTTCATAATTCGAATTTTACGATACGAGTGTAGATAAATACTTTAAATGATTGGTTGCTGATTTCTAAAAACAGTTTCCTCTATCAGTATATTTTCCTTTTCTAGTTAAGCAACCATTTATTCGAGAAACCCATGATGGCAAACTCTTCTTCATCCGTGAAGCCGCGTCCGTGCGGCCTGGACCTGGTCTCGCTCAACATCCAGCGCGGGCGCGACCACGGGCTGCCCCCCTACCCCGAGTGGCGCCAGTACTGCGGCCTGTCCCGCCCCAGGAACTTCACCGATCTGGAGGCCATCTTTGATGAGTTATCTATAAGCCGGATCTGTAAAATATATAAGTAAGTGTCTGATGAAGGGAAATTCTGTTATTCTTTTTTACGTTTTTTTATATCTTTGAACACACATGAATCTCTCATTCCAACAATTTTGTTTGGAACTAAGTATGTATTTAATCCTAGCTATGTGTTTAAAAGTTCGCCTGTGTACATTTAGCATAACTCACGTATATGTGCCTTGCTTCGCCTCGGCCCACATTTTCACGTTCGTCCTGCAATGCCTCTGTTTCTGGCCGCGGCAGTAATGTACTATTTCTCCCACTTGCTCGGAAATTGGTTCATTATTCAAAAAAAAGAATATAACAATCGGCTCTTTTCCGTACGCAACGTAATAACAGGCCGGTAATTATCCAACAGGACAATAATAGAAATTGCTGGACACTTTTTATTTTTAAATTATGCTACCGAGGTTTTTAAATACAAACTTACATAAGTTAGGTGTTTATAGGTACAAAATATTTATCATTATACAGGCTGAATGCGCATTTTTTTTTTCATAACTTTGAAAATAGAACAAGAACCGCGCGCGGGCGAATTGTTGTGAATGAAAATGAGATACTGTTGAATTAATTTGTGTTGTGTTTCCTCGCAAATGAGAGAAAATTACTATACAAGCTTAGACCAACAGAAAAAAGGTAGACGGCGCATGTGTTAACAAAAGCGTTCAAAGATGTGATGCATGCTTTACAAACTTGTGTGCGTGACCTTGTGTCGCACGCAGTTGCCATGCATCTGTGTGCTTAATAAAAATGTTGCCACCGAAAACAAATTTACCCCATTTTCGCATATTAAATATTATATTTTAAGGACAATATGTAGCAATGTAAATAAAACATATTTTTCTAATGATACGTTAAATAAAAGAGGATAATACCAAAAACCTTTGTGTTGTGTTAATTTCCGGTAGTACTGTCTTTTCTTACCGACTTCTGGGTATACCATCTAATTTAGATATAAAGTATGATGGAATCTTATCTTTAGGTACTTTTCATTAACAGACCTTATTCAATTTGTTTTCTGGTTTATGCCGTAGAAATTATATATAGGTATGTGATACACGTGATCACGTGTATCATATAATAGTCATATTATTATCCTTTGAAAATGGCCGCGGGGGTGTGCGGCGGGCAGAGTAGGACGTGTCGATTAGAATAAGTATGAGAACAAAAATCACCACTACGTGTTATTGAAATAACTGAAAACCTCTTAAAGGGTCATTGTACTTATCAGTATGAACAACTTTTACTACGGGAACAAACCAGAAATTGCGAAAATAAAATCAGCTGATCCCTACATTTTGTCGATTCATGTGAACACAAATGTAGGTAACAGATGATTTTTATCACGATTTCGGTGTTGGTCCCATTGGGTGTTTGAAGTTTTAAGCCATTGAAAGAACACATCGTAATTAAATTAACTACCTACTATACGAAGCAACGACTGCGCGGATTGTACGATCTGCAAGGTTAAGCTGCACTTACCGCGGTCAGTCTGTAGATGGGTGACCGTTTCGTTACACATCGTGACCCCTCCGTGCCTCGGAGAGCACGTTAAGCTGTCGGTCCCGGTTGTCATACGAATATCTATGGCAGTCGTTACGGGTAGTCAGAAGCCTGAAAGTCTGACAACTGGTCTAACCTCCGAATGTCAGTATTACCCAGTTACTGGGTTGCGGGGGTCAGATGGCAGTCGCTCCGTGTAAAATACTGATGTTCAGCCGCATCTGGCTAGACTGGAAGCCGACCCCAATATAATTGGGAAAAGGCTCGGAGGATGATGATGATGATGATATATGAAAGGTTCAAAATAAATTAAAACATCAAACCGATGGCCAAATAACGAATGTTACTAATCCTAATAACACCATCAGACCCAAACGTCACCCGTATTTTGGGGGTATTTTTGATGTCGATTTTCTGGTCACACCGATAACAATACGTCAGGTTTTGTGTTCCAACAGTACATTACGAAATTTTATTGTATTTATAATTTAAGATTACGTAAAATCGAGTACTTCTTTGTGAAATGTAATCCCGCAAGGCTTTTTTTTGTGTCAGCGAGTTATTTATACACGTTTTCACAACACAGGAAGGCATATTAAGACCATAAACAATACTGTCAATGTGACGTCTAGCGCGTTCGGTTTCTCGCGTCGCACTGGAACGCGATCAGCTTCCTATTTCAAATTCAGCTTCCTTTACCCTGCTTCCTTGTGACAGCGCGGTACTCTGTCTACCTCTTTTCTGTTGGTCTAAGTATACAAGTCTCGGCCGAAATAGCAATTAACGGCCTCGTTTAGTTAAAAATCACTTGGGAAGTACTCGGCTTCGCCTCGTACTTCCAATATTACTCGGCCGTAAATTGTTTCATTTCAGGCCTCGACAGTAATGTACTATTCACGCGTCAATATGTTAATTTGTTTTGCAAGCCAGTTCGAAATTTAAATAAAATCTTTGATAAGTTACCTCCTTGGTTACCATGTTTCGGAAAAGTTCGTTCCATTTTTAAATTACACAACAGATATGTGTTTTCATAGTAATTTATTTGGCCGCTAAACAGGACAGATATGGATTTTCATAGGTACTAAATTTGCCGGCCGCTATCAGTACAGCATTTTCGATTTATCTCGAAGGTTGTCATACTACTTAATACTCGAATTTCCAAGCATTTTTGAGAAAAATAAAATAATGGACCGGTCTTTGATTTATCCTCTCGTTTTTCCATTCCAATTTTCAAGTACCGCTTTAGAAGTGTCAATAATCACCAAAACATACTTCTCATATCCAAAAATTAGGTACTGTAATAATGTAACATTTCCCCATTCCAGTTCTGTTGACGACATCGACTTATACACGGGTGCTCTAGCAGAGGATCCTAAGGGACGCCTCTTAGGACCAACCCTGAGCTGCCTTATTGCAGACCAGTTCTTGAGGACCAAGGTCGGCGACCGGTTCTGGTATGAGACCTCGGATCCCACCGTCGGATTCACTTTAGGTAATACTCTTATTTATGTTTCTAACTATTCTTTTCTAAGCTGTAAGATGCACATGTATTTTTACCCGACTGCGCGACAGCAAAGACAGGGTTATGTTTTTATTTATTCTTATACAAAGTAACTTTTTGTTTACGCAATTTAAGAAAATAGTTTTTTTAGAATCACCAGGAACAACCCGATATTAATTAATAATAATAATTAATATTAATTATTATTAATTTGGGTATTATGGTTAAATTCAGTACATCAGCTGATCTTGAATAGGTCCTTAAGGTCGCGGAAGTTCGTCTCGATTAGTTTCCGTGCATCAGGTAGTCCCTGCATGACATTCTTCACTTTTTTCGCTACCAACTGGGAGACTTACAGTGACTATAAAAGCATGTAATTTTGTGATTTAGAAAAAACTATCCCAATCGATTCTCCTGGTGATTCTAAACAAACTAGTTTCTCAAATTGCGTAAACAAAATGTAACGTTGTATAATGCAGAAAATTATTTAGAGGGTTTTCTTAATACATTCTATACTTTGGCGTCAAACAATAAGTATGCTCCAAAAGCAAACATCAATAGGGAAGGTGACTATTTTTTTTATCAGAATAATCGAAAAAATTTCAAGAAAAATAAGCATCAGTGAAGAAACCAATAAAAGTTTTAATAAAATGTCCAAGTTATAAGCGATTTAAATTTGTTTACTAGACAGAGACAGCACTATTAAAATTCATCATTCATTCGTCATTCGACCTCATTGTACAAAACCTTCATAGTAATTTGACAACTCTCTGAACAATGTCTGTTTTCCACGACATGGATAGAAAATGCCCCTTCCAAAAACTTAAAAAGCGTGTATCTCTTTCATTTTTTCATGGATTTTGTTTATTTCTTCTACAATGTTGTCCTTTCTGTACCTTCTTTTAAATAATATAACATTTTTGGTAATTTTTAACAGTAGTCAACTACAGGATTGATGAAAAATCCAATATCTTCAGAACGTCGTTAAAACATCATTGTTTATTACAGAACAACTAACAGAGATCCGTAAGACAACTCTCGCTGGTGTGATCTGCGCAAACGAAGACCTCCTCGACCTAGCTCAGCCGCGAGTCATGGAGGCAGTCAGTCCTACCAACCCTCTCATAGACTGCAAGGAGCTGCCGCAACCCAGCTTCAAACCCTGGTACAACCTTAAGACATAGTAGTTATAGACAACAGGTAGACAAGGAATGTAGTGATAGCTAGTCGGTAGCACTAGTGCTTGTTTGAATTAAACAAGACCAAGGAAGATGATATTCTCCTGAAGGCCATTTCTCGTAATTAAAAACGTTAAAAATATCTCAATACCTGAAAATGTCAATCTCCTGACAGTAGGTAGAAGTTCCTGTTTCCCGTTTACATTAGCGGTCTTACCACAAAAGATTTAATCACGTCTTACGGCCAAAATTAATATCCAATCTATCTACGATTTAACCTACTAGAGATAGAAATTTGACATATTTTGTATGGAGATTCTGTCAAATTCTTATCTCTAGTAGGGAAAATCGTGGATAGATTGGATATTAATTTTGGCCGTTAGTTATGTCCAACAGATGTTTCAGAAAATTGTTACTACAAATCCACGTCTTTCACTCGCCTTGAGTTAAATACGCTTCCAGTGCGTGTTTATATTAAACCGCCCAGAACGTCTGTTTTAAAGTGTCTCGCCCTTGTCTAACCCCTAAAATTCGCTTGTGGCCATTTTATAATTTTCTGATAATAATTTATTAGTTATGGTTTGAATGTTATTACTGGCTGTAGTTTTATTAAACGTCCTCCAAGGTATTTTCATTAATAGAAACAACTTTATATGCCTACAAAAGTACTTAATTTACATTGTTATTACATTTTTTTTTTACTTGTGAAACATTTCACCCCAAAATATATTTGTTTCATCAAACCAGTTCTACTTGCAACTGGCTGCATTGAAACCTTTCGTGGGGATTACCGTATTGGATAAAAAAGGGTAGCGCTAGCGCCTAAGAGCACGGAAACAAAGCTCGCGCGCAGTAGGGGCGTTAATATATTATTATATGCTATGGTAGGGGTGCATGCGTCCTTTGTCTCCGTGCTCTTAGGCGCTAGCGCTACCCCTTTTTATCCAATACGGTAAACCCCAGGAAAGGTGTTCCCAAACAAACAGACGTTAGACATTGTTTTGTGGTAAAAGAAATGGAGCACCCGCTCACTGGGTATTTAACTTTTAAACACTGTCTCGCTAAACACGCATCGAACGCTTGTTTTAAATTATTTTTGTGATAAGACCGCTACTGTCCGGAGATTGATATTAAAAGCATTGAGATTAGTTTGAAACTATATTTTTAAACGTTTTTAATTACGAGAATTGGCCTTCTCATTGAACTTTTACTTAATCCAGAAATATTTTCTAAAACTTTTTTTGTTTGGTATAGTGACTGGTCCTAAAATAGTTCCCTGAAGAATCCCTCGGTAATTTCGATTCTGGCTTGTAGGAGTTGCAGTCATTTGAAATTGTTTTCATTGTCTGCTCCTAATCAACTTTATCAAATATTTTGTTAAAAGATAAATAAATACGTCAGTATACTAAGTCTCTGAGAAATACATTGGGCTATTTCTAAAAATATTTAATATTATTTTCGTTAAATTGATTTGTTAGGTTAAGTGGCATGAAAAAATCTTAATTTATTTTGACTTTGCCGTGGTTTAGTACAAGTTTTTTTTTAATAACTTATTTAAAATAATACTCAGATTCTTGCCTTTATTTTATAGGCTACATTATTGTTAATTTAGTATCATAAATCATAAACCGCTAATTAAGTATGTTATGCTCTATTATTTTTTCGCTATCCAAGGCTCTATTCTATGAATGTGATCTTTTGAGATTTTACATGTTTTCTTGTCCGTTGGATAGAAAAATGGTTCAGTCTAAGTTTAAGATAGATTTGTAACGTATTTTTAGTAAACCAAAGTCGTGAGACGCTAATCAGTGAAGAAGACCTTACTTTGCTTTACCAATTCAGTTTATCAGATACCCAATAACCGGCGAAAAGCATAAAGAAGAATTGCCTCGAAAATTTTATATATCTTACTCATTTGTGCAAATGTTTACTCAGTTCTCGAAGCACTGGCTCTTGCTTGAGTCAAGTCACAACTGCATAAATAAATATTTATAAATATTTATCGATGATTTGTATTCCAAAACACAACAACTTATAAGGTCTGATACTAATTACAATCATTAAGTCAGCAAACAAGTTGAGTGCATTCTGCACGCATACTCGCTACATCATCATCTTATAGAGAAAGATCTTCTGTAAGTCATTGTGCTTTGTGTATCCAGTTAAATGTTGGCTTGACTAAAATGAAACTGCTACTGGGTTGTTAGTTCCACTCCACTTTCAATAGTTGACCTCGAAAATCAGTTACACTATCGATTGATCTATCGATAGTATTGATAGCGTGGTATCGACATATAGCAATACAATCGATAATCGATAGTGAGTGTACCTACTGCATAAAAAGCTTGTAAAAACTATCGATACTATCAATCGTATCGGTAGCGGCCTGTGATTTGTTAGTAGCAAAACAATGTGTTTGTCAGTTTTTATGCAATACTATCGATATTATAGTCACTATTAGTATCCAATACTATTGATAGTTTTGTTATACTATATGTCGATAGTATTGCTACATACTACGTTATCGATAAGATAGTCTATCGACACTATTGTAATTTCGTGGATATGGCTAGCGATAGACTATCGGTAGTGGACTATTGATCGGCAACACTAATTTAGCTACTTTTCACAAATGTGTGTCATTCTCATTTGCCCGTCTTCACATTGTATCGCCATCGCCCTACTCGTGTACATATGGTCCGAATTGCGATCTATCTTCGGACCTTGTTAGGTATATGATTTATCAACCTTATCTTCATCATTATACATGCTGAAATTTTAATGGCTTTTTTCCCGAAAAGGGGTCATTGTACTCATCATTATAAACAACTTTTACTATGGGACCAACACTGAAATCGCGGAAAAAAATCAATTGGGCCCTACATGTGTTCACATAAATCAACAAAATGTAGGGAAAACCTATTTTTTTCTTCTTGATTTCAGGGTTGGTCCTATAGTAAAAGTGTTTCATACTGATGAGTACAATGACCCCTTTTCGGGAAAGAAGCCATTAAAATTTCAGCATGTATAAATTGGCAGACGTTTACTGTTAGTTGAGTATAGACCTCCTATATAGAATTAAGTTAACTAATGTTATGCTTATTATCAAGGCTAGGTACCTAATTATTTTTTTGTATAATTTCTACATTTTCGTTACAAATAAATATCAGTAGATATTTAGGTGGAGCGATGATATTGGCAAGGCGGCTTGTAGGAGCTGGATCAGAGTGGCCGAGAACCGATTTCAGTGGCGTGTTATCGGAGAGGCCTATGTCCAGCAATGGACTAATATAGGCTGATGATTAGGCATATATTTTATCTAACTTTTTGATGTGTTTGATGATAAAATGTTGTTATCGTATTTTAAATGAGTATTAATAACATAAAGTAATTTTTTTATTTTATGAATGCATAAGTATATTTTATTTCTGCCATGTTAACTAATTCAGTTTAAAATATTTTATTATAAGAATGTATATGTTTAAGTAGCTTATGACTACTTTATTGTGTTTGTATTGAAGCAATGTCAGATAAATATGGGCCGTAAGTTATATTGATTGTTTTGTATTCATAATGTAATTAAAATAATTCCAATCCATTGAGATGTTGTTTTATTTGGAGTTTCTTTCTTTTCCTGAATCCTAAAATATAATAAAACCAAAAAAAAAATATACATACATACCTAAATTTTTAATAGCTTTTTTCCCGAAAAGGGGTCTTTGTACTCATCATTCATCATCATCATCCTCCGAGCCTTTTCCCAATTATATTGGGGTCGGCTTCCAGTCTAGCCAGATGCGGCTGAACATCAGTATTTTACACGGAGCGACTGCCATCAGGCCCCCGCAACCCAGTTACTGGGTAATACTGACATTCGGAGGTTAGACCAGTTGTCAGACTTTCAGGCTTCTGACTACCCGTAACGACTGCCATAGATATTCGTATGACAACCGGGACCGACAGCTTAACGTGCTCTCCGAGGCACGGAGGGGTCTCAACGTGTAACGAAACGGTCACCCATCCACAGACTGACCGCGGCAAGTGCAGCTTAACCTTGCAGATCGTACAATCCGCGCAGTCGTTACTCATCATTATGAACAACATTTACTATGGGACCAAACCTGAAATCGCGAAAAAAAAATCAGGTGGTCCCTACATTTTATCGATTTGAGTGAACACAAATGTAGGGAGGGACCAACTGATTTTTTTTTCGCGATTTCAGGTTTGCTCCCATAGTAATAATGATGAGTAAAATTACCCCTTTTCGAGAAAGAAGCGATTAAAATTTCAGCATGTATAAATATACGTGGGACACTCAGAAAGTTTTGCGAAACTAAAAAAAATTGTTCTATACGTACATATATTTTTATCAAATCTTTTCAAAGTACTTTCCACCAGCCTCTATACAAAGATTCATGCGCCTAAACCAGTTTTCAAAACACTTTTTCCAGTCCGCCGCAGACACCTCGTTTACAGCCTGCTCGAACGCAGCCAGCGCATCTTCCGGCGACGAAAATTGTATCCCTTTGAGCAGATTTTTTATTTTTGGGAATAAAAAGAAGTCACACGGTGCTAGATCAGGGCTGTAAGGAGGGTGACCCAGGAGTTTGACTGGCGTGCTGTCCAGGAAGTCCCTCGTTTTGAGTGCGGTGTGCGCAGGTGCATTGTCGTGGTGGAGCAGTAGCCCGCGGAGCCCTGTGTTTGGTCGCTTGTTGCTTATAACAGAGAAAACTTCTGGCAAACATTTGGTAGTATACCATTCGGCATTAATGCTTCTTTGATCCCGTAAGGGAATTGATACCAAGTGGCCAGTCAAATTAAAAAAGCTAGCGATCAAAATCTTACCCCCGCTTCTAGATCGCTTCACTTTGGTAGGCGTTGGCTCATTTTGAAACACCCAAACAGTCGACTGGCGCTTGGTTTCTGGGTCGTATTGATAAATCCAGGACTCATCACCTGTAACGATGTCGTAAACACGCCGAGACGAGCCTGCTTCAAATTTGTTAAGCATATCACGGCACCATTCCACCCGGGCCTGCTTCTGAGCATCGGTGAGGTTGTGCGGCACCCAGCGTGATACTATCCTCCTCACGCGAAGATGGCTGTGTAGAATCTCGTGAACGCTTTCCGATCCAATCTTCAATATGTGTTGAATCTCCTGATATGTAATTCGCCTATTGTCTTGGATTAAATTTTTCACTGCTAGCACGTTTTCTTCGGTAACAGCCGTCAAAGGGCGACCGCTTCTTTCGTCATCCCCCAAAGTTGGTCGACCGCGCTTGAATTCGTTATACCAACGATACACGGTTGCCTTGGAAGGGCCTTCATCCATGAATGCCATTTGAAGTCTATCGTACGATTCATCCGGTTTCAGGCGACACTTGAAATCGTATAAAATCATAGCTCTAAAATGTTCCCGGCGCAGATCCATATTTCAGTGAGACACAATACTTTGAATTAACTCGCAAAAAATGTGGAGGGAAATTTTGAAATTGGAACTTACTTATTTTTACTTATAAATAATCATATTTTCGAAAAACATTATAACTGGCCAGTCTCCCATATATAAAAACTTTTTTTCGCAATACTTTCTGAGGGGCCTGGTATACAGTTAGACTCTATTTCTGTGAGTTAGACAGATCTAGAGGTACCAGGCCCCTCAGAAAGTATTGCGAAAAAAAGTTTTCATATATGGGAGACTGGCCAGTTATAATGTTTTTCGAAAATATGATTATTTATAAGTAAAAATAAGTAAGTTCCAATTTCAAAATTTCCCTCCACATTTTTTGCGAGTTAATTCAAAGTATTGTGTCTCACTGAAATATGGATCTGCGCCGGGAACATTTTAGAGCTATGATTTTATACGATTTCAAGTGTCGCCTGAAACCGGATGAATCGTACGATAGACTTCAAATGGCATTCATGGATGAAGGCCCTTCCAAGGCAACCGTGTATCGTTGGTATAACGAATTCAAGCGCGGTCGACCAACTTTGGGGGATGACGAAAGAAGCGGTCGCCCTTTGACGGCTGTTACCGAAGAAAACGTGCTAGCAGTGAAAAATTTAATCCAAGACAATAGGCGAATTACATATCAGGAGATTCAACACATATTGAAGATTGGATCGGGAAGCGTTCACGAGATTCTACACAGCCATCTTCGCGTGAGGAGGATAGTATCACGCTGGGTGCCGCACAACCTCACCGATGCTCAGAAGCAGGCCCGGGTGGAATGGTGCCGTGATATGCTTAACAAATTTGAAGCAGGCTCGTCTCGGCGTGTTTACGACATCGTTACAGGTGATGAGTCCTGGATTTATCAATACGACCCAGAAACCAAGCGCCAGTCGACTGTTTGGGTGTTTCAAAATGAGCCAACGCCTACCAAAGTGAGCCAACGCCTACCAAAGTGAAGCGATCTAGAAGCGGGGGTAAGATTTTGATCGCTAGCTTTTTTAATTTGACTGGCCACTTGGTATCAATTCCCTTACGGGATCAAAGAAGCATTAATGCCGAATGGTATACTACCAAATGTTTGCCAGAAGTTTTCTCTGTTATAAGCAACAAGCGACCAAACACAGGGCTCCGCGGGCTACTGCTCCACCACGACAATGCACCTGCGCACACCGCACTCAAAACGAGGGACTTCCTGGACAGCACGCCAGTCAAACTCCTGGGTCACCCTCCTTACAGCCCTGATCTAGCACCGTGTGACTTCTTTTTATTCCCAAAAATAAAAAATCAGCTCAAAGGGATACAATTTTCGTCGCCGGAAGATGCGCTGGCTGCGTTCGAGCAGGCTGTAAACGAGGTGTCTGCGGCGGACTGGAAAAAGTGTTTTGAAAACTGGTTTAGGCACATGAATCTTTGTATAGAGGCTGGTGGAAAGTACTTTGAAAAGATTTGATAAAAATATATGTACGTATAGAACAATTTTTTTTAGTTTCGCAAAACTTTCTGAGTGTCCCACGTATCGTTGTGAAAACAGCAGATGCTTTATTTTTTTAGTTGTTTTCCTACGGCTACCTATTGCTAGTTTCGTGACATGTGACTTTCGAATTCCTCTTAAACTGAAGGGGAAAATCTATAAGACCATGATAAGACCTGCTGTCCCGTATGGATCGGAATGTTGGGCTACGAAAGGAATTAATGAAAGGCAAGTGCATGCAGCTGAGATGAGAATGTTAAGAGGAATGTGTGGTGTAACGAAAATGGATAGGATAAGGAATGAATATGTAAGAGGGAGTCTGAAAGTAGCGCCAGTGACAGAGAAGTTAAGTAGCAATAGACTGTCATGGTATGGACATGTGATGAGGAGGAATGAGGAGCATGTTACGAGGAAAGTTTTAAGTAGGTATGAATGTTGATGGCTATAAGAAAAGAGGGAGACCGAAGAAAATATGGATGGATTGTGTGAAAGATGATATGAATAGAAAGAAAGTGAACACGGAGATGACGGCTGATAGAGATGTATGGAAGAAAAAAACATGCTGCGCCGACCCCAAATAAATTGGGATAAGGGCAGGAGGATGATGACCTATTGCTAGTTTCGCAAAGTTTGATGAACTAATAATCCACTCGTACTTTATAGTATCTACCCATGGGCAATGGTACAGTCGACCGCACGTCAGTGGTAACGTTTTGACCTTGGCATCGTGTTTATTTCGTAAGCAGTAAGGGTAGTTTTTGTAATTCAAATGTTACCACTAATGTGCGGTCGACTGTACAGTCTAACAAAGCAATTAGTATACAGGGTCGCCAGATATATGTAGATGAAGATTTCTCAGGAAGTTATTATAGAACGGTTTGATTAGGGTTTTGTATAAATACAGTTTAACTTTGTCCGTTATTAAAATGATATTTCACTCGAAAACATCCATAATCTTCTGATAAAACTTCTTTTATATCTCTCTACCCTGTATACCAATTGCTTTGTTAGACTGTACGATCGGAACCACTCAAGTGGCATTTTTTTTTCAACTCAGCCTATCGCGGTCCACTGCTGGACATAGGCCTCTCCCAAGTTGCGCCACAACGCTCGGTCCTCTGCCTTCCGCATCCAGTCCCCCCCAGCCACGTTCGTCGGTCCACCTGGCAGGGGGGCGCCCTACGCTGCGTTTGCCGATTCGCGGTCTCCACTCAAGGACTCGTCTGCTCCAGTGGTAACGTTTTGACCTTGGCATCGTGTTTATTTCGTAAGCAGTAAGGGTAGTTTTTGTAATTCAAATGTTACCACTAATGTGCGGTCGACTGTACAGTCTAACAAAGCAATTAGTATACAGGGTCGCCAGATATATGTAGATGAAGATTTCTCAGGAAGTTATTATAGAACGGTTTGATTAGGGTTTTGTATAAATACAGTTTAACTTTGTCCGTTATTAAAATGATATTTCACTCGAAAACATCCATAATCTTCTGATAAAACTTCTTTTATATCTCTCTACCCTGTATACCAATTGCTTTGTTAGACTGTACGATCGGAACCACTCAAGTGGCATTTTTTTTTCAACTCAGCCTATCGCGGTCCACTGCTGGACATAGGCCTCTCCCAAGTTGCGCCACAACGCTCGGTCCTCTGCCTTCCGCATCCAGTCCCCCCAGCCACGTTCGTCGGTCCACCTGGCAGGGGGGCGCCCTACGCTGCGTTTGCCGATTCGCGGTCTCCACTCAAGGACTCGTCTGCTCCAACGGCCATCGGTCCTTCGACAGACATGGCCAGCCCACTGCCACTTCAGCTTACTGATCCTACAAGCTATGTCGGTCACTCCGGTTCTTCTCCAGATAATCTCGTTACGGATTTTATCCTTCAAAGAAACTCCAAGCATAGCTCGCTCCATAGCTCGCTGAGCGACTTTGAATTTAAAGTGGCATACGATAGAAAAAAGGAAAATCTATTATTTAAACTCCCGGGAGACGGTATAAGCATCTTTACGAAACACTCAATTAGGGATGTAGGTAATCAATGTGTAAGTTATGCTCAATATAACAGATGTTTATTTTTTTTTGCTTTTTGCTTTTTTTTGGATCTTTGAATTATGAGTATGACACATATTCTAAGCACCATTCAATTTAGTTTTTACGTTGCATACGTATGTGAAAAACCTCATGAGGACAGCGCTATTTTGAAGAAGCTAAAGCTTTAAATGAGCTCTTCACATTTTGCGATTTGATTCCTAGAAAACCGAATCGGGAATGTGAGCAATTATCCGAAAACGGAATCATAAAAGTTTTGAGACCTGTCAAGCATGAATCAAAACTAAGAGGCACATAAGAACCCTTCATACTTCTTCCTAACATGTTAGTTTTTCACAATGTAATATTAGCAACAACATAGCATAATCGAATATTTTCAGTAATCAGACAAAGTCTATTAATATTGTTTGAGGAAAGAGGTAGGGTCTTGAACGCCCCTAAGCCACTGCGACCTGGTAAGATCTATTGTAACGTCTCTTGCAGCATTACAGCACTTTCCCAAGCTGCAAGTCAATCATGAAGTCGACTATGACTTTGGGAAAGGATACTTTCTCCCTGTGTATAAGGATAACGAGCATACTTTCTTGATTCCACAAAAAAGAAACTCATTGAACTTCTAAAAAAGTTCAATTATCATAAAAAATAATAAAAACATTCCAGTTGGAAAGGAATAACCAAGGAAATCAATAAACACCCACTGTCTCAGCAAAAAATGTAAGCTATGTCAAATACTTGTGTTACCATCAGCGTGATTAGGTTTTCAGATGATAGTGATGTTCTTGCATTAAATAAATATGATTGAATTATCTATTACAAACATTTATTACTGGGAGGACCTAAGATACTATAGGTAGAATATTATTCATCTTATAACAATTTGTAGCAGTCTTTTGGAGACATGAGATAAAGCCAGCAGCCACGCGGGCTGATGATGGTAAGTCCTGTGATAGCAACTCAGTATATAGCAGTCTACGGCTGGACATAAGCCTCAAGCCTCTCACTAGTTGCGCCACAACACTCGGTCCTGTGCCTTCCGCATCCAGACAAAATATATCTGACATTAAAATTATTCCAGTCAGCTTAACTCGTTCAAGCGGAAGAAATAAAATTCGTATTCAATAAAATTTCATACAGGTAGCAGGAAAAAAAGGTATTGGATCTCTTATGAGGTTGTGACTCATCTATTTATTTACCAATTTTTCTTATTAATTCTACGTCAGACAAGCTCGGAGAAAAACCGTTACGCCAGACAGACAGATCGACGGGCGAATGAATGATCTCATTTTATCGTATTTTTTTTATTTTTTGGATTACTAAAAATACCACCATATACCAAAATTCCTAGGGATCATGCATGAGTCTTTCCACGATCTTTACAATGAAGGGAAATAGGAATATTGTCGTACCAAATCAGCCCACTGGGAACACAGACTGGTAATACTCCATTTGATTTCATATTTTTCACCAATCCCTTGTAATTAGGTACTGTATGGTTTTGTGAAAAAATATGTTGGCATCACTGTTAAGATAGCTAATCTCTTTTTAGCACCTTTACATCTACAGGAATAGACGAATAAAGCTGTTTAGTTGCTAGGCAACCACTTGTTTGACATAAGATTTGTAAGCAAAACATAACCTCAACTCAAAATAGTTAAATATTTTAATGAAATAAACATCTGTGGAGTCTCGGATGAATAAAAATAGTTGCCCTCATAGAATTTTATATGGCGAGAATCATCTTTTTTTCATAACTTCCATGGGCTGGGCTTTAATGGAACTTTAGCAACTAACTTAACTTTATACGTCACCTGCGGCTGAAGGTTTTCCTTTTCTCTGCCGGTAACCACACGGTATCTTCCATAGTCCTGCTCAATAACAAGAATCCTTGCAGTCTTGGAATCGCCACATCACTAGCCAAATGTGAGTCACAAACGATTAGCATTGTTATATGGGTGACCGTAGGAGGACGATGGCCTTGCGGCCTCAACAAACTTTGGGCTTGTCGGCAAACTAACATTTACACTCAAACTACTCACGTTTCACACAATTCCGAACTTTAATATCACGTCATTAAAGTGTGGTAGATTTTGAGACTGTCAAATGACGTGGTTGTATAATTATGAAGGCCGGCTGATGTCAGGACTTGTTAGCGTGTCCTGTGCAGATTTCTCAGGACCTTGAGTCCACCTGTCTTTGGCACATAATTGGCTAATATCCAGTGAGTTACGAGCATTAATTCTGGCATTACCTCCTTTAGGCTTCAAGGCAGGGTTTGTAAGGAACAAGACATTGTAGTCGGCCTCTGACTTGCCTTTCTTTCCTCAATGTTTAGCGATCATTTCCTCTGGCAAATTAGCAGTGGCCATTGTGTTTAATTAATGCTGCACTTTTCCTGTACTCGGTAAAATATTATTACTAATCATTCACAAGAATTCTTAGTACGTTTCTCGTTAAATTGTACACATAACGTCTATTTTCTATACAATATGTTCGATTTCCTCCCGTGTGTCGCTATTATGGATTTATGGTAATTTTAGTCTGTTTATGAGATGTGTAAATTGATTTCGAGGCAGAAAATTACTGTTTGTAACTACTGATGGTCAGTTTAATCTCTGTGAAACAATTGACAGAACACAGATTATTATTATTTTGAGGGGTCTTGAACGTCCCTAAGCCACTGCGACCTGATAAGGTCTATTGTGACGCCTCTTGCAGCATTACAGCACTTCCCCAAGCTGCTATTCAATCATGAAGTTGACTATGACCTTGGGGGAGGACGATTTGCGTTGAGATGTCGTTGCCTCCAAGATTCTGGCTTCTTATATGGTGCACTGCATCACATTCGCATAGGATATGGATGGGTGTCTCATCCGTTTCTCGACAAAACTGCAAACTATGGTATCACTGAGGCCCATCCTGTGAAGGTGTTTATTCAGATTGCAGTGCCCAGTAAGGGTTCTTGTTAAGATTCTTACCTTACAGAATACAGATGCTTGTTTTATTATTATCCTGTGATGATGCATCCATCGGTTTTCTTTCTGTACGAGCGGAATCTGATATTCTTCAAGATTATTCATTATTTTGTCTCAGCTACAATCGTTATACATACGCCATACCCTAACTAAAAATTTGATACTAACATTGATAGGCTTTATGACAGAACTCGCATATTGTTGATTAGGTATCTATTTTAGGAACTTGAAACTTATCGGAAAGGCTAGGCACCTGTAATATAAGTTCATTAGCGACCTCAACAATCAGATATACCCCGATTTTCCTGGACTTCGAGACGTTTTCAGCAATGATGGCTTATGCGTAAACATCATCTCACCAAGCTTTACATACAACTCCCTCTCCCCTTGGACGGCTATGTGCTGGCCGGTGGCTGTCACAAGTTAAACGTTTCTGTTCCGACAAAGTTGGTTCCCGCCAAGACGTTTCACAAGCCCAAAGCTGATGATTGTATGTGACGCTCCTGTCTACTGTCATTTCACAGGGAATTCGATCAATCTCACCGTTGATTATCAGGCTATTTCCGTCTTGAGCTTGCCTGATCAGTAAACATAAAAGGACTCTACGTGCCAATCAGTAATTGCAAGCAGAAGCACGTTATTCTTCTGTTAATACTGATAGTGATACTTAAGTCTTCCAGGATAATTATTGAGGTTTATGACATAAGTAGCCAGATGCACAGTTACTTAAAAGTACTGACCTCATCGCGCACATGTCTTACAAATGACTACTATCCGAACATCTGTCGGTGATCAACCTAAAACCTAGATAACCAAATGCACTGGGGGCATGTTGCGTGCTGTGATGACAAAATAGCTTTAAACTTAAACAGACACTTTATTTTGAAAACTTAACATGTCGAGAACAATGAGGCCTTTTTTAATTGCCTTCTATACAAAGATGGAGGATGCCTAAAGATGGAGTTCTGTTTTATGGATTGACAAGCCTATCTGAGCTTATTAGCTTATCTACGCAAGATGATGAAAAAAATGGGACAATAGTGGACTGGTTCTGTAAGTTTCCTTCCGAAATAATTACATTCGTTCGCCTTTGCTGGACATGAATTCGCACTACAAACAACATTTTTGCATTCTTTAAGGACCCGTTCTATGTGACCGAGTTATTTAGACAACATAACAACATCACGCCTGTCGCCGAAGGGGTAGGCAGAGGTGCATAGTATACACCCACATTGTAATAGAGGGCGAGCAAATTGCCATTAACCGGGAACAAATCCAGACTCCGGGCTGCTACTGAGAATTTCCCAATGAAAAAATCCAATAACACTTTGCCCTATACGGGAATCGAACCCAGGACCCCAGGCTCAGCAGCCGCACTTGCGACCACTAGACTAACGAATATATTTGGACAAATGGGATTGAAATCCAACTGAATATCCTTCAATAAAAATGGTTAAATATAACACTAGTGTTAATAGATACAGGTACATATCTCGGCTCGTAAACACACTATGGAGATAAGTAACTGCTTCAGTCCAACTATCCAGAAGCTGAAAACAGAAAATCAATAATCCGTAGGTGTGCGACGTAGTCGAACGAATAGATCTTCAAGAGCGTTTCATTATTTATTGTCACATAATAAGTAATAACATTATTGGTGTACTTACGATTAGGTACCTTATTAAATAAGTAAATATTTCATACAATATCAATGTTTAGATTGTTCTAAAAAACTTATTGCAGTTTGTAGTCCAAAGAGATCAGAGCGAAATCACTACTGATCTCTTGAGTTTATGTTTCATCATCATTAATTGAAGAGTTAGGCTTATCAGTGGAGTATTTTCCATCTATATCTGCGTTCCGCCTCCTTTTGACTTCCTCGACATCTATTTTTTCCTTTACTTCATGAAAGTTCTTCTCGGTATTCCTCTCTTCCTTTTCCCATTTACCTTACCTTCTATAATAGTCTTTACTAAATGATCGTGTCTAATCAAGTGTCCCATTTTCCCTCTCATATTTCCGTTTACCTAACTAAATTTGTGAATCGATAATTCTTTATACATTACCTTTGTCAGAGCTTTCGTTCGATATGGCAGGCATGTCAATGGTAGCACTCAATAGCATATTATCGGCATGGTATTAGTAGTCCTAAATCATAATATCAATCAAAGATATGTTTTAGTTGCCAAAAAAATGTCTACATACCTACCATACTTTTTAAATATTTTCGTCTTAGGTAGTCAAGTATTCTACTTCTTTGTAAGAAAAATTGGCACATGTTTAATAAATAGTTGCCCATCCCTGCATGCTATGTTATTGGCACTTATGCTCATAGTAAATACTTGCCCATTTTAGCCGTGACGTTGCAATACGGGTGTGATAAAAGCTATTTTAGTTCGTACTGGTTCCATTTCATACGCTTTTAACACTATTTGAGTTATTTTAAAAGCGTGTCAAATATATTTGGAACCAATCTACATTTAGCAGTTACCTACTCTTTCACAGAAAAAAAAAACTGTATTTTATCATGAATAAGTAGGTTTTGAGTTATGTTAACTGACAAATCAATCACTTCCAGGAGGTACTTAAATAATACTGATAAGTTATCAATATTACATAAAATTCGGCATTAAAACAAAATTTATTGATTTATTTATTAGTTAAAGCTACCTTTCCAAATAGATTGTAATTTATTAAGACATTGCCTATGTATCCAATCTCTATTCTAAATTGTAAGATTATTTATAAATATTATATACTAGCTGTGCCCGCGACTCCGTCCGCGTGGATGTCGGAAACTAACATCGTGTCATGATTATGAACAGTGGGGTAATTGTGTAATGCATTCACATTGACATCAGCTTTCATTTTGAAATTACAGCAATATTCATTGCGTGGTACGTTGTTGTCAACATGACGGATTGTCAAAACACACAGAGCAATGAACATTGAAATCCAGATGATTGCGATCGCGAGTGAGTTACGCAATTAGGCAGCTGAATGTCTTCTAATATACATATAAGCGCCTACACAGACGATTACACTATTTACCGACCATACTACATTTTGTTTTTACAACCAACCGGAATTTCATGGAATTAGCCCTAAACTCCCTCATTCTGAGAAGACGCTCGTGCCCAGCAGTGGGAAGTAATTGGGCTGATTATATTAAGTTATTCTATAACACTAACCACATCTCTTATTATGCTGAGAAGAGGCCCGTGTCCAGCAGTGGGACTGTAATGGGCTGGTAATGTTATGTTATTCTATAATACTAACAATATCCAGTTCATTACAAAACAAAACCCCCCCCACACACACACACAACTCCTACACTCCCCTTTATTACACAACGCATTTTGTTACATCCTTACACTACACTTTCACTTTCATTGTTATTATTACCTTAACTATAAATTATGTACACATCCGTGACACCAAGATTTTTATGAATAATGCTGAAATTTTAAAATAATACCTATATTGATTTTGTTTACTATGTCCGGGTAGTTGGGAGTCCTGGAGACCTGTAACACAGGTTCACCTAGTACAGGCTCCAGTCTCCACAACATAATGTTAAGCAAATATTTGTTTTAATGGTTTACACTGTAAAGATTCTTTATGTGGTGGAGAAATAAATTAATGATTTATTATTTATGATTTATTACTCCTTCTCATTTTGAGAAGAGGGCCATACCCAGCAGTGGGACAGTAATGGGTTGACTACGTTATGTTATTCTATATTTTCTAGTTTCTTAACTCTTCTCGTTCCGAGAAGAGGTGCGTGCCCAGCAGTGGGGCAGTAGATAATGAGCTGATTATGTTATGATAATCTATTACACTAACAATATCTAGTTCCTTAACTCTTCTCGTTCCGAGAAGAGGTGCGTGCCCAACAGTGGGGCAGTAGATAATGAGCTGATTATGTTATGATAATCTATTACACTAACAATATAATATCCAGTTCCTTAACTCTTCTCATTCCAAGAAGACCAGACCAGCAGCGGAACAGTGATGGGCTATGTTATGACGACGACGACACTGTCCCCACGTTGGGCGCCAGTGTCACGTCGTGGCCGGTGTGGGTGGCTCGGGCAGGAGACTCGCAGGGTCGAGGGTTCGGTGGCTTGGCACACGGTGACACACGGAAGTAGGAGGATAACAGGAAGTACAGGAACTGCAGGAACTAGTGGTATGGAGGTATGGAACTCCTCTGAGGTATGAGGGCACAGAGGGCCAGTAGTACGGAGGGCCGGAGGAGTGGTAAATCAACTCCGACTGTAAGATGACTGAGCTGCTGCTATGTCCATGCCCGGCCAAGGCTGCGATATAAGTCTGTTGTTTTAAGTTAAAAATAGAAAATTATGGAAGATTTTAAAATTTTGAATTTGGATGGGTAAAGTTTTATAAAGTGGCCAGGAAATCCAAATAAGGTGGTGAGCAGCGTAACGAGTTTAGCCTCGTTACAATGTTATTCTATATTTTCTATAATACTAATAGAATCCAGTCGTATTTTTAGGAACCAGCACCCAACCAACAATCAGGACCTCTACTTTGTATGCAACTTAATACAATAGAGGGGTCAAGCTGTATCGCTGGATATACTCAACCGATTCAGATAAAAAATACCCTATATTTTAAGTTAGACTAATACCAATACAAATGCTAAGTTTCATTATGATCCGTTCAGCCGGTTTCACGTGATGAGGTAACAAACTGACAGACAGACAGACATAAATTTTTTAAACGATTGATTCGTGTTCTATTGCTTATTTCTAGTCCCCCTAGCCGGTTTTTGCGAAAAAAAACTCAATGTACAGACTTTTCGACCTTTACAATTTTATTATAGTACTAGCTTTTACCCGCGGCTCCGCTCGCGTTAGAGACTGGTATCCCCCCGTGACGGATCCTGTTAATAATTAGATGTGAGGTGACGAGACGAGACGAGAGGTGGGTGAGTGGGCGTGTGGGCGAGTGGGCGAGTGGGCATATGGGCAAGTGGGCCTGTGGGCCAGTGTGCGCGTGGGATAGTGGGCGAGTGGGCGAGTGGTGGGCGATTGGGTGAGTGGGCGAGTAGGTGAATAGGCGAGTGGGCTAGAAGTGGGCACGAGGCGGGCGAGAGGTGGGCGAGTGGCGAGTGAGAGACTGGGCGAGTGGGCGAGAGGTAGGCGCGTGGTGGGCAAGTTGGCAAGTGGGTGACAGGCCAGTGGGCGAGTGGGCGAGAGAGTTGACCAGTGGGCGAGTGGGCGAGAGGTGGGCGCGAGGTGGGTGAGTGTGTGAGTGGGCGTGTGGGCGAGTGGGAGAGTGGGCGAAAGGTGGGCGTGTGGTGGGCAAGTGATGGGCGAGTGGTAGAGTGGGTGAGTGGGCGACTGGGCAAGTGGGCAAGTAGGTGACAGGCCAGTGGGTGAGTGGGCGAGAGAGCGGGCGAGTGGGCGAGAGAGTGGGCGAGTGGGTGAGTGAGTGAGTGGACTGGGACTGGGACTGGTACTAAGACTAAGACTGGGACTGGGACTGGAGTGGACTGGATCGGACTGGATCGGACTGGATCGGGCTGGATCGGACTGGATCGGACTGAATCAGACTGGATCGGGCTGGATCGGACTGGATCGGACTGGATCGGACTGGATCGGACTGGACAGGACTTTGCCCGTGGCTTCACTCCGTGGTTCTTCAATTCATCCTACAGGAATCGTTTTCTTTTTTCATAAAATGCATACCTGTTTACAAGTCTAAACACAAAAAAAAAATTGGTCCCGTAGTTTTTGCGTGATGCTTGAATAAACAAACAAACAGACATTTACAGTTTTGTAATACCTAGTTAAGATTAAGATGGATACAATATAACAACGTTTAGGTAATTCTAACTTAATTTTATTGCTTTTCATACAAAAAATTAGAGAAATCGCAATTTAGAGGTAGCTTCCGGTCCTTGTCTGTAAGTCGAAAGATTCTGATTTTCGGTTGGCTCAAAAGAGCGCATTTCCAAGCTGGCGCCACCTACATACGACAGGATTCTTTTTTTCTACACAGTACAATTCGGCCCGACCAAAAAGTTTTTAATGTAATTTCTTTAGCAGCCGTATTTTGTCTATGGAGGCGCGCGCTAGAGCGCATGCGTGCGAATGACAGCTGGATATGAGCGCCTTATTGTATGCTAAATGTTGTAGAAAAATATAATTAATAATCACCGGTTCCCGTCATCGTAGCGAGGTAAAATACATACCAGTTTTTAAGTCAAATCGTAAGTTTTTAGTTACAAACAGTTTCAACATAATCGGTCCAGTAGTTTTATCGTGATGCTGCAACAAACAAACAAACAAACAAACAGACAACTGACATTTAACAATTTTATAATAGTAGTAGATAGATAGATATAGAATATAGAATAGATAGATATAGAAGATATTTATTATACCTATAATATAGGTGTATACATAACACATTTGTGTAATATATTTTGTGCTATTTATTTATTTTAATGCAGTATTACGCCACGGACTGCCCCCATTATCTAGATCTTACGTCTTCTTTGTCCATCCAAAGGTTGTCTGGAAGATATCGCTTTTAGCGATAAGACCGCCCATGTACCCATAATTTATACATTGTTCCTGTTTACTACTATTTTCATGGTGTACAATAAAGTAAATTGTATCTATCTTCACCAATCTCTTCATCTTCATCACCATAGGTACTAGGTAACACGTCCACTCATTGCTTAGAACAGCCTTCTTCGTCAATTTCCTAAAACATTTAATGTACCTACTAGGTTACTTTTTTCAGTTTTGTTTGTCCTTCAACTTTGTCCTTTTTAAAATAGCCTCTACGAGTGGCGATACCTATGTCTGGCGCACTCTGGGCAATCAGCCTCAGCCCCAGCAAAGATACGAGAGAAGATCCCATGCGTCGTAAAAGCTAATTAATTAATAACGATAAAATATTGCGAAGCGTGTATAGACAATGTGTCTCAATCTTGATAAAAATTGAGGTCATTCTAATAATGAAGACTTTATCCCAAATGTAAACTATTAGACAAACATGACTATGCACCTAAAAATATGACGATGAGCTTTTGACTTAGCTACATGTTTACTGAGAAACGAATAGTACCCGAATACCAGTCATACTCAGTCGCATCTGCTACGCGATTCAGAACCACACGATAACCAGTTGTCGACCGATTCGGTTTGTTATCTCTTTTTATCTCGTTGCGTGATTCATAAGACGAAACGAGATAACAAACCGAACCGGCCGACAACTGGTTATCGTGTGGTTCTGAATCGGGTTAGATTTGGACCAACATATTTGTCTAGTGACCGCCTATCTTAGACCATTCAGGAGCCCTTGGGCATACCAGATTTTGGAGACCTTTTAGAAAGTAAAAATATGTTAGTTATAACAAAAGTAGGCACTTGCATTGTGACTTTATTGGTGGTTTCGAATCTGCTTGATAAAATTTATTCAAACTGACGTGGACTTTTTGGTGGAAAATTGAAAAGTTATGTTGTCATTTTGTTTTATTGTGATTGTGTTTTATTGGTTAAAAAGTTTAACGTGCTATATTTTTATGATTCTTTTTATAGGCCGCCTACAAGCCGGCCCCTGGGCTTATTGTACCCCTTGTCCCCTTATGGAAAAGATGGTAGGTACTTCTAGTGACGATGATTTAATAAGATCTAATTTCGACTATCTATAGTTTTTTTTTTCTCATCTGATTATTCATTTTCAAAAATTTTATGGGCTTCCTGAAAACCGTTTGTAACAATCATTTAATAATTTTTCCGCTCAAAGTTCAAAGTTTTCATTTCAAATCTAGACTGTCGGCCACTTTAGTTATAAAAGGTCAATAATGTATAATTAATGTGCATACGTAGGTTAAGTGATGTCTTCAACACTACAATTTGATAACCTTTGTAAGTAAGTACCTCTCATTGCGGTCACAGTTAAAGTCTGGTGTGGATTTTCCCAAGACATCAAAAGAAAAAAACAAAGTGAATCACCGCATCTAATTTGGGGCGAGGTGTAAAAACTTAATTGTCAACCAAGAAGTCAGACTTTTATGGTACTAGTAGGCGTTGGGTTAACAAACTTTAATTAAGACAACCCCATGGAATGAGTCAGTCACCATATCTATGAGTCTTTCTAATCTATCTACGACAATCTACGATTTGCCCAAGTAGAAATAGAGTATTGAGAATGCTAAAATCGATCAATGAACGAAACTACTCTTGGAATAGGTCACAAAAACGTAGAAAATAATGAAACGGATCTCTGTAAGCATGTTTCGGTAAGGTTTTTGATGTGTAACATCTTTCCTCTCGCTTTCCTGCAATCTATGGGAGTGATTTCGTGAAAAGGGACGGAAGTATGTAACAGGAAGCCGGGAAAGCGCGCGCTATTTGATTTGACCAATGAAAGCGCGCGGTGCTAGAGTTGACCATCAAATGTACCAAAGTATTTAGCTTTTTTAAATTTTGTGCTGTTCAATTAATATTTTTAATTTTGATTAAAAATAAAACAAATTAATTAATTACACGAATAATTTCTGTGATATTAATAATTTATTTAACATTTATAATTCTATATTAATTCTAATGATTTCGTGAGTTGCAGAGATGGGTGTGGAAAGTCAGATGTTACACATCTTACGCGACTACTGTAAGGCTCACTCGTTTTTTTTTCAGTCGTGTCCAGGGCGCTTAGGGGCGTATATACGATTACGGCCGATTACCTATTTGGGGGGGACCAGACGGAGAGCTATAATAATAATAATAATAAATATCTTCGGGACATTTTTACACAGCACCATCTAGTCCCAAACTAAGCAGAGCTTGTGATATGGGTACTAGACAATGGATATAATACTTATATACTTTTTTTTTGTAAATACATACTTATAATACATAAGAAACACCCAGACCAACACAAACACTTATGTTCATCACACAAATATTTGTGTCCTGTGGGAATCGAACCCACGACCTCGTGATCAGAAGTCCGACACTCGAACCACTAGACCACAGAGGTCGTCAAATAAGCTATAAGAAATAATCTCTCTTTGTATGGCTGGAGTCGACCGTCTCCCCAGACGGTAGGGGAGACGTGCCCCTGGCCCCTGGGCCTGAATACGTCCTTGAGGTAGCTACAGCGCATCAATTGACATTGATACCTATATTAATAACTAGCGGCCCGTCCCGGCTTCGCACGGGTGGACATGAAAATATAGCCTATGTTACTCAAGGTGAATGTAGCTTTCTAATGGTGTTTTTGTTTTTTAAATCGGCACAGTAGTTTTTGAGTTTATTCATTACACACATACACACAAAAATACAAATCTTTCCTCTTTATAATATTATATAGTATGGAAAAATACAATAACCGCTTCGTTTTCTTCAGCATTCCTCAATAACGCTAGACAAACATAATAATTGGCAAATAGGTATACTAGACATAGATGTATGTACTAGACATTTATTATGTCATAGCTGCCCACATGTGAATAGAATCGATGTATGTTTGTTTATTTGTTGCCATTCGCGACACGACACGCGCACGGCCAAGGGCAACTCATTCCACCATTGTCCGCGAATAGTCCCTAACTGGAAACTATGATTAATGTTACTTTTTGGAAAACTTCACCGAGTCTTCTCGTCGCCTATACCGCAAATTTTGAAGACGAAGGTATTCAACCAGTGCGTCCTACCTGTGCTGACTTACGGTGCCGAAAGGACACTGACAGTTGGGCTAGTCCACAAATTCCTAGTCCGGTGGACCGACGATGACCTGATAGTAGTAGGGGGGGCCTGGATGCTGGAAGTCAGAAGACCGAGTGTTGTAGCGCAACTTGGGAGAGGCCTTTGTCCAGCAGTGGACTGCGAGAGGCTAAGTTGATGATTATTAACCGACGAAAAAAAGGAGGAGGTTTTCAATTCGACGCGTATATATATATATTTTTTTTTTTTTTTTTTTATGACCACGTATTACTTTTTGCAGAGTGGTCCGATTTTGGTGATTCTTTTTTTAATGGATAGGGTATATCTCGAAGTTGGTCCCATTTAAATTTCAAAATCAAAATCCACCCCTTAGGGTAGTAAAACAGGGGATGAGTGTTTGTTCACCCACTGAATTCTTACCTGTTAACCGATTCTGTTGAAACTTGACACACATAAATATAGTTCTAGACACTACGACATAATGGAGACCTGGAGTTAGATTTTAACAACAAAAAAATGAAAAATAATACTTTTTAATAAAAAATTGAACCGACGAAAACAGAAACTGAAAAGCGAAAAATAACTAATTATGAGTCGGCGCCAAACAACCAATCAACGAAGATCATTAAATTACTTTAAATAAATAATAAAAACAACGTCACATCAAATACAACGTGAAATTTTCAACGATAAACAATAACTTTCCAAAAATGCGTTCTCCGCTCGGCCACTTGCAACTTACACGCACTTTGCTTGTTAAAAGTTCGTTTTGCGCCGACTAATAATTAGTTATTTTTCGCTTTTCAGTTTCTGTTTTCGTCGGTTCAATTTTTTGTTAAAAAGTTTTATTTTAGTGATAGGTGCGGAAGTCTTTTGTGATTTCCACGCCTATAATAAATTATTGCGGTGGACAGATCTATTCAAACATGTTTTGCAGTTTGTTTTGTTTTTAAAAGTGGAAAAATCTAAACGTTGACGAAAATCCCAGCAGAGAATAAGCAGGGTACCTACTATATTACCTCGCTACCCTACCGGTACTAGCCCAATATCAACCCCTAATAAATAATGGATCGAAAAGAGAAAAAGCTAAAATAAAAAAACAAACTAGTAATCATTAATCGGTGACGTTCAATAGCGTTGAATTCAAAATCAAAACTACAACATGTTTGCTGTTGTAATTTAGTATCCACAGATGGCGTTATCAGTCCGCTAATAAAACGACACCGCTATAAATTATTAGGGCTAACATTGAACACGATTTCCAGTTCTTTCGAGAATGTTACTATCATAGTATAGGTACTAGGTATAGTATTATATTATCTGTGGTATAGGTATCATTAAGTGCCTATACAACGTGTATCAGAAATGCGTGGTCATATTTTAAGAGTTCATTCAGGGCATAGCATAGAACAACTTTTACTATGGGACCAACCCTGAAATCACGAAAAAAATATCAGCTGTTCCCTACTAAATCACCGATGTCGCTCGACAAAATGTAAGGATCAGCTGATTATGTTTTCGCGATTTCAGTGTTGGTCCCATAGTAAAAGTTGTTCGATAGCATTTTCTGAACAAGCTCTTCAAATATGACCACGCATTTCTGATACACGTTGTATAATTCCATTCAGTCCTGAAGTGGGTAATTCATGCTTCGAGTCCACAGACAAGTAAGCCCACCTTTGACCACAGAATTAATCAAAGATTAGAGCGGGTTTGAGATTTTAACAAAGGAGTAATTTTGTTCAAAATTCAAAAAATCTGCGCCTTTACCTGAGGCCTTTACCATTCCGAAATTCAATATTCTGAAAGCAATAGATATGTAGGTAAGTACCTAAAATAAAATCGATAACAGAATAAAGGTCACTGGTGCGGGAAAACTGGTTCAGGGGTCACCAACCTACTCGACCGGCACAGTATAGGTACCTACATCCCTTTTAATTAGAGGTCTAGCAATGTGCTAGGAGGCTACAACAAACTGTATAGGTAGAAACAGTAGATAGATAAATAGCGTTTTTTTTACCGAGCTATGAGTTTAGATGAGTTATATTATAATTGTATGTTTTTAACATCTCCGTGGAAGTTCTGTTATGATGTTACAAAAATTGCGAATAAATAAATAAATATGTAAATAAACTTAACAAGTTATAGACCTAAGGTCAATGACCTGTTATTTTATCAGCGAATGCTGAAGGTCGGGGTGTTCCTAACACCCCCGGCTGGCGTCAAAGATCGGATTGGCGCGTGCATCTGTTCTGCAAATGATTTGCGAACACAACGTAGGTAGTCATGGCGTGGGTGTGAAAGCGTCATACATACATAATATAGCACCGAATGCAATGCACTAATCTGTGCCAGTGACACTATGCATTCTTACTTTCTCAGTTTGTTCTCACAGTAACTTGATACTCTTAATCAGTAGCATTTCTATTAATGGTTTTAATTGTTTTTTTTATGTATCATCGTGATTTGATAAAAAATAAAAGGGGTACCTACTGCTATTTGATACGGTGCCGGTAGCCGGTACCACAGTTTGTAGTACCCACGGTCTACCTATCTACGAGGATTTCTCTCATTATATATAACATCATCTTCTTATAACTTATCAGGAAAACGTAGAGGTATGTACGGTCGACCGCACGTCAGTGGTAACAGTTTGACATTGACAGCGCCTTTATTTCGTATGCAGTAATTTTCTAATTCGTGTATTACCACTGTCATGCAGTCTGTACCTACCTAGGAAGTACAGCTAGCACATAATGAGAGTACAGTAGAAATTACCTCATTGCCTACCTACCGTTATAAAAAAAATAAGACGTGTGGCACTCGGAGACTGCCGCGGTAAAGCTATTGCATAGCATTTTTTATGTAAATACAAAGAGGAGGTGCCCTAACACCGAAACTAAGCAGGCATGAGTCACCAGATTGCGGGGCGAAGAGGGGGATTACGCATGCGAAGTAACGCCGATACAACCAATGCCACCTAGAGGCGATTTGCAGAACTAAAGAGACAAGCGTGATATTTCAAAAAGTCATTAAAAGTTCTGCTATTCATCGATAGATGGCAAAACTAAAAAGTATCACCGCTGTGCCGGTCGGAGTGGGGGGTGTTAGGTTATTTTCGTTACGGAATTTCTGGATTCGGTCTCCACGCTCAAGGCCCGCGATAGAAGCTATGCAATAGCTTAAAACGTGTTAGGGACCATGTCACACGTGTAAATGGGACGGAGACAGACAGTTTTGAATGCGACTGGGTGGACTGTATATGTGTTGTATACAAGGTGTTGATCTGTAACCGTCCCATATTTCTTCTTCTTCTAGAGAAATGATAGGTAATGTGCTTAGTCATCTAAAAATACTTAAAAAATTCTACGATTATTAATTAATACCTAAATTTTCACTTAGAAACATAGCGAGAGTTTGAGAATAAATCCCGAAGGACTCTAAAAATAATAAGTCATCGGTGGCATTGTCAAAAGGTGGAAATAGGTACCTGTAAATATTTTTGGTGGTTTCGCACACATCGTTTTTGTGTCGCACGTGACACACGGAGAGAATTTGTTTTACAAATAGATATTTAAATGAAAATATTTTTAAAGTATTGATTTTTTTATTGATTCGTGTTCAGTATCAGTGGTATAGTCACCTCCTTAAATATGGCACGAATACAGATCAACATGTTGTTTATGTGACAGACAAAACACAATTATTCCTATCGTACCTAGGTAGTGTTCTATTCCTAGGCACTTTTCCTGCATCTTACTATTATTTAACAGAGTATATTAAAAGAAAATAAAAGAAAAGAAAAAATAAAAGTAAAAATACAAACAATGAAAAAAAAGAAAATACCTAGCGGAAAATTATCAATACAAACAAATTAACAAGGCTTAATGAACACAGAGTACTTTTTAATATTGTTAATAAAGCACCTTATCATTGATTCCACATGTCTACAACAAGATAAGCCACTAAATGTAATGTTTTTATTTTCAGGGTCGACACAAGCTGTTAAAGAATACTTTATTAAAGAAGTGAAATCTATACGTATGTTTTTTATTTGCCAAAAAGGTTTCCTAATGATTGAATAATCGGATAATAATATTTATTTTCCCACCGCCACCCGCCGCCGCCGCCGCGCGCCGCGCCGTTGCGCCGCGGCCGCTTGGGTTGTAGGTGTTGCCATAAAAGCGAGATATTAATATTACCCCACGATAAGTCATATTCAGATAATGAGATGACATAGTAACAGTCTTGTCCCTACCTACCTAATTACCTAGCCGCAGAGACATGACATTTACCGCCGGAAAAGGCTACCCGTAAATTACGACAACCTCAAAAGTATGAAGCATTATCACCTAAGTAATTTTTTTTCGCGACGTCTGTTGTCTTGTGGTTTGAGGGTGCTCTGTGGTTTGATTGTGGGACTGCATCACGAGGTCGTGGGTTCGATTCCCACCGGAAACAAATATTTGTGTGATGAACATAAGTGTTTGTGTTGGTCTGGTTGTTTCTTATGTATTATAAGTATGTATTTACAAAAAAAAAAATATGTAAGTCTTGTATCCATTATCTGGTACTCATAGTACAAGCTCTGCTTAGTTTGGGACTAGATGGTGCTGTGTAAAAATCTCCATAAATATTTATTTATTTATATTAGAATGGAAGGGAGTTATCTTTTCTTTTTTCATATTTCTGTGATTATCATCAAGCAGCTTCTAGCTTTAGCATATCTATCTTTATTTACCTATTTGTTACCATAAATAAACCTGTTTCTAAAGACACAAAACCACAGCTGCACGTGACCACGTGCAGGCGAGCGTGTGCAAACTTATAAGTACATAGATGATATTTATTCAAACAGGCTACATCCATGAAGCAGGCCCTTCTACGTCTTCTATGAGTTCCATCCAAACAATGACCTGATGGTCACCATGCAACAAGCGTGAATACAATACCATTTTAAATAAGTTTACGTAAAAAACCTTGTTAATTTGGCACACTTATCTTACATGACATTTGCTATAGTTTGAAACCTAGGACATAAAAGGAATAGAATAGATTTTTTTGTCTATGCCTACATTTTGTTTTTGTTTGCAGAACTTGTTAACCTTATCAAATCCTTTTAAGTTAAACCTCATGAAGTGGAACCGATTTAAAATATTTATTTAGAAGAAATCGTAGTCTAGATATTTCATTCCCGCTCTACATTCGCGGCTGCGAACCCGCGATGACGCTGTAAATTGCGTTTTCAGTTATAATAATGTACCTACTCTGTGATTGCGTTTTTAAACCAAATATTTTGATGGTCAGAATGTAGGTACAGTCAGTAAAGGAAATAGGTTAAAACTGTCCGAAGTATCAAAAAGGATTTATAAATGAAAACTTACTACTTATAATTTCTTTGTAAAAAAATATTATAGAGAATACCTACTTTAATGAGTATCATTTTCATTATATTTAAAACAATCATTGGGTTCTATAATATTAAAAAAAATATCATGGACTTAAGTTCGGTACTATTGCTGACCGTACCTACATCGTTTTCGCGTATTTGCGGCTGCAAATGTAGAGCGGGCATAAAATGTATATCGGTCGCATGATTTTTAGTCGTGGTATTCGTTTAGCTACCTACCTTTCTTAACCCTGCCCTTAAGGAAGTACAGTTTAAAATTAGAGTTATATTTGAAATTATAATTACAGTTTAAAAGTATAAATTGTTATTATTATTATTCGGAGGTTATTATCACGAACAATCAACAACCCTTGTAACCAGTGGCGTAGCTATGTACCCAAGGGCCCCGGGGCAAAAAGTTAAAAGTCAACATTCAGTCGAACATTATTTATTCAACTAGGATATTATATAACTTTTTTGAACGTCGTTCATGGGGCCGAGGGGCCCCTTGTGCTTGGGGGCCCCGGGGCACTTCCCCGCCTCGCCCTACGGTAGCTACGCCACTGCTTGTAACCGTACGTCATTGTTGCTTGTCAACAACACAATAAATAAGGCATCCAGAAATTTCTATATTATCTCAAACACGTGAGATAAGATAATTACCTACTTAACACAACAAAGACGTGTTGGTTGATAAAAAAAACAACAGCTGTGTAACTTTGAACTTTAGTTTTTGTAAAATAAACATCGTTAATTTGTTTTTGTTTGTAAAATATTGATTGATACGAAGCTTGGCGCTTTGGCAGGACGATGCTAGGCAAAGACATAACTAGGTAGGTATCTATACTATGCGTTTTGGCAAATGTCCGTGAATCCGTGATGCGCACAGCCAATGCGCTAAAAATGAGTTACCTAGGTATGTTATGCATGCAAAAAAACAAGAGTATTTTAATATTAGGTTTTAAAATATTTAAATTATTTCTTAAAGACAAGTCGTAATATTTTACCGTTCTTCTATTTGTGTTTACAAAGCACACTAAATCCTAACAGAGAACCCGTTTCTTTACAAATTATGTACTCAAATTAGTTCATATAATATTATGTAAACGCTTACAAATGAATAAAAGTCATTAACGCGCAGCGTGAATATTTAATAAAACCGTGGGTATTGTGTCATAATAAAAAACTTAAACACGGATACTCACATTAGAATTACCCAGTTATCTATACTAAATACCTAACTACGTACCTACTTTCTTTTGTAAACAAAAAAAATCTTTCTTGTGTACAGATAACAAAAACGAAACTAAATTCTTCAGAAAGAAATGATAATTTGATTCCTTATCGGTAGGTAGTACCTACTCTAGGTCAATTACAGTCTACTGTGAAAACCACGAAACAAAATAGTTCCACTGATTTCCATGGTGAAAACACGTCATGCGACGATATTTTGATTGAACACACCCGTACGCCCAAAATCAGATAATTACATGATAACCTGGAAAAGAGCATAATTTATCACTTTACTGCGTAGTCTTAGGGCGTGGGGTATTTTTAATTTGGTCGCAGTACTCGAAGGTTGGCGCAAATGCGCGACTCTCGCGTGGCGCTCCGCTCCGGTCACGTTTCTCAATTCTCAAACACGTGACGTTCCACGCTCGTGTTTATTTGATTGCTGCATGTGGCCACATTCAGACGGACTCCAGACTTTTCGGGAAACTTCTACAACTTTCAAGTTATTCGCTGTTGATGTTTGCAATCACCATGTAAATAGTACATAGCATTTTTTTTGTATAATCTCGGCAGTTTATTTATTTATAGTTGTGTAGGTACTTATAGCTTTCGAGGAAATAAATAAATAATTCACACTCAAGAATTTGGGCAAGTTCTTACGCCATGTGTACCTTACCATGTCTTCGTACCATGTTCAATTCAATTCAATTCAATTTCACTCTTTCTCTCTTTCTTTCACTCTTTACCATAAACATTTAATTATCGCACTAATCATACTAATATCTCGGACGAATACTAGTATATTATAAATGCGAAAGTTTGTGAGTGTGTATTTGTTACTTTTTCACGCTCGCTGTAACGAAAAGGCGACTGAACGGATTTGGATGAGGCACACACATAGGTAGACCCTCATTAACATTATAGGCTCAGACCAAACTGTTGGTCTGTGCCTATAATGTTAATAATGTCCCAAGTGAGCACCCACTGCTGCACTGGTTGGGAACCACTGATCTAGACAGATGATGTCAAATCTGTGGTGGAATTCTAAACACAACGCTGACAACCCAAACGCTCGTCAAAAACGTCTAGACTCCAGTAGAATGTTCGGCACAAGTCGGACAGCTTCGGACACGTTCGGGTAATCTCCACACGCTCTACAGTTCTACGGTTACACCATAGAGGGTTCTAGTTCTACCGTTTGCGATCAACGCGGTTACCGTTAACGATGTTCTACGAGTAAAAATAAACTCTAATTTTAATGCAACAAGGAGTTTTATGCAATAAAAAAAGTGTTCATTTACATAAAATTCACTTTCTGTTAACGGATTTACAAATTTTACAAGAGTTGGTATCTCGAACTTTCCATCTACCTTTATAGGAATAATTTGATGAGTCTTGAATAGTCGATCGATAAACACACACGTTCGTTCTCACTCTAGCCGTTATCGTGATAGGAACTATGGTAGGTAGCTTAGGTAGGGACCTATTCTGTGGCCCCAACACTGAGGGCCCCAACAGTTTTTTTTTACTAAGTATGCCAATAGGTTAGTTACTTATACCATAGAAAAGATTGTCTGTTCTATTATACATACCTACCTAAATACAGACTAAATATTAATGAGAATAAGTATAAAAATTAGTAGATACCTACATAACAATCACGACAGGAGCCTAATGAAAAATGAGACTCATTAAATTAGGGAAATTTTCTTTTTGTATTCTGATTCTGAGGGTAAATGGGACAATGTGATGTATGTAAATAATAAAGCCAACTACATCTAATTTACCTATAGGTAATAATAGGTATGTATTACAATTACCTAACTAGGTAAGTAGGTGTATATATGTATTGTGAATAAATAATAACTCGTGTTATTATTTATCCATATGGTACCTACCTACATACTTACTTTATTAATGAATATTAAAATGCTGTAAAAATACTTATTTTATTACTTATATACAAGTTCAGACCAAATAGTCTAACTGCCAAAACAGGCTAATGGTAACATTCTAAAACTCGACATGTTTTCAAGTTATCTTCCCTTCTACTCAGTGGCGTAGCCATGTAACCAAGGGTCCCGAAGGAAAAAGTTAAAAGTCGAACATTATTATATTCAACTAGGATAATTATAACATAACTTTTTCGAACGTCGTTCATGGGGCTGACGGGCCCTTTGAGCTTGGGGGCCCCGGGGCACTGCCCCACCTAGCCCTACGGTAGCTACGCCACTGCTTCTACTTACCTACCAAGTTTTTGCTTTACGCTACAAGCGAAGCAAGCTCTTTGATCTCTCTAAGACACATGTAGATGAAGACACATGTAACTACCTACTACTGAAGTTGTTTTAATTAGGCCTTAAAATTTAGGGCTAGTTAATAACGAAAATTAGAAAATAAAATTGGCCACCGAAATTGGCACATTCAAATAATTCTGGAATTCCAGAAAATCTTAAGAAAAACTACAACAAGACTAGGTAGTTATAGTTACCTACTTAGACAATTATGAAGAAAAATTTGAGATAGACTTTGAGAAGTTGGTATATTAGCGAAAATATTTCGGGGTATAGTGGGTACCTACTTGTCGGGGTAAAAGGAGTATTAAGGCTTTGTTTATTTTTTTATTAGGTAGCCATTTAAGCCTCAACCCCCCTAGCTACGCCACTGGCGTATCAACGAAGACTAGGTAGGTACAAGTTGAATAGCATTTGACCTTTCGTGTAATGTTCTACGACAAATAATTTATGGGGTTTAAACGAAGGTTTAAGTGACGTCAGACTTTCAAAGGCCATGATAGTCTCAGTCCAACCTCCATCAACCACTTCCCTTAAATAAGTGGGTTGAACTTTAACGCAGCTGTCTTCCTGTTATAGGTATTTAGAGCATCGCATTTAGCTATTTGAATAAATTAGTGACTAATCTACAAAACATACCGTTAAACAATAGTTATTTAACTAATTTCGTGTAAATTCTTAAATCATTAGCCATTCGGAGTAATGATCGGGAAAACACGTGTGCGATCGCATGCCTGAATCGTACAATAAATTACCTACTGTATGTTAGGTAGGTACATACCTACCTACACCTGAGAAATATCTTTCACAAATAGGTAGGTAGGTACCTACTAAATTTAGCTATCTATTACAATTTATTATATAAGGTCCTACATTATCAATCCGAAATATCTGACGTGGTGAATCTAAATCTACCCATCATAACAAACAACATTTAGGTACTATGGGACCAACCCTGAAATCGCGAAAAAGAAATCAGTTGGTCCCTACATTTGTGTTCACTTAAATCGATAAAATTTAGGGACCACCTGATTTTTTTCACGATTTCAGGGTTGGTCCCATACAATGATTTTACAATAATATCATTGGTCCCATAGTAAAAGTTGTTTGTTATGATCAGTAAATTCACCACTTCAAATATTTCGGATTAATAATGTAGGACCATGTACCTATAATCGTCTTAAAAATAATTTAGCACATCAGCGATACGGAACACTGACTGCGAATTCAATCATAGAAAATAAACATTTGTTTGGCCTCGAAAAACATAAATATCAGGCACAAAATTTCCGGTTTCGTCTGCTCGGTCTGCTCTACAAGAGTTTATACCTACAAAGCAACGGAAAAGACAGTGTGTGTAGCATTTTAAAGTCTAGATAGGTCTAGGTCTACCTAGACCTAGTACCGTAATTTGACCAATATACTAACATGCTAATCGCTAAACAACGTCTATCAGAAATGCGTGAGCTTATGCAGGGGCCCTGAAAAAAGTTATTATATGCTATTCCCTGACCCTGAATCAAGGCAATCCTGAAATTGCAAAATAACAGTTGTTCCCTACAAAATCATCGATGTCGTTCGACAAAATGTAGGGAACAGCAATTTTTTTCGCGATTTCAAGTAGTCATTCATCATCATCATTTCAGACGAAGGCGTCCACTGCTGGACATAGGCCTCCTCCAAGCATATGTTGTGATGATATGCCATAATCACCACGTTTGGCAGGCGGGTTGGCGATTGTAGACCCCGTAGTAAAAGTTGTAAAACATTTAGAAAATGTTTTAGTTTTACATACCTTTTTTATCAAATCGTAAACGCTACTCTTTAGACGTGAAAGACTAGTTTAAAATCATTAAAACTCGTATCTCGTCGCCTTGAGCTTACTAACTATTAGATTAATATCTAATCTGTACCTTAAGAACCAGCTAACTCGCCGTGAAGGCTAACTTTAGAACTACTGTTGAATTTTTTTACAATTATCTAATCTAGCTGCTTAGGTAGAAGAGTTGTTGTCGCAAATCCAATATTGGCTGTACGCCATGTTTGTGTTACCAATAGATTTTTTCTTTTTAATGGGTAAACATGCATAAATCTGCAAAGGTAGTACCTACCTAAATTATAAATGATCGGATCCAACTCAAATTCGTATATTATTCCTTCCAACTGATCATGCAGTTCTTTCAATACCTACATAACAGATTTGTTCAAGTAGATCGCGATTATTAACCTGCCGTCTGCGGAATGCTCTGAAGTCTGCAATCATGTCAACGGCATCAAATCGAATCTTGACCGAAAATAAACAAATAGATGAACGTGCTGACCTCAATGTATTTCTGGATAAATTTCTTGGCATTGTCATAAATACGTCTGTTTAGCTTTCCGCTTACATTTTATTATTTCAGTGCATTTCAATCTAATCTCGCTGCAAACCATTGAAATATATGTTATCACTACATATAAAACGATGCTGCAATCTGTTTTCTTTGGATCTGTATCGCCAATAATAGATTAGGTATCCAGTTATGAAATCTTACAAATGTACAAAAGAATGTAACATGATACAAATGATAGGAACCTACCTATATTGTAATAAGTACCTAATGAATGACAAAGTAAAAGTACAATAAAATTAACTCTCTAACAACTCCTACACAATATGATACAAATACAACACAACGTACGTATCTCTACGTAGGTCTTAGAGCTAGGTAGGTCTTGGATTCCTATCCAGTGGAGCGCGCCCAGTGGCGTAGCTACCGTAGGGCAAGGCGGGGCAGTGCCCCGGGGCCCCCAAGCTCAAGGGGCCCCTTGGCCCCATGAATGACGTTCGAAAAAGTTATAAAATATCCTTGTTGAATAAAGAATGTTCGACTTTAAACTCTTTGCCCCGGGGCCCTTGGTTACATAGCTACGCCACTGGGCGCGCCCCACTTGGAGGGCGTAGCGTGACCCACGGGGGCCGCCAAAAATAAACTAAGTAGGTATATATTTATTAAAATGTATGTTCTTGGTATGAGAAAATAAATGTCTTGATACAACAAAAACATGCTTTGTCTTTGACAACCTCTGTGGTCTAGTGGTTCGAGTGTCGGACTAAGGTACTATGGGGTTGGCATATCCGTGTGGATAAAAACCCCTTAATAAAATATAAAGATTAAAAAAAAAAAAAAAAAAAAGTATGTATTTACAAAAAAAAGTATACAAGTATCATATCCATTGTCTAGTACCCATAATACAAGCTCTGCTTAGTTTGGGACTAGATGGTGCTGTGTAAAAAATGTCCCAAAAATATTTATTATTATTATTATTTATTATACAGCAGTGAGCAGTGAGTGCAGTGACCTATAAGTACCTAACCAAATAAAGTTCGTTATGTAAACAAACCAAATCACACGTCATCGACTGGCAAGCAAGGGAGGGGGCGTAGTGATACTAGGAGAAAGTTGGGGAGGTGCGTATAGTAAAAGATTGGGAACCCCTGACTAGAGTCACCATATATATTCTGATTATCAGACAGACTTCAAGCCTAGTTGCCTACATCTCAGCCTACATAGGTATTTTGAACTCTTAATTTTTTCCCTTTTAATGCTTTGTATATACAAAGGATTAATAATGTCAAAATTGTATTGCATTTTAGGGGGTTGACTAGGTACTGAGCGCACCAGTGAATTCGTGATACAATATTATTATAGTTCTGTACATAAGACATGAAGACTTATATTCACAGGCGAACCTAAGCGTGAACTCATGCTTCCATCTGTCAAAATGCAGCACTAAGCCTTAGTCTTTATATGTACCTATAACTACAACGTAAAACGTAAACGTAACGCGCTTCATATACGACGTAGGTGCAGGCACGGATCCAGGGGGGGCAAAGGCCCCCCCCTTTGCCTCGACCCAAGTACTTCCGAACTCTTCATAATCGCATCACTACCAGTATTAGCAATGGATTAGGTGACAAGGACGGGCAATTTTGCTAAATAGGGAATGCCTGTGTATAGCTTTTTTAACACATAACATAACAACATAACATAACATCACGCCTGTATTTCCTCGAAGGGGTAGGCAGAGGTGTAATAGTACACCCACATTTCGCCAGTTATATTATAGTCCAATGTAATAGGGGGCGAGCCTATTGCCATTGACCGGGCACAAATTCAGACTCCGGGCTGCTACTGAGAATTTCCTAATGAAAAAACCCAATAACACTTTGCCCTACCCGGGAATCGAACCCTGGACCCCACGAGCTTTTTAACGTTCTAATATGATGTGATTTTTAACAGAAATTCAGCAATAAGTATTTGATTAGTTAGTAAATTAGATAAATACTAAAGTACTTTTTAGGGTTCCATAGTCCTACAAGGAACCCTTATAGTTACGTCATGTCCGTCCATCTGTCCGTCTGTCCTAATCCTTTACAGCTTAATAACTTCTACAGTTATAAACGTAAGTAAATGAAATTTTGTAAAAAAAATGGTTTAGATATAGATCTCAATTTTAAAAGAATAAAAAAATCTTGATAACGTATTTTAGGTGTGGCGCCCATACATGTGAAATGGGGATGAAAAAATTTTTTTCGTTGCATCTCCTCGTGTGTGGTATCATTGAATAGGTCTACTAAAATGAAAGTAATGTTTCATACATAACTTTTTTATCAGGTATACCATCTGCGAAATACAGTTCGCCAAAGTGGCTTGCAATGTGTGTCCCCCCCTGCCATTTCTAAACTATGCAACGTAGAAACTTATAGTCTTCCACATTGATAGACCTTTATAAAACTCTCTTTTAAAATTATTTCGAGTATAATGTGATTATAAATTTTCGAGTTATAGTGAGAAAACTGAAAAATACTTAAGACGTCCTAGTTTATAGGTCATTGACCTTAGAGAAAAATGATCTTAGCAAATAATGCTCCTTTAGCTACTTTCTATTTGAAAAAATCACAAAAATAACTTTGTGTTATGTTGACATGACACAATTTTTAAATTTAGCGCTAGGTGGGTGGCGCTGTTTGCAAAAACTAAAATAGCAATGATTAATATTCGATTTGATTCGTTTGTAATTAGACCTACTTAAGGAACCCTATAATACTGAGTATGGCCGGTTGGCATGGCATGCTCTTGGCCGGTTTTTTTAATGTCATTCCCAATTATTGAATTATAGCGATGAATCACTTTTAATGGTTAGTATAATAGAAAAACCTCGACGATTTCCGTTATCATTCCACGGTGCTTCTCATGGAATACGTGCTTCTCTTGTCTTTTTGCGTGTGCGTCCCTGTCTCCCAGATAATTTACGAATTGTTAATGTTACAACTGACATTAAAAAAGTATATTGTAACTGTAAGCGACCATTCTGTTACATGTATGTACTTGAATGAGGAAAGTCTGAAACCGCCAAAAACCTAAACACAAAATTAAGCTCTTCGAGTACCTACATAGGTAATAGGACCTACGTGGTCAATGGTCATAATAATTTTGTGTTCTGAATTCTGATACACGTTACATAAATTTTATGTCCAATCCTTATTAATTCTGTTTTTCATCCGAGAGTGCTTATCAATATAATATTTTCTTGTTATAAATAAACTCTTGTAGGCGTGGATTTGAACGTCGGACTCTGAGCATACGAAATAATTTACAGGACAGCTTGATAATAATTTGAATTACAATAAGTAATTGACACACAAAATTCTCAAGAGTTTTCAGGAATTTTCCCTTTTTTAGGGTTCCGAAGTCCTACAAGGAACCCTTACAGTTTCGTCATGTCCGTCCGTCTGTCCGTCTGTCCGTCTGTCCTAATCCTTTACAGCTTAATAACTTCTACAGTTATAAATATAAGTAAATGAAATTTTGTTAAAAAATAGTCTACTTATAGATCTCAATTTTAAAAGAATAAAAAAATCGTTTTTACGTATTTTAGGGGTGGCGTCCATACATGTGAAATGGAGATGAAAAAAATTTTTTCGCTGCACCCCCTCGTGTGGGGTACCAATGAATAGGTCTACTAAAATGAAGGTAATGTTTCATACACCACTTTTTTATCAGGTGTACCATCTGCGAAATATAGCGCGCCAAAGTGGCTTGCAATGTGTCCCCCCCCCTGCCATTTCTAAACTATGCAACGTAGAAACTTATAATCTTCCACATTGATAGACCTTTTTGAAAACTCTCTTTTAAAATGATTTCGAGTATAATGTGATTATAATTTTTTGAGTTATAGAGAGAAAAATGAAAAATACTTAAAACGTCCTAGTTCAAAGGTCATTGACCTTAGAGAAAAATGATGTTAGCAAATAATGCTCCTTTAGTTACTTTCTATTTGAAAAAATCACAAAAAGTAACTTTGTGTTATGTTGAACACACTTCTTCAATTTGGCTTCTTGAGTTTATCGCTAGATGGCGCTACTAACAACACGCTCTGAGTCGCGAATGCTGCCGATTATTGCAAAAACTAAAAAAGCATAGCCATGATTAATATTCGATTTGATTCGTTTGTAATTACACCTACTTAAGGAACCCTATAATACTGAGCATGGCCCGACATGCTCTTGGCCGGTTTTTTTTATATTATAGGATGGCAATACGATCTAAAGGCCCATCTGATGTTAAGCGGTTACCTTTGCCCATAGAGAAATAACACATTTATATGCCTTTGCAACTGCTGCCATAACAACTGCAATACCACCTAGACTGTTGCCTAAAATATGGTACCGCAAGTTGGTTTTCCAAACTGAGACATACATACATATTATCACGCCTGTTTCCCATTGGGGTAGGCAGAGACTATGGATTTCCACCTGCTACGATCCTGACACACCTCTTTCGCTTCATCTACGTCCATTAACCTCGTCATGCATGCTCGTCGGTTTAGAGAACTCTTAACCTGGCATTTTTTGAGAACATCCGCGATTTGATCGCGATACGTTCGCCAAGGTCGTCCCCTTCCAACTCTTCCATCCACACTCGCTTCGTATACTTGTTTCGTCAATCTCCTCTCGTCCATCCTCTCTATATGTCCAAACCATCTTAACTGAGACATGAAGATGGAAAGTCTCATGTGATTGTATTTTCACCTGCATCCGTACCCTTCAGACAGATACACAGCAATGCAAGCATCACTATATATTTGACGGAGAAGTAGGTACGGTAGTAGTACTTCCCCGGACGAGCTCATTCACAAAGGAGCTCTACTACTACTAAACGATACCCAAGTAGGTAGCTACCTAAGAGAAAGATCATGAAAGAATGCCATGAAAGATTTGACACTGATAAGTAGATACAGACAGGACAGGAGGCCTTGAATGAACCACTGACTGACATTTAAAAACCCAGCGTCACACATAATTACAGATTTCAGATAAATGCGCTTACGTGCTGCGTGCGAAATCTCGCGAGCCAATCTTCCGGTCGTAATACTTGAGATACCTATACCTACATGTGTGTAATGATAATCGCTGGACTGCTTGGAATCAGCGGTAATCACGTAGTGTGTGCATTTCTCCAGCGTGCGAAGGTGTGGGCGGGGCGCCGCCGCCGCCGCGCGTATTTTTACCCGGTGACGCGATGACGTCAGGAACTTGGCCTCCGCCGTGCAGTCATGAAAAGAACCGTCGAAGTGTCGAAGAAGCGGGAAAGGGACTGTTTGTTGTCATGGTACATTCGAAATAGAATGTTTGTAAATACATAGTTGTTATAATGGTTGTCAATAAGAAATTGCTTTTAGCGATAAGACCGCCAATTGTTAGTACTGTGCCCATGTTTGTGTAACTTTAGTTTTATTTTTATGGTGTGCAAACAATGAAGTACTATACTCTATCTATCTAGGTACTCTATCTATCTAATTAGTGCCTACTACAATAATTATCCTATTTATTATTGGTCGCGGTTTAGAAATGAAATGTTCTCATTACACAGCAATCTCATTTTTTATTAAATTGAAGAATTAATAAATAATACTTAGCAAGGTACTTTTACGTACCTAATAGGAAAGCAATGCCTAATCATTAAAAGGTCGCAATGCAACAGCAAAACCATCGTATTGATATTATTCAGTGTTGACTTGTGAGGTGAACGTTATGACGTCAATGCCGCTGATTTAGTGGCCACACTCGCCCTCAAGGTCCGTCGCGGTGGCCATGTCAACAGTTGCGTCTCACAGCTGTTAATATAAAGAATTAAAGAATATTGTATTTATAATGTCCAATAACAAACTTTCTTATTGGTTAAACCAGATTACATACCTAACATAAAAATACTTTGTAATTATAAACCCCGAGGAATCTACAACGCGTAATTTTGCATCATAACGGCACAGCTAGGGTTTCCTCATTTTCTATTGTTATTTGTTGGGCGGGCACTAATTCAAAGCATACATTACATAAAGCGAGATGAAGCTAGAGATTACCTAGGAAGTACCTTCCTTACCTTCTCTTTCCTGGATGCGTGACGTCAAACGAAATATTGGATTCATTCTCAAAAGATAAATCACTTCAGTAGTCTACGTCTCCCTAGTTGAGAGTGAGATACAGATTCATTCATCATTCATCCAGGTATTTCCGATATTTTATAGTTTTTGCAGGTTCGCGCCTGCGAATGTGGAGAATATCTCAGATGTATCTGTAGCTAGGATGCGTCTCCATCGAAGAGTATGACCACGAGGACATGTATATCCTCGTGGTCATACTGGTATGACAAACTAGTATGACCACAAGGAAACAGCGAAATAAAGTTGCTTGTGTTGCCAACACGCGTGTCGGTTATAAGTTTCTGTACAACTTGGTCTCCACCAAAGAAATATTCTAAATTTTTGTGTTGGTCAACACGTTTTTGGTGACAAAAGTTGGCAACCATAGAAATAGGAAACTTTATTTCAGTGTAGACACATTAGAATAATTTTATTCAAGATTTGTAGGTCTCCCGTTGTGATGTGATGAAACTAATTTTGGTGAAGACGCACTTTTAGAATAAAACAAGTTTAACCGGATTACATCACAGATATTATTTAAATTGGTTTTTCCGTGTGTAGTGATCGCGAAATCCTAACAAATTATTACACACCTTTAGAATAATTATTTTTTTCTAGGTTGTGTAGCCCTGTCATGATGTGATGAAACTGATTATGAATGTCATAGATATCATAATGTGATAGCTATTTGTCAGTGACTGCACGTGGGCAATTTAAACTAGCCATTTATCACGTTACGCAACCATCTGCCCAAGAATGTTAAATCAAACAAATCAACTAATGTGGTATTTTGTTTATTAGTCATTTTTAACAGCAATTATAAGTGATAAGTTAAATGTCACTTCCATGTCACTACATAACTAATGCAACTCAATTCTCCATTGTTCTGAAACTTAGCTTGTAGTCAATCAACAATAACAAACTTCATTTCAAGATCTTTTCCATCGCAATTGCCAATTCCAAGTTTCCGTAGAAACTTAAAACTTACAATCACTGTCGTCAGTGTATTTACAGTACAAAATATTTACAACTTAATCAGAATTAAATACAGTCAAACACACTTCAGTCTCTCCTAGCTCTCCATACTATAACGTATGGAGTCTACCCAATCGAACTAATTTTGGCTAGCCATTCATACAACAATTACAGTCAGTAACGTAATTAGGCAACATAAATGAGGGAGTTCCTACAACACTGGTAGGAATGTCCCATCACTAGTTTTGAGCATATAAACAAAGTGGTTCTGACAGACCAACTAGGAACAAGTAAATTAAGCTTATAACTATCAACAGTCAGAAATTAAGTAAGTCTTGGTACTTTACAAAAAGTCTATGAAAATTGTATCTTTTACAGTAGAAGAATAAAATTGAACTAGGTCACATTTTGTGTCCAACAAAGTCATACCAAAGGCCTTTTCAGTATGACATTCTCAGACTCCAAGATTCTGGAACCAGCAAACCCTGTCAGAACCATCTGCATAATACACTGAAACCTATATAAATGAGATATCCAGTCTGTTAACTTAATTGGGTAGAGTGTCCATGAGAATTTCCTTAACACCTGATGAAAGGCGGTCAGGGAATTTGATGTCGAACACAACAAGTAAGTCTCCTTTCCGTGTTGGTTCCTTGGGTAGCGGTAAACCATAGCCTGGGAACCTCTTGACTGTGTGTGGCTTGACTACTTCAGCTTGTAAGTTGACGGTCAGCTTCTCTCCTGACATGGTTGGTACATCAATGATGGTGCCACATAGAGCCTGCAACAAGGAAACAACATGGGTTATTGTGATGTCACAATGAGTCATCTTGTAAGAACTGTGAACACTACATGCCTATCTCATACTCGTTAATAACCTAGAATATAATAATTAAAAATTAATATGGAGGATTTTATTATGAATTTTATCAAACTAGTTATTTAACCGCATTTATTTGCACAACTGACAGAGCACAATAAACATTGCAAAGCTCATGATAACTACGAGGATAAAAACAAATTACTCATTAAGTTTACACCATTCTGGAACATTATGGTGTTGATATGATGTTGTATGCTTATCACCAGTTTGTAAACATGACATTGCACAACAATTTATTACCAATGTCAATAAACTTGTTAGAAACATTATAAAGTCACAGATGCCTACCTGTTTTAATGAGATCTTGGCTGAAAATCTGATATCACTGCCTTCTCTCTTGAACTGGGGGTGTGGCTTGTCTCTGATGATGAACACTATGTCTGCTGGGATCTTGTTGCGTCCCTGATCACCCTCTTTCTGGAACGTGATCTTGGTGCCAGCCTTCCACCCTGGCTTCACGTGAATGGTCAAAACCTTGTCCTCCTTTTTAGAAGTGCCGTCAGGCTGCAGCACACGGCGGGATATCTTCATCTTCTTCACACAGCCGCGCGCTATATCCTCCAGGGACACGTACAAGTCGTGTTCGATCGGCGGGTCCTGGGACTTTTCCTTCCGGCTCGGAGACCCGTGGAAGTTGAAGCTGTGGCTACGGAAGGCACCGCCAGGTCCGCCTGGCCGCGCCGTACCCATGCCCATGTTGGCGAACGGATCCATATCCACGTCCATGTCGCGGTCGAAGAACATTGTGGTGCCTCCGCCGCCGCCGTTCAGGTCGAAGAAAGCTTGAAACGGGCTCGCAGACCCGAAGAACTGCGCGAACGTCGCCCTTGGGTCCCCATGGAACGTGTACGAGAACGACTGGCCGCCACCAGGTCCATTGTGTGAACCCATTCCTCCCTTGAGTCCCTCCTCGCCGTGAGCATCGTAGATCTCGCGTTTCTTCTTATCTGACAACACTTCGTAAGCCTCAGCCACTTCCTTGAACCTCTCCTCAGCACCAGCTGCTTTATTCTTGTCCGGGTGGTACTTCAGCGCTAGCTTGCGGTACGCTTTCTTTATGTCGTCATCAGACGCGCCTTTTGCGAGTCCTAATATTTTGTAGTAATCTTTACCCATTGTGAATCCCTCCTTATCCTAGAACAAAAACGATTCCCGTTAGCATTTGTGCCTGACACCATTTTTGGTGATGTAGAACGATGATCCGCGCTTCATAAAATTTAGATTTTTCTATAAAAGAGAGACTCTATTACTCTAAATTCATTGAAAAAAAGAAGAATTAATATTATAGCACACTTACCTAGTCACTAAAAGCTCCAAGTATAGTCCAAATAGGCGTAATTTTAGAAATATTCACACACAAAACTTATTAACACCTCACTAAAGCAATTTCACGTTTGAATGAAACGCTGCGCCTTCGTTGCGCCAAAATATATACATTAAAACATCTAGAACGTTCTAGGGCCTTCACCCTCTGCGGAAACGGGATAAAATATAAAAATGTAGATCGTAGTCGTGTAAGCCAGAAAGAGATGAATATAAATTTCATTGTTCAGAAATACAAGAAAGTTATGGAATCAGCGTTGCCAGACATACGATAATTATCGTACATGTACGATAAAATACGCCTGATGTATGATGCATAATAACATATTATTAACATGCCTGTTTCCCATTGGGGTAGGCAGAGAATATGGATTTCCACCTGCTACGATCCTGACACACCTTTTTCACTTCATCTAGGTACGTTAATTAACCTCAATATGCATACTCGTCGGTTTAGAATGCTCTTAATCTGGCCTTTTTTGAGAGCTTCCGCTATTTGGTTGTACTACGTTCGCAGAGGTCGTTCTCTCTCGAATTCTTCGCTTCGTATTCTAGTTTCGTCAATCTCTTACATGCCCAGACCATCATAACAAACGAACGACTCAAAATGTATTATTATAATCGTACGCAACAGTACGATAATTATGCCTTCTGAATATCATTGCTCGAATTCGTAGAAATACTACAAAAAATAAATTATTATTATGGGTGGTGGACCTAAAAAAAAGGTCATCACAGCTTTAGTCGTTGTTCTGAAGTCACTTTGAAACACACAAATTCACTAGAATAGACCGAATATTAATCACGGTTGAGCTGAAAAAAGGTCGTCACAGTCAAGTGGTTCAGCACAGCACTGTTGTACGAAAAAGTTTCACCTTATTCCATGATGATATTCATTACCTACTCTACTCTTTGAGTCTGATAATATTCCTTGAAAAGACCGTCATCATCCGTACGAAAGTGGTACGAACTACGAAACTAAGTACGAGATTTTCCACTTGTACTCATCTGGCAACCCTGTATGGCGCTCACGTCATTTACAGTTCGTTTTCTATGACTTTCTAGATTTTTCAAGTTAAGATCGTTCTCGTTGCTACGATTTTAATAATTACACTACAGTCAGTGTTGTCTGGGCTGCGTTCACTTATATCACCCGACGTCGTCGGACGACGCTCGGAGCGTTCTATGGGCGTTCGTTTGTGTATTGTTTTGTATTTATTGATAACAATTTTATTGTAACAAGTATTTTTTTTTTAAATTAACGTCATTCTTAACTTACTCAGACTTAACTTTATCAGAAGTAAACATAAGATTTTCGTTCATTATAATAAATAACACTTAATTTCGTATTTAATATAAAATTAACATTGCATTAAAAAAAAAAAAAATTTTAATAGAATTTAAAATTACATTTTCGTTTATTGTCATCAGCTGATTATAATACATCATTATTAAAAATGATAATCTAAAAAATTCAGATAAGTATAAAATTCAATAACAGTACCCATGCATAAAGTTGGGAAAAACGACTTAAAATCGTAAGCGTGTTCAAACGTTGTGCTTTTTTCTGCCAACGAATTTTTTTACGCTTTTGCCGCTTTTCATTTTACACTTCTAAAAAAATTGACTTTTATTTGTCTACATTACACTATTCTATTTACATTTAAACTATTTACAAAGTTCACTAAAAACTATACAAACAAACTACAATCGTCGCGTAATTACCAAGGAGAACATTCAAAAACGCATTCACTCGTTGACGACGAAAAATAAACTAAGCGCCAAAGCAAAAGCAAAAAAATCAAGGTCATAAACGTTTAAAATGTTTAAACGATACGAAAATAACCAACAAAATAAAAAAGTGCTTTCTCTAAACAAATTTTACGTAAACGAATAAAATTTAATTCTGCCGGTTTCAAACCACCACCAGTCAACTTTGAAATTGAGTCTTATATTCATACATATAAGGTTACATTTCAATCGTACTATTGAAAGCATAAGTTTGGTTTACGAAAAAGTCTAAACGAAATCTGCTTTAATCACAAAGCGTGCTTATACGCTTTTTTTTTAATTAGACTTTTTTAAGCGCTTTTTGTTTAAACGCCCACTTCTACCCATGCATCAAAAAGTCGAAAATAAACACTAACTAAAACAAGGGCAGTTTCATAAACTCTTCGTCAAAATCATAAAATTCACGGTCAATTAGCCATGACTTGAGCCTGTTTTTAAAGATAGCGGTAGAAGCTGCATTCCTCACGGTCTCAGGTAATCGATTGAACACTTCTGGCGCCATCACACGGGCGGTTTTGCTAGACTTAGAAGAATATTACAGAAGCTTCCTCAAGTACAGTTTAAACTCCAATCACCTAATCACTACTTAAGGATAGAATCGTTACTTGAGTATCGGTCTTATTCCAGAACGGTAATTATAAACTTTAATTCAACAACAAAACACACGAATTTGACCTGAAATATAATAGAAATCTCTACTCAAGCGTAGTCTGGACCACGCTTGAGTGATTACAGATCAAATATCTGCCCAAATACCGAAACAGGTGACAATATAAAACGAAACTAAACTCAGCTGAACTGTGATCAACAAATCTCTGCTTGAGGGACGTTCTAAAATCAAAGCTCAACTTAAAATTAGTTTTAAACAGAGATCAACGCTTGAGTATCCTTCTGGAATACGGGCCTTAGTTAATTTATGTGCTACGCTACGTAAACGGTTTTTATGCCTGATGTTATAGTGATCATCGATGTTGTAGTGATGAGCACTACCTAACGTTTCGAAACAATCTCTATTGATGAATGTATGATTAAGCCCGTCCAGGGCCGGCGGCCGGTCGGTAGTTAACGCGCGCAAGTACATATACGGCCAAAATTAATATCCGATCTATCGACGATTTGCCCTACTAGAGATAGGAATTTTGGCCGATGATGAAAGAGGCCTGGTTCAATTATTCAGAGCGATCATACAATCGAACGCCCAAGGAACGCTCGGAACGTCGTCCGACGACGTCGGGCGATATAACTGAACGCGGTCCTGGTAAAGCTGTACTGTCATGCGCATAGTTTCACAGATTACTGTGACTAGTTTCAATCATTGACTTTTAAATTCCAAATTAACAATCAGTGTTGCCAGAAGGTAACTTTTGTAACCTTTTAGGTAACTTTCAGCTCCGTCAGGTTACTTCCAGGTAATACTACTCAAAAGGTAACTTTTCGAAATCCAATTATCTATTTTACAGCAATGTTGGAATTATACAGCGAGCATACACCCCATAAACGCCCCATAACAGGCGAACGATGTCTGAAACACATCTATGAAATTTCACTAATGTAGGTCGTCACTATTCGCTACCTACTTGAAATCTTCAAATCTGTTTCGACTACTTACTTACATGAGCCGTCAAAACTGCTGCGTTAATGATTAGCTAATAGCCGCCTTGGTACGGCCAATCGGATTGCAGTACCCTACCTCAGCTAGTGGCAGTTTTTTTTTTTTTTATAGTATAGATTGGCGAAACGAGCTAGGGCCCACCTGATGTTAAGCGGTTATTTTGCCCATAACAACTGCAATACCACCTAGGCTGTTGCCTGAATGGTTTGCCAAACTGAGACATGAAGATGGAAAGTACGCATGTACGCATTATATTCAACATTAGGCGTCTATTGGGCTGTATGGTCGTTGGAATTATAGCAAAAGCGGAATCAAAAATTATATCTAAACTAGTATATGAGTAACGTAACTTCTTTCTTTCTCTCACTAATTAATACTAGTGACAAAATTTTATTTTTTTTAAATAACAAAACAGAGATTGTGTTAGCGCTTCTTCTTAAGTGCACCTACACTATGAAACGCCAAAGCCTTAAAATATTGTGACTTGGAAAAACGCTAAAAGCAACCTTCCTACACAAAATGTATTTAGATTTTTGGATTATCTCATAATAACTTTGTTCAAGCACAGTTCAAGGAAGCTCAATATTGGTAAATATATGAAAAGAAAGTTCAAAACTACTTTTCAAATGCGCTTAAAATGTTAGGTGTGATGTTTTTGGAAATGCCAAAAATCTTTTCAGCCGCTTTGCTCGCGCTACTGTACGATGTAATTTGTGACTTTGCCCCATATTTTAGGTACCTAAATGTTCTTTTCTTCATAATTTACTTAACAATACTCAACACACATTGCCAATTTAAAATACTGCAAAAAATATAAAAGGTATCTTTTAAAAATTGTATGTGTAAGTTATATGGGTATATGCCTGCAATAAATGATATTTATTTTATTTATTTATTTGTTAATTAAAAAGCACATAAAACGTTACATTTTGATCAGTCTCAGGTAAGTTTTGACAAAAGCTCGCTAGCAACACTGTTGACAATGATCAAATTAGTGGGGTTGGCGGGAAAATTCGGAAAGATCGTGTTGTGGATTTTGTATTATTTTCCTAAATTTGTGTTTCTTCGAGTGTTAATGTGTAATAATGGTGGATTATTAAATATGAAGTGCTCGTTAACGTGTACAAGTGTGGATAAATGGTACAAAGTTGAAAAACATGACTTTCGTATTATCTCATCATCCCCTCATAAACCTAGTAAAGTTTCCATCACTTTACTAGGATATAAGTACAATGTTAATATGTTCAATGATTTCGACTGAAGGACATGTATCCATGGTCATGAATAAATTAAAAAAATAAATAAAAAAAAATGATCAAATTAGTGATGCGACTCGAGTCCGATTTTACCACTCAAGTAATCTTACTCGAGTGGTTCTCGAGTCACTCGACATGTCACATTCCTTGTTTTTTTTTTGTTAATAAGTATTTGTGTATCGAAATTAATATAATATGCTAGTAAAAAAGGAGCAAATATGGTTTATTCATAAAGCCAAATAAAAATATATAAGCGTTCTTAAGAATAAAAACACTCGTTTCGCATTTCTCGGTGATTGATAGCGAGCGAGTTCGCTCGGACTAGTCGATTTTCACTCTGGTAGGACTAGTGTAGATTTTTTCACTCGGGTAGTTTTGTTGGATCAGATGTCATGTCACTCGAATAAAAGTGGACTCGAGTCGCATCACTATATCAAATGATTGAAATGTGGTGAATGTTTTCTGTTTATTTTGTTGTGTATTTATAAATAAAAGAGACACGATAAATTAAGCATTTATTTATCTAGCAAGTCTCAGGAACAACGCGTGCCGACAGCCTTTGTAATCCATGTCGTAGTACTTTTCATAAAAGTCCTGTACTAGCTCTTCGACCTGTAAACAATGTCCAACGATATATTACAAAATAAATGCGACTCATGCAGCGAAATTGCCCACGAACCGTTCGTAGAATGTGCTGAATGTGATGCTAATCTGTGCACCGCATGTTTTGCGTCCGGACAAGAGGTTGGTGCTCACAAAAACGATCACAAATACGCCGTGCGACGGAACGACTTCCCCTTATTCGAGAACTGCAACTGGTCGGCCAAAGAAGAATGCAAGCTGCTTTCTGCATTATCAACATACGGCTTTGGAAATTGGGAAGAAATATCTAAAAGTGTACACACTCGTTCAAAACTTGAATGCCAGGAACATTACAAGAAATATTACATAGAAAATGTTCAGTACAAAGAATTAAAGCTACTACCGGAGACAGAACAATCCTTGTTCCCAAAAGCAGTGATACCTTATCTATACAGTACAGAAGTTTGCACCAACCCACCAAGAAATAACAATGCAGATCAACATTTGGCTGGATACAATGCTTACAGATCAGAATTCGAACTTAGTTATGACCATAATGCAGAAAACATTTTCAACATAGAAGACAGTTATTCAGAGGATGATGACGATGATGAAGAAGAATGTATGGACTCATTAAAGGTGTCTCTCGTCAGTGCCTTGAACACCAGGCTAAGAGAGAGGCGAAGAAGATACAAAATAATACAAAATCATGGTCTTGTAATGCCAAATAAACTAGTCTCTTGGCTACAGAAGTACGACTCAACTCTAACAAGGCAGAAATCTGAGCGACTACTCACATTTATGCAGTTCATGACCGGAATGCAATTTGATGCATTCATCGAGTCAATAAGTCTAGAACATGAATTAATGCAGAGGATAACAAGGCTTTCAGAGTATCGGAAAAATGGAATCAAGACATTATATGCAGCAAAGCTGTATAGACAGTTGAAAAAAGAAAATGATCTGGTTGTCAAAGAGCAAAAGTATGCTACAACTGTTATGGCAAAGAAATATGACAGTCAATCACCTGTAAAGAGTGTACACATGTTTGGAAAGAACAATCAGCTGCTGAAGTACAAGAGAACATCAATGCCTTTAGAAATAATTGATCTGCCAGGGTTTAACCGGCTCTCGGAGGCTGAGAAGGTCCTATGTTCCAACTTAAGACTGTTGCCAGAGAATTATTTAGAGATTAAGCATCAACTTATATCTCAAAACAGCAAAATGGGCTTCCTTCGTTTGCTAGACGCAAGGAGGATAGTCAAAATAGATGTGAACAAAACGAGGAAGATCTATGATTACTTGTTGTATGAAGGGTTTATATCTAAACCACAGTAAATAAATAAGTTAAATGTTTAGTACAATTCTTTTTTCTTTTATATCCCCATAATACACATAATCAAGTGAGACATTCTATTTGCATGTCTCAGTTTGGAGAAATGGCTTGCAATACCATTTAGGCAACAGTCTAGGTGGTATTGCAGTTGTTATGGGCAAAGATAACCACTTAACATCAGGTGTGCGTTATTTGACCACCTATATTACAATGATAATTTTTTTTCAATGGTAGCTCATGATTTTGAGCCTGTTTATATTTATTTGAGGGTGCTGTAAAATGCCCTAACTTGGCCCACAGGCCCTACTTGTTTTTTAGGGTTCCGTAGTCCTACAAGGAACCCTTATAGTTTCGTCATGTCCGTCTGTCCTAATCCTTTACAGCTTAATAACTTCTCCAGTTATAAACATAAGTAAATGAAGTTTTGTTAAAAAATGGTTTAGATATAAATCTCAATTTTAAAAGAATAAAAAAATCTTGATAACGTATTTTAGGGGTGGCGCCCATACATGTGAAATGGGGATGAAATTGCATTGAATAGGTCTACTAAAATGAAGGTAATGTTTCGTACATCACTTTTTTATCAGGTTTACCATCTGTGAAATATAGCCCACCAAAGTGGCTTACAATGTGTCCCCCCCCCTGCCATTTCCAAACTATCCAATGTAGAAACTTGTAATCTTCCACGTTGATAGACTTTTATAAAAACTCTCTTTTAAAATTATTTCTAGTATAATGTGATTATTAATTTTTGAGTTATAGTGAGAAAACTGAAAAATACTTAAGACGTCCTAGTTCATAGGTCATTGACCTTAGATAAAAATGATCTTAGCAAATAATGCTCCTTTCGTTATTTTCTATTAAAAAAAATCACAAAAAGAAACTTTGTGTTATATTGATAACATAAAGTAACAGCGCCACCTAGCGCTAAATTTAAGAAGTGTGTCATATCAATATAATCGAATATTAATCATTGCTATTTTAGTTTTTGCAAACAATCAATGGTGCCGATTCTCTTGTACACCCACCTAAACCTAACTATAACTAAAATTTACAAATTTTAGTTTAGAAAATCATAAAACTTATTCTGTGTTTATCTTTTTCTTATTTTAGAAAACTTGTTGATAGCTCTAATAATTGAGTTTGACGCATCTAAGTTGAATTGGCGGTGTTACCAGTACATCTTAAAAAAATTATTAAAGAGTGAATGGAATGAAATTAAATAATAATTATATTTGGAATTATTAGTTTATCATTAAAATTAAGAAGAAAAAATCATGTCACGAAATAAAGTACATTTTTGTTTTATATTTTCAATAAAGTATATAAATTGGAATAATGTGATCAGATTAAAGAGCTAGGTTATTATTTTCTACGGCCCGTATTACAGAACGATACTCAAGCGTTGATCACTGTTTAAAACTAGTTTTGAGTTGAGCTTTGATTTTAGAACGTTCCTCAAGCAGAGATTTATTGATCACAGTTCAGCTGAGTTTAGCTTTATTTTATACTGTCAACTGTTTCGGTATTTGAGCAGAGATTTGATCTGTAACTGAAAGGAACACTGTGTCACTCTAGTGTGGATTTCTATTTTAATTCAGGTCAAATTCGTGTGTTATGTTGTTGAATTAAAGTTTATAATAATTACCGTTCTGGAATAAGACCGATACTCATGTAACGATTCTATCCTTAAGTAGTGATCAGGTGATTGGAGTTTAAACTGTACTTGAGGAACCTTCTGTAATACGGGCCTAAGAGTACCTATCAAAGGAGATATATTGTTATTATTGCAGCGTATCATATTGTATATCCTAAACAACGAGAAACAGAGCTATTTGCAAAAAACGCAAGGACCTTTGAATTCCGTGGGCAATCACAATAATAAACTATTTCTTGAATTTAAAAAGCGTTGGAATTTCCCTTTTTAAAGACGTGGTTAAAAAGTTCTAGCACCCAGGACACGAAATTTCTCAAAAAAGTTGAATAAATTAGAATATAAGCCACAGACCTATATAAGCCAAAAAGTACCACGCAGGATTACTCTGCCCCGGTCCCCCCCCCACCACGCCTCAGATTCCTCCCCGCAGGGCAGGGCCCATTTCCCCCCGCGGCACGCCCCCCTCCGCTTCTCAGAGGAAAATACCCCGCCCGCCTCCCTTATTCATACAGGATAAGGCGAAGTGGACTGAAGTGTCCAAATGGTGTACTGATCGTCAGATCATGTACACCAGTGCCCGCACTACCCAACAGGGTATCAAGGTCTCAGTGCCTACCCCAACCGACTTCCGCAGCTTCACCAAGTTGCTGCGTGACCGTGGTGTCGTTCCACACGTAAGCACTCCCAGAAGATCGCCTCCTTAGAGTGGTGATCAGAGGTATCCCCACCGAAATTCCCAGCTCTGATGTGCTGAGTGACCTCAAGTCACAAGGCATCCCAGCCGCCGAAGTACACCGTATGTTCCGTGGTAAACACGGAGACCCATACGAAATGGTCTTGGTCATTTGCGAGCCCTGCGAGGACGCAAAAGCCATTTTTAACATTAAAACGGTTTGCCACCTATCAGGCATTAAGATAGAGCGCCCGCACAAGTCCAGTCAGCCTGGTCAGTGCCACCGTTGCCAATTATATGGCCACTCACAGCATAATTGCTACGCTAAGCCTAGGTGCGTCAAGTGCCTGGGTGATCACGGCACAAGGGAGTGCGAGCGTCCCAAAGAGAGGGACCAGTGCACAGAGCCCCCCCAGCTGTGTCCTCTGCGGGCAATCTGGACATCCGGCGAGTTATCGCGGATGCCCGAAAGCACCCAAACTGAAAAACGCCAAATTGGCGAAACGTGCCTCCAGACGCGTTGGTACGGAAGCCCCCTCCTTCGGGACCCCTAACTCCAACACCCCCTATCAGCCCCCATTCCGTAGAGGCCCACCTGGGCCCACCCCCAGTCAACTCGGCCCACCTGGGCCCATCCCCAAACAACTTGGCCCACTTGGGCAAAGTTTGGGCCCGATTCCAAGTAGCCACGGGCCTCTAGGACCCAAAGCTAAACACGTGGGCCCAATTGGGCCCAACCCCTTGTACAACAGGGGAGGCCAGCAGAGCCAATTCCCGCCCCTCCCCCCCTCTCGTTCAGCCCCCACGGCCTCTGCCCCCCAGCGCTAATGGACATTTTTTTTTTTCCCATTGTATGGATTTATGTACTTCTTATCCTTTATTATATAGGTACCTCTTCTTATCGAAATTATAAATTTCATTGTATATTTCTATGAACAATTTACCTTTCTGCTCAATCTACAACAGCTGCAACCACATAGTAGGCATCCATTATTTATTTTAAACTACCTAAAAACTATAAAAATGAATAAAATAAGCTTTGCAATTTTAGTTGTTGATAACTAATTATAGTCGACATGTATTTTGATGCCTTCTAAAAATAGTCAGATTTAGGTTGACATTTCTAATATTAGGTGAAAAACGTCAATTACTGAATAGCAAAATGTCAATTTTTACTAAGTTGAATAACTAAACTAATTTTGGTCCTGTCAAACCAAAAATTAGTTTTAAAGTGAATTTCAGAATAGAAAACGTCGTTTGACAGGACTAAACTAAATTTAGGTGATTTTTAGTCTATTTTAGAGAATTTTGTGACAAGAGAATCGGCACCATTATATGACACACTTCTTAAATTTAGCGCTAGGTGGCGCTTTTTGCAAAAACTAAAATAGCAATGATTAATATTCGATTTAATTCGTTCGTTTTATTCGTTTGTAATTAGACCTACTTAAGGAACCCTATAATACTGAGCATGGCCCGACATGCTCTTAGCCGGTTTTTAAGTAAACTATAATAGCTAAAATTTCCGTACTTGAGGAGATTTAAAAACTATGACAATGCTAACTTTTGGTTCAGTTACAAAGTGTCAGTGTGTGCAAAAATTAAGTTAATGCCTTAGGCAAAGTAGGGCTTGAGGGCAAAGTTAGGGCATTTTACGGTAGTTTTGATTACAGTATACTGTCCTTACCAATAACAGATATTAAATCTATGGCCCATCTATGTACGGTCACAATACTACCCAGTGGTACACTTTGTCGACAAAATCCCTTGAACGAATCCTGCTACATTACACGTAGCTACTGCTGCAATCAAACATTGAGTGCAAGCGATTTAAGACTCAGTGGTGGTTCACCGGAAAATTTTCTGACTGTACCTAAATATAAATGAAGTAGTATACTCACTTTGAAACCAAACTTCTGATACAGAAATATGGCAGAATTTGTTGGCGACACATGCAGCGTTACATCTTTACCTGTGCAAGTCTGAAAAATAAAATGATTTTATTCATTTGATGATGACAAACTTAATGAATTTTACAGCAAGCTTGCTTTAGGGTGGTATGCCATTGGTCAAATTTCTTTGTCCAATCGAGTTTCTTTGATAACCAGTGTTAAAATACATACAACATTTGAAAATCATCCAATTTCTTTGATAAAGTCGCATTGGATAATGAAATTTGACCAGTAGCATAGCACCCTTATGCAAACTATCTTCAATTTTTTTGTTGAACCAATCAAAACAGAATGCAGACTTAGAAAAAAACTCTGCATTGTTGCTTGAGTATATAAGTATTATATCCATTGTCTAGTACCCATAGTTCAAGCTATGCTTAGTTCGGGACTTAGTTTGCTTAGTTATGCTGTGTTAAAATGTCCCAAAATATTTATTTATTACTATTCTAGTGAAATACACGTCAAGTTGGCATGGTGGCTCTATCTGCTCTGGGGCCACTGAAGTTTGTGTAAGATTGACACAACCCTAAGCAAGGGTGGATCCAGGATTTATTTTTAAAGCACAAGGGCCAGACAGGTAAAGAGTGCACCCTATAGTTTTGCACTATGTGTTTTCGAAAGTATGCGATTTGCAAGTTGCGGTAGTATGCCAATACTTCATCATAACGAACATCATCAACTCAGCCTATCGCTAGTAACTATTAAGTAATCTGTGCTATCGCAGTATATAGCTGGACATAGGCGTCTCCCAAATTGCGCCACAACACTCGGCCCTCTGCCTTACGCATCTAGTCCCCCTCATTCACTTTTTAGAGGGGCACCCTACTCTGCGTTTGCCGATTCGCGGTCTCCGGCCATCAGTCCTTCGACAGACATGGCCAGCCCACTGCCGCTTCAGCTTACTGATCCTACAAGCACATGTTGGTCACACCGGTTCTTTGCCCCTACTTATATACCATACGTTTGGCAAACTTCGCCGAGTCTTCTCGTCGCCTATACCGCAAAGTTTGAAGACAAAGGTCTTCAACCAGTGCGTCCTGCCAGTCATGACTTACGGTGCCGAGACGTGGACACTGACAGTTGGGCTAGTCCACAAATTTAAAGTCGCTCAGCGAGCTATGCTTGGAGTTTCTTTGAAGGATAAAATCCGAAACGAGATTAGTCGGAGAAGAACCGGAGAGACCGACATAGCTTGTAGGATCAGTAAGCTGAAGTGGCAGTGGGCTGGCCATGTCTGTCGAAAGACCGATGGCCGCTGAAGCAGACGAGTCCTTGAGTGAAGACCGCGAATCGGCAAACGCACAGCGTAGGGCGCCCCCCCGCCAGGTGGACCGACGTCCTGAAAAACGTGGCTGGTGACTGAATGCGGAAGGCAGAGAGAGGACCGAGTGTTGTGGCGCAATTTGGGACAGGCCTATGTCCAGCAGTGGACTGCGATAGGCTGAGTTGATTGATTGATATATACCCATAAAGAAACGAATATTATTAAAGTGGTATCGTATTAATCTCCCAGCTCCTAGTTTTATTTGAATCGTCTCCGGGGGGTGGGGGGGCAGTGCCCCTCCCCCCTGGAACCAAGTCCAAGTTACCTGCAACAAATGGTACAGCATGAAGGTGGCAATCTTAGCGTTCCTCCACTCGGGCCTGGTGAGCACGAAGGAGATGTAGGCCTCGTTGTGCCCCACGTCGGGCACGAGGAAGGCGCAGCCCACCACCAGCTTCTTGTAGGTCACCACGCAGCTGAACTCAGGGTACTGGAGGGCTTCTGTCACTGGTGGAATACAGTTGAAGGGTTTAGTTTGGATGTTATTTAAATTTTTGAATTGAGGGAAGCAGAAAATGTCAGAAGAGATTTTCGGTGTACAGTATTATTACAGTCGTCCAACGCGAGAGTTAAGTGTCCCAAATGTATGTTAAATGTTCGTTATATTTTGATTTAATTGTGCGTGACAAGTCCCGTAAACATAGTTCAATATAAGTGTCCCAAGCTGTCAAATAATGTCCCGAGTTGCCTTTAAAATCTGTCAATGTCAATTTTCGTTGAATCACTGTATGGAGCAGATAATTACACTGTGGTATTATCATTTTTATAAGTTAAACCGCGTGTCCTGCGACCAAAATCTAACAAAACATGTTAACATTGTGCTTAGGCCAATCACATGTAGCTAAACAGCCAGGCCACACCCCCATTTTGGTAGAAAAACATGTTAGATGTTAGAAAAAACAAAAATATGGTCGCAAGAGACGCGGCTTTACTTCGACAGTATTCGTTACGCTGAAAGGAGTTATCTATCGCCGACTAAAAACGACTGTAAACAACAATGAAATAAATATTTTGGGACATATATATAATAGAAGTTTTTAAACTTTCGCGAATTTCACTCATATTGAACTATGTTTACGGGACTTGTCGCGCACAATTAAATCAAAATATAACAAACATTTTGACTAACCTCGACGTTTCGGTCAAGTTGCATGCGGTTGTTGTTTCAGTCTGCTCGTGACCACGGCCAATTGCCCACAGCATATTAATTGTTGTTGGTATCTACCATTCCAATTCCAAGCCTTGCCCTACAGCCTCATTCCTTATCCTATCCATTCTCGTTACACCACACATTCCTCTTAACATTCTCATCTCAGCTGCATGAAATTGCCTTTCATTCATCCGTTTCGTGGCCCAATATTCCTATCCATACAGGACAGCGGGTCTTATCATGGTCTTATAGATTTTCCCCTTCAGTGTAAGGAGAATTCGGGAGTCACAAGTAGTTCCCGTGATTTGCCATTTCATCCGTCCAGTCTTAATTCTGTGCTTGACGGTCCGGTCTATTTCGCCATAGCTTTGCACAAGTGAACCGAGGTACCGAAAATAGGAGCAAACTGGCAAGGTCACACAACAAAACTAGAGAGACCGACGAAATCGCAGAACATTTTACCTGTAAAAATATTACCAACTCTATCAGCATCAGTATAAGGTTTAAATTAATAATTTCTAAATTTTTAATTGCAAAATATGTGACGTCACACGATGTAGGGGCGGCACACAAATGTGACAAGGACGAGTTCCAAGTCATGAAATTCGTTTTACGTAATTTATGGTTGGCCCCAAACAGCTGCAACGCTTGGCAAGAAACCGCTTAAAACTCAAGTTCCTGAATCTTTTAACATAACATAACAACATCACGCCTGTATTTCCACGAAGGGGTAGGCAGAGGTGTAATAGTACACCCATATTTCGCCAGTTATGTTATAGTCCCATGTAATAGGAGGCGAGCCTATTATGAATCTTTTAAAAGAGGTATAAAGTACTTACAGTCAACCCCAGGCCAAAAGAACTGTGCACAGAGATTGTTGACGGCGGCTATGTGCTGCGGTCTCACGTACGAGTAGTCGATCGTCGCGCGGGGAGGAGGCTCGTAGTCTTTTACGTGTCTGTATCGGAAGGTGTAAAGTAAGTTATGACAGAGGGTCTAACCAGCATTGGATGGTTGGCTGAAGATGGAGGCAACATAATCCTCTAGAACTTATTACTCGAATTTTGTTTAATTATGCCTGATAAGAAGGCAGTGGTGGATTTACACATTTGCCGCCAGTAGGCTATTCAAATTTTGCCGCCCCCACCGAACTTTACAAGTGTCAGTTCCTAGATTATTTTTACAATCCAATGATTTAGTTAAGATTGCACACAAACGCCCTAGCAAGTTTTTCAGGCGCCGCGAGATCTCATTGTGGGAAGCCAAGGGGGGCAAGTTTTTGTGTTATTTTTGTAAATTCCTGTAAATGTAAACTGGTCAGTGGTGGAGTAAGAGACTCGGGGCTCAACTTACTCTGAAATCGACGAGGGTAGAGAGGTTTTGCAAAACGCCAAGAAAACATCACCGATTGTGAATTTTATTATCTTCAACAAATTATTAGACTCGAGTGAATAGGTTTTTGCTGGGCAAGCGTGTACCATCGTCGACCGCACCATCGCTTAGCATCAAGTGAGGTGGCGGTCAAACGCAAGCCCGTTAAGAAAATGTTGGCCCCTAATCTGCCGCCCTAGACTCCAGCCTACTCAGCCTGCTGGTAAATCCGACACTGTAAGAAGGCTCAAAGTCACTCAAAGAGCAATGGAGAGGGCTATTCTCGGAGTGTCTTATAGTGGTTTTATAAAAAAAACGAGATTCCGTCCGCCTTTTTTCGTCCGAGTAGGTAACATCTGATTTGCCAGCCTTTATTCTAGGATATTGACAATATTGCAACATTCTCGATGCCAGAAGTCTTAACGGTCAGCGCAGATTAAGCGGAGAAATCGAGCATTTTACCACTGATAATTAAATATCGTCCTTATCCAAAGTTGTAAATTGTATACATGAGATAATTTTGTTCTAGCGGACAGAAGCGTATGTTTGAGCATACTATTTACAATTCTATTTGAATTGGATCACCATCCCCCGGCCTTTTCCAATTATATTGTGTTCGGCTTCCAGTCTAGCCAGATGCGGCTGAACATCAGCATTTTACACGGAGCGACTGCCATCAGACCCCGCAACCCAGTTACTGGGTAATACTGACATTCGGAGGTTAGACCAGTTTTCATACTTTCAGGCTTCTGACTACCCGTAACGACTGCTATAGATATTCGTATGACAACCGGGACCGACAGCTTAACAACGTGCTCTCCGAGGCACGGAGGGGTCTCGATGTGTAACGAAACAGTCACCCGTCCACAGACTGACCGCGGCAAGTACAGCTTAACCGTGCAGATCGTACAGTCCGCGCAGTTGTTGCTTCGCTACGAGCCCCTCAATCGTCCTTATCCAACTTTATTTGAATTGGATAAGGATGATATTTAATTATCCATGTGAAAATGCTCGCAGCAAACTGGCTGATGACGTTGTTGATTACCTGTTAGTCTTCCTGAGCAGTTCATCAGTGAGCTTCAGCCAGGTGGGGGCGGAGTCCCCGTCCCTGCGTATGTAGGGCTTCAGAGTTGCGCCGGAGTACGCAGATCTGGACGGAGTTGCTTCTATGTTTGAGAGGAGAAGAGTACCGTAGTTGGTACTCGCTATAGTGCCACATAGATTGTCTATCAAATACTGAAAACAAAAGATCAATTTCTTGTTTTGTTTGTAAGATGTCTATGACATAATGTAACATAATTTTCGCATGCCTACAAAAAGGCAAGATATGACGGACTTGTAATTAATTGTAATATCTTTGTACACGATATCTTGTGGCGATTAAATGATTTGATTGATTGACTATTTTCAGAAGTGAATTGCGAAGATAGTAGTATAGTTCAAACTTGGTAATACAGAAAAAAGCTTCTCGAAAAAATATTTTAACTTTCGCCATCCCAAACGCGGGGCGTGTTTGAGACAGGCCCGCTTAAGATCCACCTTGAGTCGTTAGTAGGATCAGACTATAATTCCATGCTACCTTCTCATTCTGAGAAGCGGCCTAGAAGTGGGACAGTAATGGGCTGATGATGATGACATTCATTTTAAGTTTACAAGACCCGAGGGCCTGCCGACGCTCCCGCCCCTCGATTTGGAGTTTCTCGCCGGCTCTTCTCCATAGGACCAACTTTTTGGAACCGTGCAACTAGATTCATAATTAACGTTTTGAAAGTGCATTGTAAATGCTTATTCGAAATAAAAAAACAAATTGACTGTGACTTTGACTTTGATTTATGCGCCGAAGGCTTTAGAAATAATTAATAAATAATTCTTTATTTCAGATTCAAAAATCCATACCAGAAAACAAACAATACAATTTAAAACAAAATTGTGGAATGAAAAAAAAATTTGTAGAGGTTGATTTCGATACCACAAGCAGTGTTTACGGAAGCACAGTGGCCAAAGCATCCTGCCCATGTGAGCGATTATTTCATTCGACAATTTAAATCGTTAGATATCGTACGCGTAAATGCGTTAAAAATAATAATTAATTAACTCTTTATCCAGCCATCTTTTGTACATTCGAGTGGCATGCAACCTGTCAGCCAGCTCCCCAATATAAATAAATCCTGTCATCTTATTCTTAAACCTACCGATCTCTGGAAGCGATCCAGAACTCTTTCTGCATTGATGACCACCCTCGTGTCTTCGGTCATATAGCCACCTAACAACTTTACTTCTCTGAAAAAAAAAACAAAGTTTATTATTTAGCACAAAACTAAGGTGAACACTCATTTGTTCGCGCCGAACGAGCTGAACCAAACGAAGTTCAGAATTCTTTATTTGAAATCTTATTAAATCTCGCTCACCAATCCGCACAGATCGGGCGGATCGCCGAAAAAAATTCAAGGTACCCAAAATTCTACCAGTTATGTTACACATGGGCAACGCGCGTCATGCATACTACCTAACTCCTTTCGGTACGGATAGGTGTGCGTTCACCTTTAAACTGCATTTATTAAACATAACATAACATCACGCCTGAATTTCCCCGAAGGGGTAGGCAGAGGTGTAATAGTACACCCACATTTCGCCAGTTATGTTATAGTCCCACGTAATAGAGGGCGAGCCTATTGCCATTGACCGGGCACAAATCCAGACTCCAGACTGCTACTGAGTATTTCCTAATGAAAAAACCCGATAACACTTTGCCCGACCCGGGAATCGAACCCAGGACCTCAAGCTCAGCAGTCGCGCTTGCAACCACTAGACCACCGAGGCAGTCGCATTTGCATTTATTTGGAATATCGAAATTTACATCAGATAAGCGGCATCTTTTAAGTTACTGTAAAAAACATATATATAAAACGTACCTGTCCAAATCAAATATAGGCAGATGTTTATGCCTCTTCAACCGCCTCAGTGCCAACTTAGCCCTCAGTCTGCTCAAGTAAGCTTTCTTATTAGGATCCTTAACTTTCGGTATCAGGCTCTCAACTCTCTTCAACAGCTGTATCTCTTCGTATTGAGTCATTTCCACTAGATCTGGTTCCGATTTTGGAAGTGGGTCCTCCCAGGGCGTATTCACGGAGTTCAGTTCAGTGGAGAAGAGTGATTCCCTTCTGATTGGCTTGTCTTCTGTGACTTGTTTCTTGGGTCTGTCGAAGATTAGTTTCCTGTCATGTTCTGATCCACTGCGGGAGTCTGAGTCGTAGTAGAGCATTGATTGTTGGAAGGAGTGGATGCTGGACGAGTCGCTCTGTGGAATAAATTCAAATATTTATTTGCTTTAATATATGGATACAGTTTGTGTTACTTATAATATATTCATATTCATTTATTTGTAAACTCAATTTACACGTCAGTAGTTTTATAAATAACTAGCTTTTACCCGCGGCTCCGCTCGCGTTAAATTCTGCTAACCCACGTCAGTCCAGTCCAGTCCAGTCCATTCCAGTCCAGACCACTGTCCCACTGTCCCGCTGTCCCGCTGCCCCACTGCCCCGCTGCCCCACTGCCCAAATGCCCCGCTACCCCACTGCCCCGCTGCACCACTGCCCCGCTGCCCCACTATCCCACTGCCCCACAGCCCCGCTGCCCCACTTACCCGCTGCCTCGCTGCCCCACTGCCACGCTGCCCAGCTGCCCCACTGCCCCGCTGCCCCACTGCCCCGCTGTCCCACTATCCCACTGCCCCACAGCCTGCCCCGCTGCCCCCCATTGACCCGCTGCCCCGCTACCCCACTGCCCCGCTGCCCCAATATCCTACTGCCCCGCTACCCCACTGCCCCACTGTCCCACTGCCCCACAGTCTGCCCCGCTCCCCCACAGCCCCGCTTCCCCGCTGCCACTCTATCCGGCTGCCCCGCTGCCCCACTGCCCCGCTGCCCCTCTGCCCCGCTACCCCAATGACCCGCTGCCCCTCTATCCCACTGCCCCACTGCCCCACAGCCCCACTGCCCCGCTGCCCCACTTCCCCGCTGCCCCTCTGCCACGCTGCCCCACTGCCCCGCTACCCCACTGCCCCGCTACCCCACTGCCCCGCTGCCCCACTATCCCACTGCCCCACAGCCTGCCCGCTGCCCCCCACTGACCCACTGCCCCACTGCCCCGCTGCCCCAATATCCTACTGCCCCGCTACCCCACTGCCCCACTGTCCCACTGCCCCACAGCCTGCCCCGCTCCCCCACAGCCCCGCTTCCCCGCTGCCACTCTGTCCGGCTGCCCCGCTGCCCCACTGCCCCGCTGCCCCTCTGCCCCGCTACACCAATGACCCGCTGCCCCTCTATCCCACTGCCCCACAGCCCCGCTGCTCCGGTACCCCACTGCCCCACTTTCCCAATGCCCCACTGCCCCGCTGCCCCGGTACACCACGGCCCCGCTGGCACGCGGCCCCGCTGCCCCACTGCCTCGCTGCCCTGCTGCCCCGCTGCCCCACGGTCCCGCTGCCTCGCTGTCCCGCTGCCCCACAACCCCACTGCCCCGCTACCCCATTGCCCCACTATCCCACTGGCCCACTGCTCCGCTGCCCCACTACCCCACTGTCCCACCGTCCCGCTGCCACTGTCCTACTTTCCTACTGTCCCACTATCCCACTGTCCCACTGTCTCGCTATATCACTAAATCACTATCGTCCCGTCCCATGTCCTGTCCCATGTCCCATCCTATGTCCAGTCCCATGTGCCGTCCCACTGTCCTGTCCCATGTCCCGTCTCATGTCCCGTCCCATTTCCCGTCCCCTGTCCCGTCCACTGTCCCGTCCCCAGTCCCGTCCCCTGTCCCGTCCCCAGTCCCATCCCCAGTCCCATCCCCTGTCCACTCCACTCCATCGTACATTACTATCCGCTCGTGCAAATGCATAGAAGCTTCGATCTGTCGGGTGAGTACGCAACCTACGATTTTTTTTTTATTTTTTTCTTTCTTTCTTTCTTTCTCAAAACCCATACCAGTTTTTAAGTCAGATCAACAGCTTTCAAACAAAAAAAAATCATCAAAATCGGTCCAGTAGTTTTAGCGTGATGCTGGAACAAACAAACAGACGTTTACAATTTTATAATAGTTAAGATTATGAAGATAAGATAATATACTTGAAGAAGAAGGTAATTAAAAATTGTAGACTGAAAATAGTATTTTTTTAGTTACACCAAGATAACTTTATGCTTATTCGTATATTAAGATGGATACAATATAACAACGTTAAGGTACTTCTAAATTTTATTGCTTTTCATACAAAAAATTAGAGAAATCGCAATTTAGAGGTAGCTTCCGGTCCTTGTCTGTAAGTCAAAAGATTCTGATTTTCGGTTGGCTCAAAAGACTGCATTTCCAAGATGGCACCACCCACATACGACAGGATTTTTTTTTATACTCTATAAAATTCGGCCCGACCAAAAAGTTTTTAATGCAATTTCTTTAGCAGCCGTATTTTCTCTATGGAGGCGCGCGCCAGAGCGCATGCGTGTGAATGACAGCTGGATATGAGCCCCTTATTCACCTTTATGTAGGCAAAATGTTGTAGAAAAATATAATTAAAAATCACCGGTTCCCGTCATCGTAGTGAGGTAAAATACATACCAGTTTTTAAGTCAAATCATAAGTTTTTAGTCACAAACCCTTTCAACAAAATCGGTTTAGTAGTTTTATAGTGATGCTGGAACAAACAAACAAACAGACAACTGACATTTAACAATTTTATAATAGTAGTAGATAAAGTTCACAATATAGACTTGAACTAAAACAAACAAACAAAAAACAAACTTTAACTTGTTTCATAACAAATAAATAAATATTTTTGGGACATTTTTACACAGCACCATCTAGTCCCAAACTAAGCAGAGCTTGTACTATGAGTACTAGACAATGGATATGATACTTATATACCTTTTTTTTTTGTAAATCATACTTATAATACATAAGAAACACCCAATAATATTCATATTCATTTTATATTTCACGTTATTTTATATCATCTGTGTGATACTACTTATTTGAACACTGTATTTTTTGATTTTAATCATTCATTTATTTGACGTGTAATCTTTTTGATACCAATAAAATGACTATGACTATGACTAATATTCAGTAATTCAGCATATATAAATGGCATCCTATACCATTTCATATTTTAAAACAGGATTTCCCATCCTTTTACCAAACGCGCCTCCCCCAAGTTTCTCCTAAAATCATTATACATCTCCAAGGGGAGGGGCATGCCTGTTAGGGTAAAACCGGGTCGTCGTGGCAATGATACCCTCAAGTAACTTGACTTGGTCACTGCTACCGCAGGGTTGTTGATATTGAATTATTTTTTTCTAATAGGTACCAAGAACATATCATCATCATCATCATCATTTCAGCCGAAAGACGTCCACTGCTGGACATAGGCCTCCCCCAAGCATCGCCACAACGACCGGTCCTGTGCCTTCCGCATCCAGCGGATTCCGGCGACCTTCACCAGGTCGTCGGTCCACCTTGTGGGGGGCCTACCCACGCTGCGCCTTCCAGTACGCGGTCGCCACTCCAGAACTTTACTGCCCCATCGGCCATCCGTTCTGCGAGCAATGTGCCCCGCCCACTGCCACTTAAGTTTGGCAATTCTTCGGGCTATGTCGGTTACTTTCGTTCTCCTGCGAATCTCCTCATTTCTGATTCGATCACGCAGGGACACTCCGAGCATAGCCCTCTCCATTGCCCTTTGAGTGACTTTGAGTCTTCTTATCAGGCCCATTGTGAGCGACCACGTTTCAGTACCGTAAGTAATTACTGGCAACACACACTGGTCAAAGACTTTCGTCTTGAGACACTGCGGTAGTTATACACAAGAACATATATTTTAATAAATATGATTATTTTTGGAGCTTCCGCGCCACCTCGTGCGTCACTACGCCCCCCAAGTAGAATGCGCCCCACTGGTTGGGAGCCTATGTTTTAGAACCATTGAAGATTAAAGCGATTAATTTATTTTACAAGATATGTCAAGCAAAATCTACTAAGGCTTTTGTTCAACGATAATAATTATTAGGTTAAGGTTATTTTTAGTAGTAGTAGAGCTCCTTTGTGAAAGAGTTCGTCCGGGGAAGTACTACCACCGTACCAACTTTTCCGCCAAATAGTGATGCTCGCATTGTTGTGTTTCGGTCTGAAGGTTACGGGTGCCGGTGAAATTACAATCACATGAGACTTTCCATCCTCATGTGTCAGTTCGGCGAACCGACTTGCGGTACCATTTAGGCAACAGCCTAGGTGGTATTGAAGTTATTATGGGCAAAGATAACCGCTTAACATCAGGTGGGCCTTTAGTTCGCTTCGCCATCCTATACTATAAAAAATAAAAACAATGGTTTATTTCCCAAATAATATTTTTTCGAGTAAACGGTCTTTTAACAGAAGAATTAACGTAGACGAACACCAGCCTTCAGTGTCGTAGCTAAGGTCATGAGCGCCCAGGGCAAGATTTGAATTTTGCGCCCCCCAAAACTTATTTTATAGGAAGAGACATGCAGAAACTAGTGTTTTAATTTTGGGTAAGTTCTTAACGTGCCCGTGCCATGATTACTTTACTATTTCCTCGTGCCCCAACGGCCAGCAAGCTGCGAGTACGTTCCTTAAGGTTGGCACTCCTAGCTACGACGCTGCCAACCTTACTCAATAACCATTAATTAGCCATCTAAACAACAGGAACTAATGAAGGTTTGTGAAAAAACTTATATGCAGCATTCAATCTCCGAGCCATTTCCCTTTTATGTTGAGGTCGGCTTCCAGTCTAACTAACTCCCTGAATCGGGGAGCAGATGCGGCTGGACATCAGTATTTTGCACGGAGCGACTGCCATCAGACCCCGAAACCCAGTTACTGGGTAATACCAACATCCTAAAGTTAGGCCAGTTGTCAGACTTCTGGGCTTCTGAATACCCGTAACGACTGCCATAGGTATTTGATCAATCGAGACTTGATGTATTAGAATTAAAACAACAAATAAAAATAGATTCCTTACTTGTCCCACTGGCATGATTTTATTGGTGGATGTAAAATCGAACCCTCGGAACTCCATATCTGAATAGGAATCTTTGTGTGCCAACATGCTGAGCGACTCGTCGAAGGTACTCTCATCTCCCATCTCATTCCTAAAACAAAAACTGACGTGGTTGGGCCATGGTTTAAGAAATGTTCAGAAAACTTTAGAAAATAATAATAATAATTTAATTACATCACAAATCACAAAGTTAAGAATAAAAATACTGCAATACCACAATTTAACAACGAGAGAGGTACAGTAGTACACATTTTATATGCCCTCCCAAGTAACTGTGCAGATGAACAATTTAAATATGCGGGAAATTGGTTAACCAATCAGAAAGCACCATCAATGCGCGCCAAAAGTCTCGGCCACTGTCGCTACAATGACTTGCAGTGTACGGAAGCGTGTGAGCGAAATAGAAAAAGACGGCAAGGCAATCAATTTTAATACCATAAGAAAAAACAACCTTATGCAATGCTCATAAGGTTGTTTTTTTACGTTTCGGGTGTTTTCGTCGATAGTCTTTTCGTGTCTGTGCGAACGAAGAAGAGACGTGCCTTATCTTTTTTTACTGTAACAATTAGCTAATTTTTTGAAGTAAAACTTCTTTAGGCACGCTTGACTTGGAAGTAAGCTGATGAATGCGTTACGAAAAGTGGGCGAACGAAGGGGGTAGTGCGGGACGCGGGGAGCGAGGCGCGGTACGGCCACGACACAGCGCCGGCAGATGTACGCGCGCCGCGCCGCCATTCCTTTGTTCTCATTGAAATAGTATTGAGGGAGATATAAGTTATACTTCAGATATAGAGATAGTTTTACTTCAGTCGTGCGCACACTCGTTTTATTTTATTTTATTAAATCATCCAAAGATTGAGTATTCTTTTAGTGAAAGCAAAGCTGATACAACTTCTAGATAATGTAATGTTTCCAAAGCACTTCCTACCTGCTATCAGAATCTAGCTGATCATAGAAGGAGATGCTGGATACCCCACTCAGCTCGTCAGAGTCAACTCTTCTCTTCTTGCAAGGCACTGGCTCCGACCCACTGGGGAACGGACTGCTTTCATTGTTGATCAAGTCTTTGTATCCTGAGGTAGAGCAAAGCTTCCATATTTTTCAAAATAAATTTAGTATTTTCTATGCCGTTCCGTGTGGTGCCGGACGTAAAGAATTGCACCACCCTGTATCTTCTCATGGGTGTCGTAAAAGGCGACTAAGGGATTCACCAGAGAATGGGCAGCAGCGTTCTCTGAGTATTTAACCAACCAACTGCGATCGCCAACCCGCCTGTCAAGCATCATAGAATATATACTAACGACAAGAAGCGACACTTAAGCATGTGTGCTCGTAAAATTGCTCGTGGCTATGTGTGCGGGGCGGGGCGAGCGCGGGGGCCGTGCGCGGTGCGCGGCGTGTGGAACTGGCAGTCTCTCGGCTGCCCCAGCCAATATATTGCATGTACTACATGTGCTCCCTCAAGGTCACCGGCGAGTTAGCTCACACGTACAGGGGAGTGTCACCGCTGTGCAAGCGTGGCGATTATGGCATATCCCCCCAAACTGCTTGGGGGAGGCCTATGTCCAGCAGTGGACGTCTTTCGGCTGAAATGAGGATGATGATGATGATTTTCTATGCTTACTTGTGCTTAGAAGAGTTACATGGTTTAAACATTTTTTTTTTGCAATGATACATACCCATCTCAGTAACTTTGGCCAAGAAGAGATTTTTGTCTATGGATAGTTGATTCCGTGGACGGACCTTTGGCTTGTCTCTGGCAATTTCTTGTACTGTAAAATAATTATTTTATTATTATCTCACAGCAACCGGCAACTGATGAAATATTCATGTGTGGATCAGCATGGAATTACGATTTTAGAAAATCATAAAATATTATCTTGATCCGTGATCTTGATTGTTATAGCAGTCTTAAGTAGTGGTGAAATGGATAATTGTATCCGTAATTGTTGTATTGTATTGCATACTTGATATTCGGCCAAAACAATTCCTTTGAGCATGTTGCACCTGATAGATCTGAGCTAGCGAAGGTGAGGCATGGACGTTAAGGAGGATTCATAGACTTATTATCTCTTAATGATGGGCCGAATACCGGATAGTTGTGAGATATCCATTCCATCTCTAGTCTTAGATTTATTACCTCTTTATGATGTGCCGAATACTGGATAGTTGTGAGACATCCATCCCATCTCTAGTCTTAGATTTATTACCTCTTAATGATGGGCTGAATACCGGATAGTTGTGAGATATCCATTCCATCTCTAGTCTTAGATTTATTACCTCTTTATGATGGGCCGAATACTGGATAGTTGTGAGACATCCATCCCATCTCTAGTCTTAGATTTATTACCTCTTAATGATGGGCCGAATACCGGATAGTTGTGAGATACCCATTCCATCTGTAGTCTTAAACCCATGTGCAGCAGAGGATTTTGGCAATCTTAAAACAGCCTTGTAATAAGAATATCTTACTAATATGAGCTGCCACTGCTGGTGTGAAGTTGTGCAACAGTTTCCACCAGCCCGTCTCTCCAAGCACTGCCGACCCTGACTTGAAGAACAGCTTGTTGTATACCGATAGCACTCCAGCTATTGTGCCCACCCAGTTCTTTTTCTGTTTGCTGTAAAATAAAGAAAATGTGATGGGAATCTGTTTTTTGCTTCAATTTAGTTTAGCTATTGTTATCTCTGGGTGCCTGCTGTAATAGCTGCCTCAGTTGGCAGAGTTAACATTTTATCTGTATCTAATTTACTAGTCAGGTACCGTTGAGGAATGACAAGGTTCATCAATTTTCAAATTTATTTATTTAAATGTGTCACAAGCACATGTTACCTTTCAAACTGTGAACGAGTGATAATTCAACACCCTCCTGATTGTTATCCCTGAATGTGATGTGTTTGCGGATGGATGGAATCAAATTTTGCGAGTATGTCTGATGTTCTGTGCTGTGAGAGAATGTATGCAAGGATGTCCACTGTACCATGTTAAGGTATTTGTCATATATGTAAATTGTAATATCATCGTTATATCATGTATCGTTTCTATGTCAATTAATGTAATTAATTAACATAGAATTTGAATGTTAGAATGTTAATTAACTATGAATAAATTCAACCGTCATTATATTATTTGCCAGTACAAGCTAAAATAGACCTTAATGTGACAAATCTTTTCTTTCCTCGACTGTACTTATCAGCACTACCACCAGCCCATGGTATAATAAGATGTTTCACCAGGTATTCTCTTCCCGCAATGACAGCGCGATGCCTCCAAGCTACGTCACGATCAGTGTTGCCGTTGATTGATATCTTCAATATACTTAAGGAGATTTTTGTTCATAATGAATATAAAATAAATTCCTAACCAGCCTAAATATTTGTTATCTCGTGTTATTCATCTAATTAGTTATTAAAGGAAACTGTATAAAATTACTAGGTCAAAAGTGATTCTTTATAGAAGCAAGTAAATGAAAAAATGCACTTTGCTCGGGTAATTTATTTTCACAAAGTGGCAGCACATCAAACTGACAAGTGTCACGCTAACAGCCCGCTATTGGCTCCACGGCCGATGACGTAGTACTGAGGCAATCACGTGACCTAGCTGTCACGGGAAGAGACTACCTGGTGTTATTATACCATGCACCAGCCAATGTTATCGAGTGTTTCTGAAATTTGAGCAGAGCTAGCTAGTTACCTTATTTCATGCATTTAAACTGTTATAATACCACTTTAAAAGGTCCAAAAGCTTTGTGAAATACTACTTAATAGGATTTAACAAAAGCTCCTTACGTCTGTGATCCGAACAGTGACTGCCAGCATCGATCAATAAAGGAACAGATGTGAGTCTTGTAGTGGAAGTAGCCATGGTTGCTGATGCCGTATGACTGCAGGTTCAGGTGATGGAGCGTCAGGTGGATCACATTCACCCTACAAACAAATAAAAATTTAATTTGATAATCTGAGAAAGGGGCTGTGAAGCGAAGCATTAACTGTGTGGATTGTATGATCTGCAAGATTAAGCTGCACTTTCCACGGTCAGTCTGTGGATATTTTATTTATCTATAGCAGCCGTAATGGGTATCTCAGAAGCCTGAAAGTCTGACAACTGGTCTAACCTTCGAATATCAGCATTACCCAGTAACTGGTTTGCGGAGGTCTGATGGCAGTCACTCCGTGTAATGTTCAGCCGCATCTGGTTAGACTGGAAGCCGACCCCAATACAATTGGGAAAAAGCGAGGAGGATGAGGATGATAAATCCGAGAAAGATTTTTTTAAATAACAGTTTGAGACTCAAAATTGCCGCCATAAATATTTGTGTACTTACCAAGGAAATCTATTGCGCGTAAACACTTCCTTTTTATTCGGAGAGCAGTCTTCGCAGGTAAAATCGAAGAAAACATCGCAAGCAAAGTCGCCAGGCGTACCCGGCCTTCGGAGGCAAGTGAGATGTACGAAGCATATGCAGCTGTCACATATTAGACCTGGCTTGTCCTGTTTATTTTCATGTTCATTGCAATATTTACATGTAGTACTCATTATACTTTCTTGTAAACAAACATCACCGTCCGCCGCCATGGCAACAACATAACCTCAAAATTCATTACTGTGAACTAGGGATGGACGATCCGATCCGATACTTTATAGTAGCTATCGATACAATATGACGTGATATACCGATATTTTGGATCGATACAAACGAATACGATACAGGGGGTCTACTACCGTTTGTCGATATTTGATTAATCGTACGATTCATCGCGCAAATTGCTACTCCGGTCAACCATCGTTCCCATAATATCGCATGTGATGATCGTGTTTTGAAGTTTGTTTCTCTGATCTCCGATCAATTTTATATGGATATGAATCGTAGTCTATATTTTATTGTGCCTTTTTTATGTACGGTCGACCGCACATCGGTGGTAACACTTTGACATTAGCAGCATCTTTATTTTGTAAGCAGTAAGGGCGGTTTTCAAATTGAAGTGTTACCACTGTCATGCAGTCGGCTGTACCTATATTTATTGTATCAGTCGGTAAGAAACTTCGTACTTCATTTGTCGTTCGTAAAACGCGAATAGACCCCAGGCTTGGATTGACACAAAGATACCGGTTGTTGGAATTATTAATGGATTGTACGTGGTACGTATCACATTGTCATAAATTATATACATGATCAGTCGATTTAAAATATCATAGGTAGTTGTTTATTATCTAGAATGTTTTTATTATGGTGGGCACGCGTTGACAAATCTTTAACATTGTTTTATTTTACATTTATGCTGATACGTTACAGTCGTAAATAGTAAAACAAAAAAAGTTTTTCATATTTTGTACATAGAAATTGTATTATTATGAGTCCTTCGGGCGTCTTTTGAATGTTGACGGATTATGATACGATACGATTCGATATTTGGAGGCTCGGTTCGAAGCTATTCGATACGTTCGTAGTATCGTATCGCATCGGTGCGATCCGGATCGATCCAACTACAAGTATCGTGCATCCCTACTGTGAACTGTCATCGAATCGAAGGGGTGCGTTCAGAATTGTTGTCCGACGACGCCCAGAGCGTACTTTGGTCGTCGGTATTTTTAGCCCACACCGATCGGAACCACACCTAACGACTTCCACCCAAAACTTTTTCTATATCGTGGGTGCGTTTACATACCTACACATGCATAAACACCCAGACCTGGAACTACCTACTATCTACAGGGCATACAGTAGGTACCTACCTACTTTTCCATGCGGGAATCTAGCAAACGCTGCGACCCTGTTCGTTGTGCAGGAGCCGGTCGCTTCACATGACGTAGTGATCATATAGGTACCTACTCTTTGCGCTTCACCACTACGCTAAACATGTCAAATTGTAAGCCTATTCTCGACTGTTAAATACCTAGGTATCTAGGTATACCTTTTATGTCATCATCATCATTATTTCAGCCGAAAGACGTCCACTGCTAGACATAGGCCTGCCTTATGTATCTTACATTTATTATTTATTGGGGTTCAATTAAGCAGATTAGGTACTTTCGCGAGGCTGCACACAAACATCAGCCTAGGAGTAAGTGCGCAGATCTGAAGCAACCTTCTGCAGGCCTAGGGGACCTTAATTGCCGACTTCCAAAACCCCGGACATTTAGGCGAAACCAGGTTTTTACCCTGGAAACATTTAAAAGTAAAATACCTAATAATGTAAATTTTTTTACCAACGCCAACGCGGAAAGCGTCCGGGTTTCAGACACCTCTTGAGAACCTCACCGGTCTCCCTCGTACGCCCCCTAAACTATGACAAATTCGGGGAAACCCGGACGTATGGCAGCCCTGTGCAGGACATACAAATATTTGTTTCGTGCAGGAAACGAACCCGCAATCCGTTGGAAGCCAAACACCCATTTGTCGTTGTTTTTGGTTTTCCATAGGTTCATCTATTTTAATGGGAATAAGTTGAAGATAAGGTGTGCAGGCCGTGTGCTTCAAAGATAATATAATCACTAGTGTGCTTCATCATCATCATCAGAACACTACCTATCCATCACTGCATAATTATAAAGTCCGCCGCTGCGCTGAGTTGGTGTTTGTTCGGGATGATCTCGGAAAATACTGTACGGATTTTGATACCGTTTTCACCAATTGAAAGGGGGATTTTCTAAGAAGTTTGTAGGCTATAATTGCTAACCGTGCGAATCCGAGGCGGGTCATTAACTTGAAATAAATAAATAATTTGTTAAAACAATAATATTTATTCTTAACAGTCAAAAATCACAACGGTCAAAATTTACGCGTAGTTTCTAATTGTTCTCTGAATTGATGGATCCATCTGGTGATGTGTTGCTTGTGGATTCTTCGGGCTTGCTTCACCGGCTCAGGGTCACTGGGGTTGCTGGCCATCAGGTCCAAGTGGTGAGCAGCGTCTACGATCACAACTGCCCTCACTGTGTCACTCAAACTGTCGAGGATACCACCTGCACAAAGAAACATGATTTAGGTAAATCTCTAATTTGACCCAACCCAGTGGCTGGCGGTGGGGTGCATTAAAAGAGCCTACACGAGTGACGATATTTAATTGACCGTCCGGCACATCCTGCAGTCAGCCCCGCTACCAACCCGCTGACTGGCTAATCTTTTTCCCACGGCATGAGCTATTATCATTACGTAGCTCATATCGACATGATAGAAGAAGAGTGGCTGCAGGCCTTTCTGACTTATGAGTCTTATGACCGACACCAAAGATAAACTTGCGTGCAAAAACCCAGCGTTATAAACATGGGCACTAAGGACCTACACAGCGTATATCGATGGCGACAACACCAGTATGAGCTAAGCCTGTCTTACACGGGCGTATATAAGAGGGGGGTTTAGGGGGTCCGGACCCCCCTTAGTCTATGCAAAACCTCCAATATTTGTCGAATATTTACTGTTTGTATCTGTGACACAAAATAGTATAGTAAATAGGCAGTGGGCTGTCTGAAAGACCGATGGCCGTTGACACAGATGAGTCCTTGAGTGGAGACCGCGAATCGGCAAACGCAGCGTAGAGCGTCCCCCGCCTAGTTGGCTCGACGACCTCAAGAAAGAAGCAGGGGGGACTGGATGCGGAAGGCGGAGGTCCGAGTGTTGTTGCGCAACTTGGGAGAGGCCTATGTCCAGCAGTTGACTGCGGACTGAAGTCAGGGTAAAAACTAATTTACATTGTCATGTGAAAGCTATAACTACAGCCATGCTGTCTTTTATGAATCTTACATACTAAGCTTATTCTGCTTATAAAGGTTATAGTCACCACTGATATGTGTCATATGTGGTAGACTGTACTATCAGCAAACTTTTCGGCGAATCACCACTAAGGCTAAAATCGCTTGCGCTCAGTGTTCGACGGCAGCCGTAGGTACGTGTAATGTAGCAGGATTCGTTCAAGGGACTTTGACGACAAAATGTATCACCGGGAAGGTAACTGTACCTTCTACTTTGAGAAAGGTTCTTATAGTGGGGATGTGTTGGGTTAAATAATAATTCCCGGGTCGGGCAAAGTGTTATCGGGTTTTTTCATTAGGAAATTCTCAATAGCAGCCCGGAGTCTGGATTTGTGCCCGTTTAGTGGCAATAGACTCGCCCCCTATTACATGGGACTATAACATAACTGGCGAAATGTGGGTGTACTATACACCTCTGCCTACCCCTTCGGGGAAATACAGGCGTGATGTTATGATGAAAGAAAGAAGAAGAAAAAAAGAAAATGTGTTTATTGGCACAAACAATCAAATTAACAAAAATTCAAAAGAACATAAAAAATAAAACATATGTGAGTGCCAAAGGGCCACCAGCTCAGCATAATGTTAGGTAGCAGTACAGGTAATGACTACCCAACGCTGATTTTCAGCTGCGACCCACGAGTGCCATACGCTCGAAACAAAATGAAGACAGTGCAATTACAATTATAATAAAGGGTAAAAATATATATACGTACATAAAAATCAGCATATAAATAAATATGAGAGTATACTGCCTGTCTAATATATATAAAACAAATACAAACTGTAGGCGAGTAACACTATAAAATATTAATAAATATGACACAACAAATTGTTGTAATTGCAAATTGCAATTTAAATAATATTAAGTAATAATAATTAATAATGGCTCTTATTATATGGCGGATAAGTTAGCACGAACATCCTCAAATTCTTTTTGATGATCGAGTAGAAATACTTTTAGTTTGGACTTAAATGCTGAGCAACTTATAGAGCTTTTAATAGGGGGAGGAATATTATTCCAACATTTTGTGGCTGCATAGCGAAAACTGCCCCTAAAAGCCGCCGACCTGTGCCGCTGGATAAAAAGCTGTTGAGAACATTGTCTTCCCTCTCGGTTATGATGCCTACTTGTCCACGAAAGTTTATTATATAAGTACGCAGGTGACTGAGATTTAACGACTCCAAACAGTAGGCTCGCCAAGTGGAGTTTACGTCGTGCTTTCATTTTCAGTATGCTGTGCTGATTAAAGAAGGGTGTCACATGGCCTCTAAAAGGAACATTAAAACAGAAGCGCGCACAAGCGTTTTGAAGTCGCTGAATCATTCTGTCAGTTTTTCATAGAAGACGCAGGCCATACACCGTATCCGCATAATTCAACTTCGATAATACCAACGACTCCACCAGCAAGATACGCAATTCCTCACTAAGATACGGACGGGCCTTGTATAAGATCTTAAGTCTATAAAAGCAATTTCGGATCGACTCAGCAACGTGCTTGTAAAAACGAAGCTCCGTGTCCATAATAAGTCCTAGATTACGAGCCTCATATACCCGCTCGATAGACTCGCCCATCACAGTAACACAACCGGCGCAGGGAGTAATTTTACTTAACTGGTTTTTAGTACCAAAAAGCATATACTTGGTTTTTGTAGGATTCAGCGAAAGGGAGTTAGTTTTGGACCAGTGTACTATGTTCTCAAGGTCATTTAGTGCTTGTTCGTAGTACTGTGGCTCAAATGATATATAGACTTGTATATCGTCAGCATAGATATGGTATTTGCTTTTTATAATATTCTGAGTGATGTCAGCACAATACGAGATAAATAATATGGGTCCAAGTATGGAGCCCTGTGGAATGTGTGTGTGTGTGATGTTATGTGTTGGGCTGACAATGAGAAGGTGAAAACGAAAATTGAGATACTGATTACCTCCTGTCCAGGGATCTCGAAGCCCATTACTGAATACGATGTTGGAGGCTGCCTGGAGCCTGTTGCCTCCATACTCGAGCCTCGCCATGTCTTCCCGAGGGTACACGTTGTACTTCTTGTGGCACGTCTCGGCGTAGCTCGTGAAGTTCCACGGCTCTGGTTCGAACATGTCATTCTGTCCGTTGGAACACATTGGCATCACCATCTCTGTGCACGCCTTGAAAGGAGAAATTAATGTTATATGCAACGTGTTATTGAAATAACTGAAAACCTCTTAACTTTAAGGGGTCATTGTACTCATCAGTATCATTACAGCCGAAAGACATCCACTACAGGACATAGGCCTCCCCCAATTAAGGGGGGGGATATGCCATAATCGCCACGCTTGGCAGGCGGGTTGGCGATCGCAGTTGGTTGGTTAAATACTCAGAGAACGCTGCTGCCCATCCTCTGGTGAATCCCTTAGTCGCCTTTTACGACACCTATGAGAAGAGATAAGGGTGGTGCTATTCTTTAAGTCCGGCACCACACGGACTCATCAGTATGAACAACTTTTACTATTGGTATAACCCTGAAATCGCGAAAAAAAGATCAGCTGATCCCTACATTTTTTCGATTTATGTGAACACAAATGTAAGTATCAGCAGTTTGCCGACATGCGCAATTTTTTTTTGTTGAACTATCATAGTTTAATCATTTATTGTTATAACTCATACACATGCGGAGTAAATCTAAATATATAAATTCTGCAAAGAAAAATTCGCTAACGGGCAGGATTCGAACCTGCGACTACTGGAAGATGTAGAAAGCTGACGTCACCCAAAGACTGATACAAAGTGGAACTTAAATTCGATACGAGCAGAGTTCACGGTGGCTTAGTGGGTAGAGAACCAGGAGTCGCAGGTTCGAATACTGCTCGTGAGCGATTTTTCTTTCCACAATTTATATCTATCATAGTTTTCTGCTAACCAAGACTTTCTAAATGATCTCCTATACCTAATTTGGTAAATATTTGAATCTTTATTGACATAAACTATGCTCTTCTTATTGACCACAAACTTTGCTCTTCACAAACTTTGCTCTTCTCATTGACCACAAACTTTGCTCTTCTTATTGACCACAAACTTTGCTCTTCTTATTGACCACAAACTATGCCTATGCTGTTTTTATTGAACACAAACTATGCTCTTCTTCCTGTACCATATCCGCATTGGGTGCCGACCACCATATGAACCCGCAAACTATCTTTATTCAACGTTTAAATCCTTGCCTACGTTTTTATCAATTTTTTGAAATTGAATTGAATTGTTTTGAATTGAATTTACCCCTGCAATTTTAATCAACCCGTTTACCGTTTGAAGTTTGTTGATTCCGGTAAAAATTGCATTTACCTGGAAATCCCATCCGCTAGCGTCTAGGTTGCCGAAGTCATCACCTTTCTTATAATCAACACATTTGTTCTTCTTTTCGTAATTACTAAATATATCAATTACTTTTCCAATAGCCTGAAATTAAGAAAAATAATTCATTAGACCCTACTTTCTGGGGGTAAAATGGTTTCATAAAAAACCATAGCGGTCTAAACATAAGAAGACTAGACCCAATTAGGGCCAAAGCACGTTTGATCGATAGTTTCGGAAGCAAAATTCGCTTCACCTCTCTTGATTCACGACTTTAGCAGCTGATGTAGCAACGATGCAGCTTTAGAATAGCTGATCTTCTTTCTCAAGGCCTCTTCCCAAATTATGCTAGGTTCGTCTCGGCTTCCGATCTCACCAGATACGGCTGAACATCAGTATTTTACACGGAGCGAATGCCACCAGACCCTCGCAAACCAATTACTGCAGGTATACCGACATTCTAAGGTTAGATCGATTGTCAGATTTTCTGGCTTCTGAGTACTCGTAACGACTGCCATAGATATTTGTATAGCAACCAGGACCGTCAACTTAACGCACTCTCCGAGGCACGGGAGGGGTGCAAATAAACGGTCACCCATCCAGGGACTGTCCGTGGCTAGTGCAGCTTAAATCTTGCAATCTACGCGGTCATTACTTAACCACGAGCTCCTCCGTAATATCGTTAATCGCCAACGCTAAAAGTACCATGACGTGCGCGTTGACTCTAAGCTTTGATTTTGGTAATAAGGCTAAAGTCATACCCATGGAATACTTGAATAAGAATTAATATTCATTTCCTCTATGGTCATACCTGTAATAGTTTATCGCCAGTCAAACTCTCATTTAGATACTGGCAGACAACCCTCACGGGTTCTGCTGGCAGCGGAGTCAGGAAGTCAGAAGCAAACGGATAGTTCACCATGGCCAGCGTAGAATACATGGACCCCAGGAATTCTAAGAGCACGTCCAGGTCTGCCGAGTTCTTCACAGGATCGCAGAGGTTGAATTGTTTGTACAGGAATTCAGAGCCGTTGGCCGTCTTTGAATAGTTCCTGAAATAATGAATAGAGATTTGGTAAATATCGACGTTGCTGATAAGTCTGATGTTACGTATGGTCCATTAGACACTCCATTAGACATTAGTATATGTACTCCTGGCCGAATATCAGATAGGGCGGCCAATCTTAACGGAGACTAGCCATCTGCGCGGGACATATTATAGTGCACAAGTGTGTGCGCAAACACAGGTGCACTCTCTTTTCCCTCACTCACATAATCTGATGGGACGGCAATCTGACACGACTGGAGAGAGATCAGACATAGAAGAGTAAAGAGGCAATAGTTAACAGTATACTGACGTAGTATATACAAAGTCTTTGGGGAAGACCATAGAGTTATTATCATTTCAGCCAAAAGACGTCCACTGCTGGACATGAGCCTCCCCCAAGCATATGTTGAGGGGATATGCCATAATAGAGTTATTATACTCAGTATATACAAAGTCTTTGGGGAAGACCCACTGATACACTGTTTTCGAGGGATGCAACTTCTGTGATGAACCGAATGTATAGTTATTACTAGCTTTTGCCCACGACTTCGTCCGCGTAGAAGTCGATAATGGTTCTAATAGGATTTTTTGTTGGTTTTATACGTTATTAATTTTGCAATTATTATGTTCAAATACTTATAAAATATAACAATCTTTATTATAGTGTAGGGATTTAAAGGTTAAATAAAAATAAAATAAAAATTCGTTATATTTTGTGAGCACGAAGCTCGGCCTTTGATTTGGTGAAAGTTACACGGGGGTATTATCTTTTTACAACGAAATTGAAATACTACACACCTACCGCAGTATTTCTTTGTAAAATATATTTTTTGTATTTCCTTCTGGAGCTAGAATACCAGGCTACTCTGTGTGCTTACTCTGGAGCATGACACATACAACTGGCCGTGAGAGAAGCAGCTTTCCCTCAAGTCTATTCCCGCTACTTTAAGAGTTTGACCTTGAGCTTTTTTTATAGTTATTGCGAAGCAGACTTTGATGAACTGCACTCTCTTGAATTCAAAGGAGTAATTCGATGGTGTTAGGAGAATCTCTAGGAATAAAATTGCGAAAAACAATACACACTAAATTAAACATCTAAAACAAACTAAAAGAAAACTATAAGTATTATATATACTCGACAAATCAAACAGATATTTTTAGAGACCTTCCAATTTTAAAGAGTATTTGCTTACCCCGGCTCCACACGTTGGCCCGAACGCTGGCGCCAACGTGTGGATCGGGAAAATGTAGTTGGCCCAACGTTGGGGCGAGCATTGGCAGTTACCTCGGCTCCACACGTTGGCACGAACGTTGGCGCCAACACTATTCGCCAACGTGTGGATCGGGAAAATGGAGTTGGCCCGAACGTTGTGGCGAGTATTGGCAGTTAGCCGTCGGGTGTCATTTTTCAAAGACGACGTCCACTGTTTACCTATTGTATTATTTTAATTGACAGTTCATCTCTTATGCACTCAAAGTGCGCAGTGCAACATCTATTTCAGACGTCTTTACATTGGCTCTGACGGAACTGAACTAACATTATCTCCAACGTGTGGACGCTAGGCATAATTACGGGCCAACGTTCGTCCCAACGTTGGGGCCAACGTGTGGAGCCCGCCTTATGTTTTTAAGTGAGTTCAACCTTTTTTGAATAAAATCGGATTGAGTTTTCAAACATGTGTCAAATAATTTAAATCAAAAGCACTAAGAAGTATTGATATCAACTTCGAAGCAAATCAACGCCAAAATAACTGTTTACCCCTTTAGGGGATGAATTTCAATAAAATACGAAACAGGTCTTCCATCAATTCTGTTAAAAAAGGTTCATACAAAATTTGAAGTAGATTGGATCAAGAAATCACGTTGTCCCATACAAACTTTGCCCCCCTTTTTCACCCCCTTAGGGATAGAATTTCGGAAAATCCTTTCTTATCGGATGCCTACGTCATACAAAGAACACACCCTCCAAGTTTCAGGTCTCTACAATCAGCGGTTTAGGCTGTGCGTTGATCCGTCAGTCATTCAGGACAAAGTTTTTTATATGTATAGATATTAATGCGAAGTATGGAATAATAAGTATGGGTATTTGTTTGTTTGTCTTTCAATCACTGCTGATATTTGGAACACAGATAGACCATGACCTGTATAAGCACATAGGATACTTTTATCGACATGGTGCCACGAGAGCGAAGCAGCGGGGGTCAGCTCATAGTTCTTTATATTTCAAGTACTTACCTAATAACACTCCAGGACTGCCTGATGTTGGTAGAACAGTTGGTGTCGACAGTCCTGAAGCTGGAAGACACGAGCCTGTTGAAGACGCCGCAGGGAGCCATCCCGGAGAACATGTGCACGGGGGCGGAGGCCGCGATGGCGCCGCTCACGATGTGCGGGTACTTCATGCGGAAGTACGCAGCCAGCATGCCGCCGTACGAGCCTGGAGAGGAAAGATTCAGGTTTATTTTGTGGCATCGAAACCTGTTGTGTGCACCAAATAAGAAACCAGCACCGTGGAGCCTACGTCATCTCAACGTAGGAGATCAAGTCCTCCACTCCACAGGCCATAATTGATTTAATGATAGCCTTGCAACTTTGGGAGGTGCTGTATATTGCAAGAGGCATCACACTAGATCTTTTCAGATTACAGTGTCTAAATAATAATAGTAGGGTATTAAATGAAAAAAATTGCACCTAATAAGGTGGATATTTACCTCCAAAAGCGATGACCGGATACCTTGGCTTGATGGTGTTCTCTTGCAGGTAGTTGATGAGTTCTGCGTAGTCTGCCAGCGCCTGCGCAGACGACAGGTACCCGATGTGATCGTTGTCCAGCGACTTGTTGCCGAAAGGCATTGACGCTCCATAGTATCTGAAATTCAAGGTATCTTCATGAATAATGAGGGAGTAAAATGAGTTTTGGTTAGTTATGGCGCTAACAGCTGATTGTCGGAGCTTTGTTGTACCCCAGATTTGGGGTAGGGTAAGCTAGAGCACCCTCCCGCCCTGGGGGGTGATTCTCGCGTCGTAGACATTATCTCTAACTCGACATAATGTCGAGACAAAATGGCGAATGTCAATTGATAATAAATTTTCGTATTCTCAGAATGACACGTTAGAGATATGTCTACGCCTAGCGTTCTAAATACAAAGAACGGTACATAGCGGTTGACATTATCGGCGATTATTTTTCGTAGAGATTTAAATGAGAGATTATCTCTATTTAGACATTTATATCTATAGCACGAGAATTAGGGCCCTGGGTCGCCCCACCCGTCATTACCGAAAAAATTCAAATGTGGCATACACACAGCACAGAGGGCTTGATTAACCCTTAGCTGGGAGGCTACTTAAGCTTATGTCAAAAAACACAGCCAAGTGCGAGTCAGACTCACGCAGTAAGGGTTCCGTACCACCCATCGATCTGATACCCCATAGAAACTGATTTAATTTATGAGAGTTCATCAAAAGACATCAACGCACTTCTTCTTCTTTCGTGTCAATGGTTCACACTTTTTTTATATAATATTTGGCCACTTCTATGGCGGTGATCGTGGCTTCATTTAGGTCGGCTCTTGTACAGTTGACAGGGCACAAGGGACAAGTAAGCAAATGGGCCATGGACTGAATGGGGGCCCCACAATCGCATTCAGTTTTTGAGGAGTCTCGAATTCCCCATTTGCACAAATTTTCTCTGCAGCGACCGACTTGAGTCCGGAGCCGGTTGAGGGATTTCCAGACTGCCCACGGGAGATTGTGGCCTGGGGGCAGGTGTGTCAACGCACTGTGCACGAAATAATAATTTTTGCATATCTTTCTTACGCAAGTACCACCACATATGTCTATGTTTGCCCTATTTTTAGTATCCCTTTCATTTTACACTTTTTTTAGTTTTTAGTATTTGTCGTGATAGGCACCATAGTAACACATATTCTGTGAAAATTTAAACTGGTTATCTATTACCGTTACAAAGACACAACCCTGTGACAGACAGACGGATAGAGGGACGGACAGCGCAGCGAGAGTAATAGGGTCCCGTTGGCTCCCTTTGGATATGGAACCCAAAAAAGTTATCGAGAAACTTAGAGGAGCTAAAAATACTTTGGCTGTTCTAAGTTATTGCCCACCTCAGTGAAAACCAAATTCGAGACAAAAGATAGGTACTAATTATTCGGGAGTTCGGGACTAGTTTCTTTGTTGGTATTTGAGGTACAGCAGCTACTGAGTCTACTGTGACTAAGTAGCTGCTGTACCTCTGGGTGTTGTTCGCAGTATTTCAAGGGTTTGCCTCTAGTCTAAGATCTACTCTGTAGTCAGTCACCATAGCAGACCAGAGACTTAGGCACAGTGCAGCGTGGTGACTTGATTGAAACGATGTTTAGGGAAAAAGTATTTACCACCGCTGTCGCTTTTACGAGAAGACCTTCCAACTACATTCTAGAGCATTTGTTAGCACTTGGTCGGATTCGCAAAAGGTCGGATTGTTTTGTTAAGTTTTATCATTTTTATTCAGTTACTAGACTATGCCCGCGGCTTCGTCCGCATATAATTCGGCTTATCACAGAAAGACTTATCGCGCGAATCTCGGGAACAGTTTATTTTCCGCGGTTAAAAAGCCTATATGTTAACCCGGGTTACGGTCTATCTGTATGCCAAATTTCACCCAAATTCGTTCAGTTGTTTCAGCGTGATTGAATAACAAACATCCAAACGTCTTCACAAACTGTAACATTTATGATACTAGTAGGAAGTAGGAGTACCAACTAACCTGTGCTCAGCAAACACTATTTTCGCTCTGAATTCTTCAGCGATTTCCCACATAAAGCCTGTGTGTTGTGCAAACACTTCTATTTGACCCTGGAAAATGAAAATAATACTTAGAAAACTAGCATGAGGGTTTTATCATTAGTGTCTGTTGATTGTGTGTGTTTTATTAAGATTAAAACTTAGTGATCTCCAAACTACCTAGTTTGATAGTAATATAATCAATAGTTTGTCGAGTGATTGCTCACAATACAAACAAACCAATAACCCGCACTTACTCAGAAGGCTGAAGGCAGGGCCGGCTATACCTATGGTGCAGGGTGTAAGTCGTCGATTTTGTGGACTTAAGCATTTGCTAACTCAGAGGGATTCAAAGATAGTTTTATAAATACCGACTTTGACTTAACTCGAAAGTAAAGTCTGAGTAAAGCCTAAGTACGCTTTAAACAGGAAAAAATTTAAACCAATGCGCAAATTTTTTTTGGTGGTTCAGTATGAGCTAGCTAGCTAGTATGCTGCGGGTTTGCATCGGGGGTACAACCCCCCCCCGGACGGCCGCGTGAGTCAGCCGTCGCGCTTTCATTGATGTTATTACGAACAGATTGTGTCCATATTTTGCTGATTTTAAGTCGGATACAAAAAAAAAGTATTAAACAATTAATGGAAATGTGTTCTATTACTCATACCGAACCACCAAAAAAAATTTGCGCACTAGTTAAAAAAAAATCCTGTAGATCTCAGCCTTAGTGGGCGCTGAGCACCAGTGCTCGCGACGCTTCCAAAGGGCCTAAGTGACTCGCTTTTTTTTTTTTTTTTTTTTTTTTTTCGACTGGATTCTCGCAGGTGGGACCGAAGTACCATTTCTGCTAAACCGGGCTTAGTTGGCGGAGAGTCCCATGTGGGACTCCATTCGCCGAAAAGTGACTCGCGTAGCGGCCCTCTTTATATAGACCATGCGCGCCGGAGGCAGTTGGGTGCACCATTTGCACCCAATTTTCCGATAAATGGGGAAAATATAACTGTAGATAAGTATTCCATTTTGATCGTGCGTCTACTAAAGGGCGCCAGGGTATTGATTGCACCTGGGCGCTACGTGGGCTAGAGCCGGCTCTGGCTGAAGGCATGTAACCCGGGCTTCTGTTATTCTCATTATAGTAATCTACACTTAGAAACAATTAAGAAGCTACTGCTTACATGGCTGGGAAATTTGACACACCTTCATTGTTAATGGACAAGCTTGTAGGCAACTTGTAGGTATAATTTTATTGCTTATTTGCTTTTCTTAATAGAAGAATAATAACATTACTGAATTGTTGATAATAATTTATTGTACCAGAAACATGAGTATTTTATAGGCTATAGATACACTCGTGTTACGAATAGTTACGATCTAGGTACCTTGTATGTAATTTATTCATATAGCTAAACAATTCATGGTGACTCGATTGAAGATTGATCAACTAGTTACCTAAATACTATTATTAGGTCCCTATACTATTACTACTAGGCCCTATATGTGCCTACATAAGCTAAGAAATACAACTAAAGGAAGTACCTAATATGCCTGCGCTAAATACTTTGTACACACGGCTACACATAAAGCTGTACATTTCCAGTTTATGCTGACCTCGCATTGCATAGGCTTTCCGTACAATGCGAGATCAGCTTATACTGGATATGTACAGCATGATGTGTAGCCGTGCGTACCTACAAGTTTTATATTGATTAATGATAATAAAGGACATTACACCTTAAAAGTGAGCCTACAAGTCCTACGTAGATGTATATAGGCCTACTTAAATTAACGGTTATTGAAAAATATCAATCAGTAACAATGGCTGTGTTGAGTGTTGATAGTCGTTTTATTAGTTTCAATTGATTTATCTTAGATGTAACGCGGTCTATAAAGTGTGTTTATTGAATTATTTGGTGCACTGGATAACGATCACAGTAATTCGATATTATATAGGCATTAATACAACGTGTTGTTGTAATAACTGAAAACTTCTTAAGGGGTCATTGTACTCATCAGTACGAACATTTTTTACTATAGGACCAACTCTGAAATCGCGAAACGAAAATCAGTAGATCCCTACTTGTAAACCAACTGGCAGATTTTGTGGATTATAAAATATGTATGTGTACTTACTTATATTGGAATTAAGATCTTCTGTACCCAAAATCACACGTTTACATAAATCGAAAAAATCAGCAGATTTTTTTTCGCGATTTCGGTGTTGGTCCCATAGTAAAAGTTGTTCATACTGATGAGTACAATAACCCCTTAAGAGGTTTTCAGTTATTTCAATACCACGTTCTATAACAATTAACACATGATTGATGACCGTTTTGGGGAATTCCCAAGCATAATGTAACGCCAATCTACTCATACTTATTCTCCGATTTAAAGTTAATTAAAATCGAGGTTTTTTCCGTGCAAAACACAAAAACTGTTTTGACTCTCTGAAAAATTACATTTCTATACCTTGCTATGTTCTGAAGGAATACTTAACATAACATAACATCACGCCTGTATTTCCCCGAAGGGGTAGGCAGAGGTGTAATAGTACACCCACATTTCGCCAGTTATGTTATAGTCCCATGTAATAGGGGGCGAGCCTATTGCCATTGACCGGGCACAAATCCAGACTCCGGGCTGCTACTGATAATTTCCTAATGAAAAAACCCAATAACTTTTTGCCCGACCCGGGAATCGAACTCAGGACCCCACGCTCAGCAGACGCGCTTGCAACCATTAGACCAACGAGGCAGTCAACTAGCAAGGAATAGGTACTTTAATCCAGTTAAACTTTGTTTTATTATAATGTGTAGTGATCGCGAAAACCTAAGAAATTATTAAGGAATACTTGTTTTGGACATAAACAACAACACATATTACAAACGCTAGTTTAACTTCGAAAGTTAAATACAACTCAAGTAACGGTAAGTTTTTTAGTTGGGCATCGAACCCGAGACCCGAGACTAATCGTGCATTGTTTACCGCGGAGAAGTTTTTACACGGGGTCAAAATTGGGGTCAAACAATCGACGACGCAGTCAACGTCCTATTTTATTTACAATAGTAGTTTATGAAACTGTTGCATAATAGGGGTTATTAAAACACGAGTGTTTCAATACCTAATTATGTCAGTTTCATACACTATTTTATCTAAACTCATACAATTTTAAATAAAATACCAAAGTCAAAATCTTCGTAACATTGTCGTTGTTTTTCTTGATTTCTCTGGTAAAAGATTGTTCGTCATTTACGTTGCTGCATCCAGAAATTCAGGCGGGGTCATATTTTCCTCAGTTCAGTATCACTGCTGCAGCGCTGTAGTCAGATATTTTTGCCCAGAATAAAAATTTCGACTTACAAAACCATAATAATAACGTAAACAATAACAATAAATTTACAAGTAACGATGACCAAATCCAGTAGGACATGGCGCGCGGCCGCGCACGGGCGCTGCCGCGCGCCTACACAGATAATAAAATATAGTCTGGCGAAAACATTATAATCGGAACTAATTTTCTATCCTTGTCAGGATTCCGTCAATCTCTGTTTTATCATACAAAAAATATGCCTGTAAACACTTAAATATAATTAAAAGCAATATGACAATCAAAAGTTCTGCCAAAAACGCGATTTTAAACGATAAAAATTTTCAATGTATGACAAGTGGCGCCACCCTGAATTTTGTGTACTCATTGGTGCCAAACTGTACGACTGCTAAAAAAAAGGTTTGAAAACTCCTTAGTTAAGCTGAAGTGTGCGGTTATGGAAAAAAAATTAAATTACCGCATTGTTTTGTTCAGCAAACTGTATCGTAATGAAACTTTTTAAATTCATAACAGGTGCATGTGCGTAAAGTATGTCATTATGACATTACTTTCGAGTTCATAATTCGAATTTTACGATACGAGTGTAGATAAAAATATAAACCTACTCAGATAAGAAGTGATACTGTTATATTTATATCGGACTTTAAAATAATACTTGAGCATTATTTAGTAAGTACCTACTTGAGAAAGACATTTCTGTACATAATTCTGAGGAAAATTGAAAATTTAAAAGATTCTTTATTTCCTTTTTCGTTGAATCAAAACAGAAATAATAAACTTGTTGTTTTTTTTTTTCGAACTGCATTTAGTTGCGTTGTGAATTCCTGATTGAAAACAATTGAAATAATATACACAATTCATAAATATACAATTGAATTGTTTACCCCTATCGCTCAACATATAAAGGGGTTGTACCTAGTACCAACAATTTCATTATTACAAGGCCTGGTAATCGTGTAGCTTATATAAATCTACTATCCGAGCGAAGCAAGGTCTCTGAGTTTACTAGGCAGCTCTTTGTCTGTCTTTGTCTTTGTTTGTTTGTCTTTGTTGTTTGTCTGTCTGTCTGTCAGAACCTTTATCTTCCAATTCAAATAATATAATTACTTAATATATCACATAATAGGTATCTTAAACTTTAGGCCAAAGCCGAAGCTAATATTAATTTTTTTATCTTGTTGACATAACAACACAACATAACATAACACCACGCCTGTATTTCCCCGAAGGGGTAGGCAGAGGTGTAATAGTACACCCACATTTCGCCAGTTATGTTATAGTCCCATGTAATAGGGGGCGAGCCTATTGCCATTGACCGGGCACAAATCCAGACTCCGGGCTGCTACTGAGAATTTCGTAATTAAAAAACCCAATAACACTTTGCCCGACCCGGGAATCGAACCCAGGACCCCACGCTCAGCAGTCGCGCTTGCAACCACTAGACCAACGAGGCAGTCGAGTCGAGGTGGTATCTTGTTGACCCATATTTTAATCCGGATTATGGTCTATCCATGTACCAAATTTCATCCAAATCCGTTCAGCCGTTTCAGCGTGATTGTAAGATAAACAAACAAACAAGCATCCAAACAACAAAGCATTTATAATATGAGTATGTTTGGAAAAAGCAAGTCTATGCATGTAATAGCATCAGACACCGTCAGAGCCACCGACACGAATTATTCGCCCAGCCGTCATGTCGAACTGTCTCCAGGGTAGAGTCCCCAGTACCCAGTGTAGGCGCTCAATGCTGATTGCTAACCCTGAATGTGATGTGTTTGCGGACGGATGGAATCAAACTTAGCAAAACAACCATTTTATCGATTTAAATGAACACAAATGTAGGGACCAACTGATTTTATTTTCGCGATTTCAGTGTTGGTCCCATAGTAAAACTTGTTCATAATGATGAGTACAATGACCCCTTTTCGGGAATTTTTAATTAAAATTTCAGCATAAATATAAATAAATAACGCTGCCTTGCAAAGTTTACTGGTATTTCGAAAAAACATTTGGATATGGAATATTGATAACATACCTCATTGCCGGTATAGAAGAAGATAGGTCCATTGCCTCTGTCCCAGTTATCTTCATTCACCAGGTACTTGATCTCAAAGGTCTCATTCCTCTGGAACCCGAAATGGTCAAGTGGTACCCGGAACCATTTAGTTTCATATTTGTACTCTGACCGCACTATACTTAACGACACTGTGATATAGAATATAATTCGTAACATGTTGGTTTTTTTGAATTACAATGACACGTCCATACTGTTTGGTTTCCAATGTGATAATGAGTGATCTCGCTTGCCGGAGCGTTTACACGGTTATGCAATGTTATGTACTGTTGTGAATAAAAGCGTGCGCGTCCATATTTTGTTTCGGTTTTTCATTGTGACTTTTTGATGAGTTGTGCAAATGAATTTTATTATTAATCTATTGTAAAGCAAGCAAATTGCACACAAGTTATTGACTTCGGTAATAGGAAACAATATTGTAGCATCAAGTTACTTTATTAATATTTATCAAGTCATCATTTCTTGTGAAGATAGCATTTTTATTGACTGTAAAATGCTTCAGCTGTGACAATAAAATGTGTAAATCCTCATGGATAACCTCCGTCTGGGGAAGACGGACGGACGGATGATGACATCATCATCATCATCATTTCAGCCGAAAGACGTCCACTGCTGGACATAGGCCTCCCCCAAATAAGGGGGTATGTGCCGTTGGTTGGTTAAATACTCAGAGAACGCTGCTGCCCATCCTCTGGTGAATCCCTTAGTCGCCTTTTACGACACCCATGAGAAGAGATAAGGGTGGTGCAATTCTTTATGTCCGGCACCACACGGAACACAGTGGTCATCCTCAGCACAAAATAGAGGAGCTCCGGGAACTCCAATGGACCGCGCCGGTGCCCTCTAGTGCGTCCTGGGAATGTGATGTTATACCTACAATGTTTTTGTAGTTGGCTGCAAAAAGTATAAAATTTAACTACTTATAATATATTGCCATTTGGGTAGTGTGACATCCTACTCTCATTTCAGAAACATCCAAATCATCCAATGCTTTAAATTTGAATACAAAAAGAGTAAAATTTAACCATTTATTGCCATTTGGATGTACATACGTACCTACTCTCATTTTAGTAACATTATACCTACGTTTTTTTAGCCAGCTTTTGTACAATGTCAGCTACAGCAGATGTTACTTTTATTGTCCTTTTTAGGGTTCCGTACCCGAAGGGTTCCAAATGGGACCCTATTACTCTCGCTACGCTGTCCGTCCGTCCGTCCGTCCGTCCGTCCGTCCGTCCGTCTGTCTGTCACAGGGCTTTATCTTTTGAACGGTAATAGGTAACCGGTTGAAATTTACTCAGAATATGTGTTGCTATGAGGTGTATCACGACAAATACTAAAAACAAAAAAAAAGTCTAAAACCAAAGGGGGTCCCCATACAAGAAACCTCAAAAAACATGCATTTTTTTCAACGTTTTTGTTCCTGCTCTATCTTCAAAACGGTAATATATACCAGCGTCAAACTTGGTCAGATTATAGTGCATATTATGTACTTTCGCAACAAATACTAAAAATAAGACAAACATAGACATATTGAGAGGTACGGAACCCTTACTGCGCGAGTCCGACTCGCACTTAACCGGTTTTTTTTTATGTACTTACCTATTATGTGCAGAATGGCGAGCCTTTAAAGTATTTTTGGTATTTTTTTAATTAACCTGTACTTAATGTAACTATTTTTTTTTCTAAAAATTATTGTTTTCATAATCATAATCATAATCATTTATTTAGCTCATAAAACACGGTTACTATAGTAGTATGTCCTACATGTTTGGTCAGTTCTCGACATGCAAAATTTGTAACAAGAATTTATTTTATATAGCACTTTTCGTAGCACTTGTGTGTGTGTATAACCCGTATCGTTATTATCTGAGTTCATTTGACCCCTGTTTCGCTCGGCAGGATGTACCTAACCTACTCACTGTAACATTCCAAGCTTGTAGGTACCTATTAATGTTTTGTTTAAACTGCCCTTATCGCCTTAGATTTGAACTTATCTACGAGGAAAATGTAAATATCGGGTTCAATTGTACTTAATTTGTGGTTTGAAAGTAGATTATTTAAAAAAGTTAATTTAAGCGAATGATTATAATGAACATAACAAACTCGTCTCGACTGTATGTATAGATAGACGGAGAGTAATTAGGTATTATTATTAGATAACACAAAGATTGGGGGTGCTGGGCCAGAAAACCTCTTCGTATGTGTGACGGCTGCTGGTCCTTCTCGATACGTCTGGACGGAACAGCAGTTCTTGGGCCGTCGTACCTACCCTGGGCACGGGCAATAACTCTTCTTTAGACCTTATTGGGTAATATTCTGGTACAGAAGGGCCGGTGGGAGTTGCTCCACATGTCCCTCTGAAGCCAGCAGAGGGCACAGCGGAGGACCGAGGACGGGCCCGGTGTGCAACTGTGCACTCACTCTGCCGCTGGGCAGGCAGCGGGGGGACTGTGTCCTTCCCTGCCCCCATCGATCTCGTAACCCCAGAAGGAATGCTCGCTGAGTAGTGTTCACGCGCCTTCTTTTGGGCCCGAGGGTCTTGGCTTCACCACCCGGACCGAGAGAAAGAAAACCTCTATAAAAAATTACGGGAGGATGGGGCCTGGGGGCACGACCAGCAGTTGGCGTAGCTTGTGTAGCTGGCTCAGCTGGCGTAGCTGGCCAAGGCCCGTGACGGTGGCGCGTCGAGTTCTGCGCGCGCCAGGCATGTTGGGTGCGGCCATTGAGCAACACGGGTTGCGGTTCCTCTATGGGTGCGGCAGACGTTAGGCCGCACGGGGAGAAGGGACGCGCCTGATTTTGGCGGGCCGGGACCAGTCGGGGGTGGTTGTGCGAATAAAGAGGTTTCCCGCGCCCCCAGCCAAAGGCAGTTGGAGGAACGCCGCCGCCGTGGTGGTTTTAGTCGGTGAGTCCGGCACTGGCTCTGCCATCCCCGGGCGGAGTGCTTCCATGAGCATTTCCCCATGAAAAAAGTACAGTTTAAACTTCAATCACCTGATCACTACGTAAGGATGGAATTGTTAGTATCAGTCTTATTCCGATACGGCAATTACCTATAAACTTTATTCAAGAACATAACACACGATTTGGCCTGAAATAAATTAGAAATCTCTACTCAAGCGTAGTCTGGATCTCGCTGGACCACACTTGAGTGATTACAGATCAAATCTCTACTCAAATACCGAAACAGGTGACAGTATAAAATAAAGCTAAATTTAGCTGAACCATAGAACAAATAATAGTACTAGGCTGAACTGTGATCAATAAATCTCTGCTTTATGCATGTTCTAAAATTAGGTAAATCCCAACTCAAAACTATTTTTAAACAGTGATCAAAGCTTGAGGAATTTTCTGTAATACGGGCCTTAAATATTATTATAAAATCTATAAAAATTTCATAGGAAGCTAAAAAAAACACGAATGAATAATAGATAATAGTTTATTAATATAAAGTTAACAATCATAACAAATTAAAGCTAATTTATTGCATTTAATAAATTAAAATTTTCTGTTTATTTTAACAAACATTTTAAGATATGAAAAGTGTTTTCTATTGATTATTAATCTAGTTAACATAATTTAAATACCTATAATATGATATGTATATATTTTTTAAAGTTTTATTAGGTATATGTCCTGCTAATCATATAAAATAATGAGATGATCATTGTATGCATAATGGATGCTTTAATCGTGGGGAATCCAGAAAATATGTCATTAAGAGAGGCATGCCCCAGCCAACATGGTTGGCTGGTATTCTAGACCATGAACCGTGCCTCATTTACAGGAAAAAGCAAGAAGCAGGTGTATAGTCTAACCAGCGTTGCCAGTTTTTTTTTGCCAAGTAGGGATTCTGAAAATTTTTGTGTGAAAAAAGCGGGATTCTTTCGTCGAAAGCGGGACATGGTAAAAAAATTGATTGCGTGACGCACCCCTCTCTCTCCCGCGCGCTTATCTTCATTACGCACCGGGTGCCCCGGGTGGGCGGCCAATCCACACTTTTGCCTGTGCCACCCGGCCGCGCTTCCTCAGCATACTGCACGCACGGTCGAGTTATTCCCGAAAAACTCCTGCTTTTCGCTGAGCCTGTTCCGCGCGGGACATTTAATTTTGATTTAAAAATTGTGACGTCTGGCAACGCTGAGTCTAACAAGCCAACCTAAACATTCAGTAAAGGCTACTTAGGTCTGCTACTGTCCTTTGATGATAAATGCTTCGATAATAACTGGATCAATATTCAATGAGCAATGTAAGTCAAATGAGTAAGCATGAGGAGCTAAATTCACAAAGTCTAACAAACACAACAAACAGGTGACAAAATAATTGTGGACAATAAACAAGATATAATTAGGTGGGATAATTTAGTCGAAGATGCTAGAATTGAAGAGAAATATTGCTGTATTGAGTAACATGTATTGTGTTTCTAATGATAGTAATAGAAGGTAGTCATTTTCTGGCTTAGAATAACGATCAACCTTGGTGGATAATAGGTGGGAGGGGAATTTGGTATCATGAATGAAGAAAATCTTAAAAAATCTTTCTTATTTAGACTTAAGTGGTCAGTGGTCCACCTAGTACTTCCTACATGTTCCAGCTTCCTGTGTCCACGTCGAAACACTTAATGAGCGCGTCCTTGGTTCAATCGACTGTCTGATCGAGACCGGTGACTCAGTCTGTGACGTCAACTTCTGAGTCAGACCTCATCAATACATCTTTATTCCTTTCGTGTGTTACAAAGGCCTCTGAGGATCAGATCATATTATTAATATAAACACTGTAATATACATATATGGGCTATCTTGATCGAAGGAAGCTAAAGATTAGTATAATAATCATGTTTCTTCTGGTCATGAAGGTCGTGGACGCTGCAGGTTTCTTGCCGATTCTTCTCCATAGGACCTACCGTTTGGAACCGTGCAACTAGTAGAATTGACTATTCATAAGCGCTTGTTATTAGGTCCATTTGAATAAAACAATTTTGAATTTAAATGAATCTGCTCCCAACCACACGATAAAACAGTTGTCGGTTTGTTATCTCGTTTCGTCTGATGATCCACACAACGAGGGAAAAAGAGATGAACAAACCGAATCGGTCGACAATGTGGTTCTGAATCGGGGAGCAGGTCCATAAAGTCAAAGTTTGCGTGCTATAGTTACTTGATGAAGTATAACATCTGCAAGAAGACCTGCAGTCACCGACATAGCAAAGCAAAGTAAGCTGAAGGCGCAGTGTGCCACGCGAACAGTAAACGTGGCATCCTGTTTGTTTGTATTATGCATTATTGCGCAATTGTTTGTTGTCCTGAAGAATAAAAAAAATAAAAAAAAATAAAAAATCCTGTTGGCTGTCTTGATTCCCAATGATTTTTATCAAATAAGGAGGATAGTTGCACGACGTGGGAAAAATATTGGCCAGTCAGCAGGTTGGTAGAGGGGCTGACTGCCCAGGAGCGTCGGACGATCAATTAAACATCGTCACTCGTAGCGGCTCTAGGATTCAAAATGGATAATGTTCTGAGACATTGAAAATTGAAAGTGAGAGTTTCAAGAAAATATGAAATGGTGTATGATGGTGAATATTATCTCAAAGTTATCATAATAGATTAGTTTAATATTGTATAGTACCAATACACAGAATCTAACAAACATGATGACACAGTAATCCATAGATAATCAGACTGCAAAAGAAATAAACCAGTTCATCAGAAACTTGTCAATATGTCTTTGACATAGATCTTTTTCTAAGGGATCTGACTTATTTCCAACAGCCTGATGACATCCAGAAAACTTAAAGAGATCTCACCAACCAAAACTTCTTTACTTCATTGTATTTTGCCTGATTTACAATAAAAATGACCCTTATTTTAGCCTGCCAACTACCTACAACCAACAACTGTTCTACATCCCGCTATTACAGTCTTTGTTAAATAAGAAGTTCGGTATTTTCTGGGGGGATGGACTACATCCACCAGTCCAATCACCTCCAGATCCTGCAGGTGTTGTCCTTGGAGGCCGTGATAATGGCGTCTCCAGCGTAAGAGAACGCGCAAGAGAAGATTTCCCCTTGATGACCTGACAGCACCTGGGAACAGATGATGTCGATGATAAACATGATAGTTTGCTACTCAGAGGTGGGAAAGGAGGGAGATAGAAAACACCACCTTGATCTAGCTCTAGTTACCTTTAGTACCTACAGAATTTTTTACAAAAAATACTGCCAGAAATAATATGCGAAGTTATGATTTAGTTTCTCTAAAGTAAATTTCAAGCGTTAATTATTTAATCGTAGCGAGCAGGGTGGAGTTCACAAATCCACTAGAAGCTTTGATTTTTTATATTATAGGATTGCGAAAGGAGCTAAAGGCCCACCTGATGTTAATCGGTTACCTTTGCCCATAACATCTGCAATACCAATACCACATAGCAAGTTGCCTAAATGGTACCGCAAGTCGGTTCGCCAAACTGAGACATGAAGATGGAAAGTCAGACAGTGGAAAGTGAAAGTGGACACATCCCTTCAGACCGAAACAGCAATGCAAGCATTACTGTTTGGTGGCAGAAGTAGGTATGATAATATACAACAAAAAACAGCTGATTCCTACATTTTGTTGATTCATATGAACAAAAATGTAGGGGACAGCTGCTTTTTTTCCGCGATTTCATAGCTGGTCCCATAGTAAAAGTTATTTATACTGAGGAGTAGAGGTTTTCAGTTATTAAAATAACATGTTGTAGATTTTTAGGTGGAATCTTATTCAAAAGCGGTTAGGAATTTAGGCTTTTTAAGAACATATAAGTTTTTGCATCTCCAAAATTATTTTTGGTATATGATATAACGCTCCTGTTGTGGGTAGAATACAGCGACACAGCCGTGTTGTCGCTGGTTGAATATAATAAGATTTAGGAAAGAGGCTAAATAATAAATTGGCACAATTACTCTTCAAGGATGCTACACATTTTTGTGGGTGATGTAATGAATGCATTAGGTGCATTGAACATCTTGACGAAGTAAAGATTGACGCCTCGTTGGTCTAATCATGGATGAGTGGTCACATCGTCACTATGTTCCCTAAGGTCCAGTGTTTGATACCCAGATCGAACTATAGGAGTACCGTAACACGGTTGTGGTTGGTTGTCTCTAGTAAATGGTGAAGTGCTGGCTGGCTTGCGTCCTTTATCATGGTAGCAGCTATACCTAATAAACTTAGTTAGTAGTTAGTAAGCTCAAGATTTTGGTTTTTGGCTCTGTAAGGGCGTCGCCAAGGGGGGCAGGGGTGCAGCTGCCCCCCCCTAGAGACTCAATCCTAGAAGATTTATATTTATAGTACCTACAATTTTATTAATATCCTATATCTTTGGCTTTCCGTGCGTTTCCGAGTGTTTCCGTGTGGTGCCGGACGTAAAGAATTGCACCACCCTATATCTTCTCATGGGTGTCGTAAAAGGCGACTAAGGGATTCACCAGAGGATGGGCAGCAGCGTTCTCTAAGCCTGAGTATTTAACCAAACAACTGTGATCGCCAACCCGCCTGCCAAGGTGGCGATTATGGCATATCCCCCAACATGCTTGGGGGAGGCTTATGTCCAGCAGTGGACGCCTGCTGAAATGATGTTGATGAAGGAGGGCGTCACCAAGGGGGCAGGGGTGCAGCTGCCCCGCCCCCCCTAAAGACTCGAACGTAGAAGATTCCTTTTTATTAAATTAAATTAAATTAAAAATTCTTTATTTCGGGCATCTAGTAGACCCATAAACCAAATAGAATAATTTATAAATTAAATTAAATAAATTACAATTACATTAAATAATATACACACATAAAAACAAAAACAATCATAAAATAATAAATAATATAATAACTTTACTGCCTCGTTGGTCTAGTGGTCGCAAGCGCGACTGCTAAGCGTGGGGTCCTGGGTTCGATTCCCGGGTCAGGCAAAGTGTTATTGGGTTTTTTCAGTAGGAAATTCTCAGTAGCAGCCCGGAGTCTGGATATGTGCCCGGTTAATGGCAATAGGCTCGCCTCCTATTACATGGGACTTACAACATAACTGGCGAAATGTGGGTGTACTGTTACACCTCTGCTTACCCCTTCGGGGAAATACAGGCGTGATGTTATGTTATGTTTGTATAATAATTTTAATATGATGGCAACATTACCCTAGGTTCGCCCACTACTGATTATGGAGTCGCATCCAGTGGGCGAACATCGGGCTGTCCCACCTATCAGCCAGCGCGACCAGGATGCTGTTGGAGCTGCCGCGCCAGCGGCCGAGTAGTGACGCGCACCTTTTACGAATGATCGCATGAAATCCGTCGACCTGCGCGTCTGCGAACATACCCGACGCGCTGCAGAAACGCGGCAGCCTCAACAACACCCTGAACGCGTTATTAAACTGGACGCGCAAATCGCTGTATGACCGCTGGGTGTAGTGCACCCACAGGCTGCACGTGTAAAAGGACTGGCAGTAAGCCTTAAACAACGTCACCTTCACCGGTGCTGTACACCGTGCAAACCTGCGGGCTAACATATTGCAGCGGACAGACAGCGACCTGCGCTCCCTTTCAATGTCTTTCTATTGTACCTACAATTCCTCAATCATTCATCTTCCACGGCCTATTGGCTGGCGACGCTCTTCTCGTACGAGACTTAGTATTTTCAACTAGGTATTCTCAAACCCGTGTGATACTCACAAGGACCCACACGGGAAAAAGCTTCAGTTATAGAAATAAAGTCACCAGTTACCTGAATACAGTTTCCAGTGTTGGTGTTCCATATTCTGGAACTCCTGTCCGCTGATGCTGTTAGCAGACAGCCGCCAGCTGGACTGAAGCAAACCTGTGCACAAGCAGTATTATATTATCTGTGGCACAAGTAACAAAGTGTTAGGTGGATACATCGACCATACAGTCCAATAGACGCCTCATGTTGAATTTATTGGCTATCTATTTGACGACGTCTCTGGTCTAGTGGTACTGATGCTGATCAACAAGGCCGTGGGTTCGATTCCCACAGGACACAAATATTTGTGTGATGAACATAAGTGTTTGTGTTAGTCTGGGTGTTTCTTATGTATTATAAGTATGTATTAAAAAAAAAAGTATTTAAGTATTATATCCATTGTCCAGTACCCATAGTACAAGCTCTGCTTAGTTTGGGAACTAGATGGTGCTGTGATGCTGTGTAAAAATGTCCCAAAAATATATATATTATAATCACTAACGCGGAATAGTGGCGACCTACATCAGTGCTATATCATTGATGTGTTGACAGACATCGGTCGCCTGTAATGAGGCGTCTATGGGGTGTATGATCGATGGGTGGATTATTATTATTTTCTAATATGAAGTGTAAATTATATTCTAAAAGTCTGTTTAAAAACCGGCCCAGTACGAGTTGGACACGCGCACTGAGGGTTCCGCACCACACATGTCTGACTGTGTTTGTCTTATTTTTATCATGAGTATGAATTACGTACGGCTGCAGTCAAGGATGCAAATGAAACCGATACTTTTAAAGATTTAAATTTTGGAAAGAAAAAATCGCTCACGAGCAGGGTTCGAACCTGCGACTCCTGACTAAGTACGCCGTCGTATAAAGATACATGCCCTGTGACAGACAGACGGACAGACGGCGTACGCAGAGTAATAGGTATAGGTACGTATGCACCCTTTGGTCACGGAATCCTAAAAAGAAAGAAAAAAATATTCAAAAAATACTGAAGATAGCAAGCAGTCTTTTACAGTTCCCTGGCTATAATCCATAGGCTCCCTGAAATTAAAACCACATCTTAACACTTACCTTGGACACTTCATCCCTGTGCCCCTTCATGACAGCCAGCTCCTTGAAGTCAGACTTGACGTCGTAGATCCTCGCTGAACAGTCGCTTGAAGACGTCGCCATGCGGTGACCAGCCCAGTCGAAACAGATGTCCAATACCTAAGAATTTAGAATAGAATTAAGGAAAAGGCTTTGTACTACTACAAAGCCTTTTCCTTAATTCAGAGCTACTTGTGGAAGAGCACGTCCGGGGAAGTACTACCACCGTACTTCTGCCACCAAGCAGTGACGCTTGCATTGCTGTGTTCCGGTGTGAAGGGTACGGGTGTCGGTGAAATTACAATCACATAAGACTTTCCATCTTCATGTCTCCAGTTTGGCGAACACAATTTGCAATGCTATTTAGGCAACAACTTAGGTGGTATTGCAGTTGTTATGGGTAAAGATAACCGTTTAAGATCACGTGTGCCTTTTGCTCGTTTCGCCATCCCACCCCATAAAAAAATGAAATACTAATTTAAGTATTGTGATCCACGCATAGACTTATAACGTATTTTTGACAACTTGCCAAAGTGGAATTATGTACAGTTAAAGAAAGAAAAGAAAGAAAGAAAATATTTATTTCAGTCTCGGTACAGGCGAGAGAAAAAAAATCTAAAAATAGTGTATTAACAATAAACTTAAAATTTATATGCCTGTATGAGACTAAAAAAGGCCCCCATCTCAGCATATGCTACAACACCGAAATGTTGCAGCGCTGGTTTTCGGATGGGTCCCGATAGTGAGGCCACGGGTAAAAACGAGCTAATAAATGGATGCTGATAAGCAATAATGTGTCAACCCACAAAAATTCGAAAATTGAGTTAATGATGCAGTACGCTTCTTTGGCTGACAAAGAACGTTTTTCAATAGGGTTTTAACCTGATTTAATGGTTTTTATACCAAAAATGAGTATAAAAAGGTTGACACGAAATCAGTTCGAAGGGAAAGACATTTTGCAATAAGATGTTTAGGCACTTGAAACATTGTTTGATGACCCTAGGCGCCGTCTGTTTAAAGTCAAAAGAAGTTATGGGACATGATCGGTTGTTGCGTAATTAGTATTATCCTTTTTCAGCTGTGTAAACAACATTGGCCCATATTTAATTAAAATTATACGTATAAAGTGGGCCTCACAAGACTACTAGCCACAAATACTACATGGAAAACGCAGTAGAAGACTTGGGGAATATAAGATCATCAAAGGTAAGTCAAAATATTACATAAATATAAGGATTTTAGCTATACATGTTTAGAGGTCATTTTACCGGTAAAATTATTAAAACAACGCTTTTTTATGACAGAATACTGTTTAAAATTACATTCAAATACGTTTTACATACTAACCGTGGTAATATTACTTATCTTAACTACCTAATTTCAGCAAAATGTAATATTTTTGATTAACAGGTTATTGCTTAACAAACATTCTACTATTTACTAACACTGACTTAGTAAAAAGATATTTTACTAAGTCTGTGTTTACTAACGCTTGTAAAAGTTTTATAAAGCTTGACACGTTATTGCTACAAAAAAAATCTCGTTCACTTGTTCGTTTGTTTATTTCAATAGTATGTTAAATGACTTGAAACGTTTTTGAAAAACGTGGAATGAGGGAATTAATAAAACAAACAGGTTCACGACTGTAAGTATCCGTAAACAGGGTAGACAGACATTGTCTCAAATCTTCAGGTTCTCGAAATTATTACATTTGGCACATACCCTCATTTTGCAAGTTGTGTCTTATTTTTATAATTATTTACAGAATGCTACCGCCAAGATCAAGAAGCCATGTTTGCGGATCATTTACCTAATACCTCACGAGGAAAGCCATGCGTCGCGTTCTACTTCTGACGAGGAGTTTCAGTGTGAGGTTATTAGCCACGATGTTGAAGAAAAGAGGCGTATGGTTCCGTCAAATAGCAGTCTCAATGAGGAGTTTCCAGAAGTTCAGCCAACAGAAACATACCTTCCGAATATTTATATTTCTGATCAAGATCTGGACTTTGAGAATACTCTGGATTTATTGGAGTTTCTAGCTGCTGTTGATTGCTGTTTGTGGCTGATAATACAACACTAGCTCATTCGTCGTTCATTGAGCTTATTCATCATACAGCAACTATTCAGTCCGAGCCCAATGAGTTGTATGATTCATCATAATCTCAGCCTGTCGCAGTCCACTGCTGGACATAGGCCTCTCCCAAGTTGCGCCACAACACTCGGTTTTCTGCCTTCCGCATCCAGTCACGTTCAGCCACGTTCTTCAGGTCGTTGGTCCACCTGGTGAGGGTCGCCCTACGCTGCGTTGGCCGATTCGCGATCTCCACTCAAGGGCTAGTCTGCTCCAGCGGCCATCAGCCCTTCGACAGACATGGCCAGCCCACTGCCACTTCAGCTTACTGATCCTACAAGACATGTCGGTCAATCCGGTTCTCCTGCGGATAATCTCGTTACGGATTTTATCCTTCAAAGAAACTCCAAGCATTGCTCGCTCCATAGCTCACTGAGCGACTTTGAATTTGTGAACCAGCCCAACTGTCAGTGTCCACGTCTCGGCACCGTAAGTCATGACAGGCTGGACGTACTGGTTTAAGACCTTTGTCTTCAAACTTTGCGGTATATGCGACGAGAAGACTCGGCGAAGTTTGCCAAATACTACCCAGCCTAACTAGAACCTTCTGTCGGCTTCTTTCTTGAAGTTTGTCTACCAAGCTGAATTATCTTTTTTTTTTTTTTTTTTTTTTTTTGTTGCCGTGGGGAAATCCTCATGGACGCACTCCGCCCGGGGTAGGCGGAGCCAGTGTCGGACTCTTACCGACTAAAACCACCACGGTGTTCCTTCAACTACCTTAGCCGGGGGCGTGGGAACCCGTGAGTATTCACACAACCACCCCCGACAGGTCCTGGCCCGCCACAAGCAGGCGAGCCCCTTCTCCCCGTGCGGCCTAACGTCAGCCGCACCCTCCTAGGTGGCGCACACGGAACACTGCACGCCACCTCACCTCATGGGCCTTTACCAGCTGCGCCAACTAAGCCGGCTGTGCCAGCTACGCCAGCTGCCGGTCGGGCAGCAGACTACCCCGAGTCTGCTGCTCGCAGGCCCTACCTCCCGTAATTTTTTATAGAGGTTTTCTTCCTCGCGGTCCGGGCGGTGAAGCCAAGACCCTCGGTCCCAAGAGGCGCGAGATCACTGCTCAGCGGGCACTCCTGGGGTTACGAGATCGACGGGGGCAGGGAAAGACAGTCCCTCCGCTGCCTGCCCAGTGGCAGGGTGAGTGCACACTGGGCCCGCCCCTGCTCCTCCACTGTGCCCTCTGCTGATATCAGAGGGACACGTGGAGCAACTCCCCACTGGCCAACAACGGGCCCCTCCCGCGCCAGAATATTCGCCACAGGCAATAAAATCCCCCGAAGGTTAATCCCTCGACAGGATTTTATAGCCTGTGCCCAGGATGCACCGGCCAAACAACTGCCGATCCCTCTAGACGTGTCCAGAAGGACAAGCAGCCGTCAGGCACACGTGGAGGTTTTCTGGCCAGCACCCCAAGCTGAATTATCTGCCCTAGGTAGACGTATTCCGTTACGACTTCGAGTGCCGACCCTTCAACGAATATTGGCCTCGGCATGACATGCATATTGAACATGACTTTCGTCTTGTCCAGATTCATGCCGAGACCGACACGCCGAGATGCTCAGTTTAAGCTGTGCAGCATTTCGCCCAGGTGTTCCAACGACTCAGCCATACAACGATGTCATCGGCAAAACGGAGATGTGAGATGTTCTCGTTAACGTTGATACCCTAACCAGTCGAACGAAACGAGATTATTTTGTTGTAGGTAGTTTGATTTTGATTTTTAAATACTGTTTTAATTTAGATAATGTTGATTATGTAGGTAGGTAAGTATTCAAAGTAAATCTTGAAGATTGAATAGCCAATAACGCTCGATGGTCCCTAATTTGTTCAGTTTTTAAAAGGTAAATAATTATTTTAATATTGTAAGAAATCATGGCTTTTATTGATAACACCTTTACAATACAATTTTTATCTCAATAATACGTTTATCAATATAGGGTTAAGGTACTTGACATTAATCAAATTGAATTTAAATTAATTGTTTTCAGTTTAGCAATAATGTGTTATAAGACTTGAAATGTATATTCAAATAAAATGTTTGCTGGCGCATTTTGTAATATCAAATTTAACGGATTTTGGAATTAATATAACAGATTTTACAAGTTTAATTGGAGAAATTTGATCTAAACTTATATTATGATATAATGACTGCATATCATCAATATTTGCAGCAAATTCTTGAACAAACTAATTAAATTGGCGCCGTAATTTTGAAACACGATTTACTCGAAATGGCTTCCGTGTAGGTTGACATACTATTGCTTATCAGCATCCAAATATAAATACAGTAAACCTAAATTATGGATTATTGTATTAGAGACAAATGTGACAATTAGTTAGGCAATGCTTTAGAAAAATAAAATAAACATCATTTAACGTGTGCCAGGTGTGCCTCCACCTTTAGATCCAGTTCAGTTACTCAGTTATTTTTTTCTTTTTGCAGGTGGCTTGCAAACCTGACGCTTTTCGCTGGAGCATCACGAGTTGAAAGAGATGTCTCTGTGTTTACCAATGTCTATGGCCACGTTCAGGTTGAAAACAGCAGCCGGCGTCGGTCCACCAGCGACACGCTACGATCGGCTCCAATGCGCGTTTGCCGTCGGGGGCATGAATGACTGAATCCCTGCTTCGACCAGCTTCCATTATGTAGCAACATCGGTGCCGATAAGGGCCAAAGCAGACTTGCTACTTTTAGCATCGGCTATCAACGATTTAGTAACTTTTCGGAAGCCCGATGCCGCGTCCGAACGCTTTAACCCGCACAATAAAAACTCCAATCGCGGCTATCAAGTCGCCTTTTGGACGCTCGATGCAGCGTCTTGACATTATACTCCACAGATATTCAGATGCTAGTCGCACCAGCACTAAGGTAGCAAAGCTTTAGCATCTGCGGAACACTGTTGCACGATTTCTATACCGCAATTTAGTCGTCAAAACGCGATGCAGCATCGATGCAGTCGCTAAAACGCGCGATTTCGATACCGCGATTGAACGCAGCAAGTCGCCAAAACGCGATACAGCATCGTTGCAGTCGCAAAATCGACGATTGCTGATGCTAAAAGTATCGTGTGTGCTTTTGGCCTAAGCGCCGGTGGATCGGCGACAGCTGCCGTATTTCAACCAGAACGCGACCTGTGGACGTATCCTTCTACTTATTCCCTATTTTGAGAAAGGCCTAGAGCTGTGACTGTGTCTTACTTCATCAGTATGTCCTGACACGGTGGCCAGGCAGGAGCTCTGCCGCGCGTCCCACAGCTTGGCGCTGCCGTCCAGAGATGACGAGCCCACTAGAGAACTGTCCCAGTTGAACTGCACGTTTGATATCTCGCCCTCGTGGCCACGGAGGACTGATACGCGACTGGGTGAACAAACACACAGTTTATTATTAAAGGGCATTCTACAGTTTAAAGTTTAAAAAACCAGAGTGCAAAATGTGAGTCACAATAAAATTCGCAGAGCAAAGTATAGTCGGTGCAAGATTGCTCGAATGATTCGTACAGGCGTTTCCACCACTTAAAACAGTGACTTTAATAACGTCGTAATAAGACGGGACTTGACCTTATGCTGCCACTGCTAAAAAACAACACTTCAGCTTACTCCAAGAAGTTATTTATACATTTCCGATATGAGTTTTTGTAGTAGGTACTCGACGAACACTGTTAATTACCTACCTACTGCAAATTATTACTTATACATTTATCACCAGTTTGTATTAATTACGTGCTTGTGATCTAGGTTATTGAATATTTTTCAAGATCCAACTATCAAAGCCTTGTATTTAACTAAACGTGACGGTAAAATGATTGTATAAAGATATATCTAAAATCTAAACCTAATGTTATTTTTTATCTGCACCTACCGCATGTCGTCTTGTTGTGGCAACAAATAATTTTTCTTTCTTTTTTCTTTCTTAATGCTAAATATCAACTTACTCTTCAGCCCTTGTGTCCCATAAAGAGATGGTGCCATCGAAGGAGCCAGTGATCAGTCTCTGACCCTCGTTGGGGTCGAACTGCAGCGCAATGACCTCAGCCGAGTGGCCGGTGTAAGTGTGAATTTCGCTACCTGTAAATATTGGTTGAAACGAATGTTCCAAGTGAAATTTTATAGACATAAAGGAGATGAAAAAAAAAATGGTTTCAGAGAGAAACTGCCATAAACTTTTGGTAACGATAAATGTGTTTTTAAATAAGAAAACAAAAGGTAGTTCGAGAATTTTGGCGTTTTGAAAACGGGACTATTGCAAGCAAAGTAAAAAAAAAAATTACCGGTGCGAACATCAAACAGCTTGGCAGTATGATCCATAGATCCTGTAGCTGCCAAGTCTCCCTTGGCGCTGAACTGAGCAGCCACCACCTCGCCACGGTGCCCCCAAAGCGTAGCCAGGCACTCCGCTGTCTCCGGGTCCCAGATCCTCGCCGACTTGTCGAAGGACCCCGTCAGTACGCGATTGCTTTAAAAATATAAAAAAAGTTAATGGAACAATCTAGGAGATAAACATGTTGAGATTTTAATGGCTTCTTTCACGTTAATGGATCATTGTAATTATCATTATGAACAACTTTTACTATGGGACAAACCAACCCTGATATCGCGAAAAAAAAATCAGGTGTTCCTTACATTTTATCGATTTCAGTGAACACAAATGTAGGGACCAACTGATTTTTTTTTGCGATTTCAGGGTTGGTCGCCCACTTTTGAATAAGATTCCACCTAAAAATCTACAACGTTTTATTGTAATAACTGAAAACCTCTACTCCTCAGTATAAATAACTGTTACTATGCCTATGGGACCAGCTATGAATCGCGGAAAAAAAAGCAGCTGTCCCCTACATTTTTGTTCATATGAATCAACAAAATGTAGGAATCAGCTGTTTTTTGTTGTTGAGATTTTAGGCTTGGTACCATAGTAAAAGCTGTTCATAATGATGAGTACAATGACCCCTTTTCGGGAAAGAAGTGATTACAATTTCAGCATGTATTCGAACGTATTCAAAAGTTATAAGTAAGAAGCGCAGTATTCAGTTTTCCCATAGAGAAAAAGTTTATTCGGTGAGTTTTCCAAATGTCAAGCTGTCAAAGCAAACAGAAGCAATCTGGAATTCATGAGGTTTGGTGCTATGGCCACTAACCCACTTCTGGGTTAACCAATTAACCAGCTACTTAATACTGGCCTTGCCTTGCAGTATTTTCGCCACTCTTTCACCGTCTCATGAAATTTTTCCTCGTTGTTCTTTGCTTTATTTTTTTGGTCTAAAGATATAAATTGTAGAAAGAAAAATTCGTTCACGAGCAGGATTCGTACTTGCGATTTATGGTTCACAATCAATACACAACAGTCGCTTAAGCCACCGTGAACTCTTAATAAAATTAGTGTACTGAACCAGAAGTTGCAGGTTTCTTTCCATAATTTATGTCTTTAGATTTCGCCCCGCTAACGATAATGCGTTAAAAGTAATAACATTTTTGGCCTTTGCTACTTTTCAGTTGTGTAAGGCTTGAACCCGAAGAACACTCACCACGCCGGGAAGTTGAAGCCGACGGAGTACACGACGTTCTGATGCCCAGTCAATGTCTTCAGCTCCTTGCCGGACTCCACGTCCCACACCTTGCAGGTCCGGTCGTAGCTCCCCGACAGACATCTATTTAAACACACTAGTTAAGTTCTGGGCCCTTATTCACGTAATTTCATGACGCGCCGATCAAGTTGCGGTGACGCTGCAGTTCGTATCTGAAGACTGCGACTGTCGAAGCTAAGAGAATTCCAAAAGCAATGTTTTGACTGCACTGCAACTGCACTTCTTTAGTTACGTGATTGGCCGACTGGTCAAGTTAAATACTTATAGCATATTTGAACCATATTAAATTTTAGGATTTTTAAGTCATTGTTAATACCCATGATGCACTATATGCAAACTACCACTAAAGTACTGGATGACGTCATAAATCTTAAATCGCGCATACGAATTTGTCGCGCAGCTAACATAGATACGAACGCCCGACATTAACCGTTGGGCCGCGGCTCGCCAGGCAAAATAACCCAGCCCGGTTGGAGGATCCTCTCTTTGTGATGGAGGAACATTGTACCTCGTCCCTACCTAACCTAGTAGTCGAGGATTGGATCCGAAACGAGGTGATCCGGCAGAGAACCAAAGATGTCGACAAGACCCACAGGATAAGCAAGCTGAAGTGGCAATGGGCCGGCCATATTAGCCGAAGAACCGATGACCGTTTGGGTGGACGTGTTTCTGGATGGAGACCGCGAGTCAGAAAAAGGAGATTTGGGACAATCTCAGACTCGGTCGAGTGACGGTCTTTGCAACTAGAAGCTGGATGAAAGTGGCTGAGGATCGAGGTCAGTGGCGTGCTATTGGAGAGGCCTTACTATTGGAGAGGCCTATGTCAAGCAGTGGGCAATAAGCTAATTATGATTCCAACCAAAATTCCAAAATTTCCAAAATTGAATAAACCATTCCAACATCATTATCATCATCCTCCAGCCCTTATCTCAATTTATTTGGGATCGGCGCAGCATGTTTATTTCTTCCATATATTAATATCTCTATCAGCAATCATCTCCGTGTCCACTTTCTTTTTTCCACTTTTTTTGCTTTCTTCTTTAGTCTTCCTCTTTTCTTATAGCCATCCACATTCACACTCGAAATTTTCTCGTAGCATGATCCTCATTCTAAATATCTACTACAAAAGACAACACTTTTTTTTTATGGGGGGATCCTCATGGACCAATCCACCGGAGTGAAGGAGCCAGTGTAAAACCACCACGGTGTTCCTCTGCTAACCTTTGGCCGGGGGCATGGGATACGTTCTGCATTCTTCATCCATCCCCTACAGGACAAAAGGCAGCACTAATACGTCCTATATTCACCCACCCTTTACCGTGTGTAACATACTTTGTAGTGCTTTCGCAGGGAAGAAAAAATCGTAAAAGTTGGAAGTCACTACTGCCCAGCGTCAACTTGAGAATCTTCCTCGTCCAGCAACTAACAAAACGACATGATAAATATATTTTTTATCCTAAATGGGCTTGCGTTTGACCGCCACCTCACCTGATGTTCAGCGATGGTGCGGTCGACGATGATTCACGCTTGCCCAGCAAAGGTGAGAGGTTGGCAGTGAAATATTTCGACCCAACCTCTCAAGTGGCTACACCGGGCATCGTACCAGAACACGACTGGGTCGCTTGGCGGCACGTCTTTGCCCGGTGGGTGGTCGCAAGCCATCGGCCGTGGCCTACCACCAGTATATCACCTGGTTTGCACCACCCAGGGATCAAATGTAGGGATTCGGAAAAGTGGTACTCTCCTACGGACGTGGGATACTCGATCCCCATGCATGCTAGCCCAATAAAAACCCATTCAATCGTGTTTTGAAGACCCTAGATTACACATATATACCTATCGGGAAACACAAACAATGAAGGCAAGGCAAGGAATTCTACTCATTTGCGGTACGCGATAATGAAAGTATCAGCAAAGCGCATAAAACTACTTAGAACATCAGTAGATATTAATAACTTGCCTATTCCCAGTTTTATCGAAGGCGACATTGGTCAGAGGCAACACATGTGTCATCAGGGTCTTGTAGATGTAGAACCGCTTGCCAGTGGGCCCCTCGTGCTCGATTCTCTTTTTCAGGATATCCAGGCATTGCTCCAGCTGGTCTCGAACTTCTTCCGTGATGAGAGGCTCCTTTTGGTACAGGCGTTGAGCTATCTCTTTGAGGTCTGAACTGTTAGATAAATAGAGGTCTTTACTGTGTGTTTTAAAACTGGAACAATATGGGGAGTTAATCTAACCAGTATCGAGATACTTTTTCAAATACTGTAAATACTGAGTATGGCAGACGAGTAGGTATTAGTATTTTTAATGCTATTATTTCGTTTTTCTGCTCTGTCTGATAAACATGTTAATTTTAAGGGCATTTCTGTCATTTTGTATACACGTGCGGTATCTACCTAGAATAATATAAATTTTAAAAGCTCTTGCTTAAAAATATTTAATTAATTATGATTTTTAAAGTTTGTTTTTTTAAAGAGAGTTGTTTTTTTAAAGAGAAACCCAAGGCATAAAGAGGAAAAGAAGAGAACGAAGGAATTAAGTCCGATTGTAGCTTGGACTTTAAAGTTTAAATAAATAAATATAACTAGATGCGACTAAGGGATTCCCCAGAGGATGGGCAGCAGCGTGCTCTGAGTATTTAACCAACCAACTGCGATCGCCAACCCGCCTGCCAAGCGTGGCGATTATGGCATATCCCCCCTTTTTGAGTGAGCCCTAAGTCCAGTAGTAGACGTTTTTCGGCTGAAATGATGATGATGAACTAGATACTGAATACTTGATTAGTGTTTTAAACGAACTGGTAAGAAGTTAGGAGAAAAACCGGCCAAGTGCGAGTAGGACTCACGCAGTAAGATCAAAAGATATCAACGACCGTGCCACCCTTTGGTCTTAGACTTTTTTCTATTTTTAGTATTTGATTTGATACCCCTCATAGCAAAACAATCAACACATTTTCTGAGAAAATTTCAACTGGCTACCAAGATACAGCCCTGTGACAGACGGACGGACGGACGGACGGACACCGTAGCGAGAGTAATAGGGTCTCGTTTGGCACCCTTTGAGTACGGAAACTAAAAACCAGCTGAAGCTGTTTCAGCATTGATTTTTATGGGTGAAACTTGGGTGAAATAAAAAAATAAATATGTAAATACTTACTTGGAGTTTAAGTCCAATAAGTCAATTTCTTTATTTTTAACGGCACCCTTCTGCAAATATTCCAACGTGATACCAGGGGGATGATATCTCAAATGAAATTTTAATAACTTCATGATGTTATGTACTAAATCAAGCTTTCTTTCAAATAAACATTTTTATACTATTATTTTTTGTACGGAGTAAAATTGTTTTGAAAACTGTCAGAATTTTGTCAATAATGCAGTTGTCATGGCAACCAGGTTGTTTATTTTCTATTGAAAAAACAAAGAGGAATGAGGTCAAGGTTAGTTGTTTCGAAGTAGTACTTAGAATACTGGATATGGGTCAGTCCTAAATTTGGGGTAAAATATTATATTAAGTTCATAACATCCGAAGGAAAGGAAGAGTTGTTTGTAACGATAGTTTAACAGCGGAGACTGATCAGGAATAATTTGTTTCGTTTTTGTTGAGGTTTCCGCGACTTTCACCAGGTCGTCGGTCCACCTTATGAGGGGCCTACCCACGCTGCGTCTTCCAGTACGCGGTCGCCACTCCAGAACTGAATCATCTTCAATCCTTCCAATCCTTCCAATGCGGAAGGCGCAGGACCGGTCGTTGTGGCGATGCTTGGGGGAGGCCTATGTCCAGCAGTGGACGTCTTTCAGCTGAAATGATGATGATGATGATTGTGGAGGTTTAGATAAGTATGGTGTTATGCAATGATAATTAAAAGTAGGTATACAATGTGGTGGACCGACAACCTAAAGAACGTGGCTGGGGGGGACTGGATGCGGAAGGCAGAGGACCGAGTGTTGTGGCGCAACTTGGGAGAGGCCTATGTCCAGCAGTGGACTGCAATAGGCTGAGTTGATTGATTGATTGATACAACGTGTTATTGAAATAACGGAAAACCTCTTAAGGGGTCACTGTACTCATCAGTATGAACAACTTTTACAATAGAACCAAAACTGAAATCGCGAAAAAAAAACTCGATTCATGTGAACACAAATGTCACACGACACCACGACCTGATGAAACCAGCTGGGGAGGACTGGATGCAGAAGGCAGTGGACCGAGTGTTGTGGCGCAATTTGGGAGAGGCCTATGTCCAGCAGTGGACTGCGATAAGCTGAGTTGAGAATAAGAAAGTAAGTTATTGTTTATTTGAGATTTTGGAAGCATTGTTGTAGATCATCCAAGACAGTGGACAATACCATTTTATGCAGTAGATACCCATAAACCTAGCAATGGACTGCAGTACATTGTTGATGATGGTCAGGAGTTTCCATATCATACTATTCTCTAAAGCGCGACGAACGTATTCAACAATACAGTGTAGAGTGTGCGTACACATAATGAAAAGAAAAACCACCACAAATCTCGCGTACTTACATGGGTAAAATTGCTCATGCACGCTCTGACTTGTTAGGGGTCTGCTGGCTGGTACAAAAGGCAGAGAGGGAGGAAATAGCAACCAATGGTCACTGCCGTGCTAGGTGCGTCACCTCACCGCATGTAACTCTGATTTATAGGCACGGAACATATTTCCAAAATTAAGATTTTTTATATATTTTTGAAACAGTTCTCAGGTGCTGAACATCTTCCTTCAATAAGTCCCTCGTTCAAATAGTAATCCTGTATAATTAACAAGGCGATGTATGTCTACTTTGGTGGTCTACTAGTCGCAATTCTGACTGCTTAGCTTGGGGTCCCGGGTCGAATAAAGTGCTATTGGTTTTTTTTATTAAGAAATTTTCAGTATCAGCCTGGAGTCTGGATTTGTACCTAGATAATGGCGATAGGTTCTCCCCATATTATACATGGGACTGATAACATAACTGGCGAAATGTGGGTGTACTATTATACATACATATACACCTCTGTCTACCCCATAGAGGAAATGAATATAAAAGTATTCCGTGGTCTACCCTTTTGGGGAACTCAGGCGTGATGTTATGTTAAGAATGATCGATCGGCAGTTGTTTTGCGACATCACGACAACACGTGTGCCTTGATGCCTTCACCACATCATTGCATAAGCCCCTGGGCCAGTCAGGCATGGTCAGTCAGTTTCAGCCATTTCAGTATCCAGTAGCAGCCTTGTGAAATTCCCTTCCGTCCGTTTGGTCAATAGCCAATTATTGTGAAAATTGCATCGTATCAAAAAGGGCGATAACAGCTGTTTTGAAACTGTTTGGAATTTTGTTAGTACGTTTACTTAAATAACTCGCGCTGTTGCTTTAGGCCTGCAACGCACTGCGATTTTTTATCGCTAAATCTGTAACAAGCGGAATCATATACTGGTCGCACTGGCGATTTAAAATCGCGGCGGCAGGTGAGGCCAAGCCCGCACTGCGATTTTTACTCGCGCGATTTTTATCGCAATATCTGTAACACATGGAATCATATGCAGATCACGCTGGTGCGATAAAAAATCGCGGTGGAAAAAGCATCTTAGTGCGCGAATAAAAATAACTGTGTGGGCCTTATACACTTGAAAGGAAAATGGCAACGAATAACTTTAACAGTACTTTATGAATACTGTTTCGCCAAGCCTCTTTTAGCTTTTTATATCGGAATCCAGATACAATTAAAATTCTATTGTTTCTCGCATAATTTCGCGTCCATGAGAGTCAAAAGTTTAATTCTAAGGAGAAGAATACGATAGGCTGAGTGTTGGAGCAATATCCGAACCACGGACGATTATCCGAACTAAAACCTAGCCTGTAAGATTTGTGTCTGTGCCTACTTTTCATGTTGATATTGTTCCTGCGTTTTTCTTCTTTTCACTCTCATAATTTTCACGTTAAACCAACCAGACGTTGTAATCATAGTTTTTATAAATCTATTATTTAACTACACCTGCCCCGTACCATAAGAATATAAAATAATACTAATATATTATTATCTATTTTATGCCCGTACACTGAGTTTCTAACATATACCTATTAATTATTTTCGTCGTATCGACCGTTTTTCAGTCGATCGTATTTAAATCCCAGTGAAATATATCATTCATTCATCAATGTGTCCTAATATTATGTCCTACAAACATGTGCAAACGGAGCAAATCATCACAAAATACACACATACGTGGGACACTCAGAAAGTTTTGCGAAACTAAAAAAAATTGTTCTATACGTACATATATTTTTATCAAATCTTTTCAAAGTACTTTCCACCAGCCTCTATACAAAGATTCATGCGCCTAAACCAGTTTTCAAAACACTTTTTCCAGTCCGCCGCAGACACCTCGTTTACAGCCTGCTCGAACGCAGCCAGCGCATCTTCCGGCGACGAAAATTGTATCCCTTTGAGCTGATTTTTTATTTTTGGGAATAAAAAGAAGTCACACGGTGCTAGATCAGGGCTGTAAGGAGGGTGACCCAGGAGTTTGACTGGCGTGCTGTCCAGGAAGTCCCTCGTTTTGAGTGCGGTGTGCGCAGGTGCATTGTCGTGGTGGAGCAGTAGCCCGCGGAGCCCTGTGTTTGGTCGCTTGTTGCTTATAACAGAGAAAACTTCTGGCAAACATTTGGTAGTATACCATTCGGCATTAATGCTTCTTTGATCCCGTAAGGGAATTGATACCAAGTGGCCAGTCAAATTAAAAAAGCTAGCGATCAAAATCTTACCCCCGCTTCTAGATCGCTTCACTTTGGTAGGCGTTGGCTCATTTTGAAACACCCAAACAGTCGACTGGCGCTTGGTTTCTGGGTCGTATTGATAAATCCAGGACTCATCACCTGTAACGATGTCGTAAACACGCCGAGACGAGCCTGCTTCAAATTTGTTAAGCATATCACGGCACCATTCCATCCGGGCCTGCTTCTGAGCATCGGTGAGGTTGTGCGACACCCAGCGTGATACTATCCTCCTCACGCGAAGATGGCTGTGTAGAATCTCGTGAACGCTTCCCGATCCAATCTTCAATATGTGTTGAATCTCCTGATATGTAATTCGCCTATTGTCTTGGATTAAATTTTTCACTGCTAGCACGTTTTCTTCGGTAACAGCCGTCAAAGGGCGACCGCTTCTTTCGTCATCCCCCAAAGTTGGTCGACCGCGCTTGAATTCGTTATACCAACGATACACGGTTGCCTTGGAAGGGCCTTCATCCATGAATGCCATTTGAAGTCTATCGTACGATTCATCCGGTTTCAGGCGACACTTGAAATCGTATAAAATCATAGCTCTAAAATGTTCCCGGCGCAGATCCATATTTCAGTGAGACACAATACTTTGAATTAACTCGCAAAAAATGTGGAGGGAAATTTTGAAATTGGAACTTACTTATTTTTACTTATAAATAATCATATTTTCGAAAAACATTATAACTGGCCAGTCTCCCATATATAAAAACTTTTTTTCGCAATACTTTCTGAGGGGCCTGGTATTAGCTAAAAGAAAGCCTGGTATATTAGCCGGGCCGCGAACAAAAGACAGGTGCCCCATATCGTACACAAAGGTATGAAAAGCCCGCCAGATGAAGAGCTTTTATGTCGTGTCACATATTTGTCTTACATTCGAGAACGTTCGTGTGTTTGTGAGAAGTTTTCTGCAAGGGTTAACGTTGGCTGGCTGTGGATAGACAACATAGGAGTAACAAGCTTAAGCAGTAACACTCTTACTCCGAACTGTTATTACAAAAAAAAACATATCTGTCCCTTCTTCTATATGTCCCTGAGAATTTCTGAGGGCCTTTAATCAGTGCCAAGGTTATGTAGTACTGTTATATTATATGTTATGTGCCTTATCTACGTTATTGCATTGTGAATTTGTGTCGACGCCGGCTGTCGCTGAAAACCAGCGCTGTGTCTTTGCTCCGTGCATGAGGCACAGCAATATGCTGAGCGGTGGCCGTTTTGCGCGGATGTTACGCACATCTTACCACACTTCTTGGCTCTGTACCTGTATTTATTCTGTGTTTTTGAATTTTTTGGTAATTTTGTGCGTCACTTTTGAAGCAAATAAATATTTTTTCTTTCTTTCTTTCTTTCCTTAGGTGCAAGTATTGTGTTTAAGATATTTGAATTTGAATTAAGGTGGAAGTTTATCTACACAGAAATGTCTCCATAAATCCGACTATGTAAGAAATCTGCCTCTACAAAGTGCAAAGTGAACGAAAAACCTAAAATAGCCTTTTTTGAACCTGTCCATAAGCTTCAGGACAGGAGTGATTATAATTATTATCTTTGTTCATAAAATAATAAATTTCATTTTTTAATAAAACAAAGGTTAACCGGAAAAATCGCTCAGCGAGCTATGGAGCGAGCTATGCTTGGAGTTTCTTTGAAGGATAAAATCCGTAACGAGATCATCCGGAGAAGAACCGGAGTGACCGACATAGCTTGTAGGATCAGTAAGTTGAAGTGGCAGTGGGCTGGCCATGTCTGTCGAAGGACCGATGGCCGTTGGAGCAGACGAGTCCTTGAGTGGAAACCGCGAATCGGCAAACGCAGCGTAGGGCGCCCCCCTGCCAGGTGGACCGACGACCTAAAGAACGTGGCTGGGAGGGACTGGATGCGGAAGGCAGAGGACCGAGTGTTGTGGCGCAACTTAGGAGAGGCCTATGTCCAGCAGTGGATAGGCTGAGTTGATAACCGGATTATAAAGATAAAGATAAAGATATTTTATTTTGCAAATATGGGTACATGTACATAACATGGTGGTAAACATTATAAACAAAGTTCAACCATATTTATATATCGAGTATATTATTGGTTTTCCTGACGTTTCGAAAGCTTTGCAGCGTTTCGTGTTTGTTTTATCCCCAAACTAGGTTAACCTATTCATCTGTTCATCTGAATTGTAACATGTTACTTATTTTGGAAATAAACGATTATAAAAACGATTATATTTTATTACAATGTGTAGTGATCGCGAAAACCTAAAAAATATTAAATTCCATTTTACTTTGATTGAAGCAAAAAAAGATTGATGGCTGCTCAGGCTGCATTGCCGCTTGTCAGAACAAACTTTCTTTAAAAAAATGGTAAAGCAAAGACGTGAACATTAATTGCCATCAAAATAACCTGTTAATAAATAAAGTGCAGACGCAGAAGCGCATTTCTCTTATTTCTCAGGCTCGCGCATTGTTGAGCAATTTCCGGCGCTCGACGCGAAACAACCTGTTTTGCCCAACACGGGAATAGAACCGGCTCCCATGCGATGAGAACTAACGATGATGGGTGGACTTTTATATTTCTTGAAAGATGTTGTTTAATATTCTGTTGTTTTATTTATTCCTCTTCTTGCGTGTCAGTGTTTTTCAGTTCACACTATAAATGTACTATTTGGTTACTTCTACGGCATTTCCTGTAGCTTCTTTTGATACAGTCTTTTGTACAGGGGGCTTTGAAATCGCAATAGGTATTGGAGGAGTCTCGCATTCCTCATTTACACATATTTTCTTTGCAGCGACTGACTTGAGTCCGGATCCGGTTGAGGGATTTCCAGACTGGCCACGAGAGATCGTTACTTGGGGACAGGTGTTCTTGCGGAGTTACAAAATCATGCGGTGTGATGTCTTCGACAACGCTGTCCTCATTGCGACTGGTTGGAGTTGTGAGGCCTGCCTGGAGCGCATCAAACCGTTTCGGCTCTTTCATTGACTTTTAATGTAATCAATCGTCATGTTAGTCATCAGTCGTCGTCATTTCAGCCGAAAAACGTCCACTGCTGGACATAGGCCTCCCCCAAGCAGTTTGGGGGGGTATATGCCATTATCGCCACGTTTGGCAGGCGGGTTCGCGATCGCAGTTGGTTGGTTAAATACTCAGAGAACGCTGCTGCCCATCCTCTGGTGAATCCCTTAGTCGCTTTTTACGGCACCCATGAGAAGATATAGGGTGGTGCAATTCTTTACGTCCGGCACCACATGGAACCATCAGTCGTCATCCATCACTATTTAAATGATTTATATTTTGGGTAGATACAACTATTTAAAAATAAGTTGATTATGTAACAAAATTAATGCTTGAGCTTGACCTCACCAAGATCAAGGTTGACATTAACTTAGTTTTTTTTTACCAGACATTTGACATAATAACTTCGTTCAAACTTTACCTTTTTCGAACATACATTTTTGCTCTCTTGGCTGGACTATAATATAACTTAATATAACTGAAAGTCTGAAATTTTGTAAGGTAATGTTATTGCCATTAGCTAGGGATCCTCATGCCTACAAATCAATGGCTAAACGTCTCATACACGGTTCCTTAGAATTTTCCTTAGGCTTAGAAACGCAGTAGGTGCACGCAGAGTGAAGCAAATTCAAGTTGGCCTTAAAAGGCTACGATTCATACATTATTTGTGCGCCTGTGTGCGTGTCAGTGAAGCTTACACGTATACATAGATTGGTTTTGTGCTTCAACTTTGAGCGGAACTTTGAAGAGTCATATTACTCTAAGCACGGTTTTATATTTGAAGCCTCAATTAGAAACGAAATCAAATCTGAATAGCTTCGTAAATATAAGCACGTTCACAAGTTATTATGCCACCTCCATGCTAAGTATTACGACACATACCTAACAGTGTTAAGTTATATGATAACTTAAATCGGATGTTTGTAAGTAAAAGTTACAGTGTCCTCAACAACGATAAACTTTAATTTAGGTCGAAGTTAAGGAACATTTCTGTTTATTTGCCGACTAATAGGTACACACATCAAGATCCTATGCCCTATCACACATCTAGCCGTTACGACGGTTCTTTCACCATTCATGCAGTGCGCCTGTGGAACTCTCTTCCACACTCTCTACGCGATAGCCCTTCACTGGATGTCTTCAAGAGAAGAATTAAGGAGCATTTTCTTTCACCATAAATCATATGTATTATATATATATACGTATTTTATATATATATATATATATATGTATGTATTTTATGTACATATGTATGTACCTATTTATGTATATAAGTATATATATCTTAATATAATTATTTTACTTGTAAATAGTTTAATCCTGTTAGATAAGTTATGTAGTCAAAATTTTTGTTATTCTGTTGTACACTTGTTTTTATCCTCTAATAATATATCAACATCTCTCTATCGCTCTAAGGTTTGCTGTAAGAAAACTCATTTTTGAGTTAAGCTCGCCGATGTACATAAGCTTTCCTATTGTAATATTAATGTGTATTTGTGTGTACAATAAAGTATCATAATCAAGAACTCATACTGTTGGAGCCCTATAGTAACTATACCTGCCTAGCGCAATTATTCCGAGATTTTGTATATCAACAAAGGCTACTCAGACACCCTAACAATCTAGCATTCTAGCAAAATCACCCATTAGGAGAATAAAGCAAAAAAAAAACCCTCAGGACATAATAACATAATTAACTTTCGTGAATTTCGCTCAGAACTCTGAAATTGAGAATTTTGAGACATTTCACACACAAATGTTGTTTTGATTTATCTGTAAAAAAAAAAAAAAAAAAAGTAAGTAGTAAGTTTTTGTAAAAAGTCCCACAATCAGAGTCTAATAAGAGAAATAAACATGTAAAAATAATATAATAACCTTTCACAACATAAACCTAGTTGCATTGTCAGTCAAGCTCGGTCGCACAGAATTAATTAGTACCCTTCATTCCACCATTTTTGGGTGGTGAAGCGTTGCAGGCAACAGCCCATAATTTCCCTTTAGCAGCCCTACGCATCCGGTTGCTGGTTGCTGGTCGGGCAGGTTGCTGGGTCCTTGACCGCTGGTACCTGCTTGGGAAACACCACGTCTAACGCAAGATGCGCTACTGTTTGGGGGAATTTTACCACTTTTGTGGGTAATTTTGGTGAGTTGTAGAATATTTGGTAATTTTGGAGAGTAGGGTATTTGAGATAGGAAATTATCAAATTATTATTATTATTATTACTGAAAATCAGCGCTGGACGTTCAACGCCAGCACATGCTGAGTTGGTGACCCTTAGGCATGGGCATGCCCGGCAGCAACTTTCATGTTTTGCTTATATCTATTTTAGTACTTTATTTAATGTTATTTGTTGTGCTGTCTCTGTCCTGTGCCAAATAAAATCTTTCTTTCTTTCTTTTCTTTCTTTCTTGCTTTATCTGATGCGTTTTTTCTTTGCGTCGGGAATTCAATTTTACTTTAAGTTACTTCAATTTTACTTGTACATAGTTTTTAACAACATTCATCGAAGAACGTGTGTTTGTATGAAATATGGTACGTATTACATAATGGCATCCACAGGAATACTTTCGTTTTTGTGAAAAAGAATGAAATTATTGTACTTAGGCATCAAAATGTTATCAAATGAATCATTGTCTGCCTCGTTGGTCTAGTGGTCGCAAGCGCGACTGCTAAGCGTGGGGCCCAGGGTTCGATTCCCGGGTAGAGCAAAGGGTTTTTCATTAGGAAATTTTTACTAGCAGCCCGGAATCTGGATTTGTGCTCGTTTAATGGCAATAGGCTTGCCCCCTATTACTCCTGTACTTATAACTGCCGTAATGTGGGTGAACTATTAGGGTATATATTAATCATTGTATTTTCCGAGGCGTAAATTTGCACACAATTTTATACCTGTAATTAAATACTATAATTACCATGTTTGTAGTATGACTTAGGAGATAACGATATCATTCTAGACTAATGAACAATGTAAAGGCTGGTAACACAGACACATGCGCGCGCGCAGTCTGCCGTGCGCCAGGTGAGCGTGCGCACGTAACGAACGCTTCCAAATTCAAAATTGGCTTCGCGAATCCCGCGCACGATAACTTTTACTTTCTTTTTTTAAATATTATGTCACAGTCGTGTTACATTTTGTAATCGCCGGTCGTTTTGACGCAACCAGTGCTTTTAGTGCAAGTGGAGTGTTTTTTTTACCTAAGTGATAGTTTAAAATGGGATTTTGATTGGCTGTTAAAAGAAAAATGTAAGTTGGAATATTAATGAGGACAATTTCTCAAGTTATTTAACATGATATTTTTGCGTGAATGAGGTCAAATTAAATAATGTAATAAACAGTGCACAGCTGTGCTCTACCGACTCTAATTGTCAAACAGCTGTGAACTTAAGTGCAACTTAAAAACCATGTTTGTTGAAGATGACCATAGCAGTGAAATAATATTCATGAATATTGTATATTTAGACTTCGATTACCTAACATTCCATGAAACGCTACAATATTAAGTTATTGAGATCGTAACTTTATTTGTATACTTGTAACTTGGGTAGGTATTTTTTCATTAACATAGTCGTTCATTTGTAAGTTATAAGGTATAACCAGTTTCACTGGTTTGTTGTCCTACAAAGCCTTTAATTGATTTGCACTTTTCCACTAGATGGTTTTATTAATTCCGATAAGGTAACTTTAAGAGCTCTACTAATACACGCTGAAATTTAAATCGCTTATTTCCCCAAAAAGGGTCATTGTATCATTGGATCATTATGAACAACTTTTACTATGGGACCAAACCCGAAAACATGAAAAAAAAAACAGGTGGTCCCTACATTTTATCGATTTAAGTGAACACAAATGTAGGGACCAACAGATTTTACTCATAGTAAAAGTTGTTCATAATGATGAGTACAATGACCCCTTTTCGGGAATTAAGCGACTCTTTCAGCAAGTATAAGCATCTCTCGATGCGTTTCCAATTTTATTTTTCTAAGTATGTTTCGTCTAGTGGTTGCAAGCGCGACTGCTGAGCGTGGGGTCCTGAGTTCAATTCCCGAGTCGGGCAAAGTTTTATTGGGTTTTTTCATTAGGAAATTATCAGTAGCAGCCCGGAGTGTGGATTTGTGCCCGGTCAATGGCAATAGGCTCGCCCCCTATCGCATGGGACTATAACATAACAGGCGAAATGTGGGTGTACAATTACACCGCTGCCTACCCCTTCGGGGAAATACAGGCGTGATGTTATGTTATTGTTATGTTGTTTAGTATTTGAGCAAAATATCTATTTTTGCATAAGAAATTAAGAATTCTCTTTCATTCGTGAAACCAAAATTTGTATGAATATTGCTCAAATGTTAACTTATATTTACTTACTATGTTCGGGTAGTTGGGAGACCTGTAACACAGGCTTACCTAGTACAGGCTCCAGCCTCCAAACATAAGCAAATACTTATATATTTTTGTTGTTGTCATCACATTAATGGCATAATCCTGTAACTTATTTCACTGGCTTCTGTAATACAGTAATTACTGTATTACAGAAGCCAGTGAAATAAGACTCCTGCGCTAGTATAATTATACTAGCGCAGGAGTCAAGGAATTCTATAAAATGTACAAAGTAATATGTCAATAAAGATTATGGATTATGAATTAGTAATGAATTTTGAATAAATCCTTTATATGGTGGAGAAATAAATGTTTTTATTATTATTATTATTTTAACTGGGTGTAAATAATAATAATAATAAAAGTGTAAAGACCCTACGTCTTCAAAAGGTAGTTCGGAAGATTGGCACGGAAATAAAATAGTTTGCAAAATATAGGTTCGAATTGCGTTGGATATTCGAATGTGTTTGAAGCATTCGACCAAAATAAAATGAATTTCGAGCCCTTTAATTCGCTTTTAATACAGAAAGATGATAATGATCCTGTAATCGACCTACCTAAGCCAAGTTCGTTCATCATCATCATCACCATCATCATTTCAGCCGAAAGACGTTCACTGCTGGACATAGGCCTCCCCCAATTAAGGGGATATGCCATAATTAAATAATTAAATACGTTAATTAAATTATTATTAAGGTAACCGAAATAACCCGAAGAATTGCCAAACTAAGTGGCAGTGGGCGGGGCACATTCTTGTAGAACGGATGGCCGATGGGGCAGTAAAGTTCTGGATTGGTGACCGCGTACTGGAAGGCGCAGCGTGGGTAGGCCCCCCACAAGGTGAACCGATGACCTGGTGCAGGTCGCGGGAATCCGCTGGATGCGGAAGGTACTGGACCCGGACGTCTTTCGGTTAAGATGATGATGATGATGATGATGGTGATGGTGATGATAATGATGATGATGGTGATGGTGATGATAATGATGATGATGAAATAAGTAGCAGAAGACAGCAGCTTTAAAAAACTATGTTTCTAGACAGCCATCCCACTCTTATGATCTAGGTGCTAGGGGCTATTAAAAGAATTCAACGAGTGACGTTATTGGGAGAGGCTTATGTCAGAAGTAGACGCTGAGTATTTGTAATGACGATGATGATGATGATGATGATGATGTTAAAAATTCAAAATTAATTTTCCTTCTGTCTCTATCGTCTCTTTTCGCTCATGGTACTAAAACCAAAGTGAACAATAGCATAATGTACGTAATTGTTTCCACAAAAGTGTCGTGGGCATCACGGCTTGGCTTGTAATTATTACAGCCTTGGTGCCTTTCGAATTGCTGTAGGTACGAAAGGTTTCGTCAATGAACCTTTTCTTGACTAGTTATTATTTGAGCTTAACTTATTACGTCATTTTACACATCCTTAAGAGATAAGCACAGTTTCACATAATGCACTTAATGCATAATTCACTTTACTAACACTTTTATACATTCGGTTTTTTGATAGACTGGCCTGCCCACGGTCACTTTAGCTTGCTAAATCTACAAGCTATGTCGGACACTCTGGTTTTTTTCGTATAATTTTATCCTTCAAAGAAACTCCAACATAGCTTGCGTGTGCGTTACTCCAGCAAAATCTTGAATAACTCAGAAACCGTAAGACGCACACATTTTGCTATTCTGGCACATTTACCAGGCGATGAAAGCTACCTATTCATGTATTTGGTTCCGAACAGGAGTGACTTTAAAAAAACATTTTGCTGGGGTAACGTTACCGCAGCAAAATCCGTTTGTCACGAATATTTCCGAAATTAAGAGACGCACAAATTTTGCTTTTTGCGCACATTTACACCTCACGACACTCTAATCGCCTATCATACTCTCATCCTTCTAAAGCACAACATTTTTCTGGGGTAACGCACACTAGCTTGCTTGCTTGAAGTTATATTAACTACTAGTCTACTAACTAATCACAGAACGTTTTTGTAAGCATGAAGGATGATATGGCTTTTAATCCTTCTTGATATCTTAAGTCCTCTTCAAGACCCGTGAGAAGAATGGTCTGTCTGAGCGCTCTGTACACTGTTCCTTGCCGAGAACCACGCGGACTAGTTTTTGATGCCATTAAAAATAGTGCCAGTAAAATATTTTCCTTATCTTACATTCATCATCATCATTTCAGCCACAAGACGTTCACTGCTAGACATAGGTCTCCCCCAAGCATCGCCACAACGACCGGTCCTGCGATTCACGCAACCAGCGGATTCCCGCGACCTTCAATAGGTCGGCAGTCAACCTCGGGGGGGGGCTACCCATGCTTCCAACCCGCAGTCGCCACTCTAGAACTTTTCGGCCCCATCGGCTATCCGTTTTGCGAGTAATATTACTCCCCGGCTATTGTCACTTAACTTTGGAAATTCTTCGGGCTATGTCGGTCACTTTCGTTCTCCTGCGAATCTCCTCATTTCTGATTCGATCACGCAGGGACACTCCGAGCATAGCCCTCTTCATTGCCCTTTTGGGATTGCTCTTAGATTCACTTGAAAGTTAAATTATAAATTCACGACCAACATCTATATTGTAGATTCTATAGCATTATCAGTGAATGTCACGAATTCTTTTAAAACGTGATCTATAAAATAAACTGTTGTAATCTTAGATGTAATTATCTTAAATGTACATTTATATGCTGTTAGCAATAATTATGAAGTCACGTTGCGACGCCACATTGCAACAATAGCAAGTTTTATATTTTAAACTGTTTGAAAATTCGGCAATATTGTTGCAAGAATTTCATTATGGTAATGAAGATAAGAATTTTATGTATATTCAGCTGGAAATTTGCTAGGTTTCTGCAAGTATTAAGGATGTAACTGTGTACAGAACAGCGGATAGCAGTATCTACTTAAAGTAACAACCAGGAAGAAAAGGAGACAAAGGGATTTAATTAGTTCTGTTGGAATCCGCCAACCCGCTAGCGTGGTGAACTGAGGCCTATGCTCTTCTCATTATAAGAGGTCCGTGCAAAGCAGTGATACAGTAGTAGGCTTACGGGCCCGAAACCTGTTATCTTGTAATCCGTTCCTCTCGTTGAAGAATGCACAGATACCTCTTCAATTCAATACAAATGGCTTTTATTTCAAATAATGCTTTTCTTAATTACATAAGCTTTTGTAATGTATAGAGTAATTTATTCCATATGATTACGCTAATAAAGCATTAAAAATATGTGCATAAAAATTCGCATGGGATTTGTCGGACACCTAATGTGTAAAAACATGTATATTTAACATCTTCTGTACCATATCCTTGCGAATAAATATCTTTATCTTTAGACTTTTAAGGCACTTATGAAACGTTTAACTCTATTGGTTGCACTGTGCGTGGAGTGGGTCCTCCACGTACAGTGTAACTAATAGAGTGGGTCCTATGGAGAAGAACCGGCAAGAAACTCGGTCAATACACCAAATTAATTCAAATAATGCGTCCTCTCGTGTGCCTTCCACGTATAAGAAAATGTTTCACCATTTCCTGATAAGGAGGTTTTTCATAAAGAAGAAAAATAATAAATTACAAATTCACTCCAGTTCTCAGCGAAGTTTAATGTAAAACAGTTGCTACAATTTCATTAAAATTAGCATGACAAGAACTAAGTTGTTTTCTAAACCATAATTTGTATGACAGTTGGACACAACATTAATGAACTCTGTACACAGAATACCAAATAGCTGGAGAAAACAGTTATAAATTAAATATGTTATAAATAATGTCACGTACACCATCTTTGATGCGTGTGCTCAGTATGAGTTGCGCTTGCGCAAGGCATATGCGGAAGATAAACAAAGAATGAAACATAGACATACAGGAAGTTATAACATCAGTAAATACATTGAAGATGCGGATGTGGAGAAAATTATATTGCGGGCAGATAATCTAAATAGTATTTTAAATACAATATACAACCCTACTTTAAAATCACCAGAAAAATAATCAGGGTAATCTTTTCTCATCATTATGAACAACTTTTACAATGGGATCGACCCTGAAATCATCAGTTGATCCCTACATTTGTGTTCATATCATCATCATCATCATCATCATCATTTCAGCCGAAAGACGTCCACTGCTGGACATAGGGCTCCCCCGAGCATCGCCACAACGACCGGTCCTGTGCCTTCCGCATCCAGCGGATTCCCGCGACCTTCACCAGGTCGTCGGTCCACCAGGTGGTCGGTTCATATAAGTCGACAAAATTTTGGGATTTTATTTCGCGATTTTTGGTTTGGTCACATAATAAAAGTTGTTCGGAATGATGAGCAGAGACTACACTTAATTTTATTCTGGCGATAAAAAATTAGTTTTGTAGGCATAAGATCATCATTTATCATTTCAGCCGAAATACCCCCCATTTAGCACATGTCCAGCAGTGGACATGTGCTAAATGGGGGGGATATGCCATAATCGCCACTCTTGGCAGGCGGGTTGGCGATCGCAGTGGGTTGGTTAAATACTCAGAGAAAGCTGCTGCCCATCCTCTGGTGAATCCCTGAGTCGCCTTTTACGACACCCATGAGAAGAGATCATCTTCAACATCATCATCATCATTTCAGCCGAAAGACGTCCACTGCTGGACATAGAAGAGGTAGGGTGGTGCAATTCTTTTCGTCCGGCACCACAAGTAACGAATAGAAAATCATCATTATAAGATAACAATTCTATCGGAGGCAACATTCGAAAGCAAAAACCATTATAAGCGGAACTGGCTTACCATGTAAGTTTCATACAAGACAGGCTAGCTTCTGCCTGCTGCTTCGCACGCGTGCGTGGAATTCTGTTTATCGCAGAATGACGTTATCGCGCATCCCTCGAGAACTGTCCATCTTCCCGTAGTAAAAAGTAGCCTACGTCCTTCTCCAGGTCCTAGGCTACCACTTTGCCAAATTTTATTACGATCGGTTCATAGGTATAGTCGTGAAAAGGTAACAAACAAACAGACAGACAGACAGACATACAAGTTACTTTCGCATTTATAATATTATACTGTGTATTTAGTACCATCGATATGCAGTTAATGCAGTTGACTGCTAAGGCCTGCCGTATATTGAACTCGGCTCAGCCCAGCCGACTGGCACAGGCAAACAGCGCGTCGCGTTTATGTCTTTTATTCGAAAATGTTTTTTCTGTGCTCTCGTAGAGAGTATTATGTTCCCTGATTGATACTTCATTTTATTTTATTATAGTATTAGACAAATCGCTCCGCGAGCTATGGAGCGAGCTACGCTTGGAGTTTAATTGAAGGATAAAATTCGTAACGAGATTATCCGGAGAAGAACCGGAGTTGCATATAGGATCTGTAAGCTGAAGTGGCAGTGGGCTGGCCAGTGGCCATGTCTGTCGAAGGACCGATAGCCTCTGGAGCAGACGAGTCCTTGAGTGGAGACCGCGAATTGGCAAACGCAACTTAGTTCCAGGTGGAGCGACGACCTGAAGAAGGTGGCTGGGGGGGACTGGATGCGGAAGGCTGAGGGCCAAGTGTTGTTGTGCAACTGGCCTAGTTGATGATTAGACAAATATGGCTGAAAAAAAAATAGAATGATGAAATTTTTCCTGCCCTTTAGGTTATGTTTTATCTAAATGAAGTGGGTATTATTAACAGCATCAGCTGAATATTACCTAAATAATATAATTATATTGGTTCTTCTAGACAAAAACGAATGCATGAATGTCTTAGAGCATATAGACTGCTCTAAGCTGAATATTGATATTCTGGTACATTTGGTAAGACTAGACTTACTACTGACTTACCCTCTTGTGTACTTATCCCATAAATGTTGCGTGCCTACATTGGTAGAACATAGCAAACTGCGCATTCACCCAACAGCTTGCAATGTACCTAATTGTAATACTTGTGTTAAGCAATAAAGATTTGATTTGATTTTGTAGATTAGATAAAAACTTCAACGTCGTACTCGCAAGTCGAGCCGAAGAGCTGGGGACGGTCAACTTTTACAGGGTCATTTTTATACAGAAACATTTGAATTTTGCTTGTGCAATATATTAATGCTCTTAGGATGCTGTTGGGGCTGCCGCGATTAATTTAAAGGAGTTTTAGCGCATTCTTGACATATATTTACTTAGGCAATATGAATCATAATCACTTCGCATTTAGTGTCCACCCACACCACCCTAATGCAGACATTTATTTTAATCAAAACAAACATGTTAACTGTGGAAGCTTATCAGAAATTAAAAAAAAAAAATTGAAAACAATAGGTATCGTATCTTTGGGTTCAAATAACAGGTAGATAAAATGTGAGTTGGTTCCACTTTAGTCCGATCCGACCTCTACTATACGAATCTATAAATTACTCTTACTTTGAGTTAACGTAAGGTTTTGGTGAAAAAAAAAACCAGAACCTAAACCGCTGGAGTTAGAAACATGACATTTTGACAGATACCTACCTTTTATAGCGTAGGCATCCACTAAGGAATGATTTTTAGAAATTCCGCCCCCAAGGTTACCCCCTTAGGGGTGGAATTACCTGATGTCTTGCAGAAAAAAGTCTACAATACATCTATCCGATAGCATGATTGAGCTTTAATTAGTTCAGAAGTATATCCAAAAACTATTTTTTGTGCAATTTTAACCTAAGTGCTGGATTATAAAAATAATCTATCTAGGAACTGATAATTCTAGACGGAAGGGCGGCGAAAATTTAAGCCTATTCTTGGGAAATGTGTAAATTTAACACAGTATTCTTGGGTAATGTGTAAATTTAACACACTGTTCTTGGGAAATGTGTAAATTTAACACACTGTTCTTGGGAAATGTGTAAATTTAACACAGTATTCTTGGGTAATGTGTAAATTTAACACACTGTTCTTGGGAAATGTGTAAATTTAACAGCCTATCTTTGGGAAAAGTGTTAACCCGACACTTATAATTATCTTTATATGTATTAGATATATTCTATATTGATATATTATATTGATAGAATATGCTTATGTACACTCAAAGACATTTAAATATTCTTAAATACCCTAGTGTACACCATAATAATAGCGGAAAAAAGGAACATCATGTCATATACCCTCATTTAGGTACTCTTAACATCACAGAGTACATTGTAATATACTGAAACTTAACATGTCATAGTTACATACATACATACATATTATCACGCCTGTTTCCCATTGGGGTAGGCAGAGACTATGGATTTCCACCGGCTACGATCCTGACATACCTCTTTCGCTTCATCTACGTCCATTAACCTCGTCATGCATGCTCGTCGGTTTAGAGAACTCTCTATTATATTTATGTCATAGTTGATTATTCTTAATGAGTTCCCCGGCTTTTCTTATCAGTTTAATTGTATTTTATATGACGTTAACGCTTACCTCTATATCTATTGTTGTGGTTTAATTATCATATTAATTAAATACTAAAAGTAAAGTAAGTAAGTAGTAGTTAAGTGTTATTGGGTTTTTTCATTAGGAAATTCTCAGTAGCAGGCCGGAGTCTGGATTTGTGCCCGGTCAATGGCAGTAGGCTCGCCCCCTATTAAATGGGGCTATAACATAACTGGCGAAACGTGGGTGTACTATTACACGTCTGCCTACCGCTTCGGGTAATGATGATGAATGATGGTGATTAATTAAGTACAGAATATATGTACTTTCATTTGTGATAAGGATCTGTCTTTTGAATGATGTATTTTAAAACTACTTATATTCAATATATTATAACATTAGAAAATTAATGGCGAAATTACGTTTTTTTTTTCTTCATATTGTTGAAATGACTGAATTTTAGTGTTTAAAAAATGTAAATGGTAAATAGATTATATTGCTTTATATTTATCGTACGTAAATAACGAAGTACCGAAATACGGATAGAAAAATAACGTTATTTTTCTAATGTTACAACACAGACAAAGTAAAAATACAGACAAAGTGCTGCGAACAATCTAGTGAAGCCAAAAAAAAACTATGCTCCTTCGTCACGCTCATACATGTACCTCAAACCAAGCTCGCCCCTCTCAGTACACATGTCGCGGCATCGTCCAGTAAGCATCGCTAAAGCAAATATCCTTCAGGTGCATGGTATGTGCGTCAGCGCTGGTTGTACACAAAAGTAGTTTTATTTTGGCTTCACTATGATTGTTCGCAGCACTTCGTCTATATTCTTTACTATGTCTGTGTGTTACAGTAAATGGAGTATTTATTGGTGTCTAATGCAGAGCTCTGTAGTCAAGTTCTCAATACTGTAGTAGAAATTATACAATATTTTTATAATTATGAGGCAGACACGTAATGAGTTTCTTACCAAAGCCTTTTGACACCGCAAATAGTTACTCATCGTGTCAGGTGCAGAATAAAAACAACATAATATTACAAAGTAATTTTTTACCGACGTGAGTAAATCATGAATATGCATAGGTCACACAGAGGCATGTAAAACATGCCGAAGTTGAAGGCAAGCCTGTACACCTGCTTATGTTCTTCATATAGTATGTATTATATTGCTAATTTATGTAAAAATGTGAGCTGCTATGAATATTTTTATCTTACATAAAAATCTCATTTTGGTCAAAGAAAACAGCAATTACCTAGGTTGCTATTCTGTATGATCTCGCTAATAAACTCACTTCTGAATACACAGTGTAATGTAGTAAAAACAATCCGATAAAAAAAACACTGCTGATTCAGAAGCATAGAATTATTTATTCTGTGTTCAGAAGTGTGTTTGCTTGAGATCTTACAAAAGCCATTTAGAGCAGATGTAGCGAGGTAAAGAAAGGTTTAATTACATCTTTTGTTTTAAGTACCTATTACTGCTAAACCAGAAGCCATCAAGGGCACGCATCCAGCAAATAGCAGTTAGATGGTGAGAAAAGTAATGACAAGATTCTGTCCTGCGTTTGTTTAAGCGTTTCTTCTCAAGTGGTGCAGCTAATTAAGAAACACCGGAGCTATCTAGCATAGTTAAGTGACATGCACAGACAGTAAAAATATATTATAACTAGCTTTTACCCGCGGCTCCGCTCGCGTTAAGTTCTGCTAACCCACGTCAGTCCAGTCCAGTCCAGACCATTCCAGTCCAGTCCACTGTCCCACTGTCCCGCTGTCCCGCTGCCCCACTGCCCCACTGCCCCACTGCTCCGCTGCCCCGCTGCCCCACTGCCCCGCTAGCCCACTGCCCCGCTGCCCACTGCCCCGCTGCCCCACTGCCCCACTGCCCCTCTGCCCCACTGCCCCACTGCCCCTCTGCCCCACTGCCCAGCTGCCCCGCTGCATCACTGCCCCGCTACCACACAGCCCCGCTGCCCCACTGCCCCTCTGCCCCGCTGCCCCACTGTCCCACTGCCCAGCTGCCCCACGACGCCGCTGCCCCGCAGCCCCGATGCCCAGCTGCCCCGCTGCCCCACTGCCCCGCTACCCCACAGCCCCGCTGCCCCACTGCCCCTCTGCCCAGCTACCCCGCTGCCCCACTGCCCCGCTACCCCACGGCCCCACAGCCCCGCTGCCCCACGACGCCGCTGCCCCGCAGACCCGATGCCCAGCTGCCCCGCTGCCCCACTGCCCCGCTACCCCACTGCCCCACTGCCCCACTATCCCACTGCCCCACTGCCTGCCCCGCTGCCCCGCTCCGCTTCCCCGCTCCGCTACCCCACTGCCCCGCTACTCCACTGCCCCGCTGCCCCACTGCCCCGCTGCCCACAGTCCCACTGCCCGGATACCCCACTGCCCCACTGCCCCGCTGCCCCACTATCCCACAGCCCCACAGCCTGCCCCGCTGCCCCACTGCCCCGCTTCCCCACTGCCACGCTGCCACGCTGCCCCGCTGTCCCGCTGCCCCCACTGTCCCGCTGCCCCCACTGTCCCGCTGCCCCGCCGCCCCACTGCCTCGCTACCCCACTGCCCCACGGCCCCGCTACCCGGCTGCTTCACTGCCCCGCTGCCCAGCTGCCCCGCTGCCCCGCTGCCCCGCTACCCCACTGCCCCGCTGCCCCACTATCCCACTGCCCCACTGCCTGCCCCGCTGCCCCGCTCCGCTTCCCCGCTCCGCTTCCCCGCTCCGCTTCCCCGCTCCGCTACCCCACTGCCCCGCTACTCCAATGCCCCGCTGCCCCACTGCCCCGCTGCCCCACAGTACCACTGCCCGGATACCCCACTGCCCCACTGCCCCGCTGCCCCACTATCCCACTGCCCCACAGCCTGCCCCGCTGCCCCACTGCCCCGCTTCCCCACTGCCACGCTGCCACGCTGCCCCGCTGTCCCGCTGCCCCCACTGTCCCGCTGCCCCGGTACCCCACTGCCCCGCTGCCCCGCTGCCCCACTATCCCACTGCCCCGCTGCCACACTGCCACGCTGCCCCACTATCCCACTGACCCACTGCCCCGCTGCCCCGGTAACCCACTGCCCCGCTGCCCAGCTGTCCCGCTACCCCGCTACCCCACTATCCCACTGCCCCACTGACTGCCCCGCTGCGCCACTCCCCTACTGCCCTCTGCCCCGCTACCCCACTGCCCCGCTGCCCAGCCGCTCCGCTGCCCCACTGCCCCGCTGCCCCGCTACCCCACTGCCCCGCTGCCCCACTATCCCACTGCCCCGCTGCCCCAGTACCCCACTGCCCCGTTGCCCCGCTGGCACGCCGCCCCGCTGCCCCACTGCCTCGCTGCTCCGCTTCCACGCCCCGCTGCCCCACTGTCCCGCTACCCCGCTACCCCACTGCCCCACTATCCCACTGCCCCACTGGCCCACTGCGCCGCTGCCCCGCTGCCACTGTCCTACTGTCCCACTGTCCCACTATTCCACTGTCCCACTGTCCCACTGTCCCACTGTCCCACTGTCTCACTATATCACTATCGTCCCGTCCCATGTCCTATGTCCTGTCTCATGTCCCATGTCCTGTCCCATGTCCCATCCTATGTCCAGTCCCATGTGCCGTCCCACTGTCCTGTCCCCTGTCCCGTCCACTGTCCCGTCCCCAGCCCCGTCCCCTGTCCTGTCCCCAGTCCCATCCCCAGTCCCATCCCCTGTCCACTCCCCTCCACTCCACTCCATCGTACATTACTATCCGCTCGTGCAAATGCATAGAAGCTTCGATCTGTCGGGTAAGTACGCAACCCACGAATTAATTTTTTTCTTTTTTTCTTTCTTTCTCAAAACCCATACCAGTTTTTAAGTCAGATCATCAGCTTTCAAACAAAAAAAAACATCAAAATCGGTCCAGTAGTTTTAGCGTGATGCTGGAACAAACAAACAAACAAACAGACGTTTACAATTTTATAATAGTTAAGATAAACAATCACGCGATCACTACACATTATAATAAAACAAGTTTAACAGGATTATATCGCGTGACAAGCGTGTCATTTTAGTCTTCCTGCGACCACGAACGCTGCAAAGCTTTCGAAACGTCAGGGAACCAATCTAAATAATATACGCGATATAATCCGGTTAAACTTGTTTTATTATAATGTGTAGTGATCGCGAAAACCTAAGAAATTATTAAGTAAAAATATAGACGAAGTGCTGCGAACAATCATAGTGAAGCCAACAAATCGTGCTCCTCCATGTACAAACCAGCACTCACGCACACACATGCACCTGAAAGATATTTGTTTTTGGCGATGCTTATACTGGACGAAGCCGTGACATGTGTACTGAGAGCGGTGGAGAGTGGTTTGTAAACGGAGGAACATGGTTTTGTTGGCTTCACTATGATTGTTCACAGCATTTCGTCTATATTTTTTACTATGTCTGTGGTGACATGCAAAAGTGTTGAATAACTTACAGAATATTTTGATTTTATTCAACAAATCGACACCTTTGAGTCTTGTTCTCATGGCGAGAAAGCGTAAATAACTGGCGATAGCTAAAATGATGTTCGGCTGAGTGGAGAGAATCAATGTCACGCGTCATTTCGGGCCAAGCCTACCGCGCCTGCAGGGAGTGATAGCAAACCGGATTTTGGAGATATTACAGCCCCTGCCTCACCCCTCTGCGTAGTTGAATTTGCTGTCTTTTGGCCCTGGATCTGAACACCCATATGTAAGGTCCTAGTACATTAAAGATGTTGTATTGTCTACTTTGGTTTTATGAAGTATTATAATAGTCTATCAATCTATCTACATTAGAGAGTTAAGCACTGACTAATTAATTTGTATGTTATATATTTGATGGTTGATTAATTAATTATTTTAATTATCTCTTGTTAGCCGATTTTATTAGTAATTAATTAGATTGTCAATGTATTTCAGTAGATCAATTGACTTTTTATTAGCTACTGATTTGATTGAGGCCTCCCCACTTAAATGGTGGGATGGTTTGACACGTGATGACATCTTCCACATTTAATGGCGGGGATGCCTCGAGCGGGGACAGTCGCGCTGGGGCACTGTATGAAGTGACATGTGTACAGAATTAAAATAATAAAAGTTAGTAACTGTGAAATCGTTACTTGGTAATTTCCTGACCCAATAAGTCAGAAGTGTGAACGCAAAGAAAATTCCACATTTTCTTGCGACGCCCACTGCTCGGAAAACCTTAGAATCAGCAACACAAGTGACAATTTCTTGCTTAGCAAAACTCTACAGAGATCTCTTCAGAGTAGAGAGAGAATAAGTAGAGTAGAGTAGTACTGATTACAGCCGTGTTTTTATTTGTGTAATTACCAGAGTTCGTAAAATTCGATATTTATATTGAATACTGGGCTATCGATAGTTGATTTGAATTACCTTTACAGATAAATAAAGGAATTTTGTTTCTAAATTTGATAAAAAGGATAGAAACTTGACAAAGTATGTACCTAAAAAGTGATTAAGATTGTGCTGTTTTTGTATTAAAATATATCAATATATAAGTAAGTGGCAAGGCAAGCACAAAAAAAAAAAAAAAGTCTCTTTTGTTAACTGCCTATCACGGTTACGCCGCGTCAACTAGGAAGATACGTTATGAAATAATTTTTTGGGGCAACTCGGTATAAAAAGAACATGCATTTAGAGCCCAAAAACGTTGAATTAGATCTATTTGCTATCTACAACAAACGGATTCATGTAAGCCACATTTTATGAATCTAAAAGTTTTAACCCTTCCATGTGTATACATATACGAAACAGCAATATTCATAAAATTAAATTCAGTAAAAAAACAACTATTATGAGAGCATTTTTTTTGTATGGGTCCGCGTATTGTAAATAATCTTCCACTTTCATTGCGAAATATTACTGATACAAAAAAGATTCAAAAATAAACTTTACGAGAAGCTTGTTGAAATAGATCAATAGGTATTTTATTTATTGATGGTAAATAAATAAACACATGACATGGACATGCTTATGAATGAAATTAAAAATTTGTTGTTTAATTATTAATGTATATTATGTTATGTTATTTAATTAATTATGATTTTATGCCTCAATGGCGGGACATGGCTGATCCTATTATATTAATTTGTATACATCTTATGAACCTGTGGTCCATAATAAATGAATTTGAATTTGAAAGATTATTATGATGATTATGTACACCGATTGTAGGTATTGCGAACTACAGTTATGATTTTAAGGAAAGTTAATTTTAAAATCGAAATTAAAAGACCTAAAAAAAAAAAAAAAAAATTGATTTATTTAGCAAAATTAACGGGATCGATTGAGAGAAGAGATTGAGATTAATGTATATTGCATCTGTTATTTTATGTTTTGCGACGTAAATTTATTTTACAAATTATTTACAGTAACAAAATGAGATTCACTTGAACTTTATTCGTGGTAGCATGTGACAGGTATTAAGCTTATTATGGAAGATTCAGATCACGTAGTGATGGATAAACATGATTTAATTGCCCGAGGTAAAGGGCCTAATAGAAAGGCAACCCGAGGTAAGGGACCTGACTAAAATGAAACCCGAGGCAAATGGTCTAATGGAAAGGCAACCCGAAGTAAGGGACCTGACTAAAATGAAACCCGAGGCAAAGGGTCTAATGGAAAGGCAACCCGAGGTAAGGGACCTGACCAAAATTAAACCTGAGGCAAAGGGTCTAATGAAAAGGGTACCCGAGGTAAAGGGCCCGATGGAAGTGAGACCCGAGGTAAAGGGTCGATTGGAAAGGGGTCCCAAGGTAAGGGACCCAATATAAAAGAAACCCGAGGTAAAAGGTTGAGGAATATCGGTAATATGACCAATCAAGGGGAAGAAGAATTCGAGGAAATGGGTCAGAATCAGATTATGGAGTATCAAGGAGTAATGGAAAAGAGGATCGCGCTGTGAAGGTTGGCGCTCAGGCAGCTAAGTTGGATGAACCTGAACAGGTACATAAGTATTTTAGGACTGTTAAAAGTGATCAGATCAGGTACCTTCAAGACTACGCGAAAACCATACGATCAACGATTTGGAAGCAATCTGATTCGACCAGATCCATTTAAAACCAGGTATGAATACCAAATCTAATGTTACAATTGCAACGAGGTTGCACACACAAGTTTTAAATGTGACACGCCTCCTGCAAAATGCAAAAATTGTGACCGGCTTGGTCATCAGACCACTAATTGTTTTAGAAACACGATAAGTGGGTCTGATAGTATACTGATACAAAACACCAGGTAATGACCAGGCACCAAAACGAGTATAGGGAGTAACTGCTGAGGACACACGGTTATGTTATGTATACGTAGTAGAGGATTATGTTACTACAACCCATTTTGTTAGGACATTCATTCAGAGGCCTGATACATTAATAACTAGCTGTGCCAGCAGCTTCACCCGAGTACTGAAATAAAATGTAGCCTATGTTACTTATGAATAAAGCAAATCGGTTCAGTAGTTTCAGGCTTTATCGATTACAAACAAACAAATATTTCTTTTTTATAATATTAGTTAGCTAGATTTAGCCCGCGGCTTCGCGTGCGTGAAATTCTGAAATCTACATTATGTTGTTAAAAAAATAAAAAAAACATGCAATAATGACCTGCGCTTTGATTAGGAAGTGTAGTGGTTAAGAGGTGTCTTGAGCCCCGTATTTAACCCCCATAGGGTGTGAATTTTCAAAAACCCTTTCTTAGTGCTCACCTCGGCAATAAAGAACTCCTGTGTAAAATTTCATGATTCTAGAGAAGACCCACCGGCTTAGAGTGTGCTTTGTCTGTTAAAATAGAAAAGTTAGAAATACGGTGTCGCGGACTTACTTTTTTGTAGGACTATTATAGTGTATTAGAGGCCTATATAACCTGCTTAGGCTGTGGCCGGTTTGTTAAACATTGTTTTCACATTTATACAAACGTTTAGGCAGCACACACAAATAATGCTATTCTAAGCGGGATTTTTATTCGACTTCCTAGACAAAAATCGTGCAGCTAACACACAATACTGTAAATAATTTATAGCCTCAAAATAATTCATAGCACTCTTGGACAATATAGATTCCTGGTTGAGAACACACCTCTGATTCGTAAACATTGCAGAAAATATGAAGGCTATAGAGATTTAGAATCGGATTTATCTGAGAATGATGAAAGTCTAAGACATGGATTAACCCCATAGTGCATGCACTAAAGGAGCCTCCATAAGTGACGATATTTAATTGATCGTCCGACGCACCCTGGGCAGTCAACCTCGCTACCGGCCTGCTGACTGGCTAATCTTTTTCCCACGGCATGAGCTATTGACTTTATGTGGCTCATGTCGACACGATAAAAGAAGGTTCCATAATATTAAGTTATGTACAATATTTGATTATGATTACAAGCAATAATTTATTATGTACGTTTTGAATAATTTATAGTAATAAAGTAAAAACAGTAGTAGTAATAAAGTAAGTATTGATGATTAATTGTGAGCTAAGCGTGCTAGTTCTAAATGTTATTAATGTATGTATGTTGTAGTTGTTATTGTAATGTTTGATGATAGAATTGTTGTTATAAAAAAAACAATGCGATGGAACTCGCTTGTAAAAGCAATGCGATGGGACTCACTTGAAAAAGGAATGCGATGGGACTCACTTGAAAAAGCAATGCGATCGGAATCGCTTGAAAAAGCAATGCGATCGGAATCGCTTGAAAAAGCAATGCGATGGGACTCGCTTGAAATAGGATGGCCGAGCTGTAAGGTCCTAGTACATTAAAGATGTTGTATTGTCTACTTTGGTTTTATGAAGTATTATAATAGTCTATCAATCTATCTACATTAGAGAGTTAAGCACTGACTAATTAATTTGTATGTTATATATTTGATGGTTGATTAATTAATTATTTTAATTATCTCTTGTTAGCCGATTTTATTAGTAATTAATTAGATTGTCAATGTATTTCAGTAGATCAATTGACTTTTTATTAGCTACTGATTTGATTGAGGCCTCCCCACTTAAATGGTGGGATGGTTTGACACGTGATGACATCTTCCACATTTAATGGCGGGGATGCCTCGAGCGGGGACAGTCGCGCTGGGGCACTGTATGAAGTGACATGTGTACAGAATTAAAATAATAAAAGTTAGTAACTGTGAAATCGTTACTTGGTAATTTCCTGACCCAATACATAGTAGCAGCGTTGTTGTGTTGTAGGGTATTAAATAATTGTAGATTTGATGATGATTGACGATGATGATGATGAACCTAGTCTTGATATCAAGTTTGGGGTTAAATATTGGCACAGAGGACAACTGTTATCTTACCTACTGATATTAAAATCCAATGAATGAGTCCATGACCATGTAATTGCTATTCAGGGCAGAAAAAAACTCCACAGTAAAAAAAAACGAGTGTGCTTTAGACCCAAAGACATTTCTATACTGACGTAAGTATAATACCTTTATGTTTAGACCACACGACTGAAGTAAAACTTCACTAACTTATATCTCCCTCTCAACTTCCGTTCGCCTCGCCCGATCACACTTTTCGTAACGCATTCACCACCTTGCTCCCCAAGTCAAGCGTGCGTAAAGAAGTTTTACTTCAAAAATTACCTACAAAAAGTTTATAGGACTACACTGTAATGTCATAACACACACACACACACAGATAACAACATTATCACGCCTGTATTTTTATTACGAAGGGGTAGACAGAGGTGTCATAGTATACTCACATTTCGCCAGAAATGTATATATGTTTGTAGAAATGTCAAACTCTCGCAGAATCGGTACCCCAAAATGGATACCCTAGTCCCTACCTGCTTAAACGGGCGGGTGGCGGAGAATCCCGTTAGGGACTCCATCCGCCGAAAATCCGCTAAGTCCCGTGTGATAGAGCGAGCCTTATTGTAAAGTCATGCCTGAGTTTAACAAAACTCCATGTATTTTGACGATAACAATCGAAATGTTGCAAATGGCTGCCCCGCCTTTAGGCACAAAGTGAGCCGTCGGTTTACATAACACAGGTAACAGTGTAGCAGGTGTGTTGTACTTGCTCACTGACACAGAACCGGATCGATATGACGTCACGCGTAGAAAGGAGTGCGCGCGGCGCGTGCGCACACTGCGCCGGGCGGGGTAGGGTTCACAACACGGTGTGCCTTGCTGTTTTTTTATACGTAAGTAAATGTTACAACTCACAAGGGATATTATGTTTCCAATAAGGGGACATTTATTTCGCTGGGGGACAAGTGATATTTTCAAAGTCGACTGACACGATTAAACCATTAAACCATTTATTTTGCCACACACATAAAATATACCTACATATTACATGAAAATGTAACAGGACAAATTACAGAGAACACAACATGTATACAACATATTATGTGTAGCAAGGGATCCAGCTCAGTATTTGCTGTGCATCTAGGTATATACATTGCACATATCCCATAAAGTGAAATTAACGCGCACAAGAAAAAAATAAGCAAGCAAGCAAGCATAACTGCTGAGCGTGGGGTCCTGGGTTCGATTCCCGGGTCGGGCAAAGTGTTATTGGGTTTTTTCATTAGGAAATTCTCAGTAGCAGCCCGGAGTCTGGATTTGTGCCCGGTCAATGGCAATAGGCTCGCCCCCTATTACATGGGACTATAACATAACTGGCGAAATGTGGGTGTACTATACACCTCTGCCTACCCCTTCGGGGAAATACAGGCGTGATGATATGTTATGTTATGTGAAGAAAAAAATACAATCACTTAATGAATTTTCTAGAGTATGTAAAACTCAAACGTTTTTTAATGATTTTAATGAAATCAGTAGTCTTGATATGATGTAGACCCCGAATAAAATATTTACCGAGAGATGTAGACACCTGAAAAAACGTCGGCAGATCGGAAGCTAGAGATTCTCGATAATATTGGCAAGTAATCCATCAAATGCATGATGTTCTAGCAATTTTTGTTTCTTACGCCTATCTCCAGTGCTTCTGCTGACTACAGCATTATGGCACTGTCAAGCTGTCTTCCCGGGATACAAAGTAGCCTATATGTTTTTATTATTTGAGGAAAGAGGTAGGGGTCTTGAACGCCCCCTAAGCCACTGCGATCTGGTAAGATCTATTGTGACGCCTCTTGCAGCATTACAGCACTTCCCCAAGCTGCAAGTCAATCATGAAGTTGACTATGACTTTGGGGGAGGTAGACCTGATCTCCTGCGTTGAGATGACGTGGCCTCCAAGATGCTGGCTTCTCATGTGGTGCACTGCATCCATAGACCAGTAAGCCTCTAGACGCCGGTTAGCTGGACACCCCCGGTCACAACGCATATGCTCTACCACTGCATATCATACGTCCCTCCGCCAATCGGAACGTCACTCAGTCAGCGAGCGGCACCAATCATAAGGAATCATACCACCGAACTTTTGAACCGGCCAAACATAACGCGCCGTCCGCCCCCCTGACCCCACCAACGTTTTACGACTGCGTTCGAATACAAAACTTTGTTTATGCGGAGTCTTGAAGCTTACTGGTCTGTGACTGCATCACACTCACATAGGATATGGATGGGCGTCTCATCCTTTTCGCGAAAACCCTGCAAACTGTGGTATCACTGAGACCCATCCTCTGAAGGTGTTTATTCGGCTTGCTTCACTCAGCCTATATGTTAGTCTGGGTTATTTTCTATCCGTATGCCAAATTTCATCCAAACCCTTTTAGCCCTTACAACGTGATTGAGTAACAAACATCCAAACATCTTCACATTTATAATATTAAGTAGGATTATACAGAATATTTTTTGATGGGCTCGTGACTAAGTAGCAACCGCGCGGTTTGTATGATCTGCGAGGTTAAGCTACACTTGCCGCGGTCAGTCCGTGGATGGGTGACCATTTCGTTGCACATCGAGACCCCGCCGTGCCTCGGAGAGAACACGTTAATCTGTTGGTCACGGTTGCCATACGAATATCTATGGCATTCGTTACGGGAAGTGAGAAGCCCGAAAGTCTGACAACTGGTCTAACCTCCGAATGTTGGTATTACCCAGTAACTGGGTTGCGGGGGTCTGATAGCAGTCTCTCCGTGTAAAATACTGATGTTCAGCCGCATCTGGTTAGACTGGAAGCCGACCCCAAAGTATTTGGGAAAAGGCGAGGAAGATGGTATAGGATATTGTTTAAGGAGTGCGGATAGTTTGCATACATAACATAATCAGCCCATTACTGTCCCACTGCTGGGCACGGGCCTCTTCTCAGTATGAGAAGGTTAAGGCCTTAGTCCACCACGCTGGCCTAGTGCGGGTTGATGGACTACACACACCATCGAGAACTGTATGGAGCACTCACTGGTGTGCAGGTTTCCTCACGATGTTTTCCTTCACCGTTAAAGCAAGTGATAATCAAATTCTGATCCCCACATGAATCCGAAAAGTCAGAGGTGCGGGCCGGAATCGAACTCACACCCTTCCTGCATGGAAGGCAAGCGTTCAACTACTAGGCTATCACTGCTATATTTGTATAGTTTGCATAGTGGTTCAGTATCTGTTCCTTATCGCAACCACACTATTAAAATTCCCTATAGGTATGTAAAAAAAAATGAAAATTTCCCTTTGTATGGCGTGCGCTAAAAAAGTTTCCGAGTCTTCCAAACAAACTCGTTTTTGTTTTTAAGTGAATTTTAATAATGTGGGTGCCAAAGACATCATAAGAGACTTTGGTCGTTGCTATAAGGAACAGGTAGTTATTGAACCACTATACAACCTTATTCTTAGTTTATACTTAACCTCTGAAGGGGTCATTGTCCATTGTCCTCTTAATTATGAAGAACAACATTTACTATGGGACCAACCTTGAAAACAGCGCCGCTGATCCCTACATTTTGTCGATTTGTGTGAACACAAAATGTAGGGATCAGCTGATATTTTTTTCGAGATTTCAAGTTTGGTCGCATAGTAAAAGTTGTTCATAATGAAGAGGACAATGACAGGTTTAGTATTGACTGAAAATAACGTTGTTTAAGCGAAAAATCCGCACTCTTGAAAAAAATATCCGGAATGACACGGTATATTTACTAGCGGTGGGCATTGAATCAACGAACGGCTTTTTTTAACAGCTTTTTCACAAGAAACGAATTAACTGTTTTTCATTGCTCAGAAACAGGTTAAAAAAATGATATTTTTTTTGCAAAATGTATGCATTTGACAAACGAACTGGTTACAAAAAACTTATGCATTGACAAACAAATTGTTTCCAAAAACCAACTAAATTTTATTCCAATATGAATCAAGTTCATTAAAATTAATTTTTAAAATGAAATTGTTTTAAATGCAAAAACGTTAATATTGAAAAAAATATAACTGTTTTCAAACCTGTTAAAATTAAAAGCTTTTTCAACCTGTTATTTGTTGGAAAAATATTGTTACATTATATTGGCACGAAAACCGTTAATGACCCATCGCTAATATTTACCATGTGTATGAGCGTTAGTGACTATATTCGTTAAAAACTCGTATTATATTTAATTCATTACCTATAAATAAATTCGCTATCTATTCGAATTACAGTAAAATTACTTTGCTATTAATTGCTATTCTGAATATCGAATCGTACTTAGAAAGCGTGTCACGGCACGGTTGTATTATCATCGCAAATATTTGATCAATGAGGAAACACGATCTCTCATTAGCCTAGATTTCATTCTCAATTGCTCGTAATCTCAGTTTAAATTACGTGCAGTATCAAATGCATTGAATAGTATTCGTTTGTATTTATTACCTGAATGTCTTATGATAATGGTCTATCGATTTAATAATTATTGAATAAACAGGAATATAATTAGCAGAGTAATCGTACAAAAACAAGTTTAAAGTTTCAAATCGATACGACAATTAGAAGAAGGTTAAAATCGACTTCCAAGATTAGTTTACATAGTTAGTTAGTGAGTTAGTTATAAGTGAAGCTAATACAAATTGATCTGTAACCGTACCATATTTCTAGAGCAAATGATAAATAATGTGCTGAGTCATCTAAAAATATTTAAAAATATCCATGATTATTTAATAATCAAATCACTTAGAAACATAGCGAGGGTTTGAGAATAAATCCCGAACGACTCTGAAAATAAGTCATCGGTGGCATTGTCAAAGGGTGGGAATAACTGCAAATTGTTTTGGTGGTTTCGAACCCGTCGTTTTTGTGTCGCACGCGACTCACGGAGGGAATTTGTTTGTAAATGTAAATGTATGTCTATTTGTTTGTTTGTTCGAGCACTACGCAAGAACTACTGGACCAATTTTAATTCAACTGTTAGTGTTTAATGGCTAATGAAAACTGGTACTTACGTATTTTATGAAAAAAGAAAAAACACGGTTCCTGTTGGCTGAACTAAATAACCACGGGCATATTTTTGTATAATATAAATGCGAGAGTGTGTTTGTTGTTCTTTTATACAGCAACGGAACAACGGCTTGATCACGGACATGAAAAAAAAGCAGAAGCATCCTAAGTAAGCTGACCCGGCTTGTTTGTATACGTGCCTCACGCACACAACTTGCATTTAGAAGAGCTAGAGCTCCTTTGTGAAAGAGCTCGTCCGGGGAAGTACTACCACCGTATCTAATTCTCCGCCAAATAGTGATGCTTGCATTGAAGGGTACGGGTGCCGGTGAAATTACAATCACATGAGACTTTCCATCTTCATGTCTCAGTTTGGCGAACCGACTTGAGATGCCATTTAGGCAACAGCTTAGGTGGTATTGAAGTTGTTATGGTCAAAGGTAACCGCGTAACATCAGGTGGGCCTTTAGCTCGTTTCGCCATCCAATACTATAAAAAAAAAAAAAAAAAAAAACACTTACGTATAGTACGCTGATCGACCGCCATTATGCAGCGTTTTGTTTCTCAAAATACGCACACATAGTTCGGTAGGGTGCTTCACTATCGTTATATGTGGCGCAGTCCTTTTTCTCGTGCGTGGGATTGACGTGATTTTTTGCGTAGAGGTAGTTTATAGGCCGGAGAGTGTATCCAAGAAAATGCACGGTTCCCTTTGGATAAATAGCCACGGGAGCCAAGCCGCGGGTAAAAACTAGTAAATAATAAATAGAAGTTTTGCGTTTTTCCTAGTTCGTAGTCATTAGATTAAATCACCCAGTCAAAAATAGAGTCCGGGTTTCTGCATGTGTGAACTAATTAAAACGCCCTTATTACGGGCACCACAAGCATATCATATACCTACCTAGTAATTATGGCAATAGGCCATTGTGGTAAGCCATAAGCAGCCCTGATCGAGTCCGTCGTATGGGCCTCGTGGAATGTGTCGATTCCCATGACGGCATTGTTGCATTGTGGCTGTAGTTTTCAAATGACACTTTTTATGGAGGCACTCATTGTTACTCCTCGTATTGTAATGTAGGCAAGCACGTGATGTTGTGATTACGAATTAATGCTTTCTTTTTGGGTCAAAAGATTCTGAGAAATGTGTCATCAAGGTGGGATTCTACGTCATCATCATTAACGTGGAGGTTTTTTCCATCTTTCTCTATATTCCGTCTCCAGTTGACTTCTGATAGGATACGATTTGCTGTATGAAACTTCTTCTCGGTCTTTCTCTTCCTGTATTATTACTGTTACTGTTAGCCTGGAACATCCCACTGCTGAGCAAAAGCCTCCCCCTGAATTGCCACAAAGCTGCAAAATTGAAGTTGGGATTGGGTTGGCCACGTCTGCCGAACGCCTTCCTATATTATTATTTATTAACATTTTTTTTAATAAGTTACAATTGTTTTATTGAAATTGTTTAACGACTGATTGATAACCCCATGTATTGTTGTCCTCAGTAAACGATGTCGTCGGATGTGTCTGGGGGGGTCGGGGGAGTGGTGAACAAGGCGTTCGAGGGCGCTGACGATGGGTTCCACACCATAGACCTGCGGACTGGCACGCGGGAAGATGACAAATATGATAGACGACAGGTACTTATCTTACACTTAGTTAATTAATGAGGCTATTATACAGGATAAAATAAAATACCTACCAGTCAACGACGTCAATAAATAGACACGCAATCTTAATAAGCAGCGTGTTCCAAATTCAGTTGACGCAACCGTTGATAAAATTTACGTGTGTCCGCGAGACAGCTGTCAAGTGAACTAATGACAGATGACAGTGTGGTTCCGGAACCATAACTCGTGTAACCATGTTGTTCTTCTAAACAGCGTAACAATTTCTACAAATGAAACTGAATAACTTGTCCTGAGAAACGTGGATAGTCAGACGAAATCAATTCCCATACAAAGGCCCATTTCTCATACAAAATCCTTGGCAATAAATAAGGTTCCTGTAGGTACGGGAAGTCAATATTTTTTCGAATTTCCCCATGTCTCATACGAAAAGTTAGTGAGTTATGTATTACATATCAGCGTCACACTTGGTCTGATAATAGTGCATACTATATGTAGTTTAGCAATAAATACTAAAAATAGGGCAAACAGATATATTTATTTATTTAATTCTTTATGCACAACTGGGTACAAAGGCGGTCTTATGTTCGTTGATGTTTAGTAGTAGTAGAGCTCCTTTGTGAAAGAGCTCGTCCGGGGAAGTACTACCACCGTACCTACTTCTCCAAATAGTGATGCTTGCATTGTTGTGTTTCGGTATGAAGGGTACGGGTGCCGGTGAAATTAAAATCACATGGAGACTTTCCGTCTTCATGTCTCAGTTTGGCGAACCGACTTGCGGTATCATTTAGGCAACAGCCTAGGTGGTATTGAAGTTGTTATGGGCAAAGGTAACCGCTTAACATCAGGTGAGCCTTTAGCTCGTTTCGCCATCCTATACTATAAAAAAAATCGTTTATCAAAAATCTCGTAAATTAAATCAGTTTCTATGGGGTATCAGGACGATGGATGGTACGGAACCCTTTCTGCGTGAGTCGGACTCACACTTGGCCGGTTTTTTTAAATTGACGGTGGCAATCTCAACGAAGCCTAGCCATCTGCGCGCGGACATATTATATTGCACAAGTGTGCGCAAACACAGGTGCACTCTCTATTCCCTCACTCTCATAATCTGATGGGACGGCAATCCGACACGACCGGAGAGAGACCAGGCGCAGGACCGACGGTTTTACATGTTCTCCGAAGCACGAAGGGGTCTCAAAGTGTACCGAAACGGTCACCCATCCACAGACTCACGGTGGCTTAGCCACGAGCCCCTGACTACGGATAGAGATGAATAAAAATAATATGCTGCGCCGACCTCAAATAAATTGAGATTTTGGGGCAGGAGCATGAGGATGACCGATCCACAAACCTGCTAGGTATAATACCTGAAACCAGTACCGAGGCTGGTAGCAGCATATCAGTGTGAAAAACATCCAGTTACTTATCAATCTTCTCTTCTAAACTGATTCATTTCAAAACATTTTTGTTTTAAAATTCTCCATAAATTCAAAGCAACTAAGCTTTGCAGAATATTAAAATTCTTAAATGAAAGTACTTTAAAACGTAAATGTGTAGAAATAAGTACCTCTTGTCAGCCATTCTCGATTTCCCTCCAAAGGCCATAAATATGGCGCGAATTTCATTATGTTCCAAATTCAAATTAAAGTCACGTCAAGTTCGCACGTGCGCAGTGCTACGGCGGAGTACAGATTAAAAACTAAAGTGCTCTCCACTGTAACTGAAGGAGGTTAAATTAATTCGTTAGAGTCTATACTTCCGTTCTATATTGGAGCATAAAGTTATTATACTTACGTCAGTATAGAAATGTCTTTGTATTGGAGCGTTAATTATTACTAAAGACTTTTTTATGCGTGGTATTCCTCACCCGTAATCCTGATCTTTCTTTGGGGCTTGAAATAGGTTTTGATAGAAGCACGCTTCAAGATATGACCAATTCTGTCGGTGACCCCTTTGATGAATGGTAGAACAGCAGGTCAATGATCAACTGTGCTGGGTTTCTGGCGGCGTTTGTGATGGGGATGTGGAGCTTGCAAGTTATTATGCTTGAGAACATGCTTCACATGGTCAGCCAACTCCTCAGACCGGTGAAGTGTCACATTCCCTTACAAGATGCAGGGGTCTACAAGATTGATTGTGATTATGGGTTATCATACATAGGGCAAACAAAGCGTAGTATAGCCACTAGAATTAAAGAACATATAGCTGACGTCAAGAACAGACGCTCCACAAAGTCTGCAGTTTGTGAACATGCCCTAGACAAACCCAACCATGTTCTTCGATATGATAAACCAAAAGTTCTGGCGAAGGAAAACCGATATGTACCTAGAATGCTCCGTGAGGCTATTGAAATTAAAAAACATCCTAATTTTAATAGAGAAGATGGTTGGCAGCTACCACCTGTTTGGAACCCAGTCCTAAAAATAATCAAGTCCCAAACAGCATGCAACACTGTAAAAGATAATGATATTGTGAGTGATTACTGCGTGCATCGAAACGATTTTAATTAATAAATATTGTACGGTAGTTTTTTTCTTTTTTTTAAATATCTGTAAAGACGATTGTCATCTTAGTCTACCTGCGACCACGAAATGCTGCAGCAAAGCTTTTGAAACGTCAGGGAAACCAATTTAAATAATATACGCGATTTAATCCGGTTAAACTTTGTTTTATTATAATGTGTAGTGATCGCGAAAACCTAAAAAGTTAGAAAGCTCCATTTTTACCACTTCTACAATCTATAAAAAAATATGCCACCCAAACATTCTTCTTCACAAAAATCCCACTTCCTGAACCTCTATAAATTTAGCATATACATAATATAGGTACTATATTCCCTGCTTATAACCGGTGGTGTGCCGGTCTAACCCTCAGTGTCCCGCGTGGGGTCGAGTCGCCCACAGCGAATGTCGCTTTGTGAGCCGCGACCAAACTTTTACGACGATACAATATACGATACGAAGTTTGAACTCGGAATGGTTTGAACTAAGAACTTGGCTCGAGAAGATTGGTGTTTGAAAATGGTAATTTGTCAATTTTTTTTACCGAATTTTGATAAGTTTTTATGGGTATATAAGTTTTTATTAAAATTAGTTAGACAACGTTACTTTTTGCTCACGCAATTTGAGAAACTATTTTGTTCAGAATCACCAGGAGAATCGATTGGCATGGTTTTTATATCAAGTTACATTTTAACAAAAAAACATTTTTAAAACGCAATTTGGTTACTATAGTTAAATTCAGTACATCAGCTGATCGTGAATAGGTCCGGGAGGTTTGACTCAATTAGTTTCCGTGCATCAGGTAGTCCCTGCATGACATTCTTCACCTTTTCCACTAACAACTGGGGAACTTACAGTGACTATAAAAGGATGTATATAGGTTTTTGCTGGGCAAGCGTGTACCATCGTCGACCGCACCGTATCTTAATATCAGGTGAGGTGGGCAAAATAAAATGTAATTTTAGTGATTTAGAAAAAATTATAATATCCCAATCGATTCTCCTCGTTAACTCTCCAAATTGCGTAAACAAAAAGTAAAGTTATATTTGCGTATATAAAATGAAGACAAGTTAGAGATTTCAAAGGAGTGACTACTTATTATCACAAGAAAAAAACTAAAAAAAAGATCCATTTCTGCTTGAATGTCGATTGTGGGCAAAAAATCTTAAAGTGAATCATTAAAAAATATTTTACATAGCGCAAAAGAAAGTTGAAAATTTATAGATAGGTACTTAATAATTGATTAAAGTCCCTAAACATATGAATTTACAATACAATATACCTTATCTGTGAGTAGCACATACTTAAGGTGAGAGCTGTTTTTTTGGACTGTGCGTGCATGAACAAAGTGACAAGTTCTTAATAAAGCCGATCTGATTAAAGAATCAAATGTAGAACAATAAACTATCGTATAATAAAAGTGATCCATCACTACAAGACTTATTACTAGTACTTATTTTTATTAATATCGCGATCGCCACACTGAGACATGACATGACTGAAGGTGGAAAGTCGCATGTGTATGTAATTATATCGACACACGTTTGGCGGCAGAAAAGGGTACGGTGGCAGTATTTTTCCGGAATAGTTGTCACACCTCATTTTTAATATTCTTTAGAAAACTACGCAAGGTAGCATCTCTATTGCAGTTTGTGAGGTAAGCTAAGCCAGATAGATTTTCAGGAATCTATAAAAAAGCTATACATAATGGCTCATGATCTTTTAAAGTGATATTAAAAAACGTTTTTCCTACCCATAAATATACACGCTGAAATTTGAGTCGCTTAAATCCCGAAAAGGGGTCATTGTACTCATCATTATGAACAACTTTTAGTATGGGACCAACCCTGAAATCGCGAAAAAATAATCAGGTGGTCCCTACATTTTATTGATTTAAGTGAACACAAATCCTTACGCAAGCTATTTCTTATTTACTTTAAAAATTATGATTTTCCTAGTGAGATCAGACGTTTCAATCGTTATTTTATTTGCATAGTGTGATAGTAGAGGTAAAACATCTAATGAAAAACAACGAAAATCACCAACTGAGATTCATCTATAAAGATAATAAGGCTGACTAACTCTAAAACTAAATAATATGAATACCAAATAAGCACACGGGCCTCTTCTGGGGAAAACCCCAGAAGGCTTTGGTCTGCTTGGATGTAACTTTCTTCCTAAAGTACCTTATTGACCCAGTATTAGCTATTCCGTTAATCTGAGTTTGGAAAAACTGTACACCTGTAGTATAAAATTGACTGTTAATATCCAGAATTAAAAAAAACTATAAGATTACAATGAGATGTGTGATTGCGAATTTCAAGGATTACAGGCTGAACTCCAGATACCAGCTCCGTCTCCCAAGAGTTGAATGCAAATTACAGTCACCCCGTGTTAAATGCTTTTATTTAATCTAGGAGTGCAAATCCAGATTAAATTAATTCCTTAGATTCAGAAATTATTTGATCTTTAGGTCAATCCACGTAACCAAAGAAGTGCAGTTACAGTATCAAAACAATTATTTTCGTATTCTCTTATCTACGGTGATCGCTGTTAGAAACGAACTGCAGCGTCACTGCAACTTGATCGGCGCGTCATGAAATTACGTGCATTAGGGCCCAGCTCTCCTACGTATACGCAAAATCATCAGTCGCTTGTAACACCGCTAACTCATTCATAGTTCTTTATATAGTTATAATCACGTGTTTACAGTTTTTCCATGTCTACAACATTTTCCTATTAAGAGAGCAAGTTTAGTTGTGATACTGATGCTTATATTGAAACAAAGATAAACTAATCTCTTTTCCACCCGGCTGTAATTAAGAAAGCAATTAATAGGTGCGTACAAAATAAGTGTGTGTGTTTTGTGTTATCTGCTGTATCTTCAACATTGTAATTTGTATTGGAATTAACATTTTAATTTTAATTTACTCTATAATTATCAAATATGTGAATATATGGGTCCATATATCCGTAGTAGGCACTTATCGGTGTAGTAATCTGTATTTTCTCAGCTCAAATTTTTCATTGCTCAACATTGAATCGAAGTACTCGAACGTAAAACATATCAGCAAAAATACATAAGGCAAGTGGCGGGCAAGATAGCCACGGAAATAATGTCAGCCAAAATACTTAAGGCAAGTGGCGAGCATCAAAGCCAGGTTCTGCAGTCTGCTTGATAAAAGAGGCAGGCCTCTCAGTCTCTTTTCTCTTTGGTTATCCAACAGTTGGCATCGATTGCCGGTTCATGCAAATGATCCGATTGACCCGATTACTCCTGAGACACCAAAACCTGACCATTATCATAGGCCTAGCTTAATATTTAGTTCTATAAATGGGCATTCGTTTAAAATAAACAAAATACTATTCAATGACTTTGAACTCGTACTGGAAACATTGAAAACGAGGAACAATTAATTATTCAAAACTAACAAGCCGACTATCGACTATATGAAATAAAATCAGGCTACAGTAATTTTATGGTTAATCTAAGGAGTATCGAACTTTAGACCTTGGAATCCGATGGTAATGACCTAGCCTTCAAAGGCTGGAACATGGTGTAATTTGGCCGTCAACTTGATATAAGATTAGGTGATTTTTTACGGCTTAATAATAAGGGTTATTTGGTTTGCTGAGGCTGAGATTGATCACGCTAGGGAGTGGAAGAGCAATTTTTTGCATAACACCCACATATGACTAGAGTTGACTAGACATGTAATTGCTTGGAGAAAGGGTGTAGATAATGAGATGATTTATTTAATACCTAAGTAGGGCAAAGCAAATAATATGGTTTGAAAGTCTAGCTAGAACCTCGGCAGAAACAGACCAAACTGTCGGTCGATACTTGGGTGATATTATAATTTTTTCACGTTTTTATTCACTCACTTTCAATCTTGTCTGTCTATTCGTTACAAATTTTGCAATCGATTTTAAACTAACTTCACTGTTTGTAACGTAACTGTACTCTATGGGTATAACGCAAATCATAGCATGACGTGACGCTACAGTTTCTCCCGAATCACACCTACTGCAAGGCCCGATAAGGAACATAGTTCCAAAAATTTGCTTTGAATAACTACAGGGAGATGATTAGCTAGGCTAAAAGTTTTTGGCAAACGTGTTTATAGCAACTCCTTGAATTTTCATCAGGCACTTACCAAGTTATTATACCAATCAAACTTCCGCATTTATACCAGCGATACCCATTCAATTTGGATCCTCCATTTAGGAGCGCCAGAAATACCCTGGTAGCAAAGTATACTTGAGCACAAAGCACAGGATACAAGCTGTTGTACCATATTGTTGGTCTACGAGTCCATTGTGTGGCCTGTATGGACCATTTATAACCATTCATGGCATACACGTGACGGTCTAATAGGTTGAAGAGATTTTGTATATGATCTGAATTAGATCAGACTTTATACTTGAATTAGAATGGTGTGATGATAGCTGGGACCCCCGTGTCTTATATTTACAGTATAAAGTTTATACTATAAACTAAGAATACTGTTGAATATTCGCATCAGTATTATTAAGTAGTTGGTTATACATGCTGAAATTTTAATGGCTTCTTTTCCGAAAAGGGGTCATTGTACTCATCATTATGAACAACTTTTACTTTGGGACCAAACCTGAAATCGCAAAAAAAATATCTGTTGGTCCCTACATTTTATCGATTTAAGTGAACACAAATGTAGGGACCAACTGATTTTTTGACATAACTTTTAACTTGATTTCAGGGTTGGTCCCATAATAAAAGTTGTTCATAATTATGAGTACAATGACCCCTTTTCGGGAAAAATGCCATTCAATATCAGCATGTATTTAAAACTAGCCTTCGACATTTTTTTTTTTTCCGTGAGGAAATCCTCATGGACACACTCCACCCGGGGTAGGCGGAGCCAGTGTCGGACTCTTACCGACTAAAACCACCACGGTGTTCCTTCAACTACCTTAGCCGGGGGCGTGGGAACCCGTGAGTATTCACACAACCACCCCCGACAGGTCCCGGCTCGCCACAAGCAGGCGAGCCCCTTCTCCCCGTGCGGCCTAATGACGGCCGCACCCTCCTTTGTGGCGCACACGGAACACTGCACGCCACCTCTCCTTACGGGCCTTTACCAGCTACGCCAGCTGCGCCAACTACGCCAGCTACGCCAGCTGCTGGTCGGGCAGCAGACTACCCCGAGTCTGCTGCTTGCAGGCCCATCCTCCTATAATTTTTATAGAGGTGTTCTTCCTCGCGGTCCGGGCGGTAAAGCCAAGACCCTCGGTCCCATGAGGCGCAAGAACACTACTCAGCAGGCACTCCTGGGATTACGAGACCGACGGGGGCAGCGAAGGACAGTCCCCCCGCTGCCTGCCCAGTGGCAGGGTGAGTGCACACCGGGCCCGCCCCTGCTCCTCCACTGTGCCCTCTGCTTTCTCAGAGGGACACGCGGAGCAACTTCCCATTGGCCCACATCGGGCCCCTCCCGTGCCAGAATATTCGCCACAGGCAATAAGGTCCCCCGGTCCAAAGGAGACTTATTGCCCGTGCCCAGGGTGCACCGGCCCAACAACTGCCGTTCCCTCTAGACGTGTCCAGAAGGACAAGCAGCCGTCAGACACACGTGGAGGTTTTCTGGCCAGCACCCCAAACTAGCCTTCACCTGCATCAATGTCGTTTATCACGCATCCCTCGGGAACTGTCCATCTTCCCGGGATAAAACGTAGCTTATATGTTAATCCAGGTTATGTTCTATCTGTATGTTAAATTTCATTAAAATCGGTCCAACCGTTCTTGAGTTATAAATGGTATAACTAACCCGACTTTGTTTTATATATTTAGAAGATTGACTATCGGCCAAAATTAATATCCAATCTATCCACGATTTACCCTACTGGAGATAGAAATTAGACATATTTTGCATGGAGCTTATAATTTTATAATTCACTGCTGTCAGCTACATATTTCAGTATGTGAATATGTTTACTAACATTTAGGTTTAAGAAAATTGTTACTAACCCTATATGAGTACATTTGTGCTTGAAATAAAGTTTATTCTATTCTATTCTATTTATCCTCCGAGCCTTTTCCCAATTATATTGGGGTCGGCTTCCAGTCTAGCCAGATGCGGCTGAACATCAGTATTTTACACGGAGCGACTGCCATCAGACCCCCGCAACCCAGTTACTGGGTAATACTGACATTCGGAGGTTAGACCAGTTGCAGACTTTCAGGCTTCTGACCAAAGAGAATATAATACTGCTTCTATTCTATTATTATTATTCTTCTATTCTTTATTCTATTCTATTCTTATGTCAAATTCCTATCTCTAATAGGGCAAATTGTGGATAGATTGGATATTAATTTCGGCTGTATGACATCCAAAGATTGACTATGACAGCCAAAGCAAATCCAAAGCCTTAGTTAAAAGTAAAAAATCTGATTGTTTAGGACAGAGGCGACTCGATAACATATACTTATTATAGTATCGTATAGTTTAATAAGTTTATGCTTGGTAACACCATGCAAATAACTAATTTAAAAGTCGTCATACATTTTTGAGAACATTTGAATCTTTTGGGAATATCCTAATAGTTTCAGCCTATCACATTCCACTGCTGGTCAAAGACCTCTCTCAAGTTGCATCACAACACTCGGTTCTCCACCTTCCTCATTCAGCCCACCCAGCTGCCTTCTTCAGGTCGTCCGTACATCTGGCTGGAACTTCCGGATAGTGAGGTTTAACATAACATAACATCACGCCTGTATTTCCCCGAAGGGGTAGGCAGAGGTGTATAGTACACCCACATTTCGCCAGTTATGTTATCATCATATCATCATCATTTCAGCCGAAAGACGTCCACTGCTGGACATAGGCCTGAGTTATGTTATAGTGCCATGTAATAGGGGGCGAGCCTATTGCCATTGACCGAACACGAATCCAGACACCGGGCTGCTACTGAGAATTTCCTAATGAAAAAATCCAATAACACTTTGCCCGATCCGGGAATCGAACCCAGGTCCCCACGCTCAGCAGTCGCGCTTGCCACCACTAGACCATCGAGGCAGTCACAATAAAGCATATATAAATAAATGAATAAATATTTAATTGATCGTATATGAATATCTATTTGGCGCACACTGATGGGCAGTCAGCCCCCCGATACCAATCTACTGACTGGCTATACTTTTTCCCAGAAAGTTATTATATTATCATTGTGTAGGTTATGTCGACACGATAAAAGAAGATAGTCAACTTTTGTAAAAAAGTTACGAGGTTCAAAGGGGCTGATGAATTAATTATCAATCAACTTGTGTGATCAACGTAACCGTTGAATTGAAACCAAGAGTCATTGCCTCGCCACTTGCAATGAACTTGAACAAAATTATCTAATTTAATAAATTACTTTGTTGAATCAGTAGAGGTATGATTCAAACGGACTCAGTTTCATGAGGAAACGCCCACCGCGTCCCGTTTCATCTTTAGTTGTATTTTAGTTATTATAAGATTGTCTCCTTGGGTTCGTAGTTAAATGATAACTAAATAAATCCTTCTGGGAGGTTAAGCTACTCTTGATGCGGTTCATTTTTAGGGTTCCGTAGTCCTACAAGGAACCCTTATAGTTTCGTCATGTCCGTCCGTCTGTCCGTCTGTCCTAATCCTTTACAGCTTAATAACTTCTACAGTTATAAACATAAGTAAATGAAATTTTGCTAAAAAATAGTCTAGATATAGATCTCAATTTTAAATGAATAAAAAAATCGTGATTACCTATTTTAGGGGTGGCGCCCATATATGTGAAATGGGGATGAACATTTATTTTTCGCTGCACCCCCTCGTGTGGGGTATCATTGAATAGGTCTACTAAAATGAAGGTGAAATGTTTCATACATAACTTTTTTATCAGGTGTACCATTTGCGAAATATAGCACGCCAAAGTGGCTTGCAATGTGTCCCCCCCAGCCATTTCTAAACTATGCAACATAGAAACTTATAATCTTCCACATTGATAGACCTTTGCAAAAACTCTCTTCTGAAATTATTTCGAGTATAATTAGATAATAAATTTTTGAGTTATAGAGAGAAAACTGAAAAATACTTAAAACGTCCTAGTTCAAAGGTCATTGACCTTAGAGAAAAATGATCTCAGCAAATAATGCTCCTTTAGCTACTTTCTATTTAAAAAAATTACAAAAAGTAACTTTGTGTTATATAAAAATGACAAAGTTCTTAAATTTGGCGCTGAACAGCGCCATCTAGCGGCTAGTAGCAACACTCTCTGAGTCGCCAATGCTGCCGTCTATTGCATTTGGCACTTTATAGCGCCATCGAGCGGCTACTAACAACACTATCTGAGTCGCCAATGCTGCCGTCTATTGCAAAAACTAAAATAGCCATGATTAATATTCGATTTGATTTATTTGTAACACCTACTTAAGGAACCCTATAATACTGAGCATGGCCCGACATGCTCTTGGCCGGTTTTTAAGGATAGGTTACGTTTTCTTTAAGAACAGGGCAAGTGTGATTAGGACCTTCGAACTGAGGTTTATAGATCTCCACACATGTCCTCCACATATTTGTATTTGCCATGATAAACTATAGTAATACATGTATGTAAAAATTTCAACTGTCTACCTCGTCATCATCATCATCATTTCAGCCAAAAGACGTCCACTGCTAGACCTATGCTTGGGGGAGGCATGACAACCGGTCCTGCGCTTTCCGCATCCAGCGGATTCCCGCGACCTTCACCAGGTTGTCGGTTGTCGGTCCACCTTGTGGGGGGCCACCTACGCTGCGCCTATCATATACGTTTAAAAAAATACAGCACTGTGAAAGACAGATGGATTGACGGACGGACAAACAGTCTTAGGCTTGGAGTGGGATCCCGTTGACACCCCTGAGATACAAAACCTTAAAAAACGAGACCTCTGGCCTCGGAGAGCACATTAAATCATCGTTTGTGCTGCCAAAAGTAGGCTAACAGATTACCAGTCATTGTATATAATTTACATGGTACAAATTATATGCCAATAAATGCACGACTATTCAGAATTGAATACCTGTTAGTTGCAGGTTTAATAATGCACGCTACTACAACATTTAGGTCAATAGTTCATGCAAGATACACGATTGAAAGATTTAATGACACGGTTGTGCATTGCACCATTTTTACTGCTTCTTTTACGGCCAAAATTAATAACCGATCTATCCACGATTTACCCTACTAGAAATAGAAAATTGACATAAAATGTATGGCGCTTATGTCTAATTTCTATATCTAGTAGGGTGATGATCTATCAAGAGATGATCTATTCGCCGCCACTGAAAACGCCATTGAAGTGGCCACTTTTTATTCCAACCATATTTGAACCATTGACACGATAAGAAGAATCTAGTAGGGTAAATCGTGGATACATCGGTTATTAATTTTGGCCGTTATACTACAAAATCTACTATTCAGCTACCAAATCATGTAATTATAATTAATCTGGAAGTATTAATGCTTGTGTGTGCTTAGCTACTTTATTTTCACAGTTACTTCCGAAACGATTTCTATAATTTTTTGACAGAGAGGTAGGTACACGGCATTCTTGGTTCCACCCTTATATTTTTTCACCCAGGCCAAGTCGAAGAAAACCCTACTAACACCATAAATGCGAAAGTATAAATGTTTGTTTATTTGTTTGTCCTTCAATCATGCTGAAATGGCTGTACGGATTTGATTGAAATTTGGAACACAGATAGACCATAACCCGGATTAACATATAGGTTACTTTTTGTCCCGGGAAAATAAACAGTTACCGAGGGATGAGTGATAACTCTTTCTGTGACAAAAACCGTATTATACGCACGTGAAGCGGCGGGCATAGGCTAGTGTATGATAAAGTTATAATAAGAAAAATATAAGATATGAGATTTAATAATTTAGAAAAGAATTAGGTATTTAAGTTGATGCATTTCTTTTCGTCCCACATTTTGATTGAGCCATCTAATAAATCACTTATAATGATACAAGCACATAACTCTGGTACTTAAGATTCAAATCCTTTAACTCTGAAACACCCACTATTTCGTCTCATCTTGACTCCCGTATTATGTTAGTGTCAGTTTCGATTACTAATAGTTTAATGTTGGTATTAAATCTTTATTTAACTGGTGGATGATCCGGTCTGTGATTAATTTATTTGGAGTACAATCTAGGACTCGTGTGGATCTCGTGGGTGCCTTTAATGGAGTATGCGAAAGCATTATTGTTACGAGGAATTCAATTCTCAAGGAATGTGGTGTCGCAGTGATTTATAGATATGGTTGAGTTCACTGAGGTACTATGTACGTTCGTAGTACATAGTACCTCAATGCTCGCGTCATGCTCGCGAACGGGTGCCGTCTGTCGGGACAGGTCAGCTCCTATATGCTATGGCAATTATTTTTTTAAAGGCACATTTTCGTTGCAAATCTTGTTTTCTTGTTCCTAACATTAACCTACATTATTTAGTTTTTTGTTAGTCTAAGATTATTCCCACATTATTCAAACTCATTTATTTGTATTGAAATTTATTTTAAAAAGAGCGTTATTGTCCAGTTGTTGCCGGCTTTTCTCCATAGGACCCACCATCTGGAACCGTCCAGGTAGAATCGACTATTCTTAAGCGCTTGTTATTATTAGTTATACAACGTGTTATATAACTTCTCTTCTATTGTATTCGCAAAAATGATGATAAAATTAGTTCTTTTAAGCGAAGCAGATGAAAAAAAAAGGGAAGACAGGCAACATTGGTCCCAATATCAAAATGGTTTTCATTTTATTTTTCTTGTCATATGAAACGTTGCCACACTATAGGAATTCTCTTGCATCATGGGTGCTAGTATCGTCGGCCATACAAATATTCGTTTCGTGGCCCGTGCGGATATCGAACCACGGCCAAAAGTGCACCATTATTATATTATTATAATACCATTATTATTATTGTTATTGTGTGTGTTGTGTGGCTGTAGTAAATAAACCATTTTTCTTTCTTTCTTTCTTTCTTTCTTTCACCAGCCACTACACCAAACGTGCCGTAGAAGCGCATAAAATACCAGTACTAAGTTGTTAGTTAAGTTTTAGTTAAGTTTTCCGACTTTTACTGTTAACTGCACTGATAACTACCCTGTGTTTCTTTCAAAACATTCCAGTTCATTCAATGGTTGTCTGGAAGAGATCGCCGTGGAGCGATAAGACCGCCAATTTTACGGTCAACCGCACGTCGGTGTCACTTTGACATTAGCAGCTTTTTCGTAAACATTAAGGGCTGTTTTCGAATTGACGTGTTACCACTGTCAAGCAGTCGACTGTACGCTTCACCATCCTCCTGCCCTTATCCAAATCTATTTGGGGTCGGCGCAGCATGTCTTTTTCTTCCATACATCTCTATCAGCCGTCATCTCCGTGTTTACTCTCTTTTTATCCATATCATCTTTCACATAATCCATCCATCTTTTCTTTGGTCTACCTCTTTTATTATAGCCATCCACATTCATACACAAAACATTTTTCGTAACATGCTTCTCATTTCTCCGCATCACATGTCCATACCATGACAATCTACTGCATCTCAACTTTTCCGTCACTGGCGCTACTTTTAAACTCCCTCTCACATATTCATTTCTTATCATATCCATTCTCGTTACACCACACATTCCTCTTAACATTCTCATCTCAGCTACATGTAATTGCCTTTCATTCCTTCCTTTCGTAGCCCAACATTCCGATCCATACAATTGTACGCTTATAATTAAATTAAATATTTTGTACCACTGGTGGTTCAAAATGAGTGGGTCCACGAGTCATCATTATTCCAACAGATTTTTATGACTCGTAGACCCACCGGCCAGTGGGTCCACGAGTCATCATTATTCCAACAGATTTTTATGACTCGTAGACCCACCGGCCAGTGGGTCCACGAGTCATCATTATTCCAACAGATTTTTATGACTCGTAGACCCACCGGCCAGTGGGTCCACGAGTCATCATTATTCCAACAGATTTTTATGACTCGTAGACCCACCGGCCAGTGGGTCCACGAGTCATCATTATTCCAACAGATTTTTATGACTCGTAGACCCACCGGCCAGTGGGTCCACGAGTCATCATTATTCCAACAGATTTTTATGACTCGTAGACCCACCGGCCAGTGGGTCCACGAGTCATCATTATTCCAACAGATTTTTATGACTCGTAGACCCACCGGCCAGTGGGACCACGAGGCATACAAAATAATATTTTGTACCACTGGTGGGTCAAATTGGTGGGTCCACGAGTCATACACCATATTTATTATGTTTTTTATGTTGTGCAATAAAGAGGATTTGTATTGTATTGTACTCTAAAGCAAGATGTTCCAAATATAAAAATAGTTCTGTCTTCTCAGGCCTCTACAGAAGCTGAGCCAGCATCTCCTAGAAGGACGGCCCATGATGAGGAGCAGTCCCTCAAGTGCGGGTGGGGCATGTTCCGACCATCGTGGCTGCAGCGGTTCAGGACGGCAAAGTGGGCGTTGTTCTGGTTATGCTGGGCGGGAGCTATACAGGGTGAGTCATAATTACATATTTTCTTGCGACACTATTCCATAAAGTAAACTAAAAAAAAGCTGTTTTGATAGCTGTAAAAGTGAATGTGCACGTAAATAAATTATCCACTAATCAAACAGGTGCTGAAAAGTTCTAAACCAATGAAAATTTTATTTCTGATCTAACGTTCCAGCACTTAATTAAGATCGATCATCAGTTAATTGTAGGCAACTGCAAGTATAAGACTTCTCCCAAACTAGAGACCTTTATATGATACAGTGATTTTGTTTATCTTTCTGTTTATTTGTTGTTTGGGAGTTTGGCACAAGTCTAGTTTTTCTCGCGCTTCTTCTTGACATATGCTTTCAACGGGTTCATTGACCTGTGCTCGTCAAGGACTTCGTCACAATATTGTAGAGGCCTATGCTTGCCCTATGGCAGGGGCATTTAATTACTCATTGTTTTAAACAATAACATTCAGTATGGTCTTCGCTCCACACGTGCTGTTTTTGTTCGTTCTTCTTTTGTTACTTGTTCCCAATTAGCTGTATGTGTAATAATGATGTGATTAAGTTAGTCAATTCTTAATGAGACTGTAAAATGAAGTTGGAGTGGGTTTTTATACAAGTCATTTGTTAGTGCAATTTCACTAAACGGTTTATAATAGGTGTAACTTGTTGCATTGCAGTAGGTTCAAAATTATTTAGGAGGAATTCGTTCAGGTCAAATGTAGTTCATCTTAACTATTATAAAATTGTAGATGTCTGTTTGTTTGTTTGTTTGTTTGTTCCAGCATCACGCTAAAACTACTGGACCGATTTTGATCAATTTTTTTTTGTATGAAAGCTGATGATTATGCAAATAATAATATTTGATTGATTGATTGATTGACTGGAATGAACTGAATTAACAAGATCCGTTACGTGGGTTAGCAGAAATTAACGCGAGCGGAGCCGCGGGTAAAAGCTAGTTTTTAATAAAAAAACCTACATAAGTATAGAAGTTTCTTTAAGTACAGTAACTAAGACCTAAAAAGGATGCTGTCTTAAATACCGTAAAACCATGGTTTCTATGATTTTGTGTGGTAAGTTTGCCATGAACCATGTAATATCCGAGATAAATCTATGAAAATAGGCATAACCAATGGTCTAGACAATGATATCAGCTGTGTAGAAAGCACACGCATATTGCATTACTGTGAGAAACTGTGCTAGGTTCGCCGATCACACACTTTCCATATGAAATTGGCTTCCGACATGAAACTGTGTCGATATAAAAACTGTTTCTGGCAGATAATAGGTACTTATAGTTCTGCATGGTTCTGTAGAAAATTCGGTTATTATTCTTAACTTTTTTAATATTTTTTGCTCAATTCTAACATTTTCCATCTTTGATACGTTATTGTGTAAAGTGGAGAATTCTTGTTTCCGAGACCAAGATACTCTTTTCGAGTCGAATGATTTCTTGTACATAGATAGATAGATAGATAGAATATACTTTATTGTACACCATGAAAATAGTAGTAAACAAGAACAACGTATAAATTATGGGTACATGGGCGGTCTTATCGCTAATAGCGATATCTTCCAGACAACCTTTGGATGGACAAAGAAGACGTAAGATCTAGATAATGGGGGCAGTCCGTGGCGTACTAGTAAACTAAAATAAATAAATAGCACAAAATACATTACACATATAGGTATCATAAATATATATAATATATATATAAATAATCTTACAATTTAGAATAGAGATTGGATACATAGGAAATGTCTTTATAAACATACTCAACATACATACATACATACATATTATCACGCCTGTTTCCCATTGGGGTAGGCAGAGACTATGGATTTCCACCTGCTACGATCCTGACACACCTCTTTCGATTCATCTACGTCCATTAACCTCGTCATGCATGCTCGTCGGTTTAGAGAACTCTTAACCTGGCATTTTGAGAACATCCGCGATTTGATCGCGATACGATGTTTTCTTGTAGTGTAATTATAATTTACATGAGTCTCTCCCAAAACGGAGGGTTTTAAAATAATAAATAAAATATTTTATTTTCAGAAAACAACATTCCATAATAATTTTTGTTAGTAACAATGAAAAACTTAAACAACTATGTTAGTAAACGAAGATAACAAATATTAATAATGTCGAGTCATCGATTCGCACCTCTCACTTGCAAATCGATTAAACGACTGAGGACGGCGGTGTCCATCCTTCCCGCTCTCATCTTCAGGATTCCATTGCTACTCCCCCGCATCCTCTGCACAACAGACGCAATTTTCTTGCGTATGATGGCATGGAAGTCATCCAATTGTGCATCCGCAAACATGCCTGAAGCACTACAATACCGAGGGAGCCGCAACAGAGCCCTGAAGATGTTATCATACTGAACTCTGAGAGCATTGTGGGATTTTTGCGTGAAGTTAACCCATAAACCACTCGTGTATAGTTGCCGGCACGAGTCGTGAGCACAGATTCCAGTACGTAAGTGGTCGAATCTCTGTTCCCAGTACAACAGACCAGAAACTGGCACTTGCATTGGTTTAATTACATGATAATGCATAATTAAATATACGTAGAAAACGGAATACTAGAATACGGTGACGACAGAGACTATTACGCAGGTACAATTTGTGCTCACGTCTCGTGCCGGGAACTATAAAAACTTTGACAGTAAGTAAGCCTTGAGTAATGTCAGCTTGACTTCTACCGTACAACGAGTGAATCGATGAGCCAACATATGCCAGTATAGCAATGCTGGGCGTGAGTGCAGAACTAATTCTCTTGTATAATGTCATAGGTTTTCGCGATCACTACAAATACTACACAATTTTTTTTGTCTGCTGCATTCGAAACGTCAAGAAAACCAATTTTAATAACATACGCGATGTAATCCGGCTAAACTTGTTTTATTATAATTCTCTTGCACTTGTGATTTTTGGCAAACTTCGCCGAGTCTTCTCGTCGCCTATACCGCAAAGTTTGAAGACACAGGTCTTCAACCAGTGCGTCCTGCCTGTCATGACTTACGGTGCCGAGACGTGGACACTGACAGTTGGTCCACAAGTTCAAAGTCGCTCAGCGAGCTATGGAGCGAGCTATGCTTGGAGTTTCTTTGAAGGATAAAATCCGGAACTAGATTATCCGGTGAAGAACCGGAGTGACCGACATAGCTTGTAGAATCAGTAAGCTGAAGTGGCAGTGGGCTGGCCATGTCTGTCGAAAGACCGATGGCCGCTGGAGCAGACGAGTCCTTGAGTGGAGACCGCGAATCGGCAAACGCAGCGTAAGGTGCCCCCCTGCCAGGTGGACCGACGACCTAAAGAACGTGGCTGGGGGGGACTGGATGCGGAAGGCAGAGGACCGAGCGTTGTGGCGCAACTTGGGAGAGGCCTATGTCCAGCAGTGGACTGCGATAGGCTGAGTTGATTGATTGACTTGTGATTTCGTTGCGTAGTGTATTTAAGCTAGCGAGATAGAAAATTTACTTAAAATAAAACAAAGTATATAATTTTTTTTTTTTGAAATATCTGTAAAGAAGATTGTCATCTTAGTCTACCTGCAACCACGAAATGCTGGAAAGCTTTCAAAATGTCAGGAAAACCAATTTAAATAATATACGCGATTCAATCCGGTTAAACTTTGTTTTATTATAATGTGTAGTGTTATTAAATTAACTTAACTTTGATGATGATTATTTATTCCACGAACTACCGATATTTAAAACTTTGTCAGTCAACAGTAGAGAAGATGCCTGTGCCTATAGTAACAGAGTGCAGGTGAGGACATTTGGGCACTTTCCCGGTCCCCTTTCACCCCGGATGGTTACAGTTATTATTGCATCCCATAAGAGATAGGGTGGCCTAAGTACAGCAAGGGAACGAAGCTAGTCCATTATAAAGCAATAATTAAATTAATTAAACACACTCTCGAGAATGTCGCCATGTGTGTCTTATTATAACTAATTGAGTGAAATGGGTTACATGCAGCTAGTAAGCGATTACTAAACGTATTAGAAACTTAATTTAGTTAAGAATGGAAACGCAATCTACGAATATTAAGTAATGTCATAAGATAGGTTTATCAAGTAAGTAGCTAGCTGATGCTTCGCTCCCAAGGTATATATACAAGTTGTTGATCGGTAACCGTGCCATATTTCTAGAGCAAATGATAAATAATGTGCTTCATCAGCTCAGCCTATCGCAGTCCACTGTTGGACAAAGGCCTCTCCCAAGTTGCGCCACAACACTCGGTCCTCTACCTTCCGCATCCAGTCCTCCCCAGCCACGTTCTTTAGGTCGTCGATCCACCTGGCAGGGGGGCGCCCTACGCTGCGTTTGCCGATTCGCGGTCTCCACTCAAGGACTCGTCTGCTCCAGCGGCCATCGGTCCTTCGATAGACATGGCCAGCCCACTGCCATTTCAGCTTACTGATCCTACAAGCTATGTCGGTCACTCCGGTTCTTCTCCGGATAATCTCGTTACGGATTTTATCCTTCAAAGAAATTCCAAGCATAGCTCGCTCCATAGCTCGCTGAGCGAGTTTGAACTTGTGGAGTAGCCCAACTGTCAGTGTCCACGTCTCGGCACCGTAAGTCATGACAGGCAGGACGCACTGGTTGAAGACCTTTGTCTTCAAACTTTGCGGTATAGGCGACGAGAAGACTCTGCGAAGTTTGCCAAATGCTGCCCAGCCCAAACGGATCCTTCTGTTGCCATTGTCATGCCGAGGCCAATATTCGTCGAAGGGTCGGCACTCGAAGTTGTAACGGAATACGTCTACCTAAGGCAGGCAATTCAGCTTGGTAGACACAACTTCGAGAAAGAAATAATGTGCTTAGTCATCTGAAAATAGTTAAAAAATTCTACGATTATTTAATACCCAAATTTTCACTTAGAAACATAGCGAGGGTTTGAGAATAAATCCTGAACGACTCTGAAAATAAGTCATCGGTGGCATTGTCAAAGGGTGGAAATACCTGCAAATTGTTTTGGTGGTTTCGTACCCATCGTTTTTGTGTCGCACGCGACACACGGAGGAAATTTGTTTGTTTACAAATAGGTATTTAAACAAAAAAAAAATTGGTATTGATTTTTTTATTGATTTGTGTTCAGTATCAGTGGTATAGTCACCTCCTTAAATATGGCACGAATACAGATCAACACGTTGTAGATAAAAATATCTTGTGTGCGAAATTTCATCCAAATCCGTTCAGCCGTTTCAGCGTCATTGAAGGACAAACACAAATATCCGTCAAATATCGTTTCCTCAGTCTACTGCTGGCTATAAAAAAGCTCAAAAACACGTCTTTCCCGCAATCAACCTGCTGGGTTTGACAAGCTCTATGGACACTGGCGACTGGCAATGGCTGACGATGCATTCTGCTATGAGGTATAGCTTGTCTGTCTTATTAAGCCCTGGGTGACAATTCTCGTTTCCTTCGAGGTAATCTCGAAAAGACGAAATAGAGATTGCGTTTCGAACGCTCTCTACTATAAATAAAGTTGGGAAAAACTACTTAAAATCGTAAGCGTGTTTAAACGTTGTGCTTTTTTCTGCCAACGAATTTTTTTACGCTTTTGCCGCTTTTCGTTTTTCACTTCTAAAAAAATTGACTTTTATTTGTCTACATTACACTATTCTATTTACATTTAAACTAGTTACAAAGTTCACTAAAAACTATACAAACAAACTACAATCGTCGCGTAATAACCAAGGAGAACATTAAAAAACGCATTCACTCGTTGACGACGAAAAATAAACTAAGCGCCAAAGCAAAAGCAAATCAATCAAAGTCAAAAACGTTTAAAATGTTTAAACGATACGAAAATAATCAACAAAATAAAAAAGTGCTTTCTCTAAACAAATTTTACGTAAACGAATAAAATTTGATTCTGCCGGTTTCAAACCACCACCAGTCAACTTTGAAATTGAGTCTTATGTTCATAGAAATAAGGTTACATTTCAATCGTACTATTGAAATCATAAGTTTGGTTTACGAAAAAGTCTAAACGAAATCTGCTTTAATCACAAAGCGTGCTTATACGCTTTTTTTTTAATTAGACTTTTTTAAGCGCTTTTTGTTTAAACGCCCACTTCTAACTATAAATGAATAAGTGTTGCTATTTTAAACAGATTTATGTTGCGCGATGCAATTCAATCCAATATAATTGGTGGCAAATAAAAATTTGTACAACAATAATTAATTAAACAGCCTAGGTGTTATTTGAAAAGCCGTTGATTATTTGAAAAGAGTATATCCTTGGAGTTTCTCGCCGGTTCTTCTCCATAGGACCAACTTTTTGGAACCGTGCAACTAGATTTATAATTAAAATTTTGAAAGTGCATGTAAATGATATCTATTCGAAATTAAAATTTGACTTGACTTGGTATTGTAGTTGTTATGGGCAAAGATAGCCGCTTAATATCAGGTGGGCCCTTAGGTCGTTTTGCCATCCTATACTACACATTTGTTTTTCTTAAGAGCGAGAGGTTTGATAGGAACTGGAAGAGAGAGAGTGGTTGGTCAGTGGTAATATTGGAGAGTCCAGCTCTGGACTGGTGTAGGCTCATGATGATAATAATTTTTCATGTATCTTATTTTAGTTTCACATACTTTTATTACATTGCGGATTGCGGTATCCTAATACGCAGTAGTTATTCTCGATATACATAATCGTACGATAGTCACGGCAACCTTTGCTATATTTGTTTTAATTTCACCTTGAGTTACACACACGACATAATTTTACGATTTTATCGGTTACGCTTTGTTTATGGTTTATCGGAAGTGACGTCAGTGGATTTACAATTTCAGCTAATTTTAATTACAATTTTTACTTAGAAATAGTAGGTAAATTTTAACAGAATTAAGGCTAATTTACATCGGGAGAGTTTCGCCAGACGAGACTTGTTCTGGCTGTCTTTCTTAGCGAGAAAAAAAGAGAAAATATGACACTCACTTCGAGAAACTCTTCCCAAGTAAATGTGCTTTTAGTTGGCCTAAACGCAGAATTTGAACGTTAAATTCAACCAGAATTTTGAAATCAATTTCACATAGGAAAATGTTAAAATTAAATCTTTCAATATCTCCGAAAGCTATAATTATGGAAGGGTACAACAGCTAATTGCAAACAATTAAATTAAAAAAATAGCCACCATCCACTCTATATCAATATCCAAAAACCATAAAAAAGTAGCGCACCATCCAAACACCAAAAAGGAACAAATTATGGCACATAACACGAAACCATAATCGCATTACTGAGTTCTCTCACCTCTCCAACTTCCAACAAAAACACTTAAGTTCCACAGGAGGCCTTTGTTAAACCCAAACAAATACGGGAAAGAGTTAATGAAATAATAAAATACATTAATTAATATAAAAAACACCAACTCTGCCCACTGGGGGCGGATAACTAGATTTATACGGAGATTCGCCCACAAAATTAACTGAAGACCGCAAGTTGTGGGATGTAGCGATTTTTGCCTGAAAAGTGCATCCGTTGGTTTTAGTTTATTTAACTTTATTGACAATGATTTTAGAAAGATATCTTGATATTTTGAGGAGGAGTGACACTTATAAAAAATTATAAAGCTTATATAAACTGACTACCTAGATAGTTATGGTACTAGTATAGTATTATATTATCCGTGGTTATGGTCAGAGAACATGAGATTTTTTAGAGCCACCAGTAAAACGTGGTCCAAGAGTGTTTGTTGTGGCCTTATAATTTATAATTTTATCTTATATAAATATTGGTTACCTAGCTTTTTCCCGCGAATCCGTCTGCGTGCGTCCTCTCTATTCCCTATCCCGTAGGAATTACGGAAAATCCAGCCTTGTTCCTTGTCTGCATCATAAAGAAAATCTCTGTGCAAAATTTCTGCTTTCTAGGTCTAAGGGTTTAGACTGGGCGTTGATGAGTAAGTCAGTGAGTGAGTCATGACTTTTCTTTTTATATTACACATGTATTGATGATTGATGATACCTATTGGCATCTATTTTTTTCCCGCGATCGCTTATAACTTGCATCTATAATACCTTTGCAAAAACACTGTATAATCTTTCCGAGGAAAAAAGGTTAAAAGCCGTGCGGAAATACCTGCAAAGTGTTAATATTGTTGCTTCCGAGTTCAGCCGCTGTTTCTTAAATGTTACAAATGGGGATACATTATAATACTTTTCTCCTTTTTTACTTTCCGCTTTACGCGAAGGTTTTCAGTGGTTTTTAACATTGTTTAACCGTATTTGCTAACGTTTAGTTAAATTTTTGTTTGATTTATTTATGTTTGGGTAAATAAATAATTAAAAAAACGCAGCAGTTCAGGATTGAAAAAGCCTTTTTTGCTAAAGAAACTTGTACTTTATATTGAGCGCTTTTTACTGAAAATAATACATATCTCTCTACCTATCATTTGAAAACATGTAATTACGGCAAAAGAAATTGATTTTACAGAATTAAACCAACTAAATAAACTGATTCTATTAGAAATGCAAGAATTTATGAGCTCAGAAACTGAACATAATTATGCTAAAACAGTTTTTAATGCACTGTCAAACCGTATTGCATACAGTTTTATTGATCAGCAAAGATATTGACTAATGACGATCACGCGACTGCATCGGGTTTACGTGGCTACATCAGTGAATAGGGAATCCAATCCCTCATCGAAACCTAGTATTATATTATCTGTGGTCCCGTAAAACCGCAAGACTGAGATCATCAATATAGACCTCCCTACTGTTCTTCCACTTCTCTTTATAAGAACCAGTCTTTTTGGAAGGAGACTCAGTCCATCCCGCCATCACCGTGAAATAAAAACGAACAAAATTCTAAAGTATTCTGAAGCTGCAGACTTGACTTTATGATAGATCAACCCGGCCCGTCCCAACTTGGCCGGTGTGGTAATGACCGTATCATTCTCAACGTGAGAAGTGTCATCAAGTGCGTTCCGTCCGTACCCCAGTGGTAAAGTAATGGGATAAGATACTATGCTCTGCTTTGATAACTTATTATAAAATCGGGTTTAATAATAGGTTTTGCTTAAGCCAGGCTTAAACACCTTTTTATGTATTGAGTTTGACTTTAAACCCGCTTTAAACAAGGGTCTAAACCGGTGGCCTGATTCACAAACGTTCGAAAAGTTTCCGTTTCCGAAGTGAAATTTGACCGGCAAACGAAACAAAACGACCACTTCCTGCGACCACGAATGATGCAAAGCATTCGAAACATCGGAAAAAGCAATGTTAATAATAATACGCGATGTAATCCGGTTAAACTTGTTTTATTACGAAAACTATTTGAGAATCGAACGCATTCGGAAACGCTATTCATAGTTCTTTAATTTTACATCGAGTGCTTTCCGACAGCAAATGGCTCACGAGTTTCCATGAATTTCGCGTTACGTTTCCGAATCGGTTCGGTTCTCAAATCGTTTTGTTTCTTAATAAAAACAACTTTAACCGAATTACATCGTGTATTATTATTAAAATTGATTTTCCTGACGTTTCGAATGCTTTGCAGCGTTCATGGTCGCAGGAAGTGGTCGTTTATTTTTATTTGCCGGTCAAATTTCACTTCGAAAACGGAAACTTTTCGAACGTTTGTGAAACAGGCCACTGGTCTAATACTTTTGTAATAAGGGGGTAAAAGTTTTATATAATACAATTCTCCCATTTTTCGCACTCATGCTATCAAGACACAAAACGAAAGGTAACAGATATAACGTAAACAACACACAATAAAATAAATATAGCGTAGATATTATAGTGAGTAAAAAGTTATTACAAGCAAGAGCAACAGTCGCCGCATTCAGAAGCCATTACGTAGTGGAACACGACACCAACCCACCGTGCTTTAATACCATGGATGTATAGGGTTACTGGATCAGCTATTGTTTTAAACAGGTCACTGAAGAAACATTTGTTTTGAAGATGACAATAGGGAAAGTTAAAATAAGGTGTACCTAAATGACTTGGTCTACATGGCTAGTTCGGTTCGATTGCAAGCCTGTCTGATAAACATAAGAAAAGCGATATTTTAGTTTGAAAAAAAAACGAGTGAATCTTACAGTAGTCGCATATGATGCGTAACCATCTGACATTCCACACCCATCTCTGCAACTCACGAAATGTTTAGAATTAAATTAGAATTATAACATAACATAACATAACATAACATCACGTCTGTATTTGCCAGAATCATTAACATGATGTTGCTATAAATGAGCTTTTGAGTAATATCGATGTGAAAATAAATTAAATTGATTTTTATTAGAAATATCGAAACTTTTTCAAGAGAAAAATAAGCAACAGTGAAAAATCCAATAAAATATTTAATATAATGTCCAAATTAGAAGCGATTTCTACTTGTTCACTAGACAGAGACAGCACTATCAAAGTATGACGTCATTGTTCAAAACCTTCATAGAAACTTGACATGTCTCTGTACAATGTCCATTTAGTACGACAAGGACAGATAATGCCCTCTCCAAAAATTGTAAAAGCGTGTATCTCTTCCATTTTTTCGTTTTTTTTTTTTTTCTACAATGTTATCGTTTCTGTACCTTTTTTTTGGTATTTTTTAAGAGTAGTCAACTACCGGATTCCTTCAGATTTTCGTCATTTATACTCACATATACTGCAATCATTAAAATGTAATTGCGGTTGCGGAAATGTACTTTTTTAGTATAGGATGGCGAAACAAACTAAAGGGCACACCTGGATCCTATCCAGTAGCTACAGCTCGAATCCTTGTAAAAAACTTAGTTCCCCATAAATCTGCATTAAGTTTCGCGTGGCGGTGTACACGAGGAGTTATTGCGCCAGTATCGCCAACAGGTGTACGCTGCGCCTTTTATTATACACAACTTTTGATGATGCATCATGCGTGCAGATGTATGGTTTTGTATTAAAGTATGCCGAGCTTGAATGAAAAATAAAATAGAAATGATATGCCTGGTATAACCAACTGCGATCGCTAACCAGCCTGCCAAGCGTGGCGATTATGGCATATCCCCCAACATATGCTTGGGGGAAGCCTGTGTCCAGCACTGGACGTCTTTCGGCTGAAATGATGATGATGATGATGCCTGGTAAAATGGCAGTGTACGTACAATCACTCATTTTACATTCTCAATAAAGGTATCTTATTATAAACGTATTATTCTTCTAATTAACAACTAGGCAAACTGCTGCTAGTAGGTTCCCAAGATACAGGCTTGCCTAGTTTGGGGACCACAGCTAAATTTTAAAGTGCTAACGACTAGCATCGAATCCCTTCGCCCGGGGAAGACGAAGCCAGTCGATCGGTTGCTTACCGACTAAAACCACTACGGTGTTCTTTCAACTACCTTTAGCCCGTGACGAGGCTGGGGTGCGTGGGATTACTCTGCATTCTGGGCCACCAGCCCCTTGTCCCCGTGTGGCCTCAACGTCGCCGTTGGCCGCACCCTCCTGACTGGCACGCACGGAGTACTGCGCCTGCCACCATCGTCACGGGCTTCGACTGGTTGGGTGGTGGACTACCCCGAGTTCGCACGAGTTCGTTTAGTTTGTTAGTTAGTTACGTAGGTATGTTTTTGATCAGTTTGTAATTACATAGTTCATATTAGGTAGCCTCCGACTGCGTGTTAAGATTTAACTTACAATATGCATAGGTCTTTGACATTAATCAAAGGCATAGGTACGTCTGCCTGAAGAACGTGGCTGGGGGGGACTGGATGCGGAAGGCAGAGGACCGAGTGTTGTGGCGCAACTTGGGAGAGGCCTTTGTCCAGCAGCGGACTGCGATAGGCTGAGTAGATAGGTACATCTTTTTTTTTTTCTTTTTTTTACACGCAGTTGTATTGTTTGGTTTTTAAATTAACTTTTGTGAAATGTCAAACTAGTTCGCGAGATTCAAGTGTCAACAGGTGGCTGGTTCCTTTTTAAGGCATTTTGTGTTATTTGACTCGTACAGTCGACTGCACTTCCGTGGTAACATTTGATTATGAAACCACCTTTATTGCTTACGAAATAAAGACGCTGTCAATATCAAACTGTTACTACTGACGTGCGGTCGACCGTACCTAAGTAAACAGTAATTTTCAGGTCTGACGTTACCAAAAACTCTCATTTGTCTTATTACCATAATATAACATCACGCCTGTATTTCCCCGAAGGGGTAGGCAGAGGTGTAATAGTACACCCACATTTCGCCAGTTATGTTATAGTCCCATGTAATAGGGGGCGAGCCTACTGCCATTGACCGGGCACAAATCCAGACTCCGGGCTGCTACTGAGAATTTCCTAATGGAAAAACCCAATAACACTTTGTCCGACCCGGGAATCGAACCCAGGACCCAACGCTCAGCAGTCGCACTCGTAACCACTAGGCCAACGAGGCAGTCAAATTTTTCTTATTATATTTTATTTATTCCCACCTGGTGGTAACAACATACATACATATATCCCACCTTAAAATTACCAGAGTGGTCATTATAAACTGGGTTATTAGGTACCACTATTGCACAAAGTAATCTTATTAAGTGAATGCAATAATAAACCCTCCCCTGCGCGTATAATTTCGTCTGCGTATATTACGCGTGCGCGCTCACCGCGTTACATTCTATAAACCCATGATTTGTGGCCGCACCCTATTGGGGGAGTTCACTTATCATGGTTTATTTCGCTTCTGTAAGTCATTATTAATATCTTCATGCTAGGTTTCGCATTTCATACTCCAACAAAATAATAAAGACGAAAAATAAGAAAAATGTTTATCATCATTTTCATCATCATTTCAGCCGAAAGACGTCCACTGCTGGACATAGGCCTCCCCCAAACATCGCCACAACGACCGGTCCTGTGCCTTCCGCATCCAGCGGATTCCCGCGACCTTCACCAGGTCGTCGGTCCACCTTGTGGGGGGCCTACCCACGCTGCGCCTTCCAGTACGCGGTCGCCACTCCAGAACTTTACTGCCCCATCGGCCATCCGTTCTGCGAGCAATGTGCCCCGCCCACTGCCACTTAAGTTTGGCAATTCTTCGGGCTATGTCGGTTACTTTCGTTCTCCTGCGAATCTCCTCATTTCTGATTCGATCACGCAGGGACACTCCGAGCATAGCCCTCTCCATTGCCCTTTGAGTGACTTTGAGCCTTCTTATCAGGCCCATTGTGAGCGACCACGTTTCAGTACCGTAAGTAATTACTGGCAACACACACTGGTCAAAGACTTTCGTCAAAAATGTTTATACCCGTGGAGAAAGTATACAAATCTAATCTAATCAAATCAACAATCACAGAGCATAATTGACATTTTAAGACCAAGCTATTGTAGACTAGACTATCTTTATATCGCTCTAAGGTTTACTGTTAAAAAACTGATTTTTGAGTTAAGTTCGCCGATATAGTACATAAACTTTTCTACTAATAATATTTGACATTCTATGAATAATATTACGTTCCTAGGATATAATAAATTGTGACAGAATATTTATTTAAATTATTTTATTTTAAAATAATTCCTTAAAGAATGTATAACGATAGTATTGATGTATTTAAGTATTGCATGTCCGATATGGGTAAACTGTTAATTTACTAAATACTATATATATATAACTACATCGTGTTAATGAAATAACTAAAAATCTCAGTAGCCAAGTGGCGCCCCCATCAGTAAAAAAAATATTACTCGGTGAATACATCATTTATCGAAAATTCGTTTTTAACGAGTTTGACACTTACCGATACTTCCATCGAATTCGACGACTTTCATTCATTAATCAGTAGCGCCCCTGGCGGATACGAGGAGGAACTAGTAGTTTATGAATGAAAATCGACGAAAACTATGAAAGTATTATAAAGTGTCAAACTCGTACTAGGCCCCCTGGTACTGTAATTTAATCAGAAACTATTAACTCTGTAAAATATAGTGCGCTGTAGTTGTAGATAGATAAAATGACAAAAGTGTTAGTTTTTCGCACTTTATCCATCTACAACTACAGCGAAGTATGATGTACAAAGTTAATAGTTTCTGTGTGTCTAGTATGAGTTTTACAGTTTTCAAACACTATATCGAGTATCGTGTCATTTCATTCATAAATTAGTAGCGCCCCTAGCGGACTCGCAGAGGAACTAAAATCGGCAGTACAAGTCATTGCAATTTTCAGTTTTCGAAAACCTAAACTTTATTTCGAGAAATACTGTGTGTTTTGGGCAGTTTCGGCAGTATGAGTGCCAACTTTGACAAGTTGACGGCAGAATTATAAAACGAATTCGATGATTCGTTTGGTATTGTTACTCGCAAAATAAATTTCGTGAGAGCTTCATATTTTACGTAATAATAGCTTAGTTTTTTTTTATACGACGATATTTTACCGGGTGGCCCAGCAGACAGTACCTAACTACTACATGCTGCAACTATTTAGATATTTTTTTAACTTTATTTAATAAAAAAAATCGAAATATTGATTACATTTTTATTATTTATTCATCGTAATTTTTGATGAGAAATAACCCTGGGTGAATAGAAACATAAACCTAGCCCTTTATGCTATATTTGCTTCATAAGCTAGGTTTATGTTTTCTATGGATATTTAGATATATTGGGATTATTGTCTCGAATCATATTCCGAGCAATATAAAACTAAAATTTATTATAGCTACAATTGCATTTCGCGCGGTGCTGTGTGGTTATCATACAGTAATCACCACCTTTATCTATTAATTCGTGGACAGAGAATAGGAAAAAATGATTTCTAATTGATATTTGTAATTGCATTCTCCATATTAACGTATTGATTATTGCGGTCATTAAGATCTATTTTCAACAATAGGTAGTAGGGGGATTGGCTTTATAGAAATAAGTCTAAAAACTGATTTTCCTATCAATGGGGATTTCTGGAATAATTCTTTGAGCACGCTATGTTGACGTGGCGTATCATTAATTGGGCCACATCCTTACTATAGTCTCATCGTCATCATCATTTCAGCCGAAAGAAGTCTATTGCTCAACATTGGCCTCCCCCAAGTAGCCAAGTAGCTTGGGGGGGATATGCCATAATCGCCACGCTTGGCAGGCGGGTTAGCGAGCGCATTTGGTTAGTTAAATACTCAGAGAACGCTGTTGCCCATCCTCTAGTGAATCCCTTAGTCGCCTTTTACGACACCCATGAGAAGATATAGGGTGGTGCAATTCTTTACGTCCGACACCACACGGAATATATAGTCTATGTTAATCCAATTAAATAAAAAGGTAAACAAACCCAGTTTCGGTAAAATTATCACGCAATCACTCACATAGTGGAATTAGTAACACATACATCCGTATTTAACATAACTGGCGAAATGTGGGTGTACTATTACACCTCTGCCTACCCCTTCGGGGAAATACAGGCGTGATATTATTTTCATCCGTATTTTGAAGGTTTCAACTTGATTGATTTAACTCATCGTTTTTTGAAATTCATTTGCTACACGAAAAACCACTTATAAAGTTCAAAAATGTCCCAAAAAAAAAAGCATATTTTATCTAACTCATTCAATGAATAGAAAGAAAAGAAGAAAGAAAGAAAAATGGTTTATTTACTACAGCCACACAACACACACAATAACAATAATATACAGTTTTAATCAATATAGACTCCTAAAAGTATAATTGTGTGCCCCGCGGCTGCACCAAATAGGCTCAGTTCAGCAAAAATGCCAGACAACTAGTGTCTGGCGCTGGTTTTCAACTGGACCTTGTTTGAAAGCGTCACGGACGAAAATCAGTTTTACAGTGAGTAAACTAAACATAGATAAAAATAATAAGAAAGTTTTTCGCAATAATAATATAATATAAAATATAAATATCGTGATATATATATATATATGTGGGATAGTGGCTAGTGAAAAGTTTTGGATTTAGTTGATATTTCTTTATTTTTTCTTTAGAACAAATACAAATACGTCTCACATCGTTAAAGGTAAGGTGACAGCTTATCAGTGCTGCCGCGTTATAAAACTAAATAATCTATTAATGGTAGGACAGTGTAAAAAATATAAAAAAAACTTAAATAATATACCACACGGTCATCCTGCTTCTTCATCTGACCCAGATGAATCAGAATCATGGCTTACCCAAGGTTTCATAAGGTCAGCAGAGCTGGTTGTATTGATCGGGCCTTCAACATTACCGACTTTCTTTACTCCGTATCTGTCATTCCTTTTTTTTAGAACAACTTCATAAGGCCCCAAAAATTTTGGATATAGCTTGCTACCTTGTGTGAACTGAGTTCTCTTTATAGCGACTAAATCACCAATATCGTATTGATTAGCTTCTTTTCTTTTTTTGTTGTAACTTCTTCTATTTTCTTGTTGTATTTTTTGTATGGATTCTTTTGCGTTAACTCTAAGCTCGGATCGCTTTTCGTTAAAGCTCACAATACTTTCTTCTTCGATTAATTTGAGTATTTCATCATCTTTGTTTCTCATCTCTACTCCGATAAGCAGTTCGAAAGGTGTCATTCCAATGCTCCTTTGAAAAGTACTATTCAAGGCACGTTGAACAGCTGCAACATTACGGTACCATTTAGTAGGGTCAGCGATGCTGAGCTTGCTTAAAACTTCAATGATAATCTGATGAATACGTTCAACTTGGCCGTTTCCTCGAGGTTGACCAGTAGTTATAGTATAATGAACAATATTTTCTTCTTCGCAATATTTTTGGAATTCGTACGACGTGAATGCAGCGTTTCTGTCGGATATAATTATCTGTGGTGTGCCAAACGTTTGTTGCTGTATCATCAGTTTACTCAAAGTCTCTTCAGTCGTCAATGTTTTAACAGGATAGATCCAGGTAAATTTTGTGAAACCATCAGCAATAGTCAAAATGTACTTATAATTCTTATTCGTTGAAGTAAGTGGACCAAGATGATCAATATGATACGTTGACAAGGGCACGTCTCCTTTATCTAACGGATGTAAGTATCCTTCTTTTTTTCCTCTTTTATGTGATATCAGAATGCATTCTATACAGTTATCTATAACTTTTTTTATTTTCCTCTTAAGATCTTCAATAAAATACTCTCGGTTGACTAATTCTTCAGTTTTATTAATACAAAAATGTCCTTTTTCATGATTTTTTCTAATGACTTCATTCTGCATCTTTTTAGGTACTACGATTAGCTTTCTTCCGTCTTTATTTTTGGTAAGTATCCCATTTTCAATAATGTAGTCTTTATAATTTTCTTTTTCCAGGATTTTCTTTATTAGATCAATCTGTGCATCTTCATCTTGTGCTTTCTTAATACGAGCGGTGGTTTCGGTAAGTATGAGGCAAACAGGGTGTCTACTCAACGCGTCCGCGTGCTTCATTCTCAACCCTGGCCTGTGTTCGATCTCATAATCGTATTCTCCAAGCAGTAAGGCCCAACGAGCAACTCGTGGAGGTAAGTCATTCTTCTGTAAAGTCATAGTCAATGCAGTGCAGTCGGTTACAATCTTAAAGTGTATGCCGAGTAGATAAACTGGGAACTTCTTTACAGCTTCTGCTATTGCCAAAACGATCGGACTTGCAAAATCTGACTTACTAGGTTGGATAATTTTCAGTCCAATCCATTCTTTTATCTGTTTATTAACAATTTCTTTTTCCAGAGGTGACAATCGGCGGGGATTCTGGTAAATTGGAGTTTCATCGGTAAGTATTATTTTCATTTCAACATTACTTTCTTTCGTAGCTTCAGTAAATTTGTAGTCTTTAATCATCTTTTCATTTTTTTCAGAAAACATCGTGTCTCCAATCTTATAGTCGTCGTATACATTTTTCTCTTCGGTAAGTAGCGTAAGGTGTGTTATTTTTTCTACAGTAATACCATCTGAAGTAAAGTTTATGTTAAAATCGTGCAATATTGGATTGCCGAGTATCAAGTCTACAGGTATTATTTCATCCTTTACTACGTGGAAAACGGCGTCAACAAAACAATTATCTATTTGCAATTTAGCCGTAAAATATCCTTCTGTGTTTATTTCTTTTTTACCAATACCAGTCAAACATATTTTGGTATTACTCTGATATTTCGGTTTTTCTTGTTCAATATCTGTTAATTTAGTAGTCTTTATCAGGTTCACGTCACTTCCGGTATCTATTAATGCGGTAATCTCAACTCCATTAATCTTAACCTTCTTATAAGGAGTCTTCTTTTCTTCTTTTTCGGTTCGGTTCTGAATGTTAAGAGATTTCTTAGCCTGGCCAGGACAATCGGTTCCTTTGTGACCAAATTCGTTACATTTGAAACACTTAACGCCCTTTTTACAAGCGGGTGCAAGATGATCTGTGTCGCCGCAATTGTAACATCTTTTAGTCGTAGATTTTCGTCCCGTAGCGGCAGCTGACGAGCTTGCAGTCGAAGAATTGTTTTGTCGAGTGCTGATCTTCTTGTCAATCCTTTTTCTTAAGTTGCTATAAGAATCTAATTTGGCACGGAATTCTTTTATATTATTGGCGCCATACAATATAGCTTTATTCGTTTCAGAATCACGGATGCCATCAATTACATATTCCATGAGAGCTTCGTCTTCTACACAGGCATGTAAAGCCAACTCCTTCATGTGCAAAAAATATTGTTGGAATGTTTCTTCATTTTTCATCTTACGTGAGGCAAGCTTCTTATGAACGATGGCGCTATTTAATTTGGGACCAAATTCTTCTTTGAGGGATTTCTTCAGTAATTCCCAATCTTTCACACTCCCTAAAGATCGAAGAAATAATCGAGCAGTTCCACTAAGAAGTCTTTTTCCATAAATAAGTTTCTCAATTTTGGACCACTCCATAACATCTGCAGTATCCTCAAATTCTTGAATCCACGTCGATATTGGATATGTGTCATCACCAGTAAACGATATCATAGATTTCTCCAAATCACTGAAGGATATCTTTGGGGTTTTGTAAGACTCTTCGTCATCTTTATCTTTTTTCGGCGGCATTTTTCGTGTTTATTAAGCTGGTAATCAAAATTTTACTTCTTAGTCTTTCGTCTTTACTTCGTCTTCGTACTTCGTCTTCGTACTTCTTAATATAACAAAATATTAATTACAGCTTCAATACGTCTTCATAATAAAATATAATCTTGAAAAAAAAACTTCGTCGTACTTCATAAATGATGTCGTCACAATCAACGTCCCGCAGCATTCGGTTTGCAATTCTCCACTAGCGCGTCCCGTAGCATTCGGTTTGGAATTCTACCGCTAGCGCGTCCCGTAGCATTCGTTTTTTACGATAATCGGTGCATCATTAGTGGGTATTATAGGTTAGTTTTACCTGCATATTCTTCCGATATATTTTCGTAATGTCGTCGTTAATCACATCCAAAACAACACACATTCGTATCCCGGACGAGCCCCCAAAAGTTGTGGGATAGTGGCTAGTGAAAAGTTTTGGATTTAGTTGATATTTCTTTATTTTTTCTTTAGAACAAATACAAATACGTCTCACATCGTTAAAGGTAAGGTGACAGCTTATCAGTGCTGCCGCGTTATAAAACTAAATAATCTATTAATGGTAGGACAGTGTAAAAAATATAAAAAAAACTTAAATAATATACCACATATATATATATATATATATATACGTGTTAAAATAGTAATATTAAATAAATGGGAAATAAGTGGAACGGACGTTATCAATTAATAAATACATATACATGTCACAGGTTCGTTTGCACGCATTTACCCACAAATCTAACAATGCGCTGCGGGCAGCCGAGCGCGACGGACATTTTACCGGCAGTTGTTATATTGAAACTAATAATCAACCAAACCTTACTAGAAAAAAGTGAAGTACGAAAAATAATAGATGGAGATTTCCGAAGTTGATAAAAGGTAATTTTCATTTTGTAGTAAAAATATTAACATTTGCAGAGCATTGTTGGGGATTCCTGATTAAGCATCAATAACCTGTTTTTTTAGTTGTGCTTCAACATCGAGATGCCAAACTAAAAACACAGACTTTGTCTGCCAGGCTTTTACTGGAGGGAGAGAAAAAAAATGCTACGATCCCGACACCGTGCGCCGCAGTCGCAAGCAGGCCAGCCACATTGGGTAAGTAGAAACACAACGAGAATGAGCAGAGCACGACAAGTTGGAAAAAGAATATATTGTGTTTGTTTTGTTTCTAGGTCTCCGAACTGCGGTGGCACGCACTTGTCGCGGATGATGCAACAGCACCCCCAGAGTTACGGACACGATAAGCAGCAAAAGGAAACCACCGAGCATGTGCGAATCGAGGAATCATTTAATTAGTTAATTGATTTGTAATTGACACTACAATTGGACATCATTAAACACTAAATGGTTGGATTGATGACCCCTTGGTTTACTTTTCTGTTTAGGTAATTGGATAGACATAGACTTTACCTTAGGGTGGTTTGCCACTCGTCAAATTTCTTTGTCCAATGTGACTATGATCAAAGAAATTAGATTACTTTCATCAAATGTTGTATAACGCTTATAATCATATAAATAGGATTGGACCAAGAAATTGGACAAAGATATTTGACCAGTGGCATACCACCCTTATTCGTAATTATGTTTGGGACATTAGAACACAACATAATAATATAATTTAATAAAAACAATATAGGTAATTAGGTATTTAATTGTCTTCTTTAACTGTCTATAGCTTGTCACTGTATTTCTATTTCTTGTAGCCTCTGAAGCTCATCATACGCGTAGGGGCAGGGCAAGCACAAATTTGGCGTGGTGTCTACTGAGTTTGCGTGGTGTTGAGGTCAAGATGCCCGAATTTTCACAAAAAGGAGTTGACAAGGTGCTTATCCAGGCTTGTTTCAATCTCCAAAACTGGAAAAAGTAAATAAAGAACATATTGTAGACCATACAGTTTGACATAAAAGAGTGCAAAACATGGGGGACCACTAGTCATACATATAAATAAAAAACTTGATACATAAATCACTCATCTGGCAGAACTTTAAATTGTCATTTATTTTAAATTAATAAGTGTATTAAGACATTGAAAATTTGTTCCATTTCTCGACAGACTTCATTGCCATATTATACCATACTAGCCATACTTGGTTATGGTTAGTTGTATGTACACGTCTAACCACAACCCAGCATGGTGTGACAGTGTGGGTGTGTCCTCCATCAGGATTTAATTTTAACAAAATCAAAATTAATAGATCTCATCCAATTACAATACATATGCATTTCTAATATGGAATGGAATATTATGTAACTTGGTAAAATCATAGATTGGTGATTGTGGTGGAAAATTAATGAATACCTACTTACTGCGCTAAGCTTTGACAACCAATGCATAGTTTTTTTTTTTTTTATACAACGGAGGTGCTGCTTTATTTGGATCTTCATTTCTGTAGATCATCATTTGGTCATTTGATGTGGGCCGGCCAGCTGAAGAGAACAATAGATTAGATTACAAAAACATTGTAAAAGATTCATCAATAAAATATCTACTTACAACATCAACATAAAATAATAATTGTAAATAAGTGCTTTTACTAGATAACATTATAATTCAGACTTAATAGAAATAGAAGGTAAATTGTAGTGCATTTTACACTATACCTATAGGTAGGTACTATATAACTTCTACATATTTAATAATATGTTACATGTTTTACTGTAGCTATGTGACGGCTTATTCACTTAAACCAACTATGAACACAGCGCACACAATGTATGAAATGATGCACTTATATTAGTAAATTGAGTATGTTAGGATTGTAGCATGTTATTCTATCGTATCTGCTTTTTAACATGGAAATTTAAGTCACATTGTAGCATATAATTCTATTGTCTTCTTTTTAACATTGAAATAGTATGAAGTACATATAGATAAATGCTTTTTAAGTTACATGAACATAAATACCAGGCCCCTCAGAAAGTATTGCGAAAAAAAGTTTTTATATATGGGAGACTGGCCAGTTATAATGTTTTTCGAAAATATGATTATTTATAAGTAAAAATAAGTAAGTTCCAATTTCAAAATTTCCCTCCACATTTTTTGCGAGTTAATTCAAAGTATTGTGTCTCACTGAAATATGGATCTGCGCCGGGAACATTTTAGAGCTATGATTTTATACGATTTCAAGTGTCGCCTGAAACCGGATGAATCGTACGATAGACTTCAAATGGCATTCATGGATGAAGGCCCTTCCAAGGCAACCGTGTATCGTTGGTATAACGAATTCAAGCGCGGTCGACCAACTTTGGGGGATGACGAAAGAAGCGGTCGCCCTTTGACGGCTGTTACCGAAGAAAACGTGCTAGCAGTGAAAAATTTAATCCAAGACAATAGGCGAATTACATATCAGGAGATTCAACACATATTGAAGATTGGATCGGGAAGCGTTCACGAGATTCTACACAGCCATCTTCGCGTGAGGAGGATAGTATCACGCTGGGTGCCGCACAACCTCACCGATGCTCAGAAGCAGGCCCGGGTGGAATGGTGCCGTGATATGCTTAACAAATTTGAAGCAGGCTCGTCTCGGCGTGTTTACGACATCGTTACAGGTGATGAGTCCTGGATTTATCAATACGACCCAGAAACCAAGCGCCAGTCGACTGTTTGGGTGTTTCAAAATGAGCCAACGCCTACCAAAGTGAAGCGATCTAGAAGCGGGGGTAAGATTTTGATCGCTAGCTTTTTTAATTTGACTGGCCACTTGGTATCAATTCCCTTACGGGATCAAAGAAGCATTAATGCCGAATGGTATACTACCAAATGTTTGCCAGAAGTTTTCTCTGTTATAAGCAACAAGCGACCAAACACAGGGCTCCGCGGGCTACTGCTCCACCACGACAATGCACCTGCGCACACCGCACTCAAAACGAGGGACTTCCTGGACAGCACGCCAGTCAAACTCCTGGGTCACCCTCCTTACAGCCCTGATCTAGCACCGTGTGACTTCTTTTTATTCCCAAAAATAAAAAATCAGCTCAAAGGGATACAATTTTCGTCGCCGGAAGATGCGCTGGCTGCGTTCGAGCAGGCTGTAAACGAGGTGTCTGCGGCGGACTGGAAAAAGTGTTTTGAAAACTGGTTTAGGCGCATGAATCTTTGTATAGAGGCTGGTGGAAAGTACTTTGAAAAGATTTGATAAAAATATATGTACGTATAGAACAATTTTTTTTAGTTTCGCAAAACTTTCTGAGTGTCCCACGTAAATCATTAAATAACAAAGTCACAGGGATGTTATGATTGAATTAAATCGCCAAAATAAAATTATCTCGAACATAAAATTTCCATGTTTTTGTATGATTCTAATGTAGAAAAAAACACCATTTATACAATACACAATTATACAACTTGTAGATTGTGTTGTGTAGTAGTTAGTAGGTTGCGTGAAAGATCTTACCTTTTCTATTTTTCGCCTTAATTAGATTAAATTCCCGTCGTATCCAAGTTAAAAGCAATAACAAGTTCCTGCCACTTTTTCGTAACAATCATAGCCTCTTGTAGACTCCTATGGGTTATCGGCAGCCTCGGCAGGCCTATGTTAGATACACTGCACTACTAAAAATAAGATTAAACATTAATTAATGCATATAAACTATTAAAAATTCTTGTAAATTGATATTTTTTTTTACAATGTTTACTAACCTCAAAATTGAACTTTTATTATTCCGGGCTAGTCATGGGCTAGTCCCCATTACATTCACGATATGTAGGTAAATGTACATAATTATTAAACGATAAAATAATATGTTATTAAAGTAATTTTAATTTCTATTAATCTACAAGAATACGTGGGACACTCAGAAAGTTTTGCGAAACTAAAAAAAATTGTTCTATACGTACATATATTTTTATCAAATCTTTTCAAAGTACTTTCCACCAGCCTCTATACAAAGATTCATGCGCCTAAACCAGTTTTCAAAACACTTTTTCCAGTCCGCCGCAGACACCTCGTTTACAGCCTGCTCGAACGCAGCCAGCGCATCTTCCGGCGACGAAAATTGTATCCCTTTGAGCTGATTTTTTATTTTTGGGAATAAAAAGAAGTCACACGGTGCTAGATCAGGGCTGTAAGGAGGGTGACCCAGGAGTTTGACTGGCGTGCTGTCCAGGAAGTCCCTCGTTTTGAGCGCGGTGTGCGCAGGTGCATTGTCGTGGTGGAGCAGTAGCCCGCGGAGCCCTGTGTTTGGTCGCTTGTTGCTTATAACAGAGAAAACTTCTGGCAAACATTTGGTAGTATACCATTCGGCATTAATGCTTCTTTGATCCCGTAAGGGAATTGATACCAAGTGGCCAGTCAAATTAAAAAAGCTAGCGATCAAAATCTTACCCCCGCTTCTAGATCGCTTCACTTTGGTAGGCGTTGGCTCATTTTGAAACACCCAAACAGTCGACTGGCGCTTGGTTTCTGGGTCGTATTGATAAATCCAGGACTCATCACCTGTAACGATGTCGTAAACACGCCGAGACGAGCCTGCTTCAAATTTGTTAAGCATATCACGGCACCATTCCACCCGGGCCTGCTTCTGAGCATCGGTGAGGTTGTGCGGCACCCAGCGTGATACTATCCTCCTCACGCGAAGATGGCTGTGTAGAATCTCGTGAACGCTTCCCGATCTAATCTTCAATATGTGTTGAATCTCCTGATATGTAATTCGCCTATTGTCTTGGATTAAATTTTTCACTGCTAGCACGTTTTCTTCGGTAACAGCCGTCAAAGGGCGACCGCTTCTTTCGTCATCCCCCAAAGTTGGTCGACCGCGCTTGAATTCGTTATACCAACGATACACGGTTGCCTTGGAAGGGCCTTCATCCATGAATGCCATTTGAAGTCTATCGTACGATTCATCCGGTTTCAGGCGACACTTGAAATCGTATAAAATCATAGCTCTAAAATGTTCCCGGCGCAGATCCATATTTCAGTGAGACACAATACTTTGAATTAACTCGCAAAAAATGTGGAGGGAAATTTTGAAATTGGAACTTACTTATTTTTACTTATAAATAATCATATTTTCGAAAAACATTATAACTGGCCAGTCTCCCATATATAAAAACTTTTTTTCGCAATACTTTCTGAGGGGCCTGGTATAGTACATGACCACAGATTACAACAAAATTTCGATTAGAAAAATATCAAACTGCTTTTCTCTTTTTTCTTTGCGCGAGTAAAAGAGATAGAAATATACAATGTGAAGTTCGTTCATGGCAGCCAGGCTGTGCCAGGCTTTTCGAAAAATCGCTTAGACTATAATCGAAAAATTGATCTTGTACTACCGATTGCATCAAAACTATTTCGTGTGCACGTGCTCACGGATTAAGTATTGGTGTATGCGATGTGTCAACTCGTACTAGACACACTGATCAAACTACGTTTCAATCGTTAAAAACGAATTTTCGATAAATTATGTAACAACATAACATAACATAACATAACATCACGCCTGTATTTCCCCGAAGGGGTAGGCAGAGGTGTAATAGTACACCCACATTTCGCCAGTTATGTTATAGTCCCATGTAATAGGGGGCGAGCCTATTGCCATTAACCGGGCACAAATCCAGACTCCGGGCTGCTACTGAGAATTTCCTAATTAAATTAATTAATTAAATTAAATAATCATTTATTTCAGGCAATTATACCCATATAAAATAAAATAATACAAATACAAAATTAAAATAAAATTAAAATAATGCGATCACAATTCAAAGTAAATTCAAAATAATAACAAATAAAATAAATAATAACTAATGAAAAAACCCAATAACACTTTACCCGACCCGGGAATCGAACCCAGGACCCCACGCTCAGCAGTCGCGCTTGCAACCACTAGACCAACGAGGCTGTCAGTCAGGCAGTATAAATGATGTATTCAGCGATAAATATTTTTTTTACTGATGGGGGCGCCACTTGGCTGCTACATTCCCCTTAAGGGGTCGTTGTACTCATCAGTCATCATCATCATCATCCTCCTGCCCTTATCCCAATTTGTTGTACTCATCAGTATGAACCACTTCACAGCACTTTCACGCACTCCCAGTACACTCTTTCATACGCACCCAAACATTCAAATTCGACACATTCGCACAACTTCAGCATTTTTATTTATTATCCTTTTTATTATTACGTTTTGCTATTTGGTCAGTTCATAATGATATCATAAAATACAGTACCGACCCCGGGAATGCACTTTGTTAAACTGTGAATAGTATCGTAGGATTCCACGAGACAGGCTTGTCCTAGTGTGGAATCCACAAGTTAATTGTTTCCTTATGTAATACCTACTACTTATACCTGTAATGTACCTCTTAAGGAAATGTAAAAATACAGTTATTTTTGGCAAATAAATGATTATCTTATCTTATCTCATCTTAACACCTTTTACTGCAATCGCAAAAATTTGTGTTTACATAAATCGACAAAATGTAAAGATACACTGTTATTTTTTCGCGATTTCAGCGTTGTTCCCATAGTAAAAGTTGTTCATACTGATGAGTACATAGGTTTTTAGTTATTTTAATAACACGTTGTAAAAATGCACCTAAATCTCACAGGAAAAGCAAACAATCAACTCAGCCTATCGCAGTCCACTGCTGGACATAGGCCTCTCCCAAGTTGCGCCACAACGCTCGGTCCTCTGCCTTCCGCATCCAGTCCCCCCCAGCCACGTCGGTCCACCTGGCAGGGGAGCGCCCTACGCTGCGTTTGCCGATTCGCGGTCTCCACTCAAGGACTCGTCTGCTCCAACGGCCATCGGTCCTTCGACAGACATGGCCAGCCCACTGCCACTTCAGCTTACTGATCCTACAAGCTATGTCGGTCACTCCGGTTCTTCTCCGGATAATAAATAAAAAAAAAAAAAAAAAAAAAAAAAAAAAAAAAAAATCTCGTTACGGATTTTATCCTTCAAAGAAACTCCAAGCATAGCTCGCTCCATAGCTCGCTGAGCGACTTCAAAAGCAAACAGCTACCCAATAAATATCAGTTGCAAAGTACTTTTAATTAGCAAAGGTAATAAATATAGATCTTTTCTCTTATTTCTGCTAAACTAAAGTTTAAAAGTGGAAAGCTATAAAAATGTCTGAAGTTAAATGAGCCACGCCGCACACCTGTTGTTCGAACTTGGGTGAAGCTATCTTGGACTGACTTTATAGCCAGTCTAGAAACTACTGCCTAGATTCGAGATTTCTCTTATTTTACCTAGATTTTAGTTAAGATAAACTTTAGCTTTGAAGTCAGTAGGAAAATGTTAAGAACATTATACCTAAGTAAGCAGGTCCTGTATCTAAATAGAATACTTGTCTACAATTTTTATTTCGCATAATACCCAAAACTGCTTTTAAATAGTCGACTAATAATACAATTTCTCTACATTTATAGCTATTTATAAAAAAATAGTAAAGTAATTTTATTATTTTTAACGCATTTTATGGCCGCGAAACGAAATCTAAAGATATAAATTATGGAAAGAAAAAAATCGCTCACAAGCAGGATTCGAACCTGCGTCTCCTGGCTCAGTACGCCAGTACTTTAGCCACTAAGCTACCGTGAACACTTACACACAATTCAGTCAAAAATGTCTTCACAATTTAGTGAAGAGAAAAAGTAAATCAATATTCCTGTTCAATTTTCGTCTATTTAACATTTTTATATAATAACTTTCGTGAGCCGTAAATAATTACGAATTGGTCAAATAATTATTTAACATTTAACATTACTCATGGATCTAAAATAAATTAAAAAAACAAATGAAAAAGGAAAAATAAAGCGAGACCCATTACACAATTTAATAATGTCATGACACCTCTAAATCCCAAAAACCGGCCAAGTGCGAGTCGGACTCGCGCAATAAGGGTTCCGTACCACCCATCGACCTAATGCCCCATAGAAACTGATTTAATTTACGAGAGTTCATCAAAAGACATCAACACACCATGTGCGAAATATGAATTTTTGCATCTCTTTCTTACGCAGGTACCACCACATATGTCTAAGTTTGCCCTATTTTTTGTATTTGTTGCTAAACTACATAATATGCGCTATAATATGACTAAGTTTGACGCTGGTACATATTACCGTTTTGAAGATAGAGCAGGAATAAAAACGTTGAAAAAATGCATGTTTTTTGAGGTTTCTTGTATTTATATACATTTCCCCTTTTGGTTTTAGACTTTTTTACTAACCGACTTCAAAAAAAGGAGGAGGTTATGTATTCCGCGGGTTTTTTTTTTTTTTTTTTTTCATGTATGTACACCGTTTACTCCGAGATTTGTGGGCCGATTTACGTGGTTGTTTTTTTTATTTGGTAGAGAAAGTCCGCGCGGTGGTCCCATATAAATTTTATTGACATAGGTTGAGTAGTTTTTTAAACAGATTCAATAAATCAGTTTATTTTAGCTTCGCCTATCTAGATGATCTGCTCATTGGTTCGTTTTTCTGAGAATTCTTGGTCGATATGCGTGTTTTTTTTTCACGATAGTGATTGGACGTTTGGAAGAACATGAGCGAGACCTTTGCCCAGCAGTGGGATAGCAAAGGTTAATAAAAAAAAATCTCAAATTGGTTATATAAACATTTATGAATCAACCCTCGCAATTTTCAACTAAAAAGTATGAAATAAAAACTTTTTAACAAAAAAAAAACCGACTTCAAAAACCTTAACTAAAAAGTAAAAAATAATCATTGTATGTATTTTAAAATCTTAACATAAACCGGTCGGAAGTGAAGTCGGTTTTTTTTTTGTTAAAAAGTTTTGTTTTTAGTATTTGTCGTGATACACCTCATAGCAACACATATTCTGAGAAAATTTCAACCGGTTACCTATTACCGTTCAAAAGATACAGCCCTGTGACAGACAGACGGACGGACAGTAATAGGGTCCCGTTTGGCACCCTTCGGGTACGGAACCCTAAAAAAGACAGTCAAACGAAAACTCAATTCTGACACCAAAAATCCCGGCTAAACCAGCTCATCTTGTTTCAAATTAAACTTGGTTACATCAAAAAATTCCACATAATCCTCCCTTCACGAAGGGTGTCTACATCACAACTTTTTTAATTATTTCGGACAAAGGTGCCAACTAATTACCTCGTGCAAATGAACGCGTCAAAGTTTTGATTAATAACTTGCATTATTCAAACTTCGCGGATGAAGTTGGCAAGTATGAAAATGTGGGAACCGCAAGTCATTGGTGGCGATAATATGTTATGGAATTAATCATTCTGTTGTAAGTTTTGACGTGGTTTGGGCGTGAAGGTGGAAAGTTACGTAAGTTAGCAATTTGTTGTCCACCCGCGAACTGCTTATGAGTACGAAGTACATATACATGCTGAAATTTTAATAACTTAATTCCCGAAAATGGGTCATTGTACTCATCATTATGAATAACTTTTAGTACGGAACTAACCCTGAAATCGCGAAAAAAATATCAGGTGGTCCCTACATTTTATCGATTTAAGTGAACACAAATGTAGGGACCAACTGTTTTTTTTTTCGCGATTTCTGTGTTGGTCCCATAGTAAAAAATGATCATAATGATGAGTACAATGACCCCTTTTCGGGAATTAAGCGATTAAAATTTCAGCATGGGTTCGATTCCCACAGGACACAAATATTTGTGTGATGAACATGAGTGTTTGTGTTGGTCTGGTTGTTTCGTATGTATTATAAGTATGTATTTACAAAAAAAAAAGTATATAATTATTATATCCATTGTCTAGTACCCATAGCACAAGCTCTGCTTAGTTTGGGACTAGATGGTGATGTGTAAAAATGTCCCAAAAATATTTATTTATTTATTTATGTATTTATCAATGCTTATGAGACAATGGCTCAGACTGTAGATATTTGAAATTCATAGCCCTCAAACTAGCTTTTCTCTATATGTATACACTATACACACACTCATCTATTCTGTGCCAAATAAAAGTTTTCCTTTTTTTCTTTCTTTTCTTTATTAGAGTCAAAAGAGAAAAAACGGAAAAATAAAGTCTCCGTACTTTTTAGCACTCGACCATGGAAGAACTTTATTCAGGGGTTGCATTAAATATTGGAACCACTCTCATCAAGGATTCCAAATATGCACTCAATATTAAGTTGCATGCTAACAGCATAAGTTGTGTCAAGTTAAGTGTAAGTTAAACCGAGTAATTTATCAAGCGACAGGTGTTGCGGCTAATGTACCGCTTAAACTTAGCAAACTCGTAGCTATAAGTCGAAAACTTAGTGCTTCGGAAACTTTGCTAACTTGCCGTGTAGTGATGGAATGCAATTTGGTAAAACAAAGTCCTTAAAATATGTAGATATAGGAAGCTATGTGATATGCTTAATATTTTACATTACTTGTACACATGTACACACGGCTACTCATCAAGCTAGACTGTTTGGACTTTGTACTATTAGAAGTTGAACGCTGCGAATCGTGCGAGAGGGCACGATATATTTTTGTTATGTCGTCCAACTCACGGCACCGGTGGCGGCGGCGGCGGCGGTATGCGCAAGCGGCGCGCCATTCATGCAGCGCTCTATTCATACTATACCATACCTACCTATAGATATGTATTATGCATGAATATTATTTTTAAGCTAGTTGAGCTCGTAATAATATGGGTTGCACTAAACTTACAAGTTTGTTTTACGATATTATGCGGTTGCGCTGCACCTTTGCACCATATTACCTACTATTGTTTGTTCTGTGCCAATACATATATTATTTATCATCAATCATTATTTTATTAGTGTTAGCAAAAACGATGACTATTTAGAAAATTACTCGCTTAAGTTCACTCAACACAAACTCACTCAATTATCTACTTTTTCTCTTTTATTATTATTATTAAGAGTGTAAAAGTAATAAGGGTTTTTTGTTTAATTTTACTCATAAAAGTAAACAAAAAACTTGAAGCCTTAACCTTACTAGGTTAGCTAATAAAGTCCCGTGAGGTGAGGTGGCGTGCAGTGTTCCGTGTGCGCCACCAAAGAGGGTGCGGCCAATGCTAGGCCGCACGGGGAGAAGGGGCTCGTTTGCTTGTGGTAGGCCGGGACCTGTCGCGTGAATACTCACGGGTTCCCACGCCCCCGTCTAAGGTAGTTGAAGAAACACCGTGATGGTTTTAGTCGGTAAGAGTCCGACACTGGCTCCACCTACCCCGTGCGGAGTGCGTCCGTGAGGACTTCCCCACGGCAAAAAAAAGGTAGGTATATAATATATATATTTATAAATGCGAGTGTTTCTGTATTTCTGTTTGTTTCGTTTTCACGGCTAAACCCCTGAACTGATTTTGATGCCATTTTGTATAGAAATAGGTTGAACCCTAGGCAAGAACATAAGCATCGTTACTATTTTTAATTTACCCCTAAAGAACTAAAATAAAATGAAAAAATAAACCACATTTTCTACCGTGCGCACTGGCAGAAGTGTCCATTGCTAAGTTTTATCATATTAAGTAGGTATGTTTTTTGATAAAACAGGTCCTAGTCGTTTAACTAACAAATGCAGTAAAGGCATTTTAGTTTTCCAATGCTAAACAAAATAAATAGCTAAATAACTTGATAAAGTGTTATGGGCATCATATACGGGAAGACTACACTTTTACGAAGTTTTGTGTGTTGTGTTTATGTGAGTGTAAAACCTGCATTGCGCAATTATTTTAATTCTAAATGCTAAACTGTGTTCGTTTGCCCTTTCTTTACGTCACAACTTCACAACAGAGCATTCAACGTGATTTTGCACAAACGTAGTTGGAAGCCTGGGAAAATCTTAGACCAACAGATTCTATTGGTCTAAGGGAAAATATATCATTTCATAGGGACAAACGATTTGTCTGCCTGTAAGTAGATAAACATATCTGTTTGATACACTTTACAACAAAATTACTGAACCGATTAGGGGTAGCTTGAAACTATAAGATCGTGTCCAGTAAAGTGGAGGAATACTGATTACTTGCTTTATTTTTCATAGGTTAAATACAAAAACAACGTTGAACTATTAAAAATCAACTCTTTATTTCAATGTAATAACAACATTAGTTACCTCTTTCTTTTAAGGCAAATAAAACTTTATGACTAAAAGTTTAGCTAAGGGCCTACTCAGATATACCGCTGTGGGTATTAGCGAAAAATTGCGAGTGATATTCCGCCGGGTATTTGTAGTCTAGTTTCGCGATAGCCACGGAAGTTCATACAAATACCTACCTACCAGGCGGAATACGACTCGGTATTTTTCGCTAACCACAGCGGCAGCGAATTTTGCTTTTGTTTATCTAAATAGGCCTAAATAGAGAGTCACTCATTGCATGGGTCATCAATGTGTCTCCGAAATTACACGACAGGAAATAAAATCAGTATAAAAGTCTAAAAATAATTAAAAATCAAATGTATAGTTTAATATCAGATGTCACAGCCTTTATGTGGTGAATATTTTTGTATCATTATTTTTATTATATAAAATAACTAAACAAAAAAAACATATTATTTCAAAATCTAAATGTAACTTCAAGTTGCCTTAGGAGCCAACAATAGTTAAAAATATTAATACAACACAGTTGAAATGAGAGATTTTAATCAACACAAAAATAAATCGTATTCATCCAGTTACAATCCTCTCTACTAATGGGTATGAGAAACATCCTCAAGCTACAGTAATTTTGTGTAAACAGTTAAATAGTGTTATATTTACGACTTGAAAAATAACAGACAGTAGCAGAGTCAACTAAATTTTTTTGTAATATTTACAATCAAATATAGAACAGACTGTCCATATTAACATAGGTAGCTATGACTTACCTCGGGAGCCGAACAATAGTAACAATATAAAAATTGACAATAAAAATAGTTACAAAGGAGTATACATAGGAGTAATATAAATCAACACTTGACAAAAAATTGGTAATGAGATCATGAATTAACAAAGTTATTGATATTTAGAAATTAACTCACAGTCAACTGAATCAGAACAATAATCAAACATAAGTAAGGAGCTCTCCACATATCGAACGCGGTGCGGGGCTGCACAACCGCGGTTGCCAAATGTTTATGTAACATGAGACAATCCACACCAAACGCGTCACGTGGCCAATGCACACCAGAGGGCCTAGTGCGAGTTTAACACTTACCACATACTTCTATCGTATTTATAAATGAAAATCATTAAATTTGATAGCTGTATCAGTATGGGTCAAATCCGCACTCTGAAGCGGCACGGGGTGGTCACTTACCACACCGCGCCACCCCGCATCGCGTTCGAAGCAATCAGATCGGATGTGGTGCATTCGGTGCTCCTCAGTGATTATAAAAAATTAAAATTATGTGTTTCTACAGAAGCTTTAAATGCTTAAAAAAATCAAAACCAACGATCGAAATTAAGATAATTATCACAGTTTTAAATATAAGCATTAAAAACAAATACAAAAAAGATACACTATTAAAATCGTTTTACATAATTTGGTTAGTTTTGTAATGGGTAAACTAATAAGTTTACCGTAGCCTACGAAGTTACCTTACCTCATTATCTCACTCTTATCAGAAGTGTGCAAGATGGTAAAATTTACCATGAATATTTTCGGATTTAAAAGTTTTTTTCGTCAACAATAAATATGACGACATTATTTTACCAATCGAAATCATAATACTGCAAACAAAAATTTACTCTAGTCTGAGCACGGGCAGGAAAAAATTCAATTTTTTTGGCCGGGATCCTAGTCTTTAGCCCTACGGCCTGTAATCTTCGTCGGATTGTTTGAGTTGATACCTGAAACAGTAGTAAAAAATATATTTTCTGAAAAAAGAATTACAACTAATATAGTTAAGAGCCCTTTAAAAATTTTTTGACAAAAAAATAACTAAAAGTGGATTTTTGGCGTTCTCATACTATTAGATAGAAAGATCTATAGAAATTTCCATTACTGAATTGGATAACGCGATACTGAGCCCGCCAGCCCGCTGAGGCGGAGCCAGTGTCGGACTCTTACCGACTAAAACCACCACGGTGTTCCTTCAACTACCTTAGCCGGGGGCGTGGGAGCCCGTGAGTATTCATCCAACCACCCCCGACAGGTCCCAGCCCGCCACAAGCAGGCGAGCCCCTTCTCCACGTGCGGCCTAACGTTGGCCGCACCCTCCTAGGTGGCGCAAACGGAACACTGCATGCCACTGCGAAGCTCTCAAAGGGAGTATTTTTTTCGTTTTTGCACCATTTTTCATTTATGCTCTGCTCATATTGATCGTAGCGTGATGTTATATAGCTTAAAGCATTTCTCGATAAATGGATTATCCAACACAAAAATAATTTTTCAATTCCAACCAGAAGTTCCTGAGATTAGAGCGTTCAACCAAACAAACAAACTCTTCAGTTTCATAATATAATATATAAAATATAAATATACATAAATATAATATATTTAATGTTTATAATAATATTTTAAATTAATATAAAAATAAATAGTATTTTTTCCCGTTTTTGCATCATTTTTCCTTTATGCTCCGCTCCTATTAGTTGTAGCGTGATGTTATATAGCTTAAAACTATATATTAAAAATATATATTTTATATTATATAGCTAAAGAGTTTGTTTGTTTGATGAACGCGCTAATCTCAGGAACTACTGGTTGGAATAGAAAAAATATTTTTGTGTTGGATAGTCCATTTATCGAGGAAGGTTTTAGGTTATGCAACATCACACTATGACCAATAGGAGCGGAGCATAAATGAAAAATGTTGCAAAAACGGGAAAAAATACTATATGCTATACTTATATATTATGTAAAATATTTTAATTTTTTTATTTTATTATAAATATTATTATATACAATATATATTAATTATATATATGTATATATATATTATTATATTATATTATGAAGCTGAAGAGTTTGTTTGTTTGGTTGAACGCGCTAATCTTAGGAACTGCTGGTTGGAATTGAAAAATTATTTTTGTGTTGGATAGCCCATTTATCGTGAAAGGCTTTAAGCTATATAACATCACGCTATGACCAATAGAAGCAGAGCATAATTGAAAAAGGGTGCAAAAACGGAAAAGAAATATTCCTTTTGAGAGCTTCCGTTGCGTGCGCTGCGTAAACGGTTAAAGTTACACAATGTTTTTAATATTTATGACGCATAATACTTTAAGATAATTTGATTTAAAAAAACTCAGTTTTTGTCTGATTTTTGCATCCTACACGCGAACTAATAAATACGCTTAATTGATTTGTTAGTAGTTTACTGTTGGAAAACAGTTGTGACTTGTGAACGTCTGTTTTTTTTTTATCAGATTTAATAAAATAAACGTAGGTAATTAGAAAAAGTAGTCAACTTACGCTATATTGTGTGGCAGTAACCTGCGTGTTCAAAAATGGCTGATTATTATGTTCCGCTACAATAGCAACACCTTGCTCAGCGTTGGTAGCGCGTTGGTAGAGCTGCCGGTGGTGAGCTGATAGGTCACCCCCAGTCTCCTCATTGCGTCGCAATGTTGTCCTCTAAAACAAAATGATATTTAACTTATATTTTATATCAACAGATACCTACTTAAATACTGTTGCAAAAAACATAGGTATACCTAAGTTTGTCTAATTTGTTATATAAATAATAAATAAATAGATAGCTCATTCATATAACTTGGGTCTCTTAAGGACGCGTTTGAAAAATAAATAGGTATCGAATCGCATCAATTGCACCTCTTTATTGACACGCCTCAAACACACACACGCATAGATAGATAGCTTCAGGAATAATAAGTAGGTATTTTTGATACTTTGAAAAATATAAATATTTGTTTTCTCTTATATTTTCGTGTTACGTGGATTTTTTTGTGCTATAAATCAAGACAGTGAAATTAAGGGAAGATAACCCTTACTGCAAAATATTCACGCGTAAAAATAAAATATGTGAAAAAATTTACGTGATTTAATATTTTTTTCTGAGACTATTTGTAACATTTTCATAGTTTTATCACCTTTTTGAGTTGAACATGTCTGCTTACCGGCTGTATTTTTAAACAACTATAACTACATATGTTACTATTAGAAGAAAAATGTTCCTAAACTCAATCCGATATCGTTAATTTATAAGAAGAGGTAACCAACGGAAAATCGTTTTTACAATGTTAAAAACAAACTAAAACAAAAATTTCAAAAAAGAAATAAAACACAATTTTAAGATAAAGAAATAATCTATCCGTGGTAATTATTAGTTACATATGATTTTGCTTTATTTTGTCACAAAATCTACCAAAAAATAGATTATTTCTGTCAGATTTGCAAACGCGTTCTTAAGGCAAGAGTGAATACCTAGGCTAGGCTATATTGCTGAGCCAGCGAAATACATCCTTTGATCCTTGACCTCACGTCACTAGTCAGTGTCGTCGGGGTTATCTATTGCCGTGCGGCACGTTGTCACTAATGTATTAAAAGTAACACTCACCGTTATTCCGGTCTTTCTTTCAATCTCTTTAATAGTATATCCACCTTCCCGCAACACAACTATCAGCTGGCGCTGTTGTAGGGTTAATTGTGGCGCCAATAATATTTGCGCAACACTCACTACTCTCAGTAGCATAAAAACATACACAGTAAAAAAACAATTTGAGAACGGAACAACTACGTAAGAATTTTTGCTCTGTAGGAACAATAACCCCAGCCGCGTTAATCCCAGTCGAGCGATATTTGGGAACTAACTGACGTCACTGAGATGAGCAATATTTTTTTGCAAAAAAAGTGCGTCTGTGTGTGTAGGCGCAACGCAACAAACGCTGTGATTGGCCGACGCCACGATACTTAGTCCCTTTCCGACGATTCTCTGTATTGCATGTAGCGCAGTTATGGGTATATAGGGTGTCTAGCTTGATGTGTAGCCGTTTGTACACATAGGAACAAAAATAAGATACAAGATCATTTATTTGTTCAAAACTGGAGTATACATTTACACACACAGAGCATGCAAGATGGTAAGGGAAGTCTAAGGGCGCGGTCCTATTTACAGCTTTGAACTAGAAGCTAGGAGCTATTTTGTACTTAAAGAAGAGCTAAACTTCAATTTGATCTACAAGGTTAGACAGAAATGGCAATATAATATTTAGTTTACTAGTTTTCGGGTCACATTCGTTTTTCGGGTCGGGTTTTTGGGTCTACTACAATTCCAGCTCAGCTACTACAACTAGTGAAGTCTCGAAGAATCTACTCGTAGTTTAACGTCTATGGAGTATGGACATAGAAACAAAGAATGAAAGAAAGAAAAACATAATTTTTGTCTCGTTACGGGAGAGCGAAAAAAAACACATTTATAAAAAACCGGCCAAGTCCGAGTCGGACTCGCGCACCGAGGGTTCCGTACCTTCCTTGGACGTATAAAAAGTTATTTAGTTATTCATCTAGATATAACTGTGGTTAAATAAGGTTTATGTTTATGAAATTAAATGTTTATTTTTATATTTGAGTTGATTGAATGAAAGGTAAATTGCGGTTTACGATTTATGACGTATTATAAAAAAACTACTTACTAGATCTCGTTCAACCCAATTTTCTGTGGAAATTTATATGGTAATGTACATCATATATTTTTTTAGTTTTATCATTGTCTTATTTTAGAAGTTACAGGGCCACACATTTTACCACTTTGGAAGTGTCTCTCGCGCAAACTATTCAGTTTAGAAAAAAATGGTATTAGAAACCACAATATCATTTTTGAAGACCTATCCATAGATACCCCACACGTATGAGTTTGATGATTTTTTTTCGAGTTTCAGTTCTAAGTATGGGGAACCCGCAAAATTTATTGTTTTTTTTCTATTTTTGTATAAAAATCTTAATGCGGTTCACATAATACATCTACTTACCAAGTTTCAATAGTATAGTTCTTATAGTTTCGGAAAAAAGTGGCTGTGACATACGGACGGACAGACAGACATGACGAATCCATAAGGGTTCAGTTTTTTACCATTTGGCTACGGGACCCTAAAAAGGTCCTCATCACAGCATATGCTACAACACCATAAGACATAAGTATCTACTCACAGTTTGACGTCTATGGATATACCTACAATCTTTAACGGTTTTGTACTTAGTAGCTCACTTATGAATATGACCGTCATTGGCTTATAGTTTATTAGCCAACTATAGCTCACTATCTAATAGCTCTCAACTCAATGGGACCGCGCTCTCAGGACGCGCGGGCTAGAAAACACCAAGCACAAAAAAAACTCTTATGAATACGACTTGTTGCCATCCACCCCAGTACCTTCGGCCTTCCCCTGTCCCGCTGCCGGGGTAGAAGGAAAAAGGAGTTTCAACTGCCCCGGTAGCCGTGGTGTTGGCATCTAACGTACATACCCTTAGTCCACCACGCTGGCCTTGTGCGGGTTGGCGGACTACACACACCATCGAGAACTGTATGAAGCACAAGCTCTTTGGTGTGCAGGTTTCCTCACGATTTTTTCCTTCACCATTAAAGCAGGTGATAATCAAAGTTAGAGGAGCGGGCCGGGTTCGAACTCAGACCTTTCTGCATGGAAGTCAAGTGATCAACCACTATGCTATCACTGTCTTCCGAGATTAATGCAAGTATGTAAACAAATCACAACTTCTTCACGAAACTAATACTCTCACTCCTACCGATTACTCAATATCGGATGATCCAATAACTGTGTTATCTGTATGTAGGTATCTGTATTAGGGTTGCCAACTATTTTTTTGGGAAAAATAATATCTTTCAGGTTAACACATGAAAAATATAGTGTATTGAAAGAAAATATAGTATTTTATGGAAGAAAAGTCGATATGCCTTGCTCTTTTCCATAAAATACTATATTTTTAGGTTTTTTTTATACGTATGGACTCTCGCAGATCGGCACCCAAAATAGGTGCCCTAGCTGCTTAACCGGGCTCTTAAAATGTACCTAAGTTGGGTACTTATATAGTAAGTTGTGGTTATAAAATGTGGTTACAAATAAATAAATAAATAATAACAAAGAGGCCTATGGAAACTCGAAGCTACATGAAGTGACAATTACCTAAATGAAAATTAAAACCTATTTACCTGCAGGAAAATCAAAAGCACCAACGTAACATCCGACTGAAATATAGTATTTTTGCGTAGGTACAATATCTAGTGATGTAACGAATATTTGCATTCGCATTCGCATTCGCGAATATTCGCATATTTTTGCATATTCGCATTCGCATTCGCAAGATTTCTGCGAATGTTTTGCGAATATGAATATCAGAAGAAAAAAAAAAAATTTGAAGATAATTTTATTGTAGGTTAATAAAATCAAAATCCATTCATTTCTATGTTTTTTAATGCAAGGGAAAGTAACTTTATCAGTCTTCACTTTATCATTTGGTATTATTTATTTATTATTTTACTTTGGGGTGACTATTACTAGGTCACTATCAGGTGAATGGGGCGCTACACACCTTCATGAACGGCCGCAAAGTGTCGGAAAAGGCACGGCTGGCTGTTCATGGGGAAGTGTTAGTGCCTACACTTATCTATGGTAGTGAAAGTTGGGTATGGCAGAAGAAATATGAAAGCAGAATAAATGCAGTAGAAATGAGAGCTTTGAGAAGTAGGTGTGGTGTAACTTTGAGAGATAAAGTAAGGAATAACGTGATAATGGAGCGTTGTGTAGTAAAAGAAGATGTAGTGACAAAGATTGAGAAAGGAATGTTAAGATGGTTTGGACATATAGAGAGGATGGACGAGAGGAGATTGACGAAACAAGTATACGAAGCGAGTGTGGATGGAAGAGTTGGAAGGGGACGACCTCGGCGAACGTATCGCGATCAAATCGCGGCCGTTCTCAAAAAATGTCAGGTTAAGAGTACTCTAAACCGACGAGCATGCATGACGAGTTTAATAGACGTAGATGAAGCGAAAGAGGTGTGTTAGGATCATAGCAGGTGGAAATCCATAGTCTCTGCCTACCCCAATGGGAAACAGGCGTGATAATATGTATGTATTGGGCACTTTGGGCAATGAAGCTTAATAATTAAATTTTCAATAGAACTTATAAGACAAAAAATATATAATGCAATGTAAACAAACAAAAACAAATTCTTCTATGATTTTTTTTACTGTTTTATACTTAAGTTTTTACTCATCTTATATAATCATCTTCTCGAACAAAACTAAAAATAATAATCAAACAAACACATTATTCTCTATTCTCACTATTCTCATAGCAGTTGTAGTTCTTCCTTTTCTTGAATATTCATTGTTACACAGCTTGCATTTAGCTCGTTCAGCATCGCAAAGTGTAAAATAAGTCCATATTTCACTAGAAGTTGATTTACTCATGTTAATAAATAACTATTCACACTGTAACCTTAAAATTCACTTGTTTTGTTTACGAAAATTGAACATTCGCATTCGCATTCGCGAATGTCAATAGCAGATATTCGCATTCGCATTCGCATTCGCGAATGTTCAAAAAATGACATTCGTTACATCACTGCAATATACTTCTTCAGTACGCCGCCCGGGCCAAAATATGGTAAAATACTATAAAAAAACAAAAAAAGTACTAAAATAACTAAAACTAACTAACTATTTTAGTGTTACTAAAATAGTACGGTTGGCAACCCTAGTCTGTATGTCTGATGTAGTCTAATAAAGTGTTATAAATATAAGTCATGTGGAGTTCTCGCTGTGATTGTGTTCACTGGCTCGTGTAAACGCGAGTTACAAGTTATATAGGGACTGTATCGCAGCAAAGTTCGTTCAGGCGTTGTTGAACATATATTGGGAATGAACTTGATGAAAAAATTTGCGTTTGTCGACCTGTGATGTGTGGCTGTGATGTGTGGCTGTGATGTGTGGCTGTGATGTGTGGCTGTGGAGTGGAATCAATTAGATAATGCTTATCATTGAATTTTTTTTTATTCTACACTGGTTTGGAATTTTCTGGTAAAACTTGAGCTTTAAGTTAGCTTATCCATCATTTACCTGAGTCAAGAAGAACGGGTTAGTTCAGAGATGTCGTGCGGCGTTCTACAGGGTTCCGTCATGGGGCCGCTTTTATGGAATGTCGCAAATTTGCCTTTTTTTTTTGTTTTTTTATTTGTTAGATGGTACTGCACTATTATTATTAAAATTTGTTTTCCTGACGTTTCGAATGCTTTGCAGCGTTAATGGTCGCAGGAAGTGGTCGTTTTGTTTCGTTTGCCGGTCAAATATTTTAACTTGGAAAACGGAAACTTATTGAATGTTTGTAAATAGTACCGCTGATCTCTCTCCGATCGTGTCGGATTGCCGTCCCATCGGTTTATGAGAGTGAGGGAATTAGGTAATTAAATATATATTAAATCATTATTAATTTTAATGAATTAAAGTTTAACCGGATTAAATCGCGTATATTATCTAAATTGGTTAAAAAAAAAACTGTAAAGACTCTTGTCTCTTAGTCTACATGCGACCACGAAATGCTGCAAAGCTTTCGAAACGTCAGGAAATAATATACGCGATTTAATCCGGTTAAACTTTGTTTTAATATACTTTGTTTTTTTGTTTTTTGTTTGTCTTTGTTTTATTATAATGTGTAGAGATCGCAAAAACCTAAGAAATCATTATTAATTTTATTGTAAATTGAAAGCGATTAGGTATATCACTTTCAATTTACAATTAATAATAATTGTAATTATTTTTATTCAATAGTTTTTCCAAATGAGTTGTGTATTTACGTATGAATCTCGATTCTGATAACGTGTCTCACAGGAACAACAGGGTTTTTGTTAAATACTGCATTATTAAGAACCAGACTAAACTATCAGCCGACTAAAAGTCTGCAGTCTGCGGCTGGCTTAAAGTGCAAAGAGTCATGAAATAATTTGATTGTTCACTAAATAAATAAACAAATCATTAAATTCAGATAATTGAAATCATATTTTTTATTTTATATTACTAATTACTAAATAACACACGTGCGCATTTGAACTTACCAACATAGGTACACCAGCTACAAGACGAGTGTACGAGACCAGCGAACCGTGAATAGGTACCGGGGCTACACCGGGAGACCTATTAAATATTTTGACTAAAATTATGTTAGAAGTTGGTGTAATGTAAGCAGATTATTAGATACTTACAATAATTATCCTTTAATTATGTGTCTTTCAGCAATAAAATACATATACCAGGCCCCTCAGAAAGTATTGCGAAAAAAAGTTTTTATATATGGGAGACTGGCCAGTTATAATGTTTTTCGAAAATATGATTATTTATAAGTAAAAATAAGTAAGTTCCAATTTCAAAATTTCCCTCCACATTTTTTGCGAGTTAATTCAAAGTATTGTGTCTCACTGAAATATGGATCTGCGCCGGGAACATTTTAGAGCTATGATTTTATACGATTTCAAGTGTCGCCTGAAACCGGATGAATCGTACGATAGACTTCAAATGGCATTCATGGATGAAGGCCCTTCCAAGGCAACCGTGTATCGTTGGTATAACGAATTCAAGCGCGGTCGACCAACTTTGGGGGATGACGAAAGAAGCGGTCGCCCTTTGACGGCTGTTACCGAAGAAAACGTGCTAGCAGTGAAAAATTTAATCCAAGACAATAGGCGAATTACATATCAGGAGATTCAACACATATTGAAGATTGGATCGGGAAGCGTTCACGAGATTCTACACAGCCATCTTCGCGTGAGGAGGATAGTATCACGCTGGGTGCCGCACAACCTCACCGATGCTCAGAAGCAGGCCCGGGTGGATTGGTGCCGTGATATGCTTAACAAATTTGAAGCAGGCTCGTCTCGGCGTGTTTACGACATCGTTACAGGTGATGAGTCCTGGATTTATCAATACGACCCAGAAACCAAGCGCCAGTCGACTGTTTGGGTGTTTCAAAATGAGCCAACGCCTACCAAAGTGAAGCGATCTAGAAGCGGGGGTAAGATTTTGATCGCTAGCTTTTTTAATTTGACTGGCCACTTGGTATCAATTCCCTTACGGGATCAAAGAAGCATTAATGCCGAATGGTATACTACCAAATGTTTGCCAGAAGTTTTCTCTGTTATAAGCAACAAGCGACCAAACACAGGGCTCCGCGGGCTACTGCTCCACCACGACAATGCACCTGCGCACACCGCACTCAAAACGAGGGACTTCCTGGACAGCACGCCAGTCAAACTCCTGGGTCACCCTCCTTACAGCCCTGATCTAGCACCGTGTGACTTCTTTTTATTCCCAAAAATAAAAAATCAGCTCAAAGGGATACAATTTTCGTCGCCGGAAGATGCGCTGGCTGCGTTCGAGCAGGCTGTAAACGAGGTGTCTGCGGCGGACTGGAAAAAGTGTTTTGAAAACTGGTTTAGGCGCATGAATCTTTGTATAGAGGCTGGTGGAAAGTACTTTGAAAAGATTTGATAAAAATATATGTACGTATAGAACAATTTTTTTTAGTTTCGCAAAACTTTCTGAGTGTCCCACGTACTACGTACACTTGCATCTGACTATGGATTTAGGATAGTCTCGAAAATATTTTGTTGAAACTTTTGATACATATAGGTACAGAATGTAAAGTGCGCAATTAATACCACTATAGTAATTTTACTGGACTCTTTCCAAAAAGACTGATCCATAACAGCTACAGATAGAGAGAAGTGGAAAAAGAGTGGGGAGGCTTTTGCCCTGCAGTGGGACAGTATGGGCTCATAATATAATATTAATAACAATTATTTTATTATTTTTAACGCATGAATAAATGACTAGACGTGATTTTTAGTGTTCTCGGTAGCTTAGTGGCTACAGCACTGGGGTACTGAGCCTGGAGTCGCAGGTTTGAATCCTGCTCGTGAGCGTTTTTTTTTCCACAATTTATATCTTTAGCACTATAATTGTCAAGATCTTAGGCAGCACCATTCGTACTTTAAACGAAGTTACTAACAGTGCTGCTATAGCTTTTGAAACTTAAAACGTGCAAGTATTAATTTTTTTCGCATGATATAATCAAACCTTCAAGTGCGTTGAATGCAGCCTCAACTTTACCGCTCTCCATCGAGTGTATCGAGTTGGCGACACAAAACACAAACAGTTTAAAAGTCTCGGACACACGCGGCCGGTGGCTGGCAGCTAATATTGTACGGTCTCGTGCTACAGACGTTTGGGAATGACCGGGAAACGGGCGCAGGACCTAACCTGAGGCTTTACTTTTATTATGAAGCAATGTTTGCTACGGCACTATTTTGGACAGTTGCTATTATTTTTTTTATTTTTTTTTATTTTTTTTATTTAATCACATGTACAATTTCTTTAGTTTTACTTAACTAGAAAACTCGCCAAACTATCAAGTTTAACGGCGAGATGCGCTCATACATACGTATACTATCTTACTCTTACGTAAACATGCAACACTTAATTAGCAACAAAATATGTTGTATGATTATAAAATAGTTTACTGTGGATTAACTTCTCGATAACAGAAGAGATTGGCTTTCAAATTGGTTTTTTTTTATTTTATTGCTGCAACCTAAGCAGCAGGAAGAAGGAAAGCAGATCCATCGTGATTCTAATCATAGGGATCTGCCTCAGAGGAGTCCACAGAAGAACCAGAGCGACAAGGAGGGTTTTAGCAAGGTTGAGAAGAAGAAGAAAAGAAAGCCCACTTGTAAGAATCAGTGCGGTACCGCACCGACCGGACCAAACCATCTGTTGCGTCCTGCTGTGCCAACGACGCTGCTATACGTGTCCCGGCTGCATTGCTCTACAAAGGCTGAGGAGATTGTAGAGTACATCCAGGTCAAGACCAAGTTTACTCTGAGGGTCGAGCGGTTGGAGTCTCGTCACATTGTGTATTTTAATTCATTTGTGGTGAGGGTTCCGACTGAACATCTGTCGTCGACCTTCACGAAGGAAGAATTTTGGCCGAGAGGTGTTGTGTTCCGGCGATTCCGAGGACGGATACCCGACACCGCGCGACTCACGACGGCGACGCCGCTATCACCTAATGTTTAGATATAGATTAATTTTTACCTACTTTATATTATTGTATATGGTTTTATGTATTTTTTTATGGGCCTAGATGCCTGAAATAAATGAATTATTATTATTATTATTAAAGGGAAGAATGCATCCTGGGGGCCAATTCTCGTATTTTATCATGTTCAAAATATAGTTCCGAAATAATCTCAATGTCATAAATGTCACAAATTGACGTTTTTAGTTTGAAGCGTGTGCTACACGGTGACAAACCAGCCTCCCCACAAAGGTGACCTTGCTGGTTTCCAACCATGTAGACAGTGGTTTGACACCAAATTTAGTTTGACGACGGCTGTCAGCGACCAACCTTCCACCAAGGTCACCTTGGTGGGGAGGCTGGTTGCTCACCGTGTACATAGCACACGCTTGAGATTTATAATGTTGAGATTAAATCGGAACTGTATTTTGAAAATTTTGGCCTTCAGAAATTGTTTGTGTGTTTGTGCAAAAAAATTGTTAGTGATTTTTCTGTTATTGAGGGCTAGAGAGACCGAGACATTATTCTCTGTTTATCTAGTCAAGTCAGACTGTGAAAACAGTCACCATTTAGTACAAAATGCAGAAGAGTTCCATGAAATTCCTATAACATTCGGAGTTCCGCAGGGTAGCGTGCTTGGGCCGACTCTGTTCCTTGTATACCTAAATGAACTTTGCCAAATTAATTTATGTGACACCAAGGTAACGGCATTCGCCGACGATACAGCACTTACGTTCATTGGTGTCTCATGGCCAGAGGTCTTTAGTAAAGCACAGCATGGCTTCAATGTTATAACAACATGGCTAGCTCAAAATTCATTGACCCTTAACACTGACAAAACATTTTCGCTCCGTCAAATAACCCAACCTCCACCGTCACTATCCCTTCTCGCCCATTCATGTTCCTTGTCTCCTTACCAGTCCTGTAACTGCTCCAGTCTAGCACAAGTAACCAGTACTAAATATCTAGGCATAACACTTGACAATAATCTTTCCTTCTCACTTCACATAGAGCTTCTACAAAAAAGAGTGAGAAAATTAATTTACATTTTTAAAACCCTCCGCCATGTAGCTGAAGCCCGAATCTTAAAACAAGTTTATTACGCTCTATGTCAATCGCTTCTAAGTTATTGCATATCGTCCTGGGGTGGTGCGCCGAAAACACTTTTTCTTAAACTAGAAAGACCACAAAGGGCTATCATAAAAGTGAGCACCTTTAGAAAGTACACATTCCCGACTACCGAACTTTACAAAAATTGTAAAGTGTTGACAGTAATGCAACTTTTTATATCGTATACAGTACTCATCCAACATGCTGCAACCCCGTTTCGAAAAATCACTAAAAGGCGTAAGGACATAATTTGTGAAACTAAAAAAGGAAATTTCACACATACTTAAAGGTTTAATTATTTCTTGGCACCTACCCTTTATAATAAAGTGAATAAGCTGCTCCCTATTTACCATCTCTCTAGTCGTGCTTGTAAAAAAGTGATTAATAAGTGGCTTCTAAGCCTGACTTACCAAGAGACAGAAAATCTTATTACTCAAATGCTATAGCACATTACCCAACCATATTATAGACACACACACTCCACTCCACACACACTACTCTCTCAACATACACACACACCCCCACACCCCCCACACAATCCCCCCCACACACAAATACTCTACGCATATGAAGGTTTTCATTAGCTTTAAGTATAATTTTAATTTTATTTTGTTTTTCATTGTCAACTTAAAAATGTAATTGTTATATTATGTACTCACATTGGGGATAGGGACTGGTATCTTTAACACAGGTTACTTGGTAATCTAGCTAAGATGCCAGTTGTGATCCGTATTGTAACCGTAAAACCAAAAATCACTGCCTTGAATTGTATTTGTGTAATCCTAGTAGTAGGTTTTATATTACTGTGTGTATCAATAAATAAATAAATAAATTATATGAAACGTTTTCCCCTTTTGGTGGAAATTAAAGCTAAAGTCGGCGAAAAGAAAGTACAAAGAAAAAACTCCTTTTATGGTACTCTGAAAGTTTTGGATCAGGTTTTTTTTTTATAATGGATGGCGAAACGAGCTAAAGGCCCACCTGATGTTAAGCGGTTACCATTGCCCATAACCACTTCAATACCACCTAGGCTGTTACCTAAATAGTACCTACGGTCAACCGCTAATTTCTTTTGGAATTTAATTGAGATCGGAATTATTTTCAAGAGTGACAACCCACTGGTCTTGTACCTAATGACACAAAAGCTCGCCAAAACAGTCAAATATTTATTCAGAAGTCACGAAGTAATTACATAACAAAAGGCCATAGCAACCGCGACTAATATCATATACAGTCGCGTTCATTTAACAAGCGAGTAATCTTGATCCTTTGAAGCTAATCACATGTTGTTTACCCGCAATCAACGACACTCAACACTTCAATGGTGTGTGTAGTCCGCCAACCCGCACTAGGCCAGCGTGGTGGACTAAAGCCTTAGCCTTCTCGTACTGAGAAGAGGCCCGTGCCCAGCAGTGGGACATTAATGGGTTGGTTATGTTATGTAACGACACTCCCTCAAGACTTATTATACTATACACATGCTGAAGGCCATGGAAGACGCGATTTTGTAGGAGTTAGACCGTGATATTGATGTCATAATTTAATAATATGGTATCAAAATCACGGTATCAGCGGGTATCTAATCCTTCCGCTGTTAAATTGATTTCTTTGTGCTGTTGATTATTTAGACGTTTTATACAATTTTTTTTTTTTTTTTTATACTCATCATAATTGTAGAGAGCTTTTATGGAACAAAGTTAAAATCACTAAGAAAGAAACGAAAGAAGAAAGAAAGATACAATGTCGCTTGCGTGATTTTATGCAGCTGAGTTGTGAGCTGAGTCGATATACCTAAGGGTGGTATCCCACTTGTCAAATTTCTTTGTCCAATGTGACTTTGATCGAAGAAACTGGATGATTTTCATCAAATGTTGTATGTAAAAAAACACTGATCATCAAATAAATTGAATTGGACAAAGAAATTTGACCAGTGGCATACATACCACCCTAAAATGACACTTCATCGAAAAATCAAGAATGATTGTCAACAATTCCATTGTCAAAAATTCATTCATTTCTTCAAGGCCCATCATTAATAACGTCTGTGGTCCAGTGGTTCGAGTGTCGGACTGCTGATTACGAGTTCGTGGGTTCGATTCCCACAGGACACAAATATTTGTGTGATGAACATAAGTGTTTAAATACTATGGCAACTCTTTTTACGTTTATTTCTGAAGGCAATATACTCACTTTTAAACTCTTGTTTATTTCTGACATTAACCTACATTATACTCACATTATTTGAATAAATTTGATGTGATAAACAATAACCTATTTTAAAAAGAGTTTATCCATGGAGTTTCTTGTGCCGTGCAATTAGAGCCTGACCTTTCAAAAGTGCCTGTAATTAGGTTTATTTGAAATAAAAAACATTGAAATTGAAATTGGTTTGTGTTTGTCTGCGTGTTTCTTATGTGATATAAGTATGTATTTACAAAAAAAAAGTATTTAACTAATATATCCATTGTCTAGTACCCATAGTACAAGCTCTGCTTAGTTTGGGACTAGATGGTGCTGTGTAAATATGTCTCAAAAATATTTATTTTATTTATTAATAAAAACGCATTCGCCCGCTGATTTCCTAGACCCAGCAGCAGGTAAATTGGCTTGCGAACATTAATAGCGTCTGGATCCGTGCTCAGCGTGCTCACTAGCCGTGCTCCGTACTTCAACCGTGAACTTACTGCATAACTTGTTTTGATTACTTCTTTTTACTATGTCCGTTTAGTAGGGGGGTTTTTGCGTAGGTACAAACATGGTACTGACACAGTTTTATTATATTGTTAAACTGTGGTACTGACATAGCCAGATACAGCGGCATCGGAAAGTTCTAGATAGCATGTGTAGTCCGCCTAGCCTACCCATACCCAGTGTATTGAATTAAAGCCTAAATAAACCCTTTTCATAATACCCGTGCCCAGTAATGGGAAAAGGCTTATAATGATGACATTAGAATTAATCTTTATTCGCATGCGGAGTGAAGCAAATTTAAGTTGGCCTTAGAGGCCACGTTCAGTACCTACTACTACAGTTTAAGCGTGCCTATTTGTGTGTCAGCGACATAGAATATTATTATTTTTGTTGATTTTTATAAGTCTAGCAAAAACGTATATATCTAAATGGAACTACTATTTTATCTTTGTCAGTATGGTGTTAGTCTGTGTTTTATCATGCAAAAAATGCCTGTAAAGCATAGACTCCATTTGAAATAATTGCTGTAAAGTAAACACTTAAATTGAATTAAAATCCAAAGATCTGCTAGAAAAGCGATTTTAATTCAACTTTAAAGTTTGTAATGCCATGGCCCATGGATATTGGCGCTCCCATTTTGTATATCTATTCTTCTATGCTAAACTGTACACGTGCTAAGGGTCGATTCTTGTAGTTAAAAATGTTTCAAATAAAGTTCCGACCTCGTCTCAATGTTCTGAAATGTCACAAAACAACGTCACACATAAACGTTACAACATTGAGATCAGATCGAAACTGTATTATATTTTGATTATTTTTAATAAAATTACGAGAATAGTCCTTCTGAAAATAACATAACAACATCACGCCTGTATTTCCCAGAAGGGGTAGGCAGAGGTGTAATAGTACACCCACATTTTGCCAGTTATGTTATAGTCCCATGTAAAGGGGGCGAGCCTTCTGAATATGATTTTTCTTATAGTCGCGAATCAGGTTATTATTATTTAAATTCAGTGTACCTCTCTGCGATTACTTACCCGTTTGCAAAGGTTAGTGACTGCGGCAGACTTAATCTGCTTTTTTTCTACAAATGAAGGTGCACTGCACTTGAAAAACATGTCTTTAATTGGTTTTAGGGCATGGCGGGGTAATTGTGTAATGTACTCACAATGACAATAGCTTTCATTGTGAAATTTCAGCAATTTTCATTGCGTGGTGCATCTGCATAGTTGAATATGTAATATGTTGGTAGAGGATGTATTGGTGTTCACAGAAACTCAGTAAAATACATGTAGAACAAGTTTATAAAAAATCAAAATCAAATGTATTTTATTTCAAATAAACCTAATTACAGGCACTTTTGAAACATCAGGCTCTAGTAGCACGGTTCCAAATTGTTGGTCCTATGGAGAAGAACCGGCAAGAAACTCCATAAGAACCGACAAGAAACTCCATAATAAAATCCATAGTGAAATATAATACCCAAGTCTCCATTGTAATGTCCACAGAAATAGATAGAAAGGTTGTAATCACAATTTTATTTCGCTGCGATCTGAAATATAATTGATATTATACATTGTAGTTATCTAATCCGAGCGCTTAGACACCGCGTTTCGTTTAGAAAAAAAAATAAGTTAAAAATACTATATTTATTATTTCTATCTGCTGGCCACCCCGGTATATGTCACTTCTGTTTCGCGCGTCTTATGACATCTGCGTTCTTATTTTTTCTCCTTGAATATTTTCTTTAATTTTTGTCTAAATTATCGTGTCAAGTGAAAGAAAACCAATTAAAATGCTAGAAAGTGCTTTGTTCGAGAGCCGAAAGCGAAAACGGGGGTGCTTTTCGCCTGAAGGAACGACCATCGAACGACAGGCTGTGCAGAATGTCGCAGCCGCGCTGTTGCAGTTATTCGATTCTCAGGAACACCTAACCCTGATTATTGGATGGATGCGAGTCTTGAAGAAGGTGAACCCTTTCTTGATTGTAAAATAAAAGAACAGGTGAGTTTTACCATAACCATAACATAACCATAATCATAACCTTATTCCAAACACGTCCAAACCTGTTTTTTCCCGTGATTTACCTAAAACAAATAGGTACTTGAAACGTCGCCTTCGTGGGACAACTCTACCTTACTCTGCTTATGGGGCGTGTGTATTACATTTACAGTGAAACTGGTGAATACGAGATATTCGAGCGATATTAGATATCTATGTCGCTAGCTGGTTTGCAAACTACATGTGTGGGCATGTCAGGCTTTAGTAGACCACCGGGGCACGCGATGCTTTCAGTCGTTTTTATAAACACTGGCGGTGGTCCATATGAATATCTGCCATCAAGTACGTGATGCTTAAGTTAACAGTAAACATGTTTCTGTTACAATGGCTGATAAGTGATAACAAATGCTTCAAATAAGGCTCTTCGTTATTTAACATCCCATTTAAAAATGAACCTAAGAAAGAAGAGTAGAATCCAAAACACTCAACTAAAAGTCCAAGCATATTCCTACAACTGTACCCACAAGAAAAGGTTACTTACATTAGGGGAAAAACACACTGCTTGACAACTACTCTTACTGGGATGCACCACCACTTAATTCAAAAGTGAAAGCGGGGCTCACGGAAGTCTCTAAACTCAGGGACCAAGGGATTGAGAAGTCATACATATGAATTAACCTATGACTGGCCTTCTATTATAAGGAAAGCTATGACGGATTGTATGCAAAATGAAAGTAAAACCTTTGCTTGATGATAAATATTAATCAAAATCAAGAGATATCACACATGGTGTGAACTTTTATTAGACTTAATAATATATTCACAAGTGCATTAAGCCGCTACAAGTGGTAAGGTTGGCATAGCTGCTCAGGAACTGCCTTATTTCTATGCTCGGTTGTATTGTGATTCCTCGGATCGATACTCGGCTCTTGAAACTCTTTCCAACTCTGGAAGAATAACCAATGTGTACCAGCTCTGATAAAGCAACCTATCCATCAGCTCCGAGAGAGCATAAGACCCACAAGGCTGATACTGAAATGTACCAACCATATATACATATAATATACCAACCAGGTAACCACATACTAACAATTTATCTAAGTACTGTAGCTGCTGGAAATATATAACTGACGATCCTGTCATTTTAAAAAGGGTACAAGTGTACGAGATACCACATGATACCTTTATGTATTCTAACTAGTCATTTTTCATAGTTAGAAATAATATCATTATAAACAAACAGACTTGTCACATCAATGCTATGTCATCTTGTCAACATATCTACTAATAATGAATCTATTACTTAAAACCTTCCATGATGCATAATATAATGGCACATTCAGGTTTACCCTTAATTAATAACCTAACACCATAAATAAAAGAAAATTATTTTGAGCAAATGATATCAAAATTCTTTCAAATCAAAATTCTTTATCTTTCAGACAACAAATTGGTCTACAATGTGTTAGTAACAAATGCAACTTATTCTATGTTAGTACTTAATAACTAGCAGAGATTTAGTCCGGGTGACCAGTGCCCACAAGAGGGCTATCAGCCCAGGCGGCTATCGCACGCGGGTTGGTGTCGGGGCTGCTGCGCAGCCTGTGCAGTATCAAACTGCTAAGATTTATATAAAAATATTTACATGTGTTCCTTCAATGGAATCATTGATTAATTTATTCATAGAAACTTTTAATACTGACTAAGTAGTAGTAGACCCTGTATTTGCAGTGCATAACACCACGCCTGTATTTCCCCGAAGGGGTAAGCAGAGGTGTAAAAGTGCACCCACATTTCGCCGGTTATGTTATAGTCCCCTGTAATAGGGGGCGAGCCTATTGCCATTGACCGGGCACAAATCCAGACTCTGAGCTGCTACTGAGAATTTCCTAATGGAAAAACCCAATAACACTTTGCCCAACCCAGGAATCGAACCCAGGACTTCACGCTCAGCGGTCGCAAGCAACCACTAGACCAACGAAGCACTCTTTTGCAGTGCAGTTGGGTAAAAATACAGAAAAAAATTGTGTCATTGACTTAGTACTGCTATTAAACAATTATGTTTCACAGCTATGTTCCATCATGGTTTATCACTCAGATACATATGATAGTGCGAAAACCAAGGCTTTATAAATAATTATTAACTATTTACCTTGATGTTTACCCACATAGAGGTCAAAACTTATCAAGGATGTACTGAAAATGTAAATGTTAGTCTAAATTTATTAAAACATTTTGGGTGGATTGCTAATAAACCCTGAAAAGACTAACCAATCATCATCAACCCATAACTATCCCACTGCGGGGTACGGGCACAGAGGTATGGGCCTCTTCTCAGAATTAGAGGAGTTACCAACAAACAATGTAAATTTCTAGGTTTTATAATTAATACACAAGTGTGGACCTAGAACAACACATAGAAAATAAAGTGTATATTACAGATATTTAATTTAACTAACAAATTACCAGCCACTTTGCCTAGAAGTTGTTGAAGTTGTTGTTGTTGTTGAAAACCTCTATAATTCTAATAATAATTACAATACTATAAATAATTTTAGTATGGGTACTGAATACCAAATTCAGCGTTGGTCATAAAATATCAGAAGCCTCTTTTACTGAAAAGGGTTTGAAGGAGGCATAGTGAGAGTGACCACATTGGTGTATTTTGATCACAATAAAAGGTTGTCCATACTACTTATTATTAAAATTTGATATAAACTAAAATTAATCGCAGCATATAATATGTAACATTAAAAATTATTTGCTTAACAAGCATTAACATATTATCACTTGCTTTGCTGTTAAGAATCAATATTACAACTGCCATCATCTGCGTTAACAAAATGGAAACATACAATTTCTTCACTTAAAAAATGCACCCTGAGGTATTATTATATGGATATGGACCTGGTCATAGTCAAGAGACTAGTTCACATTTATGCTTCTTAATATGCTAAACTAAAGACAACCAGAATAAAAGATCAATAATGCAGAAACACCAAGTACAATACAGTAAGAGAACTGTCACTCAATAAATTCAGCTTAATTTACTTACAACTTGGTCAGACTAAAATTGACTTATGGTAAACATATTTCATGGAGTAAGGTCCTAAGCATATAACACAAAAACTTCAAATTATTTCATCTATTTTTCTTTTATTCGTCTTTAATAAGAAATGCCTACAAAACAATACTAAATACTTATAAAGTATGGTGGACCGACCTGGTACAGAACCTATGGATTTAGTGTACAGCATCTGTTCATCAAAACTCAGGATTGGCTATTGCAATGAACTTGGAGCCTTATCAGCCCTGATCAGTCCACAAGTGGATAAGGCTGATATAATTATAAGATTCCTTATAGGTGCATACAGATTTGGAACATCATTATCAAAACACTCTTGTTCATAGAATCTTACAAAAATATCCAATTTCATCACCACCTTCCTGGCCTAATAACACAAGACTAACTTTAGGAAAACTTGCCAAGAAGTTGGCTGATAGATAAACATATCAATAATTAATTAACAATTTTATTTATTGTATTTAACAATATATAAACCTAAATAACAGATTTTATTAAGATAACAATTGTGATTAAGTCCAACTTACAATAATATAATTTAATAGATTTTTATTTTTACTTCCATATTTAAACTGTTAGAAATAAATAGGTAATGATGAACCTTACTTAAGTCTACCATTCGAAAAATCCCATGAAAAACCTAACAGTAAAACCATTAGTTAATGGTTAAAAAACATGAAGAAAGAGGTACAGTCAGCTACACCGATTGGTTACCCCCACTTATGAACAAATTTTAGAACATGAGGGGTAATCAATTAAGGACGCTGTGTGTACATTGAAACTGAAAGGCAGCTGGATAGAAAACAGCTCAAAAATATCTTTAAAACCCAATATTATAATTCTCATTAGTGAAGAATCTTATTCATCAACTTTGCATTATCAGTTATTTATTATAACAATAATCCCTACTTAAATTTTAATGATGTCAAACAACATAATATGTCATGTAATAAACAAGAAAATACATTAGCATGTATTTCAATCTCGTACATTTCATATCTTAGGTTGATAAATAAATAAATAAATGTCTTTGGGACGTTTTTACACGGCACCATCTGGTCCAGAACTGGGCAGAGCTTGTGCTGTGGGTGCTAGACAATGGATAATTAATAATTAACGTTCTGTCTGTTGATTACCAACTATTGTTTAATATTTCTACATTATACATTAAGTATCCCTGATGTTAGTATAGAGTTTAATAAATCAAAACAAATTGTATTTAAATATCCAATTTAATTATTGCAGCAAACTCTGAACATCTACAATGTATAATATCAATTATATTTCAGATCGCAGCGAAATAAAATTGTAGATCAGACGAGCTTACCTGTAAGCGAAGTCTTGATTCTAATTTTATGAGCTGCGATCTGAAATATAATCACCCACCCGCCACCAACAGTCCCAAAGCTGCAATAATTAGTAAACATTCTTCGTTAATCTTTCAGATGAACATAGTGAATGTTAGATTGTGGAACCTGCCCTGTACAGGCAACAGGGCTTGTTCCTTATCTTCGTTATCTCTAAAACTAGTGACATATACCGGGTGGCCAGCAGATAGAAATAATAAATATAGTATTTTTAACTTATTTTTTTTTCTAAACGAAACGCGGTGTCTAAGCGCTCGGATTAGATAACTACAATGTATAATATCAATTATATTTCAGATCGCAGCTCATAAAATTAGAATCAAGACTTCGCTTACAGGTAAGCTCGTCTGATCTACAATTATACTTGCGATTCATGCGTGGCAACTTTCGAACAAACTTCGCCTCCCATATTGACGTCATTAATTTAAAAAAAATAACTTTAATCAAATACTTTACAGCTTTTGTTTCTGCAGTTAGAAACAGTACAACAAGTCATAAGGCGTACTGAGAAAGGCTTTGAAATGCCCTGCACTATGGTGCAGAGTGTTGGCAGCGCGCTCTGTCCACTTGGCCATTCTTTAAATTTTTGTGGTAATGCTTAAGGTCTTAAATTGCATTTATATTATGCTAATGACACAAATCCGTGCGTCACTATGAATACTGTAGATTAGTAAATGTAGCGGTGCAACTGTGAATACTGTAGATTAGTAAATGTAGCGGTGCAACTGTGAATTAAGGCAATATGCCACAAAGATGCGGAGCAATGAACGTTTAAATCAACATGATTACGATGGCGGAGAAATAAACATTGAAATAAACATGATTGCCATCGCGAGTGATATATACAATTCGGCAACAGGTCTGACCGTCCACTTGTAATCCCGCTATCGTCTCCAATGACGGTATATTCGTGCTGCCAAACACTAACTACAAAAAATACCCATGTTACTCTTTTTAGGGTTCCGTACCCAAAGGGTGCAAACGCTCGCTTCGCTGTCCGTCCGTCCGTCCGTCCGTCCGTCCGTCCGTCTGTCTGTCACATGGCTGTATCTTTGTAACGGTAATAGATAACCAGTTGAAATGTTCACAGAATATGTGTTGCTATGAGGTGTATCACGACAAATACTAAAAACATAAAAAAGTCTAAAACCAAAAGAGGCCCCATACAAGAAACCTCGAAAAACGTGCATTTTTTTCAACGTTTTGTTCCTGTTCTATCTTCAAAACGGTAATACATACTAGCGTCAAACTTGGTCTGATTATAGTGCATACTATGTAGTTTAGCAACACAGGACAGGAGGTTTAAAAACAGGACAAATATAGACATATGTGTTGGTACCTACGGAAGAAAGAGATGCAAACATTCACATTTCGCGTACGTTCGTTGATGTCTTTTGATAAACTCTCGTAAATTAAATCAGTTTCTATGGGGTATCAGGTCGATGGGTGGTACGGAACCCTTACTGCGTGAGTCCGACTCACACTTGGCCGGTTTTATTACATTATTATAATACTAGAGCTCGAAAAACTCCAAGCAGCTTGCATCAAAACATCGTCAAGAACTCTATTACGGGATTACATCATTTTCAAACTAATTTCAAGTTTGCTTCACTCCTGAATAATACAGTGTAAACTTGGTGCTGACGACAGAGCAGGGCAAAAGTAGGTAAAAGTAATACCTTGTTAAATATGTCACGAGGGAACTAAGTTTACACATTTAATGTTTACTTTTCATATCTCTGGGCTCACATTTCTTTAAGAAACAGAGAGTTTAGTTATATTGCAATTATTTGAAATGCGTGGTGGTGGTGAAATACTATGCTTGCTTATTTTACTAGCCTAACTATTATAAAACTGCCCCCCTAGCCAAGTTGACAATCTACACAATCTACAATCGTCAACGCTAATAGAAAACAATCAAAATGTATGGGTATGACAATGACATATCTGAACGAATGATTTTTTCGTTGAGATATGTCATTCCCATACATTTTGATCGTTTTCTATATATTTGCGTTGACGATTGACGATAGTGTAGATTGTCAACTTGGCTAGGGGGGCTGGTCCCTAATTATTGTTGATCAATGGAATACAATAAAAAAAATCTGCTGTTGTCTACATTTTGTCGAGTTATGCTAAGATAAATGTATGAGGCAGCATATTTTTCTTCCGCGATTACTGGATTAGCCCCATAATAATAATATAATAAATTCATTGATTTGCCAAGAAACAACATTACAGAATAAGAAATTATCCAGTGGTCCCACACTAGGCAAGCCTGTCCTGTGGGTGCCAGATACATTGGTTGAAATAACATTGTTTACTTGTTACATAGTAAAAGTTGTTCATAATGATAAGTACAATGAGCCCTTAAGTTTTCAATTAATTCAATTACACCTTTACGTATTTGTCTATCACACCTATTGTATGTATTTGTGTATGTGATATCGTACGACTTTTGTTTTCTCCCACTTGCTCGAAAATTGGTTTATTATTTTAAAAAAGAATGAATACACCACCACTACCATTACCATTTGACATTTTTTATTTTATAACACCATTACATTTCATTATTATGTGACATTTCGAATTGTATAATTAAATGTTTTTTTTTACTAGCATATTGATTCAAATTTCTCATTTAGATTTTAAATACACATTTGTACGCCTGCTGGCATAACATAGCGGACTCTTTATTGTATTTAAGAACTTTATATTATTTTTTGTACCTATGTTACACAAATGAATAAATGACTTATGACTTATGACTTACATCAATCGGCTCTTTTCCGTACGCATCAAAATAACACGCCACCAATTTCCAACAGGACAATAATAGAAATTGCTAGTTAGTTTTTTTTAAATTTTGTGATGCTAGCTGTAGCTAGGTTTTTAAGTACTACATGCTTATATAGATTAGGTGTTTTTAGGTACACCATATTTATTATTTGCGCATTTTTTGTTTTTATAGTTTTAAAATAGAACAAGAAACGCGCGCGCGCGAATTGGTGAATTGATTTGTGTAGGTATTGTTTCCACGCAAATGAGAGAAAAGTACTATACAAGTCGCGGCTGAAATAGAAATTAACGGCCACGTTTAGTTAAAAAATAAAATATTACGCGGCCGTCAAATGCTTTATTTCAGGCCTGGATAGCAATGTACTATTTCTGTCTCTTTAGCCCAAAGGCTCACTGGTAGAGAAAGCCTCAATCTAATTGACGTCATCGAGATAAAATCCTTATATGTTACTTCCTAAAAGTATAAGAACGTCAGATGTACAAAGCTCACGACTTTTTGGTAAAAATATATTTAAACGACAAACTAAAATAAAATTCATAATAAATGTCCGATTTCCTTCTGATTTCTTTGTTGTGCTGTATCGAGTTTTGATATCAATAATATTTTCTTAAAATGTAATTTTTATTGTATTGTAATTTGTAATGTACTTTGATTTGATCAAGTCCACCTGGTATTCAACTAATTGTGCATTCAAATAATAAAATTCCTAAATGAAACGGAAGTAGTTTTCGCGACAGAAAAGAAGAAAAAGAAGCATTTAATTAGTTTTTTTATTTTTATTATATGTATGATGTAGATAGGTATTTATCTATTTTTATTATATGTAATTATAAGTCCGTAGTACGAAACATATTTTACTACTTTATTGGTGCATCTACCTTATTTTTTTGTCTCTGCATTACCCTAAGGTTGTCTGGTAGAGAACGCCTATGGCGTTAAGACCGCCTTTGTACCCTTTGTTTGTGTGTTTTGCATAAAGTATTAAATAAATAAATTTAACAGAGCGATTAGTTACTAACCTAACCTAAATTTGCCTATTTTATAGTTCCCAATTATAAAGAGCAAATCCGCGGACATACATCACGAGCCGTCCGGGACCTCTCCGGGACAGTCTCATTGTTTTCCGGGATTTCCGCCGAGTCCCGGTAATACCCAACATTAGTTTGGATTCCAAACGGACATATTACGGTACTTTGCTACTTTTCTTTGTAATTCCCACTATTAGTATTAATGTGTGTTGCTAAATGCTTCCCTTGAGGTGAAATAGATGGTGGTTTTCGCATTGTTTATACAGAATGTATAATTTTAAACTCGAGTGAGCTTGAGGTGATTGTTACGCAGTAGCCCGCGAAATTCAAAATGTCTAGTTTTTTTTTTAGCAAATTGTAGCTTTGTTTCAAGTGTTCTGTATGAGTATTATTCATTAGATGTATTGTGATTATTATCGCCAAACATATTTTAATAATTTCAATAAACAACGTCAAATAGAACTAGAATTAGCAAAAACGCAAGAAATATTGAATTTCGCTGGCTACTGCGTAGCAATCACCTAAAGTTAACAGTTCCTTAGCACTTGGTCAAAGCTGAGATTGATCAAGAAGTTCATATTTTAAAATTTGTTAAGGTTTGTGAAAAAAGGGGTGTTAAGGATTCTATGAAAAACCTTCCTGAGACACAAATACTCTACAAAATAAATAATAATAAAGAAAAATACGTATGTTTCTTTTCCCAAAACTAGACTGGTAACATTATACCTAGGTACGAGGAATTTTTAATTTTTTTATGCGGGCATTGCCGTAAGAAGATCACTGCTGGTAACTTATATAATTTACTGGAGATCAACGATTTTATCAAGTCAGGAGGCTCAAATGAACATCCACGTTTGCGGTGTGGAGGATGAGTGGCATAAAGTATCGAGTACACAACACATATAAGTAATAACAGGTTATTAGAATCGTATACCATAATAACTCATTTCCTTTCACGTTATGACTCTTGCGCAATGCCCGGCGATGACTGTCGGGTACACATGGACGTCCAGTTAGTGATGAAGGCGTACTGATGAAGTACGCCTTCATAATTTGAGCCGGAAGACGTCCTCTGCTGGACGTAGGCCTCCCCCAAGTATCATCACAACGACCGGTCCTGCGCTTCGCTTTAGGCGTACTAATGTAAGTTCATAATTTATCAATACATAACAAACCCAGCCCATTAGGTACTGTTCCATTACTGGGCCTCTAACTCTACTCCATAAGAGAAAGGTTTAGGCCATGGACCACAAAATGCTCATTGCTTAGCTGGTGCAGGTCGGTGGACTCCAGACATCATCGAGTTTTCTATGTGTTCGTATTAATTAATTAATTATCGAATACCTGACACATTTAAAATCATATCTCTAGCAATTAACCATTATTTAAATTACAACTAACCGTCGTTTAAGTACATTACAATTAACAATAATTTACATTTCAATTACACATAATTTACATTACAATTAACAATAATTTACATTACAATTAACAATCATTTACATTTCAATTACCCGTAATCTACATTTCCTCGTTTTAGATTTCCATAATTCATTCAAGGGTACCTACCCCTTGATACAGATACCTAGGCTACATCACAATCGATTACCCGACGTCCAGCATAAGCTCGGGAGCTCATATCGAATACATTGTGCAGCGAGTCCAATATCAAAATGCATCTTTTCAATGGCGGGTAATCCCCTCGTAATCCGATTAAATGAGATATGACATGCATGGTCTGTGCATGGTCTGTGCGGAACGAGTCATGCGAATTTATTATAAATTCAATGGAATTTGCTTGAATTACTTAAGATATGATGTAACTAACTGATATAAGACTTATGAGGGTCAATAATTTTAGAAGATAATTTGCCATTGTCTTTCGGCTGAAATGATCATTTGCCATTGAATCCCACTTTTGAATATGTCATTCGTATGATATTATAAATTCGATTGATACAGTACTCGATCCAATTGGGAGTCAGGCCCCAGGCCTCCTCTCATAGTGGGGTGCTGGCCAGAAAACCTCCACGTGTGCCTGACGGCTGCTTGTCCCTCTGGACACGTCTGGAAGGATCGGCAGTTGTTTGGCCGGTGCATCCTGGGCACGGGCAATAAAATCCTGCCGAGGGATTAACCTTCGGGAGATTTTATTGCCTGTGGCGAATATTCTGGCGCGGGAGGGGCCCGTTCTGGGCCAGTACGGAGTTGCTCCACGTGTCCCTCTGATATCAGCAGAGGGCACAGTGGAGGAGCAGGGGCGGGCCCGGTGTGCACTCACCCTGCCACTGGGCAGGCAGCGGGGGGACTGTCTTTCCCTGCCCCCGTCGATCTCGTAACCCCAGGAGTGCCCGCTGAGTAGTGTTCTCGCGCCTCTTGGGACCGAGGGTCTTGGCTTCACTGCCCGGACCGCGAGGAAGGAAACCTTTATAAAAAATTACGGGAGGTAGGGCTTGCGAGCAGCAGACTCGGGGTAGTCTGCTGCCCGACCAGCAGCTGGCGTAGCTGGCACAGCCGGCGTAGTTGGCGCAGCTGGTAAAGGCCCATGAGGTGAGGTGGCGTGCAGTGTTCCGTGTGCGCCACCTAGGAGGGTGCGGCCGACATTAGGCCGCACGGGGAGAAGGGGCTCGCCTGCTTGTGGCGGGCCAGGACCTGTCGGGGGTGGTTGTATGAATACTCACGGGTTCCCACGCCCCCGGCTAAGGTAGTTGAAGGAACACCGTGGTGGTTTTAGTCGGTAAGAGTCCGACACTGGCTCCACCTACCCCGGGCGGAGTGCGTCCATGAGGATTTCCCAAAGGCAAAAAAAAAAAAGGCCTCCTCTCATTGTGTCATGCTCCTATTGTCATTCCTAACCTAAGCGAAAAATGCTAGCTATAAAACTAATGAACAGTTGCGTAGTATTTAAACAATGAACAGATGACATTGAAGAAAGTTATTGAACTGTATGTTTGTACAAGTGGTGTTGGCCATATGCAATTTTAAATTCCATTCAGAGAAAAATGGTATAAAATAAATTTTAAAATTAAATGGAAAACAAAAGAAAATAATTTAAGAATAACTTGTGAGGCTGGACTATTTGTGAAGAAGGCATAATATGAGAAAATGGGTGACGACGACAGAAGCGAAGCAATAAAATAACTACAGATAAAATATAATTACTAGTTGTGCACAATGATATTTAGTGTGTGAAATTGTTAACATAATGTCTTTTAATCATTATAATTGACGAATTTAATTAAAAAGACATTGTAGACTGTAGTGTAGCCGCGCGCTAATTGAAGGGGAAATTAACGGTGACGTTTTTTCTTGGTTTACTCTCAGGCGGCCGAGCCCGCAACGACACTATACATGCTGAAATTTGAGTCGCTTAAATCCCGAAAAGGGGCCATTGTACTCATCATTATGAACAACTTTTACTATGGGACCAACCCTGAAATCGCGAAAAAGATATCAGTTGGTCCCTACATTTGTGTTCACTTAAATCAATAAAATGTAGGGACCACCTCATTTTTTTTTCGCGATTTCAAGTTTGGTCCCATAGTAAAAGTTGTTCATAATGATGAGTACAATGACCTCTTTTCGGGAAATAAGCGATTCAAATTTCAGCGTGTAGAAGCTTCGCTTCAAACCAGATGTCAAAAAACTAATTATCATTACGAAACCTGTAAAAAGTATTTCAAAAATCGTAGTAAATTACTTTGTCTTCACATCTTATCTTATAGCTTCATAAAGCCGCTTGCAGAAATATAAGTGTCGCAACCCCACAGGTGTGATCCTAATTGATGAAAGCGAGAACAATCACTTTGCTACCCCGCATTTCTTTTCTGTTTACACTTCATACATCATTTACAAAACACCTACTGGGCTTACATCAATCTCTGAAGCTCTCGTTTAATTAAAACCCTCTATTCATGCCACTTAGGATGACGCTACATTTCTCAATGGCGTCCATTATTAAAGATGCTTCAGCAACATAGAATTATTTAAAGCGTTTATTAATATTATTTTGGCATTTTCATCCATTTTTATGTCGTTCGATATTTTATGTGGTCAATTATTATTTACAAATAAACATAACTTTATCTTAAAATAAAATTAAATACAGTTATTATAATTTAGTTAATAGAAAATATTTACAAACTACAAAATAAAATGATACAAAAAGGCGCGCCTAGGCGTCAAAATATTCCTCCACACCGCTGTCATCTGGCATAGTGCCCAGAAGACTGGCATAGTGCCCAGAAGACTGGCAGCGTTGCCACGTTGAATGGCAACGCTTATTCTTTGACCAAAGAACAAGCCAGCCCTCTGATCACGCGAAGTGTCGACCAGCCTCTTAGAGATTTCCTTAAAAAGGGATCGCGCACTCGGACCCCATGACCCGAGAGTTTCGACCCCAAACGGCACAAAGTCATAGTTACCTGATAGGTTACTATTTTTGCGCCGCTTGATGACCTCCGCAGATGCAGCGGCAGCGCCAGCACAACCAGCCGAGCTAGAAAGATGTGAAGGAGGAAGGAAAGTATTTTTTTATTGGACTCCTGACTAAAACCACACGATGACCATCCTCAGCACAAAAGAGAGGAGCTCCGGAAACTCGTGTGTATCGAGCCATTGCACAGGGCCCTAATTCACGTACCTAATTACATAACGCGCCGATCAAGTTGCAATGACGCTGCAGTTCGCTTCTGACAGCGAGCGCCGTAGATAAGAGACATAGAATCTGTGATAAGAGAATACGAAAAGCATTGTTTTGATCAAAATTTAACTGCAGCTACACTTATTTAGTTACGTGAATTAAATAAATAAATAATAATTTTATTTCTCTCTTCACAAAGGCCAACAGTCGCTCAGCGAGCTATGGAGCGAGCTATGCTTGGAGTTTCTTTGAAGGATAAAATCCGAAACGAGATTATCCGGAGAAGAACCGGAGTGACCGACATAGCTTGTAGAATCAGTAAGCTGAAGTGGCAGTGGGCTGGCCATGTCTGTCGAAGGACCGATGGCCGCTGGAGCAGACGAGTCCTTAAGTGGAGACCGCGAATCGGCAAACGCAGCGTAGGGCGCCCCCCTGCCAGGTGGACCGACGACCTAAAGAACGTGGCTGGGGGGGACTGGATGCGGAAGGCAGAGGACCGAGCGTTGTGGCGCAACTTGGAAGAGGCCTATGTCCAGCAGTGGACTGCGATAGGCTGAGTTGATTGATTTGATTGAAAGGCCAACAGGAGACTATCAAATCATAAGTCATCATAACCAAAGGTCATAACATGCAGTCGGGGGATTTGTAGCCGTAGGTTAGTTTGGGAATTCCATAGTTCGAAGGTAGCCTCCGCCTGCATAATGATTTGATAGCATTATGTTTCGAAAGCCAACGTTTTCTGTACTAGGCACTCTCTGAAGGATAACTGCAGTAGACTAGGAAGTATGAATTTTAAAGTTCTGTTTATAAATACGTCTTGTTTACATCTTTTGACACGTCTTTTGTCTTTTTTAGTTATTTTTACACGCAGTCCGGATCTTTGGTTTTTTAGTAATTTTTGCAAATGAGTGTATAATGATGTCATATTATTCAAGATACTTTACTATGTAATTGGGTAGGTAATTATATTAGAAAGAGAAAAATGGCAAAGGAGTACCTCTATTTCGCCCACTGTGTCGCGAGCCGTAATCTGGAGTGTACGTCTAATCCTCGAATTAAACGAATAAGATTGACGATCCCGACCGCGGCTCCCCAATACTGTGGGCGGAATAGTTGAAACTCCTTTGCCATTTTGTATTCCTTTTTCCGGCTTCATTCGCTAGTTCTACGCGCTCCGTCTATCTTATTCTTTTGGTCTGACGTAATTTAACTAGATGGCGTTGAGATCGAATTAGATCGCGCTATGGTTTCGTTACATGAATGTGGTTATAAGACCAATCGTAAAGTAAAACGTTCAATTAAAATGAATTTGATGTAATAAATATTATTTTTGGATTCATCATAGCATTTTAGCGAATGCTTTGTTGAGTTATTCTGTCGCAGAAATGTATCTTTTGAACGGTATTGGTAGCCGGTTGAAATTTTCTCAGATTAAGTGCTGCTATGAACCACGCGAAAATTTGCATTTCTAATTTAGCATAAGCAACGGTAATTGCTAATCATTTAGTTTTGCAAATGTCGTAATTCTTCGCTAGTAATAATGTCGTTCACCTCAGTTTGTATAAATTATAGTTAAATGCAAATACACTGGTAGGTAACCAGCCAATAGAAAATATACGTAGATAGATTCAAACAGGTTCCCAATATGGCGTTTATTGTCCTATTGGTTTATTATTTCCGTTACTAAATATCTAATTAATTACTTTCGGTAAATATAAATGGTTTTTATTTTTCAAGAAAACTTTATATACTTTTTTTTTGGTATTCATGACGTGGGAAACGCAATTGTTTAATTTTATTCAAATGAAAATATATTTTCAAGTTCAAAATTAAACAATTGATTTTCGGGTCGGCTAGTATTTTACACGGAGCGACTGCCATCAGACCCCCGCAACCCAGGTACCTACTGGGAAATACCGACATCCTGCTAAACCAGGTTGTCAAACTTTCGGGTTTCTGACTACCTGTACCTACTGCCATAGATATTCGTATGGCAACCGGGACCGACGAGGCACAAAGGAGTCTCGATGTGCAACGAAACGATCACCCATCTAAAAACTGACCGCTGTGCTCTACAGCTTAACCTCTCAGATCTTGTAATCCATGTGTTTATTACTTAGCCACAAGCCCCTCTCTCTCTATTATTTTAATGGCTCGGAGAAAGAAGATTTACGTAAAAAAAAAAACGTACGTAAAAATCTTTCACTCAACCGGATTCGAATCCAAAATGTAATTAAATTAAAATTTTCCGTAACTAAGATGACCGAGTTTTTATAAGAAAATTACGAACTATGAAAATAAATTCAACAGTTTCCATGATTGATTGATTGATTGTTTCCATGTTTTGTTGTTTTCATGATTGTCAGAACTGTGTCTTTTTGCTTGGTAAACATGTAAACTATATTTTAGCCAGTCTAGTTTAAACAATATGATTTTTTCAATATAAGTAATTAATTGCAACGGAAAACGAATCGCTACTATAAAGAAAATTGGAAATTACAGTTTTCTTTTCATATATTTCAGAACAAAGTTTAACCGGATTAAATCGCGATATTATTTAAATTGGTTTTCCTGACGTTTCGAAAGCTTTGCAGCATTTCGTGGTCGCAGGTCTCTTATCTTTTACAGATACTGATTACTGCGTGCATCGAAACGATTTTAATTAATAATATTGTACGGTAGATTAAAATATTTTTTTATAAATATTTGTAAAGACGCTTGTCATCTTAGTCCTACCTGCGACCACGAAATGCTGCAAAGCTTTCGAAACGTCAGGGAAACCAATTTAAATAATATACGCGACTTAATCCGGTTAAACTTTGTTTTATTATAATGTGTATAGTGATCGCGAAAACCTAAGAAGTTATTATACATTTCAGACTTAAGATGGTGGCTAGGTGGTTTTGATGCTGCGTGGAATTCCAACTACCCCATTAGGGTAATTGTAAAAGACAAACTAGATAGGTGTACCATAAACAATAACATAACATCATGCCTGTATCTGTATCCCCGTACCTATGTATCGCCTGTATCTGTATCCCCGTACCTATGTATCGTCTGTGTCTGTATCCCCGAAGGGGTAGGCATAGGTGTATAGACACACAAACCATAACACAACAAATACAGATTTTCTCAAAAATGTCTTCACAATTTCATCAAAAAGGCCGTTTGCTTACAAAATGATGTTAATAAAATGTACTATTATAAATAACGCTAAATCGCGGAGGATAGGCACAAATAAAGGGTACTTTAAACGTTTAGATGCGTAAGTTTCATGCGATGTCACGTCCGAAGCCGAAAATATAGTCAGGGGCCGCGCTACATCCGAATTATTAATATTTGAACATACTTATAATGGCCTATTGAGAGAATACTTTAAACAAAAATATTAAGCTTGATAGTGATAAAAGCATGGAGTCTATCATGTTTATTACTTAGCCACAAGCCCCTCTCTCTCTATTATTTTAATGTGAATAATTCATATACCTAGGTATTTAAGTCTTACTCTGGTAAGTAGGTAAATTGACTGCAAAATTTTGAGAACCTTTCAAGTGTTCGTTACCTTTCAGTTTTTTTTAGTTTCGAAGGACAACGATCTAGGGCTATGGGTGATTTACTCATGTTTTGTGCTTCATAGGCATCGATTTGTAATAAAAAGCCCATGAATTTAGATTAAACACACAAGACACTTTTCGTTGGTAACTAATTTAATTGTGTCGATTCTCTTGTTCACTAACTGAAATTATTTTAAACTATCGCTCTCTTTTACTAATAGCAGATACATGAAAGGGATGGCAACAATTTTAGAACTGTCAAATTAGTCGAAATTTAAATTTCCATACAAGTTTAATCGTGATCTCTAAGATACAAATAAATACAAAGAAATGTCAAACGTAAACTAATTTGATCGACAGTTCTAAAATTGTTGCCATCCCTTTCTTGTATCTAAGAATTAGTAAAAGAGAGCGATAGTTTAAAATAAGTTTAATTCGTGAACAAGTTCCCAATTAAACTTATCTTGAAGTGAGCATTTACTTGTTACATGCTTCTCTATTTTGCGTTTACTCTTTGGTTGAAATGTCGGATCTGCTGATCGTATCTTTGCTGGATGAAATGTTACACAAATTCGATCGTTGGTTTATAAACTCAAGTTGTAACAGCGTCGAGCGTAGTGCTCTATGTTCGGTTGGTGAAACAACGATGAACGGAAAAACAGTAGAGCGGCTCGATGTTGAAAGAAAGAAAGAAAAAGATTTTATTCTTGCGCTCCATTTGACGCACACACTACAATGTTCTGTTACAACTTACAAGTGTATACTCATCTTAAAGTTTGAGTGTAGATAAAATCGACAAAAAACTATCAAAATCAAAACATTTATTTATCCCAAATAGTGTTGAAAGGGGTGCATTAAAAGAGTCTCCACGAGTGACGATATTTAATTGATCGTCCGGCGCACCCTGGGCAGTCAGCCCCGCTACCAACCTGCTGACTGGCTAATCTTTTCCCCACGGCATGAGCTGTTATCATTAAGTAGCTCATGTCGACACGATAGAAGAAGAAGTGTTGAAAGCTCTTTTTATATTATAATTTGATTCAAGAATTGAGCACAAGTCCCGCTGAAAAAAACAAGCTTTTATGGCATACGCTTTTATTTATCTGTAAACCTACTTCTGCTGACACCAAAATACAGTTTTCCGTAATGAGTTTGACATTGATAGCACAAGTTTCAATGTAGTGCAGTGCAGCTTATCTTTACCGATCATCGAAAAATTGAAAAAGTTATAAAATTGGCTGCAATCAGAACACCAATAACAAAATAGTTATATATCAAGGTTATGCTAAATTACAGGAAGCTATTTCATGTAATAGGTAGAATACATCTACCTATTACATGAAATAGGTCCAGTTTTTGTTTTCAGTTTTGAAAGATTTTTCATGGAATGGTAATGACAAATATAAAGTAAATATTGATGATTCGAATGTAATGATCTCCATGCTGGCTGTTTTCAGTGATTACTTAGGTACCTAATCGTGTATAATGTTCTAATTTCGATTTAAAAAAATGTTATTTGATGACAATGACTACCGTCACACGAGATTTGTTGTGTAATCGCGGCCTTTTGTCTTACTATGAGCACAGAATATCTAATAGTACTATCGTACTATGAGTGTGCATGTGTGCGTGCCAGCCCGTACTTTTAAGCGAGCCGTTTTTTGGTGTTTCAAATATGATTTCTCTTTTCATCTATATTGTATGTTATATTTCCAAATAAGGACTTCCCTTATCACCCTTCCGTCTCCATTATTAGACCCTTGATGATAGTCATATCCAGCTAGGTCTTAAGCACTCATCAAGATGAATGAAATTAGCCCAAACACGAGGTAGCTGCTATAAACTGTTGAGGAGTTCCCTCGATTGTCTTCCATCTCTATCATCAGATTAATTCCAGGTCTCCATTATACATCATCATCATCATCATTTCAGCCGTAAGACGTCCACTGCTGGACACAGGCCTCCCCCAAGCATATATTGGGGGGATATGCCATAATCGCCACGCTTGGCAGGCGGGTTGGCGATCGCAGTTGGTTGGTTAAATACTCAGAGAACGCTGCTGCCCATCCTCTGGTGAATCCCTTAGTCGCCTTTTACGACACCCATGAGAAGATATAGGGTGGTGGAATTCTTTACGTCTGGCACCACACGGAACATTATACATATTGTAGACTTATAATGTCATCAGAAGTACATTATGTGTGCCAAGTTTCAACAGAATCAATTATTAGTTCAAAATCAGTGGGTGAACATTCAATCATCCCCTATTTTCCTACCCTTAGGAGGGGACCTTGTTCAAATTAAAATAAGATCAATTTGGAGGTATACCCTACCCAATAAATAAAAAACCATCAAAATTGGACCACTCTATAAAAAGTAATGCGTGGTCATACATAAAAAAAAATATACGCTTCAAATTGAGAACCTCCTTTTTTCGTCGGTTAAACAGAAGAATTATTTTGTTTATACAGGATACATTTTTAAGGAGTGCGGGTGATTTGCATAGTGGTTCAGTTCAATATCTGTTCCTTTTCGTAACTACAGTATTAAAATTTACTTTAAAACAAAATAAAAAATCGACTTTGAATGGGAGATTCAGAAAATTTTGTAGACCAAGCCAAAACCATACAAAGGCAAATGTTATTTTGTTTTAAAGTGAATTTTAATAATTTGGTTACGATATAGAACATTACTGAAACATTAAGCAAATTATAAGCACTCTTTGAAAAAAATTTCTGTATTTATGCCTAGACCGACATGCGGCGACTTAGACCCGCAAAGCGATTATAAATCGCGCGATTTTTATTCGCTCAGTGAGATGTTTTTCCACCGCGGTTTTTAATCGTCAGTGCGTATGATTATGACCTGCAAATGGTTCCATGTGTGACAGATTTTGCGATAAAAAATCGCTGTACGGACTTGGCTTTAACTCGAAATAAGCACAATCGAATCGAGATTTGCCTAATAAAACAGATAGGAGCATAATGGAAAACGACGTGTGTCTATTCCAGTCAATACGAACCGTCCGTCACCGTACTCACCGTCCAGCGCCGTATACGAGCCGGAACATGAAACTTTAATCATTGGACTGCTAGCTCGGTTGGTTATTTCTGTCCGACTATCTTTGACAATCGAATCGAAGTTATTGATTGAATTTCGTTCAAGTCATAGACTAAAAATTAAATAAATGAATATTTTGGGGACTTTTTACACAGCACCATCTAGTCCCAAACTAAGCAGAGCTTGTGTTATGGGTACCAGACAATGGATATAATACATAAGAAACACCCAGACCAACACAAACATTTACGTTCCTCACATAAATATTCGTGTCCTGTGGGAATCGAACCCACGACCTCGTGATCAGCAGTCTGACAATCCGACCACTAGACCACAGACGTCAAAATAAAAATAACAAAATCAGTCTATTGATTTTGTTTTGATATTTGCATAATTATTTTGATTTTAATTTTAGAGTTCGATACTCTCCAGTCGTCATTCTTCTCAATTAGGCAAAGACATTAAATATTTACTAGTGAGATTTAATATAGGGCATAGAGAGGCTATCAGACGAAAACTCAAAGAAAAACTGTGATCCCAAGTTACAATGACGACATCTAACGTGAAATAGCAGAAACACGTATTAAATTATTCAAGTCTGTGTTTTCTTTCTTGTCTTATTTAGTAAACAATCTTGGCATATCTCTTTATTGAAATAACTTCTGATAAAATATAATTACTAGTTCTGCACATGTAATTAGGTTAAAGAATGTTATTAAGTGTGTGGAATTGTTAAAATAATGTCTTTTAATAATTATTATTGACAGCTTGAATTAAAAAAGACATGCCAAGATTGTTTACTAAATAAGACAAATAAAAAAAACAGAGTGTAAAATATAATTCAGCTATCGCCCGGTAGGTGACCAGTGTTGCCAGATCCGATTTTCAATCCGTGAGTTAAGCTTGAAAAATCTAGAAATCCGTAGATTCCCCTTTATGAAAACCGTAGATCCAGAAACCTTTTTAAAGCTTTGTCTGACTATTTAGACTGGCCTTTACTCCTAATATAGTTTAAATCTGGTAAATAAATATTGGAAACTAAACAAACATAAGCAAAACGTGTCTATGACAGAAAAACAATTTTATTAAGTCTAAAATTTTTTCTCTCTGCCCGTGTCAGTGCATTATCATTTAAAGTGTGTTTTTATGTACATTAAATAGAGAGAATAACTTATTACGGTCAAAAATCCATAGATTTTCTATCGATATCCGTATAACCGTAGGCGACCTCAAAAATCCATAGATCTACAGAAAAATCTATAGGTCTGGCAACTCTGGGTGACGCAAAGTAGAAACTAGAAACTTGTGGTAGGGGTGTTACCATTTATCAGAGTATCGATAATATCGATAAATGTTATTTTTTTGACACCATAAAACAGACCGTTATTACCCGAATGCGCCAAAAGGAAGGTTATTTTTTTCAAGTGTATGTGTGTATGTAAGTATGTATGTATGTTTCTTTGCGCGCGTCACGCTCTGTAGCCTACACGGCTTGATGGATTTTAGCTTGAGAGGTGTCGTTAGATTCGTCTTTTGACGGCGTCCGTGGTCTAGTGGTTCGAGTGTCGGACTGCTGATCACGAGGTTGTGGGTTCGACTCCCACAGGACACAAATATGTGTGTGATGAACATAAGTGTTTGTGTTGGTCTGGGTGTTTCTTTTGTATATTATAAATATGTATTTACAAAAAAAAGAGTATATAAGTATTATATCCATTGTCTAGTACCCATAGTACAGTCGACTGAATGACAGTGGTAACACTTCAGCTCGAAAACCTCCCTTACTGCTGTCATGAAATCTAAAAACGTTTTTATTTTTACTTTATATTCTTTATATTATAACTTTATATTGAATATTAAGCTCAAACCTATTAGAACTGTCAGGGACCAAGGGGTATGGTAAATAATAGTCACATTAAGACTCTCAACCCTAGAGAGCACTGTATTTAAGGTTAGTCAGTCACTTTAACAGTTTTACAATAACAATCACAATTATTCGTAAGGATATTTTACAAGATTCCTGATTACTATTTCACAAGATTATTACAAAATGAGGACAAGCAGTGTCAGGTAATAGATAGGTCGTACTACGTCAAGAACTTAAAGTAAAGCAAACTGTCCCCCCTCCCAGAATAACAATCAGTTTTTATAAACTCAGGACGTCGCGCTCGCGCCTTAACGATAAAATACCGCGCGAAACTACGCCATGTGTTTACAAAATACTAAAACGATCCAAATCTAATAAGATTGCTTGTAAATAAATCATCAAATAATATAACAATAATCATCGTTAACTATTAATATGAATTTAACAGCTATAATCTGACTTACTAACAAAATAAAACATCAGCAATGTCATAAACTGAACCAATAGAACTACTTTTATCGAATTAGTTTATCAAAAATACGTAACAAATTCTAATAATTTCGGAAATCGTGACATTCGGCCATCTGGCAACATGTTGCCTCCCGGCGCACATAATCTCACGACCATGTTCTTACAAAAATTAAAACCAGGTTGTGCGTCTACACTAACATACCATCTGCGTAATGTTCTTGTATGCGGAAAAACGTTATTGAAACATTTTCTGGCATATTTGTACGCGGCAGGAGAGTAATAATGAATAGTCAAAGCAAATTTACGAATAGCCGGACTAAATTTACGACGGGATAACCCTCTGCTTGTGGAATTTCTATTGAGTCTATCATAAAGAGCTTGAGTTTCTGCGGTAGCTCTAAGAGAGTTTGACACGTTTTTTTGGATATCGAATTTCTTTTCTAAATGGTTAACAAAATCTTTTAAGTTTAATATTTTACGTTTTAAATATCTGTTTTGTTGGCCTAGTTTTTTTATTTTAGCCTGATGGTGGGCTTTTTGTTTTTGTAATTTGAGAACTTGCGCCTTCAAAGCAATTTTTCGCGGAGTGTCAAAGATTGACTCAGTGTCTGAAACATGAACATTGACTGGTGTAGTAAGTCTGGTGTCTTCGGTGTTTGTTTCATCATCCTGAAATTATAAAAAATAACGTTTAAGTGTGAGTCAAACTTGCACTTAACTATATTAAATTTAGAACCTCGTATTGGATCGGGATGGAAAGTATTTTTGTTGCTTCGTGCCAAATCAACATACAAACTGAAAATTTCCCTTTCCGTCGCATCTTCTTCGGTAACTAGTTGCATTAAAGTTTTTTATTTCATGATGACTGGTTGTGAAACTCGGTTGCTAATGCAGCCGAAAGTAAAACTGCAACATTCAATTTCTATTTTGTTTTTGAGATAGAAGCCGTTGATAGACGGATAAACAGATAGCGAAGTCATAATAAGACTCCGTAAACCTTGCAGGCACGGAACTCTAAAAATCCGTTTTTAAGAAACGATTTGAATAAAAATAAGGACTACAGGCAGTGTTCTATTTTACTAGGTTGTACAACTTAAAATAAAGTAAAAGTACAACTTACTTCATTTGTAGTACAAGGTACCGATCCCTTTTTTAAAACTGCTCGACCTTTCTTTCCGAAGTAGACGTCTTCTCTTCTAAAATGCTTTGAGCATAATTTTGACGCAGCAGATGGAAGCCAATTTTCTTCTCTGCGATCTATTTGAACAAACCGTATCCACTTCTCACGTGCTACATTATTTACTGGCGGAAACCTACAATAGCAGCAACATACTTGAACGAATAGCACTTGTTCATATACTTATATTTAAATGACATGAATATTTTTGCATTCAATACTTAAACAGTATTATGTTTTTAATGTTATATATTTATTATTTACTATCGATAACAAAATCGATAAACATCACATCTCTAACAAGGCAGTAGTAAAGCTACTCAACAATAGATGGCGCTTATTACAATATTAGCACATGTTCTAGAATAATTTACGATTTTTTTTTATTATATTCGATTTACTAGATAAATGTAAAAAATACTAACGAAAATAAACTGAAGTCAGATCCAGTAATTTTGCCATAACGTGATTTGCAATATCGCAATGCGCAACACGGCATATTTTCTCCGATATTTTTTGTTGTTGTAGCTATACTGTCAACACACAAACGCGACCTAACAGGCAGGGGTATGACATTAGACTAAGAGACTTGTTACCAATTAGTGACAAGTATTGGATTACGATTTTGGTCGTTTTGTCCTGTCTATCACTAGTAAATGCCCTATATTAAATCTCTTTGCAATTAGGTTAAGTTGAACATATCGGATACCGAAAGAATGATGTACGGTGATCTATTTGCGTCTTGTTTTGTGTTGACAAATTATGTAAACTACACCGCAAATTCCTGAATCTTTTATTTCAGTTTTTGGTTAATTATCCTAAATGCATTATGACGTATGTATATACATTACTTTTATGTACTGTAAAAACAAATTCTACTAATATGTAGTAGATACAAGAAAGAGATAGCAACAATTTAGAACTGTCAAATTAGTCGGAATATAGATTTCCATACAAGTTTAGTCGTGAACTCGGAACGTGCCCACTAAAATACAAAGAAATGTAACACGTAAACTTATTTGGTAGTTCTAAAATTGTTGCCATCCCTTTCTTGTATCTACTATTAGTAAAAGTTAGTTTAAAATAAGTTTAGTTCGTGAGCAAGAGAATCGACACCATGTGTTATTGCCGACTTAACCATTTTGTTCATTTGTTACCAGGCATGGTGGTGAACGGGTTCGTGAACGTGGTGATCACCACCATCGAGAAGAGGTTCGGCCTGAGGTCCATGCAGACTGGAGTCATAGCTGGAGGGTGAGTTACTTGTCCCTTATTTGTAATTCACATTCACTTTTATACCCACGATGGGCTCGTAGCAAAGCAACGACCGCGCGGATTGTACTCAGTCTGTGGATGGGTGACCATTTCGTTATACGTCGAGACCCCTCCGTGCCTCGGAGAGCACGTTAAGCTGTCGGTCCTGGTTGTCACACGAACATCTATGGCAGTCGTTACGGGTAGTCAGAATCCTGAAAGTCTGACAACTGGTCTAACCTCTGAATGTCAGTATTACCCAGTAATTGGGTTGCGGGGGCCTGATGGCAGTCGCTCCGTGTAAAATACTGATGTTCAGCCGCATCTGGCTAGATTGGAAGCTGACACCAATAAAATTGGGAAAAGGCTCGGAGGATGATGATACACTTTTATACCACGTTGAAAACAAGCAAGTGCACTAATTTGATAAGACTAAAATGACAGCACTTCTAACCAGCCTGTAGATGTCTACTGATGAACATAGCACTGCCCATGGTATAATAACACCAGGTAGTCTCTTCCCGTGACAGCTAGGTCACGTGATTGCCTCCGTACTACGTCATCGGCCGTGGAGCCAATAGCAGGCTGTTAGCGTGACACTTGTCAGTTTGATGTGCTGCCACTTTGTGAAAATAAATTACCCGAGCAAAATGCATTTTTTCATTTACTTTCTTCTATAAAGAATCACTTTTTAACTAGTAATTTAATATAGTTTCCTTTATTAACTAATTAGATGAATAACACGAGATAACAAATAGTTAGTAATTTATTTTATATTCATTATGAACAAAAATCTCCTTAAGTATATTGAAGATATCAATCAATGGCAGCACTGATCGTGACGTAGCTTGGAGGCATCGCGCTGTCATTGCGGGAAGAGAATACCTGGTGAAACATCTTATTATACCATGGCACTGCCGTTCACTGAACTTGTTTTGTGTTGTACATACACATACATAACATCACGCCTGTATTTACCGAAAGGGTATGCAGAGGTGTATTAGTATACCAACATTTCGCCAGTTATGTTTTAGGTCCCATGTAATAGGGGGCGAGCCTATTGTTATTAACCGGACACAAATCCAGACTCCAGGTTGTTTCTGAAAATGTACTAATGAAAAAATTGAAAATATTCTAAGTAAGTAATAACTTTGCGAACCTATATAGGACCCCACGCTCAGCAGTCGCGCTTGCGACCACTAGATCAACGAGGCAGTCAGGTATATGAATTAACAGGGCGAAAGGGTAGGCTAAGGAATAATTAATAGGTTAATTTGAGGATGTTCGTGCTAACTTATCCGCCATATAATAAGAGCCATTATTAATTATTATTCATCATCATCATCATCATTACAGCCGAAAGACGTCCACTACTGGACAAAGGCCTCCCCCAATTAAGGGGGGGATATGCCATAATCGCCACGCTTGGCAGGCGGGTTGGCGATCGCAGTTGGTTGGTTAAATACTCAGAGAATGCTGCTGCCCATCCTCTGGTGAATCCCTTAGTCGCCTTTTACGACACCCATGAGAAGAGATAAGGGTGATGCTATTCTTTAAGTCCGGCACCACACGGACTAACGGACGAATTATTATTAATTAATATTATTTAAAATGCAATTTGCAATTACAACAATTTGTTGTGTCATATTTATTAATATTTTATAGTGTTACTCGCCTACAGTTTATATTTGTTTTATATATATTAGACAGGCAGTATACTCTCATATTTATTTATATGCTGATTTTTATGTACATATATATATATATTTTTACCCTTTATTATAATTGTAATTGCACTGTCTTCATTTTGTTTCGAGCGTATGGCACTCGTGGGTCGCAGCTGAAAATCAGCGTTGGGTAGTCAGTACTTGTACGTACTGCTACCTAACATTATGCTGAGCTGGTGGCCCTTTGGCACTCACATATGTTTTATTTTTTATGTTCTTTTTAATTTTTGTTAATTTGATTGTTTGTGCCAATAAACACATTTTCTTTCTTTCTTTCTTTCTAAGGTTGTCTGGTAGAGAACGCCTATGGCGTTAAGACCGCCTTTGTACCCTGTTGTGCATAAAGAATTAAATAAATAAATAATAAATTTAAAGATAACCTGCGGAAAGAAAATCTCGTTCACGGGCGGGATTCGAGCCTGAGGTGACTTCTAATTCAATACAACAGAGCCTGAAGTATGATTGTTTGCGTTATCTGTATGAGATTCTTTAGTTCCAAATACGCACACCATACAGCGACTAAGGGATTCACCAGAGGATGGGCAGCAGCGTTCTCTGAGTATTTAACCAACCAACTGCGATCGCCAACCCGCCTGCCAAGCGTGGCGGTTATGGCATATCCCCCCCTTAATTGGGGGAGGCCTATGTCCAGTAGTGGACGTCTTTCGGTTGAAATGATGACACCATACAGCCCATAGACGCCTCAGAACCGGCGACCGATGTCTTCAACACATCTATGAAATTTCACTAATGTAGAAATGAAATCTTCAAATCAGTTTCGTCTATTTACATGAGCTGTCGAAACTGCCGCGTTAGTGATTAGACAATAGCCGCGTTGGTAGGGCCAATCGGATTGCAGTACCCCGCCTCAGCTAATAGCAGAATTTATTGTACGCATCATAATTCAACATTAGGCGTCTATTGGTCATTGACGCACACGGTAAAATTCCCATGTGAAATTTGTCAATAATTACACGTATAATAACGTTGACTACACGATACCGCAAAAAAAAGAATGATCAAAATCGGACTACTCTGTAAAAAGTTATGCGTAGTCATACATGAAAAAAAAAATACGCGTCGAATTGAGAACCTCCTCCTTTTTTTTCGTCGGTTAAATACTCATGCTAGGGGCTCAGTTCAGTTCAGTCGCAGCTTAGAGTCCTCCACGTGAGCGAATTTTTCAAGAGAATTTTCAGTTTCATTTCTCTTTACAGCTACGACATGGCCTCCTTCGCGTGCCTAGCTCCCGTCACCTACCTGGGCGGTCGCACCGGCTCCTCCAAGCCTCGATGGCTAGGTCTAGGAGTACTCTTAATGGGCACAGGGTCTCTGCTCTTCGCACTGCCACACTTTCTAGTGCCCAACTATAAGATAGCTGGGAATGAAGCTGCTGATCTTTGTACGCCTAATAGGACGGTAAGTTGCTAGACTAGCTTTTAAGTCTGCGATTTCATCCGCGTATATTTCGGTTTATCACAGAACGATGTTTTGCGCATCCTTCGAGAATTGTTTATCTTCACGGGATAAAAAGTAGCCTATATCTTAATCCGGATTATGGTCTATCTGTGTGCCAAAGTTCATCCAAATTCGTTCAATCGGCGGTCCCATTTAGAGATATTAACTATTAGATAGTGAGAATAAAATTGTATTGCTAGATCACCACTTAATATTCGTCCTACTACAAAATTGTATTGCTAGATCACCATTTAATATTCGTCCTACTACAAAATACGATGTCAACCATTAGAGGCTTTGAAGATAGAATAATGAAATGTAGTATTGGTTTAACCCTTTCACGTCTAAGGGAAACATTTTTCCCCAAAGGTCATCCAAGAGCCTATAATATCCAAGACACTTTAATAGTGTTTGTAACCATAAGACATAGTGTAATTTCATAATTTAAACATTAGTTACCTACGCCAAAATGCCTTTATGTTTGAAAAATTCTACAATGTTTCTATAGATACACAACACAACACAACCAGCCCATTACTGTCCCACTGCTGGGCACGGGCCTCTTCTCAGTATGAGAAGGCTAAGGCCTTAGTCCACCACGCTGGCCTAGTGCGGGTTGGCGGACTGCACACACCATTGAGAACTGTATGGAGCACTCTCTGGTGTGCAGGTTTCCTCACGATGTTATCCTTCACCGTTAAAGCAAGTGATAATCGAATATAAATCCGCACATGAATTCGAAAACTCAACTTCGATTTCTATAGATAGGGATTGGGTATTATAAAATGAAACTATTAAGTGGGAGCTATACATTTAAGTATTTAGATATAGGTGCAAACAATAAATTTATCCAAACAAAGAATAGTTTCACAGGGTCATAACTGTGAATAGAGAATAACAAAGTCCTATTAATTTAGATATTAACTATTAAAGCAGTTTCAATCAAAACTTTACTGCTCAAATGTTCACTCAATTTTACGTTCACCCGTTCAACACAAACTTTAGGCTGTTGTCTATGGTCCTACAATCTGAATGGATGAACTTGAATGTGGGCACAGGCACGGCGCATTCAGCCTGGCGCCAACAATATGCGGCCTTCGTCACACAATGGGCCAATCTGTGTGATTAATCGGATTGAATCACCATCATGCCCGAAAATGTCTGGACATGGACTCCCGTAGACAGCTTAGCAAATTATTTTTGATTGAATGGCTATTTATGTAAGGCGTCTAAATTGGTCTAAAATTAGATTAGACATCGAATAGGAAAGCCCTACAATGCATTTTATAATTGAACAGGTTTCAAACAGGATTACAATACTCTAAAATAAACCGCTATTAATTTTCCACCAGTCAGGAGATATATTTTCCTAGAAACCTCTTACTTTACCGATTGTTGATGTGAGGCAATGAGGCAACATCCGAGTAGGCGAAGTGATGATGTTACAAACACTCTGGTGACTAGGTATATCTTTCACTTTACCGATTGTTGATGTGAGGCAATGAGGCAACATCCGAGTAGGCGAAGTGATGATGTTACAAACACTCTGGTGACTAGGTATATCTTTCACTTTACCGATTGCTGATGTGAGGCAATGAGGCAACATCCGAGTAGGCGAAGTGATGATGTAACAAACACTCTGGTGACTAGGTATATCTTTCACTTTACCGATTGTTGATGTGAGGCAATGAGGCAACATCCGAGTAGGCGAAATGATGATGTTACAAACACTCTGGTGACTAGGTATATCTTTCACATTACCGATTGTTGAAGTGAGGCAATGAGGCAACATCCGAGTAGGCGAAGTGATGATATTACAAACACTCTGGTGACTAGGTATATCTTTCCCTTGTTTCTATAAGAAAATAGGAAATAATTAAAATTTCCTATGAATTTGAATGTAATGAATAAATTAAATTTAATAATAATACGCAACCTGTAGGTACCTAATCGTCTCATAGCAGACAAAGGCCACTTCTCATTGAAAAGGGTAAGCATCAACCACCAAACTAGATCGCTACGTGGCCGTGGGCGTACTGGCGATTTCAGCTCAGGTTTCCTCGCAATATTTTCCTTTCTGTACTGTCTGGACTTTTAAGGCTGATTTGGATTAATCAAGAATGTTCGTATGAAATCGAAAAAGCCTCTAACGTAGCACTGAGGTAATATGTACTACGTACTAGAGTAGACATTACGAACAAAAAATATCACGCAACTTGCTGGCCGCGGAGCACACGCGGGGCGAGAGGGGTGAGTGAGTGAGAGTGAAGGAGCTCTAAGGCGTGTAACTGTTGCAAACAATCGATTTGAGGCGTCTTCTCTAGTACGTAGAACAATATTACCTCGATGTAACGTAGGAACTTTGTTTCCAATAAGTCTTTATCTTTCAGTCAACATCCAGTTGTGACAGCAACGTGCCAGCGGAGGGCGGCGCGTGGGCAGTTGCAGTGTTTGTGTTCGCGCAACTGTTGCACGGCGCAGGCGCAACACCACTTTTCACTCTCGGCGTCACTTACATAGACGAGAACGTGTCCAAGAAGATGTCTTCTGTGTATTTGGGTAAGTGGAAAATTAGAAATAATTATAGGTATTTCTGCGAATAATTTGACGAGCTGTACAGACGTGAAGTTTAGATAGGAGAAAAAATCTGGAGACTGTAACATACATACCTATGTATTAGTTTGCAGAATCATGTGAAGTGGCAAAGAAATAAATAATAATATTAAACAGTGATTGTGGCGTGTTTGTTTGAATTTGTTCAGTTAGAAGTAGACATGGGTAACTCAACAAAAATGCGTGAGCTGCAGCTCAGCTCACGGTTCAGGTCATTGAGCCGGAGCTGTGAACCGGCTCACAGATCTGTTTCTTTATCTGCTTACTTCGAGTTATGATCTGTGATGCGAGTCGCTGAGCTTACAGAGCGTTCGATCTGTTTGAGCTGCGCTCACTCGCCCACTCTGCGGCTCACCGCCGATCTGTCGCCGCTCCCGCTCACCGGTTCAAACAGGTTTTTATGGATATGGACATCTTTTATATTTCGTGCAACGAACGTTGTCGCACAGATATATACTATTCTTTGAGCCGTGAGCTGCATATTTTGTCATTGAGCTGCAGCTCAACAGCTCAAGCTTATTGATCTGCATATTTGAACCGGTTCTGAGCTGAGTTACACACCTCTAGTTAGAAGCAATATTGGCGTTATTTACTTTAATGATTTATACTACTACTAGAATTGTATTACTTCACTTTTAAACAATAGCATACATATTAGCGTTTCCTATAAAACTAAATAGTCCATACCATTTCACAAGCGATATCCCAAGAAAATAATATCATGAAAGCTTTCTAAACGGTTCTTTATTCAAAGTTATTAACTCTCATATTCCACATGGGGTTGCCCGCTATAAACACAAGAAAGCACTTGCGGATATGACCACGTTATATTCTCAATCGTGTGGACGTATGGTCCACACTTCTCGGGACTGTAGGGGTAAGAAAAATTGTTTTAGTAGATTCCCAGTAGATTGAATTTATGAAGCGGTGTGAAGGTTAAGTGATTAGCAATTTTTTGAGGTTGACGTGTTTTTGCGGGGTTGAATGTATATTTTCGAGAGCTACTGAGGTAGGCACCTATTAGTACGGTCGACCGCACGTCGGTGGTAATAATAATAATAATCGTTTATTTCCAAAATAAGTAACATGTTACAATTCAGATGAACGTTGATCCCCAAACTAGGTTAACCTGTATCTTGGGGACCACCTTCCTTAGTTAATTTATACAAATCGTGACATAGTTTACATTAAAACCTAATAGATACATCATTTGACATTAATTTGATTTGGCAAATTTATTAATAGTAATAATAATGAAAGCATGCAATGCAACTATAGGTGTGATGTATGTATGCGCGGGTGTGGAGGTGTGTGTGTGTGTGTGTGTGTGTGGTAACACTTTGATATTAGCAGCATCTTTATTTCGTAAGCAGTAAGGGCGGTTTTCGAATTGAAGTGTTACCACTGTCATGCAGCCGATTGTATAAGTCTTTTCCAGTTCCAAAAGATTGGATATTTGAGTTTCGGATCGTTAGATTCCCTCCTATTATGGTCGAACCTAATCATATGATTGTTTCATTAATTACTTCAGTGAATTTCTTAATTACTTCAGTTTGTTCTCATAGTCACATAAATATTTCCAAAATAGGTATGTAAGAAACAAACATTGTACCATTTATTATTTTAAAAGAGTATATCCATGGAGTTTCTCGTCGGCTCTTCTCCAACTTTTTGGAACCGTGCAACTAGATTGTATGCTTATTCGAAATAAAAACCTAAAAAAGAAATTGACAAATCATAAAAAAACAAACTCAAGCCGTGTTTCCCAAGAAAAACCAAGTGTACCAAGTAAGCTGTAATTAGAAAAACTTCTAAAACGAAATAAGTTAAAGTTGATTCTGCTTACGTGTGGCAGAATTATGATGATTTATTATGATTATGATTTTTATTATGATTTCCACAACACGCGTCCGTCTTTATCTTTTTCCCAAAACTCAATAAAAACGAATTATTTCCTGATTAATTTTAACAAAGGGAATTCTTTTAAATTCTTTGTAACCGATCCATCAAAACACATACTTACTTTATCTCTTGAGAAAACTTAGTTACACAGCTCATTGTCTATATCCGTAAGGAAGAGGTCCCAAAACTAGCGGAAGAGCAAGCTATGTTAATATATAATAACATAACATAACAACATAACATAACATCACGCCTGTATTTCCCCGAAGGGGTAGGCAGAGGTGTAGTAGTAGACCCACATTTCGCCAGTTATGTTATAGTCCCACTTAATAGGGGGCGAGCCTATTGCCATTAACCGGGCACAAATCCAGACTCCGGGCTGCTACTGAGAATTTCCTAATGAAAAAATACAATAACACTTTCCGACCCGGGAATCGAACCCAGGACCCCACGCTAAGCAGTCGCGCTTGCAACCACTAGACCAACGAGGCAGTCGAATATATAATATTCTAAGATTATTAATCATCTCGTATGTGTAAGAATGTAACACTCAAGCGATGACATTAAAGTTATTAAAACTGTGTCTCTCAGATAAAACCAAGAAAATTATTTTGATAACTAGACTTACTAGACGGCTCCATGCACAAAGGCCCAAAGTATGCTGATTTTGTCTTGTTTTGGGCCCACATTCTATTCGTATTAACTGACAGATCGTAAAATTAAATTGATCATTTTGATGATTACACATTCGTAACGCAGTGCTGCGCTATCTTTCGTCCATCAAAATATCGACGTGTGTTTCATCGCTCCGCTCATCGCTCATACTGAAACCTTAGCCGAACCCAAGCTTTCCGCCTCCACAAGTACATGTGCGTCGGAAACGTAGTAATGCATTTCCGTGGTCTGGCTTTATTAATTGCACTTGATAGGCTTTTGCAAACTGTTCGATTATTTGCCAGACACTCCATCTGTGATGGGATTTGGTGAAGGGATTGCATGTTTGTGGAGATGTGATATTAAGCCATCGAGCATTGTTGGACATTTGTTCAAATATGGTTTGATGGGTGTTTTTTGTACAAACAGCATTTAAATTCAAATAAACCTAATTACATGCACCGTACCACACCACCCTCGCGACTTTTCAATATTAAGCCCTTAACCACTTGAAAAAGTAATTTTTATTTTTCAATCTCGTATCACAAACAAACCGAATGAATCTGGCGGTCGATTCTCTCTCTTCTCTCTAGAGTCTCTAAGGACAAGGAAACGTATTCAGAGTGCCGTCAGATGGCGCGATGTGTGCCCCACTAGAAATATCGAGAGTTGAGATTGTGCACATGTGAGGATGTGCTGCGAGATTTTGATAGAACATGACTGTGGTTTAGAATCTATAATATGCTGTAAACCAAATAGAGATTTCTGGTGTTCGCTATCCTTAAACGTTTTGTACAAGGAAGATATATTTTCCTCTCCTGTCTCGTTGGTCTACTGGTCGCAAGCGCGAGTGCTGAGCGTGGTGTCCTGGGTCCTTTTCCCGGGTTGGGCAAAGTGTTATTGGGTTTTTTTTGTTTGAAAATTCTCAGTAGCAGCCCGGAGTCTGAATTTGTGCCCGGTGAATGGCAATAGGCTCACCCCGTATTAGGTAATTAGGTATACACTTGCACTTAATACATATCTGGCGAAATGTGGGTGTATCTTAGAGCAGAGTTTTTCAATGTTTTCCCTATGGCGACCGCCTTTAGTAAAAATAAATGTCCGCGCCTGGATTTTCGGAAATGATTATCTACCAAAATATCAAACATCACATTCGCAGCCGCGTATCCGCGAAAACGATGTAGGTAGTTAAATACATTGGTCTAAGCTCTCAGTACTTCTATAACAATATTATGTTTAAAAACACAATGTACAGCGTCTTTACGGGTTTGCGCTCGCAAATGTGGACCAAATTTTTCCACTGCAATACGATAGCGAGCTAAAAAAATCTCTCACTATAAAGCTGACCTTACCACTCCTAAGTCGCAGCTTTTAACTGTGAAAACAGCTCTCGCTAAGAAACGCGATACTTGTGCTTTTTACACTCACGGGGTTATTCCCACTGTTTGTTCGTGGCATAATGTGTTGCGAGTGTAATGGAGGCCCCGATGTGTATGTACCATCGAGTAGGTGAGAGGTTAAATCGTTTCGTTTTTTTAAGAATATGAGATGCAAAGGCGTTTTTATTTTAGAGGTTTTTTATCAAAGGTGTAGTGAAGGACCCTTAGCGATGGTAAAATTTAAGTCCGGTGAAGAGCTTGCCGGGTTTGACATGTTCTGTTAAAGCAAGTAGATATGACTAAGGGTTGTTTGAGCCAAGGAGAGTATTACACTTTGGTAAATTGTATATTGGATGACTTTTACCTAGTGTTTCGTAGAAATAGACTAGGTTATGTACAGGTACCTCACCAATAATTTTCACTGTACAATCTGATAAACCTGTGGAAGACGAAACATATTTAAAAAATATTACCAAATGTTTATATAATTTACTTAAAATAAATGCCTTTGGGTTACAGGTGTATACTACACTATGGCGGTGGTGGGCCCAGCGATGGGCTACGTGATCGGAGGTCAAATGCTCACCATCTATACAGACTTCCTCAGTGTCGACTCAGAGACGTGAGTACTTTAGTTCTAGAGTTTAATTAAGTTACCTAGCTCACTTCTGTCACCTTTCCTATTCTCATCCCCAGGTTCTGAACATTGTTTAATATGTTGCTAACAAAAATTTAAAAAAAATACCTAGTCTTTGGGTGACGTCAGCGATATCTTAGAAACACGTTTATCGCTGACGTCACCCAAAGACGTGCCAAGTGTATGAGAATTTCAATACCACGAGCAGTGTTCACGGTAACCTAGTGGCTAAAGCACTGGCATACTGAGCCAGGAGTCGCAGGTTCGAATCTTGTCCGTGAGCGATTTTTTCTTTCCACAATTTAAATCGATAAAAAAAACAGTCGAGAGTGGTTGTATGGAGAAAAGGCCACCCATTGCCTCTTAATAGAACTTATACCAATTTTTACGAGCCTTCGTAATGTCTGCAAACCTTTTTTTTGTTCATCCTCATGGACGCACTCCGACTGGGGCAGGCGGAGCCAGTGTTGGACTCTTACAGACTAAAAACCACCACGGTGTTCCTCTACTGACCCTTGGCCGGGGGCGTGAGAAATACTCCTGTATTCACCCAACCATCCCCGGCAGGTCCCAGCTCGCCACTGGCTGGCGAACCCCTTCACCCCGTGCGGCAACCACAACGACCGCACCCTCGTCTTGACTGGCGCGCGCGAAACACGACGCGCCACCGTCACGGGCCTTGACTGGTCGGGCGGCGGGCCACCCCGAGCCCCGAGTCCGGCGCCCGCAGGCCTCCATCTAGGGTGGCTGGAGGTCGGCATACGCCCTCCTACGACGCCCAGGTCGTCTCCTGCGGATGGGAAGAGAGATCATCGCCTCTCGTACCCTCTCCGCCGCCTCCTTAGCGAGCATTACATCCTCGCAGAAGGAGACGACGCCTTTCCAAGCGCTCTCGCTCCCGACCATAGACAGAACTACGGTCGGAAGCGAGAGATCGCTGCCGCCTACTGCAGTGATGAGGTCACGGCGCTGCGCGGCCCAAGCTGGGCACTCCGCAAGTGTGTGCTGCTGCGCCGTGTCCTCTGGGCAGCTCCCGGAGTGATGACACTCGGGCTTCGGCTCCCGGCCTATACGACACAGATACTTCCCGAAGCAACCGTGCCCCGAGAGTATCTACGTCAGCCGGTAGGTGTGGGCACCATGGCCCCTCTCCAGCCACTCCTCCATGACGGGCCTTACCGCCGCTATTGCAGCGTGCCCTAATTTCTGCAAACCTACGTTTTCTATTTCTCTTACACACCTGCACCAACCAACAATTCCATAATTTATATATTGTAACATTTGTAACTAAATACCTACCCTGAACTAAGCTAAGCGGTTACGCATTTCCCGCGCTTTCCACGCCATGTATCGCATCTTTCATCACATTTTTTTAATATTTCATCTCAGCAGTGACACGGCTTCATTCAGCCAAGTTGCCCTCTCGCTTTCATCTCATTGTGAACCACGTACGCTGTTCAGGGAACTTTTCAGCCAAATTAATTCCACCATTTTATGTTTTCATGGCTTCTGCAACGAAATATGATTTTCCGCGGGACGAGTTTTGAACGACCTCTTTGCCATGGCTTTACTTTTAATTTATTATGAGCTCTCTGGTATACTGATTAAAATATAACCAAAGGGAATCCTTATATATCAATTTTGATTAATTTGATTAGACTCCTAGGAAATCGTATTGAAGTTTCGTTATTAGAAAGTAAGACGCTTGGTAAATCGATAATTGATTTAAAAGCTCTTCACAAATACTTACCTACTAAAGTAAGTAAATGACACCTTTGTTTATTATTATTTTTATTATTTTAATGATTAAGTGTGATAAAGATAAAGATCATTTATTTGTCAAACAAGCGTGTGCGTGTGTGGGGAGGGGTTGCGTGCGTGTGTGTGTAATAAAGAATAAGAATAAATGACACCTTTTCATTTTATTTTAATCGCCAATCATTAAATTATGGACGTTATTTTACTATGAATACCTTTTTTTATTTAACAACATCAAGTAGGTAGAAGAGTTTTTAGATACTTGTTTTATCTTTGGAATATTTGTGGTGGGTGGAAATTCCTTAAAATGATTAAGAAACATATGAAATTAAAAAATAAATGTCTACCATAACGTTTCGGTTCGGAACAATCGGAACACATTCAAAAACATTTTTAAAACAGCACATTAAAATTATAATTCAATCAAAAGTTAGGTTCAAGAGCGGTTCTATTATTCTAACTTATTTCAAGATAACCATGCCCACTTGAAGGCTCTCGTGTAGAGAATACAGGGGCGTAGCTTTGGGTGCAAGGGATGCAATACCCGTATTTAAAAGGAGGGTGACTTAAGCATTCAACACCCAAAGTTTTGCATACCAATATCGATATGTACTGTACTACGTACTAGATGTGCTGTTCAAAAGAACAACATGGTTACACAAGGTTATGGTTCCGGAACCACACTGTCATCTGTCATTAGTTCACTTGACAGCTGTCTCGCGAACACACGTAAATTTTATCAACGGTTGCGTCAACAGAATTCGGAACATGCTGCTTATATGAGATCGCGTGTCTATATATTGACGTCGTTGTATACCGACCAATTTTTATTAAAGTTGACTAATAATAATAATAAAAAACCGGCCATGTGCGAGTCGGACTCGCGCAGTAAGGGTTCCGTACCTCTCAACGACCTGATACCCCATAAAAACTGATTTAATTTACGAGAGTTTATCAAAAGACATCAACGTACAGTGCGCGAAATATGAATTTTTGGATGTCTTTCTTACGCAGGTACCGCCACATATGTCTGTTTGTCTTATTTTTAGTATTTGTTGCTAAATTACATAATATGCACTATAATCTGACCAAGTTTGACGCTGGTATATATTACGGTTTTGAAGATAGAGCAAAAACAAAAACGTTGAAAAAAATGCATGTTTTTTGAGGTTTCTTGTATGGGGACCCCCTTTGTTTTTAGACTTTTTTTTGTTTTTAGTATTTGTCGTGATACACCTCATAGCAACACATATTCTGAGAAAATTTCAACCGGTTACCTATTACCGTTCAAAAGATACAGCCCTGTGACAGACAGACGGACGGACGGACGGACGGACGGACGGACAGCGTAGCGAGAGTAATAGGGTCCCGTCTGTCACCCTTCGGGTACGGAACCCTAAAAAAATGGTATTTTACTTGAAGCAATCGATAACCAAGAATCGGAATTGTTAGCGTTAAAAATCGTACGCATTTAACTGAAATAATGAATGATTGGCAATTTAAACGATTTGTAGATAAGATACAACATGAACGTTGCTATTTCTGCATATTAACATCTAAATGTACCTAAGCCCCTTTCCTGAAACCGGCCCTGTCCACTCAAGCCAAGCGGTGCGAACCGCAGAGCAACGTTAGATTGTTGAGTAAACGTCCGATTTGCATAAGAAAACAATTGGGCATCGCTACCTAATATCGCATATACCTACATAGCAATACCACTCTGTTTACTCTCCTAGTAGCCCTCACGGAAATAACGCCTACAAAAATTGTTATAGCAATAACGCAGTTCGGAGATCTGTTGCTCGTTTTCTGTCTAGGGACATATTTAAAAAGGGGTAACATGATATAAAGCGAGTATGAGAGCAATATGGAAGTTTTTATTTGACTTTTAATGCAATTCGAGGTTCTAAGTAGTCTTGTTATGTATTTTTTGTATTCTCAAGTGAACGTAAATTAGCTACAGCGTTTATGAGAGTTGAGAACCAAGATGTGGACTAGATTAAGTACCTATAAATAGGTACTTATATGCTACTGAACAGGAGTAGGTAACTACTTCTGAATTTTAAAAAGAGTACAGCGACAATACATAATTAAATAAAAAGAAATACAAAACTAGGTACCTACCTACATTATGTGCGCAGTTGTAGATAATGGCAGACCTGTGCAATGTGCAAGCAGTTTATTTGCATTGGTCAAGTATAGGTACCTACGTGTAACTCTGCCCTAGATAGTGTTTAAGATTCTGGTTCATTTACATACATAGCGAAGTCGTCGGCTTTCTGCCATATATTTTCTACATTTTAAATGACTTCCTATAGTAATTATTTATTATTATATAAGTCTATGATTTTAACGCGTTAACGCATGCGAAGCGAAAAGCCTATCGTAAGCCGACGAAATGAAGTTTTTTTCAGATAGGTACCGTAGATATCAGCTCAGTGCCGACCCGAGGCTAGTTTTATAGGATGAAGCGAGATCTAAATATAGCGTCCTTTGTTCCTAAATTTCCTAATATATTTATTTAGTGTGGAACCCATCGTGCGAGCTTGCTCTTGGTCACATTTATCGATCGAAATCGTCAATACTCAGACCGATAAATATTAGCGCAATATTTATTGCCCATTACGAAAATTTGTTCCTTTGAAATAAAAATAAATCCCTAATAAAATGAATTGGGCCACACATTAAAGCAATATCAAGAATAAACTCTAGGCGCAGGTAGCGCACCGGGGCGCACGACAAAAGTAAAAAAAGAAAAGAAAAAAAAAAGAATTATGTAGTTAAATCATTCACATGTAAAAAAAATGTATTAGGTATTAGTCACGCCCTTGAAAGCAAAATGTCGAAGCGCAAAGATCCTTAAATTTTTTACCAAGCAGGCGCTGCACTGGCGTGGCGTTCCCCTAGGTCTCGGTATCTCGGTATCGCGGTAACACCTCTCGCTCTACACCAGGGCACTGTAGCTATACTGTATAGTCTGTTATCTGTGTCTGTTAGTCTGTATAGGTGTACTGCTGAACTGATTCTACCGCAGTATTAGAATGGATAAAGGGGTGTCCAGCCCAGTGGAAACCAATCGTATCAAACCGGGTTACAACCATCTTCAAAACCATACCATCGAAGTACTGGCAATATATAAAAACCACAGATAATCCAGCAGATTGTACAAGTCGTGGTTTAAATGTCCAGCAACTCATTAATCACAACTTTTGGTGGCGAGGGCCATCATGGCTACCGTCATATTGTGAAAAACCAGGAACCATTTATGAGTACTCCATATTGTTGGCTAGACAGGAAGCGTGCTGCAACTCTCGACGTCTTTGCGCCCTAACAGAGGATTCCAACGATCTCGATTTCCTGACGCCAGTCCATTTCCTAACAGAAAAACCAGGGGCAACCATGATAGAAATAGGGCAAGATGCTAGAACCAGATGGAATCTTACTTCAAAGTTATTTCAAGACTTATGGAGTAGATGGAAGACTGAATACTTGATGCAACTTTCATCAAAAACCAGGTGGTTAAAACCACAGAAAAATATTCTCGGACGTGTAATTGACACCCCCAAGAAAAGATGGCCTAACTAAAGCGGGCTCATTAAAAACAAAAAATAGGCTCATGAAACGTCCTATTGCGAAAATATCCGTGTCGCCAATTAACCAGGACCACAAACCAAAGCCAAAACCAGTAATAAAACCAACCAGATTACCAGAGCGAAGAAGACGGCCTAGATCAAAAATCGTAACAGTAGCTACCGTTTCGTTTACATTCATGGCATTATTTACACTTTCATATAGTCTCCATGATATAAAACCATTACCAAGCAACCAAACGCTGTATTTTGATCCTATATCAAAAATACAACTTATCAGAGACAAGTGGACTTTAGTTATGTACTACGACATTGGGCCGTACTGGACAGGTATAGAAACCTATACAAAGATATCAAACTATCTTGACAAACTTTGTACAACCATTGAAAAACAAACTCATTGTTATACGATCACACAACAAGCCCGACTTGACTACCAGGAACTAGAGTACTACAATGAACTTTTGTTAACGCAGCATTTTAACGCTTACGCTAGACGTCGTCGTACTGTGGCCCAGACGGCAAGGTGCCGACGAGGCATTATCAATGGTATCGGATACCTGGCGAATGACCTATTTGGAGTGTTGGATTTACGTTTCCAGACCAGTACAATGTTTCAAGGACATCGAAACTATACGACTCTTTGTGCGCAGTAGGTAGTAGTATATCTGGAAGAGCGGGCGATGTCGCCTGCGCCGGGGCCTGCTGATGCGCATCGCGGCGAGGGTCGACGCCGGCAGGGGTCTGCGCCGACCCCGCCGCCTCCGAGGAGTCAGCTCGCAGCGAGTGTAACCACCGGCAAGTATCGGCGGTACAAATGCCGAGGCTAACCAATAGACCAGTAAATAGTGAAGTGCTTAGTGCTATATTTATGACTTTCACTTACAAAGCTATGCGAAACGTTGGCCTAGCGCTAAGTATAGTTCGATAAAACGGGACAGAAATACGGACAGGGGGATTCATAATTTGAAGGAATCTTGTTGGAGGACTCTATATTTTTACCAATGTTTTGTAGATCTTAACTTTACCATTTTATTATGCTTTTCTTGTAATTTTATGTGTTTTGATTTTGTATCATTTTCATACATCTTCATCTCACGTCTCATCTCGCTCTCGGGAATATGTTCGAGTTAAAATCGAACATTTCGCTAATTTGCATAAGTGCATCGCATGCAACTATGCACATTAGCGAGTTCACCTAATTTTAGGACAGTTCGCGTTCGATTCTCGTTGAGACATCGCGTGCTCAAAACCAGTATCATTTCAACAATAACTATTTATAACCATTTTCAACTAGTTTTATAGTTTAGTTTAGTCTGAATATAGTTTACCAGTTTTAAGTGTTAATTTGTGTATTATTGTGCCAAATATATAGTTCATCATTTCAGCCGAAAGACGTCAATATATAGTTATTTAATCGATATCCACGACTTTTCACTTTAACCATATCATACCAAAAACAATAGTAAGAAAGAAGTGTCTTAGGTCACCATAGCGCCGACGGCGACGGACACTTAACCATTACTTTCTTCAGTTACCTTCTGAAAATTACCTAGGTAATTCAGTTGCAGCAACTTACATTGCTTGCCTTCGATGCAGGAACTCAGACCAGTTCCAACCCGGCCCGCACCTCAGACTTCAAATTCATGTGCGGAGCAGAATTTTATTATCACTTGCTTTAACGGTGAAAGAAAACATCATGAGGAATACTGCACACCGGAGAAGTGAGAGCGCTCCATACCTACAGTTCTCGATGGTGTGTGTAAGCCGCTATCCCGCACTAGTACACCGGCGCGGTCTCTATTTTGTGCTGAGGTTGGCCACCGTGTGGTTTTAGTCGGTAAGAGTCCGAAATATCCCTCTGCCTGCCCCAGACGGAGGATATCCATGAGGATTTCCACCAGAAAACAAAAAAAAACGAAAAAAAAGGCCAGCGTGATGGACTAAGGCCCGAAACCTTCTTATTCGAAGAAGAGCCTCGAGCCCAGCAGTGGGACAGTAATGGGCTGATGATGATGATGAACTTGCATGGGAAGCTAGCATAATAAAATAATGAATTCTCTAAGTATCTATCATTGGGAAAACGCAAGACTGACATTTAATTTTATTGTTTCATTGGTTGTCCAGGTTAGGCGTGACTCCCGTTAGCTCGATGTGGATCGGTGCGTGGTGGGTGGGGTTCATCCTGTCTGCTTTGCTGTGTCTCATCGTGGCTATACCATTGATGGCTTTCCCTCATGAGCTGCCAGGTAAGTGTGCTGGCGGTAGTAAAAGACAACTTGATAAATTACACAGTCTCTAGATTACTGGTTAAACCATAGAGGAAATGAATAAGTATTCCGTGGGTTAAACTGAGGATTTAGCTAGTCTCTGAATTCACTACAACGTAAAATATTGGGTTTAAAAAGTCACTCCTTGGTTTTTATTCCATGAAATTGCAAAATAAAGATATTCAATTCTACTACTACTACTGAAGAAGAAAAAGGACTATTGGACTTTTTTTGCTAAGCACTCAAAAGCTTTTTTAGGTTTATGGAAAAAGACCAAGGGATGTGGTTTTTAGCACGAAACCCAAACAAAGGACTGTTTAAATCGCATTTCTCATTAATTGTATTAATGTAATATTTCTTTACAATAAAGAATGAAGCCTTCAAAAGGAACTCTACTTCTAGGTGCAGCAGAAATTCGAGCATCGAAAGTATGCGAAGCGCACGAAGGGGCAGCGTCCAAGTCTGCAGCCTTCAGCGCTTTACACGAGCTGCCTCAAGCAGCTGCAGCATTACTCCGGAACCCCACCTTCTTGTTCCTGAACCTGGCTGGAGCCAGCGAGGGCATGCTGATATCAGGGTTCGCTGCCTTCTTGCCGAAGCTGATTGAAAACCAGTTCGCGGTTAATGCGTCAGAAGCAGCTTTGCTTTTGGGTACGTTGTTATTCATTTAGACACTGATGTAGGTTAAGGCATCCCCCTTTTTGTCTTATTTGAAAAGATATAGGTACTTCATCTGTTTAGCATACGATAGAAAATCAAATCAAATCATTTTTATTTTGCGTTTAATGTAGGTAATTTTCCAAAATGTTCATGTTTTTCCATCTTATGTACCTATAGATGGAAAAACATGAACATTTTGGAAAATTATACAACACGATCTTTATTATTATTATACTTTATTGTACACACAAATACACATTAATATTACAAAATCCATCCATCATCCATTATTATTATCTTTCCGAATTTTCCCGCCAACCTTGGAAGACTTAACATTCTCCGTGCGTGTTCCAGGTGTGATCACGGTGCCGGCGGGCGGCGGCGGCACGTTCCTGGGCGGCTGGCTGGTGAAGCGCTGGCAGCTGGCGTGCGCCGGCATCATCAAGCTGTGCGTGGCCGCCACGGTGGTCGCCGCCGCCTTCACCTTCTGCTTCGTGCTCACCTGCGACGACTACCCCTTCGCCGGCGTCACCGTCATGTACAACAGTCCGGCGATACCAGGGTGAGTTAAGGACTTCACGAGTCTGTTTAAAATGTTCTGGGGGCTTAGTATGAGTTTGACACTTACGAATACTTTCATAGTTGTCGTCGACTTTCATTCATTAATCAGTAGCGCCCCTGGCGGATACGAGGAGGAACTACTAATTAATGAATTAAAGTCGACGAAAACTACTTATGAAAGTATTCGTAAGTGTCAAACTCGTACTAGGCCCCCTGTTTCCGTGTGTAAAAACTCCATGTATCTACTCCACAAGTTCTTCAAAATAGGACCTTCGCTTAGATTACTGATGACTTATTTTATAGAAGCGCAGTTCATAGAGATGTTACCTAGCGGAGTACAGTTAGATAATGCCACTTACCTTTTCTCTCAAAGGAAACCAGCAGGCGTAGCATGACGTGACCACGTTTCTACCGGAGAATATACAAAACGACATTGTGTAGAACCAAGAACTAACACCCATATCCTAAGGCTTAATTCAGAGACGAATCTAAGCGTGAACTCATGCTTCAATCTGTCAAAATGCAGAGCTTTTTGCCACTTAGAAGCAAAAACCGACAGCAAACAAACAAACAGCAAACTCAGTCAAGGATGCCTTTAAGGGTTCCTACAAATAATATCAAAATTGGTGTTTTTAGACATCTCAATGTATCTTGAGGAAACAAATTACGCCACGACCAATAATTGTCCATACAATTATTCGTCGTGGACCCATGTCTTGGTTCATGTATTCCATAAATTCTTAAAAATCAGACGTTTTTCAGAATAGAAACAATAATAATCACTACGCAAATGACACTTTTCCAGTCTCAAGGAAGCCTTAATGTTGGTGGCAACGTACCTTGAGTTCTTCCTGACCTTGAGTAAGGAAAATTATCTAGTAACGGAGATTTATTGCAACTGTGAATACCACTAAGGAAATATTGTATTGAGTGAGGTTGAGAAACGTTTGAGGAAACAACTTATAAAGAATTCTTTCGTAGACACAACCCTTATCTACAGCGGTCGTGCATATCTTGCTTAGTTGCGGACCTATTTTTACTGTTGGCCGCAGTCTTTTGTTCTACATTGATTCTATGTTATTTTCTTCCAGCGCCGACCGCCTAACAGCGATGTGCAACACAGACTGTTCTTGCATCAACGCCCCCTACTCCCCCGTGTGCGGGGCTGATGGCTCGGTCTACTATTCAGCTTGCCACGCCGGCTGTACCAAGCGAACCCTCGCGGGGGCCGCCCAGCTGTTCCACGAGTGTTCCTGTGTTCTACCGAGAGATAATACGACGCTGCCCACCTATGAACTTGAAGGAGGTGAGATAGAATTTCAGAAAATGTTGTTGTTACTCTGCTTCATAAAGATAAACGATAGCCTCCACGACTGACGATATTTAATTGATCGTCCGGCGCACCCTGGGCAGTCAGCCGCGCTACTAACCTGCTAACTGGCTACCACGGCATGAGCTATTATCATTATGTAGCTCGTGTCGACACGATAAAAGAAGATTAAGGCAAATTCGTGCTGCCTTCTAACATAGATTAGGTATGGCGAATATTTGATAATTCACGCAAAATGTAGGCTTCGCTCCGGTACGTTAGGTCTTATTACCGGAATTTCCAGTAGGTGTGTTAGGTCTATTTCACTAGCACTGGAGGGGCACCGGTGCGGTCCATTGGAGTTCCCGGAGCTCCTCCATTTTGTGCTGAGGATGGCCACCGTGTGATTTGACATATCCCTCCGCCTTCCACAGACGGAGAGTATCCATGAGGATTTCCACTCAGAAACAAAAAAAAAACAATTTCCCTGTATGTCTACTTTTCCTAATGCACATTTCCCCGAAATACATAAGATCGCTCACCGATGTACATAAGCTTTCCTATTGTAATATTAATGTGTATTTGTGTGTACAATAAAGTATAATAATAATAATAATGTTCATTATTAAAAAATGCCACCAGGCTCCTCACTCGTCTCACATGAAAATTTTGACAGCCTGTAGGTAGTTTGTTCATTTTCGTAGCACATGGCTTACCATGTCACAGCTCTATACGAGCGTGCCGATGCAAGACCTCGAATTCTAATGAACAGCTCATAAATCGACCTGAACTATTAAAGGCTGCTGATAAACACTTCTCATACATGTTCAGAGTCCTTTAAATCTTTGATGTGCAGCTGGGAGTCAATTAATGATCTCATGTTGATATCTTCTCTTCCAGTGTCAAACTCATCGATCTCATACGAGGCCATCAACAGTATCTGCACGACAGACTGTCCGTTCCTGTGGGTGTTTGTGTGCTTGTCCTTTGGAGTCATGCTGTTCACGTTCCTGGCTACCATGCCGGCGCTGTCAGCTACGTTGAGGTGAGTTTACTGGATACTAAGGCGTTGAAGGTGTCGGAGGCTTACTTTCTGTCCTATTAGCTTTTACTCTGAGGTCAGTATGGCTGGAGCATTTAAAATTATCGATTCTGTTGGATGCTTGGTTGCTTTTGTAATACGAAGCTGTAGACGATAATGAAATTGGATTTCTAACAAATAACGGGCTTACAAGTGGTATATACTAACAGGATCCTAAATAACTCCCAAAAATTGGATTGGATATTATGACGAAACATCCGTTTCATGATAATTTCGCCTTGGAAAACAACTAGTGCTGAAAACTGCTCTGTTATCTACGTAGCACGGTTGTAATGTAAGGTCTTACTTCCTAAATATCTACACCTCGCAAAATCATAACTGATCGTTTATTCAAAGTAACTATGGGATATGGACTGATCATCTTGACTTCTTAACGTTCTCTCCATTTATTCTTCCCAGGTGTGTTCGCGAGGACCAGCGCTCGTTCGCCCTGGGGATCCAGTGGATCAAGGTGCGTCTACTGGGCACGATCCCAGCGCCCCTGCTGTTCGGCTTCCTCATCGACCTGTCCTGCTCGCTCTGGTCCAACTCCTGCGACAAAACCGGCGCTTGTTTGCAGTACGATAATATTAATATGAGCAGGTGAGTTTGTTAGTTTGTTTAAGGTTATTCTGGGGCTGAAGAACAAGGGGAGACAATGATGTCTTAACCAAGTTTATTACGAAAGGCAGAGATCCGAACTGATAAACCAGAATCACCATGATGAGATAAGAGTTGTCAACTCCTCTTAACTTTTCGTTTGGTGCAGTATCTTCTAGCAGTAAGTGCATGGGATACATCATCTTATCATATGAGTTTGAAAACTTAAATCTTGTCATCAATAGTCCCGGATCCAAACTCCCTCCTAGAATGTTCCCTGATACTTAATTACCTACATACAGGGTGTCAGGGAAACGCTTCCGAAAACGAATATAGGTGATAAGTGCTGGTGATTACTGATACGATACGAACCCACAAAAAAATGCGATTTTTTTTTAGATGTTTTCATATTATTTTTGCATTTTTAATACATAACCAGCTTTGGGCAGTTAAATAAAACTGATTTTCAATTTCCAATTTTTTACAATTTTTTTAAAGTTGACAATGTAATTCAAATAAAATATCGGCTGGCGCTAGGGGTGAACGACACCCGCTCGCATACACACTCCGTGTCGTAGCGAGCGTAGGTAGGTTAGGTACGCGCGGCATTGACCCCGAGTTTTGTACGCTTTAGATTGCGGGTTTGCAAAATACCAAATCACTAAAACAATGAGTAATGCAAAAAAAAAAAAAAAAAAAAAGCTAATGGTTATTGGTATTCGATTGTGGTTAGGTAGTCCTTTCAGTTTCGGAAGCTGGCTTGGTCACGTGGAGAGAATGGGAGAAGATCGAGATGCGAATAGAGCCTATCTGGGTCGACCAAAAGGGCGACTCCCGGTCGGTCGCCCTAGATATCGCTGGAGCGATGCGGTGGAAGGCGATCTTCTGGAGATCAGAGCCAGTGATTGGCGAAATACTGCCACAGATCGCGGCAAGTGGCGTTCTCTCGTTTTGGAGGCCAAGACACATTTTGGGTCGCTGTGCGGAGTAAGTAAGTACGTTTCGGAAGCGTTTTCCTGACACTACCTTCGCTGACCTTAATGCTATTTTTCATTTGACTGCTCTCGCTAGTAGAAGTTTTTATATTAATAGTTCTCGTCTATACAACCGTGTTAACGGGATAGTATTTATTTATAATCTCACTAAAAATAAATGCAAAAAAGAAATACAAAACTGGATACAAACATTAAATTACCAAGAAACTGAAAAATGTAGATTTAGTTTTACAAACATAATTTTTAATTTAATTTAATTTTCTCCCAATTTAATTTAATTATTTTAGTTTTAATTTATATTATTTTTTTGTAATAATTTTACTGTGTAACTACATGGAAGGCGCTGGTGCCTGTGATACAATGTTTTTTCATTAGTACAAGTACCAACGTTACCTTTTTAGGGTTCCGAAGTCCTACAAGGAACCCTTATAGTTTCGTCATGTCCGTCCGTCTGTCCGTCTGTCCTAATCCTTTACAGCTTAATAACTTCTACAGTTATAAACATAAGTAAATGAAATTTTGTTAAAAAATAGTCTACATATAGATCTCAATTTTAAAAGAATAAAAAAATAGTTTTTCCGTATTTTAGGGGTGGCGTCCATACATGTGAAATGGGAAAAAATAAAAATTTTTGCTGCACCCCCTCGTGTGGGATATCATTGAATAGGTCTACTAAAATGAAGGTAATGTTTGGTACACCACTTTTTTATCAGGTGTACCATCTGCGAAATATAGCCCGCCAAAGTGGCTTGCAATGTGTCCCCCCCCCTGCCATTTCTAAACTATGCAATGTAGAAACTTATAACTAACTAACTAACTAACTTATACTTATGTATTTACAAAAAAAAAAGTATTTAAGTATTATATCCATTGTCTAGTACCCATAGTACAAGCTCTGCTTAGTTTGGGACTAGATGGTGATGTGTAAAATGTCCCAAAAATATTATTTATTATTATTATTATCTTCCACATTGATAGACCTTTGTGAAAACTCTCTTTTAAAATTATTTCGAGTAAAATGTGATTATAATTTTTTGAGTTATAGAGAGAAAACTGAAAAATACTTAAAACGTCCTAGTTCAAAGGTCATTGACCTTAGAGAAAAATTATCATAGCAAATAATGCTCCTTTAGCTACTTTCTATTTGAAAAAATCACAAAAAGTAACTTTGAAATGACACACATCTTAAATTTGGCTTCTTGAATTTATCGCTAGATGGCGCTACTAACAACACGCTCTGAGTCGCGAATGCTGCCGATTATTGCAAAAACTAAAATAGCCATGATTAATATTCGATTTGATTCGTTTGTAATTACACCTACTTAAGGAACCCTATAATACTGAGCATGGCCCGACATGCTCTTGGCCGGTTTTTTTTCTGTAAAGATATTTTATGAAAATAAACATTTTATTTAATTATTATTTTATTATTTATTTATTTTCTTATTCTCATCCTCGGCACCCTTGGTCAAAATTTGGCCGTATGTTCATCAGCTTTTACTAAAATCCCACTACACTTCTCTTCCAGGTACATGCTAGGCATCGCTCTAGTAGGCAAGCTCTGTTCCATCCTGTTCTTCTTCCTAGCGTGGTGGTTCTACCGGCCTCCTGGCAGCAAGAATGGGAACGCCGTCGTCCCCTCAGTAGACCTGGTCGTCAACAGCGAGAAGACCAATGGAAACGTCACAAGTGTAGCCAATGGTACCTTGGAGAGGGGCAGCAATGGATACTGCAATGCTGCTTTGGAATGTAGTGACCATTTGTAAGGTAGTTTGTAAAAAAATTGTAGTATACAACGGGTTGAGGACGGTATACAAGACACGACAGTTAAGAAAGCTAGTATGTAGGTACTGAGGATTTTTTATGGAAAGTAAGTGGGTTGTGTGGTACAGTCAGCGTCAAAAGTATCTAGACGAAGAGACTGTTTAAAATGTTGAGAACAACAAAGAAAATTAAATTTTATCGCAATGGGATAACATTTCGTCAAAAACTGGTTTAGGTACTGTATTAATTCGAAAACACCCCTTTGAGATATAGTTTAGTTTATTTTTTGTGCAGATCATTTTAAGCAGTTTGTTTTTCTCGATATTTTTGAGGCTGATTGCAGCCCCGAATCGATATTTGTAACAGGGGCGCGCAGAGTGCCGATTTGCCCTCTAGGCAACATTTTTATCCAGAAACCTGGTCCAGCATAGTACAGACAGCGAGACTGGCTCGCTCCCCAGTCTTCGCGGCTAGGGGCAGCTACACCCCTCGCCTAGGTAGATTGAGAATGAATCGAAAGAACTGGCTCACAGTGTTGGCTTAATTATTGTTTTGGTGTACAATAGCATGCTGAAGCTAAGTTGTAGAGGCTAATTATGGAGCCTTCAACTACAGGCCAATTACAAATTGGGCGTAACTATTTTCCGCGTCTATGAACTCGTTTTTGTACGCTCCTCTAATACGGCGCTTCATAACAATTGAACGTCAGTGCAGGCGCGTATTCCAGCATATTCAAGCGATCCAGTTTCAATTATACGAGCGAGGCATTCTACACTGTTCGCGCGTAGAGCTTGAAAGAGCGTCTCCGTTCGTACGAGATATGCGTACAAAAACGAGGTTATACGCCCGGAAAATACGCCCTAATTAGATATCACCATAATCTTCGGTCTGTTATAGAGTTGACGGGGTTAAAATAGGTATGTGCGCGTTAATTCTCGTTTCATATTAAGTATAATAAGTTATAATGCAACGCGAAAGTTTGAAAGTAAATGTTTTAATCCTCGAATTTCCAATACAATACGATTTCAATGCCTACTAGGTACCTATGAGTCGAAATTGCAATTTCATTTAATGCAATCTCCATGAATAAATCAACTTTTGGGTGTTAATGACCCGAATAGGTACCTATTTGTTTTTAAAAAATGTGAAAATAGTTTATGCTAGCACTGACTCTGCGAAAAACCTAAATTATCTAATTTGTTGATAATGATTTAAAGTTATTGAGTTGTGTGAATTTCTAATATTAATAATAGGTACTACAATATAGGTACATGCCGACGGTGAAAGTGCAATACCGCGTAACTTCATTTTGCTATTATATACGGCCTAACCACAGATTACTTAATAGTTATGGCACGTTATGGCTTAACTTTGAATTGGATACAATTTAAAATTATTAGGCTATAGAGCAAAATGCAGTTACGCGGTATTTCACTCTCACCGACGATATTATGATATAAATTATTGTTTACATTCCAAAACAATAATAATATAAATAGTTCTGTTGTAAAATATCTGTGATGTAATAGTTTCTAAATAAATGTAAGGCCCTCCTATAATAAGTTTTTGAAGGATATGTGTAGATCTATACATAACGTGACCATTATTTCTTTTCCTCAGAGCGGGACGCCTGCGGAATTATGTAAATTAAATATACTTTTTGGTATTTTGCGAGTCCAAAAAATAATTAGGTAAGACGGCGAAATATAAGCATAGTTCACCGAGGTAGTCTTTCCAATTCGTCGGTCTTCAAGTCTCTTAGTCTAGTCAGTTTCATTACAAGCCGAAAATTTCCGATTAACGGTTAATCTGTTTGGCAAAGCGGGACGTTTTTACCCTCGCTGGGGACAGTGGGACAGACAGCCAGAAAGCGGGACTGTCCCGCCCAAAGCGGGACGTATGGTCACGTTATCTATACACCTACTTAAGTATTAAATGAGGGTTTATATTTTTTGTAAAAATTTAAGTAGATAGGTAAGTACTACAGCCGGTGACAAGAGCATTAATTTTGATAAAATGAACTCCATTCTCAAATAGTAGTCATGCTACGATGACTACATACTACATTCTTATGTAGACAAGAGATTTGTCTACATAAGAATCGACAAAACTGCATTGTATAGAACTTTAACTGTCATTTTGCCTATTCTTTCGCAGACAAAAAAACCCTAGTATTAGATTAATAACACAAAAGATACCTAATCCGCGCGCACAATTTGATGCAACAAATCGCCCAAGTGGGCACACACAGACCAGTAAGCCTCGAGACGCCGCATAAACAATGTTTTGCATGAGAACTCAGTCGTAAAATATTGGCGGGGTACAGGGGGCGAATGGCGGGCTATGATTGGTCGGCTCAAAAGTTCGGTTGTATGATTGGTTCCGCTCGCTGACGCAGTGACGTCCCGATTGGCGGCGGGGCGTAAGATATGCAGTGCTACTGCATATGCGTGGTGACCGGGGGTACCCGGCTAATCGGCGTCTAGAGGCTTACTGGTCTGTGTCATGCTACGACTAGGATCAGTAAAATAATCGATTAAAACATGCCTACAGTTTGACACAAGAGTAAAAACTTTCGTCGTATGGGTCGTATGTAACAATATTTTTACAATAAAAATCGTTTTTCTCTCAGAACTTTCGATCATTTTACCAATTTTAATACAATTCAAGTATTTACAGGCACATTTTTTGCGTGTTAAAATACAGATTGACACAATACTGACGAAGATAGAAAATTTGTCACATTTGAGTATAGGAGTTTTTGCCGGACTGTAGCTAGAACTTTTGCAAAAATTACAAACCCCCGTTTAAGGCGTAGTCCTAATGTAACCTGATTACGCGGCCATCGCAAGTTCGAGCTGATTTTGTTCGTGCGAACCCGCGATCAAACATAAAGTAATTCACGTAACTAAAAAAGTGCAGTTGCAGTTAAGATTTTGAACAAAACAACGCTTTTCTTATTCTCTTACCTTCGGCCGTCGCTGTCAGATACGAACATTTTTTTATAGTATAGGATGGCGAAACGAGCTAAAGGCCCACCTGATGTTAAGCGGTTACCTTTGCCCATAACAACTGCAATACCACCTAGGCTGTTGCCTTAATAATACCGCAAGTCGGTTCGCCAAACTGAGACATGAAGATGGAAAGTCTCATGTGATTGTAATTTCACCTGCACCCGTACCCTTCAGACCGAAACACAGCAATGCAAGAATCACTATTTGGCGGCGAAGTAGATACGGTGGTGGTACTTCCCCGGACGAGCTCTTTCACAAAGGAGCTGTACTACTACTAAATGCTGCAGCGTCACTGCAACTTGATCGGCGCGTCATGAAATTACGTGAATCCGGACTACCGGATAAGAACCGGTTTTTTAAGAGTAGTCAACTATGACTACTCTTAAAAAATACCAAAAATCTCATATTATTTAAATAAAGGTACATAAACGACAACATTGTTGAAAATAATAATAAAATCCATGAAAAAATGGAAGAGATACATGCATTTTAAGTTTTTGGAGAGGGTATTTTCTGTCCTTTTTGTGCGAAACGGACATTGTACAGAGAGATATCAAGTTTCTATGAAAGTTTTGAACAATAGATAGATAGATAAAACGTTTATTTAGTATAAAAACAAGACACAGGACTTACCAAGACGTCAATGACGTCATATTTTGATAGTGCGTCTGTCTAGTGAACAAATTTAAATCGCTTATAACTTGGACATTTTACAACATACCAATTTTATTGTTTTTTTACTGTTGCTTATTTTTCTTGAAAAAGATTCGAGATTTCTAATAAAAACTAATTTAAAAAAATAGTCACCTTCCCTCTTAGGGCCCTGGTGTCGAATAGGTGTCTTATTTGACATTCACGCGAACTTGTGTAGGTCGCGTAATAGCGCTGTATTTGGGCGAAGCCTAACAGTAGTGTGTATGTTTAATTATAAAATAGAGTACAATTTGGGAAGGCGCAGTTCTTGAACAATTTTCCTGTCACATTTAAAACAATCATCACGATAATGGATAAGGTACATAGTTTCTAACTTATTTGTTGATAATGCAAAATCAATAGTTGTTAAAATTGTATTTTGGTTGAAGACTGATTGTTTATTAGTAATAAATGAATAGGTATATATTTAGTGTAGGTATGTATGTATCATATAATTATGTATGTGACTGTACTTTTGTAGCATTAAAGGATTGAGTAGAGATATTAATGGAAGTGAAAATTACCCTACTTAAAAGAATTTCTGACTTGTAATATACATCACAACAATTGTATTATTATTTATCATATTAGGCATATTTAAAACAATACCTACCTATTTTTAAACCTGAGAAAAAAAAAATACAACGTGTGATTGACCTCTCCATTTCGTCGAATGTAGGGATCAGGTGATATTTTTTCGCGATTTTAGGTTTGGTCCCATAGTTAAAGTTGTTCGTACCGATGAGTACAATGACCCTTTAAGAGGTTTTCAGTTATTTCAATAACACGTTGTATGTATTTAAAAAACTCGGTTATTTAAAAAAACTGACTGACACAATCCTTTGATTCTATTAAAATAATTGCATTTTAAATGTTTTTAATGCCCATATAAATAAGGTTGTAGGTAGTACAAATCTGATATAAAACGGAAAAACAATAAGTGAACTGTATTTGGCCTAAAATTAAATTTTGTGTGTTAAGTGTTCGATGTTGAATTCCAATATCAGGTCTGAAAATGTTGGGTCTGTAACTCGATTATTATGAAATGCAATAGTAATTAGATTTTTATAAAACACAATTTGTAAAATGTTTACATCATTTTTCTAATGTAACTAATTTGTAAAATATAGTGTAGGTGATCAATTTTGAAATTGTACATTTTTACACAGATTGGTTGGAATAAAAATAATAAAATAAAGTGTTTATTTATTTACCTTTACTAGTATTATATTATCTGTGCCTTTACTTTAAATAAAGGATTCTAAAAAGTCTACTGTGGAGCATTATGTTAAATTAGTCGGAACAGTGATTCTTCACTCAATCAACTCAGCCTATCGCAGTCCACTGCTGGATATAGGCCTCTCCCAAGTTGCGCCACAACACTCGGTCCTCTGCCTTCCGCATCCAGTCCCACCCAGCTACCTTCATCAGGTCGTCGGTCCACCTAACCGTTGGGCATCCGACACTGCGTTTGCCAATTCGCGGTTTCCACTCAAGGACCCGTCTGCTCCAGCCGCCATCGATCCTTCGACAGACATGGCCAGCCCACTGCCACTTCAGCTTACTAATCCCATAAGCTATGTCGATCTCGTTACGGATTTTATCCTTCAAAGAAATTCCAAGCTTAGCTTACTCCATAGCTCGCTGAGCGACTTTGAATTTGTGGAGTAGCCCAACTGTCAGTGTCCACGTCTCGGCACCGTAAGTTATGACAGGCAGGACGCACTGGTCTTCAAACTTTGCGGTATAGGCGACGAGAAGACTCGGCGAAGTTTGCCAAATGCTGTCCAGCCCAAACAGATCCTTCTGTTGGCTTCTTTCTCGAAGTTGCGTATACCAAGCTGAATTACCTGCCCTAGCTAGACATATTCCGTTACAACTTCGAGTGCCAACCCTTCGACGAATATTGGCCTCGGCATGACATGCACATTGAACATGACTTTAGTCTTCACTCAAGCAATGCCAAAATTAACCACAAGGAAGATTGAAGACAAAATATTAACATAATAAATAACTACATAGATAACTATGTGGTATAAACCACAGTTTAATGATAGAAGAACTGTGGTTATACTAGGTAAATTATCTTGAAAGGAAAAGCACAGGTGTATAGTGTATACTTCGCAGTGGTAATGGACATTAGCTGGTATTTAGTTATATTATTGCGTAGTATAACAGCGGGTCCATCATAAAATATGCGCAAACAGAATAATATCAAAACCACACATTAAAAATATGAATTAAATATATATTCCAACATTAAAAAATGCTTATAACTTAACAAAATGCATTATTATAACACTTTCATATTTGTATTAAAAATTGTGTACTTAGAATAATTGTATCAGAAACAGAGCTAGCTATCTTATAGATGTCTCAGAAAAACTTAACGCCTTGGCTGTCGTCGAATTCCATCAGTTCACACCTACCTTTCAATTCTAATCTTTTTAAAGCTTTCAGTAACACGCCCATGTCGAGACCATGAAACTCTGAAAAAGAAAAAGGAAATAATTAGAATTAATTTTTGGAAGTATCTGAACATTAATAGCTTGATTAAAATAGTTAAATTAAACGAGGGCTGCCTTAAGATTAAGACTTCGTTTTGGAATCATTGCTGAAACAATCAATATTGAGGAGAATGATTGTTCCTACAACATTTTCTTATTTGCATGCTTTGACTAAAACAAAAGGATATAGGGTAAGCAAAAAATACTTAAAAACATTTACAAAATCTTAGGATATTTTTTTGCTTACCAACTATGTTTATCAACAAAAATAACATGAGAGAAAATCTCACCTTGATCAGCTGAATTATCGCCTTCCCTCAATTCAAATAGTGTACAAACAGTGTTATTCATTCCATTATTACAAGCCCAGTTATACACCAAATTACCCCATTCATCCAGTGAGTGCCAGTACACCTCCCATACATTTTTACTTTTATCAATAGGTGCTGCTCTGCCCGTCTTTGCCATATCTTCTAAAATACTCAGTATGGCTTCCTGTGACAACTTTCTATTAATTTGTGTGTTATTAAATAATGGACTATTCTGTGATTCTCTTATGTCTATGGTTGATTGTTTCGTTGTTTTTAAATATTCTGTGATTAGTTGCTCCCATGCTTCTAGTTGCTTTGCTCTTGTTTCTGAGTGTGGTTGTATTCTGAAACAATTAAAGAAGTAATTATAGACTCTGTAAGTACTAGTAGTGATGTATAAGGAGTAACAATTTCATGTATTACTTTTCTTTTTACTGTTAGAATTTGAGCCTAATCCTCCCTGTCTGTTTCATTTAATTTGATATTACATGCAATTGAAAATTAAGTTCTTTAGAGACAACTTATTCAAGTATCTTCCAGATCTGTTAAAATACTTACATTGACATTCCTTATTTAAATACTCAATGTGTTTCTCATATATCTCTAACAGTTTCTTCTCTGTATCCTTTCTTTTAGTCAATGTCGCAGGAAATTTCGGTTCCAAGTCAGTTAAAGCCAGTTTATAAAATATCTTTGTATCCCCATTTTCAATGTATGTGGCATTTTCAACAAAATTTGAAGAAAAACTTAGCATTATTGAACAGTCTTTAGCCACTGCTGATATTAAGGCCAAATGTATTGGATCTGTAGTTTCATAAAATGTGTCTCTGTTGTTCTGGTTGCTGAGATTCAAAAGTTTTGATTTTAACTGTTCTATTAATTTAGGAACATATTCACTGTTATTTTTTACATCTTTTATATCAAAAGTTACCGTTTCTGATAGTTTTTGTAATTGCAATAACTTGTACAGAAATGAATTACATTTAAGATTGTTGCCCTCAAAGCATTGCTGAATTGTACCTTCTGTAATTATTTTGTTGCATTTCTCAAGTTTAATGTATGATTTATTTATATCATCCGTTAAGATATCTATGATAAAATCCAAAAACGAATTTGTATCACTAAAATAATTCATAGTTTTGACAGTATCATCAAAATTGCTTTGAGATGATTTTTCATTAAAGATTAATGTCCCGTCTTTGAATAGTTTTAAGTTATTCTGTGGATTGTTTATCAGATTCAGTAAGGAATGTTTCATCCTCTTTCTGTCTCCAGAAAATAGGTCTAGGGGACAGTAGCAGCTTGTCTCTTTTATGGCTCTCGTTTGTAGTTTTAAATATTGTTTTAAGCAATAATAACATTTGGAATACTTCTTTAGACTAGATGATATGAATCCTTCTTTCGGTTTAATCTCAATGCAATAGTTTGTTTCACATTTAGGACTGACTATTGACAAGTTTGTGGCTTTTATGGCAATCTGACTTAATACTGACTTAAATATTCTGTTTGCTGGCCGAAAAGGCAGCAACATTTTGCTTAATTCGGATAAATCATGTTGAGATATCTCTAAAGCTTCTTCACAACCATAAGACTTGTTTTCCATCAGTGGTACCATGATCAAATTCACGAAATTTACTGAATCGTATACATTCCTCTGATGTGGCGTTTTCTCGTCTTCTTTGATTAGACGCAGTACGTAATCCGTATCTAATATTTGAACAACGATATGGGCGTTTCCTTCATTGATATACTTCCAAAATTTACCTAATAACTTCATGTTTTCTGGTCAAGTATAAAAGTTACGTTTACAGAACAAATAATCAAAATTTACTTACGTAAAAAAGGGAGGGAAGTTATACTGCCAGGGCCATGATATATCTGCCATATCGATACACTAATCTCAATTATAAATTCAGTAATTGCAATTATTTATTTTAATTTATAACTCCACGCCTAGCAAGCAGCTGATTCAGCGTGTTTGACGTAAAAATGAATGACTGACTAGTTTTTTTTTTTTTTTTTTTTTTTCTTTTTCTTCTGGCTTTGCACTGTTCGTGCTTTTAGCCACCGACAAATTATAAAAAACAGGAAACGAAACGCGAAAAAACAAATTGGATCGGAATTTGGAAAAGGAAAAGGAGATCAGTTATTATAGGAAACACAAAGAAATACATGAAAATATATATATAAAAAATATCATTTTATACTGAATAAAAATAAATAATGGTGAATGAATGTATTATTATGTACACAAGAATTATATTTTAATATCGTTATTTACAATAAAATGGGCAATGGATTTGTATATATCTATATTACAATTACGTAAGATACAAGAAATAGAGGTAGGAAAAGGAACTTGGAGGGACACAAGACTTTGGATAAGAGAGGTCATACAGGGAGCAAGCAAAAATTAGGTGATTCAAATCACCCACATCAGCGCCACAGGCACACATAGGGCTCTGCACGATGCCAAGTCTAGCCAGATGAGCCGGAGTGCACACATGGCCCAAGCGCATACGTATAATGATAGAAGTAATTTTTTTGCTGAATTTAAATTTAGAAAACAATGGTTTTGTAGGGATATCAGGCTGAATTGAACGGTAAAATCGGCCCTTTTCCGAGTGCTTTGTCCAGAGCTCACCCCAGGATTCCTGTAAATGAATTCTGGGCAGAGCAGACAGGTCTTGAAAACTGTTTTTATAAGGGAATACATCTCCACAACTCACAGCCTCGTTAGCCAATTGATCTGCTCTTACATTACCCAAAATACCACAATGAGAAGGTATCCAAGCAAAATACACAGAAAACCCCTTCAAAGAACACTGTAAAAGTAGACACCGAGTTTCAAAAACTACATATGGATTTTGTGAATAAAAAGGAAATCTAGCTAAGGCTTGCAAGGCACTCATTGCATCAGTAAAAATAATTGCGTTTTGTAACCCCATGACTAAAATATATTCAACTGCTTTAAATAAACCAAAGCATTCCCCCGTAAATACTGATGTTTCAGGAGGAAGTTTAATCTTCTGTACCACATTGTAACGTGGGTGGTATACACCAACCCCCACACAACTATTGTGCCCATGCTTGGATGAATCCGAAAAAATATGATGGTATCCCCCCCAGTCCCTATCCATAATGTAATTGAAGTTTTGATTTTGACATGTGTCATTTTTGTAGATATTTAGGTTAAAGTGAATGTTTGGGGATAAAATTAAAGCATTGTATTTACAGTGAAATATTGGAAGAAGTTGAGAATTATGACAGGGAGCTTCAACTGAATTAAATTTTGTTAAACTTTTTACCAAGCAAGGGGTAGCTTTATTTCTCCAATAAACTGAAGAAACAACTTCATAGGACAGCCGGGAAACTATAGATTTTAAAGGGTGGTTAGCTAATTGTAAGCATCGGAATAAGAATCGGTCTGCTAGAAACTGTCTTCGCAAATGTAGGGGAGGGTCTCCGCATTCCACTTGTAGACAGTTGATAGGGCTAGATCTCATTGCACCTGAAATTACTCTCAATGCCTTAGACTGTACACCATCCAATTTTTTCAACCCAGCAGCACTGCCAGGCTCCAGCAAAAAGGTCCCATAATCTAATACACTTCGAATTAGAGTATTGTACATTAATTTTAATGAAAAAGGATGAGCACCCCACCAAACACCAGATAGACATCTGATGATGTTTATATTGCGCTCACATTTAGCTGCTATGTACTCACAGTGTGGAAGCCCTGTAAGATGTGAATCCAAAATAACACCTAAAAATTTTACTTGATTTTTAATAGGCATAGAGATGTTGTTAAACTGGACATTGACTGAAGGAGGTTTACGCATTCTAGTAAACAATACAATGCTGCTCTTATCAACTGAAAGTTCCAGACCATTATTTCCTAGCCAAGATTTCAACAAACACAAAGAGGAGGTTAAAGAAGTACACATTTCCTGAACAGAATTTCCAGAAATATAAAAAAGTAAATCATCTGCATATTGAAGAATTTGTACTGATTCATTAAGGGAAGATTCTAAATCATAGGTGTAAATATTATAAAGAAGTGGACTAAGTACAGAACCTTGAGGAAGGCCTTTCCATACTAATCGGGTTAATTTGGACTCATCATCAAGGTACAGATTAATAGACCTTTCAGAGAGCATATTAATAATAAAATTTGTCATCATTGATGGAACTTTCAATGATTGTAGTTTTTGTTTCAGAACTGATACTAAAACATTATCATAAGCTGAGCTAATATCAAGGAATGCTGCGATTACAGATTTATTACAAGAGAAAGCTAAACGAATATTTGAAGTGAATACACTAAGGCTATCTAGTGTGCTCTTACCCTTCCTAAACCCAAACTGAGATGAAGCTAGTAAGTTTCTGCTTTCTACGAACCACTCCAAACGAATCTTAACAAGATGCTCAGTAATTTTGGCAAGAACTGATGAAAGTGCAATAGGACGATAAGAGGTGGCATTACAAGAAGGCTTGTTTGGTTTCAATATGGGGATAATGGTTTGAGATTTCCAGCTTGGTGGAATATTGCCAGATATCATCACAGTATTAATAAGATTTAAATAAACAGATAAGGCAGAGTCTGAAAGATTAGCTATAAAAGAATAGGGTATACCATCTTCACCAGGAGCTGAATCTTTGACATGTGAAAGAACACCCTTCAACTCGCCTAGTGAAAACAGGGAGTTAAGCTCAGAGTCACACATAGGTAAAGGAGGAGCATGAAGAAAAGAACTCTGTTCTGGAGCTGAAGGAGGGGCTAAGTTATCCATAAATTGATTAGCCAAGACTGGTGGCAATTTCGAAGTTGAAGATTCACTAAATGCAGACCTGAAGCGCCTAATATTACGCCACACAATAGAACAGCTAACATCTGGACAGATAGAGGCACAAAATTTCTGCCAGCCTTCGAATTTCTTTCGTCTAAGCAGTTTACGAGAAGTACGAGCTACTTCTAGATATACCTCGAAATTTTCTGTAGTCATACCACAAGAATAATTTTCCTCTGCTGCTTTTCTGTTTTTAACAGCCTGAGTACATTCAGCATCCCACCAGGGAGGGGAAGGAATCTTGCCCAATGCTCCATTTTTAATAGGGAAAGTAACTTCTGCGACCTCTATTAAAATGCTTGTAAATTTTTCAGATAATAATTGGGGATCCTGTACTGGAAAAGAATCAGCAAGTTCAAGAATTTTTTGCTCTACAGAACTTCTATATGAATCCCAGTCTGCATTATCTAATCTATACTTTATACGTGGTTTTGGAATATTTGTTACAGATTTCTTATAAGGAAATGAAATAACTAGCGGATAATGATCACTACTATGGACAGAAGATAAACGAGACCAAGATAAAATAGATGCTATATCAGGTGTGCAAATTGAAAGATCAGGAGCACTCAACCCCTCATCTGGACTTGTGAGACGAGTTGGAAGGCCAGTGTTTAAGATACACAGATTATGAGAATCCAGGATGTCCAAAAGTTTCTCTCCATAAAAGTTAGAAATAGAGCTACCCCAAGACTGATGATGGGAGTTAAAGTCTCCCATAATTAGGAATGGCTTAGGTAAAACCGATAACAAATTACTAACTTCCGATAAAATATTTACAGTAGGACGAGAAAAATATATACAGACTAAACAAATGTTATTTACAATAGCAGCGACAGCCGATATATCGTCGCTAAGAGGGGGAAGAGGAAAATTATTTACAGGAAAAGAATTCTTTATGAGTAAGGCAACTCCGCCAAACCCATCGCTTCTGTCTGTTCTCAGACAAACATATCCAGGAATTCTAAATGTGAACAGTGGCTTAAGCCATGTCTCACAAATAGCAACCGCACATGGTTCGAATTTATTTAAAATATGTGACAATTCCGTTTTTTTATTAATAATGCTACGACTGTTCCACTGTATAATCTTGGACAGGTGTAGGTCCATTATAGGTGAACAAGTTAGATAAATTTTCAATCAAAGGGGCAACGTTGGACGGTGAAATATTATTATTTTGTGTAAGTGTATTAATTAAAGTAATGATTAAAGCTAAAATTTGATTTTCATTGTTTGTTATATTTTGTAATGCACACCCATTAGAAAGAGATGGAGCGTCATTTTTAATCAGAGCTTGATGAGCTGCCTTATCATAACCCTTTGATGTTTTTGGAGGAGTTCGAGGTTTCATGAATACTGTTTTTTTATATGATCTAGATGAGGATAAAGGGGAAACTACTGAAGAAGAAGGTTTATTATGAGCTGATGGGGTGGACAATAAAATATCTGCATATGATTTCGACACTGGGGGGTGTAACTTTGATGCCTCAGCATATGAGACACAATTTTGAGCCATATAAAGTTTAATTGATTTCTGTCTTTCAAACTCGGGACATTTTTTATCAATTGCATAATGTAGGCCACCGCAAAGGCAGCATGCAGCATCAACCTCATCCTCTATACCACAAGTGTCGGCAGAATGACCTTGTCCGCACTTGTAACACCGAGGGGTTGACCTACATTGCACTTTTGTGTGTCCAAAGTGACAACATGAAAAACATTGAATCGTTGGAAAAGTGTACAAAGTTACTGGTAAAGAATTGTAACATACAAAATTTCTCTTCGGTAACACCTGCCCATCAAAAGTAATTACTACTGTCTGAGAAGGCTTCCAAACAGGGGTTGGCCCCTGAACTTTATAGTTCAACCGTCGCGCTTTTAAAATTTTACGACACCCTACAGGCACAGAAATGTTTTCAATGATCTCCTCAGGAGACCATTCAGTAGGTACACCCTTAACTATACCCATCCTACAAACATTAAAAGAAGGAATGAAGGCCCTTAAGTTCTCCTTAGTAAGACAAATATCATTCACAAAAGAGTTTGCATCCTCATACTTGGAAAAAGAAATTGAAACTCGGTTCCTACCTATACGCTTTAAACTCCCATTTATAATATTTTGGAATGAACGTTTCTTGAGAAAATGTCCTAACGTGACTGGGTGAAGTGTGGTAGCTGGATTCCCTTCTTTTTGGATATGCACAACATAAGGTGCCAGATCTGTGGGCTCGTACGATGTCCTGGTTACCTGAGGCGCCTTTTGCGGATTATTTGAACTATTATCATCAATGTTTTGTTCAGGCCGTAAACCATTTACAGATTGTAAAGGTGAAGGACCCTCCTGGCATATTTCTTTTGAGGTGGTGGCAATTGATTCTGTGATTATTTGAGAATCACTGTCGCAATGACAGTGACTCCCTTTACTACTTTTCGCTGTACTATTACCTTCCTGACCATGCCGCCGTCTTTTGTTACAGTGTTTACACATTTTACGTGAAGCCCTCGTCCTTTTCCTCTCTCGAGTAACGGACCCATCCGTATCCATGCTGGATTCATTTTCCAAGGATACGGAGGAAGCAATGGTGATATTTTCGCCTACCGAGGGGACTGGGTCCCCCCGGTCAGGCGGCTCCTTATCCATGGGTCAGAAACGAAAAAATTGTTAAAACTTACCTAAATATTCACAATACACTACAAACTAAATGAAATATAAACTAAATATATGATATTTACACAAATCTACTCAACTGGCCTCGTTTTACTAATAAAATATGAATTTTATCAAAAAGTTATATGAAAAACGCTCCCGCCTAATTCGAAGGTTTCCCGCCTTTTTCGACTGACTAGTTTGAATGAATGACAAATTGACAGCCTGACACATTGAAATGTAAACCTATGGAGGCGCTCTATTCTTCTATATCCACCTAGTTTATACAAATATCTATTAAATCGTTATTGAATTAAGAATCTATTCTTTGTATCTTGTTAACCAAAGTGTTATGTCGTCTGATGAAAGAGATTGCATGCTATTTGTATATTCTCAGCTTGGCAACATCTTTACGGGACGTCAGAATACCTACTCCGCGTGGCAACCTTTGATAATGGAACTTTAGTCAAAGATGGCAAACCACAGGCAGTCACCGCCATTTTCGCCATTTGAGTGGCCCATAGTACACGAGCTGTCAAGTAAACAAACTAGGGCTGTTGATATTTTTTTAAATATCGAGTTTTCGCTATATCGATATTTTTAATTATATCAATATCGGAGTTCGATATGTGGTGATTATGGCATATTTTTGGAGGAGGCCTGTGTCCAGCAGTGGACGTCTTTTGGCTTAATGATGATGATGATGAATGATTTTGGGATATTTTCCTTTACTTGTGCTGCGAGACCTTGCTTCTTGCCAAATTTCATGATTCTAGGTCAACGCTAAGTAACCGACCCACCTTATTACAAAATCGGGTTTAGCAATAGGTTTAGCCTAAGCCGGACTTAAAAGCTTTTACTTTTATAGGGTTCCGTAGTCCTACAAGGAACCCTTATAGTTTCGTCATGTCCGTCCGTCTGTCCATCTGTCCGTCTGTCCGTCTGTCCGTCTGTCCGTCTGTCCGTCTGTCCGTCTGTCCATCTGTCCGTCTGTCCGTCTGTCCATCTGTCCTAATCCTTTACAGCTTAAAACTTCTACAGTTATAAACATAAGTAAATGAAATTTTGTTAAAAAATGGTTTAGATATAGATCTCAATTTTAAAAGAATAAAAAAATCTTAATAACGTATTTTAGGGGTGGCGCCCATACATGTGAAATGGGGATGAAATTACTGTTTTCGCTGCACCCCCTCGTGTGGGGTATAATTGAATAGGTCTACTAAAATTAAGGTATTATTATTACTTAGGTTTCATACATACCAGGCCCCTCAGAAAGTATTGCGAAAAAAAGTTTTTATATATGGGAGACTGGCCAGTTATAATGTTTTTCGAAAATATGATTATTTATAAGTAAAAATAAGTAAGTTCCAATTTCAAAATTTCCCTCCACATTTTTTGCGAGTTAATTCAAAGTATTGTGTCTCACTGAAATATGGATCTGCGCCGGGAACATTTTAGAGCTATGATTTTATACGATTTCAAGTGTCGCCTGAAACCGGATGAATCGTACGATAGACTTCAAATGGCATTCATGGATGAAGGCCCTTCCAAGGCAACCGTGTATCGTTGGTATAACGAATTCAAGCGCGGTCGACCAACTTTGGGGGATGACGAAAGAAGCGGTCGCCCTTTGACGGCTGTTACCGAAGAAAACGTGCTAGCAGTGAAAAATTTAATCCAAGACAATAGGCGAATTACATATCAGGAGATTTAACACATATTGAAGATTGGATCGGGAAGCGTTCACGAGATTCTACACAGCCATCTTCGCGTGAGGAGGATAGTATCACGCTGGGTGCCGCACAACCTCACCGATGCTCAGAAGCAGGCCCGGGTGGAATGGTGCCGTGATATGCTTAACAAATTTGAAGCAGGCTCGTCTCGGCGTGTTTACGACATCGTTACAGGTGATGAGTCCTGGATTTATCAATACGACCCAGAAACCAAGCGCCAGTCGACTGTTTGGGTGTTTCAAAATGAGCCAACGCCTACCAAAGTGAAGCGATCTAGAAGCGGGGGTAAGATTTTGATCGCTAGCTTTTTTAATTTGACTGGCCACTTGGTATCAATTCCCTTACGGGATCAAAGAAGCATTAATGCCGAATGGTATACTACCAAATGTTTGCCAGAAGTTTTCTCTGTTATAAGCAACAAGCGACCAAACACAGGGCTCCGCGGGCTACTGCTCCACCACGACAATGCACCTGCGCACACCGCACTCAAAACGAGGGACTTCCTGGACAGCACGCCAGTCAAACTCCTGGGTCACCCTCCTTACAGCCCTGATCTAGCACCGTGTGACTTCTTTTTATTCCCAAAAATAAAAAATCAGCTCAAAGGGATACAATTTTCGTCGCCGGAAGATGCGCTGGCTGCGTTCGAGCAGGCTGTAAACGAGGTGTCTGCGGCGGACTGGAAAAAGTGTTTTGAAAACTGGTTTAGGCGCATGAATCTTTGTATAGAGGCTGGTGGAAAGTACTTTGAAAAGATTTGATAAAAATATATGTACGTATAGAACAATTTTTTTTAGTTTCGCAAAACTTTCTGAGTGTCCCACGTAACTTCTTTATCAGGTATACCATCTGCGAAATACAGTTCGCCAAAGTGGCTTGCAAAGTGTCCCCCCCCCTGCCATTTCTAAACTATGCAACGTAGAAACTTATAGTCCTCTTTCGTATAGACCTTTATAAAAACTCTCTTTTAAAATTATTTCGAGTATAATGTGATTATAAATTTTCGAGTTATAGTGAGAAAACTGAAAAACACTTAAGACGTCCTAGTTCATAGGTCATTGACCTTAGAGAAAAATGATCTTAGCAAGTAATGCTAATCCTTTAGTTATTTTCTATTTAAAAAAATCACAAAAATAAACTTTTGATATGACACTCTTCTTAAATTTTGCTTCTTAAATGTAGCGCTAGGTGGCGCTGTTTGCAAAAGCTAAAATAGCAATGATTAATATTCGATTTGATTCGTTTGTAATTAGATCTACTTAAGGAACCCTATAATACTGAGCATGGCCCGACATGCTCTTGGCCGGTTTTTTTATGTATGGAGTTTGACGTTAGAACCGGTTTAAAGAAGGGTCTAAAACTGGTCTAAGCTTTTGTAATAAGGTGGTATAGGTTTTTTTTCATGTGAGTTTGCGAGTATCAAAATATGTGATATAGCCGTATGATTGCCTTGACTTAGAATCTCGATTTGTTTATGTCCTAGGGACAGCCGAACTTAGTATTTGATATAATTGCATTATTTATTACTACTTTAAAATTATTTTATTCAGCACACATCTCTGGTAAGAAACACTGGTATCGATATCGATAATTTTTAGTTTTGGTTACTTACTTCCCTAGCTAGCTATGGCCGCCATTACAGTGGCCCGGATATTGTAAATATGCCACGCGTATTTCGTAGACATTTCAAGTAAGTCAATGGCCTGACATGACAACACAGACCAGACATACTTAATCTGAGCATGACACGAGCATGACAACAACTAGGAACTAGGAAGATACCACAGATTATGCCGGAAAGCAAGCCGGAAATAGAATGAAACGTAGACAAAGAATAGAAGAATGAAACCAAAATAATATATTGCGTTCCCTATGAGAATTACGTTGGATGTTGGACACATGTCTGCTCATGGACTGCAGTATCGTGCCAAAAGACAATTTTATCGAACTTCGAAGTCACTTCAAGTCTTCAAGTCTTTGAGTATATACTCAAAGCTTCAAGTTTATTAAAAAAACATGCTGTCATGGCTACGTTCAGTAATATGACCCGACGATGCATGGAGAAGTCTGAACGCAGCCCAAATATGTCAAATAATGTCAATGTCATATGATTATATTATAATGTCATGTTATAATTTTGACAAACGCGAAGAAATTTGCGTTACGCTTTCATGCAAAAAAATCGTATTTTTTAATTTATTTTTTACTACTGCTATGTTAAAGTTTCTCTCAAACTAAGTTCTTTATAGCTTTAAACAATGATTACGCTTAATAGGAAAAAAGAGCATACAGAGCCAACAAACGGGTTGACTAATAATGAATCAGTTGCGAGACGAATATCAGTGAGGGATAAATTGTTGATAAAAGAAGTTCAGGAGATGAACGAGAACCTCCCTGCTACGTGTAGTGTTCATTTCGAAGACCCTAACGTGTTGAATGAGTTCATATTGACTGTTACACCTGATGAAGGGTACTGGCTGGGAGGCAAGTTCAAATTCAGTGTTTTTGTTACTGACGACTATAATATGGCTGTAAGTATTACAATATTCTGTATTCTGTAGCTTAATTAACTCGAATACGACCATAATTTTAATTCTATTTGTATTTTCCAAAAGTCACCATATAAAAGCTGTACATAAATATGTTTTCAAAGGTCTTCAATTTTATTATTTTTACTTTTTACTAAATACTTTTGGCTTCATAAAACGATATCAAAATGTAAACAAAATATTTGATTATTTGACAAAAGATAAAATTCAATTTTTATCGTTTTGACCCCTAGTTTCACTGAGTTACAGGAGGTCATAGAATTGGTTGGAACATTCTAAAAATAAATAGGTGCCTTTGAAATAACTAGAAGGATCATGGAATTGATCTGATGAAGTTGATATAATTTTCATAAAATATGTATATTTTATGTGTGTGTGGCAAAATAAATGGTTTAAACAGACGCGGTTCCAGCCCAAGATTTTGGGGGGGGGGGTCAACTTGGCTTATGTACAGTTTCAAGGTCCAAATTTACCATTATTTTTTTTTTAATGCAAAGACAATGTAAAGTTTGGTGTTATTATATTATTATGTAACAGAATAGTTACTTACAAAATGAACGTTAACAAAGAGGAAACAAACGTCGGGTACAAACGCGAGCGTAGAGAGCGCGAATTTTAAATAATTATGCAAAAAGTTGACTTCAATTTAAGTGTATTTTTTGGAGTTGCATTTTATGTACGTTAGTGAAGAAGCAAGCGTGAATTTTTTTTTCACTGCCAAAGCTTCAATCGCTTGCGCCTTTCGCAACGGCAGGCTCATGTAAAGTAGAGCAAACCGTTCAACAAAAAAAATTACTACCGCCGTCGTATGTGATATTATTTGTCATTAAACTGGAAATATCATTCATACTTTATTTTGAGCAAAATAATACTTATGCTGTATGGTTATTAGAAAAGAGGTAGACCAAAGGAAAGGTGGATGGATTGTGTGAAAAATGATTATGGATAAAAAGAAAGTTAACACGGAGATGACGGCTGATAGAGATGTATGGTAGAAAAAGACATGCTGCACCGACCCCAAATAAATTGGTATAAGGGCAGGTGGATGATGATCTCAGACCTCTACTGGACAGACTCCCCCCCAAGTCGCTCCATATCACCTAGACTTCCAGACTCTTGCATTTCAGTATTATTATATTTTTTTATGTTTTCTAGCCACCAAGAGTAAAATGTCAAACCCGTTTGTGGCATCCAAACATAAATGTGGATGGTGATGTGTGTCTATCACTACTACGACAGACCTCAGTAGACGAGCACGGCTGGGCACCTACTCGGAGATTGAAGGATGTTGTGTGGGGACTTAATGCTTTATTTACTGTAAGTATCTACAACAGAAATAATTTATTTAATAAATATTTTTCATCAATTTGCCTGACAGATATAAGAGTAGGGAGAAAAGGTCAAATGTAAGACTGAGTAATACAATTTCTAGATTTATGAATCATTTCTGTGTTGGTTCCCATGGAAACTTATTGCAGCTGACTGTAAATAGTTTATACAATTGACTCATATACAATGTGTTATTGAAACAACTGAAAACCTCTTGAAGGGTCATTGTGCATTTTCTCGATTCATGTGAATACAAATGTAGTGTGTAATCCGGCTCTTAAAACTAGGTAATCATTTAATTCGATGTTTTTCCTTTTAGAGGAATTAAAACCTAGTAAATAAAACCTTTTAGAGGAATTAAAACCTAATAATGACTTATAATTTTATAGCATTAAGAAAAAAAAACATGCTGTATTTTTGTAAGCAATTTGCTATTGAGAAGTAATATAAATTAGTTGAGGGTATTTGAGAATTTTTGCATGGGGCGAGCGAGCATGATGCGTCGTGTTCACCCCACCCACATCTTGTTGTAATGAATGTCGACAGACCAAGCGGTGTACAGAAAAACCTAAACTGGTTTATGTTCTACACTGTATCTGCCAAATGTATGTATTTTTTTTTTTGGAAATAAATAAATAAATAATTTAACTTGCTAATCATTTCAGTCAATTCTATGGTTCCGGTATCTACCTAGATACCGGTACATACCGGAACCATACCATACCATACATACCTAGGTATGGTTACCTTCAGATAAGAGCTTATCTGTCCAATTAATAAAAGGCATTTGGATAGACAAGAGGTAAGGAGCATTTAATTTTAAAGCTTGTGTTTGATTTCTCATTCCAGGATCTCTTAAATTTCGAAGACCCATTAAACATAGAAGCAGCGGAAATGTACAACAAAAACAAAACAGAATTCCAAGCTAAAGTGCAAGAATACATTGCTAAAGGAAAAAGATGAAACTAGCTTTACTGAGTCACAATTATATCGCTAGACATCTTTATATACATGCAACTTCTAATCATACGGGAAATTGAGCATGGGAAAAATTCTTAAAATTGAATGTTATAATAGCCGCTTAATGTAAGTGCTTCCAATGTAATTTTTGAGGTAATGTATAATCAACTACCTGCGACCACGAAATGCTGCAAAGCTTTCGAAACGTCAGGGAAACCAATTTAAATAATATACGCGATTTAATCCGGTTAAACTTTGTTTTATTATAATGTGTAGTGATCGCGAAAACCTAAGAAGTTATTATGTCAATAAATAGTCAATGTTTACTATTTAGATGTCAATAAATAGTCAATGTTTACTATTTAGATGTCAATAAATAGTCAATGTTTACTATTTAGATGTCAATAAATAGTTATTATCGGTATTATGTTCTTGCTTATCAGTTTAAAACAAAAGTTCTGACAATACTTTGTGCCAACATTTCTATGAAGTTCAGCAGAGTTCGTAAACAGTTGGGTTACTTTTGTTTGATGTAATTACTCACCACATGTTTGCCATTATCTGAAGGTTAGCATATCCATAATGCTACTTCGTAATTTGAAACCTCCAAAACTTTATAACAGCAATAGGGTGCGAGAGTGGCTTCTTTACAAATAAAATTGAACATTAATTTATACCTTTATGAGCTCACAGGTAAAAAAACACAATAGTTAAACAATGGACGTCGACCTTTAAAAGGTGGTTTGTCACACGGGGGGATATAAATACAGTTTACCTCTTGCTTTTTACCAAAAATACGATTGAACCATTTGATTGAAGCATTGGGTGGTATGGAACCCTTACTGCACGGAACTGATTCGCACTTGGCTGGCTTACTAATTAATTTTGAATTCCACGCGGACGAAGTCGCTGTTACCAGCTAGTACATAATATGTTCACACTAAAAAAAACGTGTGTGGTGAAGGGACCACCGTTAGAAATGAAGTTATCCTTAAAATTCATAAATTTTTTACCAGTTCATTATAATGCAAAATTTCGCAACTATAATACAAGCATAGATGGCAGGAAGCATCATGCGTCAGACAGGGCCCAGGTTCAAGCCCCAATAAAACATGTCTTTTTAATCGACGAAAATAAGAGGAGGTTCTCATGTGGACGGCGTATATTTATGTTTTATTAACTATTAACTCTGTTCGCTGTACTTGTAGATAGAAAAAAGTGCCACCAATAGAGGCCGTTTTTCACACTTTTTCCATCTACAACTACAGCGAACTATAATTTACAGAGTTGAATAGTTTCTGATTAAACAACAGTAACTGTACTTCAATCATTTAAAAATAATTTTCGATAATAATAATGTCCTCCCGGCCGAATTTCGGTCACGGCGGCCAATCTCAATGGAGACTAGCCATCTGCGCGGGACATATTATAGTGCACAAGTGTGTGCGCAAACACAGGTGCACTCTCTGTTCCCTCACTCTCATAATCCGATGGGACGGCAATTCGACACGACCGGAGAGAGATCAGGCGCAGGACCGACGGCTTTACGTGCTCTCAGAGGCACGAAATTATTTATTCGAAATTATTTTCGATAAATTATGTATTCGACGAGTAATAATTTTTTTACTGATGGGGGCGCCACTTGGTTGCTACATTCCCCTTATGAATAAAATCTGTTATCTAAAAACGGTGCATTGAACGGTATAGTTCGCACCTGTTTGGAGGAGCCGCATTATATGAATTTCAAACTACCTGATAAATAATTATAACAATAATTAAAAATGTACTTGTTATCCCATGCTGAATTTCCCAATCGTAGTCTATTATATAAAAAATACTCCAAAAAGCAGTGATAACTATATTATACATTTGTGTTTTAAAAACTGGTGTATTTTTTGTGGTGAAACAAAAATATTATTTTACGGGCCGTATTTCAATAGTCTGATAACTTTTAACTGAGGAATAAATGTGACAGATTTTCGGGTTTTCAGATTTTTTTGTGCGGTCTAGACGCCTATGGCGTTAAGACCTCCTTTGTACCCAATTGTGCAAAAAAAAAAAAAAAAACTATATTACAATTGTCAAAATGTCAAACTTATTCCTCAGTTAAAAGTTAACTGGCTATTGAAAGACCTACCCTTAATTTATAAAACATAGTGTCAAATGGTCTTAAGGGCATGTGTTCGAATGTATAGAAATCTCTAAAAATATCTTTTGTGAGTATTACAGGGATTCATTAAATTAATTATAATTTAACTTTATAATAACAGTGAAGTAACAAAACGCTGGCGTGTTGCTTTACATCACTATTGTTTCATTACCATAAACACTAAGATCTGCTCATCATTCTACACAACTTAATTTGGGACCAACTTTGAAATTGTGAAAAAAAAAATTGCTGTGGACAGCCACACAGGATACAGATCCTACATTTTGATCGAGTAGGTATTCGCTTATGTACGAAACAGCTGAGTCAACCAACCAGGTGCCAACTCAATGACATTGACTTCTTTCTTATTAGCTTAGTCGAGTTTGTGCTGCATAATCTCATAACCTTTACAGCATGCGACATGCACGCATGTATTACTTGCGTAGTAAACTACAGAATTAAATGCATACATTCAGTACATTATTACTAAGTATTAGTACCTACTTGAAAAGGAGTTAAAAAAAAAAAATGGTGTCGATTCTCTCGTTAACGAACTAAACTTATTTTAAACTATCGCTCTCTTTTACTAATAGTAGATACAAGAAAGGGATGGCAACAGTTTTAGGGCTGTCAAATTATTCGAAATTAAAATTTCCATACAAGTTTAGTCGTGATCTCGGAACGTGCCCACTAAAGTACAATGAAATGCAACACGTAAACTAATTTGAAATCACTAAAATTGTTGCCATCTCTTTCTTGTATCTACTATTAGTAAAAGACAGCGATAGTTTAAAATAAGTTTGGTTTGTGAACAAGAGAATCGACACCAATGGCGCTGATTCTCTTGTTTACAAACAAAACAAAACTTTCTAATTAAAACATTAGAAAAGTATAAAAGATATTGGTTTTAGTCCTGTTATTTAGTCAACTTGTTAGTTTTCTATGTGTATCTAGTCGTCATCTTTTTTTCGCGATTATTTTCCCATAAATTACAAGGTCATAGACTAATTTGTGATTTCTTAATATTTTCTGTCCTTTTTCAATGATTTTTCTAATGCTTTACACTGCACTTGGCGTATTAGTCTAAATATTCTTGTTGTTTGGCCGATAAAAATTGTCTTGTATTTTTATTGTAATAAATTTAATTTTGTATCGAGATGGCGATTGATATTTGTGCAAATACGCCAAGTGAAGCGCTGGCATTACAAAAAACATCATTATAAGAGATAAATAAAGCGTGAATAAAATTTATTTTAATTTGAATTTTTGTCACAAAAAATACAACAGTTAATATTTACCATAAAATATAAATATATAATAGCGAGTTGGTGGCAGTTATGTAAAAACTATATGTATTTGTGCAAGTCATACCCAGATACAATGAAATCGGTTTTTAAATAAAATCAATTTGACTGTAACAAAATGGTCTGTAATTTTATTTTTGTGTTTGTGTATCCTCATTATGTTGTAAATATAGAGATATGTATCGACGTCTGTGGTCTAGTGGTAGAGGGTCGCACTGCTGATCACGAGGTCGTGGGTTCGATTCCCACAGGACACAAATATTTGTGTGATGAACATAGGTCTTTGTGTTGGTCTGGGTGTTTATTATGTATTATAAGTATGTATTTACAAAAAAAAGTAAATAAGTATTATATTAATTGTCTAGTACCCATAGCACAAGCTCTGCTTAGTTTGGGACTAGATGGTGCTGTGTAAAAATGTCCCAAAAATATTATTTATTTATTTATGTATAGTGGTCCCACGGCAAGAACCTTAAATTTAAAATTTAAAGTAGTAACACCATAATCAAAAATAGCTTAGGGGAAGTGAATATCTCATAAAGGTGTATATTCCTATGAAACCATACTAGCTGAATAACTTTTAAGCAGTTAGTGGTGTTGATTCTCTTGTCCACAAACGAATTTTATGTTAAGCTATCTCTCTCTTTTACTAATAGTACATACAAGAAAGGGATGGCAACAATTTTAGAGCTGTCAAATTAGTCGAAATTAAAATTTCTATATAAGTTTAGTCGTGATCTCGGAACGTGCCCACTAAAAGTACGAAGAAATGGAACACGTAAACTAATTTGACAGCACTGAAATTGTTGGCATCCCTTTCTTGTATATACTTATATATGATCAGGCAGGAAAAATGAAAACTCTGGACTTCAACATAAATGCGTGTATTCCATCGACAGTTAGCGAACAGAACAAATATATAAAAAAAGTCGGTATGCTTAATACTAAGACAGCCGCACTTGACAAGTAGCAAAAAAAATGCGTTCGGAAATGTTGCTAACATAATTTTGACAGGCGTTGTAATTGGTTCATGTTCCGTTTCTAAACAATACTATTAGTAAAAGAGAGCGATAGTTTAAAATAAGTTTAGTTTGTGCACAAGAGAATCGACACCAGTGTCTTTCTGTTTTGGGAGGCGAGAGTAGTCTTGAGAATTCGCCCTTCTGGGGAACTGTCTTAGGTGTTGCCTTGCCTTTTAGTAGATGGCCCCTGGAGGTTTCACATAGGGACGTCAGTATGCCATAGCTACCATAGGACAATCCAATTCCTATAATTTACCATTTTAGATAATAATTGCAGGTTCCAGACAATTTTTTCTTAGTTGTATTTTTTCACTAATTTTGTATCATGTAAAATTTATTATTTTATTATTTTAACGCATTTTACGCATGCGAAACGAATTCTAAAGATATAGATTGTGGAAAGAAAAAATCGCTCACGAGCAGGATTCGAACCTGCGACTCCTGGCTCAGTACGCCAGTGCTTTAGCCACTAAGCTACCGTGAACACTGATCGTGGTATCGAAATTATCCTCCACTATACGTCTTTGGGTGACGTCAGCGATATCTTATTAAGAAACATTGTTCCTTAACCGACTCGACTAACTTTACAGTTAAATCAAATTCGTATAGATATCTAATCTACCCTTACTAATTATTTTATTATTTTAACGCATTTTACGCATGCGAAACGAATTCTAAAGATATAAATTGTGGAAAGAAAATTTTTTTCTTTCCACAATTTATATCTTTATGTAAAATTAACTCAGCCTATCGCGGTCTACTACTGGACATAGGCCTCTCCCAAGTACCGACACAACACTCGGTCCTCTGCCTTCCGCATCCAGTCCCCCCCAGCCACGTTCTTCAGGTCATCGGTCCACCTGGCGGGGGGCGCCCTACGCTGCGTTTGCCGATTCGCGGTCTCCACCCAGCGGCCATCCATCCTTCGACAGACATGGCCAGCCCACTGCCACTTCAGCTTACTGATCCTACCAGCTATGTCGGTCACTCTGGTTCTTCTCCGAATCTAGTTACGGATTTTATCCTTCAAAGAAACTCCAAGCATAGCTCGCTGAGCGACTTTGTATTTGTGGACTAGCCAAATAACAATAAAATAAAAATGCAATGTTATGAAATCAATGCTCTTTATTAAGTTCAAAGTACTGGAGCATCAATATACCAATTAGTATAAATAATAAATAAATAGTAAAAATTTGTATACAATATATAGCTTATCAGTAACAACAACGTCGTAACATTTTTTCATTATGACTAGATTTTTCGTTTAGATGATATAAAATGTACATGATATTTTGTGAAATATGTATTTTGAGGACACACTTGAAATTTTAGCTTCAACTAAAGTAGATAGAGTCGGTTAAATAAACCCTGACAGTCAAATCGAAGTCCAGATTACTAAATTAATAAATTCATTGCGTGTAAAAAATCTATGGGACTCAGATTTGACCGTTATAGGGTTAGTATAAAAGTTTAAAATTGAGCTAATAACCATATTCACCCCCAGTTTCCGAAAGGCTAGTCAACACAATAATTTACTAATCAGCTGTCAAATCTCAGTTCAAGCGTTGTAATAAATATCTTCGGGACTTTTTTTTTTACACCACCATCTAGTCCCAAACCAAGCAGAGCTTGTGCTATGGGTACTAGACAATGGATACTTACACTTACTTATATACTTTTTGTTTGTAAATACATACTTATAATACATAAGAAACACCCAGACCAATACAAACACTTATGTTCATCACACAAATATTTGTGTCCTGTGGGAATCGAACGTCGTCGTCGTCGTTGTGATTGGTTGTTAAAATTTTTGCCGGCCAATTACAGGAGCTGACATGAGATTTGACCACAGATCAAATTGATCAGCCTTCCAGCAACTGGGGGTCAATCATTAAAATAATTTTGATTTGAAAGTTTTTTTTTATTGTGTGTGCGTTAAGAACGATGGATTGTCTTTGATTTGATTGATTTGGCTATGGTCACTTTCGTTTTTTTTTTTCAAATTTCCATTTCATATCCGACTCTATCCTGATGGTTTTAAGGTGTAAAGTGGCGTGTGTCAGTTCAATGGCTGGAGAAGGTGGTGAGCAGCTCGTCCTGGATGCTGTTGGAGCGCGCTAGTTGGCGCACTCCGCCGAAGGCCGCGCCCACGGTGTCGGCCTGCGACGCCTCGCGGGCCTTGCGCTCGTGGTACTTCTCGGAGAAGTCCTGGGGAAATGGTTATAATAATAATTTGATTCAGAAGGCGGTTCTCCTCGATACGGCACGTATTGTGAAGAAGTTCCTGTCTCTGGAGCCTTAAACACCGGTAGCATGGACCCTACCCGGTGACCCCCAATTTTTAGGGTTCCGTAGTCCTACAAGGAACCCTTATAGTTTCGTCATGGCCGTCCGTCTGTCCTAATCCTTTACAGCTTAATAACTTCTACAGTTATAAACATAAGTAAATGAAATTTTGTTAATAAATGGTTTAGATATAGATCTCAATTTTAAAAGAATAAAAAAATCTTGATAACGTATTTTAGGGGTGGCGCCCATACATGTGAAATGGGGATGCAAATTTTTTTCAAACAAAATGAGTTTAGAAAATAGCGCTGGAGGGCCAAATTCGAAACTAAAAGGTAAAGAGAAAAGTCGTTAGCTCGATTTTGAAGAAAACAAAATCTGCATTTTTTTTAAAGCAGCTGGTTCAGGCAGGAAACGAACCAAATAGTTTTTGCGAAAAATATCACCCTTTATTATTATTATTACATCAATTAATGAGGTTGCTGATAATGAACAAATCTGGCAAATAAATATTATGCGGCTAATCAAAGGAAATAGATTTTTGTAACGAGTTTCTTTATTTGCCATACATAACAATAGCAACTTATTAACTGTTGACAAATAGTTACCATTGCTTTTAATAATTTTCCGTGAAATTTTAATCGATTTACTGCTTTCCTTGTGACAGCCAATTTAGTATTTGTTTGTAGGTATGTCATAAGACCACTGTTTAAAAAAAATAACATGGATTATTTCGCAGAGTAGAACTATTGATGATTTGTAGTCTGATGGTAAAATCTATGAACATTAACGGAAATCTTAATAAAAAGTTAAAATCACCATCTCCTTTGATTTTCCAAATAACATTTCTTTGCAAGATTTTTTTCTCATCAGGAAAGTTCATGGTGGTTCCTGGTTCATCAATTGGTGTAATAAATTATTAATATTGAGGATTTTTTTTTTTGCAATAAAATATTGGGTTCGAGTCCTGGCCCAACCAGCTACATTTCCAAAAATAATAAAATGTTATTTTTATTTTCTCCAAAATCGAGCTCACAATCACAACCTCCTTTGATGATTTTTCTCTATGCCGTAGGTATACCGTATAGTTTCGGATTTCATTCATTCATTCATTCATCTCAGCCAAAAGACGTCCACTGCTGGACATAGGCCTCCCCCAAGCAACGCCACAACGACCGGTCCTGCGCCTTCCGCATCCAGCGGATTCCCGCGACCTTCACCAAGTCGTCGGATTTGTCCCTCCAGAACTATTTTCGAAATTCAACCTGTATATTTGTACGTCCAGCAGTGGACATCTTTTGGCTGAAATGATGATGATGATATTTGTATAAAAAAAAGCTGACCGTGCATATTGAAGGGTACAGGCAAAGATCAGGGAATGTCACATTTTCTTATAAGACTTCATAGTAAATGAAATATTTTTTTCTAAACCTGTAGAGAATTGATAAGTTACCCTCTTGGCAAAAGCTTAGACCAGGTTTAGAACCTGTTTAATTAAACCGGGTTAAACATCAAACTCCATACTTAAAAAGGTGTTTAAGCCTGGCTTAACCAAACCCTATTCATCAAACCTGATTTTGTAATAAGTTCGTTAGTGTTTTACCTTCAGTCTGTTGCCTAGGAAGACGGCTCGCTCGCGCTTCTTGTTCATAAAGTCGCTCTGCGTGAGCCAGCGGTGCTCGTAGCACTCCTCCGCCAGCGGCCGCTTCAGCGGGACCTTCTTGAACAGGAACATCAGGAAACGAGTCGCCTCCTGGAAACGAACAAGCGGGATTTTGAACCTATCTAGAACTTGTGGTGTTTTTGATAGATAGATAACAACATAACATCACGCCTGTATTTCCCCGAAGGGGCAGGCAGAGGTGTAATAAATAGTACACCCACATTTTGCCAGTTATGTTATAGTCCCATGCACAGACCAGTAAGAAGTAGGACTGCATATCATACGCCCTACCGCCAATCAGGACGTCAGTCCGTCAGCGAGCGGCACCAATCGTACGGAATCATACCACCGAACTTTTGAGCCGACCAATCATAACGCGCCGTCCGCCCCCCGGTCCCCGCCTACATTTTACGACTGCGTTCTCATGCAAAACTTTGTTTAAGGCCCAGAACGCCGCGGAATGATATTGAGCGAGAAGCAAAATACGAGGCTTGCCGGGAAGGAGTAGTGCAGCATGAAGTTGACGCCACTCCGAATGAAAGTGCATTTAAGCAAAAAAAAAAATATTACTCAGAAAATGTGTATTTTCGATAAAATGGCTTAGTAAAATTATTTCAAAATAATAAAACAATATTTAGGTAAAATATCATACCAAAATACCAATAAATGTTGGACATAATAATAATAATAATAATGGCAACACCATCTTGTCAGCGCATCATACAAATTTTCAGATATTCAATTTTATTTTTATACAGTTTACACATCAACCTATTTTCAATATAATTAAACTACATACATTCCCAAAAAGCAAAATAATATTAAGAAGAGACCATTTTACAAGAAATAAGAAAATAAACATTTAAAGAAGAAAAATATACATAAGTCACCATGAGTGACAGATCTGTCGTCAACAATATAAATGAAAAATTTCAAAATCTTGAAACCGGAAAAAATTGTGTGGTGATTAAATGTTGACAAGAGCTAGAGCCAAAGCAAAAAATGCACGCCCAACATCCCCGGACTCGCCGCCGAGCTCCGCCTCGCAGCAGCAGGAACCGGATCCTGCCTCACCCGCTGCTGCAGTAGCGTCGAGCTCCAGCGACGAGTATTACTCCCCGCCGTCGTCGCCACCACCTGTACGTCGTCGGGGAGGTTGCCGGCCGCCGGATTGTTTGGGACCCCGAGGCCCATCGGCCTCTGAAAGGGCCCCCGCTCCCGGCGGAAGTGTGTCGCGCATGCGATGGTCCCAACAGATCAATCTAAGTGTTATGCGCGCATACTATGGGGCTACAGAGGGGGGCACCAACCTGACTGCGTACCGTGGTCGGATGCTCGCTCTGTTTCAGGTGCTTGAACCAGCTGTCAACGTTTCGGCCCAACGACTGTCCGACCAAGTGCGGGCAATCCAGCGTGGTCACATGTTGGATGACACCGTGCTTGATCGACTGCGCTCAGAAGTACATTGTAGCCCGGTCATCTCTCCCCCGTCACAAGCTGTGGAACAATCGCAAAACCTACCCGTTGCATTACCGCGGCCCGAGCACGCTGAGGAGGTAGTTGATGACAGAGCTACAATCGTAAGTACACAGTGCAATGAACATTTGAGGAGTGCTATGGAGGATGCGATTCTGGAGTTCAGGTCCATACAACCCGAATTTAGACCACATATACCGCGTTTGCCTATGCACAGAAAAAACAAGGCGCTGGTGTGCGCCCTAGATTCGATACTGTCAAGTTATTTTGACAGTAGCGAAAATCTCGGCGATACTCACTCGATCCTGTACTGCGCGGCTGTTGCCGCATGTCGTGTAGCTCATGTTCAATTTCCAGATGGTAATAGAGCTACACGACCAAAAAACGTTGTACCAGCTTGGCAGTGCAGGATTGAACATCGGATTGCCGAGACTAGGGTGCTCATCGGCAAGCTGATCAGTTTTAGGGAGGGAAATAATAGGCCAAGAGTGATGCGCTTTGTGAGGCGGGCATTCTCGGGGACTGATGTCAACCCTCGAGAGTACATGTCACGCGTCACAGAGCGCATCGACTTCCTAAAACAAAAAATCTATGCATGGGCAAACCGTATACGCAGGTATAGGAAACGAGTCGACCGATTTACCCAGAATCGCATGTTTGATAGCGATCAAAGGTGGGTTTACAGAGCTTGGGAGCGCCCAGACCAAGGTGTGAGTGACGTGCACTTGCCGGATGAGGATGCCATGAGTTAATTTTGGCGCAGCATCTGGTCAGTGCCCGTCAGTCACACCGAAGGTGATTGGATACGGAACGTCGAGCGCGTGTGTGAACAAATACCAGAGATGGAGGCTGTTGTCATCAGCCCCCAAGACGTGGCCAATGCAGTCCGTCCGTTGCCAAACTGGAAATCACCAGGGCCGGACGGGCTGCAAAATTTTTGGATAAAATGGCTGCGTAGTTCACATGCGCGTTTGGCGTCCCAGTTCCAGTTAGCTTTGGAAACTGGGGCACTCCCACAGTTTCTAACAACAGGTATTACCCACTTGCTCCACAAATCAGGTAGTACCGTGGAACCAAAAATTATAGGCCGATAACATGTTTACCGACGGTCTATAAGGTTCTTACATCCATTTTGAGAACAAAAATTACTAATCACATAGACAGTAATTCTATTATGTCTCCGTCTCAAAATGGATGTAGGAATGGGTCCCGCGGTACTAAGGAGCTACTCCTCATCGACATGGCCATAAGCCAACAGGTTCGTCGATCCCGAAGAGGTCTGTCGACATGTTGGATTGATTATAAGAAGGCCTACGACTCGGTGCCACATACATGGCTCATGAGGGTGCTGGAGTTGTACAAAGTTAATACAACCCTGCGCGCCTTCCTGTTGACATGTATGGGGCAATGGAGGACGGGCTTTCAGTATCCGGGATGCCGACGGACTCGGGGGAACGACGAATTTATAACGATTGAGCGGGGAATATTCCAGGGCGACAGTCTGAGTCCCCTGTGGTTTTGCTTGGCCCTGAATCCTCTTAGTACTTTACTGGAGGAGTCGGGGCTTGGCTATCGGTTGAGAAGAGGAGGTCAAGTAATATCTCACCTGCTCTATATGGATGACCTTAAACTGTTTGCCCCCACCGACTTGCAACTGATGGAGCTACTAAGGGTAACTGAAAACTTTAGTAATTCTATCAGGATGGAATTCGGTGTGGACAAATGTGCAGTCATGCATGAAAAGCATGGTGAGATTGTGGAATCCGAGGGTGTTCAACTCTCGGATTCTACACATCTTGGGTCCCTCTCCCCAACCGACACCTACAAATACTTGGGTATGGCGGAGGCGTTAGGCATCAACCAGGCTGACATGATGCAATCGTTGCAGGAGCGCTTCTTTGGCCGCCTGAAAAAGGTTCTCAATAGTCTTTTATCAGGCGGAAACAAGGTGCGCGCCTTTAACGGTTGGGTCATGCCGGTCTTAATGTACTCCTTCGGTATACTCAAGTGGACTCAGACGGGTCTTGACGCTCTGGATCGGAAAGTCCGCACACTACTGACGGCATATCGTATGCATCACCCACGGTCATCGGTGATGAGGCTGTACATCCCGCGGAAGTGTGGGGGTCGTGGCTTTTTAAATGCAAAGACCCTCCACAACCGTGAGGTGTGCAGTCTAAGGGAATATTTCCTTCACTTGGACGTGGGTATGCATCGAGATGTTGTTGCAGTGGACAAGGGACTCACCCCGCTCTCTTTGGCTAAAGAGAACTGGCGCAAACCTGCAGTACTTAGTACCAAAGATCGCGAGGAGGTATGGCAAAGCAAGGAGCTACACGGGCGCTTCTATCAGGCTCTTCATGGACCCGATGTGGATGGCTTAGCGTCCGTGGCCTGGCTACAGTTCGGTGATCTCTTCGGAGAAACCGAAGGTTTTGTATGTGCAATTATGGACGAAGTTATGATGACGAACAATTACCGAAAGTATATTGTGAAGGATGGCACGATTGACATCTGTCGGGCATGTCACCGTCCGGGAGAATCTATCCGACACATTATATCCGGATGTTCGCGTCTAGCTAACGGCGAGTATTTGCACAGGCACAACCTAGTAGCCAGAATTATTCACCAGCAACTTGCTTTGAGATACAATCTTGTGGAATCAGAAGTACCGTACTACAAGTATGTGCCCGACCCAGTTCTTGAAAATGGCCATGTCACATTGTACTGGGACAGATCTATCATCACTGACAGGACTATTGTTCACAATAAGCCTGATATAGTGGTGATAGATCGATCTGAGCGCCGCGCAATGATTGTTGATATCTGTGTCCCACATGACGGGAACCTTGTGAAAGCTGAAAAAGACAAGCAAATTAAATATCTTGATCTAGCACACGAGGTTGTCGACATGTGGGAGGTGGACTCAACAACCATTGTGCCGATAGTTGTTACGGCCAATGGCCTTTTAGCAAAGAGCCTCGACCACCATCTCATGAGGCTCTCGTTAGGCGGCTGGGTCAAGGGCCTGATGCAGAAAGCGGTTCTCCTAGATACGGCGCGTATTGTTAGGAGGTTCCTTTCTCTGGAGCCCTGACCGCCGGTAGCTTGGTCCCTGTACCCGATACCGGTGGGCCACTATTTTTTATATTTTTAAATGTTTTTTGTTTTTTTTTTTTTTTTTTTTTTGTAAAAATATTTAAAAATATAATCAATATGTTTAATCAATTAAATAAAGGAAATAATAATAAAAAAAATAAAAATATAAAAAGACAATAAGTGAAAATGTCTCAGTATTGTACCAAATGGGTGTCCAGCTCAGCATGTACCAGGTATTATACCTGACGCTGGTATTCTGCTGGATCCCTGCAGTGACATACGGACGTCGAGCAGACCAGATACATGAGAAAAATTAAGAATGAACAATGTTTGTGTTTTTGAAGCAATACTTTTAACGCGTGCGTTAATTACCTCCTCCTTTTTTGAAGTCGGTTAAAAACGAACAAAGGTGTTCGAGACAGGGACACCAAAAAGTGAAAATTCACGAACGCGGCGATGAAACGCTCTTTATTGGTTGGGCAGCGCGTATTGTTGCCGGGTGTCTTTTTGGTAGATGTTTTTTTCTGCTCAGATCAAAAGTCGATAGACAAACGGCCTATTTACGCGGAGTATTTGGAAAGATCCTCTGTTTTATTACAGCCGATAATTTACTTATAAGATGTATAACAAAAACTACGGGACCATTTTGTACCTATTGTCCTTGTGCTTAACGTGGACCAAAGATGGAGATTGGGAGAGATGAGGGTTTTTTTTTCATAAGATTTGTTTTGCCTGCTACTAGCTCTGAATAAATTATTTCTAATTCTTCCTTTCTTTAATTGAATACCAGGACTCTGCTGACATAAATGGCAAGATAACCTTCAAACTTTGAAGGTCAGCAGCAGTTTGTCAGCAGAGTCCTGGTATTAAAGATTTTTTTTTTTTTCGAATGGACTCTCGCAGATCGATACCCAAAATAGGTACCCTAACTGCTTAACCGGCCGGGTGGCGGAGAATCCCGTTAGGGACTCCATCCGCCAAAAAAATTCCCTAAACCTAACTTATAAACTAAAATCGCGGTTGCAAAACCGCATAAGGGCGTCCCCCAAGGGAGGGGCTCGGACCTCGGCTTACTGGGGCATTGCGGGGGGCCCCGCCGCTATGTCCCCCTGGCAGCCGTTGCTGCATCGGAAATAGTTTTCTCGAAAGTGGCGTACTTTCGGTATATCGGGTGGGTGACGCGGAAAGAAACAGCTCAAATATAATCCAAAGTCGAGAACCAGTATTCTTTACGAAAGGATTACCCAGCTCTTTGGTCTTTTTTGGTACCTACCACAAAGAGCAAATTGACCCATACCTGTGTGATTTCCTTGTAGAGATGTTCGAACCGGAACCTGACGAAGGAGATGTTCTGCTTGGTCTCCTGGTCATCGTTGCCCTTGAAGGGCGACACTCCTGACAGCATGATGTATGTGAGCACGCCTACAGACCAGATGTCCGTCTGAGGGTACGCTGGCTCGTCGTTTATTATTTCAGGCGCTGTGAATGGGAGAAAATAGGCTCTTCAGAATGTTGTTTATGGCTGGATTTTTAATTTGCCGGTTCAAATAGCAGTCACACGATTAGTAGGATAACTATTGTTTTTTATGCTTGTAAAAATACAGCCTGACACAAATTAAGATAGTTTCATGAAATGAACGTAGGATATAAGCGTTATTTAAAGTCATATTTGCGGAAATACTGAATAAAAAAATCTCCGGTTCGCGGAATATAATATTCTTAAAAGGTTTGGTCACAGAAATACACAGAATAGACAAGTGGGCGGGGCGCGCGTGCCAACACTCTGCACCAGAGTGCAGGGCATTTCAAAACCTTTTTCAGTACGCCTTATGACTTGTTTCTGTAAATACTGTAACAAAAACACGCAAAAATGCCTGTTTCTAACTGCAGAAACAAGCTGTAAAGTACATTTGATAAAATTTATTTTTCATAAATTATAGACATCATAATATAAGGCGTAGTTTGGTCGGAAAGTTGCCACGCATGAATCGCAAGTAACATTGTGATTACAACCATTATATGTATCTATTTCTGTGGGTTTGATACTCATAATATCTGGTTTGCATTATGTCCAACTCGCAATCGCTATGATTAGAAAATTATGACAATTGTCTTATTACTAGCCATAGCCATAAGTAGCAATAACGAGCCATAAGTATTAAAAATTTAAAACGGATTTAATAATAATTTAAATAGGTAGTTACATAATAAATATGTACCACGTTCTTAAAACGAAAGCGAGTTAACATTGCATTGTCAGAGTTATATTTAAAGTTTCAAGTCTGTAAACCGATTAGCATCGGGCGGGACGTTTAAAATCGATTGCTAAATTTGTACCGACAGACAAGAAAGCGAGTTAATAAACACGTGTTTAAATAAAAAATACTATTGAGTTTGACTTTAAAACTTTAGAATAATAATAGTCTGCGGATCAGAAATTTTGCGAAAAGAAAATCTTTCTTATTAAGAAACAATGTTTCTTAATAAGATATCGCTGACGTCACCCAAAGACGTATAGTGGAGGATAATTTCGATACCACGAGCAGTGTTCACGGTAGCTTAGTGGCTAAAGCACTGGCGTACTGAGCCAGGAGTCGCAGGTTCGAATCCTGCTCGTGAGCGATGTTTTCTTTCCACAATTTAAATCTTTAGAAAATTCTACTCTTACCTTTGTATTCTAATTCTCCCACTTGCGGTACACTAGTACCTAACTTGGTAACTTTGTGTGCTGAGCCGAAGTCGATCAGTTTGACCTGGATGGACCTGACAGACGCCATCACCACGTTGTCAGGCTGCAGGTCCAGGTGGCAGTAGCCTCGCCAGTGCAGGTATTGAAGACCGTCCAGCATTTGAGTGACAATAGTGGCGACCATCTGTTCTGTGTAGTCGTGGCGGCTTGAAAGGTAGGTGAGGATATCAGCGCCTTGGAGCTTTTCCAGGATCAAGGCAGACACAGGTGTTCCAGGTGCTTGATAAGCTCCTAATAAATTAGATATCCTCTCGTGCCTCAGCCTCCTCAGGCATTCGAATTCCCTCTGAACTTGTACCTCAGTCTCCGGCCGCTGTTCCAGAATCTTCGCAACGATAACATTGTCGTTCGTCCTATCGATTCCCTTGACGACAATCGAGAACTTTCCGCGCCACAATTCGGATACGAAACTGTATCGTTCTGTGAACTGCTGGGACGACACCCATTCCACTGGTTTATCCTCTATCGAATAATCCAGTTTGGGCTTGTCCTCTTCTAAAGCGACTTCCTGACCAGATTCTGTGATTTGCTGAAGGTGCTTCATCGCTTTCGTGACTTCTATTTTCGATGCGCCGTGTGTTCTGGTTTTTACTAAGTGTGTGGGGATTCCTTTCTCGCTCCATCCGATCCTGTTGCGGGAGGACAGTCTGAATTGATAGCTGGTGTCTGGGTAAAGGCTTCGTACGACGAAGAATTCGTGGTCAATGTTGTTGGCGACATCTATCCACTCTACGCTGTCTCCGGCCTTGTATTGGAGGCTGTAACAGATGACGGGAGAGTTCCCGTCGTATTTGGGTTGCTTCCATCTGAGAAGGACTTCAGTGTCGGAGATTTCAGAGGCGGTGGGGCTGTCGGGAGCGTTGGGGGTGGTCGCCTCGACGATCCTGGTCCTCGCAACAGTCTGTCCGACCTTGTTCCTGGCTACGACTTTGTAGTAGCCGATATCGTGATGCATGGCGGGTTCGAATTGGAGGGTGGACCTGCCATCTTCGTCTTCGATAATCTTGATGCGCTGACCTTCTGCGACAACCATGTCGTTCTTGAACCACTGGATGACGGGTTTGGGGTCACCGACGGCGTAGCAGGAGAGTTGAGCCTTCTCTCCTTCTCTGACGGGGAGGAGTTGTGGTTTCTCCCTGAAGAAGGGTAGCTGTCCGTCCTTCTTGGACTCCATGAAGGCCTGTGCCTCCGCGTAGGAGTCGAGGCGGGTGCCGAGCTCGTGTCGCAGTCGCCGGATGGTGTAGGACTCGGTGCCGTAGTTGTTGATCCTCTCGCGACGCTCGTCATCTATTTCTTCGTCCATGATGTCGGTGAAGCGACGACGTTCACGGATGATTGGTGTCTGTAAATGTGACAAAATAACATTTGTGAATATTTTGTTCACCTTGAACGCTCGCGACTTCGCCTTACAAAAGGTTAAAGGCTGCGTTCAAGTCAGAAGCTATAGTTAGGCAATCCCAAGATACGACTCGGGCACCGCGTTGGTCACTCAGTAAAACTCCTTCAGGCACCGCTGCGCATGCTCCATTGAATAGAATTTAAACCATAATGAATCAGAAATAAAGTATAAATTAACTTGATGAAAAAAGTCCCAGGGGGGTCAGCCGCAAACAATCATAGACAAAGTTTTTTTTGTTTATGCTGTGTTCTTTAGCAAATTATTTTTTTATTGCCCTTGCATTGTTTTTCTGCGAGCCATCTGCCCCGCCCACAACCACTTAAGTTTGGCAATTCTTCGGTTTATGTCGGTTACTTTCGTTCTGATTTGATCACGCAGGGTAGTAACCCGGGAGTACCGAGCTTAGCCCTCTCCATTGCCATTTGAGTGAAAAGGTGGACCAACGACCTGGTTAAGGTCGCGGGAATCCGCTGGATGCGGAAAGAGCAGGACCGGTCGTTGTGGTGATGCTTGGGGGAAGCCTATGACTAGAGGGGGACGTCTTTCAGTTGAAATGATGATGATGATGAATTGTTTTTGTGCAAGCCAGAACATTTGTTGGTGCTTGAAGCATACTGCCTCGTTGGTCTAGTGTATGCAAGCGCGACTGCTGAGCGTGGGGTCCTGGGTTCGATTCCCGGGTCGGGCAAAGTGTTATCGGGTTTTTTTATTAGGAAATTCTCAGTAGCAGCCTGGAGTCTGGATTTGTGCCCGGCCAATGGCAATAGGCTCGCCCCCTATTACATGCAGTGGCGTGCATTGGCCTGCTTCACTTGAATTTAATTGTGGTGTAAGTTATTGATTTTTTGATGTAGGAAGATTAATTTAGCATTAATAGGTCTATTTTAAGATAAATAATCATCGTACTCTGAAAAAAAGATAATAACTTACACCAGTATTGAATTTGAATGAGGAAAGCAGTAGGTATTGCCTAATTGCCTATATGCAATGCACGCCACTGATTACATGGGACTATAAAATAACTGGCGAAATGTGGGTGTACTATTACACCTCTGCCACAGACCAGTAAGCCTCTAGACGCCTATTTGCCGGATACCCCCGGTCACAAAGCATATGCAGTAGCACTGCATATCTTACGCCCAGTCACCAATCGGGACGTCACTCTGTCAGCCAGCGGCACCAAACATATCACCGAAAATTGGAGCCGACCAATCATAACGCGCCGTCCGCCCCCCGGTCCCCGCCAACATTTTACGACTGTTTTATCATGCAAAATTTTGTTTATGTGGCGTCTTGAGGCTTACTGGTCTGTGACCTCTGCCTACCCCTTCGGGGAAATACAAGCGTGATGTTATGTTATGTTATGTTGAAGTATATGTCGAGTCCTTGAGTGGAGACCGCGAATCGGCAAACGCAGCGTAGGGCGCCCCCCTGCCAGGTGGACCGACGACATAAAGAACGTGGCTGGGGGGGGACTGGATGCGGAAGGCAGAGGACCGAGCGTTGTGGCGCAACTTGGGAGAGGCCTATGTCCAGCAGTGGACTGCGATAGGCTGAGTTGACAGTCGTGATGTTATGTTATGTTGAAGCTTACGTACCCTGGGGTCGTAGGTGTCGAACACGTTGAGGCTGTACCCGGGCGAGCGGTCGCAGGCCACCTTCATGTACTCGCGCAGCCGCACCGGGAACTGCGTGTCGCGCAGTTGTAGCAGATACGTGTCCGGACCGTTCTGGTAGCTGCGGAATAGGACATGGGGACAAATCATTCAATAATTTTAGTAGTAGGGGGGGCAAAGTAATAACCGCAAGGATTGTACAATCTGCGAGGTTAAGCTGCACTTGCCGCGGTCAGTCTGCGGATGGGTGACCGTTTTTACACGTCGAGACCCCTCCGTGTCTCTGAGAGCATGTTGAGTTGTCGGTCCCGGTTGTCATACGAACATCTGTGGCAGTCGTTACGGGTAGTCGGAGCCTGAAAGTATGACAACTGGTCTAACCTCCCAATGTCGGTATTGCCCAGTAACTGTATTGCGGGGGTCTGATGGCAGTCGCTCCGGATAAAATACTGATGTTCAGCCGCATCTGGTTAGACTGGAAGCCGATCTCAATATAATTGGGAAAAGGCGCAGAGGATGATGATGATGAATCATTTTAGTAGTAATAGAGCTCCTTTGTGAAAGAGCTCGTCCGGGGAAGTACTACCACCGTACCTACTTCTCCGCCAAATAGTGATGCTTGCATTGCTGTTTCGGTCTAAAGTGTACGGGTGCCGGTGAAATTACAATCACATGAGACTTTCCATCTTCATGTCTCAGTTTGGCGAACCGACTTGCGGTACCATTTAGGCAACAGTCTAGATGGTATTGCAGTTGTTATGGGCAAAGGTAACCGCGGTGGGCCTTTAGCTCGTTTCGCCGTCCAATACAAAAAAAGCACTATAAAACTTTATTTCCAAATAACAAAAAGAATCAATGTGTACTTAATAACTATGTTAATATTCCTATTCTACACACTTAAGCGCACTGTATGAATGCGAAACACTGCTACAAGCTCAGCACCGAGGTAGAAAGCTTGCAGTAGCAGTTCACACAAGCAGTCGAGCCTGCTCGCTATACAGTGCAGTAAAGCAACGTAAACCAATGACATTGATGTAATAAAAATAACAGGTAATGGTTTCCTATACACGCGGCACGCTGTGATGGCGTTTTTGTCATTTTACAATAGTGTTGTGACACATTTCAAAATATTAGCGATTGGGACCAGGTTTATTACTTTGACCAACTCTAACTAGTTATTATGAATCATCATCCTCCGAGCCTTTTCCCAATTATATTGGGGTCGGCTTCCAGTCTAGGAAGATGCGGCTGAACATCAGTATTTTACACGGAGCGACTGCCATCAGACCCCCGCAACCCAGTTACTGGGTAATACTGACATTCGGAGGTTAGACCAGTTGTCAGACTTTCAGGCTTCTGACTACCCGTAACGACTGCCATAGATATTCGTATGACAACCGGGACCGACAGCTTAACTAGTTATTATGAATAATATCTATATAAAGTAAATAATATTTTCTGTGACATACATAAAAAAACAGCAGAAATAAATAGAATTTGAATAATAGATTCGAAATTCGAAAAATTAATGTGCTGCAGCAGTGCATCACTACAATAAAGTACGGCAATTGTTCCTTCATACGTAGCTGTCAATATTTACGGATCTTCATGAGCAGGCAAACGTCAAAAACACCATTATAGCGTGCTGCACCTTTAGAGAGCGTTGTCAGACAACGTAACTTTAATCATTCTTAAGTCGGCCCTCATAATAATATTACGGGCGCCAGATAACGGCAACGCTTACTTAGGAAACCCCATGGTATAATAACACCAGGTAGTCTCTTCTCGTGACAGCTAGGTTACGTGATTGCCTCCGTAGGTACTACGTCATCGGCCGTGGAGCCAACAGCGGGCTGTTAGCGCAACACTTGTCAGTTTGATGTGCTGCCACTTTGTGAAAATAAAATACCCGAGCAAAATGCATTTTTTCATTTACGTGCTTCTAAAAACAACTACTTTTGAACTAGTAATTTTATACAGTTTCTTTTAATAACTAGTTAGATGAATAACACAAGATAACAAATAGGCTAGTTAGGAATTTATTTTATATTCATTATGAACAAAAATCTCCTTAAGTATATTGAAGATATCAATCAATGGCAGCACTGATCGTGACGTAGCTTGGAGGCATCGCGCTGTCATTGCGGGAAGAGAATACCTGGTGAAACATCTTATTATACCATGGGAAACCCAAGCTTTATTCGTAGTTTGAGTAAAACAAGTGGTAGTTTTAGTAGGAATGCTCAAATAAGAAACCAGTTTTCGTATAAGTCTTGCTTAAATTATATTAACCTCTGGTTCTCAGACTATTACACTGAGCCCTCTCAGGTGTGCAGGTTTCCTCACGATGTTTTCCTTCACCGTTAAAGCAAGTGATAATCAAATTCGATCGGTACAAGAATTTGAAAGGTCAGAGGTGCAGACCGGGTTCTAACGCTAAATGGAAATGAAATAAGATACTAATAAAATAACTCACTGGCTCTCAGACTTGGCCGACACCTCCCAGTCGGGATGATCCCACTGCTTGAAGTTGAGGTCGTGTTCCGCCGGCTCGCGGTCATGAGGAACGCGGTCTGGAGTGGCTGAGGGAATAACACAAGCTTTTGACATGGTTTTTGTAGTCGATATGATACATTTAATATAATTGCGAGGAAGTTCAGTAGGTAGGTATATTCGAATTTATTTTCTCTGATAATTATGTCATTCAGCTGTAGAACTGAATTGTCGAAGAAGTCAGCCTCCGTCATTGCACACATCGTTGGCCGAACCAGGGCGAAAGGAGTTAAAAGAAATATACCTAAGTCAAAGACCCAAGTTATGTTTTATTTGTTATTGTTAACTACTAATAAGCAAATCATTCCAAAACAAAACAGAGATGATTCTGGATAAAACCAAGATGATTGAAATCCTGGTCGGTACAACCTGCACCATGGTAAACGCCCGAACGTCATTTCTTGCAATAATCATTGCAGATGCATAGCTTACCCTATCAAGGACTTAAAATAATTCCTTTAAAAATAAGTCATTTAATACCCTATTGAGGAGTCAAAACTTTTCCCATATCAAAGATTTATAACTACGGGGAAAAATAAAAGATGCTTTACTGACCTTCAGGGGTGTAAGTTTCTCCGGGCGGGTAGACCATCTTGGACGGATGCTCGTAGGCGCCGCTCAGCGGACGCCGCCGGAACCAGTTTCGGCATGACGCGTTACTGGTCCAGTCCCTGATGTAATCGATTATACCTTTTATAGCCGCCTTCATACTTCACAATTTTATAGAACAACTTCGATGTATTCACAAAATAAACACTAGCAGATTTAGGAAACACGATTTTTTCAAAAAATCTCCTTCGTCACTGAATTTTTCGTGGTGTGAACACAAGTAACAACTTCAAGAGGTGACATGCTACTGCTTGGCTGCCTCTCAAAGCCACGTCCACTATATGATGGGTTAAAGATCACATGGTCATTTATCAAAATATTTACCAACGTTTGTGACAAGCGTGGGTGTGCATGCCAATTTTATTTTAGTTATTGGCTCGATGTGATTGATAGATATCAGTGCCAAATACATCGATATGACATAATGCATTGAATCATTGTGATTTTCCGGCAGCGACGATACAGCCCCTAGACGCCACATAACAGGCGACCGATTTCTATCACACATAAGGGAAAAATCCTGTATGTAAGCCGCCACTCAAACAATTTGAATCAGTTACGACCACTTCTGTGAGCCGTTGACACTTCCGTGTTAGTGAACACAAAATTTACAAATAAATGTTATAATGACTTCTTGCACAGTACGATTGTGTTGTAAAAACAGCAAGTCTTTGAGTGTCCAGAAAGACGGCATAACATTTTATCGTTAAGTTAATAATGTCATTATCCAATTAGATTTTTCAACTGATTTAATATTTAATGAGAGTTCATCTTATACTGGTTAATTCGTAACGGACACCAAAGGTGCAGACGGCACGTTGATGTCTTTCACAAAACATCTCTTTCTTACGCAAGCACTTAATACACTATCTCTTTCCCTCTATTTAATTGTCAATGTAACTAGTGATGTACTAAATCTGTTATCGATGAAACAAAGTTCTCCATACTATCAACGAAATTGAAAAATATAGGCAATAGAATATTTTGCAATCTACAAAAAAAAAAAAAACTACGATTTCAAACATTCAATCTTTATATACCTATAACAGCCAGGGAGTCTACTCCCGTTCAACGATAAACGAACTTTTGTTCCGACCGATACGTACACGATAAATGATATATGTACCTTTTTTAGGGTTCCGTAGTCCTACAAGGAACCCTTACAGTTTCGTCATGTCCGTCCGTCTGTCCGTCTATCCATCTGTCCGTCTGTCCTAATCCTTTACAGCTTAATAACTTCTACAGTTATAAATATAAGTACATGTAATTTTGTTAAAAGATAGTTTAAATATAGATCTCAATTTTAAAAGAATAAAAAATGCGTGATTATGTATTTTAGGGGTGGCGCCCATACATGTGAAATGGGGATGAAAATATTTTTTTCGCTCCACCCCCTCGTGTGTGGTATCATTGAATAGTTCTACTAAAATGAAGGTAATGTTTCATACAGCACTTTTTTATCAGGTGTACCATCTGCGAAATATAGCCAGCTAAAGTGGCTTGCAATGTGTCCCCCCCCCCTGCCATCTCTAAACTATGTAACATAGATACTTATAATTCTCCACGTTGATAGACCTTTGTAAAAACTCTCTTTTAAAATTATTTTGAGTATAATGTGATTGTAAATTTTTGAGCTATAGACAGAAAACTGAAAAATACTTAAGACGTCCTAGTTCAAATGTCATTGACCTTAGAGAAAAATGATCTTAGCAAAGAATGCTCCTTAAGTTAGTTCCTTTAGTTAGTCCTTTAGTTAGTTAGTGTTCCTTCGTGACACACATTCGAGGCTCTTAAGGTCATCAGAAAACCTCACGTTGGCGATACCATCGCATTCCACAAATTTCTTTGGTAATTCTTTTACAGTTCAGGCTGCTCGCCTGTGGAATGCTTTGCCAGTACAAGTGAGGCGTGCTCAATCTTTGCCTATATTTAAAAAACTGGTAAATGATCGCTACCTATCATCACTGTAATTTCCGGCAGGTACATTATGTAATATTTAGACATATTGTATTGTATTTATTATGTTTATTGTATCTTATATTTATGTAGTTTTGTTATAGATATATGTATAGTATTTATGTTATGTAGTATATGTATTCTATTATGTTGTTACACTGCGTACTACCCCTCTCTTTACTTGCCCATATTGTCCATCCTAAGATTAGTATCCTAATGCAGACAAAACTGTCATTGTACCTTTTACAAAGAAAAGGAAGTTGGATGGCTTAAAACCACCAACCCTCTTCGGTAAAACGGTCAACTTTTCGGATGAGGTCAAATATCTAGGCATCATCCTAGACCAAAAACTCACGTGGAATGCACACATTAAACATGTGACAAGGAAAGCAAAAATTGCTTTGGGAACTTCCTGCCGACTGGTCAACTCGAAATGGGGCCTTAGACCATGGGCAACGCTGTGGCTGTACACTGCTATAGTAAGGCCCATGATAACCTATGGCTGTGTCGTATGGCATGGAAAAACCCATCAGACTACCTGCAGGGATGCTCTCTCAAGCCTCCAGAGACTCGCGTGTCTCATAACAACAGGAGCAATTGCATCGACTCCGACCGCTGCACTTGAGGCTCTGCTTAATCTCGTTCCTTTGCATGTGCAGGTGCAAATGGACGCTAGGGCAGCAATGATAAGGGCCAGAATAGCGGGAAGGACAAGATGGAAGTCGACTGCCATGAGGGCACTGCAAGAGAACCTTATGAAGAAAGACATCATTGCCATGCCCACTGATGCAATGTTAAAAGAATACAGCTTTGATAGGCTGTTTAGGGTATTCATACCTCAGAGGACTGAGTGGAAGGACGAAACGCCAGGCCAGCCTCAGTCCACTGATGTTGTTTGGTTCACCGACGGATCAAAAAAAGAGGGTCTAGCAGGAGCCGGATTCCACGGTGGGCGGCCAAAGGTAAAAAAATTCGCCAACCTAGGCCAGCACACCACTGTGTTTCAAGCGGAATTATTTGCCATTATTGGATGTGTCCGTTTAAGTCTGCAGAGGACCTATATTAATAGGCGAATCTTCATCTTCTCTGACAGCCAGGCTGCTTTAAAAGCCTTAAATTCAGAGGAAATTGACTCCAAACTTGTAAAGGAGTGTGTCCAGCTATTAAACTCACTAGGAGCGGCAAACTCGGTGGCACTAGGATGGGTACCTGGACACTGTGGCATTAGAGGCAACGAAGCCGCTGATGAACTAGCTAGAGCTGGTGCTGAAAGCCCCAATGTGGGCCCGGAGCCAATCTGTGGCATTCCTAAATGCACCACTACAGCCTACCTTAAAAACTGGGGAACTGACCAAAGTATTAGCCTTTGGGAAAAATCCCCAGGTCAAGAACACTCGAAAGCGCTACTTGTGGGCTTCAAAAAAAGGTTTACGAAAGAAGCGCTTTCGTTGAACAAAAATCAGATAAGAATCCTGACAAGAACCCTCACTGGGCACTGCAAGCTGAATAAACACCTTCACAGGATGGGCCTCAGTGATACCACAGTTTGCAGGTTTTGTCGCGAAAAGGATGAGACGCCCATCCATATCCTATGCGAATGTGATGCAGTGCACCACATCAGAAGCCAGCATCTTGGAGGCCACGTCATCTCAATGCAGGAGATCAAATCCTCCTCCCCCAAGGTCATAGTCGACTTTATGATTGACTTGCAGCTTGGGGAAGTGCTGTAATGCTGCAAGAGGCGTCACAATAGATCTTTTAGGTCGCAGTGGCTTAGGGGCGTTTCAAGACCCTACCTCTTTCCTCAAATAATAATAATAAATATGTATTCTATTATGTTGTTACACTGCGTACTACCCCTCTCTTTACTTGCCCATATTGTCCATCCTAAGGTTGTCTGGAAGAAATCGCCTTGAGCGATAAGACCGCCCATTGTACATGTGTTCTATATAAGTCATATATGTTGCTATCTTCTTTTGTGTACAATAGTATCTGTATTGAATTGTATTGTATTGTTGAAAAAAAAATGACTTTCCTTCGTACGTACGTATTTTTACATTTATTACGTATTACTAATTACTACATATTTAACTGTCGAAAACATTGAAAATTTAAAATTAACTAATAAAATTACAGTAAAAACTACAACAAAAGACCCTTCTTTTGTTGTACAAACAAAATTATAGATCTCAAACGATTTTAAACCTAATTGACTACTAAGTTAAGTTAGAAATCGTAAAAATAAAGAAAGTCGCTAGCTAGCTACCAATAGCCAATAGCTATTTTACTTGGTCAGCTCACGGCAGCGCGGCGGCTGCCCGCTACACCGTAAACTTGTTGGTTATTCGAAGCAGTAGCCAATAGCTAGCTATCATGTTGACAGATATCGTAGCCATTGATCGAAGTAGCCATGGCTATTTGTTGAATAGCCGCTATTTAGCTAGTTATTAGAGTAGCTACCCGCTTCTAAGCCTTACTCCTGACCCCGCCTGGATCGAGTGTTGTATCAATCGAATTTGAATTCGAGTTAGTGTCAAATCGTACTGCTTTTGTCTAGGAATTGAAATTGGCTCGATTTGGTTCAGAGCTTGAACCAGTCGGGAGTAAGGCCCATGATGTTAATTTACAACTTCCACACGGACAGGGTCACAAGCACAGCTAGGAATGAATAATTTAGTAAAATAACAACTTTTGTGTCACATTCGATTTTATTTAAGATTTGCACGGATGTGTATTATTTCTCCATGAAGCTACTTGGTGTTTTACTTCTTTCGAAGGCCTCTTTGCGAAAAACTTCCTCAATTAAAATCAATCGCACTATTACATCCCTGAAAATGTTTGGTTTTGTTACATACATACATACATACATATTATCACGCCTGTTTCCCATTGGGGTAGGCAGAGACTATGGATTTCCACCTGCTACGATCCTGACACACCTCTTTCGCTTCATCTACGTCCATTAACCTCGTCATGCATGCTCGTCGGTTTAGAGAACTCTTAACCTGGCATTTTTTGAGAACATCCGCGATTTGATCGCGATACGTTCGCCGAGGTCGTCCCCTTCCAACTCTTCCATCCACACTCGCTTCGTATACTTGTTTCGTCAATCTTTTGGTTTTGTTAAAATCTATTAAATATCACAATAATACTGTCTAACGCGGTTTGACACGTAAACACTGAAAAAATTACTCAGTACTATCAGAATTTCGCTTTCAATTACTACTAAAATAAAATAATAAAAAAGATTTCAATACCCAAAAGAGACCTCTTGAGCAGTCGCATAATTTGAGGTTACATTGACGACAATTGTACAGTTTACTGTCTAATTCAACATTGTTCATATAAAAACAATCAGAAATATATCAAATAGGTTAGGTAAGGTTAGAACTGTGTGCGAGCGAAGTGAGTGGTGCCGCGGTAGCTGCCAGCGAGTACTAGAACCAAATTACAGTTATTAGTTGTTATATTCATTAGTCACAAAATTTGTTTTATTTGATTATATCGAATGGTATTTATAATGGCTTTATTATAAAAGCTCAAAGTTACAAATGCACTATTCGAAGGCTATACATATATAAAATTAATTTATTTAAAAAATGATTAGTGGTGATTAGAACTTTTTTTTGTTTTTTTTTTGTCCTTTAATTTTAAGTTATTTTTGAGTAGGTTCTTTTCTTTTGAATAACGTTTTATTTACGTGCTAATTAGCTGTTATAGTTTGCAATAATATTTGTTTTTGTTCCATGCTGTGTTCACTTTTAAATGTTAAGTAGGTACAATAATATTTATACCTAGACGTAGTACCTAGTATGTTAATGTAACATTTTGTGTAATATTGCTGTGTAAAATAAATAATATAATACTACTACTAAATTAATTATTTTATTATTTAATATTTATTTACTATATAAACGGACAATTACCTCTTTTAAAATATCCGCTTTACAAAATAATAACTCCATATTCAACACCAAATAAATACATAAAGATATTTTTAAAGATATAATTATCTTAATTCTGAAAGTACAGAGCACCCATCTTACTTTCAAAATTAAGATAATTTTGAAAGACTCCCTCCCTACATGTAATACTTACTATTATTATTAGTATATTAATTACTTTATTATTAAATAATATTAAAAGAAATAAGAAGCTAAAATCCTTGTAATTAATACTACGTATTACATAAAAATAATATCGATAAAATAATATTTTATCGATATTATATCGTGTTGAATCTAAATCTGTCTCGTCTCTAACCCTACAAAGTTTGAAGTTTCTATGACATAATGACAGGGACATAAATTGTCAGGGCCAACCGGATCGCAGTACCCCGCTTCCTCATACCTCAGCTAGTGGCAGAATTGTTTGTACGCATTAAATTCAACAATATCCGTCTAGGGGCTGTGTTGTCGCTGTTTTCCGGCTTGTCTGAGGATGTGTACACATTGTTGAACGCGCGGCGAATGCGCACGCGTCGCACTTTGTGCGTCTAAAATCGCAAACGGCGTGAGTTATTAGACTTCTCCATCACGAGTACGAGGAGTACGTAGTTAAAGCTTACATGTACTCTTACTAAAGAATACGTATGAGCTTTAACTCTGGCCAAATTAAAAAAGAACGAGGTGCTTGTCCTTATAAGCTGTGCAACAAGCAAGTTTCCCCGCACGGAAAAAGATCGCGCGTTTGGCGAACGATCTTTCAAAGTGTGTATATGTGAACGCACCCTTTGTACCTATCGTATGTATCTTCATACTAATCTTAGTAAGTAGTAAATCTATACTTACTACTACTACTGCTACTAATACTAATTAATAACTATATTATATTCACAGACATAGTTAAAAATATAGACGAAATTCTGCGAACAATCTAGTGAAGCCAAAAAAATCTTTGTTCCTGCGTGTACAACCAGCGCTCACACACACATGCACCTCAAACCGTGCTCACCCCTCTCAATACACATGTTGCAGCATCGTCCAGTAAGCATCGCGAAAGCAAATATCCTTCAGGAGCATGGTGTGTGCGTGAGCGCTGGTTGTGCACGAAGGAGCAGTTTTTTGTGGCTTCACTATAATTGTTCGCTGTACTACGTCTATATTTTTTACTAAGTCTGTGATTATATTTAAAAAAACCGAAATTCAGTCAATGTTTGAAAACAATACCAGGTGTTACGAAAAAAGATGTTTGAAAACTCACCTATACAAGTTATAATAATTCCTCAGCCTATCAGTGGTGATCTGGTACTCCTCGTGATAGATCTTGTCCGCTAACGTCAACCAGGGATGCGACAGCGCAGTATTGACATCCATGCGCTCATGCCAGTTGAAGACCAGAAGTTTCGAGATGAAGTCCCGACTTTCCGTACTGAGTCTCGACCACCATTCCTCGTCGTGCCACTCCCATCTTCCTTCACGGATTCTGGTGAGAGTTTCTCTATCGTTAACTCCTCGGAAGGGTGAGTGTCCGCTGAGTAAGATGTATGTGATGATGCCGATGCTCCACATGTCGGCTCCGAAAGAGACTCCCTCGCCGTTGGCTACCTCTGGTGCAACAAACTCCGGCATGCCGTAGTCTAAGGACGCGTGCTTGTTGAACTGTATGCGGCGAGAGAGACCGAAGTCGCAGAGTCTCAGCTCGTCGCTGCCAGCGTGGGATAGGAGGAGTTCGCCGATCTGGGGAGTAAAAGGATTTCCATTACTCAAATGTAAGTTAGGTTACTGGTGTCTTGGATAAGTGGTCACATAATGTTTTCGTTACAACCTTAATACTTTGATGTTTTAACATGTGACTAAGAACTTAATAATGTCATTAAATTAATTTCAAATTTTTTCAAGAATTTTTAAAGATTTTCGTAGCGAATGTACATAAATGCCAATTAAAGAGGATATTTTTTATGTTTTTGCTGGCTAATAACTCTTATGTTGGATCTTTTGGTATATAACAATGTACTCTGTGGTGGTATCTCAGAAAAGTACTCGTGAAGACATTGTCTTGTAGATTGGTATTGGGTATTGGGGTACGAGCAATAGAGACACTTTTTTAGGGTTCCGTACCCAAAGGGTGCTAACTGGACCCTATTACTCTCGCTACGCTGTCCGTCCGTCCGTCCGTCCGTCTGTCTTCCACAGGGCTGTATCTTTTGAACGGTAATAGGTAACCGGTTGAAATTTTCTCAGAATATGTGTTGCTATGAGGTGTATCACGACAAATACTAAAAACAAAAAAAAGTCTAAAACCAAAGGGGGTCCCCGTACAAGAAACCTCGAAAAACATGCATTTTTTCATTGTTTTTGTTCCTACTCTATCTTCAAAACGGTAATACATACCAACGTCAAACTTGGTCTGATTATAGTGCACACTATGTAGTATAGTATATGTAGTGTAGTAGTGTAGTATGTATGTGTACAAAAAATACTAAAAATAGGGCAAACATAGACATATGTGGTGGTACCTACGTAAGAAAGAGATGCAAAAATTCACATTTCGCGTACGATCCTTGATGTCTTTTGTAAATTCACTAAATTAAATCAGTTTCTATGGGGTATCAGGTCGATGGGTGGTACGGAACCCTTACTGCGTGAGTCCGACTCACACTTGGCCAGTTTTTATTTATAATTTATGAGTAAAAATTCAAAGGTCACAGGTATTTACTACTCAAATTCATCAGCCTAGATACAGATAATATAATACTGGTCTAGATACAGATAATATAATACTGGTCTAGATACAGATAATATAATACTGGTCTAGATTTCAGAATAACTATGGCACGAGCAGAAAACAACCCGAGGTTCCTAGACAAGTAGGTAACACATAACACCCCTCGTCTGGGTCAGGGGATAAAAACAACTGTAGTGATACGAATGCGCAAATTACGATACAAAATTTATAGCAATAAATCACTGGTGTCAGCAGACACACACATAAATTTAGACAATAAAATATGGATACACGTTAACTACTTAAGTTAACTGGGTCGTACGTAAGTATAATGTAATAATAACACGACAAAAACTCACCGTCAATCCCAAATGCGCGACACTATTGTCATGCATATACTTGATTCCCCTCAACACCTGTCGCATGTAGCCCGCTATCTCCCGCTCGGAGTAGCCCTGGCTCCTCAGCAGGCGGTCCCGCACCAGCTCGCCCCCCCCGGCCAGCTCCAGCACCAGCGCCAGGGTATGCTCGTGCTCGTAGGCGTCGTACAGGCGGATGAGGTGGCGGTCGTTCAGCAGGTTCATGATGTCAAGCTCGTTCTTCATGAATGGCTTCAGATCGGAATGGCCGTGCATTATTTTGGCGGCGTAGTTGCGACCTGAAAAAATTGTATTGATTTTGTAGTTTTGGCGGTCAGAAGTCTTTCTAATATGCACTACGCTACGAGTCGCAGAAGGTTCAAATCGCAAAATTTTATCATTTCAAAATGTCCACATTGATTGTATTGTCTCAGTTACAAAACGTAATTTTTTTGCAGAATCTTATTGCGAAATCCATTGCGTGTGAGTTGGACAATTTCACGATTTCTTTTTGATTTTGGTGTTTTGCGACTTTGACATTATGAAACTCTGACATTTTGCGATTTGCGAGATTTGCAGAAGTCAACGATTTTTATATTTGTAGTCGAGTCGTAACAAACCTGTGAGTCTCTCAGCGGCGTGGTACACCACACCCTGCACCCCCCTGCCCAGTTCGTCTCCGAGGTCGTAGAAGTCACCGAACGGCTTCGTGCTTGGCTTCACACGCGGCGGGTGCTCGCGGATCCTGTGATGAAGCCAAAGAATATTTTATTCATCAAGCGTAGCAAGTTCAAGTTCTGGAGTGGCAACCGCGTGCTGGAAGGCGCAGCGTGGGTAGACCGACGACCTGGTGAAGGTCGCGGGAATCCGCTGGATGCGGAAGGCGCAGGACCGGTCGTAGTGGCGATGCTTGGGGGAGGCCTATGTCCAGCAGTGGACGTCTTTCGGCTGAAATGATGATGATGATGATGATGAAGCGTAGCAAGGATTTGGAAGACATATTTTTTCTGAAAAATGGGTTAGTAAAATTACCTACCTACTGTATTTTGGGACTTCATTTATAGATTTACAAAACTACCATATTATATGAGTGATTAGTATAGGTACTGCCAACAACTTTAACTTTATTGTGCAGGTGGCCATAATTTGAACTAAAGTGACAGTTAAAAACGGTGTGAGTGTGAGCGAGAAAGTAGCCCGTTTCTATTAGGTACCATGTACTACCAGTGACGCCGTCAACTGAATATCGGCTCTAAAATGGTGGCACTGGGTCCGTATTATGAAGTGTTAGAGCCATTGTTTCGTTGCGAGAGAGAGAGAGAGACAGAGTTGTACAAGACGTATAGCACTATCCCTCTCTCGCCTGTAAAAATGATGGTTCTAACAGTTCGTAATACGTTCCCTGTAGCCATTTTTGGAATTATTTTATCACACTTTGATAACGACGCAAACGGTTCAACAGATTGGGATGAAATGTAGCACACAGATATACCATAACCAGAATTAAAATATTATATATATATTTATTATTATTTTTATTTATTTTTCTCGGAAAAACAAACAGTTCCCGAGGGATGCGCGATTCTTTCTGTGATAAGCCGAATTAAACTCGGGCGAAGCCGCGTAAAAAGTCTAGTTTATAATATAAGTACGATAAGTTGTGGTATTCTCACCTGTTAGAGTACTCATATTCTGATTCCTCAACGTGTAGCATAGCTGAAGAGCTGACAGAGCCGGCGACGTTGCGCGCACTGATGGAGTACAGACCCTCGTCCTTCAGGATCGCGTCATGGATCACCAGAATGCAAGTGTCCGGCTCGATGAACTGGATCTGAGTGTGGGAATTGTCATGTTAGATAGATTTCCAGATCGAGTAGATCTTTTAAGTGGATATAAACAAATGCTGTTGGATCTACAGATTTCAGAGTCATCTCATATGGAAGTTTTTTTCCTTTCCAGATTTATTTGGGTCAGTCCCAGGACCAAAAAGTAAAAACGAGCCGAATTGAGGATTTAGGCTCATAATTGTCAAGTAAATCTAGTGGAAGCGTATAATTACACTTACAATAGTGTAGACGGGTCCTGAATTCCTGATTGAATATAATTTTATAGTCTTAATAATTTCTTTGAAATAAGCAGTACCTTTGTACTAAATAATTTTAATGCTGTCTCATTTCATATGTTATTGTGTGTACATAAATAATAAATAAATAAATAAAGCTACATTATATGAAAATGCTCATATCATAACATCACGCCTGTATTCCCCGAAGGAGTAGGCAGAGGTGTATAGTACACCCACATTTCGCCAGTTATATAAGTCCCTTGTAATAGGGGGCGAGTTAATCGCAAAAAAATAAAAATGCTATTCAACTTTCGAAACAACATCGCGCTATGATTCAAACTGCTCCGTAATAAACGCAGCTTTGAAGCTGCGTTTAATACTTCAAATTATTGAACTGGAAATAATATTTCCATCTTCTCACCTTAGTTCTACTGCTAGGCGCCAGCGGCTGCCAGTCCTTATACCACTTGATATCGGGATACGGCACCCCCGTGACTCTGGCTTCGATCCTGACAGTCTTCCGCTGCAGCACCACGGCCTCCTCAGGTCTTCGGATAAAGGTGGGGTACTCGGCAACTTCCAGGCGGACCCTCTGTCGGGCTTGTCCGTGTTCATTCGTGGCGACTGCTTCGTACCAGCCCGCGTCGCGTTCTAACATCCTGGGGGATGGTTGAAGATTGTTAAGTAAAGATTATGTGCCAGATTTTGGTTATTTTAGAGGATTTGACAAACCTAACAATAATTTTCAAAAAATTTAAAATAATGTGACGTAATTATTCTATTATTTTTAACGCATTTACGCATGCGATGCGAAATCTAACTGAACTGCACTGGCGTACTGAGCCAGGAGTCGCAGGTTCGAATCCTGCTCGTGAGCGATTTTTTCTTTCCACAATTTCAATCGTTAGATTTCGCATCGCATGCGTAATTGCGTTAAAAATAATAAAATAATTAGTAAGGGTAGGCATATCTATACGACTTTGAATTAACTGAAAAGTTAGTCGAGTCGGTTAAGAAACAGTGATTCTTAATAAGATATCGCTGACGTCACCCAAAGACGTACAAAAAAGTGGTGGCTAATTTCGCTACCACGAGCAGTGTTCACGGTAGCTTAGTGGCGAAAGCACTGGCGTACTGAGCTAGGAGTCGCTGGTTCGAATCCTACTCTTAAGTGATTTTTCTTTCCACAATTTAAATCGTTATAATGTGACGTATTTGTTTCCCGTATTTTCCACCCTGGGGCTTTAATGTAAGCTCTAGAAGCCAGTCAGGTTAGTTTGCATACAAAATACAGCTTCTAGTCACTATTTAAATATTGCTATGTATTTGAAATAAGTACTCACTTATTAATAAACAGCGTAGCCTGTCCATTCCTGGTGTAACTCCAGTCGTATCTACCGCCAATATCAATAGGCTCATCATTGAAGAAGTACGTCATCTTCGGCTTGGGGTAGCCATACACGAACCAGAACAGGTTCACATTGTGGCCTTTGACTCCATACTGGGAGTCATGCTCCTGGCGCAAGAACCGAGGAGCTTGAGCATAGCCGTCGTGGGGAGGACGTTCAATATCGAAGTCTTTGGGGAAGTACGGGGATGTTTCTGGTCTGAAGTCGATGCCAGGTTCGAGGTAGGGGATGAACTTGGGCGGGTCTGGTTCCAGTTTGGTCCTGTACGTGATGGCGTAGGGCGAGGGGTCGCTGACGCCGTATTTGTTCTCGACGCGGATGCGGAACTTGTAGTCGCGGAAGGGTTCGAGGTTGCGGATGTCGCACACGCACGAGCGGAGGCCGGTGCGGGCCGTGAACCAGTCGCCGTCCGGCTGCTCGCACATCTCCACCTGAACACAGAGTAGGGATTCTTGTAATAAATGAAACGGTCAGTAAAGAAAACTGTCACAAAATGGCTACTCAAGTTAACACATAATGAGACAGAAAACATAATCAAACATTAACACTTTCATACATAATACAATCAGATATACACAAAAACACATATCCAATCCATGCATCTTATACTCACACTTTCAAAATATTTTACACATAATTACGCCACGCACATACAACCCTAAAATCAAACTAGGTATATTCTGGAGGGCAGAGCGTTTTGCTTATCCCATAACACAGGGCCTCACCGCTCTATTTTGGGAAGCAAAGTCTTAACCCTATTTTTCGTGTTTTTGATTGCATGTTCCTTTGTCAAAAATTGTACTGTTATATATTTTTTGGAAATAAATATTTGGTAATTCTTACCCCCAGTTTCCGAAAGGTTGATCAACACAAAAATGTACTAATCGACTGTCAAATCTCAGATCAAGCGATGTGATTCGTTGTTAGTATTTTTGCCAACCAATCACAGGAGCTGACATTAGATTTGAAAATAGATCAAATTGATCAGACTTCCAGAAACTGGGGGTTAGTGGGTCAAACAAACCGCGATTTGCCATAAGTAATGCCTTTTTATTAGCTTCTGTAAAGAGATCGAAAAACACAGAATAAATTACGTTACTTCAGGTATAGCAGCAGCATCCATCTTTGTACTGATGCAATCGTAGTACCTTATATTACTTACTATGATGACAAAGTTTACCAACTGGAATGTTGCCATCAACAATAAGCAAACTGCCTACAACGAAAGTCCATTATCCAGAAATCATCCAGATAATTACCTATGTGACTAAAGCCTACCTAATTTGTGTTGTTTGGCCGATACAAAATGTGCTATGTTATTTATAAGAATAAAGTCTATTTTGTATCGGTGAGATGATACGAATATTTTGGCAAATACGCTTAGTCTGGCGCATATTAAGTACCTATATGTAACAAGATGCGACAAAGCGATACATTACAAGTAACTCTGATAACTTTACATTGTTTGTCACATCGGTTACGCAGACAACATAGGTACTTATGCTATGATTTTACCTGATATGTAACAGGGAACCTAGGTCCATGCGGGATTGAAGGTTTCCAGGAGAGCGTGAGATGCCTGTCGGCCATGCGGCTGATGATAGGCTTGTCGGCTAGAGGCATGGGGATGCCAGTCTTCTTCATCTTGTCGAAGTCCGAGTACTGGTCACCTATTGGCCTCTTAGTGGTGTGGGGCTCGAGAGCTGAAGAGAAAATGTATTTATTTTACAGTTAATGTCATAAAAATAATATCAGATGTGCAAAAGTTCAAACTCCAGAACACCCAGAACCACCCAGAACTATTTGTATGATCGAACAATGATGTGTTTTGTAGGAGAATTGAATCTGCAAAAAAACTTTTTAACAAAAAATTTAACCGACGAAAACAGAAACTGAAAAGCGAAAAATAACTAATTATGAGTCGGCGCCAAACGAACTTTTAACAAGCATAGTGCGTGTAAGTTGGAAGTGGCCGAGCGGAGAACGCATTTTTGGAAAGTTATTGTTTATCGTTGAAAATCTCACGGTGTATTTGATGTGACGTTGTTTTTATTATTTATTTAAAGTAATTTAATGATCTTCGTTGATTGGTTGTTTGGCGCCGACTCATAATTAGTTATTTTTCGCTTTTCAGTTTCTGTTTTCGTCGGTTCAATTTTTTGTTAAAAAGTTTTATTTTTCATTTTTTTGTGGTTAAACTCTTTAGAGTTAGACACTACGACATAATGGAGACCTGGATAAATCCAGGTCCATTATGTCGTAGTGTCTAGAACTATATTTATGTATGTCAAGTTTCAACAGAATCGGTTAACAGGTAAGAATTCAGTGGGTGAACAAACACTCATCCCCTGTTTTACTACCCTTAGGGGTGGATTTTGATTTTGAAATTTAAATGGGACCAACTTCGAGATATACCCTATCCAATAAAAAAATAATCATCAAAATCGGACCACTCTATAAAAAGTTATGCGTGGTCATACATAAAAAAAAAAAAAAAAAAAAAAAAAAATATACGCGTCGAATTGAGAACCTCCTCCTTTTTTTCGTCGGTTAATAAATGCTTGGTCATTGCAGAAATCGAGCTTTTAAACATTTAGTTTGACAAACAGCTAAGAGCTTGATGAGAAGCTATACAATTTATTAGAATGACGTTAGGGAGACGAAATTCAGTTACTTTCAAGAATAACAAAGAATTTGATCATACGTTTGTCACTGTGCGAATCCGTTTTCTAGAATCTTTTTCATGCAGATCTGCACAAGTACTCACTGTCATAAGTAAGCTGCGCACTGCAGGATTCTTCTCCGTGCGGGTTGTAGATCCTGCAGCGGTAGGTGCCCACGTCCGTGGGGTCCACTCCGCTGATGGTCAGCCGCAGTAGACCGGTGGTCTCTTTGTCCATGCGGATCCTCTCGCAAGGGAACAGCTTTTCGTCGTTGCGGAACCTGAGAGAAAATAGGCATGAAATATCTTAACGTTCACCAGTCCTTAATTACTAATATCTATCGGTTTTTTATCGGTCACATTTCGGCGAGTGTGCCTTGGAATTACACACTATGATTCCTTGAAGAATATTCAATCTTCGGACAACCAGACGCACGGCAATGGTACGTATTACACGAACGCACGAAGTCTTTTGCTAATAGCTTCATTATGCGTACTGCGAAGGAGTTTAATTCCTTGTCCGTGTTCCCCGAAAAGTATAATCTGGTTGTCTTCAAAGCTCGAGTGAATAGGTTTTTGCTGGGTAAGCGTGAACCATCGTCGACCGCACTATCGCTTAACATTAGGTGAGGTGGCGGTCAAACGCAAGACCAGGCCATTAGTTATAAAAAAAACTACTCATGAATTAAATTGTGGAAAGAAAAATCGCTCACGAGCAGGATTCGAACCTGCGACTCCTGGCTCAGTACGCCAGTGCTTTAGCCACTAAGCTACCGTGAACACTGCTCGTGGTATCGAAATTCTCATCCACTTGGTAGGTACATCTTTGGGTGACTTCACCAATTTCGACAATTAAATCAATTCAATTTTTTCGTGTATTTCGATACCAAGAGCAGTGTTCACGGTAGCTTAGTTAGTGGCTAAAGCACTGGCGTACTGAGCCAGGAGTCGCAGGTTCGAATCCTGCTCGTGAGCGATTTCTTCTTTCCACAATTTAAATCGTTAGATTTCGCTTCTCATGCGTAAAATGCGTTAAAAATGATAAAAATTATTACTCATGAATTGTTATTTAAATAAAAAAAACTGAGTTTAGCACCCAATTTTCTTTGTGGACTGATTCGAGTCCGAGAAAATATCTCCGACAAAATTCAGTAGGAAGACTATGATGACAGTTATAATTCGGATCCGATACAGTACACAACTATCTAATTATAAAACAATACTACTTCACATGAAGTGGCATCATCTGTGATATGCATATACAGCTACCTATTCAAGTAGTCCTCCTACAATAGCTTTAACTTTTATATATACATATCCTGTTAATGACACCATTTCTCCCTCATTGCTTTGTTATGTAGGTCTAGTGTAGCTAATAAAGTGCTTCATACCACTCGACGTCGGGCTCGGGAGTGCCGGTGGCGCAGGCGGTGAACTTGGCGCTCATGCTGCGGAACACCTCGATGTCGCCGATCTTCTTCAGGAACTCCGGAGGCTCCACCTTCTGCTTGCGAGCACTGTAAGAGCAGAAGTGCATACTCATTAAGTGCATGTTCATGGCGTTACGAAGGTGTAGTGGTCTTTGGGAGAAGTGTGGCTAGGTAGTGTGGTATAAAAAAATAAAGCAAGGGGCAAGGGGCTCGTGGCTAAGTAGCAAGCGTGTGGATTGTACGATCTGCAAGGTTAAGCTGCACTAGCCACGGTCAGTCTGTGGATGGGTGACCGTTTCGTTACACATCGAGACCCCTTCGTGCCTCGGAGAGCACGTAAAGCCGTCGGTCCTGCGCCTGATCTCTCTCCGGTAGTGTCGAATTGCCGTCCCATCGGATTATGAGAGTGAGGGAATAGAGAGTGCACCTGTGTTTGCGCACACACTTGTGCACTATAATATGTCCCGCGCTAGTCTCCATTGAGATCGGCCGCCGTGACCGAAATTCGGCCGGGAAAACATTATTATAAAAAAATGTATATTTCCATTTTCAATTTCCTGGTTCATTGTTACATAATATTATGAGTATCAATACTCATAATATTATGTAACAATGAACCAGTTTAAAATTAAAAACATTAATATCAGAAGAAGATCACAAACTTCACAAAGGGTAATAAAAAATATTGCAAGTGATTCGAGGTGAAATAAAAGTAGACTTCATCTCAACAGACAATTGCATCGCGTCGCCGGCGCCGTCGTGCTATTGCACTAAACTATTAAACTATATTATATTGTATTAAACTATTGTTTGGGATATAATAAGTTCCTAGAATTGCAAGAAACTTTAACAGGACACCAAAAGTAAAACTGACTCCTAGTTTCTCGAAGGCGATTAGATCTGCTGTCAAATCTAATGTCAGCTTCTGTTTTTGGTCGCCTTGGTCGGCAAAAATACTAACAACCAATCACAACACTTCACATGGCGTTAGACAGCTGATTAGTCAATGTTTTCGTTGATCAGAAACTGGAGGTGAGACTTTTTTTTGGGACAAGCCCGCCACACTTTCCCGACCACTGCAACTCCTATAAGTCAGGATCTACAATGGAGGTGAGACTTATTAATACATTAAATTTTCTAGAAATGATTATTCTACGCACATCTTATCCACGACCTCCAGATTGGCCTCGCAGCTGGCCTCTCCCTCCCTGTTCTTAGCCACACACTTGTACACGCCCGCATCGTCCAGCGTGAGGTCCCGGACGTACAGGCAGCAGGCGTCGCCGTCTCGCTTGAGGTTGTACTTGTCGCTATGTCGCAGCGGGGCACCGTTCTTGTACCAGGTTATATCGGGGAACGGTATGCCGAATACTCGGGCTGGGAACTTCGCGTCGAATGTTGGTAGCTGCAAAGACAAATAAGGTATTTAGTAGTCACAGACCAGTAAGCCTCAAGACGCCGCATAAACAAAGTTTTGCATTAGAATACAGTCGTAAAATGTTGGCGGGGACCGGGGGGAGGACGGCGCGTTATGATTGGACGGCTCATAAGTTCGGTGGTATGATTCAGTATGATTGATGCTGCTCGCTGACGGACTGACGTGCTGATTGGCGGCGGGGCATATTATGATATGCAGTAGTACCTACTGCACATGCGTGGTAACCAACACCCCCCCCTACAACCCCACCCCCTAGAACAGCCGGACAGACTCTAGGCTTACTGATCTGTGTTAGTACGACGATTCTCTACAGCTTAAAGAAAAAAAATTTGAATAAAAGTTTAACGTTTTGTTGCATAAATTAAGAGGTACAGTCGACCTCACGTGTGCAAATGGTAACACTTGAATTACGAAACCCGCCCTTATTGCTTACGAAATAAAGACGCTATCATTCGAATTCACCAGTTTCTTAAAGTAATTGAAAATATCTAAGGGCATCAGAGTTCATTGTCTGTAAGTATCACAATTATAGCCTACGTGATGGCTGATTATACAGCCATTGATTGGTTTGATTAAGGAAATTCAAGCCAAAATTCCACTGATAAACGATTGAAAATTCTACCCTAAACTGACTTTCCTTACATAATGCAAACACAAAATAAACATTTATCCAACCGATTTTTTTACCTGTAAGAACCTTATTGATCTTTCAAGTTGTTCAACTTATTAGAAATTTAAAAAATTAAAGTTACAAAAATATAAATTTTCGTGTAAAATAGTTTTGTTCATAATTCTCACCTGCTGCAGATCGGTAAACTTCTGCGAGAATGTGGGCGCAGAGTACACCTTGCGCACGTTTATGTTGCCTTCAGAGACATCTTCTCCTAGAGGGTTCACCAGCTTGATGCCGTATACGCCCGCGTCTGGAAGCTCTACCGGGTTGATCTCTAGACCCACCTGTATGAACAAAACGTAATATAATAATAACAGAAGGTAACATGAAAAATAAATCATATAGTCGATTTGAGAACCTAGCTCTTACTTACAGTTAAGAAGAAAAAAGGACTTAAAAAAAGGAAAGATGCTGATAGTGAGATTGCAGAAACTAATGCTACAAGTATAAGGCTACGTTATTTCTAAGCCGATTTAAAACTTCTAATCGTCTTTTTACGGTCTGATATATTAGTTAAAGCCACTTAAAGTACTGGTGTTGATTCTCTTTTAAACAAACTAAACTTATTTAAACTATCGCTCTCTTTTACTAACAGTAGATACAAGAAAGGGATGGCAATTGGCAACGATTTTAGTGTGGTTAAATTTTCCATAAAAGTTAAGTCGTTGTCTCGGAACGTGCTGACTGATACGAAGAAGTGTAATACGTAAACTAATTTAACAGTTCTAAAATTCTTGCTTTCTCTTTCTTGTTTTCACGGTATTAGAAAAAGATGTGTAGAGTTTAAATATTAACCAAAAACGATAAAAAAGTTAAGTTGTTGAACAAGAGAATCAAAATCACTGTAAAGCTTTTCTGTTGCGCTGACAAGTTACGAAAGTCAATGAGATGTGCCAAAAAATAACCTCAAAATATGCTTGATATTCGACTGATGGTCATGATTAAGATAATTTAGGCTGTCCTCTTCATTTGTTTTTGTTTGCCTTTAGAGGCTTGAATAAAAATTACAACAAAATACTAACCCTCTTTCCATCACAGGTGAGCAGTAACTTCTGGCTAGGCTTGAGCGGCTGTCCGTCCTTGGTCCACGTCACCTCTGGGATGGGGTTACCCACGAAGGGCGCCGACACGGAGAGGGGTTGACCCTCCTCGGCCGTCAGGTCGCGCAGACCATGGATGAAGCGAGGACGCTCTTGAGGGTTGGAGTCGTCTGTGCGACCTGGAGGAAGAAAACAATTGACGGTACTGATGTGATGGACCTAAAGTAGAATCTGATAGTCGATGGACTAAATAAAACTGACGTTTAGAAATGCAAAATCATGCCATTCTGACATTTATGTAAAGAAGATGCTTTGATCAATCTGACGGTTTTGAATCATAAATTTAGTTCTTCGAATTATGGATACAACTACGCTGTCTGTCCGGACTAGTTTAGGGGGTAGTGTTATTCATGTCCGTGGGATATTACATTTCAATACCCTACCTAAGCTCCCCACGTTGGTCTGGCCAAACCAAACGTGGTAGGAGACGCAAAAGCTTACAGAGCCCGTTGGTTTGGTCACATGGAGAAGATTGAGACGCAAAAAGAGCCTATCTGGGTCGATCGAAAGGGCGACGCCCTGTCGGTCGCCCCAGATATAGCTGGAGCGATGCGGTGGAAGACGATCTTCTGGAAATTCGAGTCAGGGATTGGCGAGATACTGCCAAAGATCGCGGCAAGTGGCGTTTTCTCGTTTCAGAGACCAAGACAAATTTTGGCTTGATGCAGGCATGAGAGGCAACGGAGTAAGTAGTACATACTCTGTATACAGGGTGTCAGGGAAACGCTTCCGAAAACAAAGATAGGTGATAGTGCTGGTGATTACTGATACGAAACCACGAAAAAAAATTCGATTCTTTTTTTTGATTTTTTCTTTTTTTTTTGCATTTTTCATTATGTATGTGTTTTATTTCACTGACCAAAGCTGGTTATATATGAAAAATGCAAAAAAAATTATATGAAAAAAAAAAAAAACGCTTTTTCGTGGTTTCGTATCAGTAATCACCAGCACCTATCTTCGTTATCGGAAGCGTTCCCCTTACACCCAGTATATGCTCCCCAGGTGGTGTTTAATTCATAACAACTCCAGATCTTAGGCGGCAACGGTTAAATAACTTGACCAGTGACCAATTTAACATGAAAAGAGTATTTCCATGGAGTTTCTTGCCTGATTTTCTCCATAGGACCAACATTTTGAAACCGTGCATCTGGATTCTTAACGTTTTGAAAGTGCTTATTTTTTTTATTTTTTTTTGAGGTGTTTTTCTTAACGTTTTTCGTTTTGAGGCATGTAAATGCTTATTCGAAATAAAAACTTTTGAATTTGAATTTGTGGGCTAACAATTCTATAGATTTACCATACGAATACATAAAAAATAAAACAATAGGACTATATTAAAATTTGTCAACATGATAAGTCAGCGACTCAGGGACGAAGAGAGCTATATCACCTCTCTTTCCAGAGGACTGCTATGAAACAAACTCTGACAAAATCCGAGATATATCAAAAGAAGTGGATTTTAATAGCCAAGTAGGTCGTACTTACTAGCAACGGTAAGATCAGCACTGCTGCAGCTCTCTCCCTTGTCGTTGATAGCGACGACGCCGTACTGTCCGGCGTCGGCCGCACCTGCCTTATCTATGAGCAATGCGTGCGAGCCGTCCGGCTGCGACACGACGCGGACACGCTGCCCGTCCGGCACGATCTCTTTGCCGTTGTGGGTCCTGGTGGAAGAAGAGATAAGAATTGTTAGACATATGATTAAAGAAAGCAGAATCCTGTACTAACAAAATGCCATTACGCGACTATTGCAAGTTTGCGCGAATTTTAAAGCTGCGGTACAGCCCCCCGATTCAGAGCCACACGATTACCAGTTGTCGATCTATTCGGTTTGTTATCTCTTTTTCTCTCGTTGCGTGAATCATCAGAGGAAACGAGGCAAACCGAATCGGTCTACAGCAGGTTATCGTGAGTATCTGAATCGCATAGCTGGTTTCGAAAAGGTGTCCTAATTATCGCGCGACTAAAATTATCGATTACTCGTACGCGCAAACTTAGTTCGTATGAATGCGCGATCAAACATATTGATACTGAACGTGTCCTAATTGACATTCGCGCGATTATCACGTCTCTAACGTCAATACAAGGAGTTGAGATGCGTGCGATAATCCGATCGCGTGTTCGCGCGATGATCGCGTAATCGCGTTGTATTAGGACGACGCCTAATGCATCGTTTTAGATGTTTTCTTCAAATAATAACCCATCTGTAGGTAGTCACTCCACATACATTTTTGCATACTGAAATAATGAAAATCATAATAAAACATGAATGCATGTCAATGCTCTATTATGAAAACGATAACGCATAACGCATAAATACTTATTGTGTCTATTTTTTGGACCGACTTGAAAGAGAAACAAAAAAACAAAAAGTAAACATATTAATATCCACTTTGAAAACATTCCTTTATTAGTTAGGAGGTTAATTAGTTATAACTTTACAAACTTTACTTTTTTGCTTACTTGAAAACGATATACCTTGGCTTAACTCGTCTTAAAAACCACATAATTAATAATTAACTCACCATTTAATGGTAGGTTGTGGGTGTCCAAGGATCTTGACCTCAAGTTTGACAGGGAATCCTTCGATGACCTTGGTGGGCTGCAGCTCAGCGATGAAGGCAGGCTTGCGTTCCTTCTGGCCTATTTCTACATTCGCTTTAGAACCAACCTAGAAGGAAAATGGTGAAAATTTATTAATGTTATGATTTTGGAATATGCATGAAATTTTTAGTGCATGAATGAAACTGCCGAGTGTTTTATAAATATATTGAAACATTGTTTATTATAAATAATGCATACAAGGCGACTTTCTAAAGGAACTATCTCGATTTTTTTTTAAAGTGAGTCCAGCTTCCTTATTTCACAACCGTCTATTCGTCTGAATCCAAGAAAAAAGTCTCTGAAGGCGGTTTCTAAACGCTTTTATCAAATCCGAAATCCAAAACTTTTGACAGTTCTAGGCGAATTGAATACGTCAATTTACAGAAATCATATATATCTGTGTACAGAACAGTACAGAAACTACGGAGAGCAATTAGCTGCCGGAAATCACTCGATGTATAAATTATAAGGAACTGTTTCCTGAACTAGAGTTTCTTTTTATAGTATAGGATGGCGAATCTAGCTAAAGGCCCACCTGGTGTTAAGTAGTTACCTTTGCCCATAACAACTTCAATACCACCTAGGCTGATACCTAAATAGTACTGCAAGTCGGTTCGCCAAACTGAGACAACTGAGAGTTTCCGAATCTATTTGGTTCTCGAATCGTTTCGTTTGGCTTGCTGATCTACTTTCACATCGGATACGGATGCATTTCAGACGTTTGATAATAGCACTACAGGTCCTCTTCATGCACTGTTCTATTTAAGTTTTCACAGATTTTTTTATGGATCAGCGATTTCCAGCCACATCCGTCATTTGTTAATACATTGGTTGCGTGGTCTTCCTGTCTTGGTTTATGCTAAACTGTGGACTAAAATAATGCAGTACCTCTCCAAGCTTGTTGGTGACGGTGAGGGAGTAGACTCCGGCGTCCTCAGGCTTGCAGCTGTCGATGCTGAGGCCGATGAGGCCACCCGGCTGGTTTATGAAGTTGATGGCTTGCGATGGACGCACGGGGAGACCTGGAAGCAGAAGAAAAGGTTAAAAGCTTCTACCAGCTTTTTTTTTAAACAGAAATCTGCTTTGGACAAATAAAAAGGACTAAGCCGTATTGAGGTTTCGTCTTAGTATATTTTTTATGCGATAATATTGGGATAGTGTTTTCTTTGGTAACTTGTCCAACGGAACATACTATAAAGGAATCGCATTTTCTTGCTTGCAGTAAAAGGTATTAATTCAACTTTCATAGGTTTATGTTCCGTGTGGTGCCGGACGTAAAGAATTGCACCACCTTATATCTTCTCATGGGTGTCGTAAAAGGCGACTAAGGGATTTACCAGAGGATGGGCAGCAGCGATCTCTGAGCATCTAACCAACCAACTGCGATCGCCAACCCGCCTGCCCAGCGTGGCGATTATGGCATATCCCCCCAACATATGCTTGGGGGAGGCCTATGTCCAGCAGTGGAAGTCTTTCGGCTGAAATGATGAATGATGAGGTTTATGAAAACAGTTTTTTGGACACTTACCATCCTTGAACCACTTGATCTCAGGTGCGGGGAAGGCCATGACCCTGGCCTCCAACTTAAGAGGCTGCCCAACGACGGCCTTCACGTCTTCCAACTCCTGGCTGAATGATGGCTTCCTTGGCGTTGCTGTGGGAAAAGTGTTTTTCGATGAAGTTTATGATCTACTATTTTATTGTTACTCATGTAAATTTTTAATAATTAATTTCATATATTTTTGTTACGAAATGATCTACTAACTTTATATTGTCAGGCAATCTGATACGCCTATTCCAATGAAACTTTCATTCTTGGCATTTTAAATTTATTGTGGACTTCTTTAAAATACGACTCAAGTCAGCCTTCGCTTCACAGTCAGTGGATCGGAGATCGAGTAAAAGAGGAGCAATTTCAGTTTATAGTCGTTTATATTAACTGTTCAGAAATTGATGCCACTGCTTATTTTTGGACTCGCTTTCAAATGGCGTAGGCTTAATTCATCGACTATAGGTACAGCCCAAAAGACGCCAATTTTTTTATAATAATGCGTAAAAGTAATTCTGTCAACTAGGTGAGCTAAAAGGGAGCGAGGTAATGCAGCAAACCGATTGGCACTACCAAGGCGGCTATTGGCTATTCACTAACGCGGAAGTATTTATGGCTCACATAAGTGGTCGAAACTGATTATTCAAGCGGCGAATAGTGGTGACCTACATCAGATCTATTAGTTAGATGTGTTAACAAACATTGGTCGCGTGTTATAAGGCGTCTGTTGCGTTGTATGGTCGATGGCTTAAATGTTATTTAGCGGAGAAAGGATTTCATTATGAATTCAGATATTGATATATCACTCCCAGGCAGTCCTACTCCTAGACCCATAAATCAAGCTCCATGTACACCAGGGGGTCCTTTTACCATAAGCCCACACCCAACTTTCTCCTAAACACACTACGTCCCCTTGCCCGTTAGGGTAAAACCGGGGCGTCACAATGATAACGTCAATAGTTTTGCATAAAAATCGACTATCAATCTATCGATAGTCCCCCCCTCAAATCAGTCATACTATCGATACGCCTATCGATAGTATCGATACTATTGCATGATTTCTAACAATCGATACTATCGATCAATACGATCGCTACACTATCGATATGCATATCGATAGTATAAATGATTTGGGGTTTTTCGATAGTATCGATAGTCTATCGATTGTTAGGCAACACTAAACGTTAACTAGCTTGATTTGGTCACTGCTATCTCAGGGTTGTTAGCATAAATACGTTTTTTACAATACCAATAACATAATTTGAAAATATACACTATATTTTTGGAGCCCCTCCCCTGTGGGTCACTATACGCCCCCCTGGTTCGGAACCCATGCTCTAAACAACACTCACGGTTAACAGCGACAGCGCACAGCGCAGAGTTGTCTCCGTGCGGGTTGGATATGACGAGCTTGTAGGCGCCGCAGTCAGCTGGGGTCACATGCTCTATGGACAGCTTCACCGTGCCGTCCGGCAGCGCGGTCTGCACCAGGTGCGAGTCGTCTGGGGAGACCGGGGCACCGTCCTTGTACCTGGGAACGAAAATGACTTTTCAACACGTTGGCTGCCGGCAAAAATTTGACCCCGTTGATATTTTATGCGTCTTGCTACGCACCTGTTGTGTGTGGTCATAGTCGTAGCAAACGAAACTACAGTGCGGCCACTACACGCCTGGCGTGTAGGAGCCGGCGCTACGACCGTGCGGCCAGCGTGTGTAAAACACGCCGTGCGCGTACTCCATACTGTATAATTAAAACACGCCCTGCGTGTAACCGCACTGGTGTAGCGGCGTAAGACACACACGGTATGTGATTTGCCGCACAATTGTATAACAAAAATATGCAAACACGACGTGCGTGTTGGAGCCGCATTCGCGTAACACTAAGCGAACACAGACGTGTGTGTTTTTCAGCAGCCAACGTGTTAACGGTATTTTTCAATATAGGAAATGATATTTTGTGGATTTCAAGCAATCTTCTCAGTCCTGCAGCGTTTCGATTGTTGAGGATCATGGTTTCTTAATAACAACAAAGATTTGATGCCTTTCCAAGGATTCACAATGGTATTAAGTTTAATATAAATTAGGTACACCTTTTAGTAGTAGAAGATCTCCTTTGTGAAAGAGCTCGTCCGGGGAAGTACTACCACCGTACCTACTTCTCCGCCAAATAGTGATGCTTGCATTGCTGTGTTTCGGTCTGAAGTCTACGGGTGCCGGTGAAATTACAATCACGTGAGACTTTCCATCTTCATGTCTCAGTTTGGCGAATCGACTTGCGGTACCATTTAGGCAACAGCCTAGGTGGTATTGCAGTTGTTATGGGCATAGGTAACCGCTTAACATCAGGTGGGCCTTTAGCTCGTTTCGCCATCCTATACTATAAAAAAAAAACCTTAATAAATAAACAATAGTACTCCTCATTTAATAAATGATCTCTACGTACAAAGTTTTTCTTCAATAACATACATGAGTACATCCCAGAAGGAGTCTTTTAGTAGGTACTTTTACTTTCAAATAACTCTTTACTTGCCTCATCATCAATCTTCTACTACTCTCTGTCGATTTAATAATTTTATCCTTAAAATTTCGTAAATCCAAAATTGTTTCTTTTTATCCTAGAACTTAATAGAGAGGAATCTTTTAGATGCCTTACCATTTAGCAGTGGGAATAGGGCTGCCATCGAGCTTGGCCTTTAGTTCGAGCGGTTCTCCCTCATCCACGTCCTTCTGCCTCTCCAGCTTGTGTGTGAACCCTGGTGACTTCTGCTCCAAGGATATCTGAGCCTCGCATACTGCTTCGCCTGCTATGCTCACGGCACGGACCTTGTACTGTGGGAGAAAGCAAAAGTATATTAGTTATATAGAAATTTCTTCCGTCTTATTGTTGTGTCCGACAGTATCCATTTGATACCTGGCTTTATGTTACTGCCTAAGAAATGGTCATTGTGAAATGCAAATATAGGAGAAGAGTAAAGCTATAATTAAAGAATAATAATGAATTTACATATACATTTATGAAACAACCACCGTGTATGTGAACGTGTCACAAAAACACAGACAACATACACTTTATAATTTATTTCGGGTAACATTAAAAACAGAAATTATCAATTAAAAAATATTTGATTGACGTACTGATGTTTACCGCGAACCTAGGCTTCTTTAGGATATACGAATCAGAAAATCGCGAAAAAAACAACTAGCAGAATATTTTCTTTTGTACGTAATGAGGAAATGGAAACGCAAGTCCTTCCTTTCATGCAATGCTAATATTAAAATTTAACTAATCAGCGGGGTACTGGATGCGGAAGGCAGAGGACCTTGTGTTGTGGCGCAACTTGGGAGAGGCCTATGTCCAGCAGTGGACTGCGATAGGCTAAATTAGTTGTTAGTATTCTGCTTAACCAATCACAGCAGTTGATACAAGATTTGACAAGATGTGATTTATCAGTCTTTCAGAAATTGGGAGTTAATTTAATTCCACTATCCTACTAACGCAGCGTAGGGCGCCCCCCTGCCAGGTGGACCGACGACCTTAAGAACGTGGCTGGGGGGGACTGGATGCGGAAGGCAGAGGACCGAGCGTTGTGGCGCAACTTGGGAGAGGCCTATGTCCAACAGTGGACTGCGATAGGCTGAGTTGATTGTTGATTGATCCAACAAATCCAATCCAACTTATATTATAAACGTGAAAGATTGAGAGGATGTATGTATGGATGTTTGTTATTCTTTCACGCAAAAACTACTGTATGGATTTTAATGAAATTTGGCATACAGATAGAACATAACCCGGATTAACATATAGGCTACTTTTTATTTCGGGAAGATGATCAGTTCCCGAGGGATGCGCGATAAAGGACATCCACGCGAGCGAAGCCGCGGGCATAGGCTAGTAGCCCATAATATAAACAAGTCTCACCTTGCCAGCATTACTAGCACTGAAGTGCTTAATCTCGAGCTCACTGTCCACTTGTCCCCCAACCTCGGTGGTGATCGTATGCCGTTCATCATTGCTGATCTCCAGCCCCTCGCGGTACCACAGCACGTCGGGCTTGGGCACGCCGTCACAGCGCACCTTCAAGGTAACGTCGTCGTAGTCCTTGACGGATTGCTTCTGAAGTGGCTTTGTGAAGACTGGCTCGCCGGCTATGGAGAAATATTAGTTTAATTTAGCGGCAGAAGTAAAAAAATGTTTAGCTAGGTAGTCGATTTTTTTTAGCTTATAGCAAGTCCCTTGTTGGTTAGCTTTAATTACAGACCAGGGGCCGTATTATGAAGTGTTAGGATCATCATTGCTTTGTTCCGAAAGAGAGACAGAGCTATATAGGACGAATAGCGCCATCCCTCTTCGAACCGAAACAATCATGGCTTTAACACTTCATAATACGGCCCCAGTAAGCCTCGACGCCGAATAGTCGGATGTCCAGTCACCAAGCATATGCACAGCACTGCATATATTACGCCTCGCCACCATTCGGGACGACACTGCGTCTGGGAGTGGAACCAATCATACCACCGAACTTTTGAGCCGACCAATAATAACGCGCCGTCCGCCCCCCGGTCCCCGCCAACTTTTTACGACTGTGTTCTCATGCAAAACTTTGTTTATGCGGCGTCTTGACAGGCTTACTGGTCTGTGGCTTTAATTAAGGTTGGTTTAAGATTTATGGAATAAAAGTTCTTTATCGTTCCTTTAGTTTTTTTTGAATACACAATCCTTGTTGCAAAAACACATTCTGAATCAAATAGTTCAAATTATATATGTAAAACACAATTGAATTTTTATGGTTTTATTTATTTCTACACTATGGACAAATTTATTGATCCCTATTTAATTTGGACATCAGGAACTTTCAAAGACAATGCTTACATAAGTTCTGATCTCGCTGAATTTAGTCTCTTGATTATAAGAATTTTATCAGGTCTGAATTGATTTTTCTAGTACTATACTCACTGTGCACACTAAGTCTGGCCTGCTGCGCGGTCTCCCCGACCTCGTTCTTGGCAGTGAGAGTGTAAACCCCTGCGTCGTCCACGCCCACCTTCTTCACAATCAGCTGATACGTCTCCTTAGCTAAGTCTTCTATGATCTCATAGCGGGAGGAAGGTTGGATCGCGTAGCCGTCTTTGCTCCTGTATAATTATCAAGGATTGAGGTTTTTAGCATTTGGAAATAGGAAATTTCAAAATGGTGAGGTCAAAGTGAAATATGTTAGTAATTTTATTTTGGCACTGTTATTGTTGAAGTACTGAATTATATTATGAGGAACCATGTTACTGACAAAGCAACTGGGAAAATATAATTCAGTTGAAATGTATAGAGTCCATTTTGCAATAAGAAAAACTTCGAGCGATTGTCTTATGTGACCATGTCTTATGTGGCTATTCTGAAAGATCTCACTCGCAAACTAGCTTCTGAATCCGCAAAGAATTTTTTTTTGTATTGGTTTTACTACTTTTCACTGCGGATTTACAAGTGAGTTTACTAGGGAGATCTTTCGGAATAGTACGGCTGGCAAAAAACCAAAAAAGTGGTTCAAATATTAGAGTAAAAAGTTAGTTAAATAATTCATTAAAACACTCACCACTTAACCTCGGCGATAGGGTTGGCTCGAACGTTGGCGATGAAGGTGGTCTCCTCGAAGGGCACGGCGTTGACGTCCTTGAGCCCTTCGATTTCGGGCCGCAGCAGGATGTCGAGCCGGGCAGAACTCTCGCCCACCCCGTATTTGTTCTTAGCCTGTATTGTGTACTCACCGGTGTCGGTGTGGCGGCCTGCAGATAGAATATTTATTATGATATGTTCTCTGTCTCGTAAAAGACAGGTCCAATATCAGAGGTTGTTAGAACTCTGGACTTAAATCCAATAAAGTCTACACAAAATCCAAAAAGCTATGAAAATTAGACAAAGAACTGAACTATTCTTTGAAACGAGTATGAGGACCTTCTGTTTGGAAACGAGCCACTATACTCTCGACATCTCGTATGATCATGAAGATAAAAGTTAACATACCAGTAGGAATTTGCAAAGTGAATGTGCACTCCTTCAATCCGTGGTCCATTTCCTTAGCATCGGCCGATGTGACGATGGTGGCATCAGGGGTCAGTTCTTCTCCGTTGAGCAACCACGACACGTGTGGCTGAGGGTCGGCCGTGCATACTGCCTGCAGAGTTACTGGTTCACGTTGCAACACGCGTTGGGCTTCGAGGGGTGTCGTGAACTTGGGCTTGCGGAGCTCGGATTCGGCTGGTGAGGAGGACATGAAGATTAAATATTTAAGATAAGTAATACTGCTTTAGGAAGAGAGATATGGGGAAATATTCTTCTGAATAAAGTTCGGTTACCGTTGCTAACAGAGAAATTTTTAAGACTAAAAAAATTATAACTAAGAAGTTTAATAGTTTTTGAAACAGAATAAGAGAATTGTAACAAAAACAGTATTTTTAACAGGTATGTTGTTATACAAAAATGAACTCTTCAAATTACTTACGTGACACCGAAAGCTCAGCGGTCTGCACTTGTTTTCCAAGATCATTAATGATCTCACACTGCCATTTACCAGCGTCCTTCATGTTGACGCTATCAATCTCCAACTTGAACAGATCTCCATCGTTGGTGATGTGGACCCTGCCACACGGCTTGACTTCCTTGCCGTCGTGCAGCCAACGGATGGTTGGCTTCGGAGTACCAGAGACTTCTACTGAGTACACTAGAGGAAGAGACTCGAAGGCGTGACCGTCTTTCATGCTGCTACCTTTGACTGCGGGTGGTGCTGGAATGTTTAAGGTCATCGTGTGAAAACTTGTAGTGATGTTTGGTCGTTTGGCACGACCTATGCGTTGGAAGCTGCAGGTGGCAATAGCAATAGGCAAGGAGAATAACAGGATAAAGAAAGGATTTAATTTCCAAGTTAATACTGATTCATGTAATTGACACTGTTAGCATTTATTTTTAAATGGATATCAGGAGATAATAAAATAATGTCTTCCTTAGTATCCCTCACTATTCGTTTTCTGAACTAAGAATTACAAAAGACAATATAGATAATCAGTATTGTAACATTAACGATCAGTTTCATCATTGTAAATTCAAGTCAATTCAATTCTTTATTGTCCTAACAAATTCCTTTTAATAAGTATTACTCCAGACAGGGTCAGAAAAATGTTTAACGTAAATGTGGAACTTTGAAAATATTATTTGTTTATTAAAGAAATTCAATGATGCAACTGAAAGTATTTTATTCACAGGAAAAAGTGTAAAAATTCATTGACATCACATTATAAGCCCAGAATTGAGGAAGCTCTTCCAACAAAAATAGTGTATTTACATAAAAAAATTGCTTGATAACGTCGCAGTATATACAGCAGTTATAGTTTTTTTACTCGAGCGTACATAAGGATACTTACAGCTCCACGTTTCTAGAAGGACACAGAAATATGGTGTAATGTTTTTCCAAAGTGTTCGTATACATACCATTTAACGTTGTATAACTTACAAATTAAGGTCCATGTTCATAAAAAGCATAAGTATCAAGTATCATGCAAGCGACGCACTACATTTGAAATATTTTTTGCTTACCTTGATGATGTGATGATTATTTTGGATGGACTAGTACCTCTGCCGCACCGAGCCCCAAAGATTAGTATGCCAGAAGGGAATGTTATTACGCATGCGTGCTAAAACAAACATACGACAGCATTAGTCAAATGTGGACAGACATTTAGAGGACTAAACATGTATGGAAAGAATCTGCCATTTTCTTAGAAGATGAAATTAAGTTTGAAGAAATTAAAGAATCAGTTCAGTGTTATGAAGAAAATGACAGATTAAATGGAATCAACATCAGCAATTTCCGATTCAGGATTTAAAGCATTTACTTTATGTTATTCTCCCCCGATATACACTGCGTAGCGTTACATCATCAAATGCCAGCCTCTTTTATCGTTCAACGTTCCCAGTTTGTTTAATATTTTGATTTAACAATTACCTTTTTCATCTTCCACATTTAGAATATCATCTAGTATGCTCCTTTGCCTCTGACTTCGTTTTAGAAGGGCTTCTATCTCGTCATCCACCTCCTCTTCTAGACTAAATAGCTTAGCCTCGTTCTTTCTCTTTCTCTCAACAGTCGTTTCTGTTACATCTTTCGTCATGTTTTCTATGTTTTTCATAGGGCCTAATACTAATTCTTCTATGATTCTATTTTTAACATTATCTATCTTTTTGTCGACGGATTTGAAATCGTTTTCATCGAATTCCTTCGATATGTGTATGAGTTTTTCTGTGATGTCGTTCTCGAATATCTTTTGCGACTTTTCCTTTAGGATTAGAGATTCTTCTTCATCCTCGCCTATGAAGTAATCTTCTTTGAACGACGACTGACGAACATAAGAGTCTTTACTGAATACTTTTCTCGTTTCGTCAATGTCGAATATGGATTTCGAAAGGTCTTCGATCGATATCTCTCTAGAGAGTGGTTCGTTTTGCCAACTCAGCTCGTCTTCCGAGACTGACATGATGGAAACAGTACGGTTTGCTCCCTGCCTACTACATCTCGATCCATTATCAGCTTCCGAGTCAGTCTGTGGTTCTTCAATTATACCATAAGTACCTCTCCTTATATGATCTGGTATACTATAATGGCCCATCTCCGTCAAGAAATAACTATGGCTAGCAATTTCTTCAACTTCTAAAGAAGTTGTATGAGGTTTGTTCGGCTGTATTAGCCTTCTGCCTCCGAAAAAGTCATCGTCATCATAGTAAAGTGATGTTGACGTCATTTTGTGTAAAGTGCGCGTTTCGGCAGGACCTACCAGTTAAAATAGTATTATGTTGACTTAAGGTAATATAATTACTATTTAGAAGGTGAGATTAGATAAGATGAACTAATGCGTTATAATTTTAGTTTGAAGTTATACTTTAAGCAATCTATTTTAATGATGGAAAGTTAGTGGATGATAGATGGATTTTAGAATTGGGAAGAGAAGGTAGGAAGCTAGTTACTGACCTGTGATGATAGCGCCATGAGACCGAGTGCTGCTGACCTTAGACATTACAATAGCTCCATTGTCGCCTGTCTTGAACGTAGTTACTGTTTCGAAAACTCGGCCTAAACATAACAAATCACACTTGGGATGTTAAAAACACAGTGTTAAAAGCATGCATAGTTGTGCGCGAAAACATAAAATTCTCGCATACTAAAAGCTGTTTGCTAAACTGAAGAGAGAAAGCGTCGAAGCGTGTAATGTTTATACCTTCAGTGTCAGCACTTAACGGTTCTTCGAGCGATTGTTTTTTAACCGATTTACGTTTTGGTGATTTCAAGTCTTCAGCAATGGGTACCTCTTCGATGACTTCAGGCTTAGTAGTGCTTTTTTCTCCAGCATCTTTTTTGGTAATAACCTCTTCAACAACTGGCTTCTTGTTCTGTTCGTTGTGGTTTTCGTCCCAAATAGACTTATCTTCAGCCTTCTCGGGTTCAGAAAAGGATTTCTTTCCAGCGTCAGTCGGTGTTGAAACTATTTCTTCTATGACGGGTTTGCTTGGTTTACCGTCATCAGCATCATCCCAGAATGATCTCTCTTCAGCCACTTCAGGTTGAGTGACGGACTTCCTAGCTTTGTTACTAATTGGTGTCTCTGGCTCTTCAATAATAGGTTGTTTGGTATTTCCACCATCGACGTCATCCCAGAAAGACTTCTCTTCAACTACTTCTGGCTCAGTGATGGATTTTCTTCCTTTGGCTGGTTTTATTTCAACTTCTTCAATTGAAAGCTTTTTGGATTTCTTGTCATCCTCCGCGTCATCCCAGAAAGACTTTTCCTCGGCTACCTCAGGCTCAGTTACAGATTTCTTAGCTGCGGCGGGCGATGGTTTTTCTACGTCATCAACGCTTGATTTTTTAGCTTTGCCATCTTCTTCATCATCCCATATAGATTTTTCTTCTATAGCTTCCGTCTTGGCTAATTTTGCAGATTTTTTCTTCCCTTTGTCCACGTCATCTTCAATAGGTTGTTTCGTCTTTTTACTTGCGTCATCGACTTCACTTTCAACAATGGCTTCCTTAGTCAACGACGAATGAATCTCTCGCGCTATTAAACACAATGAAAAAAATAGTAACAATAAAACATGGATTATTAAAATGGGCAAAATGTATTATATTAAAGACATCACAAAATGGTGAGTAAAAGTTTGTGCAGAACAAAGTGCATAGATGGTTGTGGATGACTACGTCAGCATTCTAGTCTATTGAATGCTTCAATGGTTTAATTACCATTTCCTTATGGTCGGTATCTATGACACCAAAAACAAAACTAACGTGCGTATATGGTAGTAATCTAGGGTTCAATATCACTACTACGTTAATTCAAACTACTTTACCCGTATGTGTTTTTCCATCGAAGTGCCAATTTTGTCGTTTCGTGACAGATTCGTATCGACGGGTTTCTTGGGGGCTTACCGTGTGCATGTGTCTAGTGTATGTGTATGCCTGTGAGTGTGTAACGTACTGTGTAGTGTTCGCTGGAATTCTGACTCGTGACACAATAATCATACGGATGTGCTCTAAGTTGACGTGCTGATTTTCAACCTTATTTTTTGGTGCACAAGGATAATTTTAAAAGTAAAATTTTGGTGCTACGTTTTCACATAGTGATTCACAAAAATGGTCCCTATAGCTTGTACATAAGATTGATGTTTATTTGTTTCCGAATACTTACTGTGTATGGTGACCGTGCTCTTAGACGAGACACTACCAAACTCATTTTCAGCTCTCACTTCGTACTCGCCTCCGTCCTGTTCCTTCACCAGGGTTACTGTTAGATGGTAGTTCTCCAATCTAATGCGAAAAAAAAAAAAAAATCGTAACGAGTGAAGGTTCTTTTGTGATCAAATATTTTCAAACCTGCATTACTTAAATATGCCGATTTGGTTTGGGACTGATATTATTTTCTTTATTCAGTTAAGTTTACATACAACGTGTTATTGAAATAACTGAAAACCTCCTAAGGGCTCATTGTACCTACTCATTAGTATGAACAACTTTTACTATGGGACCAACCCTGAAATAGCGAAAAAAAATCAGCTGTTCTCCTACATTTTGTCGATTTTTGTGAACACAAATATAGGGGAACAGTTGAATAAAAAATTTTTTTTTTTTTTTTTTAAATAAGACCATTTATAGATTTCATAGAATGTAACTAGGTATGTAAAGATCTAAATTCGGAAACGAAAATTTGCTCGCGATTAGGACCTTCTGGTTCAGTACACCAGTAACTATTGTCTCACCTCTTGGTGTCCCTCTCGATCTTAATCCTGGCATCAGTGGTGACCTCCTTGCCGTCCTTGTACCACTTGACTTTGGGCTCGGGGCAGCCTTCCACTTCGACGTCCAGCTTCAGAGTCTTCCCAGCGTCAACCGTCATATCGATCAGGCTCTTGGTGAAACGAGGTTTCCCTGCAAATGGTATTTAGGCTCTTAGGCAGTGTTAACTAGAAGCTACTAGCACATGCTTCGGCAAAAAGAACAAAACTCAAAATTAAACAATAGTCAAGTGCAAAAAGTAGTTTCTAACTTGAAAAACATTAGTAACATAAATACATACATATTATCAAGCATGTTTCTCATTGGGTTAGTCAGAGACTATGGATTTCGACCTGCTACGATCCTACCACACCTCTTTCGCTTCATCTACGTTCATTAACCTCGTCATGCATGCTCGTAGGTTTAGAGTACTCTTAACCTGGCATTTTTTGAGAACGTCCAAGATTTGAATGCAATACGTTCGCCGAGGTTGTACCCCTCGAACTCTTTCATCCACACTCGCTTCGTATACTTGCTTCGTCAATCTCCTCCCGTCCATCCGCTTTATATGTCCAAACTATCTTAACATACCTTTCTCAATCTTTGTCACTACATCTTCTTTCATTCCACAACGCTCCCTTATCACATTAGTCCTTACTTTATCTCTCAAAGTTACACCATACATACTTCTCAAAGCTCTCATTTCTACTGCATTTATTCTGCTTTTATGTTTCTTCTGCCATACCCATCTTTCACTACCATACATAAGTGTAGGCACTAACACTCCCTTAAAAACAGCCAGCCATGCCTTTCCCGACACTTTGCGGCTGTTCATGAAGGTGTGTAGTGCCCTATTAACCTGATTACCAGCAATCACTCTCCTTTCAATGTCCTTCACATACTTCCCATTTCTCGTAAACATGGAACAACAGGTAAACAAACTCTTTTACGTGTTCCAACTTTTCCTCACTCCTCTTTTCCACTACTACACTGTCATTATAAATGTATAATACTACTAATGAGTAATAGTTGGTTATTATCTTTCAGAACCAGAATAAGTGGACAAAGATAGCCCACTTCTGGGGAAAGGTCTTGAACTTACTGTTAACAGTGAAGGTAGCGCTGCAGGAGTCTTCTCCTAACACGTTGGAGACCTTGCACGAGTAGTTGCCGGAGTACTCCGCGGACACCTCCTTGAGGATCAGCTTGTGAGTGTTGCCGCTGTCCACGCGAGTGAAGACCGACTTCTTCTCTGTTATTTCTATGTCTCCGAGGTACCTGGAGAAAAGTAATATGTACATGCAGGATGATAATATAATCGACGGGAGTTGACGGGAGCATGGATGGGTTAGTTAGATTCTGGTAATTTAGATGTACTTAAAATTACGTTTAATTATCAACTGTCATTCAAAATACCTTCTAATGCCCGGTATAAGGAAAGTTTGACGGTTTATTAAGTTGAAATGAGCCGGATTGTAAAGACTTGAGAGTCAATTTGCTTTCTCCAAGATCATACAGAACTCGCCAATCTTTATGGTGGCTCTGAACTTGTGGTGTATATACGCGCAGAAGCAAAATTAACATGTGTGTGGGTTATCGAAGTCGAGGGCCATAAAGATTGCCGACTCCGTACTTTATCCATCCTCAAGCTTCTCAGAAGCTTGACAGTATGCAGTATGATGGTGCTTGGGGTTTAGTATTTTGTTACAAACCAGCTCACACCCACGACTACTCCCATAGTATGATGATAAAACGTATTCTAAAATGTTAATCCAGAACATGTTCTATCTGTGTGCCAAACATACAAATCCATTTAGCCGTTTCAGAGTGATTGAAGGACAAAAGAACAGAAAAACAATCGCATTTATAATATTATTTGCCTATGCCCGCGGCTTCGCCCGCGTGGATGTCATTTATCGCGCATCCTTCGGGAACTGTTCATCTTCCCGGGATAAAAAGTAGCCTATATGCTAAACCGGGCTGTGTCAAATCTGTTCAGCCCTTACAGCGTGATTGAGTAACAAACATCCAAACACCTTTACAAACATTTATAATATTAGTAGGATAGGATTTAGTAGGATAGACAAAACTGTTGTTACCATTTCACAGTGGGTTCTGGGTAGGCTTCTACGGCCACAGTGAACTCCACGTTGGTGTCTCCTTCACTGGCGGAGATGTCCTTCAGCCTCTGCGTGAACTGCGGCCCCGAGCGCACGTTGAGTGCGCACGAGTCGGATGTGCTGCCGTGGATGTTGCGGATCTGGGGAGATGGAGTGATTCATTTATCCATGTACATTTAAATTAGCCTACTGATACTACAGATATTGACGATCGCTAAAGACAAGTCGTTCCAAGATACCTATTTAAAAAAAAAATACCTAGACAGTGGGACTTTTACAGTACGCGTAATATAACTGTGCCGGTCTGAAACCAGGCTCTGCGAAGGGCCGCGCAGGTACAGTCGCGTAATAAGTGTGAGCAGGACATAAGGATGCATCGAACATTATCGAACGAATGAAACAGCGAGAACATGCTGTCCTTCGCCATCTTGCCTTTCAGATGAACAGCGTCTCGTCTATCAGAGTATTGCCACCAATACCGCGCATGCGTGCTACTGATTTGGGTGCAAAATTGACTACTGCGCAGCCACCTGTTTCTCACTTAACAGCGGCACAGTTATATTACCGCCTTATTGGTCATGTGGACAAAACATGGATACCAAGCGGTGGGATGAAGTGTCATTAGATTTTGCTACTAGAAATATCTAATAGCAGTCCAGGGCTTTTCCTAAACTATACCAGGAAAATAGAATAAGGGTAGGCTCCGTAGGCTAGGTTTCCATTAAGTGAGACTCGCGACCGTTATTTGCAAACTGTTATGTTAGATAAACGAGTCATCACCTTGAGGAAATTATTCAAATAGAAAACTTTAATTACGCTATTGATACTAAAGCCACAATTTCACGGTAAACCTTTATTGAACAACACGGTTGTAACAACGAGTTGCTTTAAGCATATTGCTAACAACACTACGTATAGTTGCGTTGTTTCCAGCAACATTAAGGCTGTTTAGCAACAGTTTTATTTAGACCGATTATTGCCCAACAAAAGTTTATGGTGAATACGAAGATTAAGACTGCTCACCTCACAAGAGTATTCGCCAGCGTCGGCGCGAGCAGCGGAAGTGATGACGAGAGAGTGAGCCTCGCCCGCTGACGAGATCTTCACTGTGGACGATTCAGATAGCTCCACCTTGTTCTTGAACCTGGTGTAGCAGTTACAGTTTAAATAACAATGTTTACAGATGCGATGTGGAGTATAGTAGGAGATATAGTAATCCTCCAAAATCAACAAGGTCATCCGTCAAAGTATACAATGTGTTATTGAAATAACTGAAAACCTCTTAAGGGGTCATTGTACTCATCGGTATGAACAACTTTTACTATGGGACCAACCCTGAAATCGCGAAAATAAAATTAGCTGATCTTTACATTTTGTCAATATATGTGAACACAAATGTAAGGAACAGCTGAATTTTTGGCCCATAGTAAAAGTTGTTTACACTGATGAGTACAATGACCCCATAAGAGGTTTTTAGTTATTTCGTTACAAGTTGTAGAATAATTGAAAAACTAACTGGCAAAATCAGCATGATTTGCTAAATTTCACGAAAATGACAGATAAATTATTTGACTGTTTTGGTCTCCAGGTTGAAGTCTCACCTTGAAAGGGTTGTAAATGTTATAAAAAAGATAAGGGCAAGTTCTACTGGGTGTTTGAGTGTAACAAAAAAAAATATACGAGATTGGAGTACCTATGATTTAATTTCAGGGTTCTGGACTCTATGGCGCTTCTGCGTAAAGTCCACTAGTAGAAGTTATGTGACTATCCTTACCATGCCACAGTTGGAGCCGGCTCCGACTCGGTTTCCACCTTGAAGGTGACGGTCTCCTTCTCATCGCAAACCTTGCTCGCACCCATCTTCTTCACGACCTTGGGCGCTGACGTCACGTGCCACTGCCAGAAGTCCGAGCACTGGTTCACTTCGTTTCTGGAATATGATTATTTGATAGTGAGGCTGACTTAAGTTATCCACATTAGATACTAATCAGAGGGCTTTTTATGAAAATCACTTGAATATATTTGATATAATAGAGAAAAATCTCAGGTTATTATAACCTTAGTGCCTTAGGTCTTTAGAATGGGGTAAAACTTGGTCAAATTCTAAAAGACCTATAACGATATAAATTGTGGAAAGAAAAATTCTCTCACGAGCAGGATTCGAACCTGCGACTCCTGGTTCAGTACACCAGTAGTTTAGCCGCTAAGCTACCATGAACTCTGCTCGTGGTATCGAATTTAACTTCCACTTACATCTTTGGGTGACGTCAGCAACATCCCAGACCCGATTAACTTTGCAGTCAATTCTCAGTCATATAGATGTGCCTACCCTTACTAATTATTACATTATTTTTCAACACGCTCGTAAAGTGGCTCTTACTGCACCGCTTTTAGGTTCATAATGTAGCTTATTACGCACGCGTGCTTTTTAGGGTTCCGTACCCGAAGGGTGCCAAACGGGACCCTATTACTCTCGCTACGCTGTCCGTCCGTCCGTTCATCCGTCCGTCCGTCCGTCCGTCCGTCTGTTTGTCACAGGGCTGTATCTTTTTAATGGTAATAGGTAACCGGTTGAAATTTTCTCAGAATATGTGTTGCTATGAGGTGTATCACGACAAATACTAAAAGCAAAAAAAAGTCTAAAACCAAAGGGGGTCCCCATACAAGAAACCTCAAAAAACATGCATTTTTTTCAACGATTTTGTTCCTGCTCTATCTTCCAAACGGTAATATATACCAGCGTCAAACTTGGTCAGATTATAGTGCATATTATGTAGTTTAGCAACAAATACTAAAAATAAGACAAACATAGACATATGTGGTGGTACCTGCGTAAGAAAGACGTGCAAAAATTCATATTTCGCGCACTGTGCGTTGTTGTCTTTTGATCAGTTTTATGGGGTATCCTGATACCACCTGTGGTTTAGAGGTCCGGAACCCTTACTGCGCGAGTCCGACTCGCACTTGGCCGGTTTTTTACATTATATTATCGCACTAGTGCTCTTTACTTTACAGTTTATTTTAAAATCGCAGCAAAGAGTTTTTATGCCTGAACGAAATTAAACATTTTTGGGAATAAATAAACTGTTTTAATTAAAATATGATAAATAAACATTTCATTTCATCAAATTATTTATTTTTGTCAACAAATTAACATTAATTTGTGATATAAATAAAAAAAACAATTAATTTATTTTTAATAATAGGCTGTTTGGCGGTTTCCTTCGACCTATATTTGTCTAAAATGTGTAATTTATGTTTTTTTCCTCGCAAGTGTGTTGAAAAACGTCGTATGACACGCGTGAGCATTGACTATAATACTCTCGGCTCTATTACGCCCTCGCCTTCGGCTCGGGCTGCAATCCAGCCTCGAGTGTAATAGTCAACTTAGCTCACTTGTATCATAATGTACTATTAACGCGTTTACGCATGCGGAGACAAATCTAAACTATCTAAAATTGCCCCGTCATGCGAGCGATGACGAGAGTTTTCCAAAACTACTAGTGCGGAAGGCTTGCAACTTGGCTAGGAAGAAGCTTATGTCCATGAGTGGACCGCTATTGGTGGATTTCACAAGATGATGTGATACGTGACACACCAGAAAGTAGGAACTTGTCTTTTCAAGTCCCAGAAGACTTAAAACGCTGCTGAGTATCCAGTACAATAATGTGTTCAGGGCGTTGTTGTAGCTGCCGCGCTATTGTAGTGCGTCGGCAATGTATGCCAACGCGCGTATTCGGATTATATATCGGATATATCGGATTCGACGTCGTCTGGCGTAAGAAGTCCGCCTCACTACTGCGCAGGCTGCGCGGCTGCCACAACACCATCCTGCACATGATAGCCGCCCGGGCTGATTTGATAGTCCGCTTGTGTGGGCGCTAGTCGACCGGGCCAAATCCCTTTTAGTTATTAAGTGCAGTCTAACAAAGCAATTCGTATACAGGGTCCCCAGATATAGATGAAGATTTCTCAGGAAATTATTATAGAATGGTTTTATTAGGGCTTTGTATAAATACAGTTTAACTTTGTCCGTTATTTAAATGATATTTCACTCGAAAACATCCATAATCTTCTGATAGAACTTCATTTATATCTCTCTACCCTGTATACTAATTGCTTTGCTAGACTGTACTAACATAGGCTAAGTTCACACACACACATTGGATCCATCGTTGTCTTAAATAAATAAATGAAAAAATTAAAACCTTTTTGTAATGAGCTTGAATAACTTACTTAGCAACAACAGAGTAAGACCCCGTATCAGTGAGCTTGGCATCCTTTATTGTGATCTTGTATATCTCTTCCGACTCCTTCACGATGAGGATACGGTCGGAGCTCTTGATTTGGGCGCCGTCCTTGTAGAAGGTCACGTCGGGAGAAGGCGTGCCTTCGACCTCGATGGTCACCGTGTGGGTGGAGCTCACCTGAACAAATTGTAAATGAAAATATACAAAACCGCTTCTATGATCTCGGCAGAATAGGGGTATAGTGTATATTATATTGGCTTCGAGAGCCATAATAGTTAGACACAATTTTGGAGTCAGAAAACAATATTAATCATTTCCCAAAACCTATAAATTTATCCAATATCTCCTGTGAACCGAAAACCAATCGAAATAATTTATGACTGACACTTTCAATTTGAAATGTTGACAATTCCAAGTCCAATTATTTCCAATGTATATTTACTCATAGGTTGGAATAGGTTTTTTGATTTCTAAGTGTATAGGCGGGAAAATTTGCTCTGTGTTCGATGGGCTATCAGCCTGTTTATCAACTTATTACATAAAAAGGTCTTCATCAGCTATTGTAGCACTTTTGAAGAGACAAATAATTCTAAAGCATTTCAGAAAGCGTTTTATCCCTCCTCTTCCTGTCACTTAGTCCTGAATGCTCTCGCTTACCATGCATGTCTGGTTCTCGACCTTCTTCTTGATTTTGGGCGCGGCCTTGACGATCAGGTGCATGGTAGTGGTGTCCTCACCGAGCTCGTTGGACGCCGTCACCTGGTAGTCACCTGCATCAGCCTGGGACACGTTCTTAATCACCAGGGACATGGTCTCTTCGTCCTCGTATAAGAATCTGGAGAAAAAGTGGTGTTATTTCAGAAAAATTGTTTAAGAAATTAAGACCAAACGGAGACAGATAATTATTTTAAGACAAGACATGAGAGAGACACTTTGACAAAATTTTCATCAAATACGGTATCTGTGGTTATGAATGTTTAAATAATCCAGAAAAACTATGATGGTATAGACGAATTTAAACTTTTTGGAAGAAGTACTGTAAATTGTAAGGTAATGAACGAGATAATAACAAATAAAAAGTATTCTGGGAAAGCGGGTATCATCATCATCATCATCATTTCAGCCGAAAGACGTCCACTGCTGGATATAGGCCTCCCCCAAGCATCGCTACAACGATCGGTCCTGCGTCTTCGGCATCCAACGGAATCCCGCGACCTTCACCAGGTTATCGGTCCAGAGCGGGTATAATTTGGTTTAATAAAAATACATTGTTTCCCTTCTCTTGTGTTGGAGATTTATGGTTTTCGAGTTCACAAAGAACAAGAGCATTCCCGTCTATCCTTCAACATTATAAAGAAAGAAAGAAAGTCAGAAAGTTGCCTCAATAATACGCAGAGTGAGCGTGAGGGGGAGCACAAACAGCATTCTGAAGGTATTTGGAGAGAGGCTGGATGGGCCCTACAATGGAAAGGTTTGTCAAGCTACATGTACTACATGGAGCTTGACGAAGCTTCCTGTGATTGTGATGTTTGTTTTTGTGTAATGTTCTACTAACATAGTTATTAAATCATTTGTAGTACTAACAAGATATTCTGTGCTATGGGCCTCGATGCCTGACGGTAAAATATTTTAATTTTAATTTTTTATTATATTCGGTACTCACTTGTGCCTAGTATCGGCCTCAACGTCTTTTCCATTATGTTTGAACACGATGTTGGGTTTAGGGAATCCCTTGCAGGTCAGCTCCAGCATGGCGGAGGCTCCGGCCGATACGATCGCCTCGCGGTGCTCGATGATAAGGGTAGGCTTCTCAGGCTCGCGGTGCAGCTCGTGGACAGCACCTGGGAGAAGAATGTAGAATTACAGGAACAAGTTTATAAAAGGTTTACACCAAACCAAACAGTGAATGCTTGTAAATGGTTTTTACATACTTAAAAATAGAACTAACATTAATAAACAAAATGAGACTGCATTCTACTGATTTTGTTTGTTATGATACCAAAAAAGTTTTTTTAGGACTCATGAACAATTTTGATGCCTTTATTATTACAAACAGTGTTAAGATTTCTTGTTGTAAAAAACATCTTATCATGCCATGGTTGTAACCGTAATTAATTTTTTACAATTGTCACTCGAATAAAACTTTTTAACAAAAAATTGAACCGACGAAAACAGAAACTGAAAAGCGAAAAATAACTAATTATGAGTCGGCGCCAAACGAACTTTTAACAAGCATAGTGCGTGTAAGTTGGAAGTGGCCGAGCGGAGAACGCATTTTTGGAAAGTTATTGTTTATCGTTGAAAATCTCACGTTGTATTTGATGTGACGTTGTTTTTATTATTTATTTAAAGTAATTTAATGATCTTCGTTGATTGGTTGTTTGGCGCCGACTCATAATTAGTTATTTTTCGCTTTTCAGTTTCTGTTTTCGTCGGTTCAATTTTTTGTTAAAAAGTTTTATTTTTCATTTTTTTGTGGTTAAACTCTAAATCCAGGTCTCCATTATGTCGTAGTGTCTAGAACTATATTTATGTATGTCAAGTTTCAACAGAATCGGTTAACAGGTAAGAATTCAGTGGGTGAACAAACACTCATCCCCTGTTTTACTACCCTTAGGGGTGGATTTTGATTTTGAAATTTAAATGGGACCAACTTCAAGATATACCCTATCCAATAAAAAAAGAATCATCATAATCGGACCACTCTGTAAAAAGTTATGCGTGGTCATACATAAAAAAAAAAAAAAAAAAAAAAAAAAAAAAAAAAAAATATACGCGTCGAATTGAGAACCTCCTCCTTTTTTTCGTCGGTTAAAAAGGGCATTTTATTCATCGATAACAGTGAATAAAACTCTCTTTTACTCACAAGTGAGTAAAAACATTTTGAATTTGGAACAAGCACGAATTATGAATAAAACGTGCTGAATGTGCGTACTGGCTGGCTGAATGGAGCTGTCAAATTTAAATTTAGAAAAAATAAATACTACAGGTTGGCTGGTTGAACGAGAGACTTATTGAAGGAGGATGTTTAGCACTTAGCACGGCACTGTCCATCAGTGGCCATTTTCACCTTTGCCTTTTGTACTAGACAGCAGACCCCTAAACAGTCAGAGCTTGCGCGAGCATTTTGACTACTATACCTACGCGTGATTTGTCGTAGAATATTTTTCATCTTTTTTTTATGTGTAGTTACGCAAATTCTACCATATTCTTGAATATGTCTCTCATTCACACGGTCATGCTATATACCACTTTTATTTTCTCGCAGTCAATGGTAAAAAGTAGAGTACACAACTCGTGAAAAAAAAATCATCTCGGTCCTTGTATCCAACTTAGTCCCTCGAATTAAATTCTCTTTTTTTTCACTTGTTATATAATCTACTATTGTAACTCTCTTTCAATTAGAAATACATTGCAATCACCATCATCATTCTGAGTACCTAATACTCGCCTGATTACATAATTTCCCTGTTATTAACTTGAATTTGTGTATATATTTGTGTACGGAAAAGAATAAGAATCATCTGATGCTGCTGACACAGTCATGTGGTCGTAAAACCGTGTATTATTATTATCTATAGGTCGGGCGTACCTTGCACGGTAAGTTCGGCGGAACAGGAGATGTTTCCGGTGCTGGTCTTGGCGACGCAGGTGTAGATGCCGGCGTCCTCTGGCTTCACATGCTGGAAAACCAGCGCCAGAGAGTCCTCGTCGTCACCAAGGAGTACCTGGTAGAACATGGCAACAAGATTTTGTTAAAGAAAAGATATGTACAAAGAATTGCTCTATAGTCAATCGGATATACGCTGAAAAACTCCTACCATTTTAGTTTGTGGTTTAAATACATACATACATATTATCACGCCTGTTTCCCATTGGGGTAGGCAGAGACTATGGATTTCCACCTGCTACGATCCTGACACACCTCTTTCGCTTCATCTATGTCCATTAACCTCGTCATGCATGCTCGTCGGTTTAGAGAACTCTTAACCTGGCATTTTTTGAGAACGTCCGCGATTTAATCGCGATACCTTCGCCAAGGTATCGTACCCTTCCAACTCTTCCATCCACACTCGCTTCGTATACTTGTTTCGTCAATCTCCTCTCGTCCATCCTCTCTATATGTCCAAACCATCTTAACATACCTTTCTCAATCTTTGTCACTACATCTTGTTTCACTCCACAACGCTCCCTTATCACGTTATTCCTTACTTTATCTCTCAAAGTTACACCACACATACTTTTCAAAGCTCTCATTTCTACTGCATTTATTCTGCTTTCATGTTTCTTCTGCCATATCCAACTTTCACTACCATACATAAGTGTAGGCACTAACACTCCCCCATGAACAGCCAGCCGTGCCTTTTCCAATACTTTGCGGCTGTTCATGAAGGTGTGTAGTGCCCCATTCACCTGATTACCAGCACTCACTCTCCTTTCAATGTCATTCACATGCATGCCATCTCTCGTAAACATGGAACCCAGGTATACAAAATCTTTCACTTGTTCCACCTTTACGTCACCTATCAAAATATTGCACTCTATCATAACTTCTTCCTTTTCAAAATAAACCATAAAATTTCTTTTGATACAGTTATATCAGTAGTTTGAGCTAAACTGGACTTTAAGACCTTTTTGCGTAGGAAGATTGACGTTAGACACGGTTTTAAAAGTGTCTTAACTTTTGTGGTTAGACTACTGATATTCAAGCACAATTGTTTGGCCTGGGAGCAAATATAAGGAAGGTATTGGTATAGATATACAACACGGATTCTGAAAAGGTTGATCAATTGAACTCTTGTTAAATCTTGTGTCAACTACAGTGATTGGTCGACTAAAATACAGCTATACAGTAGCAGTTGTAGTTGTTGCAGTTTGACAAGTAATTTGTAGTGTGTTTATTAACATTTCAGAAACCAAGTGTGCAGATGAACATACATTAGGTATATAAGTTATACATACCTTGAATCTTTCTTCAGGGTCGAAGGCTTCTCCGTCTCGCTTCCACGTAAAGGATGCCTTCTCTCCCTTAGCGAGCAGACCTTCACCACCGGGAAGGAGCTCACCAAAGATGTTCTTGTCATCTAAGAAAATTAAGAACGATTTGAAAACGTTAAACAAAATTACCATCAGTTATATCTATTACTTTTTTGTTATCTATAACTCGTTTATTATTTTATCTATTTTTTATTATTTTTATCTATTACTCATATTAAATGTCCATCTTAATGGATGCGGAAAGTGGAAGACTGCAGTGATGTGGCGCAACTTGGAAGAGACCTATGTCCAGCAGTGGACTGCGATATTGATTACTCCTATTTAATAAAAACATTATTAGGAATCGAAGTAAGCTATAAGTTCTCTTCAGAAGTGCTTTTATTGCCGTTAAATGTACATATCCTAAATATCAAAGATTTTCAAGCGACGGCCAGCGTAAGTTATCTGACGAGGAATTGAAATGAATAAATCATAGGTTAGAAGGAAAATAATCTTCTTCTCCGATTAACTTAGTTCTAGCACAGTCTAGCCACTCTGAACAGTCGTCCAACACGAGAATGAATTGTCCCAAGCGGCATTCAAAACTGTCAAACACTAAAACTAAACTGTGGGTTCGATTCCCACAGGACACAAATAACTATTTGTGTGATGAACATATAAGTGTTTGTGTTGGTCTGGGTTTTTCTTATGTATTATAAGTATGTATTTAAATGTTGCGCGTCGTTAACTGTGACAATAAACTATTTTTCTTTCTTTCTTTCTTTTCTTTTCTATTTACAACAACAACAAAAAGTATATAATTATTATATCCATTGTCTAGTACCCATAGCACAAGCTCTGCCTAGTTTGGGACTAGATGGTGCTGTGTAAAAAATGTCCCAAAGATATTTATTATATTTTTTAAACAATGTCCCGAGTAGCCTTTAAAAACTGTCAATGTAAATTTTCGTTGGACCATATGTATGGAACAGATAATTGCACTGTCGTTCTAGGTTCTTCAGATTGAGTGTTCTCGGTTAAAATCAAACAAGCATGAAGAAATAATGGAAATAGCGATCCAAAACTATTACAAGTCCAGTCTAATCTTAGTAAACAGTATTATTTATAGCAGCAGTAATGCATAAACAAATGCTGGATGTCCAACTGTTTACAAGTTTTTTTTAGCGTTTATTAATAACACTTCAGACACTCCTCATTTATTACCAAGGTGTTAATTATGTTGTTAATCAAAATTACATTATAAATATAGGTAACAGTCAACATAGTGATTATAGAACTATATTATCATGATTTAATTAATACCACCAGTGCGTCTATTTGGATACCTAGTTATTCATTTTCGTGGGTGGATGGCAAAACTCCACGCCAAAGCATTATTTTACGATAGCTATTTAAGGAATTTGTAAATACAGCGTCAATCGCTTCTAACATATACATAATTTTCGAACAGACATCATCAATACTTTCGCATTTATAAAATTAGTAGAATACCGCTTCAAATCTGCTGACTACATTTGGGCCTGTTAATGATCTATTAAAATCTACAGGACTCACCAACAACGGTGACAGTAGCCTCCGATGTAACATCTCCGTAGATGTTCATGGCCTTGCAGGAGTACTTCCCGGCGTCAGAGGTCTGCACATCAGCTATAACGAGCTCGTAGCAACCGCGGTCGGCGCGCGTGCGGATGATGGAGACGCGCTCCGATTCAGAAGTTGTGGTTATTTCTTTGTCATCGCGGTAGCTGCGGAAAAGATTGTATTTTTTATATTGTTGGGTATATTTCATGGTTGAGCCTGGCTATGCTGATCATGTCATTGTTATCCTTAAAGTTATCCTCACTTATTAAAATGTTATCAAAAAAATATTACCACAAAATTGTAGGTAGCAAATAACTGTTTTATTTATGGGTCGAAAATAATTTCATTGGCGGCCCATTAAGTTAGTTTTTATTAAATTTCTTGAAATTAAAATCTTAAAACATGAGCATAGTAAAAAGGGATTTCATTTGAATCAAGATCTTTTGTTCGTCATAGTTAATGTAGTTGCCGCTCGAGTCCAAGGATTTGGCAAAGATGCAGTGTAAGCTAATCTTGGCCTGATTAAGCATAATAACAATAAAGGACTGATTTATTGTGTAAATGTATTTAGGAGCTACTGAGGACTAAGCTCTGACAAATCAGTCGACTCGCAAAAACGAGAAACTATTTCATATAAGTTGAATCTTCGGGTATAAGCTAGTATTGATACTTACAACTTCACATCTGGGTTAGGGTCGCCCTTGACGTTGACCATGAACCGCAGGTACGTGTTCTGCAGAATCTCAGTGTCTTTCAAGGCCACTAAGAAGTACGGAGCCTTCAGAGCGTTCCTTTCCTTGCGCTCTTCAGGAGTCACTATAATTTGGTACATAATGTTCTACATTAGTATAATGAGTAAATGTTGAAGAACCATTTGAGGCAATTGAAACAATTTTGAATAATGCAGTTGAAATTTTTGTTAATATAGAATAACATAACAAAATAATGGTGGTAGATATATCGAAAGATATTGGTAAAAAATTGGAATAACGCTCCAAGGAATCTTTGACGGCTTAATATTTTTTAAAATATCCTGAAATCTTTAATTAATTAAATGACACACTTTTTTCGAGAATTATGCCTCAAATGTGAAATTGATTAGAAAGTTGTGTTGTTAAGGTATTATGTGAGTAAATACGTGTACATCAAAACTGATATAAGTGCAAAATACAGGAAAATTTAATAGAGTAATCTGATCAGATCTCAAACTACGTGTTATACGCCTTACAATGTCTTAATCGATGATCGCGATGAGTCATGCAAATAGGAATTTTGAGATACCTAAAATAATGTATAAAAACCATGATTGAAATAATAACTATATTTTTTTTTGACGCCCAAGGTTGTGAAAAATAGCAGCAAATGGAGAGAAACCAGCTCTTGACTTATAAAACATTTTTTTTGGAATAAATTATTGTAAAAGAGATGGTGTTTGATCGTTTGCAATATAACCAACGCTTCATGAAGAGTATCTTTTATCAAGCGTTCATCATTCATCATTTCAGCCAAAAGACGTCCACTGCTGGACATAGGCCTCCTCCAAAAAGGGGGGATATGCCATAATCGCCACGCTTGGTAGGCGGGTTAAATACTCAGAGAACGCTGCTGACCATCCTCTGTTGAATCCCTTAGTCTTAAGATATAGGGTGGTGCAATTCTTTACGTCCGGCACCACACGGAACTGACACGTATCAAGCGTTAATTAAGTTAAAATGCTTAAACATAATTTCCGCTTGATAAAAGAATATCTCTTTCTTTTAAGTAATTTGGAGTTTGCTGCCGGTTTCCACCAAATCCCGCTATTTATCTTAAACCTATAAAGTATAATAAAAAGACGAGACTCACACTCCTGCACGACTAACTGAGCGGTACAATGGGCATTTCCTTTCAGACTTTCAGCGATAGCTGTATAAACTCCAGCATCTTCCTCCCTGCAGTGTTTCAGTTCCATCTTGTGGCTGCCATCGTTTTCATAGGATATTGAGCAGCGATCCATAAGACGGTCAGCTAAGGGCTTGTTGTCCTTCAGCCATGTTACTTTGACGTCGGTGGCTTCGCGTAGAAGACATTCGAAGATAGCGTTTTCACCAGCTGGGGAGTCAGAGGTTGGTTAAAGGGAGAGATCGTACGGGTTCGTTTACCTTGATGATGTATTGGTTTACGAATTTTATTTGGTCTTATGTCATGGAGCTGGAAATAATTTAGTTTTGCCAAATGATTTAAGTATGTTTAGATACAAAAACAGATCATTAAAAATATTTTTTGTGTCGAGGAACTTAGACTTTTTACCGTACGAACTCTTTCATTCTATGATAGGAAATAATGTTTTTAATGTACAAAGCTTTGTTAAAGTGATGTGTAGTGTACATTAGTTGACTATAAGCATTATGTACAAGCACTAATAGTGTGTCTACTGCTATTGTGACGTGTTCTACTTTCGGGTGCAGTACTTACGCTCAATGTTCTGGCCTTCTAAAGTTTTCGAGAATACTGGTTTTCCATCGAGAGATTCGGATTTAGAGACGGATTTGGAGACGGACTTGGTAGATTCGTAACCAGTGCCCACTGAGCCGTTGGCTAATGATTTCTTTGAATACTTGCTCTCATAAGAGGAGTCCCCATTCTTAGCAGTTTCATAGCTACTCTCTGACTTGGACGAAATTTCAATCTTATCACCATCAATGCTAGCTTTGATGCTGTTTCTCTTCGAAGCGTACTTAGACGCGATGCTGTCAATTTTACTTGTTGTGTCAGACTCAATGCCATAGGCAGAGCTTTCAGTTTTACTTTCGTACTTTGCTTCTAGTCCATACTTTGATGCAATGCTGTCAATTTTGCTGGCGGTGTCGCCCTCAATGGCATAATTAGATCTTTCAGATTTGCTCTCAATGTTGGACTCTATTCCATATTTGGAAGCAATACTGTCAATTTTGCTCGCAGCATCGTATTCTATTCCATATTTCGAGCCAGCCTCGGATTTGCTTTCGTAGCTGGACTCAATTCCATACTTGGATCCTCCTTCGGTTCTAGATGAATACTTGGACTCATAACGGGAGGAGGCAGTTCCCTCGATGGCTCCTCCCGATTCAAACCTGGAGGATTCCAAGCGCGATCCACTTTCACGGCGCGCGTAGGACGATGTTAATCCACTGCCTTCGATTGTTGACGATGACTCGTAGCGGCCTCCACTTGATAATTTTCGGCTGCTACTGGAGATTTCTGGGAAAAAAGAAAATAGTGAGTTTTTTACCAAGAAAATGTGAGATAAAGTAAGGTTTAAAATCAACATTTTCAACCTGCACTTATTGTTGAGAATTAAACATGATGATTTTTTTTTCTTGACTTTAAATCATTATCAGCATCATCATTTCTGCCGATAGACGTCCAATGCTGGACATAGCCTTCCCCAAGAATCGCCACAACGACCGGTCCTGCGTCTGACTTTAAATGTTATAAAATAATTATGGTACTAGATATGGTCTTACCTCCAGAGAGCCGCGAACTGCGGCTATACCTAGACATCTCGTCTCCGCCAACTTCTTCTGTGGTTACAGTTTGACCGTCACCAACAGCTTGTTGTTTAGACTCTTCTATTACAGATTGTTGTGTTGTCACTTCTTGTACATTAGTAGACTGTTGTGATGCTAAAACTGTTTCCTTAACACTTTCTTGAGTTGTTGTTTCTTTAACAGAAGTTTGTGTCTTAAGTTCTGTAGCTATTGCTGTTTTTTCTGCAGCTTCTACCGACTTATTCTCAACCGATGTAGCTTCTTGTACAGATGCTTGTTTTTTCGATTCTACATTGGTTTCTTGAGTTGTTGATTTTTGAGCGGTTGTGGCTTTCTGAGCAACTTGTGTAGTAGATTCTACTGAAGCTTGTACTGCAGACTGTTCAGTGGTTGATGACGTCTGAGCACTTGTTTGTTCAGTGTTATGTGAAGCTTTTGTTTCTTGAGACGATTGTTCAACAGTTGTACTTTGAACAGATGTCTGTTGTGTTGATTGCACAGATTTTTCTTGTGCAACCTTTACTTCTGATGCAGCCTCTACTACAGTAACATGACTGGCTTGCTCCGACTGTGAAGCAGACGCGGTGTTCTCAGTGATTTTAGAGCTTTCAAAAGTCACTGATTTGGTTTGTGAACCACTTGTGACTTCACTTCTAACAGCACTGGCTGAACTGACTTTAATCGATTCTTGTGCCTCGCTTACTGAAGATACTTCGGTTACTTCAGACTTGGAGATTTTAGTCGCTACCTCACTTTCTGCTGCCGCTTTTCTTTTAGTTTTAAGTTGTTGGGATTCCTCTGTAGTTGCTACCTGAGTAGTCTCAACTTCTACGCGAGATCGTTTTTCTTTGGTTTCTACTGCTTCTGCTTGCGCAAGTTCTGCGTGTTCTCTCTTCTTGTTTTTCTCTTCAGGTTCTGTTGGAACACCTTCAGGTGGTAGTATTTGGAGGTCGTCAGCTGCGTGCTCGGCTAGAGCAACTGTAAGAAAAACGAGATACTATTTCATATGATGAGTCTATCTATAAATGTTTTTTTTTTCTAAAGACGAAGTATTTCACACCCTGTTTGGATAGCGGGAATTGTTTCAAAATTGATTTGCAGGGTTGGTACAGACAACGAATCGAGTAATTTTTTATATAATAGTATAGGCTTGAAAATATTTCTTACCGGCGTCACTGGCGTGTTTTCTGATCTCGGTAAGCCAGTTGGTCTTCACCTGCTCCTTATGAGCGGTAAGAGTGACGCTGACTGGCGAGTCTTTCTGGCAAAGTTCAAACTTGAACTGCTCGCCTGGGGTGTCCTTGACTTCGAAGTTTGGTAACTGGTAGGAAATAATTAATTACATTTATTAATAAGAGATGTTGATGCGAGGAACTGATTGCCAATGACCAACCGCTAGACATTAAGATCGCGAGGTAAGGCTGCAAGTTTAAATTATATCACCATTCGCCAAATGCTCATAAAAGATAATCTATTAAAGAGAATAATTTTATAGGAGAATAAGAATTTAAGTTTTTGGGCCCTAACACCATCAATCTATTGATATTCACTGAGGAATTCCGTTGTCTACCTTCCGTCTCCATCATCAGATCAGCTCCTAAGCAACTACGCTCCTAAGACTAATGCAAGTATTGCATTGTCATCAGGTTTACATATGTGTACCAAATTTCTGCTAATTCTGATAACGGGAACTGATTCAAAAGTTATTTGTAAGATTTGTCCCAAACAAACTAACAAGTGAAGTTAAATAAAAGCTTATAAAATGGTTAGCATTCCCAATTATTTATGTGTCTATTTTTATCCAGTTTCTATGTCAAGGTATTCTTGAAAATTTACGTTATTTTATGGAACCTTGCATTATGTCAGTCAACATTGTCCAACGAGGTAGAACATTTAATTCTCAGATCAAAATTTTCAAATCTTATGAGCTTGCCTCGCTCTAAAATAACATTTCAATGTCGTCACTATTCGCTATTTCAATGACACGATGTCAATGTCTTGTGGAGACAACGTGTAGTGAAACGAAAATTCTTACTAAAACAATGTAGAAAGTTTAATTTATATGATAAGAAACAACTCGTACATTCCAGACGTAATTTTGGAGTATATCCAAATGGTTAGTTTTTGAATTGACCTATTTTTGGAGTTGTATTCAAGATCGTGAGCTGTTAATGAATGGGTTATAGTTAGAACGTGTAGGTTGCCCGTTTCTAGGAAATGGTATAGCATAGTAGACTGTTAATACTTTCGTTAATGGAAGGAAGTAGGTACGAGTAACAGTTTATGCTAAACATTGGGGAATTTTATAGCCGCTAAACTACAAAGAAAAGAGAAGAACAGTAACTCTCTAACAGTATTAAGCTTTAGATTTTGTGATTCATGATGATTAGAGGGGCTCGTGGCTAAGTAAAAAACGCGTATAATGCCAGATCTACGAAGGTAAGCTGCGCTAGTCGCGGTCAGTCCTTGGATGGGTGATCATTTCGTTGTATATCGAGACTCCTCCGTGCCTCAGAGAGAACGTTATGCTGTCGATCCTGCCTGCTCCTCAATTCAGAACAAAGATTAAGATTAAGCAGTTGTCGACCGATTTGGTTTGTTATCTCGTTTCGTCTACGATTCACGTAACGAGAGAAAAAGAAAAAAAAAACGAATAAGTCGACAACTGCTTATGGAAAATGTTCTGAATCGGGTAGCTGGTTGCCATACGAATATCTATAGCAGTCGTTATGGATAGTCAGAAACCTGAAAGTCTGACAATAGGTCTAACCTTAGGATAATATGTATTAGATTGGAAGCCGACCCTAATATAATTCCCAATTATCAACATAATTCCCCATTATCAAAATAATTCCCAATTATCAACATAATTTCCATTTATCAACATAATTGGGAAAAATCTCGGGAAAGAAAAAGAAAAAATAAGTGATTCATGATGGCTAGCAATTTGGGATACAAAAAATAACTAACCTTGATAATATCCTTCAGAACGAACACAGAGCGATCATCGGAGACCCTCTTGACTTTACAGATGAGGATCCTCGCCTTGAAGAGGAACACGTATCTCTCTCTGGCCTTCTCTTCGGCGTCGGTGATTGTAAACCAGTCGTGGGTGAGCAGACGCCCGAGCTTGTAGATGTTACCGCGGAAGCCTTCGATGCTAGCGATGAACTTGTTGTCAGTAGCACGATTTGGAACGCTAAGAAAGAGTTCCAACGCTTTCTGGAGGTCAGTGCAGTCTTCGCCTAGACGTTTTGAGTATTTTACTAGTTCCTGCATAGAGAGAAATAAGGCATTTTGTATTTGTATGTTTACTCAGTTTTGGATTTCTCCTGTATCTATCGTAGGTGCGTTCAAACATAAATCTAACATGTACAAACATACAGACCCGAAACTACTATCTGTGGATCAAACAAATATTTGTTCCGTGCGGGAATCCAACCCTAATCTAATCAAATTAAATCGAAATCGAATCGGGCGCGCGAGACTTCGGGAGCGGGTGACCATATATACAATGTACTCTGTGCGATGCGAATCATTTAGTTTAAAGTCACCCGACTTTAAAACTAAATACTGCTTCATTGGAGGCTGCTCCAAGGTGGGCGGCATGTCTACGCATCATCTTCAAATAACAAGCCATCAGCACTGCACTGGACGGCTGAGGAGAGGGGTACGGGGTGTACCTCTAAACTTCACCGCCAGGCGGCGAAACTGTGGCATAAAACTTAAGTCGCTCAACTGTTGACATACATGCATTACACTTTGTAAAACCCAAGTCTATATTACACGAAAATAACTATCGAAAAAGATATTTTATTCATCTCCAAACATATTTTGATTAGTTTTAAAGTCACCCGACTTTAAAACTAAATGATTTTAAGAAGTTGTTAATGGTGAAGACACTTTACAATTATTATTCAAGTAAGTACTTCATTGAAAATCTGTGCCACTTTTTGATTTGGTTTTTATACCAAAACAATGGTGCCGATTTTCTTGTACTAAACTAATTTTGGTGACAATATATCTCTTTCTTTCATCATTAAAAAAAGATAGAAAATATTAAGAAACGTCAAATTTGATACGCCTTTGATACGGGAAAATAGTCGCGACCTCTAAAAAGGGCGACTAAATAGGTACACGTAAAACGCAAGTAAGTGAGCTAAATATGGCAGGACTACAATTTTCTATCCTTATCTAATGTTTTTAGTTGGAAAGCGACATAATGAGACTGAATTAAGTTTCCAACAGAATCAGCACTCATCATTATCTTCCTTCTGTGGTCCCAAATAACTTGGGGTTGGCGCAATGTCTTCTTCTATTTCCCTCTATCAGCCTTGATCTCATAATTTACTCCCTTTTCAACCATATCATACTTCACGCAATCCATCCATATTTTCTTTCGTGAAACTTTCAAGTGTTTCATTGAGTGTTTTATGTAAATGCTCTAACGAACCTTCAGCAGTAGTTGGTAGTCGTTGATTCTTTGAATTGGAAGCTTCAGATGTTCAGCGATACCTTTGTCGTCACCGAGTTTGTCTGCTAAATCCTGAAATTAAACAATAAATCAATTAAAACATGAAAAAAATACCATTAAAAAACGATAAAATCCTGAAATAAACGTAAAATTCTTTGGATCTATTAAATAGTCATAGGTTGGCGACATAGTAGAGAACAATAAAAACATCATGATCTCTGCCAAAAGAGCTTGCAGAGACGACACAGAAATAGTAAAATTAATATCTATTTAATAACAATTCGTTGATATACAATTTAGCAACATAGACGCACACACTATGCAGTGCAATTTTTAACTGGGCGTGGCGGGTGGATGGCCAAATGCGAAAGTAAAGGGAATGGCGAAAAATGCTAAAAGGAGTCTCGGGGCTAATTTAGATAAAAACTAAAACTGTATAACTAATAAATATTCCTTAATCGAACCCCCCCCGCCCCCCTTTACATGGGACTATAACATAACTGGCGAAATGTGGGTGTATTAGTATTATGACACCTCTGCCTACCCCTTCGGGGAAATATAGGCGTGATGTTATGTTATGTTAATCGAACCCACTGGAAAAAATACAGCCTGTATTATTGCACCATCACATAGTAGCGCATGATCATTTCTGGCGAAAGACGTCCACTGATGGACATAGGCCTCCCCCAAGCATCGCTACAACGATCTGTCCTGCGCTTTCCGCATCCAGTGGATTCCCGCGACCTACACCAGGTCGCCGGTCCACCTTATGGGAGAGCCTACCAACGCTGCTTCTTCCAGTACGCGGTCGCCACTCCAAAACTTTTAGGCCCCATCGGCCATCCATTCTGTGAGCAATGTGCCCCGCCCATTGCCACTTAAGTTTGACAATTCTTCGGGCTATGTCGGTTACCTTCGTTCTCCTGCGAATCTCCTCATTTCTGATTCGATCACGCAGGGACACTCCGAGCATAGCCCTCTCCATTGCCATTTGAGTGACTTTGAGCCTTCTTATGAGGCCCATTGTGAGCGACAACGTTTCAGTGCCGTAAGTAGTTACTGGCAACACACACTGGTCAAAGACTTTCGTCTTGAGACACTGCGGTATTTTGGACGAGAAGATTTTTTTCAATATAAAAGAATAATTCTTTTGACTTAAATTCGCTGTCATCAATATTTAAGGTACTTTCCCTCCAATAACCGCCTTTAAATTCAACCCTACATATCTAGTAATAAGGAATCAATCAAAGTCATAAACTTGCCTAGCAAAACAACAATGCAGGTCTTTGAGTACAACAGCTGTAACTATTTGGTCGTAAACGAGATGACTCAAAACATAACAATAAAGTTACTGATCACGTTGTTATTTTAAGAACTCCATTCCATTTCTCCGTGAATCTCGTGTGGACGATAAATTTAAATATAAAAGTTTATTTTTAAATCTTCCCACCATTGGCCTTGACTGTCGTCATCTAATGGGCAACATTAATAAATAAAAATGGGTCGCAATGGAGACACTGACTTTCAGTTATGTAGGCTTTATAATGGCGATTTTGAAAGAAGGAAAGAAAATACTTTATTTCAGCACGCAACGAAACAAAAATAAGCAACATTTTGTGCATGTGCTGTCATGTCGCATGTCCATGCCGAAGGGGTAAACAGCTCAGCACATTATGTGCTGGGCGTAGTACACTCAGCGCTGATTTACAATTGGCAATTTAATAAAAAAGTAGGGGTCTTGTGCTATAAAATGGTTACGGGAACGTATAAACCGTGAGATTTTTACTATCTTACATACCGATGTACCACCGGACCACAGGGACCAGTTAATGTATCTCATCATTGCTAACAACGTTTAGTATGGAAACAACCCCGAAACTGCAAAAGATAATCTGTTGTTCCCTACATGATCATCGAGGTCACTCGACAAAATGTATGAAACAGCTGATTCACAGCTTAAAATTCAAATATTTGCTTAAAATGTGGTACAGTAGATGGTACATTCTAATTGATGTTGATTCTTCAGCCTGTTCATATTGAACCAGTTACTACGTTTGAAGCATTATTGAGTTTGACATAAATCAGATTCATCAATGTGTCGTCTTCAATTAATGTTATTGGCCTATAGAAGTATGAATTAAAGTTAAAATAGATGACATCTTTGTTTCGTTAGTTAACTAGGCCACTCAGCATTTTGTCTGTCTGTCTATCAGAACCTTTTAACGTCCAATCCAAATAATATCTATACCTACTTCAAAATCTCATATAATACGTAAAATTTCAGGCAAAAGCCGAAAATGACATTATAATAAAATTACATATAAAATAAAATAAAAAACAAATTTGAGTACGTACCTAGTAGGTACGTATTAAACTATTGTCTTACTATGAATTGAGTGAATATTAAATGAATAAGCATTAGGAATCTTTTTAATGATGTCATTATTCTGACAATAGATAGCGATTCGCGACTACCAACAGTCAATCATCTTGATCCAAAACTCTCGGGAAGTTCATGCAAGAAAGCTTTTCTAAGATAGCGTTTGGGCTTCATAAGAAAAGTATCTACAATACGCGCAATCTAAGTTGACCAGGCTGAAGATAGGCACTGCGCACGTTTCTCCGCCTCCCGCCTCCAATTGACACCCATAAAATGATTACTGCGACGGTTTTGTGACAACTTCAGGCCGGCCTAGGACTTAAATTGCGCATATTGTAAGTAAAAGGATAGGAACCATTCTACCTCGCTTCCTGCTACCGTCTACCCCCCTGATCAAGGTACACGTTTTATTAATTACATCGAATGCTAATCCCTGCTTGAAGATCCTAGTCCTTCTATCACCTACATCGCCTAGTGATTGGTGAAGCAGATTTTAATAGGATTTATGAGTTGTCTTCAACAGTAGATGTTGACGAGGTATTGTACGATGCTCCAGCTCTGAAGCGTTAAAAAGTCTTAACAGAATAACATGACTCGAACGAACGCTACAACATAAGTAAAAGTAAGTAAGTATTATATCCATTGTCTAGTACCCATAATACAAGCTCTGCTTAGTTTGAGACTAAATGGTGCAGTGTAAAAATGCCCAAAAAATATTTATTTATTTATTTAACATCATTTCGTCGCATCAGAGATGTATAGAATATATTATTTTTTATTGTACACCATTAACATTATCAAAACTTAGGTGTAATATGTCAATTAAGGGTACATTGGCGGTCTTATCGCTAATAGCGATATCTTCCAGACAACCTTTGTATACACAAGGATGACGTGGAAAATAGATAGGAACAGTCTATAATACAAAACCATAGCATAGTACAAAAGCTTAGATTAATCCTAAAAACTTTACCCGGATTCCATAAAATTACATAAATTACTCTATTGCCTACTGCGAAAATGTCTATCGTACTACGAATTTCAACATAACGCGTGTCTAGTCAAATCAAACGCGCTTAATAATTAATACGACATGTGTCCGAAACATTCGTCGCATGTCATGCTAATTGCTCGCCGATGTTGGCACCAACTCAAAAGCAATACACAAGAATATTGACACCGTGTTGCAACGGCTCTTGTAAACTATTCGTTCCTAAGTTGTAAAATCCAATTAATTGAAGATTTACAATGATTAAATTGATTACTTTGGGTGCAATAATTTTTACGTTTTTGGCCCATCACATGATTGATCACGGTAAATTAGCTTGTGGATATCACCTGAGCATTTTTGCTTAATGGCGCCGGTAGTTAATGCTGTCATTTGAAAGAATTGATATTGCAATCAAAATTTTATTGCTAAAGATGTCCATGACGACTGACGACATTTAGGTTTATGAAGCAGATAAAAAGGGATAACAAAGAAACGTGAACAACATTGCGATATACCTACAAAGACAACACTAAAAGTGAAACTATCCAAGGATACTAGAAGAAAACTAAACAAAATAACATCAAATACAACTTGAAATTTTCTACGATAAACAATAACCTTCCAAAAATGCGTTCCCCGCTCGACCACTTGCAACTCGCACGCACTTTGCTTGCTTGTTTGGCGCCAACTCATAACTAGTTATTTACATGAATTTTTCGCTTTTCAGTTTCTGTTTTCGTCGGTTAATTTTTTTGTTAAAAAGTTTAATTCAAGTACATGGTCATCATAGTCAAATAGGCTAAAGTCTAACAGCGTGACGTATTGGGGCGCCAGTCATGCGAATTGTGAGAGAGTCCCGCATCCTGAGCCTAATGTTGTAAAAGAAACACCTTGGTAATTTAAGTCAGTAAAAGTACGTCATATCTCTTCATCTTCTCCAGGTGGTGGCACCCATGATAAGGATTTTCTCATGTACCCATTTCTCCCGCCAAACAGTTATTCTTTGTGTTCCGGCGCGAAGTGTACGGCTGCCATTGAAATTACAATTCGATTCATTTATTATCACCATAGGAACTTACTTCGATAAGTCATTACATTATTTGAAATTCTGTTAATTTGAATATAAAATTTAAAAATCAATAAAAGGTAAATACATCACTTCGAATTTTAAATACTGGAATCTATAGCAGCTGTACAGACCCTTGTCATTTGAGAACTAAATGGAAGCACCTGTAAAAAGGCTTTGTCAAGAAATTAAGTTAACCTATTGAGCATAATAGAAAAATAAATAGATTTTAAAAATGAGTAAATACATCAATAAATAAATTACAAGCGGCTGTAAAGACGCCCTGTCAGTGGAGTACAAAATTGGAAACAGCTGTAATGCAATCACATAAGACTTTCCATTTTTATGTCACAGTTTGGCAAATGCGACTTTTAGTTCCATTTAGGCAGCAGCCTAGTTGTTATGGGTACAAAAAGTTAGGCCCTATAGGCAATAATTCGAATAGTAATCATTTCACTTCTCAGGACGTCGCGGGAAAATCAAATTCAAACGATTGCAATAAAAAATCTCAATTGGAAGACGCTGACGTAATCGGAAATGTATCCTGAACAAACGGAATCTAGCAAAGTTTTTCAATAAACACATTACGGTTCATCGTAAACAATGCGATGGTGATTGACGTCATTGATAAAAGTAAAAAACCACAGGCATGGATAGAAATTTATGCAAAATAGATTTACGTCATGAGTGGCTTTCAAGGTTTAGTTTTAAACATTTGTGTTGCAGAAAGCTTTATTGTAGTCAAATGCGACAGAGAGAAAACATAAAAATATAGAACGAACAAAACTAATGTTAGACTAGACTACAGCTGAATTTCATTGATATGAGAAATCAAGATAAAGTAGCATCTGTTTGCATGAAGCAATTTTTTTTTCTATACTAGGAAATAGGAACAAATTTTATACAAAGTGGAGATGACAATACGACATTAAATAAAACCACGTACAGAGTATCACGTTCTCTGACTGTACACGAAAAATCATTCAAATCCAGTTAATAGTTTAGCCACAGGAAACTATTTTAATTTTATTAATTTTGAATGTAGGACCATTTTTCTGAGATAGATCGTTAGGTCGAACCCATCGAAGACCTGTGCGAATCCATATGATTTTAAACTCTCTTTCTCAATTATTACAGATGATTACAAATGGTGTTTCATATTATTTCGATATTTTAATATTTATTTTGTCCAAAAATATCGTGTTTTTAAATTTTCGATAAACGACTTAAACGATAAACGAAACGCAGGCAAAATGCACGGAAAATCCCTACAGCATTTCAAGCAAGCAAAATTGGAAACGACAATAAATCAAAATTGAACGCATACGTTAGAGAATTCAGTAATATATTTAGGGCACCTTGACGTATTGAGTTAGCGTTGCCCCGCTTTGCTAATAGCGTGGTTTGTGCAATATTTGCTACTACAAAAACAAGAACGAAAAGTAAATTCAGAATTGAAAACATTACAGTTTCATTTTATTGAATTTCAGTAGAATTGATCGAGTCGAAAACCAAATATTTGCTTTTGCGAATTCCGTTTCCGTTAAGCCATTTATTTTATTTTATGTAAATATTTTTCTGTAGTATCAGCTAGCGAAATAGACGGAGATAATATTTAAAGAACTTCAATTCGCCTTCCTCATACCAAGGGATAAGCTATTGATAAAGAAATGTAGCAGGTGACCGGTTGTTTCAAACTTTCTTAATGTAAATAGACTGCATTGTTTTTATCGTTAAAACTTTTATCGTATCTTTAGGCATTACATTACATTTACATTGGTATCGTCAAAGTAACATTTGAATCATGGATTTGTATTTCAACAACCTACTAAATAAATCCTATTTGAATCTCTTCTAAAACATCTTCCAAGCATGTGGAAGTATCAAATCGAAACCGCAATCAAAATTAATTGTGTGGGATTAGCGTAAGAATTGCGATGTCGAAATCACTATAAATAATTAGGGCAATGACTGTATTACATTTAAGCTTTACTCCTGTTCATTGATTCAACTTTACGCCATTATAAGTTTTATGTTAATGTAGTAAAGTTTACAATCGATCGATGTACGAATAACAGTTGTGGGATAAAGGCACAGAGCATCAAAAGACAGGAAAAAATATTCAAAGAGAAAATTCTATTATTTTTGTTAAACGTCTCGACAGCCTTGCTTTGATTTGAAACGAGCGTTTCATCAGTAGAACAATTATTAGAAATAGTTTTAGGTGAAAATGTCCAATATTTTTTGTAAAGAAACGAAAATATGTGTAAAATTATTCAATACTTATGTTAAATAGGTGTTTACAGTATAGTTTAGGAATAATATTATTTGGGCCACTGTCGAGCACGGAAACGGTAAAAGAGAGGAGGTGGTCTTTTAATTTTAATTTTATTTTATGTTAATTATATTTGTTTATTATTATTTTTTATTATTATTTTTATTTGTAATAAAATTTTAAATAACAAGAATTGAACGTTTTAGAATTTCAGATGTAAATTCAAATGAAAAGCTGAAAGTTAGCCAAGATAAATAGGCCGTAAAGCTCATTTGAAATTAACTAAATGTTTAACTGTCAATCATGAATGAAAAAAAAAATTAGATACTTTCGAAAAGATACAAATGTTCAATAGAAATTAAAGAATCCACCATAGCAAATTCAGGTAAAGCTTTTAAATGAATTTCATTTTTTAATTTCCAGTTTGAAATCAATGAAGGAATAGTACTTCTTCATAAATATATTGATAGTTGTGTTGATAGTCTTCCAAACGTTCATAGACAAACAAGATGACATGAGGATAAAGAGTATGGAAGCCAGAGACAAGACAGCAAAACAACATGTAACAGAGATCTATACATAACTGTTTCGATGATATTTTTCACAACACTTCAATAAAAAGCTGCCTAGCAACTAATTTATTTTGATTTTGTTCCTTTCTTTAATGATATTGATACAATTTTTTTATTAAGAGTTTTACAACTGGTATCATAACATGTAAATAGAAGGCATGGTTATAACTCATTCGTTCAATGTTTTCTAAAATGCTAAGTAGTAAAGGTAGAGACAATAAAGACTCCTCGCTAATAGATGCAATGTGTCATGTGCATGCACCGTAGAGATGCATATCTAAGATATAATTAGGACCACCCTAAAAACATATGCAAAAATTGGGTCAAGGTCATCCCACGCGGCATTAGCACATATCCTGCGCGCGCTGCTCACACCGTGCACACAGCGCGGCGTACCAGAAAAATATAACATTGCCGCGAAACTCATCCACCCACGCCACACTAGAAATAAACCAGACGCGTTGCTTGTAACACTACACCCGTAACATTGAAACGAGGGGAGAAAAATCACGATATTTTCGCCACAGCCGACAGCCGGTCTAATTATAAAGCGTCCAATGCTAATTGTGATGTTATAGTCGTACCTGAGCGCGAGGCGGTCGGTAAAGGTATCACGAGAACACAATCACAGTCACACACTTCACTCAGGCGAGTGGTCGAAGGTCGTAGATGCGCTGGAGCGAGCGAGGTGGTCGCGTCCGCGTCTTCCAAGCGACTGCTCCTCTCCTGGCCCTGTACTGTCGGGCCGCTAAACATAGAACACCCGCACACACGATGATTTTTAGAGGATAACGCCATTTCACCGGTGACGTGTTGTGTTATCTACCGGGGAACACGGGACAGCTTTCGACCGGCCAGCAAGGTCGACAAACAAACCTTGAAACATCCTTGATAAGACAATGTGGAGACGGGGTGAGAGTGTCACCTTTGTTATGAAAAATTTCAAACATGTGAGCATATTTTACTGTCACAGGTGAACAACAGCAGTGATAATCGAGCAATTAATTGAATCGAAACGAAGAGATCGAGATGCCAGATCGAAGTCTGATTATAAACCTAAGTGTTGTATAAATATCTGCTGCGTTTTGGTGTGGACAACCGCTGTTGACCCTTTATCTAGGATTAATCATTTGTTCTTGGACAAATGATTGATCAAGATTAGATGGTAGGACAGGACAGCTTGCAACTGCATTATATTTTTATGGATTATCACTATCTTTTCGATTATGATTTTCAGATATTAATTCTATCTTGCGTGGGGCACCGGTCTTCCCACATAGCGCATTGTTTACAAAACATGATTTCTAGAATATACAAAACCTTTGCGTGGGTAATAAATTTATGTATCTCTCAAAATGATGGGTGGCCATATCGTCATCGTTTCGATTACCTATTCTAATTATTGGTTTACACCAATAAGATAAAAATGTTACATCAGTTTTAATAATATATCGTATTTGGGTAATTATTGGCTTCTAAACATTGAATATACAATTTTGTTGCATTCTTTCAACCAATTACTTTATGGGAAAATCAAAACTCGAATAACTTAACTCAGTTCCTCCCAGTAGCAATTTCTACAACGAACAGTCCCATGGGTATATCACTAAGCCTATACGTCTTCGATTATCACTTGCTTTAACGGTGAAGGAAAACATCGTTTTGACGACCTCTGTGGTCTAGTGGTTCGAGAGTCGGACTGCTGATGACGAGGTCGTGGGTTCGATTCCCACAGAACACAAATATTTGTGTGATGAACAAAGTGTTTGTGTTGGTCTGGGTGTGTTTCTTATGTATTATAAGCATGTATTTACAAAAAAAAAAGTATATAAGTATTATATCCATTGTCTAGTACCCATAGTACAAGCTCTGCTTAGTTTGGGACTAGATGGTGCTGTGTAAAGATGTCCCAAAGATATTTATTTATTTATTTTTATTATTTATCGTGAGGAAACCTGCACACCTGAGTGCTCCATACAGTTCTCAATGGTACCTATGTGTAGTCCGCCAACCCGCACTAGGCCGGCGTGGTGGACTAAGGCCTTAGCCTTCTTGTACTGAGAAGAGGCCCGTGCCCAGCAGTGGGACAGTAATGGGCTGGTTATGTATATGTATACGTTTGTCATGCTGTTTAGTTGATAGCAGTAAGTACGATGTTTTTAGTATAACAGAGTTGTAGATCGATGATGCTGTCTGTTTTCCTGATTACTACATAACAGTTGTCGCCTACTCCCACGGAAACCAATGGAAGGTCTATTTGTAGCCGAGACACTTGCAATGCAAGTGAACTGCACTGAATTAGAATAAAGATTCATAGTCACGAGCTTAACAACATGTCTGAAGTATTGATAGCCACTGAAAACTACGTGCAGTTTCTGGAAACTCCTACAGTGTTAATGTTCCTGCATACAATGGCCTTTTTTGTTTTCGGGTGGAAATCCTCATAGATACCCTCCGTCTGGGGACGGCGGAGGGTTATGTCGGCCTTTTACGGACTAAATCCACACGGTGGCCATCCTCTGCATAAAATAGAGGGGCTCCGGGAACTCCATTGGACCGCGCCGGTGCCCTTCTAGTGCCTTTGGCACGTCCCGGAAAAACAATATTGTTTCCCCCACAGTAGCACGTGATCACCACGTACTGCTGTCCTCCCCAGGGTCGCTTAATAGGTGCCTCGAGTACCCTCACTCTTAGCGTCCACAATCCCGAAGGTGCCAGATGTGGCGGCAGGAGATGCGGCCGCATACAATGTCCTACTTTAAATATAAAGCTTTAACATTAAATACAGCTTAGAAGCTTTATTTACAATTTTAAAAGCAAATAAAGCTGAGAAATAAAGTATCCAAAGACGAAGCCACACTAATATTATAACTGCGAAAGTAACTCTGTCTGATTGTTACCTTTTCACGACTAACCAAACGTAATGAAATTTGGCAAATAGGTAGCCTGGGACCTGAAGGCCAATTCTCGCAATTAAGAACTGTCAGAAGATTGAGATATAAAGCATTGAGATTAGTTTGGAACTATGTTTTTAACGTTTTTAATAACGAGAATTGGCCTTCTGAATAAAGAAGAAGGCTACTTTTTATCCCCGGAAGATAAACAGTTCCAAGGGATGCGATATAACGTATTTCTGTGATAAACCGAATTACAGTACGTGTAATATAACCTCTCTCCTTCTTCTATCATGTCGACATGAGCTACATAATGATAATAGCTCATGCCGTGGGAAAAAGATTAGCCAGTCAGCGGGTTGGTAGCGGGGCTGACTGCCCAGGGTGCGCCGGACGATCAATTAAATATCGTCACTCGTGGAGGCTCTTTTAATGCTCTTTTAATAACCTCTCTGAATATAGGCTTTGCGCAGGTATACTAGCGTAATAAGTGTGAGCAGGATGTAAGCATGCATCGAACGTTAATGAACGACTGAGACAGCGAGAACATGGGGTCCCCGCCATCTTCCCGCTCAGATCAACAACCTTTCGGAGTCTTGAGTCTTGCAAAATTTGGTTGCCAAATTTACTACTGCGCAGCCACCTATTTCACACTTCACAGGAGCAGAGTTATATTACGCGTACTGTACATGTGTGCAGAAGCTAGTATTGTCACAAACACTACATTGCCTCGACTCCTTGGAGTAGAACCTCATGGAATTAGGAACATCAAAGTATTGTGGAGGGTGTGAAAGGATTTAGACTTTCGATCAAAGATCTTAAGACTGGCGAATGAGGAAGATACCAACCACCAAGCTTTCCCAGAAATCATTTTGTACAGACAGCTGAAGATTACGTAATTGCTCTGAAGAATCAACTTACACCATCTATTAGTAACAAAATTCGCAGACACGCGTCAGAAGTAACTGATGACTAGGGCGGGCACAAAAATCGCACAAAGAAAGTATAGACACATGAGAATAATATGGCTGTAGCATTATTTCTGGGTTTGACTCAATCATGACGAGTATTAGACTTGCGTAGGATTTTATTTCATATGCTGCTTATTTTAACTAAATAGTCATGGATGGAACATTCGAAACGTTTAATTTAGGAGCTTTTAAATGGTCGTTAGTATTGATTGAAATAAGAGTGCTCTATTTAATACATTTTTGACGGCTTACAAAGATATGAGTTGTCGTAGGCCACCCCCTCGTTTCCGGTAGGCGTTGAAATTACAAAGAATTTGAGTGTTTAGTGGTAGAATTTTAAATTCTGTCCGCCTATCATTTCTATTGATTATGTACTTTATGGTGTGATTGAAGAACTCTGTAACTCACAATTGGAGAGTTTGTGTACTGTAATTTTATTACAAAAATATTATCCAGATGCAGCGGGGTAACTTATTGTTTTGCAATGGAAATTTAGGTTCCATCTCTTACTAATGTGTTCAGTATATTACTACCTAGTATATGAAGTAAGCTATTCTTGGAGATTTAAATATTTTTAGAAGATCCGTAACGAATTTATCCAGAAGAAGGTAAAACGAAGAACTGGAGTCTCTGGCATAGTCAAGACATCCAACCGGAGACCGAGTTGGCTGCCATATTTGTCAGAGAACCGATTCACTGGAGCAGACGAGTCATTCAGTAGAGACAGTGGACCTGATAGCTGGTGTAGACTGAAAGAGGTAGGTGAAGAAAAATATGTAGTGGCGTCATTTGGGGAAGGTTCTGGAGGGGACTCCGCCGATAGGCTGATCATTGGGTGTTTGATTTCACATTCTACTAAGCCCTACATATTATTTCATTAAATTTAAGCCATGTTATCTTTCCCTAACCAATATAAAACAAATTAAAACGTAAATCAATAATTCCAATTCTATAAAAATTCACCCAGAAATTCTTTCATATCAATGTCGAAGTAACGGGCCAAACTACATTCAGAAAAAGTCAAAGAGGGGACGGGGACATAGCTACGCTAACACAGTACCACAGTTGGCATAAATCCACCAGTCTTTACAAAACACTGCAGTTTACCTCACTGATTACGTATTTGGCAGCGGCCATGTCTATTTTAACGAGCTTTTAACCGTATTTTGTTTTTAGAAGGTTACATTTTCGTGGTTGTTGGGAATGGTCATTAAAAATTATTAAAGGATGGATTGGTTTTTATCAATGTTGTTGTTCGTTTTATTATTTTATCCATGGTATAATAAGATGTTTCACCATGTATTCTCTTCCCGCGAGGCCTCGGTGCTACGTCTCGATCAGAGTTGCCATTGATTGATATCTTCAATATATTTAAGGAGATTTTTGTTCCTAATGAATATAAAATAAATTACTAACTAGCCCAAATCTTTGTTATCTCGTGCTATTCATCTAATTAGTTATTAAAGGAAACTATATAATTATAATATGACTAGACCAAAAATGCTTCTTTAGAGAAGCAAGTAAATGAAAAAATGCATTTTGCTCGGGTATATTATTTACACAAAGTGGCAGCATATCAAACTGACAAGTGTCACGATAACAGCCCGCTATTGGCTCAACGGCCGATGACGTAGTACGGAGGCAATCATGTGACCTAGCTGTCACGGGAAGAGAGTACCTGGTGAAACATCTTATTATACCATGATTGTCTCCATTTGCATGAGCCTCAGATGAATTGCCTATCTGAAGCATAAGTAGACAGGATCCCTGTGTGTGACATTGACGAACGCTCAAAGTAGGTTTGTACTGAAAGCGTAAACGCATTTATTTATTTTTATTTAGTTATAATAAATAATATGTAGGAAATTGCTAAGCTTCAGCAGCTTCAGCCTTACAAGGATACCATGATCATGAACAGATTGTTATTATTACCTACATGTACAAAAATACTGAGCTGGATCCCTTGATACACATATTATGTTGTATACATGTTGTGTTCTCTGTAATTCGTCCTCTTACCTTTTCATGTAATATGTATAGGTATTTAATGTGTGTGTGGCAAAATAAATGGTTTAAATGGTTTTATTTAGTAAAGGCCAAAGCACACTTTTCAGATCAATGATTATGCATCGCTGATGCTGCATCGCGTTTTGGCGACCTACTACGTTCGTCCGCGGTATTGAAGGCGGGTAGAGAACTGAAGCAAGGGGAGTAAACGTACAGTCATATCATCATCATCATCATTTCAGCCGAAAGACGTCCACTGCTGGACATAGGCCTCTCCCAATTAAGGGGGGGATATACCATAATCGCCACGCTTGGCATGCGGGTTGGCGATCGCAGTTGGTTGGTTAAATACTCAGAGAACGCTGCTGCCCATCCTCTGGTGAATCCCTTAGGCGCCTTTTACGGCACCAATGAAAAGAGATAAGGGTAGTGCAATTTTTTATATCTGGCACCACACTGAATACGGAAACGTACAGTAGCTGCATCTATCTCTCGAATTTCAATCAAATGTGCGGAGTCAAGAGTTCAATGGCAGCAACGACCTTCTGAAAAGCGATCAAATTGCGGATAGCCGATGCTAAAAGTATCACTTTCTCGAGTTTTTAGATTAAATATTTAATGAATTAAGAGCGTATGTTCGATTTAGCGCAAGTCAAAATCTGCACGATCTATCGAATGGCACACTCACTACGGTACGATACAATGGTTCCTCTGTGTGCGTGAGTGCTGAACCGTTAGCACGAATAATTTTGATACTTTTATTTTTTTAGGATCTATTTTATGTTTTTTTTTTTTATGAATGAAATTTTAAAAATTAAATATGTTTTTTTGTAAATATTATAACGGATTCGGATTCTACTTATCAATGCAAATATAAAATCCTGCCTCAGTGTTTTCATTTAACAAGTATTTTCAAATATATAGATAGCGATTTGAAGTTTTTTTTGTATGGAGAGAAAATTAAAACCTTATACATTACCTTAAAGTTTCGTCTATAGATCTATATAGTGCTAGTGCCAAACTACACTAAATACATACTCTGTCTACAACAGCCTTACACTCTTCTCTAATATATTTCTAACTTTCAAACATAGACACGTTTAAGTACCTAGACCTAGTACATAAGAATAATAAAACCGGCCAAGTGCGAGTCGGACTCGCGCAGTAAGGGTTCCGTACCTCCCAACGTCCTGATACCCCATAAAAACGGATTAAATTTATGAGATTTTATCAAAAAACATCAACGCACAGTGCGCGAAATATGAAATTTTGCATGTCTTTCTTACGCAGGTACCACCACATATGTCTATGTTTGTCTTATTTTTAGTATTTTTTGCTAAACTACATAATAATGCACTATAATCTCACTAAGTGTGTCGCTGGTATATATTACCGTTTTGAAGATAGAGCAGGAACAAAAACGTTGAAAAAAATGCATATTTTTTGAGGTTTCTTGTATGGGTAAAAAAGTCTAAAATCTTGGACTTTTTTTTGTTTTTAGTATTTGTCGTCCGTCCGTCAACCGGTTATCTATTCCCGTTCAAAAGATACAGCCCTGTGACTGACAGACGGACGGATGGACGGACAGCGTAGCGAGAGTAATAGGGTCCCGTTTGGCACCCTTCGGGTACGGAACCCTAAAAAGTAAAGTAGCGACCAACCGACCGTTGCACCATTCATGTTCCATATTTCCGTACCATAAATTACAAAAACTAGTCCGTGCCCAGCAGTGGGACAGTAATGGGCTGCTAATGCTTATGCAAGTCACGGGCATAGGGTTAAATAATAAAAAGTTTTAAAGGGAAAGTTTATTTTATTCATTTTAGCGCATTTAAAAGAAACCTTGTTTTTATAAAAAAATATGCTTTTAATTTATTTTTTACTTTTTAGTTATCGCTGGACAGATTTTTTAACTCGCATTCGTATTCTCAGCAAGTCCTTTCATTTGGTACCCATATTGTAGGAAACCATAAAAAACTTAGTCCGCCATATTGGATTTAGAGTGACGTCACTTTATTTTTCAAGTTACTCTCAGCAAGCCCTTTCATTTGATACCCATATTGTAGGAGTGCATTAAAAATAACTAGTCCGCCATCTTGGGTGTTCCGCCATGTTGAATTTAGAATGACGTCACAAAGCTAACCTTGCATTGTCATCCAAACTAAACGTGTATACAAAATTTCAGCTCAATCGGTTGAAGATATCTGCTTCAAAATTGAGTTGCAAGATTCGACCTTAACAAATTACATACATACATACATTGCAAGTTAATAAAAAGCTTGTAAAAAGAAGGCAATTTCATAGAGCAAACTTTGAACAGAAATTTAAACTTTTTTCGTTCAACAGATTCGGCTATGACAGACGGACAGACAGATAAGAGAGTGAACCTATAAGAGTTTAGTTTTTTCCTTCTAGTTACGGAACCTTAAAAATACATTATTTATAAATAAAAAGCCAACGATTTTGTTTTTTTTTCTACTAAACCCGAATAACTTACGTTTGTTTTTATTAAAACCCTAACCCCTAATTTTTTAATCCAAAACCCTAAAACAAACTTAAGTTCCAAACTTGAATCGATTGCACTCTCTAGAACACTTGTAACATACCGAATTTCACACGGGCGAAGCTGCGGGTGGAAGCTAGTGTAACATAAATATACCTTTTAGCTCTTGCCTTAGCCAAATTTTCAGATTTTTTGCGTTTTCTCTTTCCAAAAAACGCCTTTGTTTTATTTCCCATACCTTCTAAAACATAATTTTTTGTCACTATAAAACAATGTCAGTCATAAAAAAATACTTACCAAGTACTTATGATAATACTTTAAAATTTTGTCGGTCATCAAAAATAAAATATTTTATTTACCAAAGTACTAAGATTTGACGATCGCCCTAAAAACTTGCAGTATCCGTGTATAAACGCACGGCAAAGGTCGTCAACCCCCGACGGAGCGCCGAGCGACGTGACCACTCTCTGGAAGGGCTCGCGGCGAAGTGATTTGAATAGATTCGAACGCGAAGTATTATAGTAGTTTTAAAATATTTATAAAAAAATTATAGAGCTAATTTAGTTGAAATTTTCAAGTGTAAGTTTTTAAAGAATATGTTCTTCTATTATAGTAATTTATTGTTATATTAAATTATTTAAGATATAGTGGTGAAAATAATAATTGTATCGACTATAATTTCTGAATAATTTCACATTGTTTGGATTTTTATTTCTTTTGTATTCAGCCTAAAATGAAAAATCCTTTCTAGTAACTATTTTTACAAGGATCTTCCCAGTTGGTTAAAAAATTTCGTTTCTTAGGTCTGTCAGTGTTTTCAGATATTTGAAGCTTCGAAATTGTCTCTGAAAGTGAAATTAAGAAAACCTCTGTTCAGTTATCTTGATAGATTTCACAAATACTCTAATAATCGAACAAAATAAACTATCTTCTATTTAGACAATAACATTTCCTAAAATTATTAGTAATTGATATGTTCGTAGGATAAGTGGTTGATGAATAATCAGATTTGAAAAATTACGTTTTTGGCAAAACAGCCCACGGACCGAGCATACGCTCTTAATTTAGAAGCTGTCATCCCATGTTTCCTTTGGTATATAATAATCATGATCAGAATCAGTTCTTGGCATATCATATAGGTTCCATCATATCCAATGTGACGTAATGTAGTCGTAAATATTTCTTCTAGTCTATTTCGATTTTATCAAACTATTTTGTTGATACGGGGATGATTATTTTTAAATATTATGATAGATAAAAATATTTTATTTTAGCAGGCTGGCCCTGGATATACAGGGTAGGAACTTCACAGGGTAGTGTTGTTTATTTGATCCATCCAGTTGATTATTTCGTCAATATAAAAGATGTATTACAAAACATCCTTATAAATTAATACCTACTCCAATAATGCCTACTGCAATTTTTTCAAAGTTTTTCTTAAACCGTATTACGAATTCAAACAGTTAGTTGGTATAGATAGGTAGAGTATACATACTTTAATGGTTGCATACCATAAAAATATAACTAAAGTTATAACAAACATGAGCACAGTACTAACAATCGGCAGTCTTATCGCTTAAAGGAATTTCTTTGGATGGATATCAATATTTTTAAACAGTGTTGGTGTGATTTAGACGTTTTTTTTACTGCCGTGGACGTAATCGTTACATGAATTTGTTGAGTCTTCTCATTCCGCACCACCAACGCAAATAAAAGACGTCAAGTTTTTTGCAACTCATTTTTTACTCCTACTTCGATGTGAAGTCATCGATTGTGGATAGAAGAATAAGGAATAAGGAATTGTGGAAGGGGTCGATCTCGTCTAACGTACCACTAGTGTTGGTGCATGTAAATGAAGCATATAACTGGTGCCCACGCGCGGTTTAATGCGGTATATTCATAAGGCACTGGACCCGCGTATTTATTAACACTGTCGTTTTCACGATACATATAACCTGCGCAAGTGCCTCAACTGACTGCCCCGTTGGTCTAGTGGTCGCAAGCGCGACTGCTGAGTGTGGGGTCCTGGGTTCGATTCCCGGGTCGGGCAAAGTGTTATTGGGTTTTTCCATTAGGAAATTCTCAGTAGCAGCCCGGAGTATGGATTTTTTCCCGGTTAATGGCAATAGGATCGCCCCCTATTACATGGGACTATAACATAACTGGCGAAATGTGGGTGTACTATACACCTCTGCCTTCCCCTTCTGGGAAATACAGGCGTGATGTTATGTTATGTTGTTATGTGTTAAGTGCCTCAACATGCCCATGTTACCCGCGCTCTGTACAAGCATCATAAATCTTGCAGTCTTGCGGTCTTGCTTTTCTCAAGACCAATGTAAGGCCAAGGCGGGCAACGCTACCCGTAGTAATTACAGAAAAGTGGTTGGCGACCGCAGAGCATGTCCCACCGCTCCCTTAGCTCTTTTCCCAATCACAGACATTCATGACTATTATGTTTTGCGTAGGGCGCCCCCTTGCCAGGTGGACCGACGACCTGAAGAACGTGGCTGGGGGTGACTGGATGCGGAAGGCAGAAGACCGAGTGTTGTGGCGCAACTTGGGAGAGGCATATGAAAGAAAGAAAGAAAGAAAGAAAAATGATTTATTGCCACAACAAGACGACATGCGGTAGGTACACATAAAAAATAATTAAATTTAAACTTAATTATATGGTGCATGTCGTAGCTGCGGCAATGAGGTTGACACTCAGCATGATGCTGTGTTGTAACGTGAGTCACAACACAGCGCTGATTTTCAGTGTCAACCCCAAGTGACGAGCGGGTGCCAAGCCAGCAAAAGCATTCAATGACTACATACCCAAAACAAATAAAGTAGAATAATATAAGAGAGTGGGTGTGTTGTGTGTGGGGGGGGGGGGGTGTTTGTGTGTGCGTGGTGGGGGAGGGGTGTTTGTGTGTGCGTGATGTGGGTGTTTGTGTGTGTATATAGTGTTACAAATATTTTATATTATATACACATTCATATATTATCACATACCTAAATGATTATTATAAATTATAATAATTTAAATAGAAATCAACATTCATCAAGGGTTTGCTAATGATGAGACACAATATATAAATCTCTAGTATCCTTGTGTAGTCTGTTATAGGTGTGTACTGTGTATAAGTGTATAAATAAATAATAATGATAGTTATAGCAAGTGAATGTGGCTATTTTTTACTAAAAATGTTGATTCTTTTAACTTGATGAGCGGTTAGGAACGCAGTGTTGCGTAGGTAATCTATACCTATATCTATATACCGCCATATGTCCAGCAGTGGACTGCGATAGGCTAAGTTGATAGTTTTGTCCAAAGTATTGGTCTCTTGCAGATTTGCATTTTCGCAAGACTGCAGGACCAAGTCTTTGGACAACACTTGGTACATCAATCGAATCACGGAAGTTCATAAAAAGGCCAGATTAAGAGCACCTGAAGTCAAAGAGCGGTTTTTGAACAGAGATGAAACGAAAGGGGTGTGTCAAGATCGTAGCGTGTGGAAATCCATAGTCTCTAATGTTTACCCCAATGGGGAACAGGCGTAATAGAACGTATGTATGACTATCATACATCATATGGTGTGGAGCCGGACATAAAGAATTGCAACACCCTATCTCTTCTCGTGGATGTCGTAAACGGCGACTAAGGGATTCACCATAGGATGGGCAGCAGCGTTCTTTGAGTATTGAACCAACCAACTCCAATCGCCAACCTGATTATGGCGTATCCCCCCCTTTTGGGGGAGGCCTTTTTCCAGCAGTGGACGTCTTTTGGCTGAAATTCTGGTGATGGAAAAACTATGAATCCGTGCTAATTATCTACATAAAATCATGCCTATTCACTCTTACTTCTCAAGAAAATATTCTGGAAATGTTACGCAACTACAAAGCAGTCAGCTGATTTATTCTATCTATTTATCATTTTCCGAGCTAAATTCTTCTAATATTATCGTGTTTATAGTCGGCATGGTGTGATTGCCCTCGATATGACTGGTCGAATTGACAGCACTCATACTGCGGCGACGCGGCATTCGAACTATTCTAGTTGTTGGCGCAGTGCCTAACGCTCGAGCCTGCTGGCGCCCGGCTATCCTCACGTCTTCGATGAAGGGGGAAACAGATCAATTGTATAGGCGGATTCGGAATTCAGCTATAATAGGAACCGATACTATATACAAAGTATGTTTAAGAAACGAAAATAGTTCGCATAATTTCAATTTTTTGAATGGATGTTGCATTTGAGAACCATTTAATCTGAGCTATTATTGACCTGCAGGCGTAGTATGACGACTGTAGACAAGGGTTTTGTCTACGAAAGAATAGACAAAATGACAGATAAAGTACTACTACAGTAGTACTTACAATGTAGTTTTGTCTATTCTTCAGTAGATAAATCTCTTGTCTACAGTGGTCATGCTACGCGTGCTGGTGAAGCTCGCGGGAATCCGCTGGATACGGAAAGCGCAGGACCTGTCGTTGTGGCGATGCTTGGGGAGACCTATTTCCAGCAGTGGACACCTTTCGGCTGAAATTATGATGATGATGAGGATGATTATTATTAGATTGATTAGCGATTTGGTAAAACAAGTAGCGCCATCTACTGTAGGTTTTCCTATAATAATCCAGACTCAAATCCAACATGGTTGACTTTTCCTGCGATGGTTCTGAAACGTTACAATAGATGGCGTTGAAAGCCAGTTTACGTGGTACTTTAATCAAAACATAGATGGCGCGCTTTCGATCGAATACTTAGCTGAAAGTATCAAAACGCAAGAATAGATGTCGCTGGTATTAACTGAACTTTTAGACCGTCGAAATTAAGTTTATCTATACAGTACATATCTTGCCAGAATATCAACAATTAAGATTTAAAAATCTAGCATACCTAACAGATTCGTGGTAGGTACTTGTTCCTGCCTAAAACATATATTTTGCATTACAGACGAAAAAATAAGAACTTTTCTCGGATTTGTTATCACCTGCAAGTTCTATACCTCCTGAGCACTGACCTGGAAGTACTTATTGACCACAGGGTTGCTGGCCAGCAGGTGCTGAGCCCTCGGCTCGTCGCGGCAGTACCCGACGTGCTTGTCGAATTCGCGTTCCATTCGTAGAAGTGCTCGTCCGAGCATCTTCGGTTCACCGGCGTAGTATTTGATACCTTCTAGCAGGACCCTGGAGATGATACGCCGAATAAAGTTTCGAAGGTTTTACCAATTATTTAAGTTTAGAATTATGTAGTGTAGGGGAATATCTGACAAGTATTATTTTGTAACTATTATACACGGTGAATATTCGTTGGTTTTGGAAACGATGTCATTGTACATGACATCGTTTGATGATGACATTATGAACAACTTTTACTATGGGACCAACTCTGAAATCGTAAACACAAATGTAGGGATCAGCTGTTTTTATTTTCATTCAGCGATTTCAGGGTTGTTCACATAGAAAAAGTTGGTCATAATGATTAGTACAATGACCCCTTTTCGTTTACATAATTCTAACATCAATAATAATTAGAATTTAAAATACCGTATAGAATAACAAAATTATGAAATAGTTTGTAAACCGTTTGGGTTCACACCCGCATAACGATAAGCTTGATTCCCCGCTCTTGCCTGCTGCTCTTTTGTCAATTCCCCGCGAATTCCCCAAAATTATTAATAATATAGATCAAAAGATTAATATTATTTGGGTTAATTGTTATATAATCAAAAAATACAGCTTACTCTTCTATATTTTTTATTTACAGTTGTATAAATCAAAGTAATGAATTATTATAGAATTTAGATTGTGACAAGCTATTAAGCCATTATGTTTACCACGCCACCTAATGTACATTGTGGAATGCAAATAAATAGTATTAACACTGGGTGTAAGGGGAACGCTTTCGAAAACGAAGATAGGTGCTGGTGATTACTGATACGAAACCACGAAAAAAAGCGATTCTATTTTTAGATTTTTTCATATATTTTTTTTTGCATTTTTCATACATTTCCAGCTTTGGGCAGTTAATAAAACTCATACATAATGAAAAATGCAAAAAAAATATATGAAAAAATCTAAAAAAACAATCGCATTTTTTTTCGTGGTTTCGTATCAGTAATCACCAGCACTATCACCTATCTTCGTTTTCGGAAGCGTTTCCCTGACAACCTGTATGGATATAGATCATAGTTAATTAAAATTCATCAAAATTCAAGTCAATCAAAATATATGGCTATTTTTTCCGCTTAACATTACCTTCAGCACGTTCCTGAGAAGCTTTGAGAATTGACAAGCATAGAAAACCATTTTCTTTGATAAAAAACTGATGCGTTAAAAAAAACGGTAAATTGTTTGATTTGTCCATTCCCCACAATTTTTAGTCAAACCCGATGCGCAAACTGCGCTCTCCCCGCGCAGGCCTCTCAGTCCCCACCAATCGGGGAATTCCCCGTCGACTGGCAGCACTGCTCTCCACTTACACCTAAAATTACGTAGTATATCGTATCCACTCACGTATTATGAAACTCGCAGATCTGCCTGAAGTTGGAGAACAGTAGCTCCCGGTTGTCGAACACGGCCTTGGGTGTGCTGGCCTTATCAATGGGCTTCATATAGCGAGACACCACCTGCTGCATGTCGCGGCCGAACTCCTCCTCTGTCTCCACCAGCTCTCGTACCACGGCCCTGGAGATATAGAAATAACATCATTATTTAGTTTGGTGTAGATTAATGGTATTGCTGGTCGGCGGAATACACACACCATCGAGAACTGTATGGAGCACTCTCAAGTGTGCAGGTTTCATAAACTCAGCCTATCGCAGTCCACTGCTGGACATAGGCCTCTCCCAAATTGCGCCACAACACTCGGTACTCTGCCTTCCGCATCCAGTCCCCCCCAGCTACTTTCATTAGGTCGTCGGTCCATCTGGCGGGGGGGCGCCCTACACTACGTTTACGGACTCCACTCAAGGACTCGTTTGCTCTAGCGGCTATCGGTCCTTCGACAGACATGGCCAGCCCACTGCCACTTCAGCTTACTGATCCTACAAGCTATGTCGGTCACTCCGGTTTTTCTCCGGATAATCTCGTTACGGATTTTATCCTTCAAAGAAATTCCAAGCATAGCTCGCTCCATAGCTCGCTGAGCGACTTTGAATTTGTGGACTAGCCCAACTGTCAGTGTCCACGTCTCGGCACCGTAAGTCATGACAGGCAGGACGCACTGGTTGAAGATCTTGTCTTCAAACTTTGCGGTATAGGCGACGAGAAGACTCGGTGAAGTTTACCAAGTTTGGTGAGCAGATTTCCTCACAATATTTTCCTTCACCGTTAAAGCAAGTGATAATCATATTCCGCACATAAATTCGAAAAGTCAGAGGTGCGGACCGGGTTCGAACTCAGTCCCTCATGCATGGAAGGCAAGTGTTCAATAGCTAGGCTATCAATACTTACCCCGCACTAGGCTAGCGTCGTGAACTAAGGCCTTAACTTTCTCATTCTGAAAAGAGGCCCGTGCCCAGCAGTGGGACAATAATGGACTGATGATGTTTTCATACAGCTTTGGACCAAAAACTGAAAGTGAACTGAAAGTCATGTATTCAGGTAGATCGTGATCGTGTGACTTTCAATGTATTTTTTTGACCGAAGAAATAGAAATTTCTATTTATCTCTGCAAAGATGAAGAAGACGTTCGGTTGTTTTGCGATTTCGTGAGGATATTTTAAAAGGTAGTAGAAGTAAGATATCTAAATTTTAAGCGGAAGCTATAAAATAAATGATGTTGTACTAATAAATTAGTATAATTAAGAATTTCGCCGAAAGATACAATGTCTATGTCTGTATCTATGATAAATTAACTAAAATATATTTCAAAAGAAAATTAAAGCTATTAGCAGAACCTTTTACAAAAAAGTTTCAAAGTATTTCACTACGCAGATACGAATTTATAAAGTTTAATATTCCTTGTAGGTGCCCCATATCAAATAAGCGGAGCTCTCAAGATCAATAGACACATATTTCGATCAGCACTCGACTTACGATTTTGACGTCATCGTGAGGGTTCAGATGATAAACATTACAATAAATTAGTGAGTGTTTTCCTAGCTCTTGAGTCAGAGGAAGAACGCGCCGGTGCCGATGCCAAGAGGTGAGGGCGTGGGAGCATCTATAATAGTGAATGAAGAGGTAACGTGGAGTTTGGAAGGTCGTGATTGGCTAGATGTCAAGGTACAAAGTGTGTTTCTTGTTTGATCAGTAATTTTTAGTCAACCTTTAGTTTGTTTCAGGCTCGTATTGAATGGTCGCTGAACCAATGTCTGCCAAGCCCATAAAGAGTCCCGTATGTGATTCACTTTACCAAGCAGATGACTCATTGTAACCCTAAATAAATAATAAATAAATTCTTCATTTACATAAAACAGGTACAAGAATAGTATGACCCTGACTACAGAGCTAGGCATTGTACCTATGTTTTAGGAGACAGTGACTTATTCCAGCAAATCCTGTCATAACGATATCACGATTTGCAGAAAATTCTTGAAAAAACTCCACATAACTAGCCCATTGCTGTTATATTCCTGGGTTCTGGACCCTTTCCGCAAAGAGAAGAGTTTAATGCTTTTGTCTATCACGCTGGACTGGTGTGTCTTGGCGGACTACACACACCATCGAGGTTTTTATCTTATTTGGTGCTCGCTGATGTACAAATTTCCACTGGATGTTGTCCTTCATCGCTAGCCAAATTCTGATATGTATATGAATTTTGCAGTCTAGTGCACAACATAACTATAACCAGGAAATCATTAGGACCATTAGTCATTTCCTTTAACGACACCTCAACTAACGACAGGTCTTAAATCCTGCCAAATTCACTTGGACTAACTGTTGGCAGTTTTGACTAAAACACCTAACAATATTGTTCTGGCATGCAGATATGGTTAGACATGTGGGAATAATTGAACGAGGTCATGATATATTGTTTGTTGCAGACGTAAATTTCCATCATGAATTATTATTATATGAGCTGTTTACTGCATACTTGAATGTCGTGCTTCTAATACCTACTACAGATGTGAATCTTGTTTGAAATGACGAATGGAAACATATGAGCTTGTGAAACACATAGAGGATACTAAATAAAGGAATATGACCTCTTGTGTGGTCAAAATGATCATAGTTAGGGTTCATGAGGACATAGATAAATATTCTATAAGTAGACTTTGCCTAATGGAAATGCTTCATATTCATAATGGCATAGACCATCAAGACGTCAAAGGTTTTCGGTAGAATATTTTAAAAATCGTGTACAGTTAGATGCCTTACGCCTAAATCATCAGAGCCAAGATCATTAACAAATTGTATTCGACAGTCTTGTAGACTGATATTATCTTATAATTATAAACAACAAAACTTTCATGATATGGTACTGAAATACTCTTATGAATATTGAAATACAGTTGTCAATTAAATGAAACGATGGTAATTTGGCTCCAATTCGACAGAAATTTATTCGTAGCATACTTCAGGTATGTAATAATGCGTTCAGGGTGTTGTTGCGGCTGCCGCGGGCTTGCAGTGCGTCTGGCATGTTTGCGGACGCCCACGTCGACGGCTTCCATGCCATACTACGCAAGCGGAGCGCCGCAACGCTCTGCAGAGTCTGCGCCAGCACTAACAACATCCTGGAAATGATAGCGAGCAGGCTGGACAGTCGCATTAGTGGCCACTGGAACAGCCTGCACGTAAGTTTATGTGTGTATAATGATGTCTACTAACATAGTATATAAGTTATCTCTTTACTAACAAACTCTTGCTCTTGAATATTAGAAGAAGTTACATATATCATTAATCTGTGATGATAGTTATTATTCATATTATAATTAAAGAGTTATTTAGTATATAGGGATAGGCAAAAGTCCAAGGTAATTAATTTCTTAGACGGGGTGCAGAGTTGCAGATAATAATTTTAAAATAAATATGAACTACTAAATAAAATGTAGGTAATGAGCCTGTGGATCGTTATCCACCCGACCCATATTGAAGTTTTCATAATCATTTATTACTTGATCTACTGATGTAATCATTATGTATTGATCACTGATGTATTTATAGAATATAGAGTATAAAAGTGAATATTTTTTAGACATTATAGCTTTGGTGATTTCACGAAACGTTGACTCCCAATGAATCAGACTTACACTTTCCAATAATCTTAAAATAAAATCCATAAAAGTAAAACCAACGAACTTTCTGTAAATACATTTCCAATAACCAAAAACACAAAAGCCAAAGAAATCTAAATATGGAATTTTCCATCATAAACAGGACAAGGAAACATGATCCTTACATATAAAAACAAAAGTCGGGTGAAGACAGTTTGTTGACACGGAAGGTAGTACGTGGGCTTCTGCCAAATAATTATGATGCTGATGATAACTTAATACCTCGTTCTGAATAACTTGGAAATATCCTCGATTCCAGTTATAAATTTGTAACGTTTGGGTATGTTGACGACGTTTTGACGGGTATCTGTAGTTGTTTGGATAAAAATGAAGCATGTTAATGATACGGATTGTGAAGTGTGGTTTCTTTTATGAGGCAATCGTGTTAATTAAACTCTTGAGTGTTGAGGAATTTGTGTGTTTTGAATTCAATGACACACTAATTAGAAATTAAAATTATTATTTTTCTCCGGATTTTTGCCTTTTATTTTGAACCGTGTAAGATAAGGCCGCCATTTGTACAATAGTTTAAATGCATATTCAACGTAATGTTTTTTATAACATAACATCACGCCTGTATTTCCCCGAATGGGTAGGCATAGGTGTAATAGTACACCCACATTTCGCCAGTTATGTTACAGTCCCATGTAATAGGGGGCGAGCCTATTGCCATTGACCGGGCACAAATCCAGACTCCGGGTTGCTACTGAGAATTTCCTAATGAAAAAACCCAATAACACTTTGCCCAACCCGGGAATCGAACCCAGGCCCCACGCTCAGCAGTCGCGCTTGCAACCACTAGACCAACGAGGCAGGCAATGTTTTTTATGGTGTACAATAAAGCTTATATAAATAAATAAATAAGATGACCATAAATGAAAGCAAATAATTCGAATCTATAATGTAATAATTATAATTTACTTTCAAATGATGTTGATAAATGTAGTGAAGGCATAAAATAAAAAAAGTAAATCATACAAATTATTTGGTAAGGAACATAGTTCCACCCACATTATTCTTGGTATAGTGCCTTGATTCATTAATCCACAATGATATCATATGGAGATACGAAGCAGCTGATCTTCCGACTGTCCATTTCGTGGGAAACTCCAAGGGTTCTGTGACATCAGTCCAAACTTTGGATTAGCAAGTCACTTAAGACGCTGACAACAGCCAAATACCCCAAATAGGCTTCTTTTAAAAACATTTTTAGCTGTATCTATTCAGTTTTTGGCTGTGAAAAAAATATATGTTAATCTTGATCGTATTTTCTGAAACTGTATGGTGCCCAAAACACGTTTTCTTGAAGTTTTCTCTATAGAAAATAATTGTTAATTATCCTCTTAAAACATGCTTTAAAGCATACCATCTCTATTATTTACTAAATATTATAAATAAAATTAAGAAAACATTTGAGAAAGACAATAATCTAAACACTTGTTGTTTCTGTTTTTCAAATAAGCTTTTAGTTTTTTATTAAAAAAAAATATTGTTAATTTTCAATCAAGTTGAGCGGCGTATCCGACGTCCCTCGGCTCTTTGCCTCTCTTTCAGTTCTGTACGAAACGGCAGTGACCGCAGAGGTCTGATTTTTTAGGTGTTGTCAGCCTCTTAATAGTCCAAACACAACTACAAACATCTCTACTACATCTGGTACATCATATACGAACCAATTAAAACTAAAATACATACAAAAATAATAAAACATTCCGACTGTTATCATTACCTATTACCTACAAAGTTTGTCGCAATTTTACGAACTCTCGAAGGATTTATCAAGCTTCTAATATGACGGTCTCGCCAAAAAGTAGAGACCGACCGAAAATTCATCATTATTTACGGCCGAAAACGAAACCGAAATTAGGCATAAGCTACATTTTCGGCTGAAAACCGAAACCGAAAAAGTAATAAAAGAAATAAAAACATGAACTACTTCTTTTATAATTTATAACGATAGATTTTTGTTTGGTAAATGTACTATAATAATAAAATATCAATATTACAATCAGTAAAGGACAGACAAGAGGAGTTAATTTAATGACTAACCGCCAAAATTAATATCCAATCTATCCATGATTTGCCCTACTAGAGATAGGAATTCGACATAAGCTTCATACAAAATATGTCAAATTTCTATCTCTAGTAGTCTAATCATGGATAGATTGGATATTAATTTTGGCCGTAAATGGTCGTGCAACTTCAAGTTGCAAAAATTAACTTTATAATTTTCTCTAAATCAGATTTTTAAGTAAGGAAAGGCAATTTCCTTCCTATACATTACTGTACTTATCTGCATTAAGTTAACCCTTTGAAATAAATAGTAAATTTTGCGACTGCGTAGATCGTTTTCGGTACAATATTATTATTAAGAGCCTGTACTGTGCCACTGCAGGGCAAAGATCAAAAAATACAAGTCGGCAGGTACAACCCGAAATTTTTTTTTTTCGGCCGAATACCGAAAACGAAATTGGGTCAAACTCTCTCAAGAAGTAAGTACTATCATAAAGTGAGTTACAAGTACACGTGTAAACAAGGCGTTGGCAGAACTGGAGAGGTATAGCGCCAGAAACTTGTGATAATATTTTGATAAAGATTTATTGAAATTTGGCCCTTGGGTAAATTAAGATTTAGGTCAATCTGAACACTGACCAGCGCCTTTATTATTATTTTCTCGTTCTGAAAATTAAAAGTAGGTACAAGTATCAAGTTCGTGAAAATTGCCCAAAAATCTTTAGAAAACGAAAAAGAAACGTTTAGAAGTAGTAGAGCTCCTTTGTGAAAGAGCTCGTCCGGGGAAGTACTACCACCGTACCTACTTCTCCGCCAAATAGTGATGCTCGCATTACTGTGTTTCGGTCTGAAGGGTACGGGTGCCGGTGAAATTACAATCACATGAGACTTTCCATCTTCATGTCTCAGTTTAGCGAACCGACTTGCGGTACCATTTAGGCAACAGCCTAGGTGGTATTGCAGTTGTTATGGGCAAAGGTAACTGCCTAACATCAGGTGGGCCTTTAGTTCGTTTCGCCATCCTATACTATAAAAAATAATTTAAAAAACCCACGTCTATTTTGCAGAGGAGGTCAACTCCTTTATTCAAGTTGTGATAATTATTTTGGACGTAGGTAGGTACTAGAGTTTATTCGTAGTCCTCAGACATAGTAAAAAATATTTTATACTATGTCTGTTACAACACAGTCTAGTCTGCTATAAAATAGACTTAAGGTGAATGCTACAGGGTAGCCCGCGAAATTCAATTTTTTTGGTGTTTTTTGCAAATTGTAGCTTTATTTCGCGTTGTATATCGGTCAAAATACGATTGGCGGAAATAATAACAATATATCTACTGAATAATACTCATAAAAATATTAACCTAGCTCTATAAGCTGTACAAGCTCGAAAATCGATAATTTGATCGTAAATTAATATTATTGAGCTTGTACAGCTTATTGAGCTAGGTTAATATTTTTCATGAGTATTATTCAGTAGATATATTGTTACTATTTCCGCCAATCATATTTTGACCGATATACAACCCGAAATAAAGCTACAATTTGCAAAAACGCCAAAAAATTTGAATTTCGCGGGCTACCCTGTAGCATTCACCTTAAACAATGTAATATCAGATGTGAAATATTTTAATGCCGTTTAACAGCTGAGAGATTTAATTTATATAATACTTTTCTCAAGTCCAAGGTATTTAGAAATGTTGAATTCTGTATTATGACTGACCTTTGCAGTAGATAAAAATAGAAGAAAGGACAAGGTTAAAATATCTTGAAGATAAAATAAATATAGAATTAAATTTCACACAGTAATTTAATTGAAAGGTTTTTGAACACATTTGCGACGAAGTAGATTTGTAGGATGAGGAATTTTTACTTAGGTAAAAATAATCAAAGCCAAGGCCAAATAATTTATTACAATTAGACAATTCGACAGACTACGTCTGTGGTCTAGTGGTTCGAGTGTCGGGCTGCTGATCACGAGGTCGTGGGTTCGATTCCCACAGGACACAAATATTTGTGTGATGAACATAAGTGTTTGTGTTGGTCTGGGTGTTACTAGAATGTACTACTTAGAATGTATTTACAAAAAAAAAGTATATTATGTATTATATCCACTATCTAGTACCCATAGTATGTACGAGCTCTGCTTAGTTTAGGACTATTTAAATGGTGTTGTATAAAAAAAGTTCCTAAAATATTTATTTAATTAATAAGAAAGTTGAAAGTTAATATGGTGAAGGTCGCGGGAATCCGCTGGATGCGGAAGGCACAGGGCCGGTCGTTGTGGCAATGCTTGGGGGAGGCCTATGTCCAGCAGTGGACGTCTTTCGGCTGAAATGATGATGATGAATAAGAAAGTAGAAGAAAAAGTCTCATTCCAAAATATAATTTCCTATAGTATGGAGAAGAATGAGCAGAAGAAACTCCATGGTTACCGACAGTCAGACATGCTACCTGTACTGGCTAAGAAAAATAATCCTCAAATACCATGCGCGGAAGTTGCGCTATGGCAGCGCAGCTTATAGATAGAGGAAAAAGTTTGGAATAAAATTATAAGTTAGCATTGCAATGAAATATAATTATAACTGCCCTGAATTTACAATGGTCACAAACACAATGATTTACAAGTACTCGGGTCAACGAATCCTAAGAACATCGAATTGACATGAAAGTAACCGATCCAATTTCTTGCCTGACTGAAGCGACAATAAAAATTCAATGTGGATCTCATTTCAAACGATCCAGGTTTCTTTTGATGCTGCACATGTTGAAACAAATGTTTGATTCAGTGCTTACGTCAATTGAGAACAATTTTGGATTTTCGGGAGATTTGCAAAATGAAGACACAATTTGCGCACGAGAAATGTAAATTGGGAGTTAAAAGCTTTCTTTTAGGATATTTCCAAATTATCAATCAATTTCATAAATAAAGTTTTGGAATGGAATATCTCAATAGATGGACAAACAGTTTTTTTTGAATAATTTATCGTTTATATGCATGGATTGCGTGGGCTCTTAGAGCATCTAGACTCTAGAGACACTTTATGCGTGGACTTGATGAAATTAAAACGACCGTAATGAATCGAAATTGTATTAAATTCAAATTTAAATCCTACTTATAAATCCTGATATTATAAATGCGAAAGTACGGATAATTGATTGCTTATTTGTTTGTTCGTTTGACCTTCAATCACGCTGAAACGGGTAAACGGATATGGATGTAACCATGACCGTAACCCGGTTTAACATGAAGGCTACTTTTTATTCCGGGAAGAGAATTCGTTCCTAAAGCAATCCGCGATAATGCGATTCCGTGGGCATAGGCTAGATCAGTGCTTTTCAAACTGTGGGTTGCGACCCGCTGGGGGTCGTTAACAATATACAGGGCGTTCGCAGTCACTTAGAAATTGAAAGTTTTATAGTTATTAATATAAAATATTAAAATAAATTTTTACGACCGCCGCCGCGTAGGGCGAGGGGGTCGCGGGCATTTCTTTTTACTGAACGAATACTTTTTACACTATGGAAATGATTGGAAAACACTGGGCTAGATCATAATATTATTTTTATTATACTTTCAAAGCTTTCACTCTTAATTAAAATCACTAAAGATTAACTCATCAACAGGGGAAAGGCGGCGGCAATTATTTTTTTGTCTTTATAAATTAAACATCTGTAGTACTATAAAAAGGTGCACTTACTGTCTTCTTGCGGCCAAAGAGGTTTGATCCCTCTCTGCGGTCACCTTGTCCTGCAGCACTTGCGACGGCACGTACCCCTGGCGCGTGCGCAGCTCGCCGGCCTGCACGTCCTCTATCACACGCACCAGCCATCTGAAAGGAGTAGACGAGGTATTGAGTCCTTGACCCTAAATTAGGAATTAAGAGAAAAGGGAGAGCTACCAACGAAAGGTTTGGTATGGAAACTACCGTCTTTTAATTATAAATACGACGAAACACTGACAAAAGTTAATCAGAATAAGAAGACGATAGAAACATGAGATACAAAATGTTTGCTTATTGGTTGTGTAAGATTGTAGAAAAGTACAAGTGATCCGAGAGTGTTTGTGGATTTTGGTCATGTTTGATCAGTTTTCTTGGCTTTATATGGCTTAGAACGGTCTTGGAAATGAAATGTCATAAACAACAATGGTTTTATTGTGAATACGACTGAAAAAATTAAGTTACTTTTGGTTGTTTCTTTCTTTTGATTTTACAAAGGACAAGCTATTGTAAACCTACGTCATCGGTAACCTGAAAACTTCAAAAAAAATTGTATTTCATCTAGACTTATACCTAGATATACATTGAGTTTATCACCCGTGTGAATGTAATTAATATTAACACTAGAAACCCACACGGAACGATAAATTCTTCACGCGATGTATTCTCAGAAAGGCGTCACCTGAAGCGTTGGTTGACATTTATTGCGGGCTAGTACTTATACCATTTTGGACTACTTATTATTATCATGGCATTTAAATACCACTTCGAAGTCCAAAGACGCCTTCTAACAAGGGTCTTCCTTATGGATCGCTACATACATAATATACAACATGTTGATCTGTATTTTTGGTATATTTAAGGAGGTGACTACACAACTGATACTGAACACGATTCAATAAAAAATCAAGACTATTTTTTTCATTTGTAAATAAACAAATTCCTCCGTGTCGCGTCAGTCGCGGGCGAAATAAAAATGATGAAACCACCAAAAAAAAACAGGTATTTCTACCCTTTGACCATACATACATACATACTTTTGGGACATTTTACGCTACACCATCTAGTCCCAAACTAAGCAGAGCTTGTACTATGGGTACTAGACAATGGATACAATACTTATATACTTTCTTTTTTGTAAATACATACTTATAATTTGCTTATAATACATAAGAAACACCCAGACCAACACAAACACTTATGTTCATTACACAAATATTTGTGTCCTGTGGGAATCGAACCCACGACCTCGTGATCAGCAGTCCGACACTCGAACCACCAGACCACAGAGGTCGTCACAATGCCGCCGATGACTTATTTTCAGAGTCGTTCGGGATTTATTCTCAAACCCTATTGGGCTGTACAGTCGATGCCTTCCATATTGAATATTTGCGAACACGGAAATCACGGTAACCGATTGTTTATGTCGGGTTTTAACGCTAGCGTGACAAAATAATTCGCATCACAAGAATGTCTCGTCAACGTCTGGCGAAGCGTGTACAGTATCCTTATAGTTTGCTTTTAAAGTCCGCCCACCACCGGAATTTAGGCCTCAAGTTATTATCCTGTCAGCTCCACGTCTTATTAAATTAATCTAGACTTTTCACTTTTCTAGAAATTTTCCACTTGATTGTTCAATCAAAAATAAATTTCTAGTTATAAATAGCTATGATTAGTTGAACTAATTTGCTCGGCAGCTTTTCTCCTGTCAATCTTATGTGATGACGTCACGCGAGCATTGGCCTGTGGTTCGTTAGCCCAGTCTAGATTCAGTCTTTATCTGGATGTTTATAGCCTATATTGTTGCAGTACTCTGACTGGGGGAAGTATTGAATGTGTCTGGTCTGAGTGACCTTTGATGTCAGATCTATTGTATTGCTGTGTTCCAATGCAAAGGGTATTACGGGTGCTGGTGAAATTACAAGAACATTAGACTTTTCCATTTTCATGTTTCAGTTTCGCGAACGCGACACGCAACTTGCAACATCATTAGGCTACAGCCTAGGTGGTATTGCAATTGTTATGGGTGAAGGTAACAGCTTAACATCAGGTAGGCCTTAAGCTCGTTTCACTATCCTATAATAAAAAAGTAATTATTGGTATAGCATAAGTCCACGGAACAAGAACATTGCTTAGCTCAGTGATTTTTGGGAGCTGCCGACTTGAAATTTGTACTTTGTGTGTTCAACCAGTATTTTAGGCATTAGCAAATACTTTTATTATTCTTTGCACAGTAAAGGCAAAATCTTTTCTGTGGTTCTTTGGCATAAGTCAAAAATACATACCTATAAATATTACATCACAATGTACCTATCGTTTTGTTGTGCAGATATAAAGACTTACAGGAACTTTCCTGATTACCTAATTTAATAAAAACTCTTAGGACAATTTAATATCAATCGGATATCTCAAAATTCTGAAGTATCTAGACTGTCAGGGGTCTTACTCCCGACTAGTTCGAGCTCTGAACCAAATCGAGCTAATGTCAATTCCTAGAGGAATGCAGTACGAGTTGACACTATTATTATTATATTATTATAAGCCTGAAGTGTCCCACTGCAGGGCAAAGGCCTCCCTACTCTCCTTCCACTTCTCCCTGTCTATTGCTACAAGCGTCCAGTCCTTTTGGAAGGAGTCCAGCTCATCCCGCCATCTCCGTCTGGGCCTGCCGCGTTGACGTCTGCCATGTAAAGGGACACTAACTCGAATTCAAATTCGATTGATACAGTACCTCGATTCAGTTGGGAGTAAGGCCCCTGGGCCATTGAAATCAAGCATGTACCCAACGAAATATAGATCAAAAGTGATAAACAGACTAATTTATTGTAAGTAAACAAGCGAGCTTATTGCAAAGAGTATTCTTTGCTAGAATCCGACAAAACATTATCCGATACTATCATACGATATAATTGTGTAGGTATTTGTCTCGATTTAGACTAGCTATCGCAACTGTGCTGTGAACTCAGTTGATTGTGTCGGCATAGCCCTTAAAGCTGCGTGGACACCATCAAAGTCTGCTTGGACAAAATGAATTTTGACGAATACTTGAATTGTGGCAATAGTGATCAGTGGCGTTGTGGACTGAGACTCTATCCTTCTTATTCGGAGAAGAGGCCCATGCCCAGCAGTGGTACAATGATGGACTGCTTATGTATGTGCTAGACGTCGCGTTGCTGTTCAATCAAAGTGAACTTGGACAATTCGCAACTTTTCAAAGTAAACTTAGACGTCAATCGTCAAATTAGATATCATTACGACCCTTTACTATCTCGTCAGACATTTGATCTCGAAAATTTGAAAAATACACAAACTGGTTGTGAGGTTGTGACCAGTTATGATACAATTCAATTGCGTGGTTGTTTAACTTTTATCAATGCACAGACCAATAAAAAAAGGTATTTTTTTTGGTCTGTATCAATGCTACTTTATCAAAACTACTTAGTTGGTCGAAGCGGACTCTGATTAAACCATTAAACCATTTATTTTGCCACACATACATAAAATATACATATTACATGAAAAGGTAACAGGACAAATTACATCATGATCATGTAAACGTGGCTTTACTTACATAAAGATGTTCATATTATAATATAGATAGTAATTAAACAGACTGACAGTAATAGTTGTTTCAACATATTATTATGTTTTGTACGACACACAAATACTACAAGAAAACTTCACGAATCCTACAGAAACAGTTTCGCCACATTTTTATTACTTCTTTACATATCTATAAAATGTAGTCATCTATTTTTACAAACCATTCGTTATACTGAACAGATTATTGCGATAATCATTCGAAACATTTGTTACTTCTCTATTCTTTCGACTAATGATTGGACTAGATTCATAAAAAAATGGTGTGAAAACGAAGTAGGTAACCTTATTCGAGGTTACTAATTCATGAATATGTCATCTGGATCATATCAGAGGAATCTGTGCCTCATTTGTTGGGTTTCTTAAAAAGTTATTTCGAATGAAATATTGTTTATTTCTTGGACGGTGTACTAGTGGTCATTAAGAAGATTACAGGTTAGGAGTCTTTGAAGTAAAATGGAGTATACATTATTATAGTTTAACAAAATTATAAAGCTACACTTAAAAATATTTATTACTTATCATAAAGTCGTAATAAAATGTTTTTAAATAGTAAATTCTGTTTTTTTATTAATTAATAAAATTTTGTTGATTATTTTACGTCTTTGTTATTCTAACGAAGGATCATTAAATTAACTCCGCAATCTATAGCTTCATTTAAAACCAGTAAAACCTTAAATATATTTTGACTGCTACATGACTTTTATGCCGATCATAAAAATAAAGAAAATCTGCTCCTGATTTAAATTAACAGAGCGTATTTAGATATGTAGGTACATTATGTAACCACGTGCACAATAAAAAAAAAACCGGCCAAGTGCGAGTCGGACTCGCGCAGTAAGGGTTCCGTACCTCTCAACGACCTAATACCCAATAAAAACTGATTTAATTTACGAGAGTTTACAAAAAGACATCAACGCCAGTGCGCGAAATATGCACTTTTGCATGTCTTTCTTACGCAGGTACCACCACATATGTCTATGTTTGTCTTATTTTTAGTATTTGTTGCTAAACAACATAATATGCACTATAATCTGACCAAGTTTGACGCTGGTATATATTACCGTTTTGAAGATAGAGCAGGAACAAAAACGTTGAAAAAAATGCATGTTTTTTGAGGTTTCTTGTATGGGGACCCCCTTTGGTTTTAGACTTTTTTTTGTTTTTAGTATTTGTCGTGATACACCTCATAGTAACACATATTCTGAGAAAATTTCAACCGGTTACCTATTACTGTTCAAAAGATACAGCCCTGTGACAGACAGACGGACGGACGGACGGACGGACGGACGGACAGCGTAGCGAGAGTAATAGGGTCCCGTTTGTCACCCTTCGGGTACGGAACCCTAAAAAGCTAGTATAAAAGTCTAAAGTATATAAGGTCCTACATTAATAATTTAAATAACTTCAAGATGTACATCTATGAACGGTAAAGAAATCATATTAACTGTTAGCTTTTAAATTAAATTATTTTAAATATATCGGTTTTTTTAAGTAAATAAATAAATAAATTTTAAATTGTTTACTAATGATAAAACTCCGAATTTTTTTCGCGTCACTTTGTCATGAAAGTCCATCGCATTGATTCAATAAAGGTTTTATACAAACGATAACAATATTATTAAGATTCTTCAGTAATGCCATTTTTTATTTATTTTTTCGGCTACTAATACGACGTCTGTGGTCTAGTGGTTCGAGGGTCGGACTGCTGATCAGGAGGTTGTTGTATCTTCTCATGGGTGTCATAAAAGGCGACTAAGGGATTCACCACAGGATGGGTAGCAGCGTTCTCTGAGTATTTTTGACGACGTCTGTGGGCTAGTGGTTCGAGTGTCGGACTGCTGTACACGAGGTCGTCGTGGGTTCGATTCCCACAGGATACAAATATTTGTGTGATGAACATAAGTGTCTGTGTTGGTCTTGGTGTTTCTTATGTATTATAAGTATGCATTTACAAAAAAACGTATATAAGTATTATATCCATGGTCTAGTACCCATAGCACACGCTCTGCTTAGTTTGGGACTAGATGGTGCTGTGTAAAAATGTCCCAAAAATATTTATATTTATTTATTTATTTATTAATCATCTTTGCGTCCTATAGATTTTCTCATTTAAAATTATATTAACGTAAGGCCTTACATTTGTAATATATAAAAGTCCCAGTTAGTCAGTTATGCAGCATAAATGATGAAACGAGCTAAAGGCCCTATTGACAATTAAGTCCAGAAGTCAAGAATTACGTATTTATTTATTTAAACTTCATGCAACATGTGTACATAGGCGGACTTAATCATTTCAGCCGAAAGACGTCCACTGCTGGACATAGGCCTCCCCTAATGGGAGAGGGGGGGATATGCCATAATCGCCACGCTTGGCAGGCGAGTTGGCGATCGCAGTTGGTTGGTTGAATACTCAGAGAACGCTGCTGCCCATCCTCTGGTGAATCCCACATGAGAAGATATAGGGTGGTGCAATCCTTTACGTCCAGCACCACACGGAATTTCGGCACCACAGGGAACATGGAAGGACTTAATGCCTTTCGGCCAAAATTAATATCCAATCTATCCACGATACGAGAGCTACTGGTCCATGAAAGAGCAATTCAAGGGCAATTTGCCCTTGTCACTAAAACGTAAGCTCATGGCAGTGGCGTGCATTGGCCTACTTCACTTGAATTTAATTGTGGTGTAAGTTATTGATTTTTTGATGTAGGAAGATTAATTTAGCATTAATAGGTCTATTTTAAGATAAATAATCATCGTACTCTGAAAAAAATATACTAACTTACACCACTATTGAATTTGAACGAGGAAGGCAGTAGGTATTGCCTAATTGCCTATATGCAATGCACGCCACTGGCTCATGGACATGTGCATTCTCCCCATCTTAACATATGGTGCACAGACATGGTCTTTGACCAACATCCAGAAGTCCAAACTCAAGGTTTGCCAAAGGGCCATGGAGCGCAGTATACTTGGTGTTAAATTAACAGACCGTGTTCGAAACACAATACTGCGCTCCAAAACGCAAATTGTTGACGTGGGTCAGAAGGTCGCCCAACTGAAGTGGGACTGGGCAGGACACGTTTGCCGTATGCCAAATGAGCTGTGGGCCCGTATAGCACAGGACTGGAGCCCTGAGACAGCGAAGCGGGGTCGCGGCAGACCACGCAGGAGATGGAGAGACGAGCTCGATGTCTTTCTTGATGACAGCTGGCAGGAGGCGGCACAGAACCGCGATAGATGGAAGGAATTGAGGGAGGCCTTTGCCCAGCAGTGGGACAGTACAGGCTAACAAAAAAAAAAAAAAACTATCTCTAGGGTAAATCGTGGATAGATTGGATATTAATTTTGGTCGTTAGGCATTCTCCTCTCCCAGTCAACCTTAGAGTGATACATAGATGACAAGACGGGTGCAATGTTGAGTCACGACACAAAACTCAAAACTATTTTATAAAACTGTATACTTTAAGGTGAATGCTACAGGGTAGCCCGCGAAATTCAAAATTTCTTGCGTTTTTTGCTAATTGTAGCTCTGTTTTGAGTTGTATATCAATCAAAATACGATTGGCGGTAGTAATAACAATATATCTACTGAATTATACTTATAAACAATATCTACCTAGCTTTATAAGCTCTAGGAGCTCTATAATCGATAATTTGATCGTAAAGTAATATAATTGAGCTTGTACAGCTTATAGAGCTAGCTTAATATTTTTTATGAGTATTATTCAGTAGATATGTTGTTATGACTACCGCGAATATACATACATACATACATATACATACATACATACATATAATACATATTTCGACCGATATACAACGCGAAATAAAGCTACAATCTGCAAAAAACGTAAGAAATTTTGAATTTCGCAGGCTACCCTGTAGCATTCACCTTAACTTTGACAAAACACTAAAGACAGTGTAAGCCTGCCCTTCTTAAGAATATTTTCCACGAATTTCAATACTTTATATTTTACATTCAAATATTTCAAAGGAGATAAACATAAAAGAGTTAGAGAGAGCAGTAATAATCTATTTCGTTTGGAATTATTTCATATATTCACCAATTTATCTTAAGCGGTGGAATGTAGCCAAATCGCTATATCATAATTTTTGTATAAATGTCTTGATGGTACTTAAAGTAGGTTGTTCATGTTTTGTGGAATAGATGTGGACCAAATTATGTTTCATTTAATGAATAGAAATAATTATAGAGTAATAACAATGAATATTTCATTGTAAACGATTGTCTTTGAAGTATTAAGCTAGGTTAATATCATCAATAAGAGGTGACTAAGGATTAATTGATTTGGTTTAAAACAAATTGAGTCATGTCATCCTGTCATGAAAACATGAAATGTTGACAGTGCCATGTTTTTACATTTTAGAATCATGTTTATTTGTAAGAAAACATAATAATATTTTTAATAAAGCTACACCCTACTGGCCCTACTGTGAACCCAGATCTAGAAACATGAATTAACTCTTTTGACCTCGAACCAATTTGACAACCACAAATAATAATAGTTAGTTACTTATTATGTATTAAAATATAATAATATGACCACGTATTTTTGATACACATTGTATAGCTGATGTTTCTACAATATTTTTCATACCGAAAAGCTGACTTTTATTTTCGAAAAAAACTCTTTATCTAGGATTTTTCCTATATCCTCACCTACCAGGGGGTAGGGCAACGACCCGCAACCAATGACGTCATATTTACGAGGTTACTCCAGCCCGCCGGATGCAATGTTATGATGCAGAGTATTACACAAGTCCGTACAGTCGGCTAACGTATTTTTGGCTACTGACGTAACTTTACAAAGTGCAGTACTTTTGATCTAAGTACTATGACAGATGAATTATGAAATGGAGAAGATATAAACTGGAAGACTGGTGAAATGTGACCTACAACTGCGACACAAACGGAAGATACAAATTGTCTGAGAAATTAATAAAAAACTTGAGAAAAGCACTGATTTTTAGGGTTCCGTAGTCCTACAAGGAACCCTTATAGTTTCGTCATGTCCGTCCGTCTGTCCTAATCCTTTACAGCTTAATAACTTCTACAGTTATAAACATAAGTAAATAAAATTTTGTTAAAAAATGGTTTAGATATAGATCTCAATTTTAAAAGAATAAAAAAATCTTGATAACGTATTTTAGGGGTGGCGCCCATACATGTGAAATGGGGTTGAAAATTGTTTTTTCACTGCACCCCCTCGTGTAGGGTATCATTGAATAGGTCTACTAAAATGAAGAATGTTTCATACATAACTTTTTTATCAGGTATACCATCTGCGAAATACAGTTCGCCAAAGTGGCTTGCAATGTGTCCCCCTGCCATTTCTAAACTATGCAACGTAGAAACTTATATTCTTCCACATTGATAGACCTTTATAAAAACTCTCTTTTAAAATTATTTCGAGTATTATGTGATTATAAATTTTTGAGTTATAGAGAGAAAACTGAAAAATACTTAAGACGTCCTAGTTCATAGATCATTGACCTTAGAGAAAAATTATCTTAGCAAATAATGCTCCTTTAGTTACTTTCTATTTAAAAAAATCACAAAAAGAAACTTTGTGTTATATTGATATGACAAACTTCTTAAATTTAGCGCTAGGTGGCGCTGTTTGCAAAAACTAAAATAGCAATGATTAATATTCGATTTGATTCGTTTGTAATCAGACCTACTTAAGGAACCCTATAATACCGAGCATAGCCCGACATGCTCTTGGCCGGTTTTGTTAAGTCGTATGCAAGTCGTATGCCTGCTAGAGTACGCGGGTGTCAATCGGGGTGCGAGGCGCTGCGCAGCACTAACTTCAGAGCCGCTTTAAAGATTGGTGCGTACACGCACGCGCGCCCTGCCCACATGGCCATTCTATCTATTTCTGTGGTGCGTACTCTACGTAATGTCTAGATGCGGTAACTAAAATAGACCAGGGTCGATAATTTTTAAAACCAAAAAAAATAATAGTAGGATGAAACCCATTAGAAAAGGAGGGGAATATTATAAAAATGAAAGGAAAAATAATTTACGGGCGATCTGAGGTCGGGAAGGGGATGGGGGTGAGTTTTTAAGGGTAAAAAACGGTTTTTCTCGATTTCTAGCAAAACTAAAAGTCCTATCGAAAAAAGTCAAATGGCAAAGTAACAAACATTTAAAACAACAAAAAAAACATATTTTTTTTGTAAAAGATAAAAATAAAAAACCAAAAACTTGGTTTTTTGAATTTTTCACATAAATTTTGAGGTTATGTGAAAAAAGTGTTAATACAAAAGTTTTAGATCTTTTTATTACCTACAACTTTGCCTTTTGACTTTTTTCGATAGGACTTTTAGTTTTGCTGGAAATCGAGAAAAACCGTTTTTTACCCTTAAAAACTCACCCCCATCCCCTTCCCGACCTCAGATCGCCCGTAAATTATTTTTCCTTTCATTTTTATAATATTCCCCTCCTTTTCTAATGGGTTTCATCCTACTATTTTTTTTTTCACTTTTTATTTTTTTTAAAGGCTTCTACCCTGGTCTAAAACCTTTTTTTTATATTGACTGTAGTTTACAAGCTGATAAAAAAAAACTGTATTCTAGAATAAATTATAATGGGTTGTCACTTCTTCACAAACACCGCTATAAAAGATTTCTAATAACTCCAAAACACGCACTTAAATGAAAAATATTACTATCATCTGTTGTTTTAATTATTATAATAACAGTCATAAATTTAGTTCATGATAAATGGATAACAGCTACAGATAAAATACTTTTTGAACTTGAACAGATACCTAATGGATTGTAGTGTCGAAGGTCGGGCGTCGGATATAGGAGATGTTTATGTTTTTTGAAAGTGAAGGAGTGATACATATCCGCTTTGGGATATACAGGGTGGAAACCACAGAGAAAATAATCACTACGTTACAGTGGAAACTTTCAGCGGGGCAGTAAGGGGAAGTACCATATCCGTTGTAGCTACGCGAAAATGGTCTTAGGAGACTATCCATATTTTTTTATGGAATTTTGATCCCCATTCACAGTTTAAAAAAAAAATACTGTTAGCAAGAAAATAGCCATTTTACACAAAAACATTTTTTGATGCCAATCGATCCTGTTTCTAATACTGATCAAAAACTTCTATGGGACCAACCATCGTTGGAGTACTCAAAAAGTCACAAATTGCAAAAAACTTTTCCCTTACATTTTGTAAAGAATTTGTTTAACTGAAATACAAAAAATAAAATAAAAGACAAAAGATCACGTAGAATTTTACACATATCAAAAACAAGGCGTATTAATTTTCTTTTCTTATTAACTGACAAAACTTGATGATATTATTCTTATTTAAAATATTGCTGTTTCTTGCCCTACGATATCAAGTGCTCGAAATGACCGCCATTTTGACGAATACATAAATTGATTCGTTTCTGTACCGACCTAGTGGCTTGCTGACAATTTATTTGTATGAATTCCATACAAAATTGTGGTTAGTGAGTCTTTAAGTTCTTGAACACTATCGTATTGCTTTTTGTAAACCTCAGTTTTCAGGTAGCCCCACAAAAATAAATCTAGAGGCGTCAGATCTGGACTACGCGCTGGCCAAGAAATAGGACCATGTGTTCCTATCTATTGATCACCAAACTGTCGGTTCAAAGTCGAACGCGTACTGCGCCTGTTGTGAAGTCTAAATGTTCTAAATTGGAGGTCATTTTTCTTTAAACAATAGCTGTCCAATTATGCACTTAATTTAAAATCCACAACACACTCAGAGCTTTCTGACGCAACAAACTGTCGAGATTGTTTTTTATTTAATAATAACGAGTTCGAAATTTGAATTGTTTTTAAACTTATATTTTTATTCAGTCAACAAGAAGATCTCAACCGTCACTAAAAAGCTTTTGCGTAAAATTTTCATACAAAATGTACGGGATAAGTTTTTTGCAATTTGTGACTTTTCGAGTACTCCAACGATGGTTGGTCCTATAGAAGTTTTTAATCAGTATTAGAAACGGGATCGATTGGCATCAAAAAATGTTTTTGTGTAAAATGGCTATTTTCTTGCTAACAGTTTTTTTTTTTTTTAACTTTGAATGGGGATCAAAATTCCATAAAAAATATGGATAGTCTCCTAAGACCATTTTCGCGTAGCTGCAACGGATAAGGTACTTCCCCTTACTGCCCCGCTGAAAGTTTCCACCCTTTATATTTGAAGATATAGATGTGTTCTGAGTTACCCATGCCATGTGAGAATCGACTTGCTTGTTAAACATCAATATGAAGATACCTGCAATCTTAAAAAATATTTCTAGTAACTCAAAAACACGCACTTAAATGAAATAATAAAAAATAAATAAAAATAAATATCTTTGGGACATTTAACACAGCACCATCTAGTCCCAAACTAAGCAGAGCTTGTGTTATGGGTACTAGACAATGGATATAATACTTATATACTTTTTTTTTGTTTGTAAATACATACTTATAATACATAAGCAACACCCAGACCAACACAAACACTTATGTTCATCACACAAATATTTGTGTCTTGTTGGAATCGAACCCACGACCTCGTTAACAGCAGTCCGACACTCTAACCACTAGACCACAGAGGTCGTCGTCGTATTAGTATCATACGTTATTTTGATTATTATAATAACCGTCATGAATCTTGATATTGTTAATAAATGGATAACAGCTGTAGATAACATATTTTTTGAACGTGGACAGATAATGGACAAGAAATTTAACAAAAAGTGCAACATCCGATATGGTCTAGTGGCTAGGATACCTGGCTCTCACCCAGGAGGCTCGGGTTCGATTCCCGGTATCGGAAGATTCTTTTTACATTCTTGAAATGTTTTAACGATAGATTTTATTGTTTTAACCCATATTTTGTGATGCCAAAATTAGATTTAATTACTTGTTGCTACGTCGAGTAACTTTTTTTTTCTATTCTAAGAAGGAATTAAAAATAGTTTAGAATTTTTTGCGTTGTTTGACTTTACAACTTTAGTGAATTCATCGAAATAAGTTTTCAAACGTTGTAAAACAGATCTGCAAAATTGCTTTTTGATCATAATCATAATCCATAAACTATCTGTTGATTTGATGAACATGAATTATTTCAGGTGAACAGGTAATTAAAAAGCGTAGATGATCTAGAAAAGGTAAATATTGATATTGATTCTGTTATTTACAAACCAAACTACTTTAGTCTCACTATCCCCCGGCTTTTGGAAGGCTGATCAGTTTGATCTGTTGTCAAATCTAAGGTTAGCTCAGGAGCTAATCACAGGTGATTGGTGGGCAAAAATACTAACAACCAATCACAACACTTGAAATGGAACTAGACAGCGAATTAGTAATTAGTTGATTTTGGCGTTGATCATCTTTTCAGAAACTGGAGGTCTAGTCATTTCAACTAAAATTATTAGAAAAGAATAGAAGATCTCTTCAAACTAGTATTGTAATTTTCGATAAAATAATCGTGACTTTAAAAAAGGCGACTAAATTCTCCTTAACAACAAAAAATTCAACGTCAACTCAAAAATGTTTGCATGCCTCATTCAAGGTAGTTTGTACAAGGGTCACTCTACCGATAACACCTTTATTTCATGTACCTACATTCTTTGCAAATAAATTATTATTCTATTCTATTCTTAGTTAACATAACATAAAATCACACCTGTATTTCCCCGAAGGGGTAGGCAGAGGTGTATATACCAGGCCCCTCAGAAAGTATTGCGAAAAAAAGTTTTTATATATGGGAGACTGGCCAGTTATAATGTTTTTCGAAAATATGATTATTTATAAGTAAAAATAAGTAAGTTCCAATTTCAAAATTTCCCTCCACATTTTTTGCGAGTTAATTCAACGTATTGTGTCTCACTGAAATATGGATCTGCGCCGGGAACATTTTAGAGCTATGATTTTATACGATTTCAAGTGTCGCCTGAAACCGGATGAATCGTACGATAGACTTCAAATGGCATTCATGGATGAAGGCCCTTCCAAGGCAACCGTGTATCGTTGGTATAACGAATTCAAGCGCGGTCGACCAACTTTGGGGGATGACGAAAGAAGCGGTCGCCCTTTGACGGCTGTTACCGAAGAAAACGTGCTAGCAGTGAAAAATTTAATCCAAGACAATAGGCGAATTACATATCAGGAGATTCAACACATATTGAAGATTGGATCGGGAAGCGTTCACGAGATTCTACACAGCCATCTTCGCGTGAGGAGGATAGTATCACGCTGGGTGCCGCACAACCTCACCGATGCTCAGAAGCAGGCCCGGGTGGAATGGTGCCGTGATATGCTTAACAAATTTGAAGCAGGCTCGTCTCGGCGTATTTACGACATCGTTACAGGTGATGAGTCCTGGATTTATCAATACGACCCAGAAACCAAGCGCCAGTCGACTGTTTGGGTGTTTCAAAATGAGCCAACGCCTACCAAAGTGAAGCGATCTAGAAGCGGGGGTAAGATTTTGATCGCTAGCTTTTTTAATTTGACTGGCCACTTGGTATCAATTCCCTTACGGGATCAAAGAAGCATTAATGCCGAATGGTATACTACCAAATGTTTGCCAGAAGTTTTCTCTGTTATAAGCAACAAGCGACCAAACACAGGGCTCCGCGGGCTACTGCTCCACCACGACAATGCACCTGCGCACACCGCACTCAAAACGAGGGACTTCCTGGACAGCACGCCAGTCAAACTCCTGGGTCACCCTCCTTACAGCCCTGATCTAGCACCGTGTGACTTCTTTTTATTCCCAAAAATAAAAAATCAGCTCAAAGGGATACAATTTTCGTCGCCGGAAGATGCGCTGGCTGCGTTCGAGCAGGCTGTAAACGAGGTGTCTGCGGCGGACTGGAAAAAGTGTTTTGAAAACTGGTTTAGGCGCATGAATCTTTGTATAGAGGCTGGTGGAAAGTACTTTGAAAAGATTTGATAAAAATATATGTACGTATAGAACAATTTTTTTTAGTTTCGCAAAACTTTCTGAGTGTCCCACGTATAGTACACCCACATTTCGCCAGTTGTGTTATAGTCCCATGTAATAGGGGGCGAGCCTATTGCCATTGACCGGGCACAAATCCAGACTCCGGGCTTCTACTGAGAATTTCCTAATGAAAAAACCCAATTACACTTTGCCCGACCCGGGAATCGAACCCAGGACCCCACGCTCAGCAGTCGCGCTTGCAACCACTAGACCAACGAGGCAGTCAGTTATAAGAATAGAATAGAAAAAAATAAAGAATATTCTATCTATCTATCTATGAGATATAATAAAAATATATTTAGATTTTTTGATCTATCTATAATTGCTTAGACTAATTTGCCAGTTCTAAATATTTTGTGTCCTTTTCCAATGATTTTTGTAAGAAATAGATATAGTGTGATCAAAATTAGATCAGTGCGGTGGAAAAAAGAATTGGCAACACTGTTCACTTTTGTGACAGACACATCCTACTATCCTATCCCACTAATATTATGAATGCGAAAGTATGAAGGATTGTTTGTTTGTCCTTCAACCACGCAGAAACGGTTGAACGGATTTAAATGAAATTTACACACAGATAGACGATAGACCATTTTTTATGCGAACCAATTTTTATGGCGGCTGTGAAGTAAGCGCTGCGCAGCATCCAGCATCCCGGTTGAGATCCGTGCACTCTAAGGCCCGTATTACAGTAGCTTCCTCAAGTACAGTTTAAACTCCAATCACCTGATCACTACTTAAGTATAGAATCGTTACTTGAGTATCGGTCTTATTCCAGAACGGTAATTATAAACTTTAATTCAACAACAAAACACACGAATTTGACCTGAAATATAATAGAAATCTCTACTCAAGCGTAGTCTGGACCACGCTTGAGTGATTACAGATCAAATATCTGCCCAAATACCGAAACAGGTGACAATATAAAACGAAACTAAACTCAGCTGAACTGTGATCAACAAATCTCTGATTGAGGGACGTTCTAAAATCAAAGCTCAACTTAAAACTAGTTTTAAACAGAGATCAACGCTTGAGTATCCTTCTGGAATACGGGCCTAAGTATTGTGACTGCGCAGGCATACGACTCGTTTACATAGCCGCCATAAAGTTTGGTGCGTACTATACTTTCATCCCGGAAAGATAAACGGTTCTTGAGGGATGTGCCATAAAAACTTTCTATGATAAACCGAATTACACGGTTACGAAACCGCGGGCATGACGGCGATGACAGTTGGGCTAGTCCACAAATTCAAAGTCGCTGAGCGAGCTCTGCTTGGAGTTTTCTTGAAGGATAAAATCCGTAACGAAATTATCCGGAGAAGAACCACAGTGACCGACATAGCTTGTAGGAGTCGCTCAGCGAGCTAAGCTTGGAGTTTTCTTGAAAGATAAAATCCGTAACGAAATTATCCGGAGAAGAACCACAGTGACCGACATAGCTTGTAGGAGTCGCTCAGCGAGCTATGCTTGGAGTTTTCTTGAAGGATAAAATCCGTAACGAAATTATCCGGAGAAGAACCACAGTGACCGACATAGCTTGTAGGAGTCGCTCAGCGAGCTATACTTGGAGTATTCTTGAAGGATAAAATCCGTAACGAAATTATCCGGAGAAGAACCAGAGTGACCGACATAGCGTGTAGGATCGAGGTCTATGTCCAGCAGTGGACTGCGATAGGCTGAATAGAAGCCGCGGGCATAATAGGCTAGTTTACATTAAATTAATTCATAGTTATCTATTCCCAGCTTAAGATAGAGCACACATATCCATTATCATATAATCTGTATTCTGAAGAGTCGTTCTCGTTAATAAGATATTGCCAAGCAAAACAAAAGAATCCATATATCACGGCTTGAGTTTTGAAATCTTGTAGACGCATCCCACTTTCGTTAATCTTTCTAGATAATATATTATACCAAATAATTCAAGCCAGGAAATAAATAGCGTAGAATTAAAAACAAAAAAAGTTTATATATCACAAAAGCAGCTATGCTTTCTAGTGAGCGTTTTATAGGTTTTACTACGTCCATTCTTCGGTTCAGAAAATTCATTTTACGTGCAGGAGTTACCTATTGAAAGATTTTGAAGGATTATTCTCATATTCTATTCTTTTCGTATGGCAAACAATGCCGAATGTCAAGAATTTTGGAAAAACGTGTGTTACAAAAATAAAATTTGGGAATTTATCTCTTCTAGTATAGTTAAGTGATAGAGTTAGATTTATTGCTGGGGTATGTTCTTTTAAACCCAAAATTACATTAAATTTTCAAGTCATTGGTTTAATTGGAATAAGTACAGCCAAATTAGAGTATGTTTCATATTTATTAAAAAGAAAATTGAGGCAATATTCTAGATCATTCCTACATTTTCCATTCCTTAATTTTAGTCACAAGTAATTCGTACATGCACTTGTAAATTGGCAACAATCCGGAAGTGTCCAAACTGTCTGTTTCCAGTGGACATGCTGTCTCTTCCACTTGTTCTTATGACAACTTATGTCTACAGAATATACCTTTATTTTGTAAAACTGAACTGAATATCCGCTCGTGACATTTACGCCAATCAAAATATTTTAACCCCATTTCTGTTTGTTGAGAATGAATGAAAAATAATATTGTAAGCAACTAGTTATTTTTTTCGAAATATTTATTTATTTGGGGGAAATTTTGATACAGCAGTTAACACATAATATTCAGATTCAGGCTACACATATAAAACAATATATTCCCAGCTTTTGCTTTGGGTTGGGTTTTATAATACCCGTTTAAGCCTACAGTTAAAAAAGTCAAAACATAACGAACATTTTGACTAACCTCGACGTGGTCACGATGTTGTTGTTGTTGTTTTGATTTTATTGTGTGCGACAAGTCCCGTAAATATAGTTCAATATGAGTGAAGTTCGCGAAAGTTTAAAAACTTCTACAGTTAAAAATTTTGAATATTTGTGTAATTAAAAAAAGTATGTTCAAAAAATTATCATATAGAGAATTATTCGTGAAAAAGCCTAGGATAAACCTAAACATGAGTTCCATCACTTTCATCACAATCTTACCATTTTTAGATATGTGGAAATGAAACATGTTTACGGAAAAATCTATCTTAAGAGTAAATCTAAATTGAAAGATCGAATTAAATGGGCCAATTAGCCTACACTGTTTACGAAACACCATTCCGATATAAATAACACATCACATCTCGTTCTACATCCGTCATCCCATTCCAGTTCATGGCGCAGGGTTAGGAAAATAACCTCTAAAAATTGATCTAGCGAGATCCCACGTAATGGTCATCAAAGAAGCGAGCTATAAATCTTTGTGAACGATAATTTATAATAAACGGAGACGGAAGACGCGTGCTAGTATGCTAGTTTCTCGGTTATGTTGATCAAAATCATTTCTAGTATATTCACTTGCATTGAATTTTGTTGAGTTGTTTTGATTTGTATGCAATTCACATTTTGCTTGAAACTAGTTTTTTCAGAATCACGAGGAGAATGGATTGTCCACTGGTGGACATACGCCTCCCCTAAGCATGTTGGGGGGATATGCCATAATCGCCACGCTTGGTAGGCGGGTTTGCGATCGCAGTTGGTTGGTTAAATACACAGAGAACGCTGCTGCCCATTCTCTGGTAAATTATTTTGTCTAGAAGCTCTTAAATGAGAACAAGTAGTTTTTTTTTTGCCTAGAATTTGGTCTGGTAGGCGTTTGGCCTCCTGCCCTATTTCTAAAAACTACGTCTGTCTAACTTTCCAAGTTTTATTGTCTCTATTTTATTGCACCTGAAACGTGTTTTGAAGCATAAAAATATTAGGAAATTATGTTTTTATTAAACCGATTGAGATTTTTTAGGCCAGTGCCCCAAGTAGGTATGTGTCCTTGGAAACAATGGTGTCAGAGTACTGATGTATAGTTTTATTAATAAGGGACATTTTGTTAAATTACATTCCAAGCAAAATGAGAGCTTTAGCGTCAATGCCACCGTGTCAGTGTCGCAGTGGCTCCATCTCGAGACTGATGTTGAGGTAATTCAGGATTGATTTGATATCCTTATTTCCAACCAAGGTGACGCTATCAGGTCGACTATCAGGAGAAAGGAGACTAAAGCAGAAAACTAACTAACTGTAACTACCGCTAGAGACAATAAAATCTTAGGTACACGTGTTGAACCGCACGCCACCAGATCTGAGTTTAACAAAGCGATAAAAGATAACGATGCCATTATTATAACGCGCTCTTTTGAAATCGCATAAAACGTTATGTGCTGTTCTGTAGCAGAAGCCACCGCTAATAGAAGACAGGTGGCTATGTTAACTAAAGTTATACTATTTCACAATACTTTCAGTATTTTTATACGCCACTGATTGACGCCTGTCTTTGCTTGCATCTTTGCAATCTTCTGGAGTAATGATATCTAAAGAACTGAGTAATTGTTGCAATGCAGTTAAAATGATAAATGAAGAAATATTGAAGATAAAAAAAGAGAAACTATGACGTTAGGAAAATCATCTATCAATCAATATCAACTAGTAAATCCATTACTAGAGACTGGAATATGACATCCAATGTAAATAAAAATCCAAAACCTAACCGCATTTGAATTCAAGACAGACTTTCATAATCAAATTCTCTGGAATCAGCAACGCTTATGGCAACAATCAAAACGAGTAAACAAACAACGAAATAGAAAGTCAAAACATCAGGAAATCATGACTGCATTTAACATCGGCATTAACATAAGAACTAGGGCGAGACAACATGCGATGGAGCTGCCAATTATAAACATGACATTCAAGATGCGGCAGCGTCCAAAGTTGAAATTAGGCCTTCTCCAGCGTTCCCAAATTAGACGTAGGTATAGGTAGACGGTAACTGGGGCATACAATAAGAGAATAGAGAAACTTATATTACAGAACGTTTTGTCCCGCCGAGTGGTGTGCAAGCCATGTTAATAACGCTAATAATGTACCGTAGATTATTTAAAGACTGGCGACCACGCCAATTCTTAAAACCACTCTATGTTGACCTCTCTCTTTTCCTTTGATGTTTTAAAACAATGAAGTGTCAGGCAGATTTCATACGTGTTGGCAGGCCGCCTGAAACTGGTTGCTGCTCACGTATCCGCGAAATGATTATGTAGTTACGAGTTTTTTTCTCGAGTGCGGAGGACGTTGACCTGATATGAACCATCGAAATAATGAGATTATTTATGCAATACGAAAATGCATTTCATGTTTCGAAAATTTGTATAAAGATTTATGCGTGTGAGTTGTTTATGACACAGTAGTTTATAAACGGTGTCTGAATTTTGTTATGATGTATTTTTTTCCTTTGGGTATATAATAATAGAGTTCCGAATGGTACAGTTAAAGTAGTAGTAGTAGAGCTCAAGAGCTCCTTTGTGAAAGAGCTCGTCTGGGGAAGTACTACCACCGCCACCACTACTTCTCCGCCAAATAGTGATGCTTGCATTGCTGTGTTTCGGTCCGAAGGGTACGGGTGCCGGTGAAATTACAATCACATGAGACTTTCCATCTTCATGTCTCAGTTTGGCGAACCGACTTGCGGTACCATTTAGGTAACAGCCTAGGTGGTATTGAAGTTGTCATGGGCAAAGGTAACCGCTTAACATCAGGTGGGCCTTTAGCTCGTTTCACCATCCTATACTATAAAAAAAAAAAAAATTGTAACGAACTACAAACATGTAAGTAGTTACTTATAAAAGTAAAGTGTAAGGTTTGATTTAGAGAAGTTTGATTTAGAAGCTTTTAGATAAATAACAGAGAACCAATAGAATTACAATTCAAGGATAAAACTTCAAACATTAAAAGTTTTTGTATCACAAAATTTCGACGACTCTTATCCTTTTATAGGTCTCCCAAAAATTTACAACTGTTGAAAATTGCACGGAGCAGGGCCGAAATTGGGCAAATGGAACATTTAACGGGAAGCGGGCGCTGGCAAGCGGCCATATCATCGCTACGAGATATAGCCATTACTACAAAATTATGAGATGTAGATATAAATGAAGCTTTTAATTCACCTTGGTAAAGAGACATCGGTGAAATATATCGACCTCGATAAGGTATTTTGTATTACATTGTTATTACTGTGTTTATAAAAATTTCAGGGAAACTGTTTATGCTTTTCGTTATTATTACATAATATCTGCTACAATATTGTAAAGGAGAAATATCTAGAAGTATCTAAAACATCTATTTCAGAAATTGTCTACAATACGCAATAGAAATACTCCAATACGCGCTCAATGCCCAATATGTAAATAAATTATGTCACATAATATGTAAAATTTCACTGATGCAAAAAAACTTTTTTGTTATTGAAAATATGACCATGTTATAATTTAAAAGGGCACTAGATAATTTAATAATAGATAAATGTATATATATACTATACTATTGATGAGTTCCTTAATGTTTTTTTTCTTGAGATTTTCATTCGTTGATGGAATGTATCCGACATGAGCCTAATAGAAATAATTTAAATAAAACCGATGTAGGCACATTTCACCATGTTTTTAATAAGTATGAAGTAATAGTGATAAACGACGACCTGGTGAAGGTCGCGGGAATCCGCTGGATGCGGAAGGCACAGGACCGGTCGTTGTGGCGATGTTTGGGGGAGGCCTATGTCCAGCAGTGGACGTCTTTCGGCTGAAATGATGATGATGATGATGAATAGTGATAAAGCAAAACGTCTGTTAAATTCATGGCCTTGATAATATAGTTTAACTAAGTGTATTTTTACATGTGTTTAGGATACGATGGGACTGTCATACGCTACGTGGAAAAGTCCCTTTAAAATTTGAAGAACAAAGGAAGCACAGAATGCTTGAACTAACTATTACGACTATACACCCGGATTACGCCAATAATAAGGTAAGTTTGGTATCTTGGCCCAAATGGTCAAAAAAAATGTCCATGGATTTTCTTTTTGGCTCTTCTCTATATGATCAACTTTTTGCAACCGTGCAACTAAATTTATTAAGTTTTTAATTTAAACGCGCTGAATGGCTATTGTAATAAAAAAATCTATTGAATTTCGAAACTTATGACGGTACAGACCAGACCAGTTGTACACTAGCGCATAAGTAGTTATTTAAGAAATTAATATAATCTTGTTGTGCAATAAAGAGGATTTGTATTGTATTGTATTGTACAGACTGTAATTCTTTTCCACTTCACCAACAGGTGATAGTTGTCACAATCAATGGTATGTTGATTACATTAATGAAGGCTTGCCAACGCACCTGGCCAAAGCTTTCACAAGCCGATGACGTTCAGACAGCTACATTACATTTCTATTAACTTTATCGATTTGTAGTAGAACTTTATGAATAAAAACAGTTAATTTTAAATCTCCTCAATGTCATATCCATGATTAATCTAGGTTTCCATAGTAACATGAGATTGTCCAGTGGGACAATCACCGGGTGAGGCAAGCAAGATTAAAAAATTCATGTTTTTAAAGGAATCTTTCTTTTCAGTAAAATTCGATATCATCAATATTTAAGGTAAGTCCCTTTAATGACTATATTTTTTTACATCCTATGTACCAACATTAGGGAAATCTACTAAGCTCCGTTTCAATCGCATTATGTGAGCTATGGCAGATGGTATAATTTTAAATGCGAGTGGTAGCATAATAACGATTACAAATATAATATTCCAAATTAATTTGAAGAACGAACTCTCTGAGATTGTTGGTAAATGAATCAAAAATGACCATGATGATATGACATGACACTTGTGAGATTGTTGGTAAACGAATCAAACATTACCATGATGACATGACATGACACTTGTGAGATTGTTGGTAAACGAATCAAACATGACCATGATAACATGACATGACACTTGTGAGATTCTTGGTAAACGAATCAAACATGACCATGTTGACATGACACTTGTTAGATTGTTGGTAAACGAATCAAACATAACCTAGATGACATGACATGACACTTGTGAGATTGTTGGTAAACGAATAAAACATGACCATGATGACATGACACTTGTGAGATTGTTGGTAAACGAATCAAGCATGACCATGATAACATGACATGAAATTTGTGAGATTGAGTAAGATAATCGAAAAACATACTCTAAAAATATCCAATCAAGTGAAAATCGCATAAGCAACAGAAACACATAAATATTTTATAATCCACAAAACTTGTAAACTATCAAATAAATAAGATCAAAGCGAGAATCTTAATTTTATATGTCATAGTTATTGGGGACAAACTATTAAAAACTGCATCGGACTTGCCCGGTCATGTTCGGATCTTGACCGATATACCTAATTATTGGAGTAGTTAATCGTGTACTCATATTTTTCTGTCAACTGTTGGGAGAGGAAACCATTACTATGTTGTCAGTGTCGGCGAGTCGCTATATAAAAACGGATGGGAATGTATATTAGTATCTTTTTTCTTTATTTTATTACAATTTTAGATCGCCAAATGTATTACTGATAACAAATGCCTAGCTGCACCTAATAGCTGGTATCTATCATTGTTGATTTTGAGAATTGGATTTCAAAACTCCCTGATATGCATCTATAGGTCATCATCAATTCAGCCTATCACAGTCCACTGCTGGACATAGGCCTCTCCCAAGTTGCGCCACAACACTCGGTCCTCTGCCTTCCGCATCCAGTCACCACCAGCTACGTTCTTCAGGTCGTCGGCCCACCTCGCGGGGGGCGCCCTACGCTGCGTTTGCCGAATCGCAGTCTCCACTCAAGGACTCGTCTGCTCCAGCGGCCATCGGTCCTTCAACAGACATGGCCAGCCCATCTTGAACTTAAACTAATTTCTAACCATCTGGTTCTTGATCAAGCAGGATTGTAGAAAATACATGAGATTTAATTAAGAATAAAACAACTAAGACAATTTACCTAATGCTTTTTTTCAACACAAGAAAAAACTAAGACGTGACGACTTTTCGCAAATCACGTATTTCGTAACATTTGTAATGAGGTCGCGTGGCTTTTAACCATCGCTAATACATCATTATTATGTAATAGCTCAACTGAAATGTGTACAGAATTATATACTGAAATAATATATGTCCAGCTGTTAGGATTTTTTTGGTACTTGCTTTTTGTCTGATAGCTCCAAGGGACTCAGTGTGGTAGGTTAGGTACTGTCTTTTCGAATAATTTTGCTTCTTAGATGAAATTAAATCATTGTTATAAAGAGCCTCGACAAGTGTTCAAAAGAACAGGAAGAAAGACATTTAGAGATCAAGTTTAATTCCAGTCTCAGTATTATGTGTAGTAAGGATGATATTAGAGTGTTGTTATTGTATTATCTGTGTTCTGTTTTATGCTATATATGATCTGTTACAAGCCAAAATTTGTGTTTTCTTTTCTTTCTTTCTAGTTTCCTTCTACAAAATCGGGGGTCTTCTGATGTCTGTCTGTACTACGTGGGACACTCAGAAAGTTTTGCGAAACTAAAAAAAATTGTTCTATACGTACATATATTTTTATCAAATCTTTTCAAAGTACTTTCCACCAGCCTCTATACAAAGATTCATGCGCCTAAACCAGTTTTCAAAACACTTTTTCCAGTCCGCCGCAGACACCTCGTTTACAGCCTGCTCGAACGCAGCCAGCGCATCTTCCGGCGACGAAAATTGTATCCCTTTGAGCTGATTTTTTATTTTTGGGAATAAAAAGAAGTCACACGGTGCTAGATCAGGGCTGTAAGGAGGGTGACCCAGGAGTTTGACTGGCGTGCTGTCCAGGAAGTCCCTCGTTTTGAGTGCGGTGTGCGCAGGTGCATTGTCGTGGTGGAGCAGTAGCCCGCGGAGCCCTGTGTTTGGTCGCTTGTTGCTTATAACAGAGAAAACTTCTGGCAAACATTTGGTAGTATACCATTCGGCATTAATGCTTCTTTGATCCCGTAAGGGAATTGATACCAAGTGGCCAGTCAAATTAAAAAAGCTAGCGATCAAAATCTTACCCCCGCTTCTAGATCGCTTCACTTTGGTAGGCGTTGGCTCATTTTGAAACACCCAAACAGTCGACTGGCGCTTGGTTTCTGGGTCGTATTGATAAATCCAGGACTCATCACCTGTAACGATGTCGTAAACACGCCGAGACGAGCCTGCTTCAAATTTGTTAAGCATATCACGGCACCATTCCACCCGGGCCTGCTTCTGAGCATCGGTGAGGTTGTGCGGCACCCAGCGTGATACTATCCTCCTCACGCGAAGATGGCTGTGTAGAATCTCGTGAACGCTTCCCGATCCAATCTTCAATATGTGTTGAATCTCCTGATATGTAATTCGCCTATTGTCTTGGATTAAATTTTTCACTGCTAGCACGTTTTCTTCGGTAACAGCCGTCAAAGGGCGACCGCTTCTTTCGTCATCCCCCAAAGTTGGTCGACCGCGCTTGAATTCGTTATACCAACGATACACGGTTTTCTTGGAAGGGCCTTCATCCATGAATGCCATTTGAAGTCTATCGTACGATTCATCCGGTTTCAGGCGACACTTGAAATCGTATAAAATCATAGCTCTAAAATGTTCCCGGCGCAGATCCATATTTCAGTGAGACACAATACTTTGAATTAACTCGCAAAAAATGTGGAGGGAAATTTTGAAATTGGAACTTACTTATTTTTACTTATAAATAATCATATTTTCGAAAAACATTATAACTGGCCAGTCTCCCATATATAAAAACTTTTTTTCGCAATACTTTCTGAGGGGCCTGGTATGTACTTGTTACTGCAAACTGTAATGTTTTAAAAAAAGGCCATCGCTTACACAAATCATAAATATCCGATAACTTTGACGCAACAACAGACTCGTCTACAGAATTAAACCGCAAAAGTGCACCCACAAGAGTTGACACCAGCACGCTACTACAGTACGCGGCAATCTAACTTGGCCGGAGTGAAGTTGTCACAAAACCGTCGCAGTAATAATTTTGTGGGTGTCAGTTGGAAGCGAGAGGCGGGGAAACATGCGCAGTGCCTAACTTCAGTCCGGTCATGTTAAATTGCGCGTACTGTAAAAGGTGTCACATAAAGGTGTAGTCATATTTGCTGAGCACATTCAGGGCATAGCATAGAACAACTTTAAATACGCCATTTTTTTAGGAACGAAGTTCTTATCGCGCCTTGCGGTGGTGTGATTCGGGAGAAAATGTTACGTCACGTCAGATTTTAACTCGTCATCATTTTTTTTACATCATTTCAGCCGAAAGACGTCCACTGCGGGACATAGGCCTCCCCCAAGCACTAGTTGGGGGGATATGCCATAATCGCCACGCTTGGCAGGCGGAATGGCGATCACAGTTCTTTAGTTAAATACTCAGAGGACGCTGCTACCCATCCTCTGGTGAATTCCTTAGTCGCCTTTTACGACACCCATGAGAAGATATTAGGTGGTGCAATTCTTTACGTGCGGCACCACACGGATAGGAGATTTTAACTATTAAATATTTATTTTACTGGGGATCGAACTTAGGCCCTGTGGTATCTCAGTCCGACGCTTGATGTTCCCTGCCATCTATGCTTTTATTATAGTTGCTAAATTTAGCATTTTAATTAACCGGTCAATACTTAGTGCATGCGCCTTTCGTTTCAGACGGTTCCCTAATCGCACACGTTTTTTTTTAAATTCACTACTCTGAAATCTTGAAAAAAAATCGGCCGTTTCATAGAAAAGTGCAATACCTACTACCGCGAACGATAAATGAGCCCTTTCATATATGGAAGGGCTGATTTATCTTTCGCGATTTCAGTGTTGACCCCATAGTAAAATAGTTCCATCCCATGAATGAGCTCTTCAAATATGACTATATCTTACTGTTATACGTTGTTCTTATCTTATTGCTGTTGCATTACTGATCCAAAAGTGGTTTCTCCACATTTCCTACAAAAAAAGTAGCAAGAGGTGGGCAAAAGATCACAATTTTTGGTCCGTTGGTACGTTTGTCTAGTATTCGTCTTTTGAATTTTACTCCTTATCATACAAACCTACTTATGCCTTATCCTTACCTCCCTTCTCCATCAGTCTTGGAAGTCACAGTCTTGCCTCTAGGATGGTTCTTCTTAGGTCGCACGGCTATCTTGTGTTTCGCTGCGGTGGTGTCCAAGAGTTCAGCTTTGATGTCCAGTTCAGGGTCGACCCGGGGTTTCCTGGACGGGTAGGGACAATGTTAATGGATGAAATGGTGGTTAGTTTACACGTAAGAGGGATCAACATAAAGAGAAGAAAATATGGGTTTCGTATAGTGTTTAACTACTCTGTTTTTGGTGAAGAGTAGGTTGCTTGTTTTTATGGATAGAATATTTTGTAGGCTTTGAAAAGGTGTAGATTTAATCGAGGATTTAATGTAATTTTTTCAATAATTTAGTTAGTTTAGTCGTAGCGTTTCTATGATCAATATAATTAAGTAGAATATGGGATCACTTGATGGTAAATGGTTATTTGCTATACCTACGTAATTTATTCTGTGTCCTTTATACATATATCGATCGTATCTAATTATGTATTTTCATCATCATCAGGCCATTACTGTCCCACTACTGGGCACGGGCCTCTTCTCAGAATGAGAAGCTATTTTGCTTAAGGTAAATCGAGGCCTATGTCCAGCAGTGGACATCTTTCGTCTGAAATTATAATGATGATGATGACATTGAGGAACAGTGGGGCAATTGTGTAATGCATTCACTTTGACATTAGCGTTCATTTTGAAATTAAAGCAACATTCGTTGCGTGGTACGTAGTTGACGATAAAATGGATTGTCAAAACACACGGAGCAATGAAAATTGAAAGCCAGATGATTGCGATCGCGAGTTACGCAATTCGGCAGCTCCGATATAGATTTTAATCGTTCATTATAAGGTTCCCTTTAAGCTTGTCTGGCAGAGACCCTCAAAGTTTAGCCAGATTTGGTTCGGACCGAACCATGGATTTAATCTTCTATTGAACGAAATCCATTCGTTTAAAGAGTAGTCTGTCGACATAACGAAAGAATTTGGTTCAACAGAACTAGAAGACCAAATCTGTTAGTCCGGACCGAACCAAATCTTACGGTCTATTACTGATTTTACTGTAAAATAGTAACGTGTGTAAAACAAACTCATAGTTACGTCACTAATTCTAAAACAATTTTCCCCCTTTTCTTTCACCATTTATTATAACAATAATTATATCTGCCCACTGTTTACGAGAATGATGACTAGCAATCTGAAGTACATTCTACTCAGAATCATGCCTAAGGTACCGTGTGCATTATATCGGCTGATTCACGCCTTCGTCAAATTAAGAAGAAAAATCTTTCGGAATAGTTACTGTCGGGAAAAAATTCGAGGCACATGCCAAATCAGCTTCGAAGGAATTCCTTGGACCTATGTGTAAGTATGCATAGGTGCGTTTTGTTTATTTCAGGTAGTAAATATTTGTACAAGTTGAAATATTCTACCGAAGCTGAGAAGAACATATTAAAATACTTATTTTATAGGCGATTTATTGTTGGCACTGTTCCTAGAAAATAAATTCTTAATATCTATTAAGAAACGATGAGATTCTTCTCATCGTTTTCTTATCCTCTAAGTCTAGATCTTCAACAGAATTAAAACCACTACCGATTAAACGTAGGTATCCATCGGATTCAAACGATATTTTAATCAGGTTATTTTCCCGTTGGTATATGGAGTTACAGGGACTAAGAAATAAATCGTGCATATTGTGCCACTATACTGCTGAAATTAGAAAAGTACACACAACAATATTATCGTCTCCTAAGAATAGTGCGGTATCCACTGCATCTTCATTATTATTCATTAAAAAATCATTCTACAATCCATAGCAACACTTTGCATTGTTATGCACTAATGCTTATAAGCTTACAGATGAGTAGTCTCTGATATTATTACATACATACATACATATCACGCCTGTTTCCCATTGGGGTAGGCAGAGACTATGGATTACCACCTGCTACGATGCTGAAACCTCTTTCGCTTCATCTACGTTCATTAACCTCGTCATGCATGCTCGTCGGTTTACTCTTAACCTGGCATTTTTTGAGAAAGTCCGCGATTCGCATCGCTAATATTAATATTATAAACTATTCAAATGTTTTGTTTATTGTGTCTCTATAGGTCCTTAGATAAAAGTCACCATCAACGAGCTGCCAGAACCGCCATTTCAACGAGGGCGATATTATACGTCCAACCAGATACAGGATTTTCCCACGGCAACAAAAAATATATTATACTTCTAGCCAGATATTATACGTCCAGCCAGATATAATACGTCCGGCCAGATATTATAACGTCCAGCCATAGATTATACGACCAGCCAGATATCATACTTCTAGCCAGATATACGTCCAGCTAGATTGTTACGTCCAGCGCAACCTCGACCGTCAGCCCAGCGAGAATATTTTACCACGCCATGAATTTGTGTTGATACGAGTGAAGATCATGATTCTCAGATGTCGCCACCTTGAAAATTCAAGAGTGAAATGAACTTAAATCTTAAGCGAGGACTCTGTCATGGTGAGTCGTACTCCGGACATTCACGGACAGTAATAAAACATTGTGATTTATGGCAACTTTTTGACAAACAATACGGGCAATATTTTGTTATAAATAATGCCCATCTTGTGACAGGCAAGGCTGTGAAGTTTCGTCTTGATACAAATATCTGTGCGTAGTTAAAAGTAGTGTCTACGTCACGAAGTGGTGGGCTGCTGGTGGGACATTTCACTGTCAGGGTTTGAGTGGATCAGGTTGCATCATGTGATCGGTTAGTGGACTCTGGATAGAGTTTTGAATTTCTTGGCAGGGGCTGTTTCTTTCTTTTGGTACGTGTAACAAAAAATGTTGGCGAATGGTGTAATGCTACGTGTTATCGATATTCCTATACGGCGTTGAAGGGTGGACGCTTACCAAAAACAGAGGCAAAAATAAATGTATTTAGATGTGGCTTTATAGAAGAATGTTAAAGGTCTCATAGAGGGATAGAGTAACCAATATTGAAGTTTTAAGAAGAATGTCGAAAAACCTTGAGTTATTAAAAACAGTTAAAAGAAGTTAAATCTCATATCTAGGACACATATACAGAAACGAAAAATATAATATTTTGAGGAAAATACTGGAGGGCAAGATATACGGCAAAATGAGCAAGGGAAGAAGGAAATTAGCCTGGATTGACAACATCAAGAGCTGGACTAACATCAATGACGCTACCAGTCTATGCAGACTTGCACAAGATAGAAACGAATTCCGAGCGGTGGTCGCTGACATCCGCGTTAGTGATTAGCCAATAGCCGCCTTGGTAGGGCCAATCGGATTGAAGTACCCCGCCTCAGCTAGTTACGCATTATTTTTAACACTAGGCGTCTATTGGGTCGTTTGGTCGATGACTCTTGTAGAATATGGTGTACCAAATTTTTTCTCTTTATGGTCCTAATTTTCAATACTGTCCCTTAAAAAAAAAAGGTTTATTTACGACAGTCAGAGGCACACAATAACAATAATAGACAATTTTATTATCTACAATACAACTCCTAAAAGTATAATTGTGTATCCCAAGGCTGCACCAAATAGGCTCAGTTCAGCAAAAATGCCAGACAACTAGTGTCTGGCGCTGGTTTTCAACTGGACCTTGTTTGAAGTGTCACCACGGACAAAACAGAAAAAGCAGTTTCATACATTATCTTACGTACCTACATACATCTCTATGGATGGATTGAAAGCATCTAGGTCCGAAATGAATTAAATCTATTTAATATGAAGTTAGATTGACTTAATTTTCGCCTTTTAAAATAATTATTATTTTACTTGTCGGACTGGTGATCACGAGGTCGTGGGTTCGATTCCCACAGAACACAAATATTTGTGTGATGAACATAAGTATTTGTGTCGGTCTGGGTGTTTCTTATGTACAATACATATATACGTGGGACACTCAGAAAGTTTTGCGAAACTAAAAAAAATTGTTCTATACGTACATATATTTTTATCAAATCTTTTCAAAGTACTTTCCACCAGCCTCTATACAAAGATTCATGCGCCTAAACCAGTTTTCAAAACACTTTTTCCAGTCTGCCGCAGACACCTCGTTTACAGCCTGCTCGAACGCAGCCAGCGCATCTTCCGGCGACGAAAATTGTATCCCTTTGAGCTGATTTTTTATTTTTGGGAATAAAAAGAAGTCACACGGTGCTAGATCAGGGCTGTAAGGAGGGTGACCCAGGAGTTTGACTGGCGTGCTGTCCAGGAAGTCCCTCGTTTTGAGTGCGGTGTGCGCAGGTGCATTGTCGTGGTGGAGCAGTAGCCCGCGGAGCACTGTGTTTGGTCGCTTGTTGCTTATAACAGAGAAAACTTCTGGCAAACATTTGATAGTATACCATTCGGCATTAATGCTTCTTTGATCCCGTAAGGGAATTGATACCAAGTGGCCAGTCAAATTAAAAAAGCTAGCGATCAAAATCTTACCCCCGCTTCTAGATCGCTTCACTTTGGTAGGCGTTGGCTCATTTTGAAACACCCAAACAGTCGACTGGCGCTTGGTTTCTGGGTCGTATTGATAAATCCAGGACTCATCACCTGTAACGATGTCGTAAACACGCCGAGACGAGCCTGCTTCAAATTTGTTAAGCATATCACGGCACCATTCCACCCGGGCCTGCTTCTGAGCATCGGTGAGGTTGTGCGGCACCCAGCGTGATACTATCCTCCTCACGCGAAGATGGCTGTGTAGAATCTCGTGAACGCTTCCCGATCCAATCTTCAATATGTGTTGAATCTCCTGATATGTAATTCGCCTATTGTCTTGGATTAAATTTTTCACTGCTAGCACGTTTTCTTCGGTAACAGCCGTCAAAGGGCGACCGCTTCTTTCGTCATCCCCCAAAGTTGGTCGACCGCGCTTGAATTATACCAACGCGCGCTTTATACCAACGATACACGGTTGCCTTGGAAGGGCCTTCATCCATGAATGCCATTTGAAGTCTATCGTACGATTCATCCGGTTTCAGGCGACACTTGAAATCGTATAAAATCATAGCTCTAAAATGTTCCCGGCGCAGATCCATATTTCAGTGAGACACAATACTTTGAATTAACTCGCAAAAAATGTGGAGGGAAATTTTGAAATTGGAACTTACTTATTTTTACTTATAAATAATCATATTTTCGAAAAACATTATAACTGGCCAGTCTCCCATATATAAAAACTTTTTTTCGCAATACTTTCTGAGGGGCCTGGTACAGTTATTATTGGAAGACTAAAGTAGGAAATCTTCAGCTAGCCAGACGCCTCATTTCATAAACAAATATCTAACAGTGCAATGTTTCAGTGGTAAACATTAGAGCAACGGTTGCATCAGACGTGGTGTGGAGAGATGTGACAAGAACGTCACTTGTGCTAAAATACGCTGTCCATCATTGGCGGGAGTTTGACATATTTTTCAATTTTGACAAATACTGACCTATAAGACATAGAAAGAAAAAGAAACATTAAAAGTTATTGAAAACAAGAGAGGGAAGCGGAAGAGCGAGAAGAACTTAAAAAAATGTGGAGGGAAATTTTGAAATTGAAACTTACTTATTTTACTTATAAATAATCATATTTTCGAAAAACATTATAACTGGCCAGTCTCCCATATATAAAAACTTTTTTTCGCAATATTTTCTGAGGGGCCTGGTATATAGTATATAGATATACAGTACATATATAGTATATAAGTATTATATCCATTGTCTAGTAGGTACCCATAGCAGAAGCTCTGCTTAGTTAGGGACCAGATGGTGTTGTGTAAAAATGACCCGAAAATATTTATTTATTTATATTTCTTCCCTTATTTCTTCTCATGGGTGTCGTAAAAGGCGACTAAGGGATTCACCGGAGGATGGGCAGCAGCGTTATCTGAGTATTTAACCAACCAACTGCGATCGCCAACCCGCCTGCCAAGCGTGGCTATTATGGCATATCCCCTCTTAATTGGGGGAGGCCTATGTTCAGCAGTGGATGTCTTTAGGCTGAAATGATGAATGATGAATTATATTTCTACAAGGGCAACTTATTTTCTTTTCAACATTAAAACAGTTTTAAAGGGCGTATGACAGATTTTAATACACATGTAGATAAACATCTTGTCTTGACGGACATTGATCCGGCGCTGCTATTTTTAACCGACTTCAAAAAAAGGAGAAGGTTATGTATTCGGCGGGATATTTTTTTTTTTTTTTTTTTTTTTTTCATGTTCGTACACCGATTACTCCGAGATTTATGGGCCGATTTGCGTGGTTGTTTTTTTATTTGGTAGAGGAAGTCCGCGCGGTAGTCCCATATAAATTTTATTGACTTAGGTCGAGTAGTTTTTGAACCAGCTTCAATAAATCAGTTTAATTTAGCTTCGCTTACATAGATGATCTACTAATAGTTTCGTTTTTCTGTGAATTCTCAACTAAAAAGTATGAAATAAAAACTTTTTAACAAAAAATAAAACCGACTTCAAAAACCTTAACTAAAAAGCCACCGCGCGGACTTCCTCTACCAAATAAAAAAACTACCACGCAAATCGGCCCAGAAATCTCGGAGTAATCGGTGTACATAAATGAAAAAAAAAAAAAAAAAAAAAAAAAAACCCGCCGAATACATAACCTCCTCCTTTTTTTGAAGTCGGCTAAAAAGTAAAAAATAATCCTTGTATGTATTTCAAAATCTTAACATAAACCAAAATTTTGAAGGCGGCGCGTGTTTTTCATGTATGTTCGCATAAACTGTTTTTTACTATAGATAAGCGCTCGACAGTACATTATATTTACATGACGCAAAGGGACAGTCACGCGCCACCTTCAAAATTTTGGTTTATGTTAAGATTTTGAAATACATACAAGGATTATTTTTTACTTTTTAGTTAAGGTTTTTGAAGTCGGTTTTATTTTTTTAATGATCTTTTTAGAGGTCGTAGAGCTAATGACTGTATATTACGATTTTGTTAATTAGGTATACCTAAAGATTTCGTAGAAAAACTGTTTATTTCGTACAGTGACCATATTTAACCGTTGGGTTTAACCAAATACTACGCTTTCGCTTATAACATAGAATGCCAGCTTTCATTAGACTGTACCTACTCAAATTGTGTATATGTAAACCAACGATCATACAGCCCATAGACGCCTCATAACAGGCGACCGATGTCTGCAACACATCTATGAAATTTCACCAATGTAGGTCGCCACTATTCGCCACTTGAAATCTTCAAATCAGTTTCGACATGAGCCCTCAAAACTGCCGCGTTAGTGATTAGCCAGTAGCCGCCTTGGTAGGGCCAATCGGATTGCAGTACCCCGCCTCAGCTAGTGGCAGAATTTATTGTACGCATTATATTCAACATAAGGCGTCTATTGGGCTGTGTGGTCGTTGGTGTCAATCAATACCTATTTAAGTTTAAATCATAATTTTAATAAAACAAGTTTAACCGGATTACATCGCGTATATTATTTAATTTGGTTTTTCTGACGTTAAATCATGAACTTATTGTACTAGCGTAATAAGTAATAGAAGTATAATAAGTTTATGGTTTAAATATGAGGTACCTAGGTATGTAGATAATAATATTAACTGAAATCACGTAGAGGCAAAAGTTCGAAGCCAGCTGCTGCGTCGAGTGATGATGTTCTTGTAGTTGGATAAAGCTGATAAGAAACATGGTACCTATTATAAAAATTTTCACCCAGGTATTCTATTCCCGCGATGGCCCAAGGCTACGTCACGATCAGTGGTGCCATTGATTGACATCTTCCATACAATTAAGGAGATTTATATTTATTATGAATATCACTTAAATCTGCAATAGGTAATTTATTTTATATAATGTAGAACAAGAAGAATTGCATATTTTTGCAAGTTTCAATGTAACCTAGAATCAAAAGTATTTGTACGCCCCCAGTAGCAAAACATTGTAGCTGCTATACCTACTATTTAAACACCTTACAAGCATGTACTTTCACATGGTATTGTATACTTATGTTTTAAGCAAATACATTTTTCATTCATTCATTCATTAAATAAATTGCTAACTAGCCTAACTATTTGTCATCCCGTGTTATTTATCGAATTAGTTATTAAAGAAAACTGTATAAAATTACTAGTTTTGTCCCTTTTTGCAGATGACAGCACAGTATCCATTCAATGTAGAACTACAGCACTGTACTAAGACGATATAAATGATTGTCTGGCTTCAATTATTTGCTGGCTTGATAACAATAACTTAAAAATAAATCTAACTAAAACCCAAGTTATGCATTTCCGCCAAAGACCTCAGCCACATAGTATCAATATTAGCTACAATAGTATCCCTATACGTGAGGTAGACACAGCTAAATTCTTAGGACTTACTATCGATAAGCAGCTAAACTGGAAAGCACACTTAGTAGAACTATGCAATAAGGTAAGCAGTTCTGCATACGCTCTGTACAAAATAGCCCAAATAGTGAATATCGATGCTGAATTTATAGCCTACCACGGTCTTGCAGCCTCTGTACTACGGTACGGAATCATATTTTGGGGAAATTCTACTAATAAAGAAATTATTTTTAGAGCTCAGAAACGTTGTATACGGGCCATGTTTGGTCTACAATCAACAGACAGTTGTAAACCTTACTTTGTCAGGCACAACATCCTGACACTTCCGTCTCTGTACATCCTTGAAGTTGCGTTGTTCGTTCACAACAATCCTCAATTCTTTCCGCGCATGTCTGATATTGTGAAGCGTAATAGGCGTAACAACAATGATAATATGTTGTGTTTACATAGTGCGAAAACAAGTCTGATGTGGAATAGTTTGCTGTGTATTGCACCTAAAATTTATAATAAAATCCCAGATGTTATAAGGGTTAACAGTTTATTAATATTTAAGAAGAAAATGAAAAACCTCTTGACAAATAAATGTTATTATAGCGTTAATGAATTTCTTAATTATATTAATTTAATTTGAACTGATTTTTTATTATTTTTTATTATTGACATTTAAACTTTATTTGGGACATTTATTACATTTTATATTAAGACGCTGACAACAGCCAAATACCCCAAATAGGCTTTTTTTAAAAACATTTTTAGCTGTATCTATTCAGTTTGTGGCACTGAAAAAAATATATGTTAATCTTGATCGTATTTTCTGAAACTGTATTGTGCCCAAAACACGTTTTCTTGAAGTTTTCTCGATAGAAAAGAATTTTAAACTAACCTCTTAAAAAATGCTTTAAAGCAAACAATCTCTATTATTTACTAAATATTATAAATAAAATTAAGAAAACATTTGAGAAAGACAATAATCTAAACATTTGTTGTTTCTGTTTTTCAAATAAGCTTTTAGTTTTTTATTAAAAAAATATATTGTTAATTTTCATTCAAGTTGAGCGACCCACCCGACGTCCCTCCGCTCGTTGCCTCTCTTTCTGTTCTGTACAAAACGACAGTGACCGCAGACGTCTGATTTTTTAGGTGTTGTCAGCGTCTTAAGTATAGGACTTATCCATTTACCATGACTGTCTTTCAATTTAATTTTAAAATATTGTTGATATTATTATGATGGATTATTAAGTCATGTAATGTTGTGGAATAATTTTTTGTATTAATTTTCAAACGCCTCTTCAGGCAGATTTTGGTGGTACAAATTACTATAACCCTGTGATCACATTATACCCAAAATGCAATGAATGAATAAATGATTTTGATTTTTGATTTTGATTTTAGTTCAAAAGTGCTTCTTTACAATCACATGAGACTTTCTTCATGTCTCAGTTTGGAGAACCGACTTGCGGTACCATTTAGGTAACAGCCTAGGTGGTATTGAAGTTGTTATGGGCAAAGGTAACCGCTTAACATCAGGTGGGCCTTTAGCTCGTTTCGCCATCCTATACTATAAAAAAAAAAAAAAATTGTGAAAAAATGCATTTTGCTCGGGTAATTTATTTACACATAGTGGCAGCACCTCCATCTGTCAAGTGTCACGCTAACAGCCCGCTCTTGGTTCCACAATACTTTAGTTATTAATCTGAGGCTCCACAGCTGATGACGTAGTACAATCACGTGACCTAACTGTCACGTAGGTTTGCCAGATACCCCGTATTTTACGGGTTACCCCGTTTTCAGGCTATGCCAAAATAGGAAACCGTAATTAGCTAAATAAAATACGGGGTAAATAAAGCTGTGAAGACGGAGCTACAAGTTAAATGCAAATTTTTGTACATTTGCTTCAAATAATAAAGAGCCTTTGAAATCTTATTTTTCTATAAACAATAACAGTTCTAAGAACAAAGATATCATCATATAAAACCACGCTGTTTTAATTGTCTCCCGTATATAAATCTGAAACCCGTATTTTTGATACTGGTAACCCCTAAAAAAAATATGGCACGTGGCAACCCTACTGTCACGGGAAGAGAATACCTGGCGTAACATATTAAACCATGATGAGATTGATGAGAAATGCTGTACACTCATTCCAATAAACGGTTGATATTATAATGAAGTCCTAGATTTCATTCTGAATTATTCCGTGATTGAAAGTCTTTCTCACAACTCTTTAATATCACGTTTCAGAAAAATAACAACTGTTTATAATATATTTTTTTTTATATTGGCTCTAATCAAAGCCTATTACTAAAGAGTAAGACATGTGGTATATTTCTTACAGATAACTAGTTATGATTATAGACCATGGAAATTGGGTCATGGATGAGTTCTGTTGCATAATTACAAATTTAAAGCTAAAATTACATTGAATGGTTGGATTCAATGGATCATAATATTCCTTGCCTATCGTAATAAATAGTACCTACTTTTTTTTAGCTCTTGATTTTGGAGCAATCGCTACTATTATCTATCCTCTTTATTACATATTCTATGCCTCCGCCTTCTTTTTAACAGGTTAGTTAGGTTTATTAGCTTCACTTGTTGTAACTAAGTATGTAAACAAATTTTGCAAGTCGATTTTAACCTACTTCTTGTTTCGTATCGATTTGAAACTTTGCAAGTATATGGAATCCGGATGACAATACAGTAATTTGGTACCGTTGAGCTTATCTGATGATGGAGCCAGGAGGTGGATAGTGGAAATCTTCAATTATTATATATATAAGTATATATACATACTTACATAATATACATTACTTGCATCTCAAAGCGTGTTTTTGAGTTTTTAAACTATCAATTTATTTACCCCTTGATACGACTCGACTCCCACTAACTTTAATTTCAATACTTGTGTTGTGTGATCATTCTAGCTTGCTGTTTTTTATTTCGTGAGCTTTACTCACTATATTAAACTATATTTACGGGACTTGTCGCGCAAAATAAAATCAAATACTATGTTTATTAGGGTCGTTTTGTAGTTGTTGGACAAAATACTAAATTAATTTTTATCCCAAATATTTCATCATCATCATCTCAGCCGAAAGACGTCCGCTGCTGGACATAGACCTCCCCCAAGCATCGCCACAACGACCGATAATATTTCATACCAACAAGAAACTAAAACTACATTTTCATTGACTTATGAAGTAAATGCGTTAACACCATTTTCTTCTAAATTATTTTCAGGTTCGTAGTCATCACTTTCGAGCGTGATTTTTCCTTCAGTTTTGGGGTGAAAGGTAACTGACACATTTATATTTCATCGCTATGCCAGCTTTTCTCGCATCTAACTACATAAGCATTCATTAAGGCACAGTGTACATCCTAAGTTGGCGTGTGCGGCTATTTCGGGCTGGCCCAGAAACGACATGACGAGATGACGTCAATACGACACAGTTTGTAATGGGGTTAACTTATAACTGGCACTAAACAACCTGCTCTTTATAAGGTTGCACAATATTCTAATGTTTAAATAATTTGAGATTTCCGAGGATGCCTTTAAAACTGTATTCATAAATATATCATTGTATTCATAAATATCAAACTATGATTTCTAACCGATTCTGCCACAACATCAAATAAGTTTATTTTTGCACTATTGGTCTTTCACCAGATAGCTTAGCTAACCGTAGCTTATCCATTACTAAATAATAAATGAAATTTTATACATATCAATGCAATTTTTTATAAGAAAATAAGAATCATTACTGCGCCATTTAAATTTTTCGAGATCTTGAATATTTGTAATTTCGAAACTGAAGCTAGTAAATCAGTTTGATAGTAAATCAAAGTACTAGTAGTTACTCCATCATGGCAAAACCTCGTTCGGAGGAAGTTTACCGACGTCAGAAAACAAGGACATGGTTTTTTATGTACTGAGCGTTCTGACACGATCGGTTGGGTAAGGTTAGTTCTTCAAGGGTATTAGAAAAATACTTTTCGTGTGTTTCTTAAATCTTAAGTCCTTAAGTCCTTGATGGACTAACGAGAGATTGGAGTCACTATTGTTTTGAATATTATGGTATCTCTGAACTGCACGTGCACCTAACGAGGATCTAGTTTTCTGATTCAAGATTTGAAAAAGCTTTAATGTAGTGTGAATTTATTTCTATCGGTCGGATCACGTAGAATTTATAACAAATCCAAAATGAATGAAACATAATGATATATTATTCTAATATTTTCGTAATCTTACGACAAACTAAAGTGCTAACATTAAGGAAGGTATTTAATTTAAAAGTAGACGTCAAAGCAGTAGAAGCGTCAGAAAATCCATTACAGTGATGTATTTCAAGCACCAGCTACATATTTGATATTCCACTATAAATGTAAGTGGCATTGCCAATGTGTTACCTGGACGACTCTGTCTGGCACTCGGCCAGGCTACCATCGACGCGTAATTGCCTGGCCTGTGGCTTTGTCTGGGGCTTTTCCTATATTCTCATAAAGATCATCCTATAATTTTCATGTCAATCAATTTATTGCGTCTGCTGGAATTTCCAGACTTACTTACTTTACAGATTTCTGGGATAAAAACTTACATAATTTTATACAGTTCTATTCCTAAGGGATAGAATGTAAGACTATTGCTTTAAAAATCATATTTGGTAAAACGAGTAAGTTCTGTTCCCTTTGTTTTGAGATAACGTTGAATATTTTTCTGGATTTCATGACTAACATCTCAATATTTCTTGTTTCGTACAGTTTACTTAATAAGGATTATAATAAAAAGTACAAAGGAAAAGTGTATAGGTATTAAGAATTGACTATAACTTTATGGATTGTGAAGATTATTTTTAAAAGATAAAGAATGAAAAATTAATTATTTAAAATTCATATGAGAACACAAAATGATATTATCAAATCATGACTCAGTGACTGATTTCCAGAGAAATATTCCTCGCGAAAGTGTTCTATAAACATTAGTGAGGAACTGAGGAGTCATTACCACGATGCGTTTGTATAACTATCAATAATAATAAAATCATCAAAATATACTAAAATTATTTATACTCTATCATAAGTGCTCAATATTCGTTACTCTTAAATTAAAATAATATGTGAATATGAAGATCCTATTTTAATATTTAAGAAGTTACATATAATTATAGGTAATAAAAAATCATTTAAAAAACTATTTTCGGTTCTGTTACATAATTCAATTTGACAATAACCAGACTGAGATCTATGTGAAAATATTCGAATTACACAGATCAATATTAATGACATGTTCATCTATTTACCTAATACTCCACACTTCTCACAAATTTGCAGATATGCCAAAGCATCAACCAAAGCTATTTATCAGAAGATACATTACATCTGCCTAATTTACGTTATTCTTAAGTAGGACAACCATTTACCATCAAGTGAGTTAGATCATAAATTGAAATCATTAAACAACATTTCAGAATTGAGTCCAATAAAATACGTAGGCGTGGTCGTGTGCAATGTTGACATAGTCCGGGCATATTTACAAATAACATAGCACATGAACTGAACAAGAATAATAATGGATTATATCATAATCAAGTTGTATACCTACTAACCTAACTAAACCCTTTTTAAATTGAAAAGAAACTCCGAAGACTTTATTACCTTTATTACATAAATTTCTAAATAATACACAAACGTTTTAACATATAATAATATATGAATGTGTAAAGCCATGTTGGCATAATGATACAAAAGTTATCACAATACAGTAATATGTCGATCACAACATAAAATGGTAAATACAACATAAATGACGATATATGCAAGCGAAGATATGTACAATGCAATATGAGTCCGATCTTCTGTCTTCAATATCAATGATAGTACATTTTGTAGGTCGGAACGCTAAACACATAGTCCAAGGATGGACCTCTGGTTTTGAAGAAATGATTCTCGTAACAATATACGCGGCCTCTGTACCTGCATCAATAATGTTCTCTTTTATTACGTCATCAGCGGTGATAGTGATTGCAATGGATGATGAAATTAGAGTGTCGGTGAGAGATGTAGTGAATGAGTTGATTTTATTATTGTTTTAAAATAAATTAGTTTAAATGAAAGTTACCACATTTTTTGGTTGAAGTTTTAGAGACTTATCAGCTGAGTGCATCCTTATGGTTATTGATACGCTAATCTGCTGGTGATGATGCAGTAAGTATGTAAGTATGATTATCTGCCTACTTAGTGTAACTCAAATCTAACGATGCAACAAGCTGTCCCTTCGATTAATTACAGAAAACGTTATTTAAAGGCGTCAAAATGATAATGGAGATTAATGTTTACAAATGTGAGAAGAAAAAATAAACAATGTGTAAATTAAGATTTATTATAGTGCGTTGCGCAAACGGCGGTGCAACGAACCCGACGCTAAAATTACACAGTATCGAAGTCACAGGAGGAATGCTGGACGCATTGGAGCTATTAAAATGCATTCTTGACATTTATACTCCTTCCGCAACACATTCCCACTGGCAAATATGATACTGCCACTTCGAGCTGTCAGTGTTGGCTTGTTCAGTAGCACATGTGGAGTTTAGGTGTATCGTGTTACGGTTGTGACTGCAGCGAAAGTTTCAGTGACTGACAGTTGCTTATGTTAGTATTTATGGATCATTGGGGCATGAATAGCAAATGTAGACAAATACATCGAATTGCATTATGTGTCAAATTAAAACTGGGAGCAATCTGGGAAAATTAATTATGATAGTTTGTAATACTTTAACAGTTATAAGAAAATGGTTTACACAAGTTTAATCACAATGAGCAATTGTTATTAATCTTTCGTCTTTTGAAGTTATTTCGAATTGCATGAATGTTAAATATAAATTAGTGTGTAAAGAAACTACATTACAAAAAACAACTGTTAATCGATTTTTCACATCGCGCGCATGTCCATACAGTTTATTTACGAAATACATCAATGAGGGCACAGTTGTGTAAAGCTCATGCCAATAATAAATATGTACTCACTTTGATCCGAGGGCTGTCTTGGTATCGAGAACCTCTACAATATCACCGGCCTTAAGAGAAACTTCGTCATCGGCAACAGCCGAATAGTCAGCTGATGCTACCACAACATCTTCTACCTGAAACAAAAGAAAATAAATTTATAGATATCGGTCTAAAAACTTATTATATCCTCCGAGAGATGGTTACAAAATTACCTTAGGTGGACTTCTACTACAACTAGACCTAGATCTAGAACTGGACATAGATCGAGAAGGGTATCGTTTGTAACTTGGTGTCGTTTCTAAGCTACTCATTCGACGTCTGGTGTTTTCTCTTTCTAGCAAAACTCCGCTATGTCTGCGTGACCAACCACCGAGTTTAGTGATTCTCTGGTTATTACTTATGTTGCAATATCCGGTGAATGATTGTAAGTCTTCATCATCATCGTCAACGACAGGACAACTGTACATAGAGAAGCGATGAGCTGTCGGTTGACTCAGGTTTAAAGCTGAGAATACATGTAAGGGTTCAAAGTGTGATATTCCGTTTTCGTCAAGAACTGTGTATGCAACTTCTCCAGTTAATACCGAGCGACTAGCTTCACGTGGAACGACCGCTTGCAAACCTTTCTTCATAATCAATAATGCGCCCTTCTGTTTTCTTCTTTTGAACAAAAAGTCTTCCATTGCGAGGCTATTTTCTGGGTCAAGCAAGTTTAATGGAACGTCATCAGAAGTCATTAGAGGAGGCTCCTCAGGGACAATCATTAGCGCAGCACTTTCTCGAACCAAATCCCTTAGTTTAGGATCTGTACGAGCCAGTTCTGTATTATTTCCCAGATTGCGTAAAGAGGCATGCAAGCTCGGCGTCTTATCTGCTAGTTTTCGCATGACGGTCAGTCTTTTCAAAATGTTTAGACTTGTAGGGTCATTGGCTATTTTAGACATGCTGTCTTCGTCGTTTACAAGTGACATCAATTTAGCGGCAACATCTCTCATCCCGAGTATTCTAGCGAGTCCAACTGATTGTATCAGTAACTCTTTAAGATTTTCCTTATCCTTGTTTTGAAACAATACTTCCAATTCCTTACTACTCGCCTCTTGTACCGCACACACTATAGCTTTCTGTAAAGTTTCAGTAACTTCGCGGTCAGTTTTGACAAATGAAATTGATTCTGAAATGCGACCGAGTACATGATGAAGGAGGCTCGTGTCACTTTTAGAAATATTTTTAAAAGCTGGTCCTAATACTTCGTTTTCGCTGCTCAAGTAGTCACCGAATTTTTCTATAATGTCAGCTTCGGTTAGGGAATGTTTGTGCAAAGCGCTGTTTATAGCAATTTTAATCAATTCAACTTTAGGTTGGGAGGAGTTTTCAAGAATTTCTTCACAAAGAATTTGTTTATCTTCTTCTTTCTGAAGTATATTAAACATAGCAGATACTAAATCCTCATCAATAGTTTTTCCCAAGATAGTATCAATAGACTTCAGAATCATTTGATACTTTTCTTTACTGTTATTGTTATTGACTTCTTCAAATTGTTCAGCTGTTACTAAAGCAGCCAGCACAGCAGCAGCAATAGAGTTCTTTACATGTTCTTGATGAGCAGATTGACCGTTGCCACCAGTAAACCCATTTTTTTCTTGTTTTTCCATTCGCTTCTTGCTACTTTTCTTTTTGGTTTCATTTGAAATTCCATTTTCTTTGTGATTTTCACGTATTTCAGATTTCAAATGAGCACTCATTTCAATTATAGAAGTAATAACGTCCATTAACTGATTTGCTACATCATCTTTCAATCCAAAGTCAGTGACAAAGGCTTTCAATGCCTCCGCATTTTTCGTTTCATTTAATATGACATTGATAGCTGGTAGTTCAGCGGGCACTTGTCTGCCAATCGACATCCCTGCTTCAGAAAGTTGGCGAAGCATATGTGCATCAATAGTTAATTCCCCTTTTGTAGAAGTAGTGTCATTTGGGTTAGTTTTCACCTTCAATAATTTCAACTCCTCAGGAGTGACGACAAAACTTTGAACGGAGAACTCAAGTCCTTCATCACCTTCAGTGAGGTCAGGGGCAACGAATTTTAATCCTTCCGGTGTTTGTACAATTTGTCCGGGGATAAATGTTACACCGTTATCATCCGTCTCTATAACTCTACCGGGAACAAATCTTGGACCTTCTTCAGTGTCAACAACTTGACCAGGCACGAATCTTGATCCTTCGTCTTCCGTAGAGATAACTTGACCGGGTATAAAAGTAGGACCAGCTTTAGTTTCAATAATTTGTCCGGGTACAAAACGCGGACCATCGATTGTATGTATTGTTTGACCTGGAACGAATTTAGGGCCAGATTTTGTGTTTACCACTTGCCCAGGAACAAACTTAGGTCCATCAGCAGTGTCAACTACTTGCCCCGGTACGAATTGTTCACCATTTTCTGTAAACACTATTTGACCTGGTACAAAAATGCCTTCAACCATCATTCCTGGAACAAAGCGAGATTCGTTTGCCTCATTTTTCACAAGTCGTCCTGGCACAACTTTGCCTTCTAATTTTGAAGCTCTCGGGCCGGGATAAAATTCGATGCCTTTTGCAGTTTGCACCATATGGCCAAACACATACAAAGATTCTTCAGAAAGAGAACACGTCCTTATATCAATCGGTAGACCCACCGGGGCACCTTCACTAAACGTGATATCCTCAACAGACTTGGCAACGGAAAATTCAACATGACCATCTGCTTGAACAATTGTTTTTCCTGGCATGAATTTTTCTCCACAATCAGTATGAACTATTTGTCCTTCAATAAATTTTGACCCATCGATGGTTTCAACAGTAGTACCCGGAACGAACTCTAATTTGTTCTTACTTGTTGTTTTCGTGATGCCAGGGACAAAGCAAGTTTCGCCATCAATAGCAACTGTTTGGCCTGGAACAAATTTAAGGCCATTTGGCGTAGCTATTGTGGCTCCTGGTACGAAATGTAACTCATCATCTTGATGCAGCACTTGGCCGGGTACAAATTGCCACTCATTGTTGATCTTCGCGTTTTGTCCAGGGGTGAAAGTAATTCCACCGTTTTCTGTTATTGTTTGACCAGGAACAAATTGTACTCCATCTGGTGTCATAATAGTTTGTCCGGGTACAAAAACTTCTTCAGGTCCTGTGTTAATTAGTTTTCCCGGTATGAATTTGAGGCCTTCCTCAGACAAAACTGTTTGACCTTCAGCAAAACGGTAAGTATCATCTTTATTTTTTATTGTTTGTCCGCAAACAAATTCTTCACCGTTTGACGTTTGTAGCACTTGACCAGCAAGAAAGAACGGTTCATTTGAATTTTCGTTCGTAACGATATGTCCAGGTATCAGTCCTGGACCAGCCGGAGTATTTACGCTTAGGCCAGGAACAAACACGGGGCCAATCGGCGTATCTACAGTTTGCCCAGGTACAAAAACAGGTCCTTGTGGCGTATTAACAACTTGGCCAGGAATAAACGTCTTTGCTTTATTTATGTCCAACGTAAGTCCGGATATTTTAGCCACTTTCTCTCTTTTGCCTTTTTTGATATTTTTAACAACTTCACAGAGATTTTCCATTGAAGGAAGCATATCAATTTTATCACTTTCCACTAACTTTTCAATAATATCCGCAGTGTCATTTAAACGTTCTTTTGGTATTTCTTTAACGGCACTCAAAATTGTTTCAGTTGGACGTGTTTTTATCGACTTTAATGGGTTAACACAGGGTACGTTTTCTAAAGGTATAGACACTTCACCAACATTCCGGTCCACATCATAAATTTCCGCATCGCAGTGGTGCGGAGTTATTTTTATCGGCGTTGGTAATTTGGTTGCTTTAGGTACAATACGATCGACATTCACATCTATTTCAAATGTTTCCGAATCCCACGTCTCAATAAGTGGATGCATTTGATCCCTCCATTCGCTTGAACACATGATAATGCTTGATTTTGAACGCATATGGTGCGCATCAAAATTATTACAGGTAAATGTTTTGACGTCGTGTTTTTCATGCTTGATTTCTTCAAATTTAGCTTTTTTCGATTTCCGTTCAACGCGGTGCTTTTCTTCCTCTAACTCTTGCACTTCAGCTAATTTCTCTTTGTTTTCAAATATTTTCTTCATAGAAGAAAGTCCAGCTGCACGTTTTCTCTTTTTCTTCCTCTCTTCTAAATCCTCAATTTCTCTTTGCTTTAACACCTCAGCATTCGGTCCTTCACCTTCATACATTTCAATGTCTTCAGTGAAATCCTTGATCTCCATAGAAACACTACGTCCCTGTTTTGTTTTTATTAGCACTGTATCGGAATCCTTAGCCAGCATGACGTCTCTGACGTCACCATCTCGCACTGCCGCTTCCATCTGAGCAGAGAACACCAAGCTGCATCTTCTCTCCTGCACTGTATACACATAACGCTTGTCCTCAGTCACTTGTTTACCCAATAACAGTTCTATTAAACTTTTTTGCGCTTCCGTAGAGCCATCGAGTACAGGGAAAATATATCTGTAGTCTGGAAGAATCTCGTGTTTTCTGTTGCCGTAATTTATTTCAGGTGAGTAGTGATGCGGTCCAAGTTCGCCGGATACGTTTGTTATTTTACATTTTGCCTTCGACGAGCGAGCGGTGAGTAGTACTGGAATGTAGTGATGTGAAGGCAGCCCATACGATTTTCCGGTGATCCTGCAGCATCGCTTAGCATCAGCCGGCGAGATAGGGGCAAGCAGCGGGAAATAATTGGGCTTCGGCAGCCCTCTACTGCGGCCTGTGATTCTACAGAACGACATCTTGATTTATTTAGGCGAGCATATTATTTTGTTTATACAACTATTAAAAAGCTTAGTTTATTTTTGTTTGATAATCGCGATCGTAGTAGCGGGAGATTCGCGTGCGCGTGCGGTCGCGTGTGCTCTGTGCGGAGTGTGCAGGCCGACTGACGCCGCGACGCTTTGCGGCTGAGCTGTAGGCGCCCGCGCATCGATTCGCACCTTCGGCTCAGACGGTGTGCCGTATATTTGTTCCGGTTACAGGTTATTTATAAACAAAAGAAAGATGAATTTATTCTTTTAGCCAAAATATATGACACAGTTCCACGTTAAAAACAACTAATTGGTCGATTGAATAGCTTAGCCTCAGATATTGTTTATTACATCAATGCAGCTTATAAATAGACGATGATACTGTGATCGTCCTGGGTTAAGTAGGTGCGTAACTGGTTCACGTAAAAGTCGTTATTGAAAATTATAAAATCAGCAGAAACTAATTGCTAATAATAAAAATCAAATAAGCTATTCGCACTAAATATTCATAGAAATAAACAAAATTTCATTTATTAGTCGTCTGGTTGTCACAGCAGTCAGTGGTTAACCTCGTCAACAAACGGTTATTTTTAGTTTTCCAATCTAAACCTGGACCTTCGCGGTGATTGCAAACGGACGCGGTCACATCCACTGTGTATTTTTGTTGCAGAAATTAATAGAAAGTTGTCAACATAATGTAGGTGAAGTACAAACGTTAATAAATTTTGAATTATAATAAAGAGAAATTTAATAGTAACGATAATAGAGTATTTCAGTTTAGAGCAGGTGCTATTAAAAACATGACAACATCTTTTTAATAACCTATACAACAGCTAATTTATAACTGTTAAGAGGTATCGAGAATTGACAAATATTCTCTCTGATGTACGAAATGATACAGAAACAACCATGCTTCAAAATTGTTCTTCATATTTCGATTAAATCATTATGCACCCAAGAAACTCTTGGGAGTCCAAAATAAAACATTTCCTTTATGTCTACACCGCTTGAAAGTGCTTGGAAGTATAAGTATAAAATTACACCTTAGTACATATTCTAAAAAGGCGAAAAAGGATTGTCTGAAAGTTTACCCTAAGGTTGTCATGGTAGAGAACGCGCTATGGAGTTAAGACGGCCTTTGTACCCAGTTGTGCATAAAGGATTAAATAAATAAATAATGTTTACTTTTTCCACCTAAAGATTTCCACGAAGCTTATAACGAATGAGACTACCCATTTAGTATTGATATTGTTTATGCACGTCGTCACGTAGATGAAGCGAGAGGTAGGATCGTAGCAAAGGTGTAAATCTATAGTTTCTGCCTACCCCGATCGGAAACAGGCGTGATAATATATTGTCTCGTTTCTTGTGGTCCAATCGAAAATCATCGATAAAGGGCACCAAGGACTATCCAAAACTCCCACATGTAGGTAGGTACGTTATACGAAAATCGATAGTTTCCGCAATTTAAGAGTTTGTCTCATAGTATCTGTATAAAATAATGTAGCGCCCAAATTATGAATTAACACTGGACGTGATTTTTTAATCAGTGATAATTTTTAGTAAGACCCTCTAGAAGTTAAAATCAAAATCTAATCCACATGAAAAATCAGATTTTTTGCTTTTTTAAACTAATGGATTCTCAGTTAAAATATTTATGTTACTTCATAGAGGCCTTTAAATTGTTTATATTTATAAAAAAATACGTCCCAATGCTCAGATCGAAAGAATAAGTTGGTCTGAGGTACAGTGTTAATCATTCGGGCGCAAAAACACAATAATTACGGATTTCTCGAAAACTATTGATTTTCGTGGAACATACATGGTAGTGTTTCAGATCGTCTTTATTGCCCTTTATAAATGGCTTTCGTTTAGACAGCGAGAAATGTGACACCTTGTATATGTGTTTATATATACAAAGTCTTTGGTTTATCCTCTCTGTACAGTAAAATGAAATACATAGGTTACGTAGACATAAGTAGTACGTTAGCCCTAACATTGACATATCTGACGACGTCTGTAGTCTAGTGGTTCGAGTGGAGGACTGCTGATCACGAGGTCGTGGGTTGGATTCCCACAGGACACAAGTATTTGTGTGATGAACATAAATGTTTGTGTTGGTCTGGGTGTTTCTTATGTATTATAAGTATGTATTTACAAAAAAAAAAGTATATTAGTATTATATCCATTGTCTAGTACCCATAGTACAAGCTCTGCTTAGTTTGAGACTAGATGGTGCTGTGTAAAATGTCCCAAAAATATTTATTTATTTTTCTTCTCACCGGATCAAACGCAATCATTTCACATCAACATTCGAAGAAATCTATTTTGAGAATAGAACCAGCTTTATTTCATAACCATACGTTACTATAGCCTCACCTTGATACAATAACGCATAAAACAGCTTCCTGTTCCGAACAGTTATTGAAAACACACGTATTACTCTTGAAAGACGTTCGACGAGTGTTTAGAAACAAAACAAACTATTTTAATCCGGTAAACTTTTACTACGGCAACCGAATGTGTTTGTAGTAAACTATTTCAGTGTGCACTTAGTTCTTTTTACTTTTTATCTAGTTTTCTAATATTTTCTATGTGATTTTTGTCTATGAATGGCGAAAAGAACCATAAATATAAAATATGGTTTGAATCATGGTATAATAACACCAGGTAGTCTCTTCCCGTGACAGCTAGGTCACGTGATTGCCTCCGTACTACGTCATCGGCCGTGGAGCCAATAGCGGGCTGTTAGCGTGACACTTGTCAGTTTGATGTGCTGCCACTTTGTGAAAATAAATTACCCGAGCAAGATTCATTTTTTCTTTTACTTTCTTCTATAAAGAATCACTTTTTAACAAGTAATTTAATAGTTTCCTTTATTAACTAATTAGATGAATAACACGAGATAACAAATAGTTAGGCTAGTTAGGAATTTATTTTATATTCATTATGAACAAAAATAATGGATGCGGAAGGCACAGGACCGGTCGTTGCGGATATGCTTGGGGGACGCCTATGTCCAGCAGTGGACGTCTTTCGGCTGAAATGATGATGATGATGATGAACAAAAATCTCCTTAAGTATATTGAAGATATCAATCAATGGCAGCACTGATCGTGACGTACCTTGGAGGCATCGCGCTGTCATTGCGGGACGAGAATACCTGGTGAAACATCTTATTATACTATGGTTTGAATCTCGTTTGAATTTGCATCTCTCAGAATTTTGTTTTAGAAGATTCGTATTGCTTGTGACAAACATTGCTCACACACTAACTCCATTTTTTACCAAGCTATCGTAATTTATTACTGTAAAAAGAGTTTTACGATCTTAACGTGGCCGACCATTATACGTATCGTTTAGCAAATGGGGTCGCAAAATAATGTTGACACTAAACTTATTGGCGTACAATCCTATATAATTTCACACCAGATTCCGATGGCACAGCTGACAAATCACTTGCAATTTATCTGCTCAGATATAATAGAGAGTCTGAACACTTTATATAAGACTCGTTGAGTTAAATGTATTTGATAAATACTGTAACTTTTTTATAAAACGTTCTTATTTATGATAATTATAATTTATTCTAAAGATGTAACTATTTCAATTTTGACGACGTCTGTGGTCTAGTGGTTCGAGTGTCGGACTGTTGATCGCGAGGTCGTAGGTTTGATTCCCACAGATTACCGATACCGATAACACAAATTTTAATATTTGTGTGATGAACATAAGTGTTTGTGTTGGTCTGGGTGTTTCTTATGTATTATAAGTATGTATTTACAAAATAAAAGTATATAAGTATTTTATCAATTGTCTAGTACCCATATTACAAGCTCTACTTAGTTTGGAACTAGATGGTGCTGTGTAAAAATGTCACAAAATATTTATTATTTATTTATTGGCACCTAACTACGATTTTAACACAAGTAAGCAGAGGTAAGATTATGTTGCAACAGTAAAATACCTTTTTTTTTGTTTTCGGGTGGAAATCCTCATGGATACCCTCCGTCTGGGGACGGCGGAGGGGTATGTCGGACTCTTACCGACTAAAACAAAACGGTGGCACTCCTCTGCACAAAATAGAACTCATTGGACCGCGCCGGTGCTCCTCTAGTGCTACGATACCTACAATTAGTTGGAAAGGGTATTTAACTGTAACGGCTAAAGTTAAAATTAAAGGAATGCATTGTTGATAGACTTTATTTGTAACCCACTGGCCACCATTACTCTCCGAAGCTTTAGCTTCGATCCTAAAATCGTGCTCTACGAGTTTATTACTTTTCAAAGAAAAAAAACTAGGTACCTTGTTGGTACATTGGTTGGTTACATTTACCTATTAATTATCATTATCTCTGAAGTTTTTTGTCTCAGAAGAATCATCAACATTTTAATTATGAGGGACAAAATCAATCCCTGGACGAGGGAAACACAAGATCGAGGAAGCTGGTATAAACCAAAGGACGCCTATACGTAGCCGTGGGTGATTCTGGGCTACAGCCTAGGACGATGATGATGAAATCAAATTGTATGTAGGTATTATGGAAGTCACCTGACCCAACAGCTGGTCATGATATATCCGCATGATTTATATCGTCCAGTGCCAAGCTTTCATCGAAGCGACTTGTGTTCAATTAGGCATCATATAATTATTACTGCCCTAATTAGATTATTATGTCTTTTTAATTTATTTCCTACTTTGGCACGAGTGTTTATGGATACTGACCTTTTATACTAAGGAACTGCTTTTATTTTGTGCAATTTTATATTCAGGTCATCATCTTCATCCTCAGCTTTTCTTAATTATATTAAAGCTAGGTTCCAGTCTAGCCTGATTCGACTGAATATCAGAAGAATGCGTGTTATCCCATATTATTATTGTTATTCATAGCAAGTTTTTGAACGGCTAGACTCTTTGGCTGCCAACCGAAGGACCTTGTTTAGCGGCCTTCTTTCAATTTCATGAACTATAGTATTATATTATCTGTGACGAGTTATATAGTGATGAGTTCAAGTGGGCTTATTATAGGTACTAGACCTGTGATTATAATGGCTACATCCCATTTCGTCAACATTTCATTCCGCACATTGTACCTAGTAGGAAAAAGTAAAGTTGGCGAAATGGGATATTTACCAAATAGTATTATAAAATAATTTGTGTTTGTTTGGTGAGGAGGCTTATTTTGAACTGTAGAAAATCAACTGATTATAAGACGAATAAAACTACATGTTTTTTCAAACGCTCCACATTTACATATGTACATTTTAACCACTACAAACCATGTGTTAAATGCATTACAACTACTTAGCCTAGTCTGTTTATATTTGTGTGACCTAACTTTTGACGGAGAACCTTGAATATATTATATTTTTGGTATTATGAAAATAAATAGAGAAACATTGTATGTAATTGGGTCAGGTGCAGTGTGTGTTGAATCGTATTTCAATAAAAAACTTCAGATTTCCACGATATCCGTTTTACACTAGCGGCCTTATTAATAAATGTTGTCTATACAACGTTTATTAATAAGGGTGGAAGAGTGTACGTCACTTCGAGATTCAGTTATAGACTTTATATTTGGTTTTGAAAGACCTTGATCGATTGCAAATTAGATCTATCGTTAAAAATGTTTCCCTGCAAACAAGATATTGTAAAAACTAATAATAGTCGAATCTCATCTTGCGCAAGTTGTAGAAACCGAATGACTAAATTAAATTTATTGGTTTAATTTGATTAATTTGCTCAAATAAGCTAAGGTGGGTGTATTTCTTTTATTTCCATTGGAAAAATGTGGATGACGTTTGGTAAATAACGCCATCAGAGAAGGAATATGCTATTCAGGAATCAGGACACTTTCCAAATGTAGCAATTTTTTAGTTAATATTTACATCTAAGGTGACTTTTACCGTATTTTAACGGTCCCGCCTACACTTCGACCGATATCCTTAACTCTTTAATATAAAAAAAAGCTTTTAGCTCCCTTTAAAAGGCCACTCCACACGTTCGTCGAAGCAATAAAATCAGACACAAAAGCCAGAGCTGGCCAATATTAAGGCAATAATCCAGACGATTGAAGTATAATTGATAGTCTCCTGAAAGCTACCATACTGTGTCAAACGCTTTGATCAGATCGCCTTGGAGCTTGGTTTGCGGACGAGAAAGGTCGGAGAGACCTTAGCGGTAGCGTCCAGGTGTAAATTTGTTATCAGTCCCCTACATTGTAGTACATAATAACATCTTGGCCAGACATAGTTTCGAGATTTGTAATTAGGGGCTTACAGTAGACTCGCTAGGGCTTTGTGATGAAAATTATTACTGCTAGTTCTAAATTAACTGCCTCATTGGTCTAGTGGTAGCAAGCGTGACTGCTGATCGTGGGGTCCTGGGTTCAATTCCCAGGTTGGGCAAAGTGTTATTGGGTTATTTCATTAAGAAATTCTCAGTAGCAGCCCGGAGTCTGGATTCGTGCCCGGTTGATAGCAATAGGCTCGCCCCCTATTACATGGGCCTTTAACATAACTGGCGAAATGTCGATGTACTATACACCTCTGCCTACCCTTTCGGGGAATACTGGCGTGATGTTATGTTATGTTAGTTCTAAATTATCTACAGTAATAAATCGTTTATTTCTCCTCACAATTACCTACTCTAAATGATGATTTTCAAGATAAATAGATTGTAAACAAAGCTATTAAGCTGTCTTAATATTATGATCAAGGCATAATTTATACTCTGATTATTCTGAAGATTATCTGATGTCGTTCACTTTAAAGATTTAAAATGTATGCACATCCCTTGAAACTACTGTAACAAACATTTCCAAGAAAACAGATGAAAATCGAACTCTCTCACTGTTTTTTTAACTCGAGTCAAAGTGTCGGCCATTCGTCATGCGTCCATTGAGAAAGCGGAAACGTCGAGAATCTCGAAGTAGGCGACACCTGCGCAAGCGCAACTTCCGGCGGACGTCAGGTGCCGAGCCGAGGCAAAAATAGACGACATTGCTAAAGGTATCAAGTTCAATCCAGAAGGGAGCGATTTACTGCTTTTTAGAAAGCGATAGAATGTAGCGATTATTTTTAGTATCAAAGGGCGAACTTCCATTCATGGCTGTATTGACGTCGGCTTTAGTGCCATGGATTTAGACATGGAATAGTGACATATAACGTTACTTTTTGCTGACGCAATTTGAGAAACCAGTTTGTTCAGAATTACGAGGAGAATCGATTGGGATAGTTTTTTTTATTTTATTCTAAACGGGCTTGCGTTTGACCGCCAACTCACACGGTCGTCGATGGTTCACGCTTGCCCAGCAAAAACCTATTCACTCGAGCCTTGAATATTTTTTTTTCCTAATCACAAAATAAATAAATAAATATTTTTTGGGACATTTTTACACAGTACCATCTAGTCCCAAACTATGCAGAGCTTGTGCTGTGGGACAATGGATATAATACTTATATACTTTTTTTTTGTAAATACTTACTTTTAATACATAAGAAACACCCAGACCAACACAAACACTTATGTTCATCACGCAAATATTTGTGTCTTGTGGGAATCGAACCCACGACTTCGTTATCAGCAGTCCGACCCTCGAACCACTAGAACACGTCGTCAAAAAAAACCATGCTTTTATAGTTACTGGAAGTTTTCCAGTAGGTAGCGGAGAAAGTGAAGAAGTTGTGCAGGGGCTACCTGATGCACGGAAACTAGTCGAGCTGAACTTTCTGGACCTTAAGGACCTATTCACGACCCGTTGATGTCCTGATTTTAACCATAACAAGGTTTAGTTTCCAAGTAAAGAGGAATACAGAGGATTGCAATAAAAAGTATTTGTATTGTTTGTTTTTGGTTTAAATGTAAAACTACCACAATCGCTAGTATCTCAAATTGCGTTAACAAAAAGTGACGTCGTAGAAATCAAAGAAAATAAAATACGGAGCTGAATTCCGTTAACGCCTATAAGCTTCACAGGAAGATCTTACGCTTTCTCTTAATTTTGTTAGGAAAAAAGTTCTGAGAAAGTGGAAAATGGGAAAACCGATTTTATCACATCGCGCAATAAAATATCGTGTAATAAAACGAATAGTGCCCATTTACCTTAAAGACACGCCTATGTCTCATTGGCAACGTTGAGTCACTGTTGCGACTCATTTCGTGGCAATAAAGGAAAGAAAAGCTATATATCTTTTTGTTTCCACAAAATAGTTTTTCCTAAAAACCATTATATTCAATGTTGTGTAAATTAAAGTATCGTGCCAATATCGATTTCTTGTACGATTTTCTGGATTTGAGAGTTTCATTCTTTAGTGTAGGCAGTCAGCATGTTGGTAACGGTAGTGGCACTGATTGCAGATGCGCCGCACGCTGGACGTACATACAGTCAACCGCATATAGCAAACGGTAACAAAACCATTAGTTACCTAAGTGGAACGTTAGATAACCATTACATAGCTCGGTACGTTAGTCTCAAACAAACAATAAAAGTTTTACTTATACTTCTACTATTATTTGTTCTATGCTTATACTGGCATTTTTGGGGGCTGTCTTAATGTATGACGTTTGAAAAGAACTAATCTCCGCGTGGTGCCAGACATAAAGAATTGCACCACCCTTACTCTTCTTATGGGTGTCGTAAACGGCGACTAAGGGATTCACCAGAGGATGGGCAGCAGCTTTCTCCGAGTACTTAATCAACCAACCAACCAACTGCGATATCGCAATTGCGATGCAGTGGACGTCTTTCGGCTGAAATGATGATGATGAATGATGAATCAAATTTAGTCAACTTTAAATAAATGATTTTTTACTTTAACTGACAAAGTTTTGGAACCGAAAAAAATATAACTCATCCAGCGACGTATTGATTAAAGCGTCTGCTACACGGTGACAAACCAGCCTCCCCAGCAAGGTGACCTTGCTGGTTTCCAACCATGTAGGCAGTGGTTTCTGTGGTTTATCACCAAATTTTGTTTGACGATGGCTGTCAGCGACCAACCTCCGACCAAGGTCACCTTGGTGGGGAAGCTGGTTGCTCACCGCGTATCACACGCTCAAGCGTGCGTGTTAGCGTGGCCTAGGTCAACCGAACTACTAACCATGTATCAGGTCTGTCAGGTGTCAGTAGGTATATTTAGGCAAATCTCGTCTGCACGTGTCCTATTTGCATCACCAAAGCGACAAGTGATCAATGCAATATATCGCCTAATGTCCACCCAGATGCATTAAACACATTAGCACGTCTAATAAACATCTACATACAAATAATTGCTTCTCTTGAATTTATTGTTTCAGGATTTATGTTAGTGTGTGGTTAAAGATTATGCTTTTTATTAGGGTTCCGAAGTCCTACAAGGAACCCTTATAGTTTCGTCATGTCCGTCCGTCTGTCCGTCTGTCCGTCTGTCCTAATCCTTTACAGCTTAATAACTTCTACAGTTATAAACATAAGTAAATGAAATTTTGTTAAAAAATAGTCTGCATATAGATCTCAATTTTAAAAGAATAAATAAATAGTTTTTACGTTCTTTAGGGGTGGCGCCCATACATGTGAAATGGGGAAAAAATAATTTTTTTCACTGCACCCCATCGTGTGGGGTATCATTGAATAGGTCTACTAAAACGAAGGTAATGTTTCATACACCACTTTTTTATCAGGTGTACCATCTGCGAAATATAGCCCGCCAAAGTGGCTTGCAATGTGTCCCCCCCCTGCCATTTCTAAACTATGCAACGTAGAAACTTATAATCTTCCACATTGATAGACCTTTGTGAAAACTCTCTTTTAAAATTATTTCGAGTATAATGTGATTATAATTTTTTGAGTTATAGACAGAAAACCGAAAAATACTTAAAACGTCCTAGTTCAAAGTTCATTGACCTTAGAGAAAAATTATCATAACAAATAATGCTCCTTTAGCTACTTTCTATTTGAAAAAATCACAAAAAGTAACTTTGACATCAATCAGACTTCTTAAATTTGGCTTCTTGAATTTATCGCTAGATGGCGCTACTAACAACACGCTCTGAGTTGCGAATGCTGCCGATTATTGCAAAAACTAAAATAGCCATGATTAATATTCGATTTGATTCGTTTGTACACCTACTTAAGGAACCCTATAATACTGAGCATGGCCCGACATGCTCTTGGCCGGTTTTATGTATACTGTGCGGTCGCGATCCTTCCCGGTGGTACATTTTGTCGACATAATCCCTTGAACGAATCTTGTTACATTACACTTACCTACGGCTGCCATCGAACATTGAGTGCAAGCGATTTTAGCCTTAGTGGTGGTTCCCTGGAAAGATTTCCGACAGTACAATCAGAAATCTTTCCAGGGAACCACCACTAAGGCTAAAATCGCTTGCACTCAATGTTCGATGGCAGCCGTAGATACGTGTAATGTAGCAGGATTCGTTCAAGGTATTTTGTCGACAAAATGTACCACCGGGAAGGATCGTGACCGGACATGGAATCCACCGTCTGTATTTCACCGACGTTAAGGAGTTTGTGGCGCTTCATGCTTTCGAGTTTTCTGAGCCCTAAAAGCGACGCTTTTAAATTTTCTCCATGTTCTTAGAGCATTGTCATTGCAAAATTGTTTTCGCATATCATCAAACTTATACGTGCATTTTATCTATAGTCAGATTTTATGAAAAGCTTAATAAAGCAGTTAACCAAAAAAAACTCGTAATAACGTCTCAAAATTATGAGGAAAATGTTTACCAAGAAGTCCAAGAACTCTCACTACTATAGTTTTTCACACGCCAACATTTTCGACGACAGTTATAATTGTTATTACTCATACAATTTTCCCGTGTGTAACCATGATGGACATCGTGTCATTAACCATTTCCCTGAAACTTTTTACGACTCACGCCTTCACAGAAAAATTACCGTAGTTTTGCCTGGGGATAGAATGATCGAGATAAAAACCTCATTTCTGTGATAAGCACTTTGTTTACGGAAGATGCAAAGAGGTAAGTAATGCTATAAAATGTCAGTCTCTGTTTCGTATTTAATTTTCTAGTACCGAAGGGTCTGCTACATGATCTATAAGTCGATCAGCACAGGTATAATTAAGTTTCAATGTAGGTAGTGAAAAATAATATGTACCTACCTACCTATATATAGGTAAGTAATTTCACTTTAAAATCTTTAATCAAGAATGTTTTTCCTTTTCCTTGTAACACTGTAATCTTTATTTAGGAAATCCCCAAAAGTGGGCGGGAAAGTTTGACATCTGTCATTAAATTGTACAGATAAGTAAAACGTGGATAAGCAACAGAAGTAAATCTTACAGGCTAATTACAACGTGATTTAGAACATCGATAAAATTGCCAAGACGTTTTATCAATGAATTAGATCAGACGCAAGATGAAAGAACACATTAAATAAAACTGGACATTGTTTTGAATTTGTAAAATTAAAGAGACAAGAGATTTGGTCGCTGTATCTATCTTATTGGAAGAGATTCAAAGAGAACCTAGTTGCGCTGACAAATGCAGACAGACATAAAACTAGTGCGTGTATTTAAAGGATTCTTAGAAAATATTGTTTCTATTTCGCTGCTTCTAGTGCTTATTTCTAGAACTTATTCGCAAATTAGTCTAAGTAATTTATTTTTAGAATTCTATTGGGGCTTCGATTTAAATATAGTGTTTACTACCAACGCATTGTGCATTGCTAAAAAATTTACTCACCTATTTACTGTAGAAAAACAATATGATGATACAACAATTTGACGACCTCTGTGGTCTAGTGGTTCGAGTGTCGGACTGCTGATAACGAGGTCGTGGGTTCGATTCCCACAGGACACAAATATTTGTGTGATGAACATAAGTGTTTGTGTTGGCCTGGGTGTTGCTTATGTATTTTAAGTATGTATTTACAAAAAAAAAGTATGTAAGTATTATATCCATTGTCTAGTACCCATAGTACAAGCTCTGCTTAGTTTGGGACTAGGTGCTGTGTAAAAATATCCCAAAAATATTTATTTATTGGAACGTAGTTCCTTATCGCGCGTTGTGAAAGGGGGCTAGACGGAAAATTCTCACGAAAAGTTGTAACGACAATTTTTTTTTTTTTTTATAGTGTAGGATTGCGAAACGAGCTAAAGGCCCACCTGATGTTATGTGGCTACCTTTGCCCATAACAACTGCAATACCGAATCGAAAGGAACTTCGTTCCATCCGGGTTTCCCTTGACACCTCTAATTTTTTTTATTTGTTAGAGCTTCTAATAACATTTGAAAACTGTCGAACTGTTTAGGTTATTGAACACGTTCCGAATTGTGCTTTAGATCAAAAGCTTGTAACATTTCCACGATATTACAGGATGCAAAATGTTTACCTACGTTTGTACGTTTGCAAAACAGTAACAGTGCGGAAAAACACGTTTTATTTCACAACTGTAACATTATTTAGGTTACTTTGATATAATAATATTTTATTTTGGCAAGTGAGATCCGGCCAGCACTCATTAGAAATTGTCGTAAAAACTAATAAATTATAATTTCCAAAGACAAATGACACAAAAAGTCACGAGAGAGAACTAGCAAAACGAAAAACTTTTACGAAAAACCATAAAAATAATATGCACTATACATATTATTTCGATGCGAATGAAGCATAAATAAAGAGCTGTAAAGAACGAGTGATTGTAGCGACGACGTCCTGAACTAACTTCGAACACCCAAAGAAAAAGTAACGGATTATTGTTAATAAAAACATTTACTAAAAATTTACTGTTTTTTTTCCGATGAGGCAAGTTTTTTGCCTTTCCAAAAAGGAAGTGTTTTCTAAATACGTGCGTCAAGTAGGTAGACCCACACATGTTTTATAATTTACTTGTTATGCGTTGCAATGCCATCTTCTTTTTTGGGTCAGAAACCTTTGCGGGCGTACGTAGAACAACTCACCAAAGTTTTATCACAATCGGATGAATGGTTTAGGAGCGCATAGAGGACAAACATACAAACATTCATTTTTGTATACATAATACATAGAAGATAGATGGGAAACTATGGCATGAATGAAAACCTAAAAAACAAAAAAAAAGTTTTTCTAAGAAAGTTGACAATATAAATTTATTCTGGTTGCGTAATTCTCATAACTATCATACATTTAGAAGTTTTTAAACTTTCGCGAATTTCTCTCATATTGAACTATATTTACGGGACTTGTCACGCACAGTAAAATCAAAACATAACAAACATTTGGACTAACCTCGACGTTTCGGCCAAGTTGCTTTGGCCGTGGTCACGACAAGTCCCATAAATATAGTTCAATATCATACACTTAGCAATCAGAGGCGAGTTTTCTATTAGAGAGATGTAAACATATTCATAATTTTCCCAAAACTGTGCACACATACAGCTATTATTGGAAGACTAAAGTAGGCAATCTTCAGCCAGCCAGACGCCTCGTTTCATAAACAAATATCTAACAGTGCAATGTTTCAGTGGTAAACATTAGAGCAACGGTTGCATCAGACGTGGTGTGGAGAGATGTGACAAGAACGTCACTTGTGCTAAAATACGCTGTTCATCATTGGCGGGAGTTTGAGATAATTTTCAATTTTGACAAATACTGACCTATAAGACATAGAAAGAAAAAGAAACATTAAAAGTTATTGAAAACAAGAGAGGGAAGCGGAAGAGCGAGAAGAACTTACTCGCAACAAGTAGAGGAAAAATAGATTTCGTGTCTTATCAGAAAGTCAAAAGAGATGCGGATTGCAGAGAAAGAAGGAAAACATTGATTTTAGCTCTTAAATTATTGATGATGAAGATAGAGAATATAGTTGCAATAGAAAAATTGAGTTACTGTGCTGTCTACTGCTTAATTTAACTGCTAGATCCGTCTTTTTTAGCACAGTCTAGTTTTAAATCATGATTTTTTTTGTCAAGAACTCCGATACATATCAACATCCTAAAAACTTGTGTACTTTATAAAGAAGATACATTCAAAATCAACTTTTCGAGGTACACCGATAGCCTACAAAATTTTGGAATCAATTCATAACCTCCAAAATATGAACATTGTACTTCAATGGATACCATCCCATATTGGCTTGTATGGAAATGAAGAAGCAGATCGCTTGGCAAAAGAGGCAATTACAGATGGCATAAATTTTGACTGTTTACCTTATGGCAGTGATCTTATATATAAGGTTCGGGGTCAGTGTATTGATTTATGGTCAGAGTATTTTGATGAGAGGTCACTGAGTAAGGGGATTTGGTACAGAACAATCCAACACAGCCTTTCCCGCCTTCCCTGGTTTGTGGGTGCAGAGATGCATCGAAGGGACCTTGTGACAGCTTTCAGGCTTCGTTCTGGACACATACCCCTGAACAGCTTTGCCTTTTTAATGAGAAAATGTGAGTCACCTAATTGTTCAGAATGTGATAAGGTAGAGGACGTTACGCATATTTTAGCTGAGTGCGTCCGGAACGAAGTCGAAAGAATCATTTCCATGTTAGAGAATGATTTAGATTCACGTGATGTTGGTATATTTAATTGCGTTTTGGCTGCCCCTTTGTCTAAGACAGCCAAAAAATTTTATAAAATAGTACAACTAGGCATTAAACGTAGATAATGTATGTATTGAGTGTAACTATGAGGGTGACATGTTCTTTTAGATCAAACCCTCCATAAATAAATAAAGATTTAAAAAAAAAAAAAAACAATGTAAAGAGACTGCAGAAAGTTGAATGCCTGTATGCGCTTGAGCACGTCACAAGCGCGTACCCATTCTGTATCACTCAGTGACATGACAGAGGATCAGAGGATGTGATACTCGCTTTGTTTTCCAAAATAATACTTGTTGAAAGAATAACAAACCGCCAGCTTGTTTGAGAATATGTTCGTCGCTATAAACTGCACAATAACTCGCCGTGTAAATGTACTGACAGATTTAAGTGGCCATAAGCCTTTGTGAAAGTGCTCGCAGTGACTTCTTGGAATTGGAATATAATTTTGGTTTTGTTGTGTGGAATTGTACTGGGCTGTATTTTATGTTGTGACTCCTAGAAACGCAGTTAAGAACAAAATTATAAAATTGCGTGTCATTTTCAAAAAATATACTAGAGAAATGAGGATACCTTGCCAGTCAATTTGGAAAATGAAAGCAGGTTGCTATCGCGGGACAAACCCTAACAAACTTGTCAATAGCCTGACCCTACACAGATTTAGGCTGGGTAGTTGGATAAAAGAAAATAAATATCCTGTCATCTCCCATTCTGTGGGTGTGTCTTATACTGGTAAAAAACAAGGATACTACTAGTGGTTCTTTGCATGCCAAACAAATTGTTGATTTATGACGAGGTATATAATCAAAGCCTATTTAATTTATTATTTATTACTTTATTTTAATTTAATTCCTAAGGCATTATACCCGCAGTCAAATATTTATACTTTGTTAAAAAAGTTATTTTTAACGATACCCCACATGCATTAGAAGAACTAAAAAATAATGTATTGCTCCCTCTTCATGAATGGACGCCCTCTTTAAATTTATTTTTCATCTTTTTAAATATCATTTTCGGCTTTGGCGTAAAGTTTTACGAATTATGTGAGATTTTGAAGTATTTATATTATTTGGAAAAGAATAAGATTGCTAAAGTGGCAGTGGGTAGGTCATATTTGTAGGCTGGGTAAGAATAGATGGACAAAGCATCTGACAGAATGGATACCAAGCGACATAAAAAGAAAAAATGATGATGAGACATTTTCAGTTTTCATGTGGATCTAACTGGATGCAAAAGGTACGAGAAAGAGAGGCGTGGAAAGGTTTAGGGGAGGCCTACACCGCAGAGGCGACTACTATTTTTTTTAAATAGTTATGTAAACACTCAAGAACAATATTTAATTAAGTATTTTGGATAAGCTGGTGTTTTAATTTTGTATGAAGGTAGGAGATATTAAGGCTGTTTTTATTTTTCATTTTATTTTTACATTGATTGGATTGGATAAGGTTCTGACAGACAGACAGACTGACAAAGTGCTGAGCGGCCTAGTTAAATCAGAGACCTCACTTTGCTCTGTCAATAAATAAAAACTTGCCCAATAATTTCTAGTTTACTTCATTTTGTTTATACTTAAAAACAAAATCAACTAATTTAAGATGCTCTGAAGAAAACTGTTTATTTTTTCTAGAGAAATATATTTAAAAATGTAAAGTAATGACAGTTTAAATCGACTGCTACGCTTGTGTGATAAAAGACGCTTACATTGCAGTATTACTTTCAACCGACTCCCACGAGGTAAAAAGGAGGGTAATGTTTGTCAGGCATCCATACAAACAGGTTACATGCATAATATTGTGAAACATTAAAAAAAACTAAAAACACCGTAATTCGTAACTCCATTCGCGAAATGAAAAAATGATTTTTTTCTTTTCGTTTTCTTTATCCTCAATAAACAAATCTCATTGATTTATCACGTTATTGTTTTGTTGATATTTGTCTTTGTTTTCAGCAAATAGCGAAGTATCAAATACTTTTTGAAGAGATACGGTCGTGTTCAGTTTTACAAGTGCCACAGATATTGTAAAAGTAACTAACCGTCTATATATTTAAACTTCCCTAAATATTTGTAAGGAAAAAAGCAGAAAAACCTTTACGAAACTCATTATGTGCCTCGGCAATCTTCGTAATTCTGAAGTATTACCAATTGTTTCGTGTGGTGCCTGACGTAAAGAATTGCACCACCCTATCTATTTTCGCTGAAATGATGGTAATGATGATGATTACCAAATGTCAACTAGGACTACTTGGTCCTTGGTCCTTCTTGGAGTGATGCAGACGGGAAAATTAAAGCTGCGTCCATAAGATATTATATTTCCGAAGACAAAGAACGGTTTTGCTAACAGCTTTATCATGGATACCGCTAAAGAGTAGAATTCTTTTTCGGCGCTTCTGTGTTTCCCGAGAAGTATAATCTGGTGGTCTTCAAGGCTCGAGTGAATATATTTTTACTGGGCAAGAGTCACCGTCGTCATATGACATTTAATGGTGCACCATCGTCGACCGAACCATCGCTTAGCATCAGATGACGTGGAGGTCAAACGCAAGTCCAAAAAGTTAATATTGCCGAGACGTATAATGAGTTGGTGGACCTTTACGAGTAAGTAGATCATATCATCACTTAGTATGCAATAAATTTTTGAATTTTTATTTTATTTATTAGGGAAAACAAACAATTACACACTTTACATGATTAATCAAAATAATTACATGTCAGTGTGTAACTAACAACGTTATCCACATCTTATCTGAATTTATTTATTTAATTATTTATGCACAACAGGGTACAAAGGCGGTCTTAACGCCATAGGCGTTCTCTACCAGACAACCTTAGGGTAATGCAGAGACAAAGAATAAGTTAGATGCTCCAGTAAAGTAGTAAAATATGTTTCGTACTACGGACTAATTTGAATTAGATTCACCTCTAACTACTCTGAAAACCATTTTTTATAAAAAAAATGCCTATGAATGATCACGTTGAGAACACTGTCAAGATGTCGATTAGTAAAAAATAAAAAGCATCGACTATCGCCAAGATTTTTTTTATTTATAACCAACCGTCTACGTTTTCTGTAGTTCAGGTTCAAAAGTAACACAATACGCTTGAGGAGTTGGCCAATCTCCCACTTCGGAGAGTTTGACTAATGTTGGGAATTATTATCGCCTTGAAATTTCGCGATTTAAGTCTGTATAATTGGAGACTGGATATAACTAATAGATCATGGAAAAAGAAAAATGTATCTCGCAATCGTAGGACGGAGCTAGCTAGCGGACACGTGAACAAAGAGATGAGTTATAATATGATGAGACATAATTTGACAGTAACAACTCTTTTATAGGATAGGCCAGCAGCTAACAGCGATGTTGTTTTTTTTTTTCATAAGTTCTGTTCCAAAAACTGAAGTGAAAATGAATCAAAAGATTTTAAAATACATCGTCGAAATAGGAGGGTCTGAGTTGAAACCTGGCCCATACTTCTGACTTTTTGGATTGTTTTTTTTTATAGTATGGGATGGCGAAACGAGCTAAAGGCCCACCTGATTTTAAGTGGTTACCTTTGACCATAACAACTGCAATACCACCTAGGCTGTTGCCTAAATGGTACCGCAAGTCGGTTCGCCAAACTAAGACATGAAGATGGAAAGCCTCATGTGATTGTAATTTCACCGGCACCCGTACCCTTCAGACCGAAACACAGCAATGCAAGCATCACTATTTTGCGGAGAAGTAGGTACGGTGGTAGTACTTCCCCGGACGAGTTCTTTCACAAAGGAGCTCTACTACTACTAAACACTACTACTACTATTTTCATTAGTACTGTTCCAAAAACTGAAGAAAAAAAAAAAAAAATTAAAGTACATCGTCGAAATAGGAGGGTCTGACTTCAAACCCGGTCCCCAATGACATTTGGATTGATGTGCGGATCAAAGTTTGTATAACGGTGAAGGAAAACATCGTGAGGAAACTTGCACACCTGAGAGTGCTTCAAAAACGTGTGTGATAGTCCGCCAACCCGCAGTAGGCTAGCATGGTGAACTTGGTCTGAACCCTTCGGATTCTGAAAATAGGCCCTTGCCCAGCAATGGGACAGTTGACTAACGGGCTGATTATGTTATGCTATTGTCATATAGTATATAGTCCCTGCCAGGTGGACCGACGACCTGAAGAACGTGGCTGGGGGGGACTGGATGTGGAAGGCACAGGACCGAGCGTTGTGGCGCAACTTGGGAGAGGCCTATGTCCAGCAGTGGACTGCGATAGGCTGAGTTGATTGATTGATTGATATAGTACATAGTATTCAAAATTATCCTTATCCTATTAATTAATATTTATATTTGAGGAAAGAGGTAGGGGTCTTGAACACCCCTAAGTCACTGCGACCTGTCAAGAACTATTGTGACGCCTCTTGCACCATGCAGCACTTCCCCAAGCTGCAAGTCAATCATTATACTACTAAAATTGCTTTAAAAAAATACCCATTCAATCAAAATTAATGATTTTTATGAAGGTCTTTTTTATTTTACTTTTAAGTTTTATAATACAGTGCAGTACAGCAGCTTAAAACTGGCTATCAGCGAGCTCCACACCAAGCATACCTAATTTATAACAACAAAAACGATGCATTCGCCAACACTGCACCGAATTGGGACGCCTCCAACTAATTATAAGCTCGTAAATTCGTGAGATTGCCACCAGACTTCCCGCGGCCCTTCAGAGCAGAGGCATTAATTTAAATTCTGACGGTACAAGGAAAGCCGGGTGACAATTATGTGCAAATGTTGTTAATGTGCTGTGCTGTTCGGTAAATTAATTTATAAGGGTGCTTCGCTTCGACAAGCGGTGGCATTTCCTGATTTAGTATTGAAGGAGGAGTTTCGTTCGGCGCGTCTTG